>CAJQZP010001593.1:6080000-7441400 GCA_907164705.1 Parnassius apollo | reverse complement strand
GTCTTTTAGCAACAGCATCCATTTACCGTCAGGAGAACTGCGTGCTCACTTTTCACCCTAATTCTATTAAAATGTTATTGACTTATACATTCGAACGTTGATGAAAAAGATGTCGTTGAAAAAAAAAACAATTCGTAAGATTACACCAAAAATAAGTGATTGTTTTACTATTAATTACTAGTGAGATATCAGTGTACGATCATTACATTAGTGCTTGTTATTGCTGGTCTGTATTGATATTGCTCCAAGTATTAACCAACTAGAAAGTCTTACAGCTGTCTTTTTAAAAAGTCCGGCCTTTATTCGCCCATTGCTGGACCCAGGCCTCCTTTCATCCTCTCATCTCTAAGAGGGATTTTGAGCACAGGAGAGTCTACACCAATGTGTCCGTGTTGGGGAACTTCACATATTTTCAATTTTTTTTATATCCGTCTGGTTCACTTTCGGTTTACCGCCAGGTATGTAGTAAATTAGCACCTAAACTTCGAATTATAAACTTCGTTCATGCCAGGCGGGGACTAAACGGAATGATTATTGAATTTTCTCTTTTTACCGTTATTGATTACCCCAATTAACTCTGAGAACTTCCATAAAATCTATTGGCTATACATTGCTAGTACAATTAATTGTAATTAATGCAGCGAATTGTAACGTTTTGATTTTAAAATATTAATTTAGATAACTTTTAGATTCAATTATAAAAAAGTGGCGAAAATACGAGTATCTGAAAGATGACTACATGTTAGTGCCATTTGCTGTAGAGATTTTCGGTCCGTCGGGTTCAACTGAAGGTTCAAGGCGGATAAAGTTCCTAAAGGAACTTTATCCGCTATTGGTCGTCGCTGCTGGTGATAAGATGGCTGGATTTTTTCTCGCTTAAAGATTAAATTAATATAGCCATTTATCAATTCAACGAGAAAATACAGCCAGTGTTCTTGGCAAGATACCACGGGGAGTAAAACTGTATGATAGTTTAAGTTTTAAGTTTTAGTTTTTCTTTATTACGAGTATAGTTTTTTAATTTTGTATATTTCATTAGATATCAATAAATTTTGTGGAATAAAATATTAAATTACCACCGTTATGTACTTTACTTGAAACTAACATAGCCTTCATTTGACCTTCGAAAAATCATTCGATCCAAACCTTTCAGAATCTAAGTGATGCCTCGATTCTTGTATGTGACCAACATTTAGAGTAACATATAACATCCATTTTCACTTTTCGTCACGTAAATGTAAACGAGTCCAAATGATTGCGTATGCGTAAACGCATGTTATTAACGTTTCGACATTTGAACTCGATACGAGAATCGAATTGATTTAATTGTCCTTAGTATAAACATGCTTTGTTATTTATCTCTCCCTGCCAACATGCCGTGACAGCAACAGACACATGTAATCGATTTACTTGAAGAATCTTAAATTTTATTACGCAATGGCTACAATTTAACTACCTTTTAGATAGATTGTTAAAATAGTTTAATTTTTTGGTTTTTTGTTTGCATTCACTTTTAAAACAACTGAAAACAAAAAAAAAAGCAATATTCATATTTCTAAAGGATTGCAACCAGTTTTCTTTTAGTAAAATAAATGAAACATAAAATTCTAAAGTATTATGGACGTGGATATTACTTTACCTGTATTGAGTACTTTCAGTTTATAAAAGACAAATTTTTACACTTTATAAAAGAAAAATTTAAATTTTTTTTACAAATACCGATACGAACGAAAATAGCGAATATCTTAAATCGTAGATCCAAAACCTCCATTCTTCTGATCGCATTAACTACTCGTTATGAGAAAAGAGAAAAGTGCAAAATAATAGCATTCCGTGGGAAATAGTCACAATAGCTTGAATATGTCACATTGAATGTTTCACTGTATTTTCTAATTACTAAATGAATGATGAATACTTAGCACTCTAGTTAATCGGTTATGTTCTTAATTGATGTAGCAATGAAGAATGAAAGAAAAATTTACAATAATTTCATTTTATTTCAGATAGTTCCGGTCTTACTCATTGCTGCAATCGCAAGATATAAATGTGAACCGATTTCCGGATATAACAATTATGGAAATAGTGCATCGCAGTTCGGAGACCTATTGAAGCCTCCCCCTCTTCCGCTACCAATTGCACCTGTGCCATTCCATGGGGGGAAAGCACAGCGTCAAAATACCAATTTTGGATATCATTACCAACCTGCTCCTCTAATTACACCAATCCAACGGCCTTCAGATTTTAAGCTTCCTGCTCCATTTTACAAACAGTATAACTTTAACTTCGTGCCTGCACCTCAGCCTTTTTCAACAACTCCTTCCCCTTCCTTGTTCCAAAAAATATCGGGATGGCTCTTTCCTTCCCAACAGGTTAATACTAAAGTAAATAACTATAATAGCGAGTCATCAAATAAAGATTGCAATCCCTGTAATTTAGTGCCATGGATTCCAGTGATAAAATATAACTTAGGAGAAACAAATTCTCAACCAAGTTTAAGTTCCAATTATGGCCCTCCAAGTTCAACAGCTCTCGCTCAAAATTTAGTTCAGTTTCGTCCACAACCATTCGACACAACAAACCAAGATCAGAGGCTAAACCAGCTTTTACTTGAAAAACCAAATATTCCTTATGAGATCTCAGATCAAACACAATTAAGTAGTAATATTTTTACAAACCCAAGTTCGACATATGGACCACCAAGTGCGACACAACAAATATCAATTTCATCACTAAGTCCTTCTAGTTCAACATACTCTATACAAAAATCATCGTATGGATTGTCGAGTACATCAACAAGACCACATAATTCCGTGAACGGATTATCCTTTCCTTCCTACGATTCTCCTACTTCAACACAAATACCTTCCTCTTATGTAACACCATTGTCATCTGTTACTGTAAGTCATGAAGTTAAAACTCTTGTTCCAATTTCTCAAACTTATATCCCTGTAGAAAATGATCTCGAAGTACTTAATACTGCAATACCATCCGAAAATATACAACTTCCGAAAGTATCTCATCCGATAGGCTTCAAGAATTCTTATGGGGAAGATATTACCAACAGCCACTCATTGGATATCCCTTATTCACTTACAGCAATTGGTGCTGATTCAACTAAAATTAAAACACATAATAAATTTAACTCATTAGAACCAAATGTTTCTGTAGCACTTGCAAATCCTGCCCCTTTTTCATTAAATAGAGGCAGAAATATTCACACTTTGCAACCAGTCGCTCTACCGAATTTAAGTGTATCTCCTTTGCCTCCCATTTTCAATGCTCGACCATTTCGTCCCATAGCCTTTCCAAATTATCCATTCAGGTTAGCACATGATATAAACTACGTCAAAAAAACTTCAAACAATATTAACGTAGCGAAAAGCGTACCAGTTGCAGAATTTGTTCATTCAATTGAATATCCTACTACCATTATTGAGTCGCCGGTTATAGATATAGATGCTACAAAATCTACATCCAATCATAATAAATCTTTTAGAAATATACCTAACAGTTATGTAATTGATGAAGTTCGAGACATATCTCCCCAAGCTTCAGAAGATCATGTATCAGCAGCTACAGCAAATCATGATGTAAGTTTTGAAACAACTGGTGCAGAATTTGGAAATAATTTTTCCGAAAACAAATTACCCTTGGATATGAAACAATATTCCCATGTGCCCGCAAATCACAAGCCAGACTTTGCTGATTTAAGAGGAGCTAAAGATGAAGATGTCGATCGATACCGTACTGAAAGTAATCTCCAGAGTATTGATTCACCTCTTTTGTATCTAAAACCCAGTGCACCGCATAAGAATTATGAAAATTTTGTATTAACTATTTCCACACCAGCAAGTCAGAAAGAGTATGAAATGTATGACGATATTACTACTACAGTTGCACCTAAACAATCTAATATTTCTGATGATTTGGATGAAAGCAGAAAGTATTATAGAAAAGATTTGCCAACGTCGACTAGTGAACATGAAAATCACCCAAAAATTTTACAAATAATTGTTCCTTATATCATGGAACAAAAACAAGGAAAAAACAATAAAGAGTTGGGATCAATTTCACAGGAAGTGCAACATTCATTGACAAAGGAAGAGTACCAAGGCAGAAAAGTGCCCGTAAATACAGAAATATCAAAATATAGCAACGACATAGAAACTTCAACGGTTTTAAGTACAACGACAGAACAGCAAAGTACATCAACCGTAACGGAATATTATGAAACAGAACTACCGAATACGCCAACTGTGTTGAGTGATTTTTACAACGTTAATGATCCAACATTTGATATAATTAAATTGCAACACACTATTGACGACTGGACTGAACAAGAATATTCTAATCACTACGCGACACCTGATAGAACACGATCCAACGAAAAACATGCCAAACAAATTCCTGATGAATTCTTGACCACAATTAATCCTTATTCTCACCAAAATACTGCGACAAATGATTACAATTATGACGATTTTGATCACGAAGGTTCTAGTAGTATTCAATATTCTGTCGCAGATATAACAAATGGTACGTTTCTCAAATCACAAAAAGAATATAATACAATAGACAGAATAAAAAACAAATCTGAAACAGGTAAAGATCTTGATGATAATCAAAAACTGCGTATATATACAGCAGCATCTTCTTTCCGTGGTACTACTACAACACTTGCACCGTGGGGTTCTATACAAACTTCAATATCGCCTTTAACGAACGAAAAGGTGTACGTTGTAACATCAAAACCTTGGCGCGATAAAACAGCCAAAACAAATGAATTTGATGACAAGTTTGAGTCAAAAAAAGCTAGTAGTGACGGTGACGACAGCATAACTGACAGTTTTCCTTTTAAGTCACCAAGGTTTGTCAGTCGTCCACCTTTTGGCTTTAAAGTGTCTGGACCAGCCTTGCTAGACTCAATTAAATCTGATTCATCTTACGGCTTTTCCAAAGGCTGGCATCAAAGTAGTAAGGATAATTTAAATTATAATTAATTCTTCATATTTCTTAATTTCTGTTAAAAGATAAACCAACATTCTGTCTTCTTTCAGTAAACAACTTGCGCAGTCTTGACCAAGGCATACTTTCGCTAGAAAGGCCCGATGAGAGAGTTCATGTTAAAACGGATGAGGTTTATATCATTTTATGTTCTTTTTTTGTATATTATTATCATAAAATATGCTACCATTCTACATATGACAATAATATCTGGTTTATCCTCTAGTAAATCCTTTATTTAGGTCCAGATATGATTCAACAATTTATAACTTTCCATTTTACTCAAATATACTTTTCCTCAAAATCCGGGGACAAAGTATGTGTACATTTCTTACATTGGTGTATGTAAGGTATTTTTTTCATTCCAGGATACTGCAAAAAGTGAGGACTTTGACGATAAATAATGGAGAGCTAAGAACTTAGTCCGTCATTAACAAGCACAAAATGATTAAGTGAGTGCATGTAAATGATAAAACTCCCAGTGTAAAAGTGACTTAAACTTTAAGGAAATTGCAAAGACTATGAAAATTCAACGATTGTTATTTTATAAATAAAATTGTTGAATTTTATATAATGTCAAATTAAGGAGAACACGAAAAGGTCGTGTTCTCTTTTATCTGACTTTAAAGTTAAGTTAAGATGAAGTATTAGGAACCAAAGTATGTTTGGAGCAAATGATATAGTATTTTATAAATTTTTACAAAGATTAACTTTGTGGTATTTAGAGTATAAATTTAGCAGTTTATTTGCAATTTGGTATCCAAAGCATGATTAACCAGCGGATTTATGGTGAAATAATTACTCAACTAGATAACATTTGTAAATATATTATGTGTATACATTATTTTGTAAATAAACAATCAATGAAAAATTACATTTATTTTATTTATAAAACTATTGATCCTAACTTAAAAGGTAAATGATAATACATATATACAGATAACAATTACTTAATGGTTTTGATCTTCATGATGTATCGATAGCTTCTTCTGAGTTTTTCTTCTTTAGTTTGAAGTAAAGAAATTCAATGCTCCATGATATAACAGTGGCGAATGTAACAAAATTTAACACAATTATGGGTATTCTGTAGCTACCGGAGGCTTCCCGAATTCGACCTGAAATTTTTTACAACATTAAGGGTCAATTTTAAAATAGTCAGATAAAATTTATCCATCAAATAAATTACAACCTGACTGAATTTAAAAGTGTAACAACTAAACTATTTTGTTAACGCAAATGTAATTTTTAATTTGTATATGTTGTATTTTATACTTTAAATAACTAGGATTTAAAAATCGACCCTAACTAAAATGATACTTGAAATTACTCATAAATTCATATGAAATAGACAAATTAAACTTCAGGTGGATGGTGTGATCGCTTGTCACCCTTTTACTATAAAAAAGCTCAGTAGCACAGTCGCTAGAGATATGCTATGTTGCTGCTGAGCCGTGGGTCCGCTTTCCGTACGAAATAAGTGTTTATAAAACCTTTAAATAATTATCCTGTTAGGGTGTTTATTAGTGTAGAGTTTTTTTGTATGAAACGCCTACATGATATAAGAGAAAATCCTAATGTTTTAAAGCATAGAAATAATAATAATATTTGGGTATGAGTATCGTAAGAGGCGATAAAGGGAAACTGAAACAAGAGATGGGCAGCAGTATCTTTTTATCTACTTAAAATAATGAAAATCTGCGGCTGCCAACCCGCCTGCCAAGCGAGGAAGCTATGGCGAAATTCGCCTTATGAGGCAAGCTATGGGGGAGGCCTATGTTGGACATATATAGTCTGTGATATGTTATGTTTTACTGAAGATGCTAGTTCATTTATTAGTGATTTGTGGTTTTAAAGAATTTTCCTAACCAAAATATTGCTGTAACGGATTGTAAAGTTATACTGATGTAGTTTCAAAGAAATAAATTTTCCGCACATTATTTCTTTGACAAGTTTATTATCGTGAATTAATAAACTGTTTACGCTTCGATGAAATATTTCTATAATTCATTCCTCTAATCAGATATCAACCTATTTACTCGAGATTAGTTCAACTCAAAACCCAGAAAACCAACGTGAAGCAAAAAGCCGCTATGCGTCATCGAGACTTAGCTGGACGTATCTGCTGAATGACATACGAGTTTCTGGGCCAAAATTGCTGCTAAATAGGTCCCTCAAGATGCAAATAAAAAACGGTCTCAGGTGGAGATGAAGGGATAAAGAGAAATTCAAGCAATAGTTGGATTAAAAGTGTTTTGGATATAAGCACAATGTAAGCAATAACACAAACTGAAAACAAACTTAAAAGAACTAAAAATAATATAATTTTCACATAAAATAATTTCCACAAAATTTAACAGTTTGTGAAATTGTGTTATTACAATATGTCTTAGCACTGGGATTATACTCTTTTTTGTTTTCTTTAAAGTCTATTTTTTCTTTGTATACTTAATTTCTTTTATTTTAAGTACTGATTTTGCATATTATGGGCGATGAAGGAAAACATTGTGAGGAAACCCGCATTCATGAGGAATACCTATTTAGAGGAAAAAAATATACTACTGGAGTGCGGCGCACTAATCGTTCCGTAATACTCGTAAATACGTAATACGATGAGATTTGAATTTCGATAGATGTTTATTTATTTATTTACTTATTTAATTCTAATATCAGTGCCATAGGCTTCTACTCCGTTCACATGGTACACCCTATTTTTTCCAAACGGTAATAAATGTCATCCAGTATATTACGTACATATGAATATAAATAAATAACATGTATAAAATATGTATATAAATACGAATGAGCTGCTAATGAGATAATTCCGCCAGTTTAAAAAACTGTGAAGTTCTTGAATGATTAGCGATTGTTAACCATTCTAATTTCGAGAGAGAGTGCATTCCAGAGAAGAACAAATGTATAGTAAAGGATAAATACTATAAAGAAATATAGAAAGCCAGATTGTTGAGATGGCCACTTAAGAAAAATGGTTATTTAAAAAATGCAGTTTTATATCACGGCTGGAGCAAAGGTACTGAATGGGGAGCTAAGTAAGGAGAGGGAGAGAGGATTTGACGACGTCGGTATAGAGGGTGGTGAGTGCACGTATACTTGGTCCTTGACAAAGGGATGTAGTCACATAAATTGAGAACGGTAAGTAGGCACATGTTTATACTTACGAATAATAAAAAGAACAAAAGAAGAAGAAAATAATCGAATGAAGTTATTAAGAGGACGACAAGCAGATCTACACTCAGGTGAAAACAACACACATCACCGTAATCAATCAAGGAAAGAATTGAGGATTGTACCATTAATGTTTTGGTTCTGGATGAAAGAAAGGTTTTCAGACAGTAGAGAGACATTTTTTTTGACTTTCTTGATTAATTATTTGGGCATGTCAGTTTAAAGTGGAGTCGATTTTTAAGCCAAGGTTTTTGACAGATGTGCATAAATACAGAAAAAAGTCATTTAAATTATTTGGGGATAGAGCTGTAGTGTCTATTTTTTTAATTATGCATTAACTATCTACTATTTTGTCCTGCCACTAATTGTAATGAAGGCGTCATAAAAGTCAATTTAGATAAACCAAGCCTCTCAGACAGACTTTGAATACGCTTTAGGTTCCTATTGACCATATCTATTGTTTTACTCACAGGCGAATGTTCATTGTATACCGCGGAGTTGCGCGACGGATACGCAATATATACAAAAAAAAATCAATAAGATACAAAATCAAGCTTGATGCCGATGAACCGTCAATGCAGAACGACTGCTGATGTCCCCGAAGATAAGAAACAATGCTGCGCTTCGGGAGAATATACGACACATAATGAGAAAAGATAAAAGTAGGATTTCATGACTGATGGTATTGATGACATAGAAAATATCGACCAAAGTCAGCACATTGTTTTTGGTGCTCTTCATGCCCGCCCTATATTATCACTAACTTTAAGAAGAGCGGAATCAGTGCTGCCAGACTGATGAGAGCGTTCCTATAGAGAAACTGAGGAAAATTCAATTTCTAAGGGAGTGGAATAGAGTGTTACGGACACCTGAACTAAAAAAAATAAAATTGCCATTTTTCGTTTCTTCAAAAATCTACTCTTAGGGTCTTATAAAGCGGGTGCAAAGTTTTTTATGTAAAATATTATATTGAAAAGTTTCTTCGTATTTTGTTTTATTTTATAGGAGAGTGAGCAAACGAGCATACGGCTCACTAGATAACTGAACAACTGCAACACCAGGGGAATTACCGATGCATTGCCGGCCTTTTATAAACGGATAGGCTCTTTTCTTGTAGGTCCCTAAGTCGTATAGGTTCCGAAAAATCTCTGGTGGTAGTTGATTCCACATTTATACAATCATATTTTCGAAAAATTTCTTCGAAAAATACTGTTTGTATATGTCTGTCTCAGTTAAGTCAAAAATCATTTATTCAACTAGGATATTATATACTTTGTGAACGTCGTTCATTAGCCGAGGGGCCCTCAGAACTTGGGGGCCTCGGGGCACTGCCCCGCCTAGCCACGAACGCCACTGAGGGGAATACATTTAGGCTGGAAGTGATCGGGTAAAGTCGGATTAGAAGTTTTAGGCAAGGGAAATAGACTAGGCCATGCGCCACAGTGACTTCAAAACTCCGGAATATAGGGAAAGTTTTATAATATGGGAGATAACTGGAAGAATGTGGTCAGGTTATAGATACCGCAGCTACATCATGTACGATCCGGCAGCTGATACTATAGAACCCAATAGTGTTTGATTTACTGGAAAGGACTATCTTTGTAATGTTATCCAAAGTAACTGAAGAAAAATGGAAGGGATCTACATAAGTATTTACGTGGTAGAGCCATGCTGCAGCTATATTAATTGTATAGTTGTAGCACGAATGGGTCGGCTCGAACGGGAAAGGACCACGCTCTCACAGAATACCAGCATCAAATAGCAGCTTAATGCTGCTGTGTTTCGTATGGTGAGTGTAGAGAACCGGAGACCCTTTTTACTGGAAAAGAGGCATTCCATCTTAGTCCTCAAGGCTGACAACGCATCTTCATTTTGATTCGTAAACGAGGATAGATGTAGGATGTCTATGGGCCACAGCAACCAGTGCTCGCTTGTCAACCCTTTCCTATTAAAAAAAAGTAATTAAAAAATCAAGCCATTTAAATAATCAACAGTTTGACATTTGGTTTGGAGATCCAGAGGAGTAAAGGAGACAAAATGACTATTAATATCATTCAAACCATTGAGTTATACAAAACTATAAATCAATGATTCAAACCAAGTACCCCTTAAAGCCCGAAACGAGGCTTTTTACCTATTCCGGGGGTCCCAACAAACTTCCAAACATCGGCAGAGGAAGAAAAAATTATGTAAATATTTTACAGATAGAATTTATTTTAAAACAATGACGTTTTAACATCAACCTATACATCTACATGTCGCAGTAAATGGTTAAAGCCGTGATATTGTTATATCCCTAGGGATATAGCTAATACCGAAGCTATATACCGTAAAATAGTTATATGACAGCGATCCAACTATCTTACTAGACTAATCTAGTGAAATATTTATAATTGTAAACTGAATGTACAGGAGAATATGTTAAGAAGAATTTCAATCGGAGATAAGTACTAAAAAACTGTGAGTCCTCCAACTAATAACGCGATATTTTGTTGTGTTGTTGTTCATGTTAATTTTTTGACAATGGATTTAAAGTGCAGCTGGGGTGTCCCTTGGGCCAACTTAAAGCCGCGTACATTACTAGATCGTGCTCTTATAATAGTTATAGTCCGGTATATAGCTAATAGCTATATCCCTAGGGATATAACTATATCATGGCTTCAACCATCTTACTCTCTACACTCTTTCTACACACAAACACACACACACACACACACACACACACACACACACACACACACACACACACACACATATACATATATATATATATATATACGCGCACAGCACCACTCACACGACATATATATTGAAGTTGAAACTCGAACTCTCGGTACCTTGCGCGTGTTTACTTGAATATTCTGGATATTTCGGTGCTAATTTATATTTATAGGCGCTGCAAGATGCGATCGGGGAAGTATTGAATTCGGCGAGACAAGCGAAGCTTCGGAACGGAATAAAGTGAATTAGTGTGCTTAATTATTAGTGTTTTTAACTTTAATTAGTGTAAAGTGAATTAAAGTGTTAATTTAGGTAATTCTATCGGCAATTTTTATTGTCACGAACCTCAAGCTCGTATATATATATATAAAATTGAAGTGTTACTCTGTAATATCAAAAAAGCTGCATTCTATTAAGTTCAAGAGTTTTTTTCCGTGCTACTACGTCATGAAATTTGAAATGTTCGTTGAAAATCTTTGAGATTTTATTTTGAGAAATGGAGATTCTATATAAAAATGGACTTTTACGATAGTCATAAATATAAATAACGCCACATTTATAGATTCAGGCGAAGCCGGGCAGATCCTATCCTACTCCTAGTGGTAGGTGTAGCCCTCGTGGATTTTTAAGGGTTGACAAAGAACAAGAAAAGCACTTTATATGTCAGTCTGCTTGACTTTTCTCATGTCTTAAAGTTTAGAATTGAGGAAGAGTACACCACGCTGTCCTAATGTTTGTTGATGAACTTTACATGATCTTTAAATTATGCTGACAATATCTCAATCTCAGTAAATATGTTTTTCAAAGAGTTCGTTTACAGAGTTTCGAACCGCGAATCATGATCGTTACTATAAAATTTACTTACAAAATATTGCAATCCTACGCAACCGTTTATTTATATAGATGATATATTAATAACTTACGTTAAATACTTTTAAAAGTTTTTCCTTTAAGACGACACATCGAAAAGGCTATCGCCGTACTGATCCGAGTCAATACATAATTTTTATAAAAACTTGAAAAAACGCCGTCATAAGGTCTAAAATTACGTAGCGCCCGCGACGATTAAAAGCGCTTAGAAATTGTCAGAATCTAAAAATATTTTTTTAAAAATAATGAACAAGTGAATTACGAATATTGATGTTATGAATATATTTGAGTGATTCCCAAGCATATAGAATATAGATTAAGTAATGTCGTTGTAATTTCAACTATAGTGATTTTTAGAGGTGTATTCGCAAATAATTATGATCGAGTCAAAATTATACAATCGTGTTTTTTAACAATCAAATTCAAGATAAAGACATGAATTTGCCTATATCAAAATTCCACTTTCGCTAGTGGTGTCATAGTGTCCTATACTATTCGATGAAACGAGGTGCATTTTTCACGGTGTCGCCTTAATCCTAAATGTTATCTTAAAGCTGATTAATTATATGATTACGAAACTGATTAAATCGATAGTAAGGGATTTTCCTATTCGATATGTTATGTATGTACGTGCATAAAATAGCATCAGTTACCTAGGAGTGATCCAAGTGTAATAATAACAATGCCGTTGAAGAACATCTGTATGCCTGAGGCGAAAGGCAGCCGTTCCAAAGGCACATAGCTTGGTATGACAATATTCATATAAACAGTTCTTACACCTTTCGTGATGCCTATTGCTATCGCCACGAAGAGCATTCCCGTGAACGAAGTCGTAAAGAGCATTACTGAAAAATAAAAATGACGAATAAATGATAAATAATTTTTAAAAAAATCACCAGGGTTAGCGCTATAGGAGGATTCACAAAGGCATTATTTCCTCAGTTGGTCTTGCTGTCTTATACGTCCAAAGTTTAGGAAATTTTAGAAAGAAATATAAATGAAAATATTTAAATCTGCTTACTTCTATTTGGTGACAATAAATAAGTTTCTTCTATAATAATAATTTTTTTAAAATTACGTGGTGAGCCACTACTATACTATAGTTGTAGCATGAATGGGTTGGCTAGACCGGGACAGAACCACGCTCTCACAGAATACTAGTGTAAAATAGTAGCATGATGCTACTGTGTTTCGTATGGTGAGTATAGAGAACCGGACACCCTTTTTACAGGTTTTTTGAATTGAGGCATTACATCTTAATCCTCTGGGGTGACAACGCATTTGCATTTTGATTCTTAATTGAGGATAAATGTGGATGTCTATGGGCCACAGCATCCACTTACAATCAGGTGGACTGTATGCTCGTTGGTTACCCAATGCTACAAAAAAATGCACCTATAGAAAATACGAAATCCTTTTGGAAATGTGGGAAAATGCAAAATTTAAAATTGGCATCACATGAAAATTTAAACGATTAAGACAATAAACTATTAAAGTTTGCGTTTTTGTGGAAACTAGAAAAGTAATGTAAGTATGATTAAATGATTTTTATTGTGTAGTAAACATAGATAATAATAACTTCTCAATAGGTTGATGACTAGAACGTATGCATGCCGGAGTACGCGAGTTTGAATCTTACACATGGTCTAGGTTTTTAGTATTTCTTTTGTATCTTAGCCCACACGACCCCACAGCTGGTGAAAATAAAGTATAATAGACTCATACATGTTTTTTTTGTATGCTTACAAATATTTTGAGTTACGTAAATTTAATAACAGTATTCTTACAAAAACATTGTTTTATTGATAAATGAAAAATCTAATCTGATTAATATATTAAAAAATAAAAAGAAAAAGAAAAAAACAATATACATATATTGTTTTTTTTTTAATTTTATATGTGCCTAACTGGTTTCTCGGTGACGTGACGGCTATGACGATTTGAATAAAATCTTATACTTAGATAATAATTTACTTTACTAGTTTTTCTAAATTCTTGGGATGCCTGAGAAAATTTTTACCACGTGCTCAGCGGGGAAGGAAAATATCGTGAGGAAACCTGCATGTCTGAGGAATAAGCGAAAAAATATTTCGAAGACATGTGAAGTCAACGCCAACACGCATTGGGGCAGCGCGGCGGACATTTCCTTGCCCTAAAACCCTCTCAGAAATGAGAGGAGGCCAGTGCCCAGCAGTGGGTCGTATATAGGCTGTTACTTTACTACTTTACCACCAGATATTATTTTTTAATTATCGTCATTATGGTCTGTATCTAAAGCTAACGTAATATGTAAACAATATGCACTATATAAACAAATTATATAATTTAAGTAACTATAATGTAGTTTTTATTACGTAACTGTCACGAAGTCATTAAAATAAAAATAGTACATAGCAAAATATTTATAATACTTACAGCTTCGAATAATGATGATCACAACCAAGCTAACCAAGTACATCACTCTTGGAGGCTTGTGACACCATTCTCCTATAAACGGTGATACGAATCGAAACAATGTATCCGAAAATCCAATAACAGCCATTATCTTTGCTATATCTGCAGTTTCGAACTTCAATAGGTCCTTAAGAATGATTGGCAACAATAATGAAAAGTTAGTTTCTACACATGACGCCATTGAAAGACCAAATAAAATATTAACAAATATTGGGTCCCTTAACAGTGTTAAATCGAAAAAATCAATAAATCTGTCGAACAAAGTCTTCGACTTCATATCGTTGTCGGTGGTTACATACGAAGCATCATTTTCCTTTGCTTTTATTTGCTTTATGTTGTCTTCTTCGTGAAATATATTAATAGAACTTCCTAAATTAATTTCTTGAGATTCCCACCATTTATACCGAGATGCCGAAAGGGGTGGATCAGGTGATTCTTTACTTATATCTGGATGGGAGATTGCATTCCTTGTTTGTATGTTAGTTGTGTTTTTTAAAGATCTGATAGATAGACTTTTAGGATACTGCACGTCCTTTTCTACTGCTTCACCCAGCTTTCGCAATGAATCAACATCTGGAACTTATTACTTATCTATTAATTGCACAAAATTGTACGTTGAGTATTCAATGTTATTTCTGAGAATAAAATACCTGTCTGTTTGAAAGAGGTAGATATTAATTCAACCCTATGCTCGTTATTTAAAGGTACCATTTCCTCCAACACAGGCGGATCCTTTAAATACCATTTCGCGGGTCTCAATAAGAATGCTGCCGCAAGAGAATGAAGACAGATTGCTCCCAAAATAAGTACAGCGTATCGCCAACCATATGAATACATTAGGGCACTCATTACCATTGGCATAAAAATTGTCCCTAAGCCTGTGATAGACATTCCAACTCCTATTGCTCTTCCTCTTTTATCTTTGAAATATGAGTTAATTGCCAATGTAAAAGCTGCCATTACTGCAGCCACACCCGTTGCTGTAACCAACGAATTACACTAATCACATTTTTTTAATTTACAAACAAATTATATTTTTTAATACAACTACCCTTCTGTCTGTACTCACAATTAATAATACTGTATGATATTATGAAGATCCAAAAATTAGAGGCAACTGAGGTGAGAATAAGTCCTGATGAAATCATTAAGGCTCCAAATACTGCCACTTTTCTATATCCCCATCTTCGAAGAGTTGGCCCTCCGAAAAATGAAAGAAGCATTCCAAAACCATGGTTTAGGGTAATAACTAGTGTACCCTGTGTTGCAGTTAAGCCGGTTTCCTCAAAAGCTTCTTGAAATACCAATCCAAAACCAGCAATAAGAGGTAGCACTACAACCTGAGAGAAATAGAACTTAGTATTAGTTTTTAGATGTTAATGTGTATTAAATTTTGAAAAAAAAATTAAAATTTGCGAAACGTTAGAATTCTTCAATTATTTAAAATAAATATAAATAAACCGTCAATTTAGGATTAAGTTAAACATTTTAAATTAAATTTCAATCCAAATAGCAATAGCAAATAATTTTTTACTTTACTTCAGATACACTATTTAGTAAAAATCGATGGATTAATAATAATTACACAGTTTATTTTGAGAAAATATTAAAATTCAAAAATCAGAATGTCCGCCCCTTCACATCCCGTTAGTGTCGTAAGGGGCGACAGAGGGGAAACCAAGGAGAGAACCAGGAGATAGATAGCAGCATTTTCCTGATAACAGCTGAATAATAATAACAAACTGCAGTTGCCAATCCGCTTGCCAAGAGTGGCAACTATGGCGAATATGAGGCGAATATGAGGCCTATTTTTAGCATTTCACTTTAGAAAGACTGTAATGGTTAATTTGAGAAATGTAACATTCTGCATTTCTTATTTCATCTTTATGCGTCTATCTCAACAACTATTTCTGTTTACATAAGAAAGATTATATTAAGTATTTGATTTCCTTGTTACAAATAGTTTAATTCACCTTTTAATACTCACATTGTTGATTGCATAAGCAAATGTAATCACCCATCCATATCCACCGTCGGGTGGAACTTTATTTACTTTATTTGCCATTTTAGCAAGTATTCCTCATAATAGTTTAACACATTTCTTTACAAAGCGACTAATACCTCCGTCATTGTTATACGATCACTGCGCACTTCAAATAAGGTGAGTAAAGTATGTAAATTATTCATCACTTACACTTGTAACACTATTTATTGTAAAATTTGTGTGATAAAGTTCCTTGACCGTTGCTTTGTTGAATTAACCGGTCATGCCCGCCCATCAACGTTACTGCGCTATACCAATAGTGCACCGTACCCGTATACGATGAAATTAAGTGACGAACATCCTATTCGGCTGCGGACACTACGGTGCTTCTTATCGGTTTGACTTTAATGTTCACTGTTATCATCATCATAATAATATGTTGTCTTTAATTGGCTCAAACAAAAATTTACTTTGTGTTTACCTCAATAAAATAATTTGTTGTTTTAACGTTTCAGGTTTTTTTGAAGAATTTACTTAGTTATTTATCTAACTTGTATGAATTCTAGTATATACGCATAATTATTTGTATTAATTAAGATAATCACACTAAGAGTTTGAATTTTATTTATTTATAGCCCCAGGCAAAGTTACAAGGTATTTTTAAAGTGAAGTTCTTCAACTAATAAGAAAACGGCTATGTTGTTATTAATATATCTCGTATTTTATTTTTATTTTAGTAGTAGATGCACAGTACTGTACCATGTACTTTGATAAGTAATTAGGTTGCTAACCGTCGCTTTGATACCTATAGATATGACGCCTGACGTACGTTGCTTTGAAATTAACATTAAATAGCTCAAATGTAAGTTTATCAAATGATAAAGCAGTCACGAATAGGATTACTTTTATCTTCAATGATTAATATGAAATTAAACTGACAAAACTTTTAATGTATATAATGTTATATTATATAATGTTATTTTATATCACCTTGTTGGTCTAGTGGTTGTAGTACTGCGACTGCTGATCATGGGGTCCCGGGTTCAAATCCCGGGTCGGGCCAATAAGAAAACAGTGTATTGAGTTTTTCGTCAAGAAATTCTCAGTATCGACCCGGAGTCTGGACGTTGGCGGTGTCTCACCCCCGTGCCTTCGAAAGCACTTAAGGCCGTTGATCCTGCGCCTGATCTCTTTCCGGTCGTGTCGGTTTACCGTCCTATCGGACTATGAGAATGAGGGAATAGAGAGTGCATCTGTGCTTGCGCATACACTTGGGCACTATAATCCTGTCCTGCGCTGATGGCTAGTCTCCGTTGAGGCTGTACGCCGTGGCCGAAATTCGGTCTGGAGGACATTATTATTATAGCAATGATATATATAATATCGTATCTACTTTTATATGTAAAATTAAGATACTTATTTTTATTATTATTATTATTAATAGATATAAATATTATTTTTTAGAAATGGCGCCCACTCCATATTCAATGCAAAGTCGAAGTGCAGGCGATGAGTGAACACATTTAAGAAAAAAATGTAGGAGAAGACGTGCCAAGGGAACAGTTAGATTATTATCTCTAACGCTATAGAATCTTCTATATATAATTCTATTTTCCCACGGGAACGGGAATGAGATGTTTTTCCGAAATATTCTATTTTCCCACGGGAACGGAAATGAGATGTTTTTCCGCGGGAAAATGTAGCCTATGTCACTCTACAGCCATCGAACTATCCCCATTCCAAAATTCATGCCATGCCGACGCTCTGTTGCGACGTGAAAGAAGGACAAACTTTTGCAACATATTCTATTTTCCCACGGGAATGAGATAATTTCCCGCAGAAAAAAGTAACCTATGTCACTCTACAGCCTCATTCCCGTGGGAAAATACAATATGTTGCACAAGTTTGTCCTTCTTTCACGTCGCAACAGAGCGTCGGCATGGCATGAATTTTGGTATGGGGATAGTTCGGTGGCTGTAGAGTGACATAGGCTACTTTTTTCAGCAGAAAAACATATCATTCCCGTGGGAAAATCGAATATGTTGCAAAATTAAATTCTGCTAGGTGGCGCCACCGTAATTCTACAAGACGGATGACGGTACGATGGACGAACACAGAAGGTCAGAATATCAGGATTATTATGTCTTTTTACCAAAATTAAGGAAAAAAATGTATGGATCTGTATTTTTCCACGCAGGACCGGAAAGAGAGCGATAAAAAACATAAAATTCACCAGGTGAAATTCTTCAAACGTTTTGGTGCATTGTAATTCACGGAATAGGCGATAACCTCGCAGACGATATTAAGAAATCCGTTGATGCTCTGCCTACCCCGCAAGGGTTATAGGCGAGATGATAAGTATGGATCAGAAATACTATCACCACCTGTCACGCTTTCACCCTTAACTATTACTTAACTGTGGTAGAAACAGTTCTTAGTAAGCCTTATTAATAAGCCTTAGTAACATTTATTGAACGGAAATGAATACAGTTATCATATGTGGTTATGAATGAATCGGTATTACAATAAGAAAATTGTGCAAAATTATAAGAAAAATATTTTTTGAGAGTTCTTATTAACTAACGTATACATAGTTTAAATTGATTCCGCTAGATGTTGTTACTGGGTTTTTAAAACGCGGTAATGAAATGTTTCCTGACATGTACTTAACTCCCGCCGTTGAGCCGCGCGTCAACTTATAGTGCATACGGTACCTATACGCTTAAATTGTTTTTATTTCGAAGCTTATTCGACTACCTGCTTTCGATTTCGGTTGTTTGTTATTTGCTTTGTGATTTGGTTAAGGTTGAATGGATTTATATTGGCTTTAATTTTCGGATTTGTGTATTTTCTTGGATCGGTTTTGTTGATTTGGTTGGTATTTCTTTATACATATTTAGACTCTGGCTTTGATTTTGGATTTTGTTTATTTAGAATCGTGAATTGGTTTTCGTTGTTTAAGGTTGTTTAATAATATTTCAAAGGAATATTAATAGTATAGATAGTGTATACGGTACCTATACACTTACTTCATTTTTTTTTGCTGGCTTTCATTTTCGGATTTGTGTATTTTCTTGGATCGGTTTTGTTGATTTGGTTGGTATTTCTTTATACATATTTAGACTCTGGCCTTGATTTTGGATTTTGTTTATTTAGAATCGTGAATTGGTTTTCGTTGTTTAAGGTTGTTTTACAATATTTCAAAGGAATATTAATAGTATAGATAGTGTATACGGTACCTATACACTTACTTTTTTTTGGTTATATTTATATTGACTACTGCTTTCCATTTCGATTTTCTGCGATTTGTTTTGTGATTTGGTTTAAGTTGATTCGATTTTTTTGGCTATCGTTTTCGGATTCGTGTTGTGTCTTGAATTGGTTTTGTTCTTTTGATTTTAAAAAATATTTAAAAGGAATATTCATTCCTTTTAGATATTTTGGATTTGCTTTTAATTTAAAAGGAAATTTAATTCCTTTTAGGTATTTTAACGTTTTTTTTATAAATAGGTTTTTTGTTACTTCATAATGCCTCGCAAACGTAAGTCCAGCCTTTCAAGAGTATCTTCTCAAAGACAAGCGAAAAGATTAGCTCGATCGCTAGAATCTTTAGAAGATGCTGAACTGAGAAGGCAAGAAAAAGCAGAGCGTCAGGCTGCTTTTAGAGCATCTGAGACACCTTTTTAACGTCAGCAAAGGCGTCTTGAACAGACAGAGCGTCGGGCTACTTTAAGAGCTTCCGAAACACCTTCTCAAAGTCAGGAAAGGCGTCTTGAACAGGCAGAGCGTCAGGCTACTTTAAGAGCTTCCGAAACACCTTCTCAAAGTCAGCGAAGGCGTCTTGAACAGGCAGAGCGTCAATCTACTTTAAGAGCTACTGAAACACCTGCTCACAGGCTCCCAGTCACAGGCTATTCGAGCAAGCGGAACGTCAGGCCGCCTCAAGAGCCGCGGAAACACCTGATGAAACTCAACACAGACTCATTGAGCAAGCTGAACGTCAATCTACTATAAGGGCATCTGAAACACCAGAACAGACACAGGCGCGAAGAGATACAAATGCACAGCTCCAAGCTGAACGTCGACAAAATTTTCAAAGAAACAATTGGTCGGTTTTTAATGACGCAGCATTCAATTATGATCCGTTGATTGATTATAAAAATCACAGGTTAGTTGTTATCGGACTGATGGACAAGGTGTGTCGATTTTGCAGCGCTTTAAAATGGAAAGATGAGACCGCAGGCATGTGCTGTTCCAATGGCAAAGTGTCTCTTCCGTTACTTGGGGAACCAGAAGAACCTTTGAAAACTCTCTTTTTATATGATGCTAATGAGTCACGGCGCTTTTTAAACAGGATCCGGAAATATAACTCATGCTTTCAGATGACTTCCTTCGGAGTTGACCGGGAAACAATAAAGCCGGGATTTTCGCTTCCTTTCAACTCAAAAGGCTGCATCTCTGACGGATCTTTTATTTGGCTCAGTTTCTTTTCAAAAGTCTGCATCTCTGACGGATAATTATGCTCAGTTTCCTTTTTATTAAAAAAATATCCCATTTCCATTTGGAATAAACAGGCTATTTTCATGCTTTCCTATACGCTGCGTTTCAAAACATTTAAATAGGCTGACGAATCAATTTTGCTCAGTTTCCTTTATTCCTGCATCTCTGACAAATCTATAAAACTCAGTTTTCTTTCAATTCAAAAAGCAATGGATAGTTCATTTCCCAGTGACCATGCGGGCGAAGCCGCGGGTAACAGCTAGTAACAAGATATTCCATACCAAGTAAAAGAATTTAAGTATGACGAGTTCCTCGTTATTCCTACTTATAATCACAATATCGAGTACATGATTCACCTTCATCACTTCAAGGCAGAATCACTGGGGGACCTAACACTATGCTCAATGACTTCAATAGTGCCTCCCAACGGATAGGTCTTATAATGAGCATGCACAAAACAAATATCATATGTAACATCCAGTTGAAGTTGTTGATGACAATGTTTACCTGGGACATGTTTTTCTGAGAATAAAGATTTTATTATTATTGTGGGATATCAACATAGTTTTCTCATCTGGTTGGGTTCTATAAATATATAATTATAAATGAATGAAGATATATACATAAAATCAATAACATAAACTAATTATAAAAATAGATAAATAAAATAAGCCCAACCAGATGGAGGCCCTCGGCAGGGGAGACCAAACGGCCGAGGGTTAGGGGGAAAGGGAAAGAAACCGGCGGACGATGCGGGCGGTATCGAGAAGCACCGCCTTCTGCATTTGAGCATGGAGCGGTTCGCCACGTAGTACCAGCTGCCTCAGATGACCCGAGAGGCTGACTGGGATTGGCTCGTTCGCAGAGACGACTACAGGAATAATTTCGGTCGGCAGACCACCCCACAAGTCGGTCACCTCGTGAGCCAAGTCCAGATATTTTATTTGCTTATCTGTTTCGGCTTTCACGAGGTTCTCGTCATACGGAATGGTAATGTCGACCAAAAATATCCTTGACTGTGCCCGGTCCATCAGTACAATATCAGGCTTATTCGCAAGAATAGTCCTGTCTGTGATGATGGCCCGGTCCCAATAGAGCCTGGCGCGATCATTTTCGAGCACGGCTTCCGGCAAGTACTTGTAATACGGCAATTTCCGATCCACGAGACCGTATTTCAGAGCGAGCTCCTGGTGTAGAATTCTGGCTACTAGGTTGTGCCTGTGCAAGTACTCAGAGTTAGAAAGCGCCGAACAACCGGAGATGACATGCCTAAGTGACTCACCGGGATGGCGACAAGCTCGACAGATGTCGACGGTGCCATCCTTTAGGATGTATCTCCGATAGTTGTTGGTCTTAATAACCTGATCCTGTATTGCACAGACAAAACCCTCGGTTTCCCCCGAAGAGATCGCCAAAGCGTAGCCAGTTGAGGGAGGCTACTGTGTCTACGAAAGGCTCATGTAGAGCCTTGTAGAACCTCCCGTGGAGCTCCTTCTCCTTCCATACGGTCTCCCGGTTGCAAATGCTCTGCACTGTCGGGTCTTGCCATTGCTCGTTGGCTAAGGATAGAGGGGTAAGTCCTTTATCACAAGAAATAACGTCCTTATAGAATGGATCATCCGATCTCGCCAGGAAGTAATCACGGAGGCTGCACACTTCGCGATTATGTACGGTGAGCGCGCTCAAGAAGCCACGACCACCATGCTTCCGCGGCAAGTACAGCCTCATTACCGACGATCTCGGATGATGCATCCTATGGGACGTCATGGTAGTGCGGACTTTTCTATCCAAGGCGTTAAGTTCAGTCTGAGTCCACCTGAGTATGCCAAAGGTGTACATGAGGACAGGCATGACCCAGCCGTTATATGCGTGTGCCTTATTCACACCGGACAAAAGGCTGTTAAGCACTTTGGTCAAGCGTGCATAAAACACGTCTCAAACTGACTGTTTCATATCAGTCTCATCGATACCGATGTTTTGTGACATACCCAGGTATCGGTATGTTTCAGCCTCGGAAAGGGTTCTTAAGTTGACGGGCATAGATAAGTCTATGCCCTCAGAGTTAGCAACCCTTCCCCTTTCAACATGGAGGACCGCACACCTATCCGTCCCCAGCTCCATTCCAACGGAATTGCTAAATTCACAAGTCATGTTTAGCAATTCCATAAGATGGGAGCGACTGGAGGCGAATAACTTGAGGTCATCCATATAGAAAAGGTGGGTCACTTTTGTCCATCCTTTCCGTAGCTGAAATCCCCCTCCCGGAGCCCTCCAGTAAGGTACTGAGAGGGTTCAGAGAGAGGCAGAACCAGATTGGACTCAGACAATCGCCCTGGAAGATACCCCTTCTTATCCTTATGTGGTTCTCCGCAGCCATCCTCCGCTCGATGACAAAGGATCGTACTCCACTGCCCCATACACTGCTCGAGGAAGTCTCTAACTGTACAGTCTATCTTGTACAGCTCGAGGACTCTCTTTAGCCATGTATGGGGCACCGAGTCGAATGCCTTTCTGTAGTCTATCCAGGCGGCGGAGAAGTTCCGACGGTTGCGTTTCACCACTTTGCCAATGACCGCGTCAATGAGGAGTGGTTCCTTGGTTCCATGACCACCGCTCCCGCCATTTTGAGCCGCGATATCACCTGATTTGAGTCCAGGTGACGAGTGATTCTCGCGCTCAAAATGGATGTTAGTGTCTTGTATATGGTCGGTAGACACGTGATGGGGCGGTATTTGCTCGGGTCTGTGGTACCCTGGACTTTAGGAACCAAATGAGTGATCCCAGTAGTGAAGAGGCTTGGGAGCGACTTCTGGTTGAGAGCCTTTTGAAACTGTCGAGCGAGCACAGAGTGACACACCATGAACCCCTTCAGCCAGTAGTGATGCAGCGTAGCCCCGGACTTTTCCAGTTCGGGGCCCTACGGACCGCCTCAGCTACGTCATCCGGTGTTATGATGACGGGGTCCATGGGCGTAATACCCGCACACTGATTCGCCACAACTTCCGTCCAAGGGCCCTCGCTGTGGTTTACGGGCTCTGACCACAGGCCGCGCCAGAATGCTACAGTGTCGGCCTGATTCGGTGCTGGGCCCGTTCCACTTACTATTGGTCGCTCCAATGATGCATAGAGCCTCTTCTGATCACTCTGGAAGAGACGATTCTGGTTGAACCGTGTCGACCTCTCGGTATATCGCCGAATCCGCTTTCCGCAAGCAGCGATTCTTTGCTTCAGATCATCTATGCGCTCCGTCAGTTTTTGCGTTATATCCGGCGGTCCAAACGCCATCCTGACGGTGCGCACAATTCTTGGGCTGTTATTGCCTGATCTGAAGCATATCAGTCTGCCGAAGAGAGCTCTAGCCTTTGCGATACGTTCCTCAATTCTTCTTCTCCATGCTGGGATAGCGCTACTATGGCCAGTAGCGCGTCCAGCCGTGGAAACCTTGGCGCCTATGATACGGCAGACTGCCAGCGCGGCGCCAAAAAGAATTGAGTCCGTCTCGCAAAGGTCCCGGCTGGCTTCCAAATAGGTCACCAGCATTGGGTTCAGAGCCCTCACTACAGCCAGATTCCGCTTGCTTAGGGCTATACGGGGTAGTCGCGGTCGATTTTCGAGAGGCGTACTGCGCGTTTCCACAATCGCCTCTTCCAATGTACTCCTCATATGCTCTAATTCCAGTTCCTGGGCGACTGTTCCATCATCGTTTGAATCAACCACAACTGGGGTATTCACGGCGGCATCCACGTTTGCGGGTTGTTCTATCATTTGTGGCGCTGCATCCTCAGCCGTAGCATTTTCATCCGATGAGGGAACAGCCTCACGTCGTAGCCGTTCGAGTTCGGCGACATCAAATATATTTGAGCGCAATATATACCGAACTCGGTCTGCCAGGTTTTGCTCTGTGACGGTTAAAGATGGCTCCAGCTCAGCAAAAAGACGATGCATCCTAGCCCGGTACGCCAAACATCCAGTTTCTTCCCCTTTTGCCCTAAAGTACGCCCGCAGTGCGTTTGTATTCATTGCTTGTGACCAACGCATGCGACGTGCTCCACCAGCGGCGGGTGCCGCTTGCTGAGTCCGAGAAGAACCAGCCGACACCAAGCCTTCTGGTGGGGATGATGGATGCGGAGGGCTGCTAGGTGACCGTGCAGCTCCTCGCGCTCGGCTGGCGGCCCGCATGCTGCCGCGTCCAGCGCCAGCTCCAGACGCGCCCTGGTGACCCCCAGTCAGCGACCCTTTGCGCACTATATTCTTATCCATCATCCATTATTTGGGCGTCCATTAACGGGAGACGCCCAGGCCCGGCACCGTATCGTGTGTGGCCATAAGCACAAACGGGCCTTTGCACCCTAAATTCTGCCGAGGCACGGCGCTCACACCTCTCGCAAGGCGCTGACTGACTGCGTTGACGTAGCAGTTTTGTCACTTAACTGTTACGTCAGCGGGCGATGGGGTCGTCAATTCCCTACGCCATTTATTATTATTAATAGTCCGACTAGATAAGTTCAAATACGACCGAGAGGTCAATCGATGAATTCAACTCGCCTGATTCAAGCGTTCGGGAGATTACGGCGCATCTTCTTATCAGGAATACATACCTCAAAATTTGAGAAAAGTATTGTACAACCAGTGGTAACTTATGAATCTGAGCCGTTCTTTCACTGTCCGTCCGGCGGTCCTTCACTGCTAGACGTATGAGGAAGCTCAGTCGCTCAGCAAGTTATGGAGAGGGCCGTGCTTGGGGTTTATCTGCGGATGAACTCAGAAATGAGGATATTCGCAGTAGAAGAGTAACCGACATAAACCAAAGGATTAGCTAGCTAAAGTGAAAATGGGCCGGCCATATAGCTCTAATAATCGACAATTAATGGCTTGCTAATCGTACCGGCAGGCGATGTTTGTGGCGGCCCCCACTAGATGGAGTGACAACCTGGTAAGACATGCAGGAAGTCGATGGATGCAGTTGGCTCAGGCTGTGCTTTCTTGCATTCGTAATTGATATTGGATACAATCCAACAAATTGTTAATCAGATAGTGCGCAGAATCGCGTAGAAATCTAAAAGATGCAGAGCTTCACATGCTTCTCTATAAGTTGCGCATTCCTGACTGTTGACAGTTTTAAGGTCTTTATGTCCTGTAGGACCCCGAACATGGTGCAGCAGCAATCCTAAACAGAAACATTCAAAATTAGTTACATGGACGGTATACACACGACCAAGGGCATCTGATGACTTTACACCGGGCCAATTTGCAACAGGCGCGCCTTGAATACGGCGTTTCCACTCCTTCCTAGATGTGTTCCAAGTATAATAGCGGGGGACTTCAGAATATAACAACGTTTTTGCAAAGGCCGACCGTTTGACAAAGTTGAAAGAAGGCTGTTAGTGTAGTTTTTGGCGGTGATGCAATTCTTTCTTGGAAATTTCTTTCGGTGAAATATACACGCTCTTCATTTTCTAAGTACACAGCAAGGTGAGTAACTGTTGGGTGCCTTTCGTGTAAAGGGAAGCCAAAGAGACGCCACGCTGCCTCGTTACTGCTGACATAACGCCCTGCTTAACCTCAGGCGTGACAACGCGTTTGCATTTTGATTTTTAACTGAGGATAAATTTTTGGAAGAGAAATACTTAAATTAAATAAGTACTTACTTTAAGTATTTCTCTTCCAGTTAGTTATAACTGATGCAAAAAATAAACGGAATGTCATAAACTGTTTTATTGTAAATAACTAAAGAGATGCATATCTTTTGTCATTTACACCCAAACACTTAATAAACAAAACAGTTAATAAAATGAAACCAGACATAATACAAAAAATAAAAAAACATTTCGAATCATTTCCTTGTATGGAAACCCTTTATAGTAGAAAAAACATCTAACACAAATATTTAAATAAAAAACTTAATATTCGAAATATGTATTTATTGTAGAAATATGTGTGTTTTTCGTTGTGGTTTCGAGCCAGCCTCTTTTAAAGCATTGGGTGACAAACGAGCACACAGTCCACCTGATGGTAAGTGGATGCTGTGACCCATATATATATACATTTATCCTTAGTTAAAAATCAAAATGCAAACGCGTTGTCACGCCTGAGTACTAAGACGGAATGCCTCGATTCCAGTAAAAAGGGTCTCCGGTTCTCTACACTCACCATACGAAACACAGCAGTATTATGTATTATTAAGCTGCTGTTTTACGCTGGTGTTCTGTCAGAACGTGGTCCTGCCCCGTTCGAGCCGACACATTCGTTCTACAACTATAATATAGCTGCAGCTGGCTCTACCACGTAAACAGCTTCTGAAATAACTTACCGGATAATATTTTGAAAAGATTATTTTGTGGAAAATTTTCTATCGATAAAAAGAGAAGGATAAAATTTATTATTCTAGAAAGTTTTGTGTATACAACCTCATCATCTGCGAAGCAGCTCTAACCAATATTGGCTTTTGTTTCATGGTCAAAGGTAAATGGAAGGAAAGTTAGCACTGAAATTGTAACTTAACTATTAAACTACCTTTTAAATATACTTCTTCTGGTAAAATAAACTTTTTGTGGCGGCCAAAACCGAAACCAATTTATAGCTGCTTTTTTTGGGCGGTAAAAAAACTACCTTAAATTCGTAGAACAAAAGTATTTAGAATCTGGGCACACGCAAACGGAAGCAGAATCTTTGCATAGTAGCATAAAACCTGCAAAAAATATCTCTGTATTTTTCCATGATAGATTGTATTTCCATTTTCGAAAGTGCTAGACGCAGACAAGGTATAAAAGTTCATGGTAGGAAAATCCATTATAAATGCGAAAGTGTGTTTGTTTGTTTGTTTGTCCTTCTTTCACGTCGCAACAGAGCGTCGGCATGGCATGATTTTTTGTATGGGGATAGTTCGGTGCATGTAGAGTGACATAGGTTACTTTTTTTCGCGTAAAAACATCTCATTCCCGCGGGAAAATAGAATATGTTGCAAAAGTTTGTCCTTCTTTTACGTCGCAATAGAGCGTCGGCATGGCATGAATTTTGGTATGGGGATAGTTCGGTGGCTGTAGAGTGGCTACATTTTTCCGCGGAAAAAAATCTCGTTCCCGTTTAAAAACTTTTGCAACATATTCTATTTTCCCACGGGAATGAGATGTTTTTCCGCGGAAAATAGTAGCCTATGTCACTCTACAGCCTCATTCCCGTGGGAAAATAGAAGATGTTGCACAAGTTTGTCCTTCTTTCACGTCGCAACAGGGCGTCGGCATGGCATGAATTTTTGTATAGGAATAGTTCGGTGGCTGTAGAATG
This sequence comes from Parnassius apollo, assembly GCA_907164705.1. Lineage (NCBI taxonomy): Eukaryota > Metazoa > Arthropoda > Insecta > Lepidoptera > Papilionidae > Parnassius > Parnassius apollo. The sequence continues at coordinate 7,413,400 of CAJQZP010001593.1, read as the reverse complement.
ACATAGGCTACTTTTTTCAGCAGAAAAACATATCATTCCCGTGGGAAAATCGAAGGTTATGTTTTTGTAATAAGGTAGTGTCGCCGAGTATGGCCCGGTTCCTATGATAGCCCACTTTAAAAAAAATACAGTTATGATTATTCGAAACATTTAAAATTTCGCGGACTTATGCTACTAGTACCTTAAACAATAATGCAAGTGTGTTTCATTACCGGCGCGTTGCAATTTTGAAGACAAATGACAGTTTGCTTGATCATGTCAAGACGATGCACGTTTAATAACCTCCATTATCTAAATCGTTTTGAAAATTAACAAATTTTAAACAAATCTCTTTGCTCTAATCTGTGAAAATTCATATTAAATCTATTTATCAGTCAATTACAGGTGAATGTTATTATTTTATTTCCTTTTTTGTATTTTTACGAGATTATACTCAACCCGGGTGTAATTTCCTATCATGGCCCACAGCCTAATTCCCAAACATAGCCCGGGCCTTTCTAGGAATATTGAAATGCAGTGTGAGTATATTTTTGTGTTTGTATGTTTGGTTTTTTTTTAAGTTTGACTTGTTGAGATGGAATAAGAATATAATATTTAATATTAAATTTGAAGTAGGCAATTTTTTAAATTACTTTTGAGGTACCTACTAAATTTTTCTTTGTTTTATTTTATTTTTTATCGCAGATTAAAATGAAGCCTTCTGCATACTAAAAACGGCACGGGGAATGCATCGAATCGAATACCTATAAAAAGTGTTGACCGCGGTATTTTTTTTTCCGTAATGTCACTTGACAACATTTCCATCAAAACAAAGAGTATAATAAGTATATACAGGACATCAAAGTCTATTGCATAAACGAGCTTAAATCGTTTTACATTTTAATGATTCGAGACAAATCTAATATTTCAGTACAAATATTTGGAATTAAAGTTATATAGAAGGTTTTTGCAGTAAAGTTTTAATGGAAAAATAAACAAAATTATTCTGTTACATATTATGTTTACGTTCTTCTAGTATTTTTTTACTGAAAGTCTGTGAAAATGTTTAAATATTTTTATTTAACCTATTATAAATAAAAATGTGCTAAGAATGCTTTAAACCTTTTTTCAGGTTAACATTTGGAGGAAATTTATTAAGAAGGAAGTTTATGTTATTTTAACTATTAAGTGTGGGCCGTTTTACTTGATTTAATTGGTTTTATCATGAAATATAATCTAAACGGCTTAACGTGTCGCTTAGCCGGTTTTACCAGCATATACAACTCAAAAGAATTTACCTTTATGAATTTATCTAATTTTATGAAAATTTGTCATTTAGCAGGTTTTTGCATTACACCCTCAAAATATCGCTTAATAAATAGTTTCAAATCTTCAAATAAAAGTATAAATTAAAATTAAAGTTACAAAGCTTTATTAGACAAGAAGAGGCAGTAGAGAGAAGATACTAGAGATGAATAATTATTCTCCTAACGTCGCTATGAAGATATGACGATCATGGATGAATTACGTTATCTTTTAATTCCTAATTGAATATTAAAAAATTATCGCTCTTAAAAATACCAGGGTCAAACAGCAGCTTGATGCTACTGTGTTTCGTATAACCGGAGACTCGTTCTACTGGAAATGAGGCATTCCATCCTAGTACTCCGGGATGACAGCGCATTCTGCATTTAATTATTAATCGAGGATGTCTATGGGCCACAATATCCTCTTACCATCTAGTTAACTCCTAAAGAATGTTCCAATTAGAGGTTTTATTCTTCTTTTTCAGACTCTCCCATAAAATTGGTTTCTGGTTCTGCCTTCAAGTAACGGTAACAGAGCGTGCACTGGACAAAGACACAAGCAGAAAACGACTTATCAGTGCTATACTACTTTTTTAGAAATAAAGATCTGCAAGAAAATTGGTGATTTGTCGGCATCGATATACATATATGTACTACGCATATGACAATCCGTACACTCACTATATTCAACTGAACTGTACTGCAATCCGTGCATCTGTTATAGTGGCTTCGATATTCATGCAGTGCGGAGCGGCGCTAATAATGTTTTTATGCAAAATAAACGAAATTCAAAAAAAATGTACTGCGCTCATAATGCGGGATGGTCGGCGGAGTGAATATTGTTTTTAAGACCGCTGGTGCTTATCACTTGCTTATGCATCGCCTTCTTGTTGCATCCGTCGCTAGAATGTAAAACAAGTATGCATCCTGGTCCACCATTTAAGGTCCGTTAAGTGTCATACACGGCGTAACGCAATCCAAATCTGGGCGTAAGTGGCACCATCAGATCATCAGACAATGGTCTGAAGAGCCAATAGGAGCATCGACGAGGACCTGATATTCATCCGGATGAGAAGTAAACAGATGGTACTACATGGATAGTAGTCAACCACTTCTGGAATCCGTGTATGTGCAGTAACGAGTCATGTTAGAACTTTTTTGTTGCGCGGAAATCCTCATCCTCATCCTGGATACATTTTGCTACCGGATCAAATCACGAAATTTGCAAATGGGATCTATTTTACTACGAAATGTGTAGTCCTGGCCCAGACTACGCGCAGCAGCCGGAACACCACATATTGTGTTATGTATATTCTGAGCATCCACGTTCAGCAAGAGTAAGCCTAATCGACCAAAACCCTTCAATTTTAGTTTAGATAAGTTGATAATTGTGAACTTGTTTGTGGTCCGAAGTTTAATAAATAAAAAAAATAAAAAACCTTATAAGCTATTTGCTTGGAGCGCATATTGAGCATGGTCCTGAGCTACCTGCATCCATCGACTTCTTGAATGTCTTAACAGATCACCACTTCATATAATGGGGGCTACGCTCTACAGTCTTTTAACTTAAATATACGTGACAGAGCCACGCTGCAGGGTATATTACAGTCTTAGCACGAGTAGATGCCATGCCATGCCAGCCAGGTGTCTAGCTGCTTTTATTAATACCTAGAAAAAAGTTCGCTGCATTGGAATTACTTGCTTTTGATAATAATTGAATTATTACAATCTCTTAATATCTTGCTGGATGACAAATTATGATTATTTTTTGTAGATGATAATTATATTTATCACGATTGAAAATGTTGATAGACGTATTACATCAGGCGTTATTAAGTTTTATATTGTGTGATACCCGCTCGCTTCTCTAAGCGCACGAAAATATTTTATTGTCGAACCAAGATGTAAAAGATCAAAAAATTTTTTTTGATGGCAGTGTCACAAAATCCGTTCTTAGTGAGCGTCTACATTGCAAAAGTCAGTGCTATTTCGCTTATATATATTTATATATAATATAGACTAGCTGAACCCAGCAGAGTGTTGAGTTGTGTATTGCCGCGCTTGATACATAAACAAAAACAGAAACAGAAACTTTTTTATTCAATGTAGATTATAGCAATTAACAATACTTATTGAAAGTAACTTTTTTCATTTACCACCTCTGTTCTGGGAAGAACCAGCAAGAAACTCAGCGGGACTATTTTTTTTCCAATAATAGTTTACAATCATGTAAACAATTAACAAGACAAGACAAATTAGAAATAGCTTAGTAGCGATCACTCTTCCCAGGGGTTATTATCATCCATAAATAAATTGAATAAAAAGCAAATAAAATCAAAAATTTTAAATTGTTTATTTCAAAAAAATATGTTTTTTAACTTTTTTAAGATAATAAATATAAACCTTCTCTATTGAAAAATATATGATATATGTAAACCAATTTTTATAGTGATAGATCAAATAGATTTGAGTTAAACCATTTATATACTTAGTATATAGATTACGTTTTACATTGTATATTATATTCTAAATTTTAATATTTGCCTATATATGCAGAACTATTAAAAAGAATCGCGTGCAAGTAGTAAATAATGTACACAGGATTAACGACTCCATGTGGACAATAAGTCTATATCGATAATTGGGATGTATTAATTGACTGACATTGGATGTATGAATCATTTTGAACACGAGAACCTTACATATGATCTCTAAGTCTGACTAATTTTTTTGGATTTGTTTTTTTAATACATAATCCGTCTAATGTACGACACAAAGTAATAATTACAATAATTTGTTTTTTTGGATTTGTTTTTTTAATACATAATCCGTCCAATGTACGACACAAAGTAATTACAATAATTTGTTTTGTTTTAAGAGGGGAAGGTCAAGAGTACTCGGATACCTAGACGTGCATATATGAAGAAGATAATGAACCTGAAAGAAGCGAAAGAGGTATGTAAGGATCGTGACACTTGGCGATCTGTTCTCTCTGGCTACCCCGTTAGGGATTGTGCGTGAAGATAATTACAATAAAGAATAAATAAATTATTTAAATAAAAACTGCGACGGTTAACTTGTTTAAAGGCAAAACAACCTATTAAATTGAAGTTTCTTCCATTAATTTTCCATTTTTAATAAAAGGCTTTTTGAAGCAGTTGACTGTAGGTTATACGTGGTAGAGCCACGCCGCAGCTATATTATGGTTGTGGCACGAAACGGTCGGCTCGACCGGAGAAGAACCACGCTCTCACAGAATACCAGCGTAAAATTGCAGCTTAATACTGCTGTGTTTCGTATGGTGATTGTAGTGATCCGGAGACCCTTTTTTACTGGAAACGAGGCATTCCACCTTAGTCCTCAGGAGTGACAACGCATCTGCATTTTGATTCTTACTCAAGGATAAATGTTGATATCTATGGGCCACATATCTATGTGACAATATAAATGACATGAAACTAGGTGCATTATAATTATAACTTTATAATGTTATTGTGAACTGTAAGAAATAAACATTTTAAGAAGAAAACGACTTAATATACATTACTACTATACCTTTACTTTTTTATTTGCGGGATAGGTAGGGAGGATTTCTTACTTATTATGGTTGTAGCACGAATGGGTCAGCTCAACCGAGGAAGGACTACGCTCTCACAGAATACCAGCGTAAAATAGCAGCTTAATACTGCTGTGTTTAGTATGGTGAGTGTGGAGATACTGAGACCCTTTTTTACGAGGAATTCCATCTTAGTTCTCAGGGGTGACAATGCATTTGCATTTTGATTTTTAATTGAGTATATATGTGGATTTATATGAGTCACAGCATCCACTTACCATCAGGTGGACTATGTGCTCGTTTGTCACCCTTATTCTATAAAATAAAAAAATAAAATAGGTCACGCTGCCATATTGCATGTTAGAAGACTTTACATATCTATGAAATTAAAAAATTATAGTTTCTTAGGTGTGCAGGTTTCCAATGAGTCCGTTTACACAATCCAACGTTTGACTGTCCTGGACTACCTTGAACCTTCCTGGACCGTCCAACCCATACTCGTATAACTCGATAAACCAAAAGCTTAGAGGAAAGAAAGATTCCCGAGAAGCTTCATCGGACTGGCAAGTGAAGTACAGGGCGATCTTTCACTAGATAGGGTGATAACCTGGTATACATATGATGTGTGTCAGCGAATTCAGATGAGCCAGATTTATGGAAGAGGTCTACTTATTTCATTTAACTCAATCAGCCCAGTACAGTTAAACTGCACACAATCATGAGGCGAGATACTGTAAATAATAATATAATAATGTACATTTGACGTTTAGTTTTCTTATGTAATATCCATGGCAGCTCAAGGAGATTGTTATTTTTAATTTCATTCCTCAATTGACACGTGAGGAGGTGATAGAAAACATCGGTGGAAACCTACATCTGAGAAATTAAAAAAAATATTTCGTAGAGATTAAAAGTTCTAACATACAATAATGCAGTGCATTTTTGGAAGTAAGCAAAAATATACTAAAACACATGAGATGTGACTAATGCACGTGTACCTTATCACAAATAGTGAAATGCCCTGTAATAATAACTAAGATACCATATATTACTAATTTATTGATTTTTAATGTCACATTTATCACAAAGCTAAACACGGACTACAAAGCAAACGTTTTTAAAGAGGTGTAAACCGTTTTCGCGACAAAAGAAACAATAAACTACTTATAGATAAAGAAATGACGCGGTTACATTTTGATTGACTTTCACAACACACTGCACTGTCTACACCAGGTCGACACCGACTATATTACATCGTTTTTAATTGGACTAATTTAACCGAAAACAACATTAGAATTAGCTACGTTCAAAGGTGATTGAACTCAGCGATACTTTATAGTTTCAAATGTTTGAAATTGGTGATATTTCTTCAACTACGCCTTAGCAATATCATTATTCGTTTTGTTCTGTCGTTTTGCAGTGATATACTTTTCTAAGCCCCATGAGAGTGCCGTCAGCCACGTGAAAATGTTCAAACAATGCAAAGTCACAGATGTAGTTGTGTTATCTTTGATCCATCCTGCAAATTATAAAATAACATTCTACATTTTTTGTTTCTTTGTTCTAACTATATTAAAAATAATCAATACTTTTATTTTTTTGCTGTATCGTAAGAACATCCATCACTTCACTTCATCTTGTCGATGACGTAAGAGACGACTACGGAAAAGACCAGGAAGACTTCATCATCCCTAAAATGCCATCTCGTTTACTATAACAGAATAAGTGAAAAACAGACGGCCTCGTTAGTTCAGTGGTTGGAAATTTTCGGTAGCACCCCGAAACAGGAAATAGGCAGTGGCAGTGGCACCTGGAAAGAATGTAAAGCCGGTGGTTTTTCGCCTGATCCCTCTTCGGTCGTGACAGTCAGCAAATTTATATTTTCATGACTTGTTTATAGTACGTAGAATTTATGATGATAAAAGCTCAATAAATTTGCATACTTATTAGTCTTTTCGGAGAAATTAATTTTTTGTATGATAATTCGTACGAAGCCATGTAAGTAAATAATCCAAATCACATGATGATAGCACTAAAAATGGAACCCAATAGCCTAAATTGGAAATAATAATAGCTAATTTCCTAATATATCTTAACTATTTATATTTTTATTAATATTTTATTCATTTCTTACCTACTACGGGCCCTAGTGAAAGGTAGACTATTCCAGCTGTAAGAAGTTGGATTCCAGTAGCACCAGGCAATTTGTGTAATGGCACATGAGTTGGAATAACTAGAGCCATAAATACGGTTCGAAGACCTTTTCCAAATCCTATTACTACTGCTACTAAAAGTACTACTGTGTAGTGTTGACAATACGCTAAAACTAAAACAAAAATTGTAAATAAAATACTATATTATACAGAATAACCCCAAGGTATGTCTTGTCAAATCTGAAAGTTATTTACCTACTCTCCCCATCGCCATAGACATAACTCCAAAAAGAAAAAAGGAATTGTTCTCCCAACCAACTTTTCCAGCTACAAATGGAATGCAAAATCTAACACAGAGGTCTACTCCAGCCAATAGTGACATAAAAAATGCCACTTGAGGTTTCGTCATACCATAGTCTCCCAAAATGAAAGGAGTAAGTATAGAAAAGTTTAACTCATTAAAATTGGCTAACGTTATTCCCAACATCAAATTAATAAAAGTAAAATCCTTTAAGAGGTCTAAGTCAAAGAATAACACTACTTTCTCCCAAAAAGATAATTTTTCCTCTTCAATTCCTATATTTTCTTCTTTATTTTCATCAAATACATTGTCTTCTACCGGATTGTTTATTATTAATTTAAATTTATCAGTATAGGTTTTATCTTCATTTTCTTTTATATATTGTTCTAATTTTAAGGAAGCTTGTTTAAGGACTTCACTCTCGTAATTAAAATTATTAGACTTTCTCCTATACCTCGTACGATAAGATTGGTTACTGTGATTATCTTTTAAATAATTTTTTTCTTCATGGTCTTCTTGATTCTTTAACGAAATGTTACTATCATTGTCTTTATTGTAATTTTCTCCATATTGGCCATCCATTTTAAATGATTTAATACTTTTACTACCTGAAAAATGTTTTTCAGCTTTATCGGCTATATATTTAGCTTTCTCCGGGTCTATGTTCTCTATGGCCACCTTTTCATCAGCTTTCAAATCTTGAGGAGCTTTAAGCGTAGGGCAATCTTCAATTTCCGACTCTGGGATCTGAGTATTCAAATTGATAGACGTCTTTCGTTTTGGCTTAAATGTCTCTCGCTCTTGAGCTAATGCACCTAAATTTGCGGATGAGTTTTTCTTAGACTCGTTAAGATATAAAGTTGATGATTTCCGTGATCGATTTTCTAATAAATTGGACATGGAAGGTTTCTTAGAATTGAGACGAGAATTACGAGTAGACCCATCCCTCGAAGAAATATGACTCTTTGATTGTCTTGACTGACTGAAATATCCATCATTGGCTCTTACCATCATAGGTATACCGGGATCTGTTATTTCGTAACCGGGTGTAACGGGATCATCTTCGTTATAGAGGTATTGACTTGAAAATACGCTTATATTTTTAATCTTCGACATTTGACTGAAGTAACCGTTTTCCTTATTCTTCTTATCGGTATGCGCGTTAAGTCGTTCTGAAGTCAATAATTTCTCCTCATCTTGTTCTTTGACATTAGGTGACTTAGAATGCCACTCCACTGGCTGCAATAAAAGTGCGCAAGCTATTGCGTGAAGTGAAAGTCCACTAATAATGAGAATCGTGCCAGTTTCTCCAAAAACGGCAAACAGTCCAGTTATTATGTGCGGCCATAACATTGGTCCCATCCCGGTTGTAGTCCATGATAGACCAGTCGCTAGTCTCCTTCTTTTTTTCCAATAAGTATTTAAAGCGAGAGCATTTGCAGAACTACTAATACCGTATCCAGCACCTGATGAAAACAAGATTAATTTTATAAATAAATGAAACAATAAGAAACTTGTATTATTTAAAACGGTTTGCTTACCATACAGAATTGAAAATGATATCAAGTAAGTCATAAAATTGTAGGAAAAGGTTGTCAGGATCAATGCTATAAAGACCACGATTGCACCCGTTAAAGATACTTGACGGTAACTGAATGTTTTGAAGACAGGTCCGTTGGCTAATCCTGAAAATACAAGTCAATACAATTAAACACTCACAATTAAATTGTACTCTGCTTTTTGTAACTCATACAGTTACATTGTAAATTATTGGTTATAAGAAACAAGTCATACAGATTTCCTATAGATTCCATGCTTTAAGCAACTGCTACTATGGAGCCTGGTACTCGTTTTGATTACTACTATTTTATCGCCGAAACCGGCAACCCGCAAAAACGCTTGCAACGAATTTGTTTTTTTTTTCTTTTCATTTTTATGATTTTGGTGAAATTTCTTATAGGGAAATTTTGTTGAAATTCACCAAAAACATAAATGTGGAAAAGTACTTTTAACAAACGCAGCTACATATATATTTGTGGACTTAACAATACTAAATTAATTAGATACAGTATTCTTATGACTGTACAGCATCCATCTTAGTCGCCCATCGCCATCGTTAGTCGTTAAAACTCGCCAGCCATGAATAACGTCAAGTTTTCTGAGAAGAATGTCTTTTTGCGTAATTTTTGTCGTTCCTATTAACACTTTACCTTACATTTACATTACTTACATTACTTTTTCTCTGCAATAAAAATTAATGACTCATAATTATCTGGGATGAACAGCTATGCTACTTATTTATTTATTAGGAAGCCAACATGATATAGTACAAAGAAAAAATGTTTATACAATTGATTGATTAATGATGTTGAAATTCAAAATTATTTACTCTTGTTTCTTTTTCCATAAGAGTCAATCTGGAATTTATTTTCATTTGATTTTGGCGATGCGTAGTATTTTAATGTTTAGCATCTTCTATTTTTTGTTTGATATATGTTGTATATCATTTAATTTTTAACGTATACTTTTTGTTTTGAGGTCTGGGCTCACTGATTTCTCTAATATATTACTTATTTCATCTCGTATTAAGAATATTATGGTATGATTTACAGTTGTCTGCCTTTGTGTAGGAGACGAATATATTTTATCATTTTTTGTAATTGGTGAGGCCACGAGGCCTTCAGCTTGGCATCGGCTCTGTTAAACTGAGCATTTAAATGACTTTACATTTAGGGATATCTTCTTAACTGTACTGGTAAAACCTACGCATTAAACAAGGCCGGACGGGCTGTGCATTTAATCTTATCTTTTTGAAGTAGTCGTATTACACGAATTGCAAGACATGTTACTTGTATTTTTATATACAACTTTCAATGATAAAAATTAATCTAATACCAGTAATTTGTTTACTTTGTTTTCAATATTACTTTATTTCATTATGTCTTTAATAAAAAGATAACAGTGATATTAGCCAATTTGTAGTTATAGCACTATTGTGTAAATTTTAAAGTATTCAGAAAAAATTTTGTTTTTTTTGTATTCGTTGTATGTGTACATGATGGGGACGATTATAGAAGAAATAATGTGGGGATTTATGTTTTCATTATCTGTTTTGGTTTGGTGGTTTATCGTTTGTCACCATTATTCTATAAAATATGTAAATATGTATAACGGTAGATTTTTATCAGTCAGATGAGCTTATAAACCTAGATGAACTATGAGTTCGTTTTGCACTTAAGTTTTATAAAAAAATGGCAAAGTAAGGAAAGTTTTGAGATTTAAACAATTATAAAAATTTGTAGGTTCACAAATTTTATAATTGTTTTTAATCAACATTAACTTTAGCCATTTAACGTATTTTCAATTTACATGTCAAAGTAACTATACTTTACCATTGTAACAACCTGTCATTGATATTTTGTACCTAAGGAGCACATAAAAAAATATTTGGAATTGGCCGGTATGGTATCAAACAGTTACCATGCAAGGCGCGTCACGCACCGACGCAAGAGGTCAGCGCCGAGTTCATGTTGATTATTGTCGTTGTCTCCGAGCTGCCGATGCCGAGGCGAGCAAACTTGTCCCGGAACAGGAGCCCGAACTGTTGGAGCATCGGCAGGGCTGATAGCTGTGTAGAATTAGATGGAGTTAAAAAAAGTCGATTGTGAACCGATAAAATACATCTAACATTATATTTTAACCCTTATTGTATTTTCGTTCTTGCTATTCAACATAAATTTTGTGACCTAGCAGCACAAGAAAATACAACAATCATAGAATCAACTAACAACTATCACAGCGTGTGCGATGTACGTGTGAGTGTGATGTGTGAGCAAAGCGCCTGTTCATTTTTATTAGCAAAATAACTTTAGTAAGAACTATTGCCGTTAGATTAATTAACAATATTAGAAAGGTGAGTGAATGCTGAGAATAATATGATTGAAATTGTAGCAAAATATTATACAACATATAATGTGTTGTTTATTCAACAAAAAAAAAACTATATAGCATATATCCCACCTGACATTCTCTGTAACTGTTCGTAAAGTTATGTCACAATCGGTTTAGTCATTTTGAATTATTTTGAATCATTAGCCCGGAACACTGACCTCTTTATATACTACTTGTATATATAGAGGTCAGTGGCCCGGAGAGACAGACAGACAGTCAGTCAGAGAGACAGATAGAGAAAATAAAAAAAAACGGTTATTTATGTCTTATTGGCATACAATCTAGTTGTTTCAATATTAAGTACAGGCGGACTTTATTTAAGATAACTTGATCAAATACATCGATAACAACAAATAACTATAGAGAAAAATTAAGGAATGGCGAAATTGGATGAAAAATAGACCTCCCCATCAATCGATCTTCACTGCTATATTAATACGGAACCTTACGTTTATCGAACAAACTATATATAATTATTAAATACCACACTTCTTGCAACAAGAAAGCCGTAATTTGCCAAAGAAAATATCTTTAAAGGAAGGCTGCTAAATCGTCTTCACTTAAAAAATGCATCAATAATAACTATCGCAGATGATGGCAGAAATGTAAAGGCAATAATGTAAAATGTAGCAGTGAACTAGTATAGCCATAGCAGCAACCAGCGATCACAATAAGTCTTATAGCAGGCCTCTGTCACTCTTACTGCCTGCGTGAAATAATTACCTACAATCGTAAGACGACCCGAGCTGCATAAATAACTACGTAGTAATATTATTTATTTTATTGTGTGACGTTACACTATAGTGCAGAGTTCCCCAAACTTTTTTGTGTCGTAGACCCCTTGCCATGTTTTTCCGTGTTGTGTAGACCCCCTAATTACCTGATATTGATTTCCTGTAAATTTCTAACTGTAGTGAAGTTTAGTGTTAAAAACTTAAAGTAAAAATATATGTTAATTTATACATTTATTAATTGAATTTAAATTAAAACTACTCAAAATAAAATTTTGTATCTGTTATGTAAAATATACGTAGCATTAAATAAACATAAAATAAACTACAAATAAAATAACATAAGCAATAAGTTAATATTTTAGTGAGAAGGATGAACTTGATGCTTTAATAATAAATTATCAACATTTGGCATCAATTTTGTAAGGATTAATCTCTCTGTTTCTTTTTTTCGTTAGGAGATTGGTAATAGCGCTGAACCCCCTTTCCACTAGGTATGACGATCGAAAGGAAATTAAAAATTTCCTCGCTATATTCCAAAATACGGGATAAGTAACGGGTATGTTGTTTTGCAGCCAGAATTGATGATATCCGTTTTTAAACTGAACCTTAAGTTCTTCGTTTGTACTTAGTTCAGTCAGTTCCTCTTGTATTATGACATTCGTTTCTTCTATGTCACCATATGGATTAATTATCCACGGTGGTATTACCATAGTCAAAATATCCTCAAACCTAGATTCAAAATCTGAATAGAGGGCATTTAAATGTTGAACGTAAGTTGAAAAGTCGTCTTCCTGGCAGCTTGTCTGTGACAAATTGGGGAACTGAGAAAATTCGCCCCGTCCAATATTTTGCTTCATTAGTTTAACTCTGCAAGAAACGCTGATAAGATGGACTTTGTTTTAATCAAATTTAAACTGTCGCCTTGTAATTGCAAATTAACCATATTTAATTTTGTAAACAAATCTGTTAAATAGGTGATGTCTGTTTTCCTCTTCCTTAAATTTTCTTTTAAAATTTTATCTTTAGTATCCAGAAATTCTAAAATAGTCTCAATAAAGTGCAAAAAATTTTGTCAAACATAAGCCTTTCGACAGCCAGCGTACTTCAGTGTGAAGGAGTAATTGATGAAAGTGTTTGTCATTTTCTTCACGCAAATAATCGCGTATTCAACGCGTTGCTTCGGATTCGGTTTACTGCATCAATGACTAAATGAAGTGATTCATGCAATCTAACACTCAAATTTTTAGCAACTAAATGTTGTCGATGGATGACGCAATGTATTGCTAACACCCCTGACACATTTTGTTTTAAATAGCTTATAAATCAACGATAACGTCCAACCATGGCAGGTGCTCCATCTGTAGCTACTGATATTATATTTGATAAAAGAATATGAAGTAATCCTTCAAAACATGAAATATTGATTCACCATTAGTGTCGGTTATCAAAGTTCTTGCGAAGAGCAGTTCTTCGAAGATTTCTTGATTCATAATAAAACGAACATATGCCAATAATAATGCTGCATTATCAGGTAAAGTTGACTCGTCCAGTTGTATAGAGAAGTGGGTCGTTTGCAAATAATTACATAAGAAGCTTTCAATATCAGAACTCATTTCATCGATACGTCTTTCAACAGTATTGTTGCTTAAGGGAATTCTTTTAATGATATCAGATGCAGGTTTGTGTAAAACAGTTTTTAAAACCTCTTCAACGGCTGGCAAAATTAACTTCTCTCCGATAGTATGCGGTTTTCCGGATTTTGCTATAAGTAACGAGATATTGTAAGACGCCCGCAAACCATCATCATTTCTTTGTGACGTCGAAGCGAACATTCTGTCCAGTGTAGGTCTCTTCTGAAGTCTATCTTTGAGTGTTTGAAAGTATTTCAAATCTTTCCCTGATTTATCAGGGTGGCATCTTCTCAGATGATCTTGCAGTTTAGATGGGCGTCATTCCCCAAAACTTTGTTGTATAAAAGGCACATAGGCAATTGTTTGTCCGGCAATGATGGAATGAAGCCAAATTTCAAATAATCGACATCGTACTGTCTACATTTCTTTTTAGATTCGGACATGGCATCAGTCATCTGTGGGCAAAATTAAGTTATTTAAATAAGACAGAAAATCCAGCAGCTGTATATTAAAAATATTTTTTGATTTTTCCGAAAACATTCCATAATTCGAACATCTTCTTGCAACAATTAGCTCGAATTACGGAGATTGCACTGTAATTATAATACCGATTGCTAAAACTTTCAAAAAGAAACTATTGAGGAGTACTCGTGTAATTTTGCATGATTGAATATTAAACTACTAATAACTAAAGTCATGATTGGCGTAATTTATCTATCTTTGCTAACTATGAGTACAAAACTAAAATTTAATAAAAAATAATGTACTTACTTTTCACCAGCACTCTCAAACAAAATAACACTGACTCACTATAATTTGTGTGATATACTATCTGTTTATATTTTTTAAAATATTTTCTTAGCACTTTCCTTTTCAAGATTCAGGAAACGAATGAACGTATTTGTCCCACATTCGTATTTATAGAGTGACGAATTGAACAATTCAGTGCAAGGTAGCGAAGCTCTGGGACTGCGACTCTCAGATTTTTACAAGTTTAAAATGTATTGCGACCACAAAGCGAATACCAACATCCTACAACTTACACAATATAATTTTTTTTACTTCATATGTACTTTTATAAATAATGTATATGTTTTGATATTATAAGATAGTATGATATAAGTAAATAGGTACTATCAGTGTATGTGTTGAGATCCACTATCGTGGACCCCCATTTTCATTTCATGGACCCCTAATTTTTTTTTCGCTGACGTAGACCCCTTGCAGGTTGTCATAGACCCCTAGGGGTCGATATAGACCACTTTGGGAATCACTGCTATAGTTTATTATCTATTGTCATATTATGGTTACACATTCGGGGTATGGAGTATGAGTCAGGGCAGGGCTAACGCGTTGTAAGGGCGATATTACACGGATCAACCAAATTGAAACAATTCCATTGAAAAGCATTGAAAATTGCACATCGCACTGTTTTACCAATATACACGTATAATCATTTAAATGACATTCAATGTTCATAACGCAATGCGATTTCGGGCCAACTCGTACGTGCGAGAATTTCGTTAATCTGAGACTATTCAATAAATGAGTTAAATAAATTTAAAAAAAAATCCCGGCGTTAATGCGTGCGCGCGTGTATTTCGAGAAGGATAACTAAATCTAAATCGGCAGAAGAGGATCCAAATTCATGTTTGAACCATTTGTGAATGACGGAAAGTCAATTTAATGAACTGCTTGAAAATGATACACTTGTCTGACTGTCACGCTACTTAAAACTCATTTTCGAAAATCCATGTGCGCAGGCGAAATAGGTGCGCGTGCGTACGCATCGCTGTCGTGCGGTGCGCGAAAGGAGTCACAGTTCAATCTTCATTGTATACACGTTTCGACCGCATTGAACAATTACCAATATTGCCGTGTATTTAGATGTATCAACGCCATTGAAGCAATTAAATTGAAAGCAGTATTGAACCGAAATTGAACCGTGTAATATCGCATTAAATGATTGAATGTTAGTTTTTAAACGCTGTTTACGTAGGTAAATAGTTTAGTGCTTACTATTATATATATACTATTATATATATATATATATATATATATATATATATATATATTTACATTACATTACATACATTTTTTGGGTAGGTACCTACTTATAGTAAAAAAAGAATTAAATTATAGTTTAACTACAGAAGTAATATCTAAGCACTTTATTACAAATGTTAGTTGAAATTTTCTTTTTAAAATGTTTTGAATTATTATAACACGATACAAAATAGTGAAATTAAAACTTTGTTAACAATATTTTAGCTAAGTACCTGGTATACCTATCTATTTTTTCCGAGCCCATGATCGCGATCCGCGACGAATGGTCTTGCAAGTTGCATTCATTGGGCGTCACAGAACACATATAGTAGCGAAAATATGCTCAGTCGATCATAGTTAGAAAAGGTGACAGCCCTTAGTAACCAAGGAAAGCACATGAGTAGATAAACGGAACAGAGGCAAAAGCTGCTTAAGAGTGTGCAAAATTTTTACCTATTTTGATAGGGTTGTCACAATAGGTAAAGACAAATTAAACAAAACATTTGTTAAATAGTTTTATAATTCGCGAAAGTGATAAGTAAGTATAAACGATCCTTCCTGCTCATCTCGCAAACAAAAATGTAAAGCTATAGTAGTAATGTATATTAAGTCGTTTTCTTCATAATTTTTTTATTATTCGGTATGACAAGTATACTTTAAAATTATTTAACTACTCTGATAATTTTATTTTATTATTTTTTTTTTTGTTTTTTAATAATTTCTTGTCCATTTTAATCATTTGGTAAATTCTGAATCCAAAATAAAGTTGACTACAGCTGTTGAGTAATTCCCTTGAGAGGAAACTATCCTGTTTGCAGAAGCAGTTTATGGTAAAGATCACGTTTAGCAAACAAAATTAAATTTAAATACAAAGTTTCGAGTCCATGTTACTAACCGTTAAAAGGTTCCCTCGTATGGAGGCAATGCTAGCTGCAACAGCATTTCATGATAAAAATCGTCTTAAACTATTAAAATTAACTAACATACAAAATTTCGTGACCCTGCTACTATCCGTTGAAGAGTGACCCTAGTAAGGTGACAATCCTGACTGCAATAGCAGGTTATATCTATCATATTATTGCATTGTCACTGAAGTTACAGTATAGAAAATTTCAACTCAATCGGACATCGGAAAGTGGTAAAAATCTTACTTGCAATATGTGAATTGTGAACTTAACACACATACCTACTACATACCCACCAACCCACATACCTACAAATGGTTATTTAAAACTTTTAATAACAATAAAAATGTAAAACCACTCCGTGAGTACCCTCTTCTCGTTAAAAAGGATCGTACAATTAAATATAGGTCGTTACTTGAAAAAGTAATAATCAAGTATTTACTTACCTATTGTAGTCCTGGGATAGTTAAAGTATGATATAATTTTTTAAGTATTATTCATACACACAGTACAATATACAATCATTATTAATAATACCACGTTTTTACATTAAAATATTCAAACTTGCAACTAACAAAACAAACAATGTGCGATGCACTGACCCTGAGACTGTCCACTGGCTGTAGCACAGCGTAACCGGTTTTTTCCAGTCTCGCCGCGTGTACGCGATAAGCGACCAGTGGTCACACATGCATAACGTGACCATTTATTTTTTGACTCAAAACGGGACATGGGTTTATTTAGGTCAATTAACAGGTGGAGTCAGAGTCAGTCAATAAAAAACACTTTTTTAAAGTTATTTATTCAGAAAAAAATATTTATCACAGGAACAAATTTGCTTTAATATAGCTGGTGGTGATATTAAGTAAGAATGAAACTCTTGGCACTTTTTTTTATATTCAACAAAATTATCAATATCGCCTTTAGAACTGAAATTTGTAGTTCGTCAAAAACTTCTGCGTCTTTATTACATTCAATATATTCCTTTTCAATTAATACATCCAGAGATTTTTGAACGTCTTCCCATGCGGGAAACTTTTTTAAATCTGCCCAATAAAATATCTCCATTTCTTTGTCAAGAAAGCAAGTCCACTGCTCCAGATAATCACGGCTTGTTTCATAAAATTTTGTAGCCGCCCTTTTCATCAATTCTTCATGTATGTCAGTAACAATATCTTTCGATTTCACTTTTAATTGACGGACCGTAAATGGAAGAAACTGATTGGTCTGTTTGTCAAATTGTGTTTTATTTGATTGATTTTTTTTGCAGCTTCAATAGCCGATACAGTTTGAACTTCAAGATTCAATACAGCTTGATGAAAACTTGCTGACTGAACACGTTCAGTCAGCAAGTTTTCATCAAGCTTTACACGTAAAAAATAAAACCATAATTCGGATGTGGGATCTTCAGAAAAGTTTTTTAGTAACAACAACACAAATTTTCGCGCGGTTTCAGAAAACGGGACAATTTTGCGTCCCAGAGTTCATTTCGGGACACCGGGACTTGTAACCATAAAAAGGGACAGTCCCGTTCAAAACGGGACGTCTGGTCACGTTACGCATGCATGCCCCGTGTGCTTGTAGTAGTACAACGAATTTTATGAAGCTTTATCTCTATTCCGTTTAATCTACTCCTGTGACGGAAAGTCCGCTGCGACTTAGGAAAGGGAAAAGATGCAAAGTAATATGGACATACATGCGCAGTGATAAAGTTTTATTTAGCTTGCGTGCGCGATTTATCTATTTAATAATTATAATATGGGCTACAAAACGCCGGCAAGCAGTCTAGCTAGATCAAAGAAGTGCAATTTCTAGTAGTAAAATTACTATAATTTATTCTATGCTTATATGTCGCAGTGATTCAGGTCTCCCTCTAGACCTGTACGAAAAAAATCGACTATGTTTTTATTTTATTTTGCTATATACAACAGGCATTGGTACTCAAGATTTAATTAAAAATAAATTATTGCTACTACAACTATTGGGATTACTTTTTGTAATTTAATGATACATTCTTGTTCAATATTTTAAAACCTTTCATTTTATGTAACTGTCCGTAATGTGATAAAATATGTTTTACTAGTTTCCTTAGATTTTCTTTGTTAGAATTAATTATTTAGGAAAAATTTATTAATTAGGAATAGGCAGATTCGTCATAAGTATAAAAACATTTCATAAAAATAATAAGTATAAAAATAATAATTATATGTAAGTATATTACGTGTGTGTAATAATATCATAATTTTTCTTAATTTGTATATATTTTTATTAATATTATTTCATATAGATAAAATACTTTCACAATTGTAACATAGTGTGTGCGTATGTGCACTTACATTGGAGAAGCCAGCTGCGAACACAATCATCCAACCCCAACCACCATCCGGCGGGATGAATTCACCATCCTTCTTCACTTTCGATTTTAATACTTTATTTGATTTCACCATCATCTAAAACTATTTTAAAACCGTGAAATTAACTGTGTAACGGGCGCAAATTTACTTAACACAGTTTGTCTTGAGAAACAGCTTATTTAGAGCAGTTCCAATAAATAAATGGCACCTCGATCTAATAAAACATTACGAATTGAACTCATAAGTCATATATTAGTGTACACAATCTTGCTGAACTGAGTTGAAGACTTCTAAGAGTAAGTAACCACTACGTGTTACGCGCTTACAATGAATTATTAAGCCATTATAGTACGTATATAAATCGCCGACGATAATACACTATGCATATTATATATACATAATTGCTTATGCACTTGAATCTTATCTGAGTGAGAAATAAAGGCATAGTATAAATTATTTTATAGTTCGTCCATAATCTATGTGGATAAAGTTAAATGATATCGTTAGTATTTGGTAACATAATTTTATAAATAAAATGAACGCAAAGTTCTATTACAAGTTTTTTATTCACAAGTAAATCCTTCAAGATAATACATTTTTCTAAATCACGGGCAAAATTCTGCGAAGGTGTTTTTAAATGTAAGTTACATAATATTTTCTTAAACTTTGGACGAGAATTAGGCTTCCTGCAAACCTGATCACCGGAATTCCACCTAATGCCCCACGCAGTATGACCGATTATACAAATGACTTGCGGAACGAAATGAATGACATTTATGACCACCTCAGACAATCAAGCCAGCAAATGTTTGAAAAGATGAAAACCCGGTATGACCGCAAAATGAAGAACAAAAGGTTCGGCGAAGGTTCACTACCGGATACAAAAAGGTGCAAGAGGTACTCCTAAAATCGTCCATGTGGATCGGCTGGCGCGTTATTATGGGGCCGATAATACTCGAGACGAGCATGTCGTGGAAAACGGCAGTGTTGCGCGCCATAATTAATACCTGGTACATTTCGAGTACCCACTAGCACCCTCTAGTATCGAGTATCAGAATTAGGTGAGCTTTCTAGAAAATTCCATACTAGAACTTTCTACACCTAGTGAGTGGGGGCCGGTATGAATTCGAACATTCTAGATGTTTCAGTAGAAGAGGTCCTATATAAGGTCAGTAAGGGCCGCAACCGTAGACTATTGAATTAGCGATACAAGTGATTACTTCGAAGCGATTAACTGCGAACTAAAGTGATCATTTTGATAAATTTTTAGTGTGTGAAGTTTTTAAAGTGTCAAGTTTGGTAATTCAATCGGCAGTTTTTATTGTCACGAACCCCAAGCTCTTAACAATAGTGATATCATCTCCAGATTTTATTAAAATTCAACAATAGATAACATACCGTCAAGCGACGCGACGGTGTAATAATATCCTCTAACCCAAATGGTTTCGTGGGTGTCGTAAGAGGCGACAGAGGATGACAAACTTGAAGATAGTTAGCAGCGTCTTTCAAATAACAACTAGAAAAAAAAACTGCGGATGCCAACATGTTTGGTCAAATATCCCCATTATAAGGAATTTTATTGGGAGGCTTAGGTTCTGCAGTAGACTTTTATAGGCTGTAATGATTGAATGAAAAAATAACATAGTAAATAGGTATATATAGTGTACTGCCGCCAACTTATCTGTTCAGGTGGACAAAATTGGAACTAAGGCCGCCATTTTATAAATGACATTTCACTATAAGTTATTATTTATTTTGTTATTGAGGTAAACAAATATTTTGTGATGTGAGGAGAGTGTTTTATTTGATTTCACCATGAAAAGTGTGTTTCGTTTGATTTCATTGTATGTAGTCACCTATTTCCTCCGTAAATTTCATAAGTGGCAGTGGTAAGCTCTCCACTATCGACTCTGTCAACTGAACAGTGAAGTTGGTGGCACTATAATAGGCAGTTTAGACAAATAAAATAATTATTTGAACTAATAAATAAAGCGCTAACGTGAAGACCCTTAACATAAATTATTTTGCCCAATCGTGCTATATTACGAGTATTAATTAGCGATTTGTTTCTACTGAAAAAATGTCTCCGTATATAGGTATAAAATATTTGGGTCAGTCACAAATTGATAACACTATTCGATGCATTAGACCAGATATCACATTATCTACAGGTTTGACATTGTCTACAAAAGGTTATCTACTTCTGTTAAGTTTTATCAGGTTAATAAGAAAAACATAAGGAACTTAACCAACTTACGAATGTTTTGCTTTTACCTTTAAATATAATTATTTTAATAATTTGAATGAAATAGGCTTAATGTGTTAAATCCCTGACATATCGAGTGCTTTGCAGCACCCTTGGTCAACTACAAATCAATGTTGTGAAATGAAAATGCAATTTTTTGAATTTAAATATGGACTTTTCATGTAAAAATTTTCGTAAAATCTGGAACACCATATTTCACCTTTTAAGGGTTTGAATTTTCTAGGATCCTTTCTTGGTGCCTACATAATAAAAGGAGTTGTCACAATATCACACTTTTAAAATCTATTAGCATTATAATATAATCGTAGAGTATGTGTTACAGTAGCATGTAATAAATACTCTAAGAATATAATAAAGCGAAAGAGATTTTATTTTTATTTTTTGAACAAGCTAATCTATGGAACTACCCGACCGATTTGAAAAATTTCTTTTTGTATATTATAGTCAGATTCATGAGGAATAGTATAGGCTATCTAGCATAAGACTACACCTCACAACTAGCCTTAAATATTGATATTGTTAAGCTAATCAGAAGAAAAAGCACCCTCAAAATGATTTATCAACGTGCGCTGGCGTATTGGGTAGTGATACGTAAGTACAATGTTCCACAAAAATATAGATCTTTCCTCCGTCTAAAAAAAGTATACGATACCATATGACTACTTCTTATTCTTATATATAAGCCACAGTAAGGTATTTTGTGACAATAAATTATTAAAAATTAAAAAGTGATTTATGAGCGTTATTATTAGGCATGGCATATTAATCCTTACGAACGAAATTCTATTATCAAGACAAATTTATGAAGATAAACTTTGCTCTTTATAGCATGCTATTTACATGCATGGTATATGAGATAATGAAAAATTAAAATAATTCAACACTCAACTCGGCGCGCGAACGACCCATTAAACGCTAGCCTAGCTATATAAGAACGGAAGGAAACCAGCCGTGGAAGCTTCTATTAGTTCAAACCTTCTATACATAGCAATGTATGGAAAAATTGGCAAAATTAACGGAGTACTTTCATCTATCAGCAAATGTACGCTACAAAAGAAATTTATATTATATTCACTCTCCCTCCCCCTCTCGGATGAACGTCACCCGCGCCCAAGAAACTGCCCAAAACGCGGTTTTTTTCACTTTTAAAGAAAACCGTACACGATACATGCAAATTGTATTTGTACGACATGATCCTTAATAAATTTTACATACAGAAGCGATATGATCTACAGTTTTGGCGCAATCTGCCACGAAATATGAACATTTATTGTTTTCATTTTATCATTTATTGATTTTCTTTGGTCAAAATTGAGTTTTATTAAAAATATCCAAATTTATCGCAAAGATATGTATGTAAATTTAATTCATTTGGCCATTCTGCGAAATACAAAAATTTGTAATGCATGTAATAAAAATTTTGTATTTTAGCTAAAAAATTGGCAAAATTAATGAAGTGGAGCAAAAGGTTATACCTCTTTTTTAAGAGAATAATATTCTATTCTTTACTTTAGTCATATATGTCTTGGCATTTAAGTCGGAATTTTTTTTAAGAAAACTAAAATTTCAGCATAAAAATCGATAAAGATTAAAAATGTTCATGTTTCGTGGTCGATTGCGCACAAACTATAAGTGATATCGCTTTTGTATGAATAAGAGATTGATAGCAAATTTATAAAGAATAATTTTGTTCTTACACACTTTTCAAGTATCAAGTACGATTTTCTTTAAAACTTAAAAAACCGCGCCTCAGGGCATTTTCTGAGACGCGGAGGTGTGATGTTCTCCCGGAAAGGGAGGGAAAGTGGATAAAATTTTACTTTGCTCTATAACGTACATAATATGACGATATTTAAAAGTACCCTATTGGTTTTGCCAATTTTTAGCTAAAATTCTTGAACCATATGAGCGGGGTGACTCAGAGGTGTGGTATACGTGGATAAAACCGCAGGGCACAGTTAGTCAGATATTTAATAATTAATGATTGTTTAGGTATTTGTATTTTATGCGCTGCCATACCGTTCATCGATTTGTGGTAAATTTTGTTATTGCTTGCACTTGTTCGAAGATTATAGCATAGTAAAATTAACTTACAGGGGGTGGTGCGCGTATCGTACCGACAAATTTATTTGAAATTTATATATCATTCAGTTTCAATTATAGTATTGTTACGAGCTTAGGGTTCGTGACAGTAAAAACTGCCGATTGAATTGCCAAAATTGACACTTTAATTACCGAACACCAATTAAAACTTAAAACACACTAATAATTAAACTTTATATAGGATCTTTTCTAAGGGAAACATCTAGAATGTTCGAGTAGAATGTCGAAAGTTCTAGAATGGAATTTTCTAAAAAGCTATCCTAGTTCCGCTACTAGATGCTAGATTATCGGCCCCATAGTAACGCGCCAGTCGATCCACATGGACGACCTCCGGTCTGAGCAGGGGGGTGATGTAGCGGCGCTGTTGTTGCGCCACAATCGAAATACACCGAAGTCTAAATTACGCTATCAACATTCCGAATCAGAAACAGTATATATAGAACATCTCCGAACTATCACATGGAGTGTTGGCCGCTCCCCGGGCAGAACACCTTGCCCGGCGGGAGATCTCTCCTTTTCCTACCACGGCCACACAACGATTTATACACATACATCATTTAAATATATTAATGATACACAACTAGCCAGCTATACACGAATACCTAAGCCGTATGCACGAGGAAATAATTCTGCCAAATTTTTCAGCTTTATGCATTTCACAAAAGCAGCAATATTTTTTTATGTAGTAATGAATTTGGAAATTTATAGATAATCGTGTCATGTCTGCTATCCATTCCCCTCACTTCAGAGTAGCCTTGCAACGAATATTTGGCTATTGTTAGGTATTCGTCCTATTCGTCTACTTTTATCCTACTGGGTTGAATAACGATCCTGACACGCCTCTCTCTCGCCTCCTCCACATCCATATACCTCCGCATACATGGTCGTCGGTTAAGGGCGCTGTTAATTCATTTGGCCCATTTTCAATATATTGCCAATTTGGTCGATAAACTATCGCCTAGGGCGTCCCTGTGCGAAATTTTTTTTGCCGAATTGATTGAGAAAAACGGACATTGACGTTTCGGTCGTTTAACCAGGGGCTACAAACCTTTAATATATAGGCACTTTTTATGTGTAGTATTTTCTTTATTTATAATTATTTTTTATAATAATTAATATAATATATATTTATTAACTATTATTAAAAAGTTGTGTAAAAGATCGCTGTAGAAGAATAATCATCTATTGTTATAAAGTACTTTATTCAATGCACTGCCTGCCTAGGAGTAATAGTAATCTGAGATTACTTATGATCTTCGATGAATTAGAGGTGATGAATTAGAGATCAGAGAATCAGAATCATCATTTATAGGTAGTATAATTTGAGAGCAGGCAGCACAGAACACTATTATTCCTAGGCAGGCAGAGCCAGTTGTCACTTAACAAAGGCCTTTTGTGTTTGGGCATACGCCATGTTCAAACAACAATAATTCTTAAAGTAATAAAGATACAGCTGTAAACTTTATGTTGTATTGTAGCTCAACTCAAAATCTGTCGATCTAGTATAAAAATAAAAAAGGGTGAACCGGGGTTGTTTTTGCAGTAATTTACAATAATTTGCCGATTAGCATATTTTTTTGATATTAATTTTTTTTCTTCAAAGTTACAAGTATGTCAACAAAAATTTTTATAGTGTAAACGATAAACAATATTATTGGCCTCCGAATGAGTTAATTTTTATCTCAGTAAGACTAAAACTTTGAGAGATATGACTTTTTTCATAAACGCGTAGAGAATATCTCAAGAAAAAAACAAAATGGCTGCCAAATAGAGGGGGAGGGGATTAGACCTCAGTGTGTAGTGTATTTTTATATTAAAATAGCTGTATTATAAGTACCTAAAATATCGCTAGTCCGTGACCGGACACACTGTATATAAGAACTTTATTTTTATTCGTTGCATGCGGGCCAGCCCAAAAGAAGTGACTCATCTCTGGCTGCCATTGTCACGTTTCTTTTAGAACAAACTGACGTAACCCTCGTTTTGTTTATTTTAAAGGGATGAATTTGCAAAAACTCAATATGGTGATTATATTGCTTCAAATTTTTTTTTAACATAAAACAGTTATTAAATGAATTGCTACGTTACTTACCATAAATTGAAGTATAAAATATAACACATTTTTCGCGATGTACCGTAAGATTTTACGATGTTTATAGGAACCACAGACAATATTATTTAAGAAACAAAAAAAAACATATGTCCTGACCTAGAAGTGTGAATAATATAAATATTTAAATATTATTTTCACATCTAAATTGAGATTTTGTAAGTTACGCCATTTGATACTCGGCTCATATCTGAGGTTATCCTCCGTTTTTTCTCAATCAATTTGGCACGAACTAGTCCAACTCAGAGTTTGCAATTACGCGAAGGTTATAGGCATAGTACAATTTGGTACAATTACTTACAGTGGCGTGCGTATCGTACCGTAACATAGTTTTATGTTATTCAACTTCAATGAATATATTATTATTTTGAATTAAATAATATAACTGTTAAAAATTTAAAATGGTATTTCCACAATTATTTATTCTGCTGTACCACGCTGAGTATCAGCTAGTAAATAAATAAAATACACCAAATTTTTTAATTTTTTTTTAGTTGTTTCTTCATTTAAGTATAAAAACTGTTTTTCGGTATAGCCTTCTGTTTAAAATGCAGCACTTTCTAGGACTGTCAATTCAGATAACGTTAAAAGATACTAGGTAACTTATATTGCATATAATATACCTGCATAATATTAATATAAACTTACATCAGGAATGAGATTTTTAATTAGAATAATAACTGTTAAAGCCGTTTTAAATTTGTAGGTTTAAAATCCAATGAAAAATCAAAATTAAAATATGGATATGATTAAAACTACTTTTACGGATTTTATCGCGTTTATTTTTACTTTTTATTTTCGTGCGAAACGTCGGGAATTAAAAATAAAAAGTAAAAATAAACGCGATAAAATCCGTAAAAGTAGTTTTAATCATGTGCAATGTTCGCGTAAATATAAGAAATCATTATAAAATATGGATTTCAAAAATCCAGAGCGTCATTTTGTATTGTGTTATAAGTAATTAACAACTAATGCAATAATAACCGAAAGAACCAACAATATAAACAACAGATATGAATTATGCATATCGCATCGTATAAAAATAAAATATAACGCTTATTGTTATCTCACATAGTTTCATCGATAAATTATAGGTACATTTATTTTGCTTTTATTATACCTATATAAATTCAATATCTTTATGGTTTTAGATTAAACTGAATACGGATATTAAATTAAAAGAAAAACATAAAAACAGAATTACCATTTTACAAGAAAGATACAAAATATTTTTTTTACTTATTGTTCTTTTACAGACATCCTTTTGAATCTTTTTTTATAGAACAATGACGAAAAACGAGCACACAGACAACCTCATGTTAAGTCAATGCTGTGACGCACAGACATCAACATTTATCCTCGACTAAGAATCAAAATGCAGACGTGTCGTCGCCCCTGAGGACTAAGTTGAAATGCCTCGTTTCCAGTAAAGGGGCCTCCGGTTCTCTACACTTACTATACGAAACACAACCACCAGCATAAAGCTACTATTTTATGCCTGGTATTCTGTGAGAGCGTGGTCCTTCCCCGGTCGAGCCGGCCCATTTGTGCTGCAACTATACTACTAATATAACTGCAGCATGGCTATACAACGTATTAAATCCTTAAGTTGGTTAAGTTCCTTAGTATGTTATTCTTATTAACCTGATGAAATTCAACAGAAGAAGATAACCTTCTGTAGACTATGTCAAACCTGTAGATAATGTGATATCTGGTCTAATGCATCGAATAATGTTATCTGGATGGATACTCCTGGAGCGCCTTATAGTGTAGGTATCAGTCGACCCATTCGTGCTATAACCATAATATAGCTGTAACGTGGCTCTACCACTTATTTAATATGAAGTTTATAAACAAACAAGCCAGTGCTTCATGTATTAGGATACGGACTGCAGCGTCTGCTTTATTATTTATAACCAGGAAATAAAAATACTGTGATTGCAAACCCGCCTGTCAGCGTGGCAACTATGGCAAAATGTAAATGGATGATGAAACGAAATGATGGCATTTAAGGCTAAGGGCCCTTCTAATGTAATGGTGTATGTCAGGTATAAAAAATTCAGGTCAGTCGATTTTTACGGAGAGATAAAATAAAAAATGGCCGGCGCCCTTTGATGACTAATATGATGAATAGTATAAGTAGTAGTACCGTAATAATAAATTCAGCAAATGTTGCAGATTTTGGGATGAGTTGATGAGATTTAGCAAGAACACTCTCGTGATGATGATAGTTTCGTATCTTTACTCGCTGATGATGAGAAGCAAGCCCGGGTGGAATAGTGCTGTGTTATAATTTCTACTAAAGACTGACTCATTTTATACTGGTCGTAAGCGCGACTGCTGATCATAAAGTCCCGGGTTTGAATCGTGGGCCATACGAAAATAAGTTATTGAGTTTTTCTGTCAAGAAGTTGGCGGTGTTTCACGCTGGAATAAAGAAAGAAATGCTTTTATTCCAGTTTAAGCATGCAGAACAAGTAAAAAAATAATTATATGCAAAAAGATAAATGAAACTAAATTGTAAATAAGGTAAACATAATTGACCAACATTAAAGATAATAAACTTTAAAAAAAGCCTGTGCGGCAGCATGAAACAGTGAAAAGGACCGGACTCAGTGATAGCACTGGTTTTCAGTTCAGCTTGTACCCCGAGAGAACTCCGACGGCTGAAGCTCAACCGAAAGCAAGGGTGAGTGGTCCGTAAAACTTTTTTAGCGGTTAAAGTTTGGTCCGCAATAACTTATTTTCCTTTCTTAGATTTTGGTAAGTCATCTGTGGAACTTTCACGTCGTCCGCCTTTACGGTGACGACACGTGGAAAGTTCCATCACCTCTACGGCCGTTTTTTTAAAAATAGAATGTCAGAAGTTTATTGTATTCCTTAGGCTCAATTTACATTGACGCGGAACGGAATGAATTTTCGTAATGAAATTATACATAGTACAATGAGTTTTAAGTTATTTGTGTAACGTGCAAACTCGATATGAGCCAAGAAAAGAGTCGCGCGTCTTCCAGAGAATTTTCTTACTTTTCTTTCTTAATTTATTTACTGTGTCGGCACTGTCTGTAGAATCCGTAGAAAGTGGCGTAAAGGATGAAGTATTCGTTTCTTTCATAGGTTATGCACCCAAATCTCTTTTCCTTTATCTGATATTCTATTATTTTTTGAACTCACGGTTTGCTCAATAACTTTATTTGTATAAGACATACATTTATACAATTTACTTATAAAGATAAAAAAATATCTATACTACGATATACATTACATTTTCATATCACAAAAAACCCTTTATTTATTTAACAAAATATGCTTATTTTACTCACATGTTCAAAGTTGGAATTTCTTAAATATTTAACATAGAAAGTTAAAACAATGTTTTCCACTTGAAATTATACATATTTTAACTAATACAATAGTTTAATTTACATTTTCTCCATACATTTCACTATTAAAACACTTTTAAATTTCTTATACAAAACTATCATTATTTCACTTATTCACAGGAATTTTCACATAAAATAACACAGAATTCACCTCTTTTAGACGTGCAATCAATCTGAAATGTTTTACAAGTCATTTTACATAAATTGCTGAAATTTGCAAATATTTAAATTTCTACATATTTGGCCTCCTAAGTACGTGGCTAGCGTGCCTCTATGAACTCACACTATTTGAACAACTAACTTTTGCACGGCTATCGACTATCAGTAAAAATGGAAAGTTTAGTATACACTAATATCAACAATACTAGGTGAATAAATGATTCTACACAATTCTCAAACGCCGAAAACTATTTCTAATCAGATTCTTATCAGTTATCATGTTTCTTATCAAACAATATAAGTGAATGTTTTCATAAATCAATCATAGAAAATAGGCATTTGTTTTCATACAAAACATATCAAACTCATATAAGACAATACTTATGCAATTAATTTCCATTAATTCTACTTATGCACAGCGATCATCTCGACCGGGGAACAAAACCTGGTCTCTAACTTTATTTTAATATTTCTTTAAATTAACATTATTGGAAAGATGATTTCAACCGGTGAACAAATCCGGTAACATAATTTATATCTTAAAAATTCCCTATATGAATTTATTAAGAGATATTACTAAGAAAACGATAAACTATTCCGGCCTGGGAGTCGAACCCAAAACCTTCATATCATTAATTCGATATTTCTTTAAGATTCAACTAAGCATTTTCTTATCGGAATATGAGTCCAAGTAATACTAATTTGAATAAAAAAAGAACCATCAAAAGGTAGTAGGTAGTTTCATGCGTTTCCCATCTGTATGGTTCACTCTTAATAATCTATGATTTTCATATAGAAAAGGCAGCCACGTGGCAGCGGCAGTAAATTATTATCAAATTTTAAATTTAGTGGTTTTTAGCACATGTTTTGTTTACTTACCGGTGATATGTCACTGCAATATCTTTATTCTTCGCAATTGAAGCGTTTTTGCATGTTTGTAAGAGGGTCACAATCTAGACACATTGTCTAGCTGAGCGTAGGAGAGTGATTGAATGAGTTCTTGCCAAAACATGTCTTAAGCTAATCTCACCGTGCTGCTAACATGGACAGATGCCATGTGTACATGTGAAAAGGTGGCCTAAAGTGAGAAAACGAAGAAAATTGTTACGGACGACTATGAAAGAGACATTCATTTAAATGCATTACAGAAGATCAAATAATAATTGGGAAGCTAAACAAAGATGCTATCGCACAGATAACGGATTTCGTTATCCAGCCACCAAAATCAGGGAAATACGAAGCAATATAGGATCGTTTGCTTTCAATTTACAAAGAGTCCGCAACGAGACAACTCCAGAAACACATGAGTGAGATGGAGCTGGGGGAATAAGGCTGTCGCAACTTCTACGTCGTATGAAAGAATTAGCACGTGGTAAGATACCAGACCACACACTTCGTCTTCTGTGGCAGAACCATTTACCGCCGGCGATTAGAGCAGTATTAGCAATCGCGGATAGCGAAAGTCTGGATAGTTTGGCCGCAACAGCAGATAAGGTCATGGATGCCACATGACCCGTGCAGGTAGCAGAGGTAACATCACCATCCACGAGTGACCAGAGTACATCAACATTAATTTTAGCAGAGATAGCAAAGTTAACTTCGAGATTGGACACTATGGAAGTCAGACAAGGGAAACAGGTCAGTCGCGATCATCGGCAAAGAGCAGGGAGTATATCTCGTTATCGAAACATTAGGAGACCACGTTCAAGTTCCAACCGACGAACACCTGAACGTCCTTATGTTTTATTCGTACTACTTCCGTTACTGAAAGAGAGAGCACGCCGATGTCAACAGCCGTGCGCATGGAATAAAATAACGGGAAATAAGCAGTCGGAAAACTAGCGGACGCGCAGGCTATGGCGGGAGCTAGCGCCGTTCAGCCATCACATCGCCTATATGTCACCAACTCCAACACCGGGCTGCGTTTCCTCATTGATACAGGTGCTAGCATTTCAGTTATTCCATGTAAAAATAAATATTGTAATAAAGAGTGCTCTGATTACAAGTTGTACACCGCAAACGGTACCGATATTAAAACCTATAGAATAAGAATCCTTGAATTTAATTTAGGTTTGCGGCGGGATTTTCAATGGACTTTTGTAATAGCAAATATTCGACAACCAATATTATGGGCTAATTTTTTGAATTATTTTGGATTGTTAGTTGATATAAAGTCGAGTAAACTTGTGGATAATTTGACAAAATTGATCGTTAATGCGTCTATATTAGCTTAGTTTAGTTTAGTTTACGACGGGCTGTTTTCCGCAACTCCACGTCTAAGCGCGTATTTTGCGTGTGGGCAGGAATAATGGTTATTCGAGCTATGATATTTCTCCGAAGAAGTTCAACAGTCCTTTGATGTTGCAAGCAACTTCGGGGGGCGATCCCGGCGTGCTGAGATGTTAAGCCCTGTATGAAGTGACTTCTGGACATGTCAGCAACACGTGAGCCGCCGTTTCTTCCTCTCCCATGCATGCCCTGCACAGGGGGCTATCAGCAACACCTATGGTAAACAAATGTTTGTTAAAAGAGCCATGTCCTGTGATAGCACTTGTTACTATCTGCTTATATGATCATCATCATCATTGGCTATATGATCTGTGGCTTGTTCAGTCTCATTAGAACCTTGGTTAGACGACTGTTTATTTCAGGCAGGGCCTCCCTAGCTTTACTACAGTCTACTAAATTTTTCCAAAGCTGTGCGTGTAAATTATTGAAGTATCTACGTTCCAGTGAACGAACGTAGCCAAAGATTGGTATTATAGATTCGGGCCCTATAGTTGCCAGAGCCTATCCCCTTCTGGCCAGTTCATCTGCTGCATCGCTGCCTCTAGATCCACCGCTTGTGTCCCCTTATCCATTGCAGAGTCACATTGTTGTGCTTACATACCTCATTCAATCGTTGATAGCACTCATATATCAGTCCCGAGTTCGCCACATTGCAACTCAGACCTTGTAGTACCGCCATACTGTCGGTCAGTATTCTGATGGAGAAGTCTTTTACCTTCCTAGCATCTATAGCTATGGCCGCTTGGATGATTCACATATATTCAGCCTCGAAGGCTGTGCTATGGGTATCCAGCGGTGTGCATATGTGGATATTAAGGTCTTCAAAGAAAGCCCCAGACCCCACGCCGCGTCTATATTTAAATCCAGGGAGCTCGCAGTGAAGACAGTGGACGAGAAGCATCCTTTTTTTATAGGAAAGGGTGAAAAACGATCACACATTCCACCCGATAGTAAGTGGTTGCTGTGGCCCATATACATCTACATCTATCCTCGATTATGAATCAAAATGCAGATACGTTGTCACCCGTGAGGACTAAGATGGAATGCCTCGTTTCCAGTAAAAAGGGTCTCCGGTTCTCTAGACTCACCATACGAAACACAGAAGCATTAAGCTACTATTATACGCTAGTATTCTGTGAGAGCGTGGTCCTTCCCCGGTCGAGCCGACCCATTCGTGCTACAACTATACTTCTAATAAAACTGCAGCATGGCTCTACCATGAGAATTATCTAAACATGTGCCATCATAAGGAAACTAAGAGACCTCCAATTTTAGCTAGAACTAGACATTTACTTCCCGACCGTTATATAAAAGCTATAGAAGAGTTTAGGTTAATGCAGGAAATAGGGATCTATCGACCTTCAAGGAGTTCTTGGGTCAGTACTTTACATATTGTATCCAATAAATATGGGGAATACGTCCGTGTGGGGACTATAGACAACTAAATGAAGTTACAAAACCTGACAGATACCCGAATGATGTTTTGTATGCGTAATGCAGCACAAACATTCCAAAGATTCCTGAATACTCTCCTTGAAGGTTTAGATTTTGTTTATAGCGATTTGTCAGCTATTTGTAGTTTGATTTGTATAGCTGTTTGTTTATAGAGATTGTGTCAGCAGCGATAATGACAGCCATACTTTTCAACATAAAAATAAACTACATACCTACTGAGGTATGTACCTAGTTTATTTCCATGATGAAAAGTACTTAATCATTATTTTATTTGGACACCATTGTCCAAACGGTATCAATATATATATATATATATATATATATATATATATATATATATATATATATTTTTTTATTTTGATACTGTTTGAACATATCGATACAATAAATATATATATATAATTTTTTCACTTGCCCATCCCTATGACTACTGAGTAAGTGCGTAAAATCAGTGTAGTGTAGTAACTGACGTCCATAATTAGGGGTCACTCCCACCCTTAATTCAGGGCCCTGAGTCAGTCTAGTGTAATAGGGCCATGGAGGTTAAAGAACAGGAGAGCGATAGCTACGTACTAAAGCATAGCCCGCCTGTCCTTTAAATACTGTAGAATTTATAGCGGCGCTAACGTCGGTGAGTAGTGACTTCGAAGTTAGCGGTTTATGAGTACAAGTAGATGAAGTTTAACAGTGGTAGAGCCACGCGGCAGCTTTGCTGTTGCACGTATGGGCCGGCTCAAACCGGGGTGGTACCACGACCTCACAGAATACCAGCGTGAAGTGGAAGCTCTGCTTCCGCGTTTCGTCTGGTGAGTGCAGGTGGCCGGAGGCCCAAATCCCCCTCCCCCATCAACATGGTAGCGGAATTAAATGATGATAGACTACCCCAGGAGGGTACCAGCACCCCAGGAGAATCCCTCGCTGAGCATCCACGACCATGTTTCTCCACTTCTGAGCGTGGGTGCTCAGGCTGCCCCGCCTATTCTGGGGGGGCAAAATTCCGCTCAAGACTACAACTGTTCGGGGCAAACGGAGCAACAAGACCAAGGCGACCCCTGCTACGCTGTCCGTGAATTTCTGCAATATCAGGGGACTTCACTCTAACCTAAACGTCGTCCACTACCATCTCGAGACGGCGAGGCCGGCTCTGCTCTTTCTGACCGAGACGCAGGTGTCCTCTCCGGCTGATGTCTCGTATCTCTCCTACCCGGGGTACAAACTGGAACACTCCTTTGTGGCTCGGGCTGGAGTTTGCGTTTACGTCAGAGAGGACATCTGTTCTCGACGCCTCGGCAGACTTGAAGGTTCGGACCTGTCCATCCTTTGGCTACGCGTAGACAGCGACGACCATCCGCGCGTCAACGGGTGCCTCTATAGGTCCCATAGCGGTAATGCCGAAACAGACCGACTCTTCGACCACGTCTAAATGGCTACAGATTGGTTGCTACAGCAGATCCCCTCCGCAGAGATCGTGATCCTCGGCGACTTTAACGCCCATCACGCCGAATGGCTTGGTTCACGTTTAACCGATCATGCGGGGAGATCTGTTCATGATTTTGCCTTGGCATATGGTCTGACACAACTGGTTACTTCGCCTACGCGGATTCCAGA
This sequence comes from Parnassius apollo, assembly GCA_907164705.1. Lineage (NCBI taxonomy): Eukaryota > Metazoa > Arthropoda > Insecta > Lepidoptera > Papilionidae > Parnassius > Parnassius apollo. Next base: position 7,379,110 of record CAJQZP010001593.1, on the reverse strand, counting down.
TGTGGAGGATCATGTACCTTCCCTGTTGGACCTTCTGCTGACCTCTCACACGGACGGATATCAGATTTCCGTCGACGCCCCTTTAGGCTCCTCGGACCATTGTCTTGTTCGGATTGTGGTGCCACTTACGCTGAAATCGCAGTTGCATTCCGCAGGCTGCCGCCGTGTTTGGCACTATAGGTCAGCCGATTGGGATGGGATGCGGTCTTTCTTTGCATCCTACCCTTGGGGGCGGGTTTGCTTCTCACCGGACGATCCCAACGTTGTTGCGGATTCTGTCACTGATGTGATACTTCAGGGTATGGAACTTTTTATTCCTTCCTCTGTTGTGCCCGTTGGAGACAAATCTCAGCCATGGTTTGGTCGCTCCCGTAAAATAGCATCATGCTATAAGCAGGAGTGCTACCAAGCCTGGGCTGACGCATCAGCGTCCCGGGATGTAAACACCAGCGCTCTAAAAAAGAAGTATAATTCCGCCTCTAGGTCCTTCAAAAGAGTCATTGCCAAGGCAAAGTCAGAGCACATAGGCAGAATTGGCGAGAAACTAGTTCGCCTTCCTTCTGGAACTCGTGCATTCTCGTCTCTCGCCAAGGCTGTCCAGGGGAATTTCTGACAGCCATCTTTTCCATCTCTGCACAGGGAGGACGAATTACTGGCCTATATCGCAAAAAAGAAAGCCGATCTTCTAGGCTCTTTCTTTGCGTCCAACTCGACTCTCGATGACGGGGGGAGTACGCCGCCGACCATCCCGCGGTGTGAGTGCTCCATGCCGGAAGTGCAGTTCAAACAGCGCTCGGTTCGCAAAGCACTCCTCTCCCTGGACATCCACAAGTCGAGTGGACCTGACGGAATCCCCCCAATTGTGCTGCGGACGTGTGCTCCAGAGTTGGCACCGGTTTTGACGCGTCTTTTCCGGTACTCCTATTCCCTAGGTGTGGTCCCAAAATCATGGAAGACGGCTTTCGCCCGATCCCTAAAAAAGGCGACCGCTCAGACCCGTCCAACTACCGGCCTATCGCCATCACCTCCTTGTTCTCCAAAACAATGGAGTCCATTGTAAACTGCCAGCTCATGAGGTACCTTGAGGATCACCAGCTGATTAGTGACCGCCAATACGGTTTTCGCCGTGGTCGGTCAGCTGGTGATCGTCTGGTCTACCTAACTCACAGAGGGCTGAGGCAGTAAAGTCCAAGGTTTGGACATTGCGAAGGCCTTCGATCGGGTTTGGCACAAAGCGCTTCTTTCGAAACTCCCTTCCTATGGGCTTCCCGAGAAATTGTGCTATTGGATCACCAGCTTTCTTGCAGATCGGGGCATCAAGGTCGTTGTAGACGGTGCAAGCTCCGATTGCAAGCCTATTAATGCTGGTGTTCCACAAGGCTGCGTGCTATCGCCAACGCTGTTTCTTCTGCATATCAATGATATGTTGCAAACCCGTAGCATTCATTGCTATGCAGATGACAGCACTGGTGATGCTCTTTACACCGGCCGAGCCAATATTTCTCTGGAAAACGTCTCCGAGAGCCGGGACAAACTTGTGTCTGAAGTCGAGTCTTTGCTGAACAGAGTCTCGGATTGGGGGCGACTAAATCTAGTCCAGTTTAACCCCCAGAAGACACAAGTTTGCGCGTTAACCGCTAAAATGAAACCCTTTGTCGTATCTCCTCAGTTTCAAGGCACTCCCGTTGTTGCCTCAGCCAGTATCGGAATCCTCGGCGTCGACATATCGAGTGACGTGCAGTTTCGTGGCCACTTGGAAGAGAAGGCCAAATTGGCCTCTAAAATGCTTGGGTGCTCAACAGAAAGGGACAGTATTTTATGCCGGCATACCGCCTGCAACTTTATAAGGTGCAGGTTCGGCCGCACATGGAATACTGTTCCCATCTCTGGGCTGGGGCTCCCCAGTACCAGCTCCTTCCACTTGACCGCATCCAGCGCAGAGCGGCTCGAATCGTCGACGACCGAATGCTTTCCGATCGGCTCGATTCACTGGCACTGCGAAGAGATGTTGCATTTCTTTGCATTTTCTTTCGCATATACCATGGAGAGTGCTCTGAGGAATTGTTCGGATTAATCCCAGCCGCCAAATTTCGTGAACGCACTACGCGGCAAACGTCCCGATGCCATCCACACCATCTGGATGCTTGGCGGTCCACCACTGTACGTTTCAAGAGGAGTTATCTTCCGCGTATAACCTCTCTGTGGAATAGTTTACTACCAGCGATTTTTCCGGACCGATACGACCTGGGCATCTTCAAGAAAAGAGCGTACTCCTTTCTAAAGGGCCGGCAACGCACCTGCAATTCCCCTGGTGTTGCGGTTGATCATGGGCGACGGTAGCCACTTAACATCAGGTTAGCCGCATGCTCGTTTGCCCCTTCTTCTATAAAAAAAAGTTAGTTGAATAATAAACAAATTTTCTTCGCGGCATTGGTGAGAAAATGTTCAAGCTTCGTGTGTAATTTTTGACAAAAAGAAACATAAGAAAAATGGAGAAATATTTTAGTGTGCGTGGATGTGCAAGTGGTTTAGCATCTGATCGGAAAAATAGACTAAAAATGACTTTTATTGAGCGAACTTAGCGATCGTAGCGCCTCTCTTATGGTGTCCATATTTCTGGGACACTATTTTCTACGGCGATTGTTCTTTAACCTACATGAATAGGGCTATTTAAGGAAATGTTATAGGTAGGGGGAAATTCTCTCCCCCCGTGGGGCGTATTTAAAACCTCAACTACTTTGTATTAAATAACTTAGTAAATATAACCTAAAAAGCCGCCGTGAAACACGTTGAGAGTGATTTAGAAAATAAAAATTTTGAAAACAATAATGTGTAAAAAAAGAATTATGATGAAAGTCTGCAATAAAAATTTATTTAAAATTTAACCTCTAGCTCTAGTGGCGTTATTCTTATTTAGCGCTTTTCTACGGACTCTTTTTATTACAGAGATGGTTATTTTTATCTCTATACTCCATAGACAGATACTATACTCTTTGGCAAAGAGTATGTACAGTAATCTATAGCAAAGACTATTTTTCTATTTATGGTACTTTGAGTATATTAAACTTGGTTTTTTATTTATTGATATTGGTTTAATACTCAAAGATATAGTTATAGATTACTGTATATATACTAGAAAATATAGTATAATAAGTACCTACGTGTGGCCGCTGGTGTTTTCTGTAGCTTGCTACGTTGCTACCATACATGTCTATTTATCTATGGTTTTCTGTTCGGGATTCATGTCATACAAATCTGCCAATGCCAAATACCAATCATAAATCTCCGCTAGGAGTAATAGTGTTCTGTGATCATAAATTTATTCAACTTTGAAAGGACTTTTTGCTATTTTTTAAAATTAAATCGCATATTATATTTACGAATTAGCAAGTTCATTAGAAGTGTTAATACAATTATTGATTCTTAGATTTTTATAAATTTGGCATTATTCCTACAATTTTTCCGTGTTAATAATGTTTTAAAATATATTTTACTGCGGATTTAAATATATGGGAAATCATTTCATAAAGGTGAGTACTAATTTAATAAAAAATAACGTTGATTCATAAAATTATTTCGTTCAGTTACTTTTAAAATATTATGTATATTCTTTGTTTGTTTTCGATTTATACAAATATTTTTTTTATTCGTTTATTATATTATGTAGTCATTTACATCGCTGAATCATATTTGTATGGTATTATGTATTTATTTATTACATTATGGTATTAATATAAATGGAAAACCTAACTAAACCTATTTGACTGAGTCAGCAAACAAATTTCAAATACATATTAATATAAACAATAAAATAACATTACATAAATGTAAATTTTCTTTATATTTTGCTTTTATAGGTAATTAGTATTGTAATTTTTTGCCAACTTGTCAATTGTTTATTATTCGCCATACTTATTTCCTCTGGATGTCTTAAATACTTTGTAGGTATTACATTCACTACAAGCTTTATCCCATGGCTTTACTGAAGTGGATTTCAGTTTACCAATATTGTTTTATTTTTTTATATTTTTTTATAGGATAGGGTGACAATCGAGCACACAGTCCACCTGATGGTAAGTGGTTGCTGTGGCCCATAGACATCTACATCTATCTTCGATTACGAATCAAAATGCAGATGTGTTGTCACCCGTGAGGACTTAGATGTAATGCCTCGTTTCCAGTAAAATGGGTCGCGGTTCTCTACACTCACCATACGAAATACAGCAGCATTAAGCTACTATTTCACGCTGGTATTCTGTGAGAGCGTGGTCCTTCCCTGGTCGAGCCGACCCATTCGTGCTACAACTATACATCTAATATAACTGCAGCATGGCTCTACCACGTATAAATTATAATATTAGCTTTCCATGTGAAAATTTGCAAAACTATACACTTATGGTTTCACTATGGTGTGCATATGTTATGTCAGTCACAATTCTTTTATGCCTAGTTACCCTGAGATTCAGATTATTTTTGTAATGAAAAATGAAAAGCTAAAAAGGTAATTATTTCGCATTATTATTTTGTGATGGAAGGATGGATGATATGGTTTTTTGAAATATTATAAACACTTCTGCACCAATCTCCAAAAATATTGCTAAAAATCTGAAATAATCTCAATATATAATAATAAGGCACCTAGATAGAAGAAGAATTATCAGGATTGCATTATTTAGTTATACTTTTTTTAATCATATTGATAAAATATTGTATATCATAGCCTTCCCTTTTCTAATTTATTGCTTGTTACATGTACATTGTTGGCAATCCATAACCCATTTCATTGGTGATGGTAGAAGTCAAATGCTTATGAACAATTAATTGTTGGGTTAAGGGCCTATTATCTCTTATAAATTAAAAGACAATTTTTAAACTTAAAAAGAAATCAGATTATATGTTTGAATTTTACAGCTTTATCTACTACAATTTTAACTTTTTAAGTAGCATTAGTGTATAAATATAAAATATTTATAAATAAATAAGAGCTACACACTTTTTTAAAATAAATAATAATCTTCAGAATCATTTTTAATGAGTTTTCTTTACTAGGAATTCTAGGAAGTAAAACATACATATCTTTTTCATTTTGTGAAGAGGTCAGAAAGTTGAGAAATTACAATTTTACCTTTTATTTTAACGGATTTAAAAAAAAGAGGATTTACTCAATTTGACTGCATGTTTTGTTTTATGTGTGCTACCTCAGAATTTTTCTAGGTGAACTGATTTTGATGATTCTTTTTTTATTTGAAGCTGATGCTTATATAAAAGATGTTATATAAATTTGATCAAGATGTAACCATTAGTCTTTGAGTTATCCTTAATAATGCATATTTAATTGACTGGCTTGGTTGTACAAAATTTTTAATTTTACCACTTGTCTTCTGTGTTCATCGCTCATGTTGGGTTTTTGCCATTAAACTTGTAGTTATTAACATATGTATAATGTTAAATGGTTGAATGAGGATATGCTTGTTAAGGTTATTAAAAAGTATAACTCTGTATTCATGAGTAACTAATTATTGCTCATAACTCTATTTTTATTATTCTTTGTTATACTTGACACTATGCAGAAGTTAGTATAATAACATAGTATAAAGATTACATAATATGTTCAATGATAACTTAGATAATTTATTTTTGTAAATATGATATATTATTGTAAAAATCGTTTTCATTTTTCGCAATTTTACATCAAAGGCTCAAAGGCTGTCAAATGGTATATAAAGTCAAATTTTTCGAAAGTGGTGATGCCAATCTTGTGAGATTCAAACTTCCAAAACATAAGCATGTTTTGTCACTGCAAAAGGAAACATCTCATCTTGGCTCTTTTTTTCTGAAAAATATATACTGTTCGTGACAGTTGGGTTGCCCTCCATGTCTTACAACTTCTTTACCTCACCCTTTCAGACAGCAGGATACTTAGAAATGCTTACCACAGTGTGTAATGAATAAAAAATGTATTAGATTTTTCGGGTTTCTGCATCAATTTCACAATGGGGTTCACACAACCTCCAACAGAAGAACTAAAAGAAGAGTGACACCCATCACTCCTATTCCAAACTTTGTTTAGTATTAAATGTAAAGAATTTTTTATATAGAAGTTTTGAGCATGACTTCAAAATTTAAAGAGATTAATTTTTCTTTACAATATGAGCCAGTATTGACATTCTTGGATAGGCACCTACGTGGCTGGTTGCAGCTTAAATTAAAGATATAAATTATAATAGAATATTTAAATTATATAAATTATTAACTTGTAATATTTGTATCTTAATGATTACAATCAGGTGTTACTTTGTGGAAATACATTATATTACATACATAACATATAACATAAACACTCACGCCTGTCACCCAGAGGGGTAGGCAGAGACTACAGGCTTCCATTTGGCACGATCCTGACACACCTCTCTTGCCTCCTTCACATCCATACACCTACGCATACATGCTTGTCGGTTAAGGGTACTCCTAATTTGGCCCGTTTTCAATAAATCGCCAATTTGGTCGATAAATTTTCGCCTAGGATGTCCCTTTCCGACTCTGCCATTCACTTCTGCAACATAAATTTTCTTTGTCACTCTTTCCTCATTCATTCTTTCCACATGACCAAACCACCGAAGCATTCCTTTCTTAATCCTGGTAACAACATCATCTTGCAATCGACACTCTTCTCTTATTACACAATTTCTTCCCCTGTCGTTCAGATGCAGCCCTAACATACTCCTTAACGACCGCATTTCTACTGCGTTGATTCTACTCTCGTGCTTCTTCTGCCACACCCAACTTTCACTACCATATGTTAAAGTAGGGACCAATACAGCATTGTGAATTGCCATACGTGCCTTTTTTGACACATTTTGACTCTTCACATTAGAGTGCAGGGCCCCATTTACTCTATTTCCCGCATTATATTAATGAGGTTAAAAATTAATTTACTAAGATCTGCGTAATAAAATGAAATGACGTGTCTTACTTGGTTTGAAGAGCACCTCCCGCCCTCCCTCAATATTGCGTGCACTATCCCCGTCACCACAAATCCTAGCACCACTACTCCCTACAGCACTACACCAGGAAAGACACACCGCTGTCGATAATTTTATTATGCGTACCTGAGTTGATTCATTTTTAACATCATCAATTACTGCGTGCAAAAAAGGACCATTGATTATACATAATAACCTTTATTGCATTTAGTTACAATTCAGTTTCATATTCATTCATCATTTTCTTAATCATTTATATACTTCTATACTAAATACCTTTTTTTATATAGAATAAGGGTGACACACAAGCATACAGTCCACCTGATGGTAAGTGGTTGCTGTGGCCCATAGACATCTACATCTATCCTCGGCTACGAATCAAAATGCAGATGCGTTGTCACCCGTGAGAATTAAGATGAAATGCCTCGTTTCCAGTAAAATGGGTCTCCGAATTTCTACAAGCACCATACGAAATACAGCAGCGTGGAGACGCTATTTTACGCTAGAATTCTGTGAGAGTGTGGTCCTCCCCGGCCGAGCAGACCCATTCGTCTACAACTATACTATTAATATAGCTGCAGCATGGCTTTACCATGTATAAGTTTTTTTTATAGGATATGGTTACAAACGAGCACACGGTCCACCCGATGGCAAGTGGCTGCTGTGGTCCATAGACATCTACATCTATCCTCGATTACAAATCAAAATGCAGATTGTCGTCCGTGAGGACTAAGATGGAACGCCTCGTTTCCAGTAAAAAGGGTCTCCGGTTCTCTACACTCACCATACTAGACACAGCAGCATCAAGCTACTATTTCACGCTGGTATTCTGTGAGAGCGTGGTCCTTCCCCGGTCGAGCCGACCCATTCGTGCTACAACTATTAATAAAAGATATAAATAAGTTTACCTTTACCCTTAAAAAATATAAATAAGTTTACCTTTACCCAAAATTCGACCTTTACGGTTTTCCGTTTAAGTCCTACGTGCTTTGTATCTCGTAAGCTCGATAGTAGTGATGTCATACAACAGTATGACAACACTTCGATTACTACGAAGTAATGTTCATAGTACAAATAGATATTTAAACCGAGTGCTCAGAAAAGGGTGCTAAAAAAAGTGCTCAAAAACAAACAGACAAATATACGTTTTTTTCTGAAGTGAGAGAGGGGGCCTGTGCCCAGCAGTTGGACGTATATAGGCTGCAAATTAACTTTACTTTACATCGCAGTGTCATAGGCTGTATTTTATAGTACTTAATAGATAAATATTGTCGCTATCAGAATGCGCTTTATGTTATGTGACCCCTGAATTTACGTGATAAACTATCATTTCAGAGAGAAATCGTGAAAGACGCATCCGTTTTATTAATTGATTTAAGAATGTAGAAATTGTATTTACTTAGGATGGTATTGTAGTGTCTACAACTTACAAGATGACTTCGAGACGAGATGCAAGGGACAGTAAGTGTACGAAACAAACTAATGAAGGCCGTTCTAACACTGATTTTATTGTAAAGGAATTATAAAAATTATATATATGCACAAGTACGAAAGTTATCCATGTGTGCGTAATTAACGAATAGTATTGTTTCCAAGTGACCTATAAAAATAAGTCATGCATGTTTTATTTAGTATTTATTGTACGGTAACCCGTAAAAGTATGAAAACGTAAAATTTCCGAAATTGGTTTTTTCCAAGCTGACGTCTAGGAACGTGATTAAAACAACACTAACATTAAATACATGTGTCTTGGTAACATACCCACATTTTACGTTAAATGAAGGAAAGTTATCTAGAAACAAGGTAATAAAAGTGTGCTTATTCAATGTACTAAATACTCGTAAGGAGTTTGACATATATATATATAATATTCTAGCTTGCCAGGCAGACGTTGTTCTGCCCTTTTCGACGACCCTTTGTCATGTCCCATTAAAAATCCTTAAATTAGCAAAAAAATTGTGGGTCACTCATGGGCAAAAAACTATCCTATCTCTCAAGTTGGACTAAACTGCATATATATATATATATATATATATATATATATATATATATATATATATATATATATTTGTGAAAGGGATAAATTTAGGAAATAAATGGTCATTGATAATTTTTGTATGTTTGTTTGTTCATATTTTATGCGATGCCATACCGTTCGTCAGATTACGGTAAAACTTTGTCAATTTATTGCTTGCACGTTATGGCATAGTACAATTAATTTACAGTATGTCGCGAGCGTATCGTACCAATAAATTGTTGTATTATAATTCCTTATTAAACAATATAACTATTTTAAATTTAAAACGATATTTTCTCAATTGTTTCGGCAGCACCGCCGGGTGCCAATTAGTTATTTATAAAAATCTAATGTAATTATTTTAAAAATGTAAATGTTACACATGCGAAGCTGGGGCCTGTCGCTAGTTTATTAAAGCGGGGTTTAAGAGTCTGCCCACACGTAACACAACCACAATACGTGGGCGAGCGAATTTTGTATTGGAAATGAATAGTACAATTTACGTGTACCACATTTTGCCGTCATTGTCGACTGCGTGAGTGATACCGACCACAACGCAACCGCTACGGAACCACATGGAACTAGCGGCCGGCCACATCACAAACACAACATTCGTCGACGCCACGACTAGGTTTGCACAACGTGACACTATTCACACGTGATCACATATTGTCGCTGCGTTGTGGTGTGGTTGTGGTACGTGTGGGCCGACCCTAAATGGAAACCTTTTCTTTCAAATGCATGCGCAATTATAATTTAAATTTATAGATTATCCTTTCTCGCTTATTTATGATCGTTTTAAAGATTAGAGTCAAATAGCAGTTTAATGCTGTTGTGTTTCGTATGGTGAGTGTAGAGAACCAGAGGGGTTATTCAGTTTATCCACCCTAAGAAATCCACCCTAGGGTGGATAAACAGAATAACCCATCCGGAGACCCGTTTTACTGGAATCGAAGCATTCCATCTTAATCATCAGGGATGATAACGCATCTGCATTTTGATTCTTAATCAAGGATAAATGTACGTGGGTATGTTAAAAAGTTCGGGAAAGGGAATGATACTAAACATGAAATTATTTTTCCTTTTTAATATATTCTCTATTAACCCTAATATAATTCTCAAACTGTACTAATAAGTTATATTTGCCTTCGAAAAAAAAATTCATGTCACTCAAAATAGACAGAAATTGCCGACTTTATTTCTTTGTCATCTGTTAATTTCTTTTCCCGAAGCCCATTTTTCATATTTGGGAACAAATAATAATTCTAAGGGGCCTGATCTAGACTATAGGAAAGATGGTTTAAAATTTCGAAGCTTCACTTTTGTCAGGAAGCCATCACAACATGACTTGTGAACGGGTGCTTTGTCGTGCAGAAAGAGCACATCTCGAAACAACTTTCCTCTTATTTTTCCTTCAATAGCATCTTTTAATTTCTCTAATAGAGTAGCGTAATACTGTTCCGTGATATTGACACTTTCGTCTTTAAATCAATCTATAAAATCTCCTCTGAATCTCAAAAAACAGTAGCCATAGACTATCCATCCGATTGTGTCACCTTAAATTTCTTAACTTCTGTTCTGACTCACTGTCATAGTGATGAATCCAATTTTTATCCTCAGTCAAAATTAGGTTTATAATTTCGTCCCTGTTCTCCCCTACACAGGTTCAAATACTCACGCGATCAGTCGACCGCAGCTGTTTTTGAAGAGGAGTGAGCAATCTTAGTACTCATCTTACGGTGACCTTAGACACACAAGATGGTCATGGAGGATGTTTAAAATAGTCTTAGATGTTACTACAGTCATTTCTGCGATCTGTTTTTTCCTCAAACAACATCTTCAAGAACAAGTTTTTTAACTTTTTCGACAATGTCTGAGGAAGTTGCCTAAATCGCTGGGCCTGAGCGATGATGGTCTTGAATTGACTTTCTGCCTTGCTTGAAAAGGCAATGCCACTTATAAATCATCGTTTTTCTTAAACATCTTACATAATGATATGTGGCGTTTTTCCATGCTAAGAGAGGAACTTAATCACGGCACGTAACTTAATTTTCTCCATAGTTAGTGTTCACTTCCTGATTGACTTGTTTATCCTGTGATATTTCAAAGGTTAATCAATCGATCTAGCTGAAACTTGGTATTTATAGTTGCATTAAGCCACTAAGTAGTGACGGTTAAAAAATTCCCCCTTCCTTCTCCAACCCCTCCATTCTGCGAACTTATTGACCCGCCCTCGTAGATGTCTATGGGCCACATCATCCACTTACCATCAGGTGGACTTTGTGCTCGTTTGTCACCGTTATTCCATAATTTAAAAAAAAAAACAACTTTTGTGGATTTACATACACATTCATATTTATCATTTTATTTTTAGATAATGATAAATTATCTACTTGAATGTTTTCATTCCAACTCTCGACCGTGTCAACTGTTTTCACGTGATACTTTGCAATGTAGGCTGATATACAATTACAATAGCAATGATAACAAAAGAAGAGTACGTGTTTGCCTTGAGCGGGCTCTTGAAGTGTCCATTGACCGAGAATTACGAGAAATACGTTGGAGATTAATACTTACCTAAATATTTCCAGTTTATATGCGGAAAGAAGTCGTGTAAAAAGTAAATGGAATTTTTTTACTCAGCAATGCTAATATACCTTGATCAGCTATATAGTAGTGTTGCGTCATCCCTTTTGATCATGGGTTAGTTGGATAAGAGTACAATCTGCCACTTTGTCTAGCGTATGTGGACTATGAGAGAGCCTTTGATTCCGGTGCTACAGTCCCTTCAGCGGTGCCGAGTTGACTGTTGGTATATCGAAGTGCTGAAGTGTCTGTACAGTAGGGCTACGATGGCTATCCGAGTACGGAACCAGAGTTCAAAACCTATCCAACTGCAGAGAGGTGTAAGATAGGGTGACGTTATATCCCCTTCTCTTCTCTTCACCGCTGCATTGGAAAACGTTTTCAAGCTACTGGACTGGAAAGGATACGGTATTAACATCAATGGCGAGTACATCACTCACCTTCGATTTGCCGACGATATAGTCCATATGACAGAATCGCTGGAGGACCTAAGCACTATGCTCAATGACCTCAATGGTGTCTCCCAACGGATAGGTCTTAAGATGAACATGGACAAAACAAAGATCATGTTTAGTGTCCATGTCACACCTATGCCGCTAGTTGTTGGGAGCACTATGCTCGATGTTGTTGACGAGTACGTTTCCCTGAGACAAATAGTCCGACTAGGTAAGTCCAACTTCGACCGAGAGGTCAGTCGACGGATTCAACTCGGCTGGGCAGTGTTCGGGAAATTACGACACATATTCACGTCAGCTATACCTCAAACTCTGAAAACTAGATTGTACAACCAGTGCGTGCTACCAGTGATGACTTACGGATCTGAGACTTGGTCCTTCACTCCTGGCCGTATGAGGACGCTCAAGGTCGCTCAGCGAACTATGGAAAGGGCTATACTCGAAGTTTCTCTGCGTGATAGACTCAGAAATGAGCATATCCGCAGTAAAACCAGAGTGACCGACATAGCCCAACGGATTAGTAAGCTGAAGTGGCAATAGGCCGGCCATATAGAAGAACCGATAACCGATGGGGAAGAAAGGTTCTCGAGTGGCAGGCTCGTACCGGTAGGCGTAGTGTAGGACGACCCCCCGCTAGATGGAGTGACGACCTGGTAAGACATGCAGGAAGTCGATGGATGCAGGCGGCTCAAAACCGTGCTTTGTGGCATTACTCGGGGGAGACCTATGTTCAGCAGTCGACTTATGAAGGGCTGTAATGATGAATTATGATAGTTGGATATCGCTTACTTTTTTTACCTATGACTTAACATCACGGTTTATCACAAAGTCAACTGCTGAACATAGACATCCCCATGGATTGTCTCATAAGTCTAGTTGTTATTAGAAAGACGCTGTTGTCCATCTTCTGGTTTGTTCTTTGTTTTTCTCTGCCGTCTCTTACGACATTCATCGGGCGATATGTGTAGTGAATATTTCTTTCTATTATAATTCCATCGCCGCTACACGGTCAACCTACCGCTGACTTAAAAATAATTAAACATGTTATGCCGACAGTTACTCCTCTTAGGCTTACTGTGTCTGATGTTGCTCTTATGTGATAAGATTGGCGTTGGTCATAACAATTTTGCCCAACTGTACATAGGCTGTGGCTATAAGTGTATATGTACTTCAAAACGGCAGGGAAAAGGTAATCAGATTACAAGTTCAATAGCAACTTTTGGCTCCCCAGGCTTGGTAAGGCTATGATCGAACTCAAAATAGGTCAAGAAGCGCCGTAGAATTAGAGAAGGAGTGGAAAGTTGATAGGAAATCACAGAGCTATCTCCACTTATAAGATCCACCTCTACCCTCCAAAATTGATGCTTAGACGGCAGATATGGTAGTGATCCATTGTCGTCCTAAATGTATGTAGTTTCGAGGTGGTGTGTACGGTGTTCTCGATTCCCGCGCGTTCTAAAGTGAGGAAGGGTTGCTCCTGCAATGGAAATGTATTGGTGAAAGGCGCCTGCCTTCGCATCAACATAAGAAATAAATTCCCCTGATAATGTGTTTAAGCTCAAATTTTAGCATTAGTAGGTCATTCGAAAAACGGAAGTTTGAAGATAAATATCGCTATCTCTTCTGTAAACAACAGGCACGCGAGACAAGACAATTAGTTTATTGTATTATTATTATGATCATGTATTACATATGATGAGTCACTTAATAGTTCATTCACCGATTGTCCTCTACGCAGTGGTACCACATACATAGATGAGATTTGATTCAGAAAATTGCCGTGTTTACCTAATGTGAGCGTAGAAATTCAAATACTATGCGTTTGTGATCCAAAATTACGATCGTGGAAGTTACAAAGAAGATAACAATATACAGCGAGTTTGTGTTGCCAGTATTCATTGACTTAAAAAACGAACCGAAACATGGTTCTTTACCGATGGCCGTATGTGAGATCAAAGTCACTCGACGAGATGAAAGCTCGGAGTTTCTTTGCGTAGTAAAATTTTGTATCGGGAATATCCTTAGAAGAACAAGCGTAACTGATATATTTCAGCGGATTATATCGAAGTAATATTAGATTAGATCGAGGTAATGGACCGATGGATGCAGCTGGTTCAGGACGATGCTTTGTGGCAATCTGTGGTGGAGCTCCACGTTCAGCTGTAGACTAGACTTTTAATGAGGTGTAAAGATAATGATTAAGATGAACTGTTAACAAAATTAAGGTAATATCAGTCATATTATACTTATTACTAGCTGAACCCGGCAGACGTTTTTTTTTTATTTAAGGATTTTTGTTCGTTAATATGTGTCGATCCCAATAAAACTAACTTAAAACCTATATATTTATTAATCTGCACATTATCAATGCAATATCCGAGGTGGTGCATGTAGGATACCCTGCGCAATGTACTTTGTACACATTTATCTTCTATGTCCTTATAAATATTTCCCTTGCCCCTCGCTTCCGCTCACATTCCATAAAAATGGTGTAAGTTTTCTATTACTTCACAAGTGTCACAAGAGGTGAATCAGTTCTTTTCATTGGATAAGAAATTTTTTTTTGATGGAATATGACCTGTTCTTATTCTAAATATTAGTTTAATAGTATTTCTATTTAATTTCGTATTTATAAACGAAAGTATTCGAGGCGGTTCACTATATATCGTTTTGTACCAAATACCTTTCGTTTTAGAGCGTTCATTGAAACATCCTTTCCATTTGATATGACAAACATTTTTGAAATTTGGCAGTATTTCTGAGTAGCAAGGGTCAATGTTATACTCTACACCATTTATACAAGCAGAATTCCCTAATCTATCTGCCTCCTCGTCAACCAATATACCAATGTGTACTGGAATCCATTGGACTCCTTCGCAGATGTTGCGTAGACTGAATTTATATATTTGGGAAATTAATGCTACAGGCTATTGAAACACCTCTGATTCCAGAGGTACATCGAGACATGTTGTCCTGCCAGTTAATATCATGGGTTGTGTTCAGCAGCGTTTGTTATTTTAGCCCATGAAATTATTTTTTTTTAATAATAATCATGTGAATGCAAAGCAATTGAATTTAAAATATTGTAAATATGTGAAATTCTGCTAATTTTAACCTTACTTTTGTAGAGATTGTATCGAAATTTACTTAACAGGCTAAAGTGCGCCTTGCATGCAGCCTTATTCAACTTAGTTTTTTTTATTTTTTAAGCCTTATTAATTGCCGCGCTTGATTGAAATTTTTAAATGTTTTCAAATTTTTTATCAAATTTCTTTTAATTTATAAATACGAACCTCCATTGAAAAATACACAGTATACAAATTTTCATGATGATCGATCAAATAGATTTTGAGTTAAGCGATTTCATATAACGAGCATCCTCATTTATATATGTATATAAGAAAATGTAAGAGGCTAACTGAAGTCTTAATTGTTTGGACTTACAAGAAATTGTAAAATTTCTCGTTGTGTCGTGAAATTTTATATAATGGTAGGTGATCTAATATTAGGTTCTAATAGTCTGCTCTATTAAAACAATCTTGAATTATCTGCTAACATTAGAATTAGCATAACAGCTTTTTGTGATTAAAATGTGGAACACATTTAAAAAAATATTGTTTAAATTGTGTTAGCTAATAAGTTTGCTTATGATATTTGTATAAGGCGTGGGCTGCCATCCGATTTGGCGTGGTTAGTTTTTTGACCAGCCAGCCTAAAAAAGATCACAAAAACTTGCAGGATATCATGTTCCTATTCTCATCGGAGAGATATTTTATTCTATTTCTATGTTGCCTTTAAGGCCCTTTCGTGTGAAAATAATTGTGAGGTTGCGTAGGTAAACAGTACCTATTTATTAATGCAATCTTTCTATATCATCATTTATCTTTTTTTCTAGATAATTAAAATAGGTCCGGTCCACATACGTACATGTACACCTAAATAGAGTACCGTGATAATAAATTATCTCTTGTAGGTAAGCCACTATAGATTGCATTTTGACGGCTTGTTATGTAATATTAAATTTGCTTTGCAGTTTTTAACCGAGTTTCAAAAACGAGAAGTTACTATGGGAATTCGACGTGTATGTTTTTTTTTATATGTTAACCGAGTTTAATAATTTTTATTTTATTAAAGACGTTACATTTCTGGGTGGTTCCATATAAATATTTAAGAAGACCTTACGATTAGGTATCGGTAAATTTATTAGGTGAAGATTATTATGGAACTTTATACGTGGTAGAGCCGTGCTACTATAATAAAATGAGATGAATGACTTCAGCCAACGATGCGATCACTTGCATATTTTAGTTTGTTGTATTACACTTTAACTTTTATTTACTGATGTTAGTTTTCATGCAATATTTTTCCATTCATTGCACACGCACTGACTCAAATATGTTCAAAAGAAAATTAAGTCTCATGCCGAAATAAATCCGAGCTCTAAAGACAGTTCAAGGCCGCGATCGAAACCAGGTTACTTGCGTAGCCTGTATTGTCAAGTGGTAAAATTAAAAATGTTTTTTTTTTGTACAACCGACTTCGATATAAATAAAATGAGAATGAGAGATAAATAAGATGAGACTAAGGATTAGATCTTGATCAAATTTATATGACCATATGAGAAGCATCAGCTTTCAAATAAAAAAATAATCATCAATATGAGTTCACCTAGAAAAGTTCTGAGGTAGCACACATAAAACAAAACATGCAGTCAAATTGAGTACATCTTCCTTCTTGAAGTCGGTTAAAATGTACGGCGAGCATTTAGGCCAGTCTTTCTCAAAGTGATATACGAGATCTAAATAGGAAAAAACCATTTTATTTTCATTTTATGAGATGGTCAATTATATAATTTATGTATGTTTAGTATAAAAACGTAAGTAATAAATATTAAGTTTTACTGAATACAGTTTACATGGTACAGAAAATTTTAATTTTGTTTTCGATTTTCGCCCGGAAATGTCATTCATACCTAATTTAGTTTTTTTTTCTGGCCGAGAAAACATTTTCACTCGCGCTTTTTTCTAAGCCAGTGCTTATTTACAATTCCACCTGACGGATGGTGATTTTGAACCCCAGATAAATCACACTGTCTTAGCGTAAGAAAAGCCTATAAATTTATTAATAAAGTATTGCCGGCTGCGTAAGACATTCATACCATAGTATTCAAGTACGACGTTATATTACTTCTAAAAAGAATTTGTTTGGGACAGAATGTTCTTTGTACGACTTCACAAGTTGCCTCGTGTAGAATAGATGTGAAGAAATGTATGTATGTATATATATATATATATATATATATATTGTTTTCTTGTGCCAGTTTGCTTTACTGGAATTTGGTCGATTTTTCCAATTTTAGTCAAATTATATTTTTAGAATTTAAAATGATTAGTCTACAGTGAGGTGGTGAGGTGAGTATATTTAATAGATATAGGTACCCTATAGTATACTCCATATCGTCTTTTAGGTATCGTAAAAAGCGGCAGGGGGAAACGAACCAGGAGATTCGCAGCAGTGTCTTCCTAATAACAACTAAAAAATACGCGGTTGCCAGGAGACAAAAATTTTGGGAAAGTAATATGGCCTCTCTTTGGCTACTTTGGCCTCTCGACAAATATACGAAAATGTAATGTACACACTTGTAAATAAAAATGTATGTACACAGTTGAAATAAAAGTAGTTTTACACAAGTGGTTAAATTAATAATTTTATTTTTAGAAAATGTCGTTTTATCCGTGTTTTCAGGCAATGAAAAACTGCTACAATATCGTTAGAATAAGAAGGTAAATTTTGGCAGCACGTTTATGATTATAATAGCTCTAATGGAATATCGGGCGGTCCCGAAATCGTAGTACCCTGGTTCGAGTTCTGTCTTCCGTCCGACATTTTTTCCTTTTTTTTTTTTCAAGTTCCCTTCTTTTGTGAGCAAATCTATTACAAAATGTATTTCGAGCCCGTTTATTAGTTTTTTTAAAACACGAAAATTTAAATTAAACTAATTACACTCATGACTTTTTATTCAAATTAACAGTTAATTTTTTCTATTATGTCGGTAAGATTAAAAAATATTATTCATATTTCATAAGTATGTAATTTGTATCTAAATCTAATTTCCAAAACACGATTTCAAAAAAAAAAAAATATCGAGCAAAGCTCGGCCATCTAGGTACATAAAATGAGAATAATCATCAATATAGTCGAAGTTAATTAAATACGCATTAATATACCATAGATAGATATAGATAACACAAAACTACTGGTCAGATCTTGATGAAATTTATGTGCAACTGCATGAGAAGCACTAGCGTTCAATTAAAAAAAGAATCATCAAAATGGGTTTACTTAGAAAAAAGTTCTAAGGTAACACACATAAAAACAGTCGAATTAAGAAGATATTCACTCTGTAAATAATTCCGCCATATAATCATTAACTACGCCAACTCTCTCACTGCTCCGTGCGCGCAATATGCCTAAAAATCACTTTCACATTTTTTTTGTTTCTAAGCTCACTTTACGACTTTCGTTATCGGTTAGTGTTTCCGTATCGTTTGCCAATTTAATATTTTCAGCCACTTATGTGCTCGTGTCACGCAACTATCGATATGAAACGTGGTTCATGTTTTCCCCTTATTTTTGTCCTATCAAATCTAATTTACAGTTTGTTCTGAGGGAAATAGAAACAGGAGATGGGCAGTAGCATCTTACTCATAAAAACTCCTAATATAATTGATAGAATCAGGCGTTACTTTGCGGAAATCCATCATAAAGATATTAATTTGCAACCATCCGATTAATTAAATACAATGATGTGTCTTACTTAGATTGAAGAGCACCTCCCGCCCTCCCTCAATTGCGTGCACTAATCCCGTTACTACTACTCCCAACACCACTATTCCAGGAAAGACACACCATCGACGATAATACGACGTGTTTCACCTCTACACGAGGCATCTTTCGGTGATGTAGACTCTACGGCGGCTGACCGCTAAGTGAAGAATTTCACGGGTGTTACTTTCCTGGAATAATGGTGTTGGGAGTAGTGGTGCCAGGAGTAGTGGTAACGGGATTAGTGCACGCAATTGAGGGAGGGCGGGAGGTGCTCTTCAATCCGGGTAAGACACATCATTGTATTTAATTAAGCGGATGGTTGAAAATAATATCTTTATTATAATTTTTAAAACTTCTAATAATTTAAAACTGCGGTTACTAACTCGTCTGTCAAGCGTGGCAGCCATAATCACCCAATAGGCCAAACCATTGGCCCATAGGTGTACTTTTATAGGCAAAAATTATGGTGATAATGGTGAAATGTATAATGAATGGAATTGATAATTGATGGGGGTTACAATTTGTAGAATAATGACAAGCGTAAACGCTAAGTCAACACCCAATTATGGCAAATATCCCCCCTATCTCTAATAAGCTGTAACGATAACGGTACGTGCTTGGTTTCAATCAAAGGCTTCGTTTATATTTAGCATACATTAGTTATCTATCCTGGCAAGTTCCAATTGTTACTCGGCGTATTACGCTTGCGTCAGTCACATTTCATCGCAAAAAAGTACCGCGCTAAGTATGTAAAGAGTTACCGAGATTTTTTTAGTACTCGGTACTAAAAAGCTCGTAACTCACTAATTGTAAACTTGTTCGCTAAATCGTTTTATACAGTGGCTACATCTCATTTCTAAGAATAATTCGATCACTAGAATTCACGATACCAAAGGCATGTGATCAAGTTTACTATTAAACATAAAATTCAAACTTCTGCTTTTTTATTAACACTTATTTATATGTACGCTATTTACTTACGCTCTTCGAATTTTTCACTTAGTTAACTTTAAGTAATACAGTGGTTTTTATATATAAATATTTTAAATTGCGTTTGATTAGGAAATAAATAATGTTTCTAAAACTTATAGAGGCTGGGCTACGTCAGCTGAATCTAACATGATCGGCCGGATAAACTGTCCGTCAGCTTCAACATATGTGAGCAGACGAGACAGTAGTCAGTAGAGCGTCTCCAAGTTATTTTTTTTATAGGATATGAGTGACAAACGTGCACACAGTTCACCTGATGGTAAGTGGTTGCTGTGGCCCATAGACATATACATCTATCCTCGACTACGAATCAAAATGCAGATGCGTTGCCACCCGTGAGGACTAAGATGGAATACTGAGCTCGTTTCCAGTAAAAAGGGTCTCCGGTTCTCTACACTCACCATACGAAAAACAACAGCATTAAGTTACTATTTTACGCTGGTATTCTGTGAGAGCGTGGTCCTGCCTCGGTCGAGCCCACCCATTCGTGCTAAAACTTTACTACTAATATAACTGCACATGCTGTTAATTTCATGTCAAAATGGATGTAATTCACATCTTTTCGGAAAATAATGCATTTGGTTTAAGTACGCTTATGAGGATGTGATATTAAATCTTTGTAAAACCGAACAAATTGCCCCTTCACTCGCCTTGTATATAATGGATACAACAGTATGTTTTCAACATGTTTATGACGCAAAAAGAACAAAAGTACAAACGCATGCTACTTCTATAAAATCTAAATTATTTATTCCAAAAATCTGACAAATAAACGTTCCATTTTCGACCAATTCCATAACCGGTAGATGTCATTAGCTTCAGCGCTCAGTTTAAAGCTTAGGAATATGTGTCAATCATATCTTTAACAAATTAACCTGGCAATTTTTGCTGCATTTGGCACTACGCGGAGAGCCCTGCTGATTAACGTACGAGAACCCGTCAAAATTTTATTTAAATATGCCGCATACAAATTCAGACACCGATGATAAGAAACAGCATTATCATTGCTGGAATATCGGCTTTACACTTACTAATCCACGCCTAGCGCGGTGAGCAGCACGCAAGATTTGTCCATAGTAGCATGCTAAGTTGCTCCGTTCTGGGAAAGGTCTTTTTTCAACTGACTTTAAAAATTGCTGGTGATAATAATAAAAAAAAACATTACTTCAAAAACTGACTGGAAAAAAATAAAAAATAAAACATCTACAACAAACTACAGCTCGCAACGGACAAGTTTAAATAAAGAATCTTTGTTTTATATGTAGGTATGACAAATATCATTATACGCTTTAATTAAGTTAGTCTTCCTTGAAATATTACTCTTGATGATGCAATATATTTAGCATTTATTGCTCTTCCATGGCGCATTTCAGTATATGTTGACGTAGATGATGAGAGAGAGATGACTTAAACTGTGGATATAATGGTCGAAGTAAAATATTTTTCACGTCTACAAATTTAACATATTATTATTATTTTCCGTTATGCAAATCTTGGTAGATTGTGTGTACTTATTAAATAAAACTTAAGTTACGGATTTTATCGAGTTTAATTTTACTTATTTTTAATTCCCGACGTTTCGGGTGCTTTCAGTTACAGCACCCATACATACGTCGGGAATTAAAGAATAAGCTTAATTAAACGTGATAGAATACGTAAAATTAGTTTTATTTAATGTAGGTAAAATATTCGTGTAAGTTCATTATCGTATGTATGTACATAATTAATTATTCTTTACAGAACATTTTAAAACTGTGTGAAAACTAAAAAACCGAACAGTTTATCCAATACGTGATATTTCCTACTTGGTTATTTCAACTGCTTAGTAGACGCTAAAGCTAAACTTTAACCTATCAAGCACCACTTTGATATTAGATTCAATATTACATTTTATTTTAATTACATAAAAATTTTACGTTTGGATTTTTTTTTGCTATATTCAAATCCATATACATTTAAAAATTGAGTAAGTATTTGATATTCTTACGTTCCATTTTATTATTTATAGGTACCGAAATTTGTGTTAAAATTTTCATTGTTATTTCGAAACCAAAGGAATTTAATTTCAAATAACACAGATATTGCTTATTTGTTATTCATATCAAAAATGACTATTTGCATATGCTCTTGAAATAACTACGGACGTGTCATTGCTCTTGGAGCTAACGCAAAAGTAATCTTTTTTGTTAGCACCGACCGGAACCGACCTCAGCGAAGGCACGTGGTAGCTTGACACGCTGCACGGTGCCCGCACGAATCGTTTGCGTGATACTCTCTGTCTCCTTCCTGCATGCTTCCTAGGTGCCTAGTATGGCCTTAGGGCGCCAGTACACTTTCGAATTTTACAACGGAATTTATTTTTATGGTACACAAAAGGACGAAATATAGCCCTTTTTATAGTGTATATTACAAAATGGCGAGATTTTTGAGATGAAGTGCGCAATTTATTGAAACAGAAACAGAAACTTTTTTATTCAATATAGTTCATAAATTATACTTATTGAAAGTTACGTTTAATTTGGTTTATACTCGCATGTTGCACAATTAACCACACAAAACAAATTAGAAATAGTTTGGCAGCGATTACCTCATTCCAAAGGGTTATTTTTTGAAGTGAAAACTTCTTTAGCGGCGTTGTACACTTTTTTGTAATGGGTAAAAAATGTTAAACTCGGGTGAGGACACGTGACCCTGATGGAAAATTCGTAAGACGGATGGAGAGAGAGAGAGACGGCCGGCGTGACGTAGAAGAGGAAGTATTCCCCTCTCTTTCTACGGCGCGGCGAAAATGTATGCCTGCGCCTGCTGTTTCGTTTAGGCGGCGCAGGGCGCTTGCGCGAATGTTCGTGTGTGATAATGAAAGCAATTCGTGCAAAATTATTCCCTAATCATTCCAAAATATCAAAAATGCACAACGTTAATATTCAAGTTTTCACTTCTGCCGGCACTCCCGGAGTGCCATCCGTCGTTTTTTTTTTTTTAAATTTTATTCATCATAGATTTAAAAAATCATCGTTCGTAATTTTCTTAATATAATAACTCTTTTTAAACAAGCTTTGTTTAATAAAGTTTTTCAACTTTGAGGAGGTTAAATTTTGTATATTTTCTGGGATTTTGTTGTAAAAGCGTATACGTCGCCCCAAGAATGAATTACTGGCTCGGTGGAGTCGAACAACTGGTACTACAATTTGGTCACTGATATTTTTTACGGCGAGATTTTTTTCGATGATTATGTTTTAAAAACTACTTTTATTTTCGAGTATACATATATATTTTATTTCCGTAAATTTATTGAGATACCAAAGTTAATATATTAATTTTCTTAGTTTGTCTGAGCAACTGTAGGTTTTAAATTATAGATTGCTTTTATAAACCCCTTCTGTAAAACAAATATAATTTTAGTGTCAGTCCCGTGTCCCCATATGTGCTATGTAAATAGCCAATATCCTAGTAAGAATAAGAAAATAAGACTACTATGTAAAGTAAAAATGTTAAGTTACCGATACCTGCTCTGTTATGTTATGAAATCAACCTTAATAAGATATTTAATAAAAATATTTTTGCTCAAAGCTTTTAAAATATAATTCATTACACCAGCTGAGCTAGTGTGCAGTAAATATTCCGTCTTCATACACATCCTTGTCTTCCAATTATTGATTATGTAATAAGCTGTGCTAAACGTTCTTATAGAATTATAGCGTAAAATAGCAGTTTAATGCTACTGTATTTCGTACGGTGAGTGTAAATATCCGGATTTTACTAGAATCGAGGCATTCCATGTTTCTCCTCGGGGGTGACAGCGCATCTTCATTTTGATTCTATGAGCCACGGCATCCACTTGTCAACAGGTGGACTGTGTGCCCGTTGGTCAACCTTTTTCTATCAAAAACGCAGTTTTACTTGGACAAGTTGATTATAATTTTTTGGAAATTTTACAAATACCCTCAGGAGATTTGTTACTATATTTTTAACCCCTTGACAAAGCTACGCATTAAGAAAAATTTTGTTGTCTTTGCTTGTCTAATCTTAGGTACATCTACTATTTTTTTTATTAGGTTAGATCTTTCTGAGCATGTTACAATTTTTAATACGTGGTAGAGGCCACGCGCAGCTATATTATGGTTGTAGCATGAATGGGTCGGCTCAAACGGGGTAAGACCACGTTCTCACAGAATACCACCTTGATGCTGCTGTATTTCGTATGGTGAGTGTAGAAAAACACAATTGACAACACATCTGCATTTTAATTCTTATTACAATATACAAATTTAGCGAAAATGGCTTAAGTTTATCAAGTAGGTTTTGAACTTTGAGGGTAATCACCTACTAATAAAAAAAACCTCATCAAACAGTAAACGCAAAAACCATGATGAGAATTTTAATGTAGCTGCTTAGTCGACATTCTAGTTGTTACCACTTAGAGTCGGTTTGTATTTCTTATCAAACGTTAAAATTATTTTAAAATAAATAATATATGAATCAGTTCTTTCAGAATTAAAAAAAAATATTTTCATTAAATTCAGTTAATATGAACATGCTCGAAATGGGTGTCTTATTAGTTAGAAAGTTAAATTATTTTAAAAAAAATCAAGCAAATGTTATATTAAAATAAAATTTATAATCATGGCTACACCAACTCCAAGTTGATGTTAGGTGTTTGGCCCACAGATTATATGTAGCACCTTTTTGCAGCGTGATCAAAACCGGCCAAGAACGCGGGCCTGGCTCTATTAGGGTTTTGTACACATGGCAGCGTAAAATAGCAGCTCAATGCTGCTGTGCTACGAACGGTGAGTGTAGAGAACCGGACACTCTTTACAGTATACTTGGGATTCCTTCTTAGTCCTCAGGGGTGACAATGCATCTGCGTTTTGATTCTTAATCGAGGATAAATGTAGATTTCTATGAGCCGCAACATCCATTTACTACCTGGTGGACTGTGTGCTCGGTTGTCACCATTATTTTATAAAAAAACAATCTTATAGAAATTAAAAAAAATACCTAGCTTATATGCTTTGTGAAATTGCATTAAATGTACATCATAGTTTGCTTTTAATAAGCCTAAACTTTGTTATTACGTCTAACCGGTAAATCTCTGTTGTGGTCGAGCGTGTGGTGCTGCCCTAATAATGTATCAAACTAAAGTGTGGTCGCGGCTTCTAGCCGTATCATGCTGTTATAACTGATAACGTTTTGATGATTGTTCAAAAGCTAATCGATAATTGCTGTCCTCAATTGGATCCGCTTGTGGGTAAATTGGACGCGCCCTTTGTTGCTACTCTCAAAGTACATTAAATATATGTTATACCGGCATGATCTAAATTTTGGCGATAGAAGAATGAAATCATCATTCGACCCATATTGTTCATATTTGCTATTTATAGAGTAAAACTTGTGATCCTTCTTTAACAACTCCCATTAAATTTTTATTAGACATTTTAGCTGATGTTACATTAGATTGACTTGTGCGTGTTAACGGAATGACTGCGACGTTGCGACTTGCGGGCTCGATTCCTATTTCCTACACAGATCAATAATTTGTATGGCCCGCCAATAATTGTTCCGGGTTTGTGTTTATCCATGTGCGTTATTTATGTTGATGCCTCTACGATATATGTAGACGAAATTCCTATTGTTATTCGTTTTTTATAGATAAACACAGAAATTTGCTTTCTTTGTACAATTTACTTTAATAGGACGTGTAACATAAAATCTGTTTACTCTGCCTAGAATTTAAAACAGCTTCTATTGTGCAGAGAGACTGAGACTGCACTTTCATTGTTTATAGCTATTATTAACAAATATTATTTTTAAATTTTCAAATTCATATACTGGCTGAAAAACAATGTCTATCTAAGAAAAAATATCGACAAATTCTTATATATGTTATACTGGAAGATTTTTTTACCGTCTGGAAAAATATAGGGTGTGCTGAACTAATATACTATACAGGTGAACAGCATAGAAGCCTATGGTACCTACTGATATATTACAATTTTTAGTTTTACATTAACATATGAAATCGATCTATCGATAAATACTACTATAATTAAATAAATATATTGACTTGGCAATCGCACTAAACTATCTATATTAATATAAGATGTTATACTTGTGAGATATATTGGGTTTTCATGCGATGGTCCAAGTCAATCTATTTATCAAAAACACAAAATATTTTTAATATTGAAATGGTCACAATAAGATGTTGTTAGGTTAGCTAATTACTTAACAACTTAAGACAGAAGGACCTTTAAGTAGGGACTGAACAAATTAACCGACTTGTTATTTATTACATGGATCTCACAACTTTTTACGGTAGAAGAACGTTGCGAGACTTGGTTTTTTTTTACAAGTTATGTTTTTGATGGCATAACTAATTTCTTCTTGCACAGGAAAGATGAAGTCCCTCTGGAAAGCATCGCATATAGAGGAACAGCGATCTTAGGACGGAAGGACATAATATACGAAGAGAAGAAGCGCACCAAAGGCATACGTCTTGAAATAGAAAACACGGAAATAGGGCTATATGTAGCCTATCGTCCGCCCAACACCGGACTATACGTGGTAGAGTCACGCTGCAGCCACGCTCTCGCAGCATTCCAGCGTAAAATAGTAAACACACAGCATGGGGCTCTGACATCATTACTCCTAATAGCGGAGGACTCTACGAAGATGCCGATAGAGGCATATACGAAGTGCTCGGTCCAAACGGGCCGAAAAACACCACCAGCGCAAGCAGCGGGGCGATCTGTTGTACTGGACATTGTGTTAACAAACAATTATCCACCCCATCGAGGGTGGATAAACGAACACGCGTTTCCGAGTATCTACCCTAGGGTGGATTTCTTAGGGTGTATAAATGGTAACAAGTAGAGGTGCTCTATGACGCAGATACACAGCCTCTTCCAATCCTCGTTACAATAAACATCACCGTACACGTGGCGGCACCCAGAGCCCCAAGAATAATTACCAATTGGGGGAAGTACGTAAAGGTTATGGAAAACTACCCATACCAAATACAAACTTCCAATCCAGAAGAGGTAGAGACTGCCGCTATACATATGAACGATATCGTATATAAGAAATATAGCGCGACCACAAAAATTATCCCTTAAGTATAAAGAAGAGAAGACCTCCCAATGAAATTAAAAGCGGAACTTCCCCAAAAGAGGACACTAAGGAAGTTATGGGCCCGAACCTGTCTACGGGTGAAAACGAAACTAGACAAAATTATGGAAGAAGACTCACCTCACTCAGTATCCAGTAGCCATACTCACGTGGACAACGATGGGACAGTGATATACGGAGCGAAGTAACGCGCTGAAATACTAGACAATCACCTGGAGGAGCAATTCAAGCCCAACACTAGTAGCCGCGGTCACAGAACAGGAAGGGCATATATTTTAGGCATATTCTCTTATTTGTGTTCTTTCCTCTCTGGTCCCCCAATTATCATAGGTGGCTTTAGAAGCTCACTCGGGAGTGGTCGATCGGGGGGCCAGGTTATTTAGATGTGTGTATTTGTGGTCCGTTCCACCCTAGGTGCCCCACTAAGTGGTAATGACTTTATGTCACCCACAGAAGCCATGAATGTCGCGCCCAGACTACCCTTGATGGGTGGAATTAATACAACAGCAATACGACAACTGCCCAGAAGAGGGTTCGTTGCGCTATCCCGTCTCTACAACGGCATTTTACGCACTGGACACCACCCCAACGTGTGGAAGACGCGTAAAATCATCCTCCTACCCAAACTCGGCAAGGAGCGAAAACAACCTGTAAGCTACGGGCCAATCACACTACTGCCGTACGTATTGAAATTATTTGAGAGATTGCTATTAAGAAGGATCGTCCTGCGAGTCGAACTGAGAGATGAACAATTCGGATTCAGAAGAGGATACTCAACAACATTGCAGCTTAGCCCGTGTGCTGCACTACTTTGCGACTGAACATATAGATAGCCTTTGACAGAGTGTGGTACACGGGCCTCGTATACAAATTTATCAACCAGTCAACCGTCCCACCAGCGCTCGTACAGCTCGTTATGTCATTCCTCGAGGGGCGGAAATATTTCGTCTCGATAGAGGGTGGCGACTCTATATGTAGAGCCTTCGAAGCAGGAGTACCACAGGGCAGTTGTCTGTCACCTCATTTATATAAACGATATACTAACACTCCATGACAGCTGGAAGAATGGGAAGATGACGTGATGCTGATGTTCTATGCGGACGACAGCGCATATTTCACTTCGTCTAAGAAAGCAGTGGTCGCTGCCGAAAGGATGCAAAGGCTGCTGAACATACTTCCAGAATGGCTGGATAAATGGCGAATGTCCATCAACGTAGGAAAGACATCCGCCATAATAACTGACCGGCTAGTGCATGCGATGGCACCACTCCAATTAACAGGAGAAGTTATAGATTTGATAACTTCTGCTGTTATCAAATCTATAACTTCTCCATGTCGCTCGCTACGCATGGTCCCCCAAATCGACCATGCAATCTGACAAACTAGAGCTGCGCGAGCGATCCTATACCCCGTACTGACATCAACTCTTTCTAGGAAAACAAAACTCGGAATATTCAAAACATATATCCAATCACGCCTGGCATACGTGACACCGGCCTAGTACGGCTTAACATCACCTACACAAAGGAAAATAATGCAATCCCAACAGAACTTCGCACTGAGAGTCATCGTGAGAGCTAATCGATACGTCAGGAATGACGTCATCGCAGGGAACCTGAAGATCGAGTTAGTCGAAGAGTTCATCAAACGCCTAGCAAGAAAAATGAATGACCAAGCTGACAACGGACCACACACACACCTAAGCAATTGGCCCCCGTGCATGATCGAGCTCCTGACGGTCGACCACTCCCGAAAGAGCTCCTGAAGTCACCTCTCATGATTTGGGGGACTAGAGATGAAAGAACACAAATAAGAGAACATGCCTAAAACGGAAGTAAGAAGAGGAGAAAAAATAATTCAGATGCTAAGTTCCATATATCCGGGGGACGCTAACCCTGAGAAGACTTCCGGGTAAAGAAGTTAGCCTCGAGATCCGATATCTGCGGGGTTGAATAACCTCTGTAGACTACCCACTGACTGACTGCAATTCGCTCGGAATGACAGTTTCCAATAAGAAGAAAATAAATAACGGTGAAAAAATAATGAACGAATTAAGTATCGTATTTGCAATGGGGAAAGTTTATATTAAAATTAGTGTTTCATTCAAGATCTTCCAGTGTTTGTGCAGTGTGTCCTGAACGTAGGGTATGAGGATACAGTCCGCCTATGTGGAGCCTTACGATAGGCGTCAAGACCGGGGCCGACCCAAGCGGGGTCCGTTATCATAGTCGTCGATCCCTTTCTTAAGAAACTTCGTTGTGTATGGAATCGAACGTCTTCTACAAGGGTCATGCATGCTACCAACTTTAGACACGTCTTCCTCGTTGTAGAAAACCAGCGTGGTGTGGTGTTAACCTGTCACCGAGGCGAGGCGAGGCGTAAGACCCGTATCCCGTACGACCCCAAAAATGCTTGTTATTCTTATTTAATAAAAATTAGAAAAAAAAAATTGGGTATGGGACCTTCCTGAAAAATAATTTAATTGCATTTCTTATTCAATACTCAATTTTGGGTTTTACAAAATATCCAAATTTAATGTCTGTAACTCATTCTGTGCATTAGCTAGTGATCCGTGATAAACGTACGTCTGTCCGTTTAAACAGCAGCGGAGTGACATGAACAGGGCTCCGTTTCACCCTTTGGATAAAGCACCCTAAAAATCATAAAATCCCAAAAATATTTTTTATTTTTCTTAACAAATTAATGTCGTTGTTATAGGTGCGAAGGTGACAAAGGCTGAAAATGACGGTGGAGAAAAGTAAAGGTTTAATACAGAAAATGCCGCCGGCGACGAGGAAGGTCGCACCGGACGGCGGCTGGGCGTGGATGGTCTGCTTAGGAGTAAGTTTAGTTAATGTAAGTTGAACTTTCCTACTATCATCATTATAAAATCTGTGAATCACATAGAATTAAAACTATTTAGAAATGAACTTTGCAAGCGATTAAAAATTTTGTTTTCTTTTATATACATAATATGTATAGTATAGTCAGGTCATTAGACCAGAAAATAAGAGTGACGGTACTTACATAAATTTACAACAAGCTGATAATCAGTAAAATTGTTTAAAACATATTTATAAATAAAATTTTGAAGTTCCCACCATTCTTGTGTATGGAAAAAAAAAATTACTCAAGGTCAAAGGTCAAAAAAATTAGTTTTGCGATTTTAGCAAAACGGAACGTTTTATCATAAAATACTACATACAAAAGTTGTAGATCATAAAATCATCTACAAAAAATGTATCAATACTTTTTTCCCTACGAGCCACCGTTTCTGAGATATTACGTTTAAAAAAGTTGTAAACGTCATAATATGCATGAGTACGCTACTTATATATATATATATATATATCTCTAGAGTTTTAATATATGTTAAAATATTTTTCTATCGGTCATTATAACTTACACTTAAAATATAAGTAACTTATAACTATAAGAATATCAGGTAAAATGAAACACAGTCCCTTCATTACTAATTAAACAGGATTATAACTGACTCGTGGAATAGGTGGCGTGTAAACGTGTGCATATTATGACGTTTACAACTTATTATAACTTTTTGAATCGTAATATCTCAGAAACGGGGGCTCGTAGGAAAAAATATGGATACATTTTTTGTTGAAAATTTTATGATCTACAACTTTTGTCTGGGGTAATTTTATGATAAAACTTTTCGCTTTGCTGGAAATCGCGAAATACTCATCTTTTTGACCTTTGACCTTGAGTAAATTTTTTTTCCATACACAAGAATAGTGGAGAACTTCAAAATTTTACTTATAATTATATTGTGAACAATTTTACCGATTATCAGCTTGTTGTAACTTTATGTATCACCGAATGTCTAGATTGACCGGACTAAGTATAGTCATATAGTGTATTGTACATTCGAAACAACAGAACTGCCTTCCATATATTGAATAAAATTTTTATTTTTAATTAAATCATTCGTCCAATGACGAATTTTCCCGAGCTTCTTGGGAGCTTCGTTTCTTCCTCAAAAGAAGTTAAGTTCCTGTTTCAAAGCATGCTGGTAACGATGAACCGGTCATCTCTAGCCATAGTTTTACGTTTCAATAAAATTGTGAAATAATATGTTTAAAAGTAGACAACACTCCAAAGAATGTAACAATACGTGGTCTCACTCTCAGTCGTTAACTGATATTTTATATTTTGCGAAACATGACTGACTCGATCGCGTGGTTTAGTTGTGTGCACCCGTATCTATATTGTTCTGATGTGGATTGTAATAAGTAAAAACTATGTTATTCTTTTCGTAACATTAAAATATGATAAATTAAGAAGTTTAAAATATCTTACTATAATAATATACAGACTAAATAAGCTGTAGAGTGAAAATGGCACAGTTCAAGTCGAGTCCCTAAGACCTTTTTTTCTTTTTTGGAATTTTTGCACATAAACTTTTATTTGGGTCCTTGAAAAAATATTGTAAAAACTTTAAAGTATGAATAGTTGTACAAGAATAACGTTAAGGGAGTTTTTAAAAAAATGTCTGATAATCTAAAATATTTAATAATAAGGGAAAAAAATTAGTAAAAATATGGTTGAAACTAGACGAAAACCTTTTGAACTTAGGGTTAGTAGTAAAAAAATAGGACTTAGATTTCTTTTCATTATTATTTATTTTAAAAGAAGTTACACCTACCCCTACACCCCTACACTAGGATTTCCTCCTGTATCGTGTGGACAGTTTACTTACATAGATTTCACCAGAACAAACACAGACTCAGAACAATTATTCGTAGGTCATATAAATACAAAGCTAAGCCACTACACCACCTAGCCATCAAGTGGCAATTGGTGATGATTAAAACCTTTAACTTATCATAAAGAAAAAATAAAGATAAAGATAATAAAGATATTAACAGTTACTTTGCAACCATCCGCTCAATTAAATACAATGATGTGTCTTACTTAGATTGAAGATATCAATTACACTAGTTTACAAAATTGAACTTTCTTTTTATACCCCAAAATAAATGTTTATAAATATGTTAATATACGTTTCTTAAACCTAAAAGTGTTAGGTAGCAGAAATATTTTATCACGTCACAATTTCTTTCTGCAGTCGAATGTTTTTTTTTAACTACCTAACATGTTGATGACAGTTTATTGTTTATTCGTTCGCTTCAAACGACAATTATTTTGTTTCGGATTGATTTAAAATATCGAGTGGAGAGTGTAAACAAAGTTCAGATCGTTTTTGTTATGTTTATGGACAGTTTATATTTTCAAAAAAGAGAAGACCCATTGTAGATTCGTTGAAAAGTGCATATCTTCATTATTTTGGATTTTCTGTTGCAAATCAAGATAAAAAAGTGGGTGCCTCATGTGTTTTGCGAAAGCTGTAGAATCGTTTTATTCCCGTGGTCATCAGGAGAAAACGTTCACCTTCTATTTGGTTCACCAATGCTATGGTGTGTTATTTGGATTGCAGGGTGGTTACACAAAATACTGTTATTTCCTTTGTTTGTGGGATAGTGGAGCGAAACAACATCTCATGTTAGAAAAGAATGGCCTATTCAGGTTAAGGATTTTTTAAGTTTATGATTTTTTTTATTTTTATTCTATTTTTAATAAATATTAAATTATAGTAATGTTTATAACTATAGAACGCTATTGTACATATACTTTAATTAGTTGTAACTATATTGATGTTTCTGTATGTGGTGTACAAGGATAATAATAATAATAATATAAATTTTTCTTACTAATGGGGGGGCTTTTTGTTTGAATGAGTATATTCCGGGCAAAATGAACGTTAAATACGTTGTTGGTAGATCCCAATAACATCATCACCCCCTTTTCACCAAATTGGGGCTTATGAAAATTTTTGTGAAGGCGCTTGACAAAAACAGTGATGCTTTCCGGTATTTTCGAAAAATCTTTCCAAACATTACAGAGGGAAAGCTGAAAGAGGGTATATTTGTTGCCTCATAAATCTGTAAAATCATGAAAGATTCTCGGTTTGAAAGCCTTTTATCCGTTAATGAAAAATCTGCTTGGAAGCCATTCAAAATGGTTGTAGGAATTTTTTTGGGAAATAAAAAAAGTGAAAATTACAAAGAAATTGTTACCGATTTATTGGAAAATTTTCTAAAGGTGGGAGTAAACATGTCATTAAAGATTTATTTTCTGCACTCGCATCCAAATTTTTTCCCTGAAAACTTAGGAAGTACGAGTGATGAACAAGGGGAATGTTTTCACAAAGATTTAAAGGTTTTAGAAGAACATCAAGGATTTTGGGATAAAACGTATTGGGGGATTACTGCTGGTCCATTATAAGAGAAACTAATTCAAATAGTTATAAAAAGTAGGAAAAAATTAGTAATATTTGATTTTTTTTTAGTAGGTATTAATACCAAAATTATTTTTAATTAAGTTGATAAATATTTATTAAACTAGACGTGACAGAATTTTTTTATTATTATTTTTGAATAATTCTACATAAATGAATAACAAAATAACAACTTTCAGCTGGGGTATGAAAACCGTGTAAACTAGTGTTATCTTTAAGTTATCGTAAATATAAAAAAGTTCAAAATAGTAATGTTCTAATATGGTTTGAATATCCCGTTCTGCTATATTAAGTTGGCTTCGGACTTGCAGATATAATAAAACTAATTTTACGTATTTTTTCGCGCTTATTTTTAACTTTTTGGATCCTAATGTTTCGGGCCCTTTACAGCACACACTTTTACGTGGGGGACACGTTCAGCCTTTAAATTTAAATTTTTAAATAAAACTATTTTCACAGGTTTTATCGCGTATAATTTAAATTGTCGGGAATTAAAAATAAGTAAATGTGTAGTATTCGCGTAAACCATCATCATCATTCCACTGCCCTTCACAAGTCCACTGCTGAACATAGGCCTCCCCCAAAGAATGACACGGAGCACGGTCCTGCGCCACCTACATCCATCGACTTCTTGCATGTTTTACCAGCTCCTCACTCCATCTTGTGGGGGGTCACCTCAAACTTCGCCGGTACGACACTGCCACTCGAGAACCTTGCTTCACCATTGTGTGTCATTTCTTCGAGCTATATAGCCGGTCCATTGCCACTTCATGTTACTAATCCGTAAATATA
Source organism: Parnassius apollo (assembly GCA_907164705.1). Taxonomy (NCBI): domain Eukaryota; kingdom Metazoa; phylum Arthropoda; class Insecta; order Lepidoptera; family Papilionidae; genus Parnassius; species Parnassius apollo. Next base: position 7,345,012 of record CAJQZP010001593.1, on the reverse strand, counting down.
AGAAAACGTTCTATTAATTTTTGGTCTGAACGCCGCGCCGCAGAAGCAAGCTTACAGCATCTTGTAGTCTTGCAATGGTATGCTTGGACTTGGGTTTAATTTTATTAATAATGAGATTTCAAGCAGATGGTAGCACCCATTCATCTTTTCTATTGAAATTAGGATGTATTTTAATTTCAATCCGTGGTAACAATCGGTGTTCTTATGCGAAGATTTATGTTTATTAAATCTGATGTAAAGTCAAGGACGATCTGAACATGTTCACAGACTGCTGAATTCCTAGAGCGTCGATGCTTCACGTCAGCTATGTTCTTTTATGCGGGTTTTATCGAGCTTTTTGTTTATCCTTTAAAAGATACTACATTCACAATTAAGCTTGTACACTTCTGCATCTTGTAGAGGGATATAACACTTGATAGATGGTAAACATGACTAATTTTATTTGACAGTTTGTAGGATATCTTACTGAAAGCCACTTCAAGATTTAGCTCATCTGTGACTCCTCTGATATATGGTAGTAAAGCAGACACACACTCGACTACGGCCAGTCTCACTCGGTCAAAATAACGGTGCGTTTACTGACACAGATCATCATTGTCTTACGTCTTCATAAATTAAGGTTTATTTTTCAAAAACCATACTTTACAACTTCTTAGTATATTGATGTTTAATGATGACTAAGATTTCACTATAGCGGTAAAGGAATTAACCGATACTAATTTAAGGAAACTGAAAGAAAGCCTTGCGGTGTGCTACCTTCTTTTATGCACTAGTAACAAAATCAGATCAGAAAATTCATGTTTCAACCGTTATACAACTTATCGTCAACCCTAATTATATGACGTATTCGAATGCTTATTTCTCAATACTCGTTCTACAACAACAATGCGTTGCTACGATAGTTACCTATTTAATAAATGAATCATTCCTCTTAATATTGACTTTCAACATATATTTTAGACATATTTCACGATAACTTGATAACACTATTAGGTCATTTGGGTTGGTGTGTGAACTGAGATCCATTGATATATCAACTAATATCTTATTGTTGCATTGTATAAAAAATTATCCAATTTGCGAATGTTATTTAAAACAAAACATCCGCTTTATACCAGATAATAATTTAGAATGTCTGAGTCTCCGGTGTGAGCTGCAGAAAACGCCAGAACCGCCGAAAACGACCAGGTGGGCTCTGGGCTCCAATGTCTCCGAAGAGAAGTGTTATGGTTTCCGAACCAAGGCGGTATACCATCTTATTGTATGTCATACGTAAAAATAACTACCAAACCGGTAAGGTAAAGCAGTTTCAAACTTTCAAGGCGCTTATTTTCACAATAATTTATCTAATGCACGCTTCTCGAGCTTGATTTAGCTTATATTTTCGCCACATCTACTTGGAGGCTCATTATTATGTTTACAGTTTTAGGGCCTTAATCATAAAAATCTACTATTTAAGAAATGCTAAATTTGCTGTCTCTCTCTCATTCATTCATTTTCATTAATGAAAATAGAAATAAACAGATATAGAGATAAAAACACTTAATATGAGTAGTAACGTAGTTTTAATTTGTGTTATATAAGGCTTTAAATATGTCGCAGATTTATTATTTAGTTTTATGATAAAATCAACATAACCTTTTTTTACACGGGGAAATGCTTACGCATACTTCGCCTCGTGGGGGCAATGACGCGTTTTGTCGGATTCGTACCGACTAAAACCCCATGATGTTTCACTTTCGTCGCATATTGGTAGGGCTACGGGAACTCTTTCGCACATATCCGCGGCTCCACCAACGCCGCCCGCCTCATGGCAGCCCCTCCCCGAAATTGGACTATTCCTCCCCTTCTCAGGTAAAGCACACGAGAACACATAGCGTACCTTCCTCCCCGGCCTCCAACAACATCTGCGCAACGGACGCCTCCGTGTCCGATGCACAAAGGTCATGGGGCCAGCAAAAACGTGCACTCAGAAACACCAGCTTTCCTGATCCCAGCGGCGGATCTAGTCTATAGCTCCGCCGCCAACCAAGATTCGGCTGCGGAGGGTAGAGCAAGCGGCGCCTCGCAATACCCACATTCCTCTCCCCCACCGCCACCGCATCTACGGTGCGGCCCCGTCAGAGTCGCGGAGGATAGGGCGAGTGGCGCATCGCCATACCAATACTCTCTTCTTCCGCGACTTCACCTTGGGTGCGGCGGTAATGGGAGAGGAAACGCCTCTCGCCGCAGCCCACCACAACACTTCCGAAGTGGGCTCGCCAATTCCACTCGGAGTGGCCACCTCGGGCCAGACATGCCACGGCTACTAAGCCTCTCCGTTACGACAAGGCGGGAACTCGTTCGGGGGGGGGGGGGGATCAACCTAACCTAACCTTAAATTTCAAGATTTGTTCAGGTTAATGATGAGATTACGTAATAACTTTGTTTTCTTCCGGTTCTTGATCAAAAGACTAGGTTTTGATCAAAGATCTGACTTTATCATAAACCTGCAACAAGTACATTTCCTTTAATATGTAGCTTGGAATGGAAACATTAGACTAAAAGAAATTGAGTTGGTTTAGTAAACGTTTGCGTGAAGTGGTCTAGCAAATTGACATCAACACAAAATCTATTACCATTTCTACATGCGTACACGTAGAGCGTACACGAATTTAGCATTACGGCAAATATAATGTTGTATTTCGATAACTTATACTTAAAGTTTTTTGATGTTTTAGTTTTCGACACATCTTAACCGAAACTAGCAAATACTATTAGTTATCCGCATATTGTAGTTGTTCCTAAAACTCATAATATACTAACTTTTTAGTGTATTTTAGGTCAGTATCACCTGTCATTGTAATTTTTATATATTATTTTATAAAATCAAGTTACAAATGAACTTACAGTCCACTTGAAGGTATGTAGTTACTGCAGTCCATGGACACCTGCAGCCAATAAACAAAGCAGGCTACTTATAACCCTATGAGGACTACCCCAATGGAATACCCCACAGCTTGTGATTAAACTGAATATCTACACCCTTTACAGCGGCACAAAGCAGTGGACGCACTGCTATTTGGTGGAAGAAATAATTATGTTTTTTTTTTTATAGAATGAAGGTGACAAACGAACTCACAGTCCACCTGACGGTAAGTGGATGCTGTGCCCCGTAGACATATACATTTATCCTCGATTAAGGATCAAGATACTGATGCGTAGTCACCCCTGACGACTAAGATGGAATGCCTCGTTTCCAGTAAAAAGGTTCTCTGGTTCACTACACTCAGCCTTAAGCTGCTATTTTACGATGGTATTGGAGAGCGTTGTCCTGTTCCGGTCGAGCCGACCGTAGCTGTAGCTATCCAGTAGGACTTCAAGGCAGAAATGTAGTCCAACCACATAGACTATGTGTTCTTCATTCGTTCCACTTCCACATAAAGAAAAAAATCTAAGTCCAAAATCAAAAGTAATAATTGTGCTTTCTTTGCTGTGCTGCGTATAGTTCAAAATTTCACATTGTCTAAAGTAAGATGCAAGTTGGATTTACATGTAGATAATCGGTTGGAGACGTATGCTCGAAAATTACAATATAACCTCTTATATTATTGCAATTTTCATTGTTCCTGTACCTGCGATCTCACTCAGGTTGCAGCAGCGCCGTGTGTTTCTATTAGAACACGTGTTTGAAGGGAACTTAGAATTTAACAGTGACTTTATTATATATATTTTATAATTATTTAAAAGCTTTAAACTCATTCCCAATTCAGAACATTTCACATAAACACTACTTCAATCTTTTCCGAAAGAGGGAAATCCATAACTCTTATAATAAATAAATTCAAATTTTAACATGAAGGTGTTACAAAATTTCAAATTGCCAGGTGATGTTTATATTTTATATTTCAAATGTTTATATTCTAAAACTTATCCGTGTTTTTAACAACTACGATTTAAAAATGCGTGTTTGCAGATATAAATTCAACTGTATGAAAAGGCTGCTTTCGACCAGCTCAAACGTTAAATTGAAAGTTAAACGCGTAATTAATTCTAACTATAATTTAACTATAACTATAAATTAACTATGACTATAATTTAATTTAGCTGTAGAACACCGCTGATTATCTAACGGCCTTACCGTACAGTAATTGATTGCTTGATTAAATGATCATTTTGGGACTTATATAAACCAATATTTTTTATGTTTACGTTTCTTATACAACTAATAGTGACAAAAAGCACACAGCCCGCCCGATAGAATAAGGGAATCTTCTGGTCAATAGACAAATTAAATTTCTCGTTAATTATAAAAATACTATCCATGTTTAATTCTGATCACTATACGAATCATAACAGCATTATGCTGCTATGTTACGCTGGTATTTTGTGAGAGCGAAGATTTTTCCCCAGTTTAATATGACTACATCGCCTATGTCTAAAATTCTGCGAAATTAACGTATATTTTTTATTTTTAATGTTAGTGTGATGGGTGATAATAAGATGCTCATATTAAAAGAGAAAATTATTGTTTCAGTTTTCTACACGATCCCTTGAGCCGTCATTTGGTCTCCTATTTAAAGACTTACTTGATGACTTGGGTGTCCACACGACTGGCGCCTCCGTAATCGCTAGCACACTGGATTGTGTGGTGAACTTCTCCGGTTTCTTCGTTGGTCCTGTTATAAAGACTTTCTCATATAGGAAGGTGTGCTTTGTTGGTTCAACGATATGTGCCCTAGGACTTTTGTTCACCGCACCGGCTAACAGCATGGGGCATATATTAGCTACTTATAGCATATTAGGAGGTAAGTCATAGTGGCTGTACATATATCTGTGTATACATTCGTATATATATATATATATATATATATATATATATATATATATATAGCAAGTAAGTCGTATTTATATTAAAAATCATGTTATTGGAATTATAAAATTACGATATTATACATTTTATATATTAGATTGTACTCGTATATAGAGCAACGCGGCGGACAAATAGCTCATAGTTCTTTCAGAAATTTTCTCTTAACTTGCAGAATTTACCCGAGTGGACGTATTTGAACATTGTGAGTTCTGTACGACACTCTTTACGATCTTTAAACGTGCGTCTATAAACATACAATTATTTAATACTAGCTGGTATCCAGTGCGTTGCCACCGCAGAAAAGGAATTATGGAAGTAACTTTTTTTAATTTTGAAAAGTTTTATTGTTTAATTATTAACAGTACTTTAATTGAAGATGAATGATATACGTAAAGTATAAGGGTGTTACCACCAATCGATCGATCGTCGATGGATGTCGATCAATTGGTATAGTGTAGGCTTATCTGATCGACGGATACTGTTAGGTAAACGTTGTTCAATCAAAAAGATAACCCAAAATCATATCGATTAATAGTTGATCGACTATAAATCGATGTGGTTTGAGCTCATCACAGTATCTTTTAAAATGATTAAGGAGAAGACGCGTTATTCTTATTATGCTCGTATTATTATTATGGAGTCGCAAACGCAGAAGACTGCATGCAACCAGGCCTCTGTCACTCTTGCTACCTGCGTGAAATAATTACCTAAAATCGCGAGTCACCCTGGGCGTTATAGGCATTCGGGGCTAGCGCGTTGTAGGCGATTCAATGTTAAAGTTTTTTAATGCTATAAGTAATAATTTTATGTAAATACTTGTTGAAATAGTTTTTGTTTAGTGTATAGTATATTTATTTGTAGGTAAAAATAGTTGTAAAAGTTTTAATGTATTTTAAAAATTATAATATATTATGTATATTACCTATGTGATAAATTATAATAGCAAAACGTCGTTTCTACTATAACTGTTGCGTGGATGAATACTAAATGAAATGACCAACAAAAGGTTTCATATTATCATTTTTTAAGTTACCGAAGAATTTTAGAAGGAAGTTATGAAAGGTAAATTTATTAAATTTTTTATTAGATACTTACAGAAAAAAAGAATTAAGTAATAATTGGGTCTACAGAAGAAATACCTAAGTACTTTATTACAAAAATTAGTTAAAATTTACTTCACTATCCAAGTATTTACTTACATACCTATACTTGTCTTTTGTAAAAGTCTTTTGTTAAAATTTATTTAAGTTATATTAACACAAAATACTGAAATTTAAACTTTGTATACTAACAAGATTTTTAACTAAGTAGAATAGATCACATTTCTGTTAGGAATCGCATTTCAGGTTTATTTGTTGTTTACACTATTTACCTATTTCTTTCGAACCAAGACTTGCGATTCCCGACGAATGACCTTGCAATTTGCATGCGTTAGGCATCGCAGAACTCACAGAGGGACAAAAGTATGGTCAGTCTATCATAGTCAGAATAGATACTTCACCTATGTAACATAATTAACATTTCGCAATGTATTTTTTTACTTTCTATTGACATCCTTTAATAACTGAAAGTCCGCCGTGCTTAGGAAGCGGAAAAGATGCAAAGTAAAAAGTAATATTGACACTAACGCGCAGCGATAAAGTTGTATTTAGCTTGCGTGCGCGATTTATCTGATTAATAATAATTATGTAGGCTATTAAACGTCGGCAAGCAGTCGATAAGGAGTGCAAGTTCTGTAGGTAGCACTATTATTTATTCTGTGATGCAACTGTTTTTTAAGGCCAGAGATCGCTTATTTCATCGAGATGAAATTTTGAATAGCGGGTTTTTGGATGCTTTTCGAATGAGTAACAGTGATATTGAAAATCTCTTATACATGGTGGCACCCCCAATTGCGAAATTGGTTACTAATTACAGATAGGTCGGTGGAGCGGGGTGGATTCTCGAATAATCAAGCAGCTCGAATCACGTCGACTAACCGAATCTACCATCGATCGATTGTTGTGGTAACACACTAACTTTCAAATAAATGTGTTACGCCCGGCCTATGGTACTATGCACCGTTTTGCGATGAAACGGTATGGCACCGCATAAAATACGAACAAACAAACATTAATTGTTATCTATACATACATTTATACAAATAATAAATTGAAATGTCTGTCTATAATGTGAAAATAACAGCTTTTTACTAAATGCGTATGAATATACAGTAGTTATAAGAAAAAAAAATCTAAAATTTGAATTTGTCCGTCTGTCTGTTTGTTCCGGCTAATCTCCGAAATGGCTGGTCCAATTTTGACGGGACTTTCACTAGCAGATAGCTGATGTTATAAGGAGTAACATAGGAGTAACAACACACTTTAATTTTAGAAAAATTATTAAGGGTATCGCGCAAAACAACTAAAATCCACGAACTGCGAACGTAATAAATTCCACGCGGACAAAGTCGCGGGGAACAGTTAGTATATTATGCAAACTGGCGATTGTTGTCACTTAGTGAAATTTAATCTTCATCTTATGATTTAATTTGGCACATGTACTTGTTTCACTTAGATCTTAATTACTGTTTTAATCAATTTAGTTACCTATAAATAAATTTTATGCAATAATTTCCAGCGATTACTACTATTTATTAATTAATTAGGTTATTTACATTTTTACTTGGTAAAGCCATGCTGCAGCAATATTATGTTCGTAGCACGAATGGGTCTGCTTGGCCGACGAAGGACCACGCTCTTACAGAATTCCAGCGCAAAATAACAGCTTAATGTGTTTTGTATGTTGAGTGTAAAGAACTGGAGACCTTTTTGACTGGATACGAGCCATTCCATCTTAGTCCTCAGGGGTGACAACGAATCTGCATTTTGTTTCTTAATCGAAGATAGAAGTAAATGTTTTTAGGCTAAAGTATCCAATTACTATAAGGTGGAATTTGAGCTCGTTTGTCATCCTTAATCAATAAAAAAGTTGTTTATCTTCTTATTTTCTTCTTCTTATTATTATATCATAACTTTTTTTATATAAAAATCAATTGATGTCCATTATTCTCGCTAAAGCTCGAATATGGCTCGAACGATTTCGATAAATTATTTTGTGTGTGTTTGAGTGGGTCCCTGGATAGTTTAAAAACTAGTTAAAAAATTTGTAGGTGGCGCTGTTGTCGAGATCCAGAAATCACCCGTGCGAAGCCGGGGTGGATCGCTAGTTCTTTATACATGTTAATTTTTTTGCAGCAATGACAAACTAAATCCACTTTTGTGCCCACTTTTGGACACTTGCATTCAATCAATTCCATTTTTATTACGTGATAGAGCCATGTTGCTGTTTTTTTTTTAAATATTAGTAATCTTATTAACTAACATTACTAATATTCCCTTTAACCACTCCTGGTAAGCTTGAAACGCTTGTGTTAGGAGTGGTTCACGACAGTAGTTAAATGGCGGATTCGAACTCACGACCTTTTGAGTTCATGATCCGCGCCCTGCCATTGGGCTACTGTCTATATTAGTAGTATAGTTGTAGCACGAATGGGTTGGCTCGACTAGGGAAGGACCACGCTCTCACAGAATACCAGCGTAAAATAGTAGCTTAATGCTGATGTGTTTAGTATGGTGAGTGTAGAGAACCGGAGACCCTTTTTACTGGAAACGAGGCGTTCTATTTTAATCCTCACGGGTGGCAACGCATCTGCATTTTGATTCGTAATCGAGGATAGATGTATATGTCTATGGGCCACAGCAACCACTTACTATCACGTGGACTGTTTGATCGTTTGTCACCCTATCTTATAAAAAAAATCTAAATAGTTCACTGCTGAACATATGCCCCATAGATTACCTCATAGGGGGGATAACTGCTATAGTTACCACGCTTGGCATGCGTTTTGGCAAACGCATTTGTTGATATTTTAGGTGGTTATTAGGAAGACGATGCTGTCCATCTGCTACGGTTATCCGAGATGGTTTTCTACGATAGTTATAGAAAACTATAAAAATGAATGGGAATCACATAACTGAACGACAAGTTAATGTTGATTTAAGTCAAAGCTTAGCTAACTTTGTTTTTTTCCGTCTATCCCCTTTTACGATACGTAGTGGATATTCCTACAACGCCACTACACAGTCATCTTTTAATAAATGGCTAATAATTAAATACATAGATAAATAAATAAACAGAATATTAGATAAAATAAGTCAATATTGACTTTTAATAGACATTTAATAAATTACAAGTAACTTTAGAAATTAATCACCGTATTTTTTTTGTATATTAAGAAAGCTGTATTTGTTCTGTTTTCTTCCGTACTTTCAACTCTCAGTATGTATCTAAATATTTTATATACTTTCAATAGCTCATTAATATGTAAAACATAGATATTCCATATAAAAGATTAAATAAAGGCTTTTCTGAATTGATATACACCCCACAGGTTATTCATAAAGGATCATTATGAATCACATACAATTGGCAACATTTCGAAATTCCTTAGTGATAAATCTCTAGTCAGTGCGACGGATTGACCACAGACTATTATGTTTTTTCCTTCACCGCCGAGCACGTGGTAAATCAGCACTTAAAATTGCAATTAACAATTTCATTGGTGCCGGCGGGGATCGAACCCGGGTAGCCCGCGTACTGTGAAATTTGCAGCGAGCGTTTAGCCCCTGAGCTACCAGGCTCATCAGTGAGGAAACATATCTGAGAAATGAAAAAATATATTTCGAAGACATTTGCCGACCGCCAACATGCGGCGGACACTTCCTTGACCTAAAACCCATTCAGAAATGAGGGGAGGCCTGTGCCCAGCTGTGGGATGTATATGCACTGGGACTTAAATTTATTATGTGTTTGACAATCGACATTGCTAGTATAAACGTAGACAATGTATGTTTTATTTTATATTTAATATTAAATAAAACATACATTGTCTGCGTTTTATTTTTGGTTTTATATAATTTATAATGTAGGTATGTTTTATGTTTTATTTTACTGTTTAATTATTAGCTTTTGTAACACATAACTGATGTCGCGTGGCGATATCAAATATCAATAGATTTTTAAACATATAAGTGTAACAAGTATGTATAAAATTATGTGAAAACACTAAAATAAAATAAATCATTACATACAATTACATAACTACAAATTACGTAATTTATATTATAAATAGTTTCACAATGCATATTAAATCGTAGGTAATGCGAGACGGTTTTGTTTCACGTTATAGCTTGTTTCTCATCGTGTGATCGGAAATTTAATCGAATTTTGCATACGTCGATAATATTGCATAACATAACAGTATGCGTATCGCTGGGATTCATTGTGTATAACGCTGGGTTATTAACCCGTTTCAATTCGTAAACATTTATTATTTACATTTACCAAATATTATTTACTCTGTGATTTTACTCACGTAGACCATTTTTATTGGAAAGAAAGCATTCTATCTTAGTCCTCGGGGTTGACAACGCATCTGCATTTTGATTCTTAATGTTAATAGATGAGGTCACAGCATCCACTTAAAATCAGGTGGACTGTGTACTCGTTTGTCACCCTTATTCTATTAACAATACTTACTTGCTGTTTTTTATTTTAGGTTATAAGTAAAAATGTTGTAGTGATTGCGCAATAATTTACAATTTACAATCATTGCAAGCAAACGAAAATATAGGTTGAATTCCGTCTTTCCAATAAAACCCAGACCTTTGTTTTATCCAGTATTGGTAACGATCTCAGTTGAAATAATGCTAGGGTCGTTGCGCTGGTTTTCGGCCTTTTAGTGGAGTTGTCAACTTTAAGGTACTATAAAAAATAATAGCGATTATGTTGACCTAGTGTTGTTAATGTTAATTTATAGCTTATATAATGTAGTTTTCATTTTGATAACTCATTGATGCTACAAAAGAAATCTATTTTTTATAATAAATTTTGATGTGAAAAATATGCAAAACGCTAGTTTTCGGCCCCAAATTTTAGATTTCGGCCTACAAGAATTTTAGTTTTCGGCCACTGTATTAGAAGAGGTACCTACTATAAACTTAAAAGTGTTTTTGTAAAATCAGAAAATGGCAAAATGGTTTGGGAAATCGGTGTATTTAGTTTTCTCAATCGGTGGTTGCGATTTTTTTACCGTGACGTTATTTTTTTCTTTTTGGATGTGTTTTTGATATAAAATAATAACCATGATTAATTATTTCTCTTTGAATCATAATCTAATAATAAAATCTTTTAAATATAGCAATCAAATATTCTCATTTACGAGTATTTTGTACTTCCTCATAAGTATTTTAGTTTAACATTCATTTCATTCTCATCTCTAACCAAGAGGAGCCATCTGAAGAAAAAAAAATTCTTATTGAATCTTCTTCCAAAAACGCAATGTGAATAAAATATTTATCAATAAATTATTATAATAATCATTGTCAAATAACTATATTAGGTTATTTATACAGTGAAATATAAGCACAATATTAAGTAATTATATTAAATACAGCACGAAACTTACTTTTGAATGGAACGCTCGCCACTATTTTTTTTTGCTCGATCTTACCCGTTTTGATAGCTTCAGTGTCGGCGTCAAACCAAACTATTTATTATAAATCGCGTGTTGTGTTTACCTGATTAATTAATGCTACCAGATATAGTGAAACTATTTACAAATGCATTAAACTGTATTTCTTACGATAATATTTATTAAAATTGTTATTAAATCAAATTTACTGCATCAGCTCGTGCCAAAGGCCGAAATCTAGACCCGGCCGGCTTACCGGCGCATCGACCCTACTCACCTTTACACCCTATCGAAGTCCACTGCTGAATATAGACCTCATCATTAATTTCCTCATATTTTTTTTATTTTTCTTTATAGAAGAGGGGCGGAACACAGCGGCACTTTAAAAAAAGCAGCTTGCATGTATGTTAAACACAAAACAAATGAGAAATAGTTTTGTGTAGAAATAGTTAAATTCCTTATTATTATAATAACCCTTTTTATGCAAACTTAGTTTATTAAAGTTTTTGAACAAATTTTGTTTATTTTCTGAGATTTTGTAGTAAAAGCAAATACATCGCCTCAAGAATGAATGACTGACTCAGTGGAGTCGAGTGACTGGTACAACTAGCTTGTGTCAGTTCCTTGTATTTACAAAATGAATATCATAAGCTAACAAACCGCCATAAAGAACACAGAAACTGATGTGATAAACTTACCCGTTTCTCTTAGGTCCCGAGTTTTTTATTTAATACATAGTTTCACACAATAATTATTAGTTCCAAAATTTAAAATGATTTCGGGCATTACAATTACATTGTAATCTATATTCTTTTATGTATACTTAGTTGAACATTGCAACGAATTATAATTTTAAAATTGCCATAAAACATTTCTAAACATTAACAATCCTTCATTTTACACGACACGGACGGTACGTTTTTCCGCTTACCAAGTAATCTTGAATATTTACATTTTTCCTATTGGACTTTGACACTGAAAATATTGATATAATGAGTAGCAGTATGTTACGAAATACGATGACTGTGTAGTTATAAAACGTTTGGCTAAGAAGTCGTTTACATCAGTTTGTGTAGGTAGCCTTGTCTTCGTATCTATATATGACATGGAACTGGGTGTCAAGGAATGTTCGTGTTGATTGAAGAGAGCCGGAGAACCCTTCATACTGGTAACGAGACTTGCTGTGGCCTATAGACATCTACATTTATCCTCGATTAAGAATCAAAATGCAGAGGTGTTATCACCCTTGAGGACTAAGATAGAATGCCTCGTTTCAAGTAAAAAGAGTCTCCTGTTCTCTACAATTACCATACGAAACCCGGCAGGATTAAGCTGCTATTTTACGCTCGTATTCTGTGAGAGCGTGATCCTACCCCGGTCGAGCTGACCTATTCATGCAACAACCATATTATAGCTGCAGTGTGACTATACAACGTATATAACCATTCCATCAACACATTTAGATTTTGATTCTTAATCCAGGATAGATGAAGATGTCTATGGGTCAGGGATTCCCACATTCATTTATTTTGTTCATTCCATTCATTTAGTCGACCGTGTAATGATCGTGCGCTTAGACCGTAATCATTCTTGTATAATGCTGCAAGTCCAATGCCCGCAATATCAAAATATATAGTGCGGGCAATTAGGATCCATCGAATCAGGGTATTGCATTCCTGAATCGCGTAGCTTCGTTGCCTCGAACATAAATTTGTGTAGACGCGGCCATTGAACGTCGCCTTTGTTTTTATTGTATAAAATTACACTACATACAAATAAGGCCGTTGAGGTTTTAATAATCTTTGCATTAGAATTGCATAACTCAATTTTCCAATTTATGTTCAAACACAAAAACTTTATTTTGAGTCGAGTCAAAGGTCATAGTAAGAATAAGTAACGTAAGTAAAATAGTACGTACATAAAGAAGATCATAATTCGTGTACCTTTTATGAATAAAGCAAACTATGAGCAGCTAATTTCTGTTTGATTAAATATAATCCTACTGTCAGTCTGTATACTGTATAGTCTGTTGCGATGCGTGACTGTTTCCATGTCACTCGTTATTGTGTCGAGACAGAACGGTAATTACGAATTGTTACACGCCCTTGTTGAATGACACTCAAGTATTATGAATGACTTTGTACGTAACAAACTGGTTAATTTTGCCTTGTTTCTAAAAGTTATTTAATTGTTATCGATTTTCGGAGGCCACCTTATGTGTTTCATAATTATAGAAATGTAGAATTTGTAGTTCTGTGGGTGTTTTAAAGTGGTTATGGGAAATACTAGAAACGTCTCTTGGTCATCCGATAGTAATTACAATTGAAAGTGCTGAACTACCGCGTACTCCGGGGCAAAGAGAAACATCGTGTCGAAACCTGCACGTCTGAGAAAAAAAAATATTCTGAAGACGTGTGAAGTCCGCTAACACACAGTTACACATACAACAACAATCAACATACAGTGAGGCAGCGCGGCGTCGCCTTCCCTAAAACTCAGATATGAGAGGCCTGCGGCCTGTGCTAGCTGTGGGAAGTAAAGATATACAAAAAAGAGAAATTAGTATATATATACAACATGTAACATAATTAACGCACTTTGAGAAAGTAGTTTGTTCAGAATCGTTTACTGAATCGATTTCTATCATTTTTAATATAGGTAATTTTTTATCGAAAAAATAATTAAAACTATGTAAATCACAGTCACACTAAATCTGTACAGTCAAAACAAACTGAAATGGACCGTAACTTAAGGCAATAAGACTTTTAAGAGTGCAGTTTCATTTGTATTATTACTAATTCTGTTATTCAATAAAAATAAAGAAAAATGAACTTTATTTCAAGCACGTTAAAGTCTTTGCGTTCGTGGATTGTACTGTGACCACAACATTCTTCCTGAATTAGTATAACTAATTTGATAAATAATCAGTGCATAAAAATGTTTAACTAAAAATTCAGTGTATGTATTATGATTATAACATAATATACTAATTGGGGTGTCTGAGGGTGTGCGTTAATTACGTTACATATTGTGTATATATATATATATATATATATATATATATATATATATATATATATATATATATATATATATATTAAATAAGGGCTATTTTTCAGACAGATGGTCACGTAGTGTCATAATCAATAAGAAGTTGCGTTTAAAATATTTTTGGTTTCTAGCTTATATACACCAAATCAAATTTTCGTTGGGGTGCTCTTTATTTTATTAATTTCTTTATTCTTCTTTTTTTAACTCTTAATTCTTCTACTTTTAAGAATCCTTAGTTTTGTTTTTCTATTTTTAATCTAATTAATACAAAATATAAATTATATTTCACTAGGAAACATCATCAACATTACCTTATTCGAAATAAGCGCCGCCATGGTGGCAGAAAAAATTGTGAAAGCACTTATTACATAATTGTCTAACTCTTATTCGAAATAGTAAAATATGTATTTAGGTATACTATAACTGCTTAGTGTCTTTGACGTAGCGTTTCATTTTCGTAGCAATTTAAAGACGATCTTAGTGCTTTGTCGTTTGCACATACATTTGCAACAATAAACAATAATGTATTATGCTGTTAAGAATTTCCGGTAACTCTAGTCAGCTTGTAAACAACACAATGACATCAAATAGGATTTGCGATAGTCAGCTATGCAGCGCTCGCTGTAGCTACGAAGTGCTCTATGTTGCCGCACTGAATATTTTATATCCTATACCTTTAAACGAGCAATTCTTGTATATATATATATATATATATATATATATATATATATATATATATATATATATATATATAATCGGAATCTCGGAAACGGCTCCAACGATTTTCATAAAATTTTGTGTCCAAGGTGTTTCGGGGGGCAATAAAACGATCTAGCTAGGATTTATTTTTAGAAAATGTCTTTTTGTCCGTGTTTTTAGGCAATGAAAAACTGCTACAATATCGTTAGAATAAGAAGGTAAATTTTGACAGTTTATTAATGATTACAAATAGCTTAATTGGTATATTGAGCGGTCACAAAATCGTAATACCATGGTTCGAGCCCAGACCCACCGACCGATTTTTTTTAATTTTTTTTTTCAAGTTCCTTTCTTTTTTTTTTTTGAGAAAATCTATTTTTTTCGAGCCCTTTTTTTTAGTATTTTTTAAAAACACGAAAATTTAAATTAAACTAATTGCACTCATGATTTTTTATTCAAATAACCAGTTCAGTTTTTTCTATTATGTCGCGAAGATCAAAAAATATTATTCGTATTTCATCAGTATGTAATTTGTATCTAAATATAATTTCCAAAACACGTGAATTAAAAATACCGAGCAAAGCTCGGTCAACCGGGTACTCTGGTATAATGTGAGATGTTTATAGTACTACATATTCGGGCATAGGGAATCTGCATTACCCTAAGTTCCCTATTATGATACTCACAGAATTAGATTTTTTTATAAAATAAGGGTGACAAACAACCACACAGTCCATCTGTTGGTAACTAGATGCTGTGGCTCATAGATGAATACATTTATCCTCGATTGAAAATCAAAATGCAGATGCGTAGTCACCTGTGAGGACTGATGGTAAGATGGAATGCCTCGTTTCCAGTAAAAGGATTTCCGGTTCTCTACGCTCATCATGCGAAACAGCAGCATTAAGCTACTATTTTACGCTGGTATTCTGTGTGGGCGTGGTCCTTCCCCGGTCGAGCCGAACTATTCGTGCTACAACCATAATATAGCTGCAGCGTGCCTTTTCATACTAAGACCTAAGATGCAATGTTTTACAACCTGTCATCACACAGGTTCTCTTACCTTCAAATAGAAATACAGTTGTAGGTGCACTGCTGTTTGTAATAAAATAAGAAAGAAGGAAGTCCCAATCATAGTATACCTACTGAATGACCTTTTTTACCGTCTGGAAAAAAATAGGGTGTAACATGGACCAGACTAGAAGCCTATGGCGCTAATATTTTACAAAAGATAAAACAAAAATTTTGAATTAAATAAATGAATTAATTAAAATCGTCACAGGCTAGGGTAGATATGAATTGAATTTCGATAGGTTTTAATTAATTTATTTATTTAACTCAAAATTTTTGTTTTTATTCTTTGTAAAATACCAGTGCCGTAGGCGTCTACTCCGTTCACATGTTACACCCAATTTTTTTCCAGACGGTGAAAAAGGTAATCCAGTATATATCATACGTAGAAAAGGATCCTATCCTACCGTTGATCCTACTAGGCTGCACTTAAAGTATCGGGAATGGAATATTTCCACTGTTCCTGTCATATTAAAATCTTTTTAATTGAAAACTCCTTGGTTTTAAAAATCAAATACCATTTATTTATTTAAAAAAAGATTCTCGGTCTTGTCACAAGGTTTTGTCAAACTTGTTTAGTCGTTGAGAAAATGGAATTGACTCGAGAAAATTCAAGAGCGATGATTTATTATGACTTTCGAAGTGGTTTAACACAAAAACAGTGTGTTGACCGGATGATTTCTGCATTTGATGATAAAGCCCCATCCAAAACTACAATTTATCGCCGGTTTGCTGAATTTCAACGTGGACGTGTCAAGCTCAGTGATGATCCCAGTCAAGGTCGTCCAAAAACTGCAGTCACCCAAGAAAACGTTGATGCTGTGCGTAAGCTGATTGAGGAAGATCGACATGTTACATACCGCGAAATTCAGGCTACTTTAGACATTGGCATGAGTCAAATACAAATAATCTTGTATGATCAATTACGTGTAAAAAAGTTGTTTTCCCGATTGCCTTTTTGGTCTTAAAGATTCCACGCAGGATCCTCAAATGCTGTATGCAACATCGTATCAGGTGACGAATCCTGGATATACGCGTACGAACCCGAAACAAAAAACCAGTCACGAGTTTGGGTGTTCGAAAATAAGTTAAAGCCAACAAAAATTGTTCGTTCACGGAGTGTTAATGTTAAAATGGTGGCCACGTTTGTCTTCAAAACCGGCCATGTTACGACTATTCCTCTTGAGGGACAAAGAACGGTTAATGCAGAATGGTATGCTAGCATTTGTTTGCCACAGGTCGTTTCTGAACTCCATAAAGAGAACTGCAACCGCCGCATCATCCTCCATCAAGACAATGCGAGTTCTCACACCGCACACAGAACAAAGGAGTTTTTAGAGCAAGAAAACATAGAATTATTAGACCATCCGCCATATAGCTCCGACCTAAGCCCTAATGATTTCTATACTTTCCCTAAAATAAAGAATAAATTGCGTGGACAGAGATTGTCATCACCTGAAGAAGCTATGGACGCCTATAAAACGGCTATTTTGGAGGCCACCAACTTCCGAATGGAATGGTTGCTTTAATGATTGGTTCCATCGTATGGAAAAATGTGTCAAATTTCGCGGAGAATGCTTCGAAAAGCAATAAATACATTTTTAAATAGTATTGTTGTGTCACTTCCTTGATTCCCGAAATTTTCAGTGCCGCCCTCGTACCGTCTAATAATGAATTATAATCAAACTATTCGTAGAATGTTGTGTCCTAAAATATCGAAAAAACGTTAATAAGGGACCAATAAATAAATGTCTTAGAATTTTTGTGTTCGCTTTAGGTTTATTTTTTTAAATAAAACTAATTTTACGGATTTAATTGCTTTTAATTATTTTTAAATTATTTTTAATTCCAATTTCCAGGTGCTTTGCAGCACCCATGGTCATGAGGGACTAAGGTGATTGACGTCCCGATGTCAAACCTACACACCCACAAACTGCAGTTTAGCTAGCACTCCTTCATGATAATATCTTAGACGGCCCCCTCCATAACATCAGATTTGATAGACCACAAACTCGCGAAATATTCCTATACAAGAATGATACGTGAGACTATTGAAATTAAATAACATCCTAATTTCAATATAGAAGGTAGGCTTCTTCCCTCTGCTTGTAATTAATAAAATTAAAACTAAACCCCATCATACCACTGCAAGACTTCAAGCCACAGTAATTTCATTACGCGTACATCGGATCAAAAGTAATAATTATATTTATAAAGCTGAAGGTACTCTGGGTTAACTTTGATATTGGGAGGTCAAATACTTCACGTCCTCCGCGGCTATGGGTGCTGCAAAGCACCTGAAACCTTGGGAATTAAAAATTAGTAGTATCAAACGTGATAAAATCCGTATAAGTAGTTTTATTCAATGTGTAGTGCTCGCGTAAATATAAGAAATCAAAGTTTCTTTTAACATAAATGATATATATTTATTTTTTATTTATTTTCAGGTTTCGGAGTTGGACTTGCGTCGTCGTCTTCATTCGTATCTCTCAATTACTATTTTTCTAAGAAAAGGGGACAGGCGGTGGGATTGTCCATGGCGGGGACGGGTTTTGGGTTGATGGTAATGCCACAACTGGTAAAGTTGTTGCTTGGGGAATATGGGTTCAGATGGACGGTTGTGATATTGGGTGCGTTGGCTTTCCACGCCGTGCTTGGATCGTGTCTCCTGCAACCAGTGAAGAGACATCTTATCGATGAACCGGTCGACTGTGAAATGCAACAAGTAAAGGTTTGTTACTTTGTTTAAATATTAATCTTTCAACTTTTTGAAATTCAACCAAACACTTAAATAAAATTGAAGTTACAGTGTGTATAATAACGATATAACTGCCTTTTATTGAGCTGAGGTTATCTTAGAATCTCGGAGGATATAATACAGTTGCATTTAAAATATGTACAGATTTACTTTATTTAATTACATGCTCGACATTAAAGGAAAACATCATGAGGAAAACTGCGTGATTGAGAAATTAATAAGATTTTAAGGACATGTGAAATTTGCCAACACGCATTAATAGAGTCTAATATTTACTTGTTTTGATACATCCGCAATGGTTTGAATATTAAATAATTTTAAATTTTAATATTAAATAAGTTCTTCTCTCTTATTATACTTTGGAGAACATGTTTGGGTCCTTATGTGTAAATATGTCGTATTGTTTATGTCGGTAAATAACTATATGACCCACTTCGCCTAGAATATTAGGTCATGAGTTCTAGGACATTAGATAATTTCGTAGATAATATTGGCTAATAGTTTCGCTCAATTACATCTTAATTTGTAAGCCGAGCTTAGAATAAAAGTAAACGTTTGAAAATCGGTTAATATTGTTGCAAGCCGTAATTAATGCCCCTTGGGCCATCTAGTGTCGGGTAGCAGAGTGAGGAGAGCTTTCTAGAAAATGCTATGCTAGAACTTTCCACCTCCAGCGCCATCTAGTATCGAATAGAAATACTAAGTTTTCTAGAAAACTCCACACCCTAATTTTCTACACCTAGTCGGTCGAGACCGGTATTTCCTGGAATATTCTAGGTGTTTCGGTGGAAAAGGCCTATATAAAGCCGTTTAGGGCGCGACCGGAACAGTATTGAATTGGCGATAAAAGTGAAGACTTAAAAGCGAAATAAAGTGAACTAAAGTGTTAATTGTGATTAATTATTAGTGTGCATTAGTTTTAATTAGTGTTTTAATTTTTTGGCCCGACCCGGGATTCGAACCCAGGACCTCATGATCAGCAGTCGCACTACTACAACCACTAGACTAACGATGTAATATAATATATAATAAAGGCAGATATGTTTGAATTACAGCAATAACATCACAGACAACATATGAACGCCATAATTTCGAAAATGACAAAATTATATACGATTCTACCAGTTTTAAATCCTACAACACTATAGGTGTTTTGCCTTTTGGACTATGTTTTAAAGAAATATTCAACTATGTTTCAAAAACAGACATATATTACGTGACCTTTTTTTTTCAGGAGATGGAATGCATACACGAAAGCGACGAGGAAGAAGATAAGTTCGAAACAAATCTATTGGTCAGTCATCCAATGCCAAAGTTGACTACACAGCGCTCTCATACAAATATGAACCACCCATCAGTGCGAACGATAGGCTTACCGCGGGCGAAAACCTGCGACAAACCATTGCAGGAGTTCGAAAAAAATTCAAAGTTAGGATTCGGCATGACTACGGCCGCTTCCGTGGCTGCTATGCAAAGGGTTACTTCCAGTGGAAGCATGAGCCAAGCGGCGAGGAAAAGGAAGGTGTCCGTCATATCAAACATCTCCAATATGGACTTTACCGGCAGTTACTTACAACTGTACCTTGATGTAGGTGTGAACTTTTTATATTTATTATATTGCTTACATCTTTAAATCCTATATATATATATATATATATATATATATATATATATATATATATATATATATATATAATGGAATAGTTATGCAAAAGTTCTTAATGTTATGATTTTTACTTGTGGTCGTGGAGCCACGCTGCAGTTATATTATATGGTTGTAGCACGAATGGGTCGGCTCGGTCGGGGTAGCACCACGCTCTCACATGATAGCAGCTTAATGTTGCTGTGTTTTGTATAGTGCGTGTAGAGAACCGGAGAGCATTTTTACTGGAAGTCAGGCATTCCATCATAGTCCTCAGGGGTGACGACGCATCGGCATTTTGATTCTTAACTGAGGTTATATGTGTCTATGAGCCACAAAAACCACTAACCATCAGGTTGACTGTGTGCTCATTTGTCACTCTTCTGATTATTATTTACATAACATATATGATGTCATATCGTTGAGATCTTCCCTGTTTGTTGCTATATACTAGAAGGTAAGATTTTGTGGTAGATTTTCTTTTTCTTTTTTATCTCACTTTTAGTAGGAAACTGATAATTAATTTACATCTTCTATTTTCTAGTGGGATCGAAAGTCTATGGGTTTTAGTAAGCACTTTCATTGATTGACTTTTTACACATTTGCCACCTTCCCATGAAAAGTATTTCATATTGCGTACCAAAAAACATTTTGTACAAATTTGTCGTTTTTACAAGTATAATGTATGTCAATTTCAGACGGCAGACGATGATGCCATACAGATGAAAGCGATAAAGAAATCCGAGCCAGAAAAGGATAAAAAGAAGGGATTTTTTAGAAAGTTCATTGCCCTAATGGATTTGGATCTCTTAAAAGACTGGTCGTTTTTGAACCTTTTACTTGGTTTATCGCTTTTTTGGAGCGGAGAATTACAATTCAGAATGTTAACGCCATTTTTTATCAGAAGCCTCGGGTATAACATGAATGATACAGCGTTTTGTTTATCAATCACTGCCATATCTGATATTCTTGTCAGATTAATTTTGCCGCCAATTTTTGACAGGACGGAAATCTCTAAGAAAATGATATTTTTCATTTCCAGCTTCTTCTTAGCTGCTACGAGATCCGGTGAGTTTTTAATTTCATTTAATTTTACAAAATAATCAACTATCGCCATAAATGTCGGCCAGTAAGGCCAAAGATGATGTTTGAAATTATTATTAATTGTAATACTTGAGATTAGATTTAGGTATTTATCAGGATTATTTAATCAAGAATAGGTTTACCCAAGATACCAACTGATATTAAGTATTAGACTATAAAAAAACAATCCACCTGATGGTAAGTAGATATTGTGGTCCACAGATACTCTGTGACGCCAACATCTATCTGTTCTCGATTAAGAATCAAAGTGCAGACGCGTTGTTATCCTCTGAGATCATGATTGTTGGGTAATAATTATAAAATGGTTTCTTCGAAAAATACGTTAAATTAAAAAGACAATATATTATGTTAAAGTGTTGAAGAAAAAATATGTTCACAAATAGAATAAAATCTGCAAAATGCGTGTCATGCCACGCACAATATAATGCCGTATTTGCCCTTCGCAATACGCGAACTAAGAAAGGGCCTTCTTGATTCTATGAGAATATTAAGTAACTTCGCGTTTTGAAGTTATAACGACTAACAATGGCCTCAATTGTCGAACCTGAAGGACTTAAATTTACAAATAGTCATATAGGAAATGTAATTTTTTTTTAAATATTACGAAGACATGTGAAGTTCGCCAACACGCATTGGGGCAGCGCGGCGGACACTTCATTGTCCTGAAACCCTATCAGAAATGAGGGGAGGCCTGTGCCCAGCATTGGGACGTATATAGGCTGTAACTTTAACATATAGGGAATGGTATTTAAAAATAATTTAAAGTAACTATGGATTTTAAAAACAATGCAATCTACTTCAAATCATTGACATGCCAAGTCAGTACAAAAATGGTTATAGTTAACCAACATGATACTAACGAACCTTCACCTAAACTACCACTGGCCTAAAAATTCTGAGGGTTGCCCGCGTAAACTAAAATTACCACGAAAAAACAACTAATTAAAAATAAGCGAAATTGGTATGTCAGGATCGGTCTCGTGGCGATCGATTCTCTCGGCCTACTCCATATTGGAAAACGTGAAGCTATATTAGTAAAATCTAAGTCGTTTTCTTAAAAACAAAAAACAATTTTTCACAGTTTACAATAACATTACAAAGTATAATTATAATGCAGCTGACTTGAAGCCATTTTCTAAGGAATTGTAATGAAATTTTTACTATTCTTAGTGCGTTTTATAAGTTACTTGTTAAGCCTACTTAGCTGTGATAGGGCTCCTTTTAACTTTATTATAATAATATACTGCTATGGTGCGTACCTTTTACGTTTCCAAAAATAACAGTTTAATACAATAGACACATGTCTACGATAAAAAATACCACTTTAAAGTTAAATATTTTTCAAACAGACCACAGAACTTTTAAAAAAAATGGTGTTCTATATCACCAATATTTTTGAAAAACCTGTCTAACGACAGCCCACACAATCGAAAGGACGAATAAAAATTAACCCAACTTTACTTGTACACAAAATAACAATGTTTTTCAAATATTTTATTTCAGAACTTTGTAGGCATGATTAATATCTATAACTATGTACCTTGGGTCCCTGACTAAAATCGCGAACGGATCGACGAATGGACGTCAAAACTAGGGTTCCTTGTTGCTTAGCTACAGAACCCTAAAAACGCTTGTTAAAGTTTAGAGGATACACAAGTAAAACACAAAAAAAGAATCCCATGCAATACAATACTCCAGGAGTTTTTTTTTTATACGAGTAGGATAAGGGTAACAAAGGAGCACACAGTCCACCTGATGGTAAGTGGTTGCTGTGGCCCATAGACATCTACATCTATTTTAGATTACGAATCAAAATGTAGATGCGTTGTCACCCCTGAGGGAGATCGGATGACTCGTTTCTAGTAAAATGGGTCTCAGGTTCTCTACACGAACCCAACACACAACAGCGTTGATCTGCTATTTTAAGCTGGGTATTCTGTAAGAGCGTGGTCCATCCCCGTTCAAGCCGACCCATTCGTGCTACAACTATACTACTTATATAGCTGCAGCACGGCTCTACCACGTAAAAAGTTAGAGTTATATTTTTACTTGAATTTTTTCTTTGCATATTTTCAGTTTTGGCCGAGCAAAGTGAATGGGTGTCCTTGATGATCTGGCTGTCTATATGCGGTTTCTTCAGAGGCATGTGCCTAAGCAACTTCACGCTGACAATTTCTGAGTATTGTCCACTTGAAAAGTTGCCCGCAGCTTTTGGTTTGCACATGGTTAGCAAAGGCGTATTTGTTCTGGCCATTGGCCCATTGATCGGTAAGTGTGGCAATAATTTTGATGAATAACTACTATTTGCTTTTTTTTATAGTATAAGGGTGACAAACGAGCACACAGTCCACCTGATGGTAAGTGGATGCTGTGGCCCATAGACATCTACATTCGATTAAGAATCAAAATGTAGACGCGTTGTCACCCCTGAGAACTAAGATAGAATGCCTCGATCACAGTAAAACGGGTCTCCGGTTCTCTACACTCACCATACGAAACACAGCAGCATTAAACTGCTATTTTAAGCTGGTTTTCTGCGAGAGAGTGGTCCTTCCCCGGTCGAGCCGACCCATTCATGCTACAACCATAAAGCTGCAGCGTGGCTCTACCACGTAATAAAATGCAATATATATATATATATATATATATATATATATATATATATATTGCAAATGCTTAGCAGTGTATTTTGAATATTATGTGTAGTGTAATACAAACATAATATCGACGTTACACTTACGCCTTGTTAATTGATTATTGTGTCCTAAGCCACATTAATAAACTGACTGCCTCGTTGGTCCAGTGGTAGTAAATGCGACTGTTGATCTTGAGGTCTCTTGTTCTAATTCCGGGACGGACCAATAAAAATCAGTTATTTAGTGTTTCCGTCAAGAAATTCTCAGTAGCTGCCCGGAGTCAGGAAGTAGGCGGTGTCTCACCCCCGTGCCTCGGAAAGCACGTAAAGCCATCGGTCCGACGCCTGATCTCTTTCCGATTGTGTCGATTTACCTTCCCATCGGACTATGAGAGTTAGATTCTATAGAGAGTGCACCTGTGCTTGCGCATACACTTGGGCACTATAATCCCATCCTGTGCCGATGACTAGTCTCTGTAGAGGCTGGGCTCCGTGACTGAAATTCTACCTGGAGGACATTATTTTAAATTGATATTGAAATGGTTGTGGCAGCATTTCTTTTATGCCTAGGAGTTGGTCCAGACAGGCACCACAAGAGCCAGTTTTATTACAGGCTGTGGGGTATTCCATCTTAGTGCTCAGAGGTGACAACGTATCTGTAGCATTAGTTGCTTGAAGTTAGTTGCAGGTATCCTTCGGCTGCTGTAACTAATTACCATTGGGTAGACTGTACGTTTGTTTATCACTTTAGCTTTATAAAAAATATTACCCGTAAAAAGTATGAATTTCCTTAAAGTTTTTATAAAATAATGTATGTTAAAGCCGCGAAAAATTGTACAGTAACATTTATGATATCATAACAAATGTTACGAACATGACTGAATGTTACGTACATGACCAAGGCTTAGATTGTAGATGACATAACAATATAGAAATAAGGGTTTATTAATAAAAATTAACGGTAATTAAACGGTAGTCGAGTGGAAAAAAAGCACTGTGTAATTCTCGCCTTAACATGTTTTGTAACACATTATAACATCCATGACAAAAAGTTATTTATTAATTCTAAATTATTACTTTATTGCACGTAAGCATGGACTACGAAGTAGTTATATTCTTTTGTAAGTAAACCTACATAATCACGTATAATAGTGAACCAGAACATACATACTTAATTTGCAACCAAACACTTAAAGCATACTTTGTTTAACCGCTTATCCTTCACCGACACTAGACATCATTTAAATTAAAAAAAATGGCTGCTTATATTTTAAAATTTTGTCGGCATCATATACAATCGTTTTGCTATTAAAGTATAATACTGGAAGCGGCCGGATTATTCCTACACACATCAAAATTTTGGACATGTTTTTACAAGTAAATAAAAACGTCACAAAACTTCAACATAACTTTAAAATACAGGATAGCAATTCCATTTCGTAAGTGATGGTAGTTTTTGATACAAGGGTGGTAATTGGACAAATAATTTTTGTATGGAAGTGAAAGTAGTACCAATGAAAAAATTACAAAATAACAAACAGCTATAAAGGATAGCTATAATTTTGTGGAATTATCTTAAACAACATAAGCACACCTTTCAGTACAATATTCAAAATATCTCATTTAATGTTTTTGTAAAATAACACCTGTAACTCTCACGCCACCAAACGCGTCATTCAATTGCGCTGGCGTAACACTATACCATTGTATTACGCTACTAGCTCATCATTGACACATTAGATTAATAATTTGTGCATACGAATAAATTATACAGCTACAATATTAGTCTTAGTACAATTTATAGTCGATTAGTTCTGTTCCAATCAATGTAATTGTGTAGGCCAGGAAGATCGTGTTGCTGAGAGGTTGCTCTATGTTACAATGAATTGCGAGGGCGACACTGAAAGTTTTTAGAACTGGCCACTTGTAAACGATATAATAAAAAATAAGTAAAAATTTTGAAAATGGAACTCTTTGCCAATGTTATTTTGTATGTATTTTATTAATTTGTCATTTGTTTACTATTAGGCCGTGTAGTGGCGGTTGAGAATATCCACTACCCCATATCTTCCCGTGGGTGTCGTAAGAGGCGACAGAGGGAGACAGGCAGGAGATGTGCAGCAGCATCTTCCTAATAACAACAATAATATAATAAAAACCGCGGGTGCCAACCCGCTCGCCAAGCGTGGCAACTATGGCATATATCCCCACATGAGCAACGACGCAAACAAACGGCCCCCAGTCCCCAGCGGCCCCGCTATTCCTGGCTATAGTGGCGACCATGATAACGGCAGGGCAGAGGGTGCCAAGATTCTCCGGTGGAAAACCACAGACCGATATCCCTTCTGAGCCGCGTCTACGTGCTGTTTTCGAGAGTCATTACGAATTGTCTCGCACACAGACTCGACGACTTCCAGCCTCCCGAGCAAGCCGGTTTCCGAAAAGGCTTCAGTACCATAGACCACATACATACCCTTCAGCAGATTGTACAGAAGTCCGAAGAGTACAATCTGTCACTTTGCCTGGCGTATGTGGACTATGAGAAAGCCATTGATTCCTTTGAATTTTAGGGCTGTGCTACAGTCTCTTCAGCGGTGCCAAGTTGACTGTCGGTATATCGAAGTGCTGAAGTGTTTGTACAGTAGGGCTACGATGGCTATCCGGGTACAGAAGCAGAGTACGAAACCTATTCAACTGCAGAGAGGTGTAAGACAGGGTGACGGTATTTCCCCGAAACTCTTAACCGCTGCATTGTAAGACGTTTTCAAGCTACTGGACTGGAAAGGATACGGTATTAACATCAATGGCGATATATAGTCCTTATGGCAGAATCGCTGGAGGCGCTATGACTCAATAGTGCCTTCCAACAGATAGGTCTTAAGATGAACATGGACAAAACAAAGATCATGTTTAATGTCTGTGTCACACCTACGCCCGTAGTTGTTGTGAGCACTAAGCTCGAAGTTGTTGACGAGTACGTTTACCTGGGACAAATAGTCCGACTAGGTAAGTCCAACTTCGACCGAGAGGTCAATCGACGGATTCTCGAAACTCGGCTGGGCAGCGTTCGGGAAATTACGACATATCTTTTCGTCAGGTATACCTCAAAACAACAAGTTGTACAACCAGTGCGTGTTGCCAGTGATGACCTACGGAACCGAGACGTGGTCCTTCACTGCTGGCCGTATGAAGACGCTCAAAGTCGCTCAGCGAGCTATGGAGAGAGCTATGCTCGAGGTTTCTATGCGTGATAAACTTAGAAATGAGGATATCCGCAGTAGAACTAGAGTGACCGATATATCCCATCGGATTAGTAAGCTGAAGTGGCAATGGGCCGGCCATATAACTCGAAGAACAGACAACCGTTGGGGAAAAAAGGTTCTCGAGTGGCAGCCTCGTACCGGTAGGGGAAGTGTAGGGCGACCTGCAGGAAGTCGATGGATGCAGATGGCTCAGGACTGTGCTTTGTGGCATACCTTGGGAGAGGCCTATGTTCAGCAGTGGACTTGTGAAGGGATGTAATGATGATGATGATGTTTGTTTAGGATTTGGCGGCAAATTGAAAATTGTCTGTGTCACGTCAGCATGAATTTAACGCGAGAAAGTTTTCGTACTATGATTTTTTTATGACTTTCGATGTTATTTAAGTCAACAAGAAAGTTATGATAGACTTTGATTGGCCGTTCACGATGAAGCCCCATCTCGTGCCACTGCTTACAACTGGTTTAATGTGTTTAAACGTTGTCGCCCTAATCTCACCGATGATCTGCGTGTGGGACGGCCTTCTACGGCGACGACTGAAGATAACATCAGTGTTGTGCGGCATATGATAGAGACTGACAAAAGAGTAAGTAACTTATCAGCAGATTCGGACGAGCTTAGGCATCGGTATGAGTTAAGTGCACAAAATCCTTCATGAACATTTAGCGGTCAGGAAGCTTTGTGCACGGTGGATACCTCATAATTTGACAGAGGCCCAAAAACTCCGTCGTGTTGATTGGTGTTGTGAAATCGTTCAAAAATTCAACGGAGGTGACTTAAGTGTTGTGTTCGACATACTTACTGGTGGCGAAAGCTGGATTTATTGTTATGATCTTGAAACTAAGAGACAGTCTGTTGTCTTTTTTTTATAGAATAGGCTGACAAACGAGCACACAGTCCACCTGATGGTAAGTGGTTGCTGCGGCCCATAGACATCTACATCTATCTTCCATTACAAATCAAAATGCAGATGCGTTGTCACCCGTGAGGACTGAGATGGAATGCCTCATTTTCAGTAAAAAAGGGTCTCCGGTTCTCTACACTCACCATACGAAATACAGCAGCATTAAGCTACTATTTCACGCTGGTATTCTGTGAGAGCGTGGTCCTTCCCCGGTCGAGTCGACCCATTCGTGCTACAACTATACTACTAATATAACTGCAGCATGGCTCTACCACGTAGAAACACGTCTGGGTGTTTCCTTCCGAGGAGTTGCCACCTAAAATGAAGAGAGGCCGAAGCGTGGGAAAAAAGACTGGCCTCGTTCTTCGGAAGGACAGGTCATCACGCAACAATTGTTTTGGAGGATCGAAAAACAGTTACTGCAGAGTTGTACACTAACAATTGTTTGCCACTTGTCTTGGAAAAACTGGGAGAAACGACCTCGCAGTAGGACCTCCTTCACCACGACAACGCCTCGTCGCACAACGCTAAGCAAATAATCGACTACTTGGCGACGTCTGACGTGGAATTACTGGGTCAACCGCTTTACTTCATTTGCGAAAATAAAAGAAAAACTTCGAGGAAAACGTTTTATCAACGCCGAAGAAGCAGTGCTGCGTTTTAAAATGTCGTCGAAGAAACCCCTAAGGACGAGTGGGCAGTACTTTTCTCAGTGGTTCCATCGGTTGCAGCGGATGTATTGATGTAAATGAACACTATTTTGAAAAGATAAAATAAAACTAATAACTTGCTAGTTTGTTCAGTTTTGATTTTCTAAGAACTTTCAGTGTCACCCTCGTACTCTTATGTAGTGTTGCTTTTGGTTTCCATACTTTTAGTGTTGTCATGTAGTTACGCCACTTACATTACCATCACGTTACACTACAGTAATGTAACGTGATGGACGTAATGAAAGTAATTGTGACGGAGACATATTACGGTATGGTTAAACAGTAATTCCTCTATACTGAATGTATAGTGTATCACGCTGTTTTATTGCTGATAATTATTAATTGCGTAAGCAGTAGAGCACGTTGAAAATCTGCTCTCACGCTATTATTATTCTTAACAATTAACCTTTTGATGTTTTTCCGACATGTACAATTTTTTCGGTTTTATACAATTATGACATCTGTATTATTAGTCATACTGCTTTTGAATTAAACAAAAGAAATCATACTTTGTAAAACTTCTATGAAGATTGATAAATATATTTCTTTTTCTACATGCAGGTTATGTCAGGGACTACACGGGCAGTTTCTCAATGTGCATCCACGTGCAAAACGCTCTTATAATGTCGTGCGTACTCGTCTGGGGTATCGAGTACGCACTTGCATTTACCCGTCGCCGGAAAATTGTGCAGATATAGGAAGAGTATGTCCTCTTTGGTGATTGAATAAGAGTTATCAGTTAGTTTCTGTTGCTAATATACTCTAAGGTTATTTCCCAATAAAAATTGTATACCAGTGTCTTAAAGGGGAATTCAATATAAATAATAAGTACGGAAAGGTATTTCTAACCATTATTAGGGTTTATGTAAGCGAATTATTGGTTCATTTGTAACTAAAGGAATATTTTTTTTAGAGTATTATTGAATCAAATTTTAGAAAAACTTTTAATATTAATCAAATTAATATCAATCTTAACACAGTGCTACAAATTTGAAGCCTAGTGGCGTTATTCATATCAATTTTATAATTGATGCTTAAACATATTTACTGCTTCATAAAAAATGATAAATACAATAACTAAATTGAAGATAAAAATACGCGGCGGAGTAAACTCAGTCCCAACAGTACTCTGTAAAATATTTCAAATTTATATTTTATAATTTCGTAAGTTCTACATTGGACTACAAGCTGTATTTTTTCTGGTGAATCACTCATATGTAATTAATAAAAACGACATGATTCTATTAAGAATAGAGCAATAGCTCTGGAATAAGATCCATTATTTATTTTTATGTAATCAAAATTAATAAATGTTTTGTATAGTATAAAGTACACATTATTGACATCTACGCTCTCACGGGAACGTCACATAATTGGACATTTTCCACGATCAGCTCTTCTGTCTGATATTTTATAAATAACTTTTGTGCATAGCGATATTGCTAGAAATTTTGTAAATTTTACTATATGAGAACAGACATAAAATAGTTTTAAGTCTAGCGTGATGTGTGATATGGCAACAACTTAGTGATTAATGTATAATTATGATAGTAGAATAATAATATAATATGTTTTGGTGCTTGACTTGAAATAGACTTACTTATTCATACATCTAACAATGGAATTAGCTTAGTAGTAATGAATGAGTGCGATTTGAAATACAAAAGACTTCTATATACTTCCCTGTTCCCTGTGTAATAATTTTCTCGTTACTTCGTAACAACAATATTTAAAATTCTGTTATGTTCAATTTTAACCGTCTTCAAAAAAAGGAGGAGGAGGTATTCAATTCGATTGTGTGTTTTTATGTGTACGACTGTTTTCCGATGTTTTACGAACTTTTTTCCAATTTGAACCAATTTTGATTAGTCTTTTTTATTTGAAAGCTAGTGCTTCTCATGTAGTCCCATAAAAATTTGATCACCTGACTAGTAGTTTTTCGGTTATCCCTAATAATGCGTATTGACCTGACTTCGACTACATTGATGATGTTCTCATTTATTTATATTGAAGTGGGTTGTACAAAATCTTTAATTTTACCACTTGTTTGTTCTGCACACTTAGTACTCGTACATGACAGTTCCAGTGATTCGATATACAAGTCAATGTTGCAATGTAGATAAAATGTTACATTATAAATGTAATGTTTTGTAGTTAATTGTTTTGTTATAATCGTATTTTATAGGACTCTGTAGTTTTGAAATATTTACTTACGTATTTTTAGACGACTGCATTTTGTGTAGGCCGTAGTGACTAAAATAAATTAGCATTTACTAAATAAATACTTGAAAATTATAATGGTGCACACATATTATTAAGTTCTTCTTGTATGTTAAACGTTATTAGTTTGATTTGATGTATTTCTGACATAAGGTTTTACGGGAATTAACCAGTTGTATTAATGATGGTATTTCTGTTTGTTTTGTATTGTTTTGGAAAGTTTTGTAAAATTTTCTGTGGATGTGGTCTGATACCAAACCTGGTACGATCTGAATTTCTACTGCATTAAATATAATTATACTGCAGAGGACGATTGGCGTGCATAACAAACTCAGTCTATGTCACGGTGTTCTGCCCCCCCCCCCTCCGATGTGTTGAGTTGTACGCCGCGAACTGCGCCGCCGTCCGCCGAACACTTAAATAAGGCCATATCTTCGAAATACATGTTCTATAAAAGTTGATCTACTTCCGCTGCCAAATAGCAGCGCCTATACTGTACAGAGGATCAGTATAATTACAGACTGTAAGGTATCCCATCTTAGGCCTCAGAGGTGACAACAAATCTGAAGCCTTCTTCGTTTGAAGTTGGCTGTTGGTGTTTATGGACTGCAGAAGCCACTTATAGGCTATATGCTTATAGACTTACTATCAGGTAGACTCTAAATTCGTTTTGTCACATCAGTTTTATAAAAAAAATTAAGATACATGTTACTTATTGAATAAAGTACGTGATTTAGATCAAGGAAGTGAAAAATGTTCATTACTTAAGCCTATGTGTGAAACCATTGTAATAAAAATTATATTTTGAATAAAACTACTTTTACTGATTTTATTTAGTTTATAAGTCGCGGCACGTAACTCTAGCGCTGAACGAAACTTGAAGGGGATAGCTACGAATGTATCAGTACGAGGGATGGAATGCCACTGGAGAGCCAATCAGCGCATGCGAACGATACGCACAGCCTATCATACGCAATAATGCGCAATACGGCCAATTATTCGCGATAACGGTCACCGCAGGACTTTCATACCGCGAGTTGTAAGTAGTATTATTCAATGTGTAGTGTTCACGTAAATATAAGAAATCATTATGAAAATTATATTTTCATTAATAATAAACCCTAGTATCATTGGATATTACTCTTGTTTTTGTCTTATGTACTTATTATTGACAGACTTATATACGCTGAAATATATTTCAACTTAATAGGTGTACTTATCAATTGCCAGATCTAAGAAAGAAATTCCATCTTGATCGATATTACACTAAACAGGGTTATTTTTCAAAGAGTAGCCAAATTTTAAACTTAAGTTCTAATGTAGAAATTATTGCAGTTCTTTAAGGTTTTGAAAATACGAGTAAATAAGGCATCTATTTTTATTTGAAAATAGCTCAAATTGAACGCGTTTTGAATGTGTGCGTGCGCAGTAAAATCAATTAAAATAATGCATTTTTTTGAGATTTCTTAATTATGTTTTCTTCACCATTTGCCTATATTACTTATTCTCAACTTTTTCTGTAAATTTGGCCGGTGATTGCAAAATAACCCTATATCTACGAATATTGTAGCATTAGAAGCAAGTGTTTTTTGGAGAAAAATATAAATATAAAACACGTAAAGATTCTTTAAAGGTTGTTACACAACAGATGTTCCACTACTTTAATACTTTTGTAATTATATAAGTTGTCTGTTGTGAATAAGAACAGTGTTTCAGCGCCATAAACAACGATAACTTTTATTTTAAAACAAAGGTTTTTTTGTAGTAATATATTTGTTATCACATTGAACTCCATACAAGGTGAAAGAGATTCTTTAAGTTTTTATATTACCACTGCTATACGTTATACTCGATCGAGAAGACTCTCAGACTTCCAACATTTCCATTTTCGTCTTCCAACACCTTTGTTAAGACTTTACTGTTTAATGTGATGTTTGCATTTTCGATATGTGATTTTTATTGACCAAATAATACTTTTGATAAAAATGTACGCAGTTTTAATCTATCACGAGGCGTGGTTGTATTTGTATCTACAGTAACGATTTTAAATCTTATTACTGATGTAGTAAAGTATTTAGATATTACTCGGTGAGATTTAAAAAGTGAAGATACGTTATGCATATTAAATTTGCCAAAAAAGTGTCCAAGTCCAAACTGTAAATACACGTCAAAACATGCCAACCAGCACGGACAATTTTTTTATCGATGTACCTATTTTATACTTTTTAAATGTCATTGTTTTAACTATAAACTATTGTGAAATTCTACCAATTGTATATGTTTTGATAGAATTCAATCAATTAATGAAATGTTTGTGCCAATTGTACATAACTCCTGTATTTTATAATCTATATACGATAGGTTTTTTGTGGTAGCGGCACGGATTACGAGCTGACCTTCATTTGCCAAGTAAATGTTAACCATCATAACAGAGCTTACTCCGTTAATATTGCGCCAGATAAAATCAAAATTTAGAGTAAAATTTAATTATAATTAAATAAAAAGATTTAATTCACTAGCCTTACGATTTACCAATTACTTATTATTATTTAAAACTATACACCAGTAGCACTATCATATAATGTGTGAGAAAAAAAGATTATATAGAGAACTAATTACATTCAGTGTATACCATTTGTTCGTAAAAAATAGTCGTTGCAATTGTTTAAAATTGTAAATAAATTTCATATTAATAAGTAATTTAAATATCTAATATCTAAAATGTTCAATGAACTACAAACGCGTTATCCATGGCAGTTTTATTTACAAACATAATGCCACATTAAATGAAATATAGGTAGAGCAGTACCTTAAGTAGGGACTTTTTTGAAATAATACCCTCAGATATCGATTTTAAAACCAATCAGTGTAGTAAATAAAAAGTTCAAAATGGCAGCCACATTTTGAATTCTAACAACGGATACATGACCAAAAATTTGAACAGAGTTTGAAAGCATCGGCCCGGTAAAAACGTTCAGAATCATGACTACGAATATATCGATGATATATGATCGGAAACGACATGGACCTTAGATATCAAATTCGAAAGAATTCAGGAAAGTAAGAGAAGTTCAAAATGGCAGTGACTTTTAATTCTAATAACGGATACGTGTAAAACGAAACGGATCTTCACATATCGACTCTGGAAATAATCGAGCCAATAAGTAAAATTACTTAGAACTCACTTAGAGCTCTTGTAGCGGCGCGACTATGTGTGCGTGCAACAATTCGGACGTTCGTATGGAGTTGAGTTACTGCTTTAGCTATATATGTTTGCTGTGGTATTGCCATGCATATCAAGAGCGCAGAAAGGTCGAAATCGTTTTAAGAAAATTATGCACATTTGGTTCAAACGCACATTGCATTCTACTTTATACTTCGTACGAATGAGATCATCCACCGGATTCTGAATGAGATATGTAAAGTGATCAGATTTTCATACAGACTACTGCTCTCTTGATTAGGCATGTCATACTTTATTTATTTTTAGACTAGTGCATATATTTCGTTGTGATTATAAATCATTGTTTTAATAGAATTTGTATTCAA
Organism: Parnassius apollo; assembly: GCA_907164705.1. Classification (NCBI taxonomy): domain Eukaryota; kingdom Metazoa; phylum Arthropoda; class Insecta; order Lepidoptera; family Papilionidae; genus Parnassius; species Parnassius apollo. The sequence goes on along the minus strand of CAJQZP010001593.1, from coordinate 7,310,042 downwards.
TTTATTAATAACTTTATGTTATTATTAAAGGATTTGTTGATTAGTAACAACTCTATCCTATGTTTTCATTAACATGACAATGTTCTTACATTTTGAATTTACAATATATTGAATAATTCTAAGTAACCGAAAGCAAAATCTATGAATGTCTTAAGTTTTTGTTTGTATGAAAAAATTATTATTGTATTCTTATCCATGAATCTATTATGATTATGAGTATTCAAAATAATCTATGAATGAATAAAACAATCAAATAAACTAATATTAGTTACTGAAATTGGTATATTATTTAATATGACTTGTTTTTATACTATAATAGCCACATGATAATATAGTCTTACTATTCACTATTTATTTCATTATTCAGGTAAATACACCCATTTTGTTAGTACTCTTAAAACTTAAAAACTAGGGGTTAGTAAATTCACAGAATAAGTACATAAATTAATACTACACAAAAATATTAATTATTAAACATATTGGGTCTGGAACCCATATGCACCGTATTCCAGTACCTGAACACGGCAATCTTGCCTTCCATATATGGAAGCTAGGAGGCTATTGGTGCTGTCTCGCACGCGACGCATCAAGGAGGCTATTCTTTTGCGTTATATTACCGCAAAGCTGTCCACGCGTGCCTCAGCAAACATACGCTATATGCTGAACAAGCGTGACAGCCCCAACAACACCCTGAATCCATTGTTGTACAGAACACGTAGCGCATTGAGAATTCGGCGAGTACACTTCGCCCACAGGCTGCAGGTGTAGAATGTCTGACAGTAAGCTTTGAATAAAGTTATCTTAACTACATTCGTACACGTAGCAAACCTGCGGGCAAGCATATTACACCGCACTGCCAACGCTCTACGTTCCCGTCCAACATCTAAATTGTCAGAGCGACCTCGGCGACCCAGTGTCCCAGATATCTGAATTTGGTGACTCTACTCAGTGTAACTTCTCCAAGTCTAACATGAGGAACAGGATTTAGGTTTTCTATTTCCAGCCTTAAACACGAGTAGTTCGCTCTTATTAGATTATATTTGAGACCATGAGCCGCCGCGTACCTCTCTGCACAGAGAGACTAGTGTTTCGAGGTCCCTGATCAAAGGACTCAGCAAAACCATGTCATCGGCATAGCTTATATTATTAACAAAATGACCTTAGAGCATACATTACATGGAGGGAGCACTGTGTGAGCAGAAAGCGTGATCGGCGTAGAGAGAGAGAGAGACTGAGTTTAGGTAGAGTCTGTCTCTCTCGCACAGTCACTGTCATTGGCTGTTTCATTGGGCATGCGCTCGCGCGATGCAACGGTGGAAAACACGCCAGCCAATCAGAAGCATGTGCGAGAGAGACAGACTCTACCTAAACCTTAGAGCACCGATCACGCTTTCTGCTCACACAGTGCTCCCTCCATGTATGCTCTAAGAAAATGACCGTCAATTGAGCAGCCAATTAAGCGACCAAAACCAAAAAAGTCAATTAAGCGACTCCGGTATCACTCCACGAGCTCCACAATCAGACCGTTGATGTACAGGTTGAAAAGTTGAGGGGAGCTAAGGCCGCCCTGCCTCACCCCGCACTCCAACCTGTACTCCGACGAATATGAGCGAGCCCACTTCACACACTTTTAATTTGGTTGTGATACCAATATTTGAAGAGGTTAATTACTTCTTTGGGTGTGCTAGTTTCCTGGTTAAGTTTATCCCGTAGAACGTTGTACAAAACCATGTCGAATGCCTTCGACAGGCCCAAGAAACACGCGTAAACCGGCGTTTTTCCTGTAGTGTAATAATGGGCAGTATGGCAGTGTCAGTTGAAAGCCCCGACCTCAAACCAAACTGAGCCTCATGTAGGTGAATGTGTTGGCTGAGTTGCTGATCAAGCAAACCGTCCAGAACCTTTGCAACTACAGTAGCCAAAGATATTGGGCGATAATTGGACCCAACGGAGGCATTACTAGTTTTATTTTTTAATATCGGTACAACCATGGTTTTTATAAGCTCTCCAGGTAAGTACGTATGTCCTAGACATAGGTTAAACAATAAAGTTGACACCCTTGGCAAATGCACACCACAAAGATTCGAGCTTCATTATGTATCTCCCTTACATGCTTGTTCCACCCCGTTATATTTTTTCTTTTATTACAACGTACTTTATAACTATCTACTGCAGCTTCCCTTAAATACGCTACCCTTAATATAAACAATAGAGCTATATAAAATATCAATATGTGCTTTATGATCCAAATTACTACACATTTGATTAGCGCAACATCTAAATACCTCAGGGCTATTTAGTAATCTGTGCTCAGGAAGATCGATAGTTTTTAATTTGCTGTTACAAATATCGTGATAATAATTTATTTGTTCGCTGTTCCTTTCCTCCCATCTTATAATATTACAAGGCTTTGTATTACATATCGTTTTCATTTTATGAGGCAATTTAGCTAGCTCGCAATACACTTCTGATGGTAGATGATCCGACCAGTATACGTCATAATTAACCTTTATTTACACATTGCCAAGCTTTCCCAAAAACGTTTAAACCTTAACGCAGTCTTAAACCTAAGCGTTTTCGCATCTGAAAACTAATGAGACATTCCCACTTATACAATGTCAAATCAGATTTAAAATTCTATCATCTGATTTATAAGTCTATTAGTATTAGTCACTGGTATGCCACTGAATTCTCCTTATAGGTATTACAAAATGTATGTTTGTATTGTATATCACGTAACGTACACTGGATAGCTCAGCTCGATCTGACTGAAGAAGGATCGCGCTCGCACATAATATTATAGCGAGAAACCGAAACATAATATACAATTGTATTTTGTTTGGCGATTGGCGATACAGTTTGTTTTAATGAAATAAAGGCGACAAACGAGCACACAATTCACTTGGTGATAAGTGGATGCTATAGCCTACAGACATCTATAGATGTGCTGTAACCCTCTATGATGGATTGCCTTGTTTACAGTCAATGCCTAATAAATGCGATTGAAAATGTAAAGGTATGCAACATTTCCACCCAGCGACAGCGAATCGAACCGATAATGAAGAACTCTGTCGTCGATGATTCGAGCTGCTCGTCGCTGGATGCGGTCAAGTGGAAGGAGCTGGTACTGGTGTGCCTAGGTCCAGAGATGAGAACAGTACTCCATGTGAGAGCGAATTTGCGCCATATAAAATTGAAAGCGGTGTTTCGGTATGATATACTGTCCCGCTATGCTGAGTAGGCCAAGCTTTTAAGAGGCCAGTTTAGCCTTCGTTTCCAAGTGACCGCGGAACTGTACGTCATTCGATACGTCGATGGCGAGGATTTCGATGCTAGCTGAGGCAGCATGTGCAGTACCCTGAAATTGGGGAGATACGGGTTTCAACAAAGGGTTTCTCTTTAGCGGTAAACGCGCAAACCTGTGTCTTCTAGTCTAGATTAAATTTCAGTTTTATTCGTTCCCAATCCGAGATTTTGCTTATTATAGACTCTACTTAAGACACAAGTTTGTTCCGATACACGGTGACATGTTCTCTTGCACAATTTCTCCGGAATCCTATAATAGAAAGGAAGATTCGAAAGAAACGCTTTGTGAAAAAGCGCATCAAAGTCCTTCGCTATGTCCGAAGTAACGACCGCGGCGTCGTTCTTGAAATATACTGTTTCCGCTAGTCTATGATTCAGTTGAATAAGAAAATCCCCAGCTGAGCGACCCCGATGGAAATCTCCACTGGGTATTTTATGAACTGCCAATTTATAATGGATTCCATTATTTATGAGAACAAGAAGGTAGTGTTGCCCAAAATCGGTCTTGGTCTTGCAGCCTTGGTCTTGTTCTTGCATTTTTACAAGACCAAGAACAAGACCGCCTAATTTTAGCAAGACCAAGACCAAGACTGACCGTGCAAGATTTGAGCAAGAACAAGACTAAGCCTGCGAGACTCTTGCGTCTTGCAGTTAGGAATGTGTGTCGTTTCAGGGAGTATAGGAGTTCAGGTATACGCTTATGGACTCTATGAGGCGCAAAAATATATAAAAAAAATTTGGAAAATTGGACTTATACGCATTACGAACAATACCATAAACATACATAGCGGATGAAAATATACATTAAAAGAAAAAACAGTGCATCCCTAGTTTTGACCTCCCTAGTTTTGATAGTGCGCGGTGTCTTGTTGTAGGCATCATCAAAGGTCGAATACTGACCTGTCAAAGAAATTTTGCAGCTATTCGGAAGTACAAGGTCAAGATACACGCGCCGGCGGCTTCTATTGATATCGCATTCAATCGTCGCCGCCGCGCCGCACGCACTACATTTGACACTGTTTGAATGCCGCCACAGAGTACATGTTCCAAAGAATAAAATAAGTTTCCGGGTGCCCAGAATGGACACGAATACATTATGCTGATCTCGCAAGGAATATTGTAATTAGATAATGGTAAGGATAGGTAGATACCATAATAGTTTATTCTAGTAAGTAATTATTATAATGTTAACTATATGGGTTTATAATAATTACTTATTATTATTACCTAATAGATAAACATGTTCAATAAGTTCACTGCAAATCTCAATTTTTGGAAGTGTGTGTTTTTGAACACAAAGTGTTCGAATATGTCGTCACCCATTTGATAAATATTGTAGACACTTTTAACACACTTGAAACGTGTAAACATTTTGTACAATGCTAATCGAATAATATAAAAAGTGTGCATATTAAATAAAAAGCGTAAAATAAGATCTATGTACTTTTTAGGAGCCCGAGTATCTCTTAAAGAATCGTTTAAAGAAATTGATTACATCGAATTGATGTAAATAATAGTGATTTGCATAATTTTAATAGTAGAAATAAAAATAAAATCACAATAGCTGCTTTCCGGTTACACAAAGTACCTATATAATGCGTTCTTGGGTAGCGATATACGCTTTTATAATAAGATTCCAAAAGAAATGTTAGATCTTTCACCTTTTCAATTTAAGTCAGTCAAAAATGCTTGGAACTGACCTCTCGTACTACACAGTACTAACTAGAAATTTCTAAACCGATTTGGTAGCTACATATACATTTGACATTTTATGTTTGACTTATCGCTTTACATAATTATAGAACTATTGTAAAAATATTTTGAAAAGAGCAACTACTGAGCTTATTACTTTCTTCCACGATTCTTCTAAGTAGAATCAGAACCCCTGGACATGGAAAAGAAAAAATTGGGGAAACCAGTGATTATATGACCATTCAAAAGTGTATTTTTAATGCCTACTTGAATAAAACATATTTGAATTTTGAATTTCAAACGAGTGAAGGCAAATTTAATTTAATTAACGTAGATTAATTCAATCACAAGAATAACATAATATACACAATTTTATTTACATATTTACATTTACATTTACATTTTTACGTAGGCACACTATACCTATCTGGCAATGCATCTACTTTATTAATCTTCTGAAGAATCGTTAATTTTATCAAAGGATGCCGAACTTTCCTTGATCGGTCTTTCGGCGTGTACTTACAAATAGTAGTATTTATTTTAATTCCAGTCATTCCCAATTGAGCTTTGCTTCGAGTCTAATGTATTAATTGTTTTTACTCTAATCCTTGTTGTTCTCGGAGTGATAAGTTTACAATTTGACATGAGTGGACGAAGAGTCGAATAGTTCTAGTCGGAGTAGTGAGAGTTGGAGTTATAGATCTAAAAGACCTAAAAGTAAATTTGATGAGTTTTTCGACATAATTCATGCATCCCAAATTGCTTTGTGTAAATTATGCCAACATAAAAAGGTTGAAATAAAAATGAAAAACAGAAACACTTCAGGCTTAAGGAAGCGTCTAATATCTTTCCACAAAAAGGAATCACAAATATTTCTTCCTGAAAAACCAAAATTAAGTGGAGATATCACAAGCCTTTTTAATAACCACCGGAAAAAGTGGACAGGTAAGAAAAAATATACTTATCACACAATTACATAACACATATATCTGCGGCCGCCTGCGACTTGTCCGCGTACAATATCTGATTTCCTATGAGATTTTGAAATTTTCTGGCTGCAAAAGTCTTACCTAAGTATAAAGAGGCTATATACTCGTAGGTAAAGCTTAACTATGCAAGTATTTATTATTTAAAACTAATAAAGTAAATGTCGATCTTCATATCTATACTTTAAAAATATAGGACTTGCATGTAACCATTTTACCCCAATTTCACCCCCCTTAGGGTTAGGATTTCGTAAAACAGCTTACTCAGGATTTTATTATTGAAAACTTATAACTTTAATGACGATTTTCATGTCTCTAACTTCAAAAACGTAGTAGTATTAATTCTTGGTCAAAAGAATTAATATAAAGTAACAGTAATGTCAAAGCTGTTGTGTACTGTTATGTAATTTAATTTGTATTGTATTTTATTTTTTATTTAAATAAATGGTAAATTGTATAACTCTTTTATTCCATTTCATATAAGGGTCTATCAATCTCTTTCTAGACAGATAATGTTCTTTATAATACAGTCAAAATAATGTCATTAATTTGCTTTTTATGTGTTTTGACTAAGTTTTAGCACATGTAAGCTTATTAAATGTAAACGTTTTTTAAGAAACAGACTAACTCCCGTGGCCGTGAGACTTAGCAGACAGCTCAGTTGGTTAGAGCATCGGCACGGATAGCTTAGGTCGTGGGTTCAAACCCCACCCGGTATTAGTCGATTTTTCGAATTTCTCATTAAATGTTTAGACATTTATTAATTTGGTTGGTCTTTCTATGGCTATGTTAATTCAAGCTCAAAATGTGCCTACTCTGTTAAGTTGTTCTAAGATCGAAGTAACGTTTAATAAATAAGAATAAGCTAATAGCTAATTGCGAGACTTGCGAAACTCTTGCTGTAAGACCAAGACCAAGAACAAGACTGAGAGCGCAATACCAAGACCAAGAACAAGACCAGGTGTATTGGCGCAAGACCAAGACTAAGACTGGCTAAGTCTCGTCTTGTTCTTGCATTTGGGCAACACTACAAGGAGGTGATGGCGATTAGCCTATTGTAGTTGGACGAGTCTAAGCGGTCGCTTTTTTAGGGATCGGTTGCACTAAATCTGTCTTTCATGAGTTCAGGATTACGCCTAAGGAGTAGGATTACCGGAAAAGACATACTAGAATCCGCGCTTACTCCGGAGCACCCGTTGTCAGCACAATAGGAGGGACTTCGTTAGACCCACCACCCGAGAACCCACCCGAGAATCACCCACCAGAGAAGGAGAAGGTGTAGTGCTTGTCGTCAAGACGTTCCGTAGCTTCTTTTGATAGTACAGAGATGTGCTGCAAAGCTGGCAGATTATTTCCACCAAAGCGGAGAGGAGAAGCGTAGTGCGGAGGAGTGTAAGCTTTGTATAGCAGAGATGTGAGCTGTGAGAGACCGAAACCAGTCAAGTTCTATCTACGAAAGGACGACGTCATATCGTTGCGACAGTAGTGAAAATTTTTGTGTGTCTGTCTGTCCGTGTGTCTGTTTGTTCCGGCTAATCTCCGAAACGACTGGACCGATTTTGACTTTTAAGGGTAGATAGCTGATGTTATAAGAAGTAACTTGGATAGTTTTATTTTAGAAAAAGAATTACGGTTCCGTGCAAAAAAAAAAATTAAAACCCATGAAATGTAATCGTTACAAATTGTAACAAATTGTAACAAGCCATTTGAACAGCCAGTTGTATATTGCATACAAATAATTCAATTTTGATGCCCGACCGTATTTATTTTAGAGTGACATCAAATTGTGATTCAAACGTAATAGGAAATAAAAACAAGCTATTTTTAGTAAATATAAGAAAACGAAAACATTCAGAAAAATTAGCTAAAGCAAGAATTAAAAGTTTGCTAAATACTTACATCTTATTAAATAGTATGTCTTAACTATATAGTTTGAAGAGCTCTTCAAACTTCAAAGTGTGTAAAACACAATTTAGATTTTTACGTGAATCTTGGACTATTAATTTTAATATCTTTATTTTTTAATCACGTAAACATATTTTATTCATCATTCTAAGAGACATTGTTAGTTAATAACGTAAAAGAAACTCATAGTACATAAGTTTTCATTTTTTATTTTTTATATTTTATGCGTAGATGTTAACATTTAATTAAATTAAAATTAATTGAAACATTTTTCTTTCTTAATTTAAATTTATTTATTATGTTGTAAGAGTTACGTTCACATAGTGCAATAAAAGTCGACACCAATACGAGTATACATTAATAGGCGAGGTTACTTAAGGAACTTTAAGTTACACATTTCAATTTACTATTTAAAAATCTAGAAAAGTCATATTACACAAGTTATGAAGAGAAAAATACATACAGATTACATAATTTAACCCTTAATGTATACTATCGATTTAATGATAGTTACTTGTTAATATACGGAATGGACATGTATGTACCATTATATTCCGTGATCTTTTTTTTATTCTAAACTAAATTGATGTAATATAAACATATATTTATGTATGTACGTATTTAAACAATGAAACTAAACAATCAGTAGGTAGCGCGCGGTATCAGTAGCGCTCTAGATATAGTTTTAAAAATTTTTAAAAGATGATTGATGGCAATTTCTTTCAAAAATACCGAGGACACTTAAAACAACATTAATCAAATATTTTGTGCAGCAAACAGAATAAATATTTGATTCGTTTAAACGCCTCATAAGTCACAACACGGGAGCGTATGGGAGTGCTCTACTCGCGACATGCCGCTATGTGACGATTTTGCAACATTTAAAATTGATAGTAGGTCTCAATTTAGACATTGAATCAATAAAAAAGAGATGTTTTGAAAACTAGATATATTAAATTATGAAGTCAGCGTATTTTGTTATTCATTTGTTTAGTTATATTTAGAGAAATGTAGTTAAAAATTAGTAGTACGGCTGTCGGTTAGTCGGTGCACTTTTTCTGTCTTCACGTTTCAGAAAAACATACGCTACGAAATGAAATGAATCTTTCTAAATAAGTTTCCATTTATTCTCAGGATGATCCTCATTGCTGGTTGTTATTAGAATTATAGTCGTTTAAAATATATTTTGTTTTCTTCCGAATTTCATTTTCTTTTGATGAATAAAATAAAAAAGCTCATGAGGCGTGCACTTTTGGATCTTCCAAAATATATTTTTTCTTTTATCTTTGTATGGTATATTATCTTTTTTTGTCACAAAGCTATTCCGAGCGTAATGAGGATGATGTATGTACACATTATTTCGTTTCAGTTACATAAAAGAAATTATTACTTGAAAATATTGAAGTCTTTAATTAATAATATCGTAATAATTTGCATGTTAGACGATTGACCATTAGTACCTTTTAAGAGATTAAGAAGAAATCAATCCACACGAACACCTTTACTTTAAAAAAAACCTGTCAATTATTCAATTAAATAAAGAAATGGACGATGAAATACATATTTAATAGTTGATTTACTCGTATTTAGAAATCACAATGTCATCAAACTCTTGGAAGTTTTTACTAATCTAGTTAATAATTACGAATTTTGACCTCACCAGGAGCACATCAAATGCAAGAACGTAATAATATGCTAATTAAGTTAAACTAAATAATTAATTTATTTATAATATAATTATCATGGTATTAATTACTACATATCTATAGGGTAAAAGTTCTGTAAAAATGCATTAAATCTAATCTCTATAACTATTCACATCCATAAGGAACCTTGAAAGTTTCATTACTGAAGTGTCATGGTATAACTGAAAAATCTGCTTCTTTAAAAAATAAGAAAATATTTTTAAAGTACCTAGTAGATATAAAAATCAATTGACTGGATTTCTTATCTACTAAAACTACTATAAAAATGTAAAGATTTCTTATATTTTCGTGTATACAATAATTTAATAAAAGAAATTTCAAGGATGAGAACGTGTTTAATTTTAACCTATTTTTAATTTCTTATGTTTCTGGTGCTTTCTAGTACAAAATTAGGTGTTTTATTCTATACTGTACGAATGTTTTGGATCATTAACACTGTACCAAAATAAATTTCCCAATGATAAATTTAGATTGGGGTAAAATAATCTTATACCCTACAATAAAACTATTCTTTATGATTTTAAATTTTCTATAAAGTAGATTTTTCAATATGCCAATTAACTCAGATGCCAATCTGCCACTCTAGTGGCTAGTATTACTCTAGTAATAGCAGAGTACAGGATGTCCCAGAAATAATGGATAATCCTGGAGCGCCTAATGTTACAAAATACAAAAAGAAATATTCCAAGTGGTGCCAAAAACATGATGGGTTTAAAAAATGTTTTTGTTGACCTTACTGTACTTTCATATATACCACTGCCGCAAATTAATGAAATTCATTGCGTTTTTGGTGTTCTCTTTTTCCTCACAGACTATTCTATTAGAAATGCAGTAAAGAGTATGAGTATTTATTGTAGTTTATTGCAAAAAAACTTCAATTTTTAGCATGAAATTTTATAAAAAATAATTTTGACAAATGTTTGAGAGCCATTCGTGAAAAAAAGTATGAAAACCTAAGTGGCTATTTCAAAAATATGCGCAGTTAATACAGTTTACAAAATGGTAAGTATAATACATAATTTTATCCAAAGATAGAAAATAAAAAAAATCTTATCATTTCTTTAACGGTGAAAATGACAAGAGCGTTCTTGAGTGAAAGAGACCTTTTTATTGTAGTAAAGATCGTATAATATCGGTATTTACTACACGAGTGTTGCCCACGCTACCATCTTTTGTTTATTACGATTTACGAGACATGGATGGGTAGAGTGTGAGTGACCGAAAGAAGAGAATAATGTTAATACATTGTACCTTTTCCCGCGCGACTGAGCACATAACAAAGGCAAGTATTTAGTTAGTGCGTCTCTCGACTTGTTGGGTTCGTTTGTGTGCATTCCTTTTAAAGTTCTCTGTGATTTTAAAATCAGTATTATAACGACCACTAGGCTTGTATCTGTACTGATATTGTGTATCAAGATGTCACGTATTCAATATACGGAACGAAAGAATACGCAAACATGCACTTCATTTATGGTGAATGCAGAAGCAATGCAAGTGCTGGTGCAGCCCTTTATAGGTAAAGATACCCTACCACGCGCTACCTAGATTACTGTGTATTCATCAGAGTCCACAGGTGTTATTCGGAAGGTAGAATACCTGGCATTTGTGGTACGAGTACTGGAAGACTAGCTTAATATCAATACACAGGACATTGTGCTTAGCGAAATTGAGCAAGACCCGTCCACCTCTAATACTAGAGTAATAGCACGACGTACTGGAATCTCGGAGACGACCGGTTTTTGGACTGGTATATTAAAGGGAAAAATCATTGGTTAGTTTGAACTGCCTGGAAACTTATCTGGACGAAGTTATTTGAATTTTCTACAAAATGATCTGACTGACAATCCCACTGGCTACAAAATGATGGTTGTCCTGCACATTATGCTGCAAACGTCCGTGTGTATTTAAATGCCATGTATCCAAATAAATGGATTGATCGTTTAGGTCACATTTTGTGGACCTCCGTGATTCTCGGACTTAAATCAACTAGAAATTTCTACTGGAGGTGTCTTAAAGAACAGGTGTACTTCAAGTCTATTTCAAGTTTGGAGGAATTGCGCAGTCGTGTGCAGGAGTCAAAAATAACTGAACGGCACTACGCACGACTTCTTAAAAGAGCATTTATTAGAAGATGTCGAGCTTGTATCAGAGTCGGTGGCAGACCATTCGAACACCTATTATAAAATAAAGATTGATTTATGTACAACTTAACGCTTTTATTATGACAATTTAAGACACGTTTACTTTTTTCTTTCTTTAGTCGAATTTATTCATTTAGCAACTTAACATTAAGTAAAATTACGTATTATACCATTTTGTAAACTGTATTAACTGCGTATATTTTTGAAATGACCACCTAGATCTTCAAACTTTTTTTTCACGAATGGCTCTCAAATTTTTGTCATAATTATTTTTTATAAAATTTCATGCTAAAAATGAAGTTTTTTGAAGGTTTTATTTATTTTTTTGCAAAAAAGTACAATAGATACTCATACTTTTTACTGCATTTCTAATAGAATGGTCTGTGAAGAACAATAAAACACCAAAAAGGCAACGAATTTCATTAATTTGCGGCAGTGGGCTACATGAATGTACTGTAAGGCAAATAAAAATATCTTTTTAAAAATCTTCATATTTTTTGGCAGCACCCGGAATATAATTTTTTTGTATTTTTATTTTAGCGCCTGATACCTATACTACCAGGCCCTCCAGGATTATCCATTCTTTCTGGGACATCCGATATATTTTTAAATATATTTAAAAATAGTTATTACGATAAACAGTAAAAAAAAACTTCTGAGATTTTGCCAATGGTATTGGAAAGTTAAAGTAAACATGAGTTGATAGTTGTCATATTTTTTTAGATATGAACGACATTGTAGATTGCATAGGCCCCTATATAAACTAATTTTTAGGAAAAATAACTACCTAAATAACCTTAAATAACTTTCAACTGATTAAAGCGGTGATTTCATATAATAAAGTTGCAGTCTGTGTAATTAATAGGATAAACAGAATAATGACTATTACAGAATAACGTGTGGGTGATTGTTGTTGACACATCAGGAAAATATTTTATACAGAATGTTGTTAATCTACGTTTAAAACGTAAGGGAGAAGACGCTTAGTTAGCAGCAAAAACAAAGTAGAAGACGTTGTCAAAAGAATATCAGTGACAACATTTGGTCAAACAACGCCTCGTACTTATACCATAGTACCAAAAATAAACTGCTTACTGAACAGCTGTCTCACAGAATACCAGCATAATATAGCTGCTTAATGTTGTTGTGTTTCGTATGGTGAGTGTAGAGAACTGGAGTCCTCAGGGTTGACAACGCTCTTCGATTGCGTATTTATCTTCGATTAAGAATCAAAATGCAGATGCATTTTGATTCTTAATCAAAGATAAATATTCTCTGGATCTGTAGTTCACAGCATCCATTTACCATCTAGTGGACTCGTGTGCTCGTTTGTCACGCCCAATTATAAAAAAGATAGTAAGAGTAAAATTTGTTATGTAAGGTATAGTTTTGTGGGAATGAGAGAGAATTATATTTTATCCCATTGCTCATTTTTTTTTCTTTACAAATTTTCAAAAATTGTTTTTATTTAATTAACGCATTCAAAAATTAAGTCCAAGGTCATCGAATATCGCGAATTGATCTTCAGAACTTAGGACATATAACACAAGCCAAATACTTGTTAAACAGTAAGCAACTAAATTAAATAAGTAGAAATAGATTGTGAAGAGCAAGTAGCAAGAATTCTGATCGCAAGCAGCAAAGTAAAAGTGGAAAACAAACCGGATATTTAAAAAATTGAGGACAAGGCCAAGAAACATGTTCTTCAAAATAAAAACTCCTATTTATATACAGATGAGTATAAATCTCTCTATTATGCATAATGTCAATGAAATTTTATACTTGTATTTTATATTTTTCACTTTTTATTTCGTTTTCTATTTACATTTTTTGATACACCGCCTCTGCTTGACCTAATACTAGATTTAATAACATTTAAAAATACAACTTGACGAAACTTTTACGGTAGTAAAATTTCATTTCTTTAGAAAAAAATCGTTTACTGCTTTGCCCGGTATACGAATGTGCTTTTGCTATAATATTGCCAAAGCCTTTCCCATAGATTGCTTCATAGAGGGGATTATGCTTTAGTTGCCATGCTTGACAAGCGGGTTTGGCAACCGCAGTTTTTATATACATCCCACTGCTGGGCACAGGCCTCCTCTGATTTCTGAGAGTTTTTATGGCAAGGAAATGTCCGCCGCACTGCCCCAATTGCAACAACATTAAGTTGGCAAGCTTCACATGTCTTCGAAATATTTTTTTCTTATTTTTCAGATATGTAGGTTTCCTTAATAAATCAGCACTTAAAATTGCAATTAACAATTTCATTGATGCCGGCGGGGATCGAACCCGGTTTGACCACGTACTGTGAAATTTACAGCAAACGCTTAGCACCTGAGCTAACACGGCTCTATTATATAAACTATTTAGAGTTATTATCACGAAAATGCTGCCATATTGTTTGATGCTGATTATTGATATACATACAATATATTGTTTATCGTAATTTTTTATATGTTTATAGAAGAGGCGTGATAAACGAGCACACAGTCCACCTAATATTAAGTGGATGCTGTGGCCCATAGACATAGTCTACAATTAACCGAATGAAGAATGAAAATGCAGATTCGTTGTCACCCTTGAGGATTAAAATGGAATGCCTTGATGCCAGTAAAACTCTCTCTCGCTCGGTTCTCTACACTCACCATACGAAACACAGCATTAAGCTGCTATTTTACGCTGGTATTCTGTGAGAGCGTGGTCCTTCCCCAGTCAAGCTGACCCATCGTGCTAGAACCATAATAATATAGCTGCAGCATGACTTTACTATGTAAATCTTCGATCAACAATACCAACTAAATAACGGGTCACGTACAAAGTCATAGCTAAATACTGTCCGCATGAATATAAACTATGAAAAGACATAAATTAAATAACATTTAGTGTGAAATCAACCTTAAGTTATAACAAATAAAGTTCTTTTTCTAGTTATTGCCTTGCGAGCTACTCTCTCACGTGCAAGAGCTCACGTCTCAGTGCGCTCTTATTTACGTAGATGGATTTCTTGCGCCGACCCGACATCTAGTTGGTATTGTTGATCGAAGACGTACATAAAGTAAATGAACCGTATCGTATCCGTACCGCAGTGGTAAAGCGTTTGGTTGCAGCACTGCAGGGCCATTTTTTTCGTTCCCGCACTGTACAAGTGTTTCTGTGCTGTAAAATAAATACCCTGCGTCTGTATATTTGTTTTAGCAATAGTTTTTTTTAAATAAGGGTGAAATATAGTTTTTTTACATTAATTGGATTAATTTACTTTTAAATGTAACAAACACTATGTACAAATCACTAGAGGAAGATACTACTCGCAGAGATCGTTTAATAATATGTAGTCGCTTTCAAAATTAGTGCTCATTACATTTTTTATAGATTCATTTACAAACATTGAGTTTAAGCGGTACATACACTGGCCATCTGTTCCAGTTTCCCTCTGTCACTCTTACGACACCCGCGGGATGATATAGGATAGTGGATATTCTTACACTACACAGTTACAACAAACAAAAAATAAGGTTTCATAAGTTTGTTGGGCTTTAAATACGAAACCAAAAAACAATAAGGTTTCATATTTATAACCCTATACAATTATATTGTTATACGTCTTAAAGTAAACAACATTTTCTTGAATTTTGTTCCGGGCGACAATAATTCAGCTTGTTTTTTTGCGATACACTATATACTCTATAGTCCACAGCATCACACAGATGAGACAGCACACACTCATTGCTAAGAAACAATACAGGTATGTTCCGGTTGCTTCGTATATGAGACCTGAAAAAAATAATTTAAGGTGTTTTCATAGCCCATGTTACTTATGAATATGATTGTATGTCACCTTAAGTCACAAACGTAGTTATTGTGGCCTGAAATACATAATGTAACTTATAAACAAGTGGTAAAATTATAAAAATTCTATAACTGACTTCAATATAAATTGAGAACATCATCAGTGTAGTCGAAGTCAATTAAATACGCATCATTAAGGATAACTCAAAAACTACTGGTCAGATCCTGTTCAAATTTATACGATACTACATGAGAATCATCAGCTTTCAAACAAAAAAGAATCATCGAAATCTGTTCATCTATAAAAACGTTATGAGGTAACCCATATAAAAAAGAAACATACAGTCGAATTGAATTGACCTCCTTCTTTTCTTGCAAATTAGTTGAAAAATAGATTGTGAACAGCAACACATAACAGCGGTGTTTGGGGCACAAAGATGTAAGCTTTTTTCTGCTAATCCATAGACAAAAATATAGTTAAGCCTTTGTTCAATAGGAACACGCTCTAATATTTATGATAATATTTCCTCAATAATCAGCTTGTTAATTTTATTTATTTGGAATGGTCAATTTTTTTCAAAGTGCACTACCATACCATTCATCATCATCATCATCATCATTATCATCACAGCCCTTCACAAGTCCACTGCTGAACAAAGGCCTCCCCAAGTACCACACAGAGATCAAGCTACTAATACAACCTATAAAATGTTAACTGCTAAACATAAGCCTCCCCTATAGATTTGCTAATAGGGGGATATTTGTCATAGTAGCCACGATTGGCAGGCAGACGTTGGGCATTTGTCCCACTGCTAATAATGAACAAGAAGCGAGCAGAAGAAACTAGATATGAGTGGGCGAGCAGCGAGAAAGGAGGGTGTATTTTCGATAGTTTTGTCGCTGGGCTATATGCGAGTGCACTCAGATACGCACTGTAGAGTAAAATGTCCGCTGGTTGGTTACTCGGCGTGATGACCGCCAAACGAGCATCGCTGAGCGAGTTTTATCATTAATAACACTTTTCGCTTCGACAAACTAATGAAGAGAGAGTTCTTGCCGGCACAGCAGTGCGAACAGCCAGCGATCAACTACTATTATGCATTTCTATTATTGACACGGGATCTATGTCTATTGTGCGTTTCTTGAGTGAGAAAATAGTCAATAGCTAATCGTTTTATTCGTCGGCGGTGGGAGAAGTGGCAGAAACCGCAATTTTTTATTATTATTGGCTTGTTATCATGAAGATGCTTGCAGCCCATCTGTTGATTCAGTAACCCTCTGTCGCCTCTAAAGACACACATAAAACGGTCTGGAGTAGTGGATTCTCATACGCCGCCAACCCTTGGCGAAGTGGATGATATGTAAAAATGATTACCTATTAACGGGTCAGCAATAAGCATCAGAAATCCTGAAAAGATGATATGCAACGCCAATGCAGCTGGAAACCTGTCGGGAGCAGCTGTGACCAGGACGAGGGGAAAGAGCACTTGTACGGAACAGCGCACCAACCCCGAAATCACCGTTATGGTGAACACGAACCATATTTCACTGGAACACACTAGCGCTGAAAATAAAACAGTAGGTGTTTAAAAAAGTATATGTTATGCTATTTTCAAATTTGAAATTCAACAATTAAGTTAAATTTCAAATTCAACAATTACTTATGTCAAATTTTAAATTCAACAATTATTTATGTCAAATTTCAAATTCAACAATTACTTATGTCAAATTTCAAATTCAACAATCATGTCATAAGGGGCAGCTTTGTTGGCAAGCTAAATGTAGAGTAGACAATGTGGCGATTTGATAAAATGTTCACTCAAGTAATGGACAGGTGTGACTTAGTACCGTATTTTGTGGCAATGTGCGGGAAAGACTATACTATACTCAATAACTGGACTTTTGCGCTGTTTTAATTATGTTAAGATTAAGAAGTTAAGAGAATGTTATTGTTAGACGAACCCAGTAACGCTGGGACCAGTCCTCAGACAAGCCAGCACTGCCCTGCCCTGTTTTGTTTAGATGAGGCCAAATGGATTCATTTCATTCCTAGATTATTCTTGTAAATCGTTGTATTAAATTAATGATTTTTTAAACTAACTGAAAAATAATGTTTAACATAATATATCAAATACAGGAATTTGTAAAGTTGAAAAGTAACAATAGGTATGTCCTATTGCTGGTCTGTGATCACAGTCACAGGTCTCTTTCCATTTCTGAGTGTTTTAGGACATAGAAGCGACCGCCATGTATACATGGACTTCACACGTCCTTGACATTCTTTGTTATTGATTTCATTAAGACGCTACCCTGACCAAAACCTGGCAAAAGTGCGTTTTTCAGACTCTATTATCTCATTAGTTATGAAAAATAAACTACATCTAAAAGTACATTATTAATGTTCGATATCTTATCATCGCATTCCACGTTCTAATTTATTTTTATGTGCTATAAATACATTTAAAATCAACTTTTAAAAAATGACTAAAATTCTTGATTACATGCATCTGTTGCTAAACGCAACGCTCTAATCATTTGAGGATAACACTAATGGATAGATAATGAAAAAATCTATATTCTCCACGTTTTATTTAAATTTTTAAGTTCGTTTTTTCTCTTTTAATTGAAATAATTCCGAAAATTGTGTGACTTCTATGATAAAGGGGCGTGCGCAGAGTGCGGGCGGCATTACGCTGTATGCGTTCATACGAGGTGGCCGCGTCGCTGGTCGCGGCGCGTCCGTATTTCGCCGCAAACATAATATTATTTGAGTACCTACCAACCGATGCGCTTACGTCACGGTATATTGTAACTCGGTCGTATCTTAGAAATAAATATTACAGCCTGCGGTACGTAAACATGCGATAGGGCTGCTGCCTCCAGTATTTTTACATTTGCCCATTGATTTATGTGTTTTATAACTCAATGCATTTTCCTACTTTGTGTTTCCATTTAGTTTTATGATTGTACTTAAATATACTTTTTTATATAAACAAATATAATAGGTACTTTGTGAATTGAATAGGAAGTGTTCAATAAAAATGCGTGTCGTTTCATGATTGGTAGATTTAATTAAAAAACCATGTTTATGTTTGAATAACAAATCGGTCTTATAAATTTGCGGCCGAAAAATATTTGCGCCTCGGCTGAGACGTACGAAATGCTTTATTATTAAAATTTTAAATATAAAAAATCCGCATTATAATATAAAGCTTAATTAAAAATTGTTTTGGGAAACATGGACAAGTTGGAGTAAAGGAATATCTTTTACTTGGTTATAGATACCTGCAGCTATTTTACAATTTATATGTTTGGTTTTAAATGAAGTTTGGATTTATTATTTTTTTATTTCTATTCTATTTTCTGAAAGGGTCCTAGGAAAGGAATTATCCACCGCGCTGCCCCACTGCGTGTTGGCGAACTTTGCATGTCTTCGAAATATTATTTTTCTTATTTCTCAGACATGCAGGTTTCCTCACAATGTTTTCCTTCACCACTGAGCACGTGGTAAATCAACACTTAAAATTGCAATTACAATATTATTGGTGCCGGCGGGGATCGAACCCGGTTTGCTCGCACACTGTGAAAATTTTAGCAAGCGCTAACCATCTGAGCTACCACGGCTCCTCTCCTCTCGAGCTAGAGACTTTATTTTATTTATCGTCAGGCCTGTTGGTCTAGTGGTTAGTGACCCTGACTGCTATGCCGTAGGTTGTGGGTTCGATTCCCACCCAGGACAAATGTTTGTGTGATGATTTATCTATAATATTTATGTATTTAGAAATATATAAGTATGTTTATCAGTTGTCTAGTACCCATAACACAAGCTCTGCTTAGCTTGGGACTAGATGGCGTTGTGTGATATTTGTGGAATATTATTATTATTATATTATTATTGTTGGGGTATCTGTATAGTTTTCTCATCTGGTTGGTTTTTATAAATATAAATTAAAATGAAAAGATAAATATACATAAATATCAATAAAATAAAATAAATACAAAAAATATACAAATAAATAAAGATCCAACCATATTAAATAAAAAATAGTCTCCTATCTTTCTCTCTATGTTTTGATCTCCTAAAACGAGTTTGAGTTGGTAAAATCAAGGCAAACTTAGGGTAGGGTTGACAATTATTATTTTGATAATAAAACTAGTGAAATTCCGCGGTTTTATATGCGCAAGCGTGAACGTAGTTAGAACATAATATAACCTTTATATTTTACATAAATATCCTAAAAACTTATTATTTTAATATTTTACTAAGTACCTATAAAATTAATGATTTCTTATATTTACGCGAACATTGCACATGATTAAAACTACTTTTACGGATTTTATCGCGTTTATTTTTTATTTTTTATTTTTAATTCCCGACGTTTCGGGCGCTTTCCAGCACCCATGGTCACGGGGGACTGAGATGACTGACGTCCCGATGTCATTGTTAAACCCGGAGTACCTTCAGCTTTTTTAATTATTGTTTATGGTCCGATCTATGCAAAATGAACTGACTATGTCCTGAGGTCTTGCAGTGGTATGCTTGGGTTTAGTTTTAATTTTATTGATTATAGGATCCCAAGCAGGTGGTAGTACCCAGCCTCCTTCTCTATTGAAATTAGGATGTTTTTTAATTTCAATAGCCTCACGTATCATCCTTGGTAGGAATCGGTGTTCTTTCGCGAGGATTTGTGGTCTATCAATCTGATGTAATGGTTGATTTGATGATTTTGCATAGATCGGACCATAAACAATAATTAAAAAAGCTGAAGGTACTCCGGGTTTAACAATGACATCGGGACGTCAGTCATCTCAGTCCCCCGTGGCCATGGGTGCTGGAAAGCGCCCGAAACGTTGGGAATTAAAAATAAAAAGTAAAAAATAAACGCAATAAAATCCGTAAAAGTAGTTTTAATCATACCTATAAAATTAACAAGTTTATTGCATTTTTATTTGAGTAATTTTTTATGCAATTTCTTTATCTACGTCTATTTTTAGGAACCTTTATTTAGTCTGAATCATACATAACACTATATTACTGATTTACTTACTTATACGTAGTTTTTTTGCAGTTACAAATATCTTGTGAGGTTGAAAAAGGTAGTAATGAAAAAATAATAAGAATAATAATAATTGACGTCAACAACCACTTTTCATATCATGGTCCATTAGGTTGCAGCTTCACCGAACCACAACTTATAATAATAATAATAACAATAATAATATAATATTG
Organism: Parnassius apollo; assembly: GCA_907164705.1. NCBI lineage: Eukaryota > Metazoa > Arthropoda > Insecta > Lepidoptera > Papilionidae > Parnassius > Parnassius apollo. Next base: position 7,289,287 of record CAJQZP010001593.1, on the reverse strand, counting down.
TTTTGTATTTATTTTATTTTATTGATATTAATGTATATTTATCTTTTCATTTTAATTTATAATTTTTATATATTTAAATATTTATATAACCGAACCAGATGAGAAAATTATACGGCTCCAACGATTTTAGCGACGAACGCTTGGATTTATTTTTAGAAAATGTCCTTTTGTCCATGTTTTCAGGCAATAAAAAAGCTGCTACAGTATAAGAAGGTAAATTTCGACTAATCATTAACGGTCGTTATAACTCAAGTGGTATGTCGGTCGGGCGTGATATCGGAGTTCCGTGGTTTGCGTCTTGGCTTTGGTCCCGCTTTTTTTTCCTTTTTTTTCAAGTTCCCTTCTTTTTGTGAGAAAATTTATTATTTCAAACCCTTTTTTTTTAGTAATTTTTAAAAATACGAAAATTTTAATTTTAAAAATTAAAAAAAATATCTATTTAGTTACTAATGCTATATTTATTATTTTAATAATTACCTACCCAGTAGGTAAATATTAAAATAATAAATGTAGCATTATAAACAGTAAATCTCCCTCAAACTCAATTTACTAATATTGCTCCTAAATAAGGAATAGCAGATAAAAGATTAGTAGGTAATAACTATTGCTCCTCAAAATTATATTTGACCTCAAGGTAAAACATATCCTAAAATTCAGTAGCTAAATAAAATAATAATAACTACTATTCAAGTATATTTTCAATATGTAAGTAAATGAAAATAACAAAAATGAAGCACCATTAGCATGTAAAGTTCGAATCCATAATTAATATTTCGACAAATATTATAATTTACACTATAAAAAGCTAATTCAATATTAGCAGTATAGTATATAGTTAAAAATAATCAAAATAGTCATTTTTATTAATTAGATAATATATTAGAATACATAATTCTAATATAATGCAACTAATATACCGAATAAAGAAAATTAAAATACATTTATCATTGTACGCCGTGTCTATTTCCATAGAAGAGTTCATTGACATTGAAAAAATAATACTACGTTCGTAGCAGTAGGTGGCGTCTTTTGGCGATTTCTTACGCGATATATTGTAGCGAGCGTCGACAGACCAAACGCTCAAGGTCGTTCGCTGGAGGTAGCGCCTATTCAATATTATATAGCCTATCAAAAATAATCGCTAGTTTGTAGATATTTTAGACGTTACCTTTAAAGATCCGTGCAAAGTCTGAAGGGGATGGTACCTTAAACCGCTTAGAACATATTAAACTAAACTTGACTTAAATTTCTGAGGTTTTTAACAACAAAACCCTTTTCTTTGAATTAATTGCTAATTGTGCCCAGTAACAGTTTTTGTGTTATTTTTTTTTGTAATGTGTGATTACTCAAATAATATAATTTCCAAGCATCTTTATCATCAGTAAAACATTCTACGCATATTTAAATTTAAGAAACAAAAGAAAAAATAAGTAAATGTTGTGTTCATGTCATCATAAAAATAAATAAAATAACCTTGATTGTTCAAACCTTTTTAAAAATACCTAGTTATTGCCCTTTCTTTTGAGATATTATTTACTCAGATGTCTTATCAACTCTTGGAATTAGGGTGCACCAACCAAACTGCGGACAAATATTTTTATTTTTATACGGACCAAAATAATGCACAACTTTTGCTAATGCACTATGGTTTTCATTAGAACTGATTAGTATTTAGATTATATTTATAGATTATAGATAAACGGAACAGAGATAAAGCTTCATACAACCGCGCAAATCGGTTATCGGTTGCACAACCACAAGCATGCAGAGCAATGAGCATGTGTGCGAGACCACTGGCCTGGGACTTGGAAAAATCCGGTTACGCTGGCACAGCTAGTGGACAATCTCAGGGTCTGTGCGACACACATTGTTTGTTTTGTTAGTTGCAAGTTTGAATATTTTAGTGTAAATACGTGGTATTTTAAATCATGGTTGTTTATTGTACTGTGCATATGAATATTACTAGAAAAATAAAAATGTATTATACTTTAACTATCCCAAATGGTACAATACGTAAGAAAATACTTGATTATTACTTTTTTAAGTAAGTGCCTTTATTTTATTGTATGTACATTTTTTAATAAGAAGAGGGTACTGCTACACGGTGTGTTTTTACCTTTTTTATTAATATTACAAACTTTTACTAAACATTTTTTGGTTGGTATGTAGGTAGAAGGTATGTGTGTTACGTTCACATATTGCATGCAAGATTTGAACCATTTCCCGATGGCTGATTGAGTTGAAATTCTGTAAAACGTAACTTAAGTGACAATGCAATAATATGATGGATATAATCTGGCGCTGCAGTTAGGATTGTCTCCTGGTGAGGAGACAATCCTAAACTATTCAACGGGTAGTAACAGGGTCACGAAATTTTGTGTGTTAGTTTAATTTTGATAGTTCAACACAATTTTTATCATGAACTGCTGCTGCAGCTAGCATTGTTTCCTTATGAGGTAAATCTTTAACGGTTAGTAGCATGGACTTGAAACTGTATTTAAATTTTGTTTACTAAGCGTGATCTTCACCATAAACTGCTGCTGCAGACAGGATAGTCTCACGAGGGAACTCCTATAGTAAACTTTATGTTAGATTCAGAATTTACCATACCACTAAAAGAAATAATAAATTAATAAAAAAAATATAAAAGAAAATTATTTCAGTAAGTAATTTGTAAAGTATTCTATCATACTGAATAATAAAACTATTTAACAAATGTTTTGTTAAATTTCTCTTCATCTATTGTAACAACCCTACCAAAATAGATAACAATTTTGCACGTTCTTAAGAAGCTTTGCCTCTGTTCCGTTTATCCACTTATGTGGCACGTGCACGGATTAATTTCCAGAAACTCGTTTAGCAAAAGCCGCCGCGCGACCTAGAAAAACTTGACATTTTTGACTCTCATGTAGCGCCTAGTGAAAGAAGGATTTATTTTTTTAATTAAGGTTTTTTAATTTTAATAGAACAATCAGATTAGTAAATATTATAAAGTCGTTATTTATTCATACTGATTAGGATCAATACTCGAGTAATAGGGCGGGTTCGTCACATCTCCGGAGTTCAGTTAGTCAAGTAACGATTGTCCTTTTGGCCAGACTTTTTTTTTATTGATTGAGCCTAACCGACTCTCCAACAAGTTTTGTGATCAATAAACTATGGCTGCTTTTACTAATGAAGAAATGCTGATATCGTCCTTATGTATGGCAGAACTTTGTTTGGTAATGGATCTTTGAGACAGCAGATAGACCGATATCCGAAACGAAGATTACCAAATGTCAGTGTTATAGAGCACATTTCCTCAACTTTATGAAATTGGAATTCATCACGCGAAACCTGGAGTCAATCCCGGAAAATATGGCCCAAGTACCGTTCGATGCAGATCCTACTACTAGCGTCAAGGCAGTAGCTTTAAAACATCGACTTTTCGGTGTGGAACATGTGGAATACGCTGCACCGAGAAAACAAATACCCTTTTCACGGCACGGGTGCGCAAGGTTTGGAAAATGAAGATCCCCCATGAAGGATTTAGTCCTGTCGCTTTTTGCTAATTAGTGACATTGAAGATGAATGGTTTTTAAAATCCATCTCGTGGACCGATAAGTCAAAAATTTCGAAAGGAGGAATTACCAACTTTCATAACCTACATCGATAAGCTGGTAAGGACAGGACAAAGAAATTTTGTAAATGTGTGTGTAATCGACCTAACGTTCATTGGTCCCCACTTCCTAACTAAATAATTTAAATGGAGACAATTAACTGGAATTCCTCATAAACGATCTTTTCAAGCTTGTCGACGAGGCCAAAATACCAATATTAGCAAACAGAAGACCAATGATAATCTTTCAGCAAGAAGGTTGTCCAGCAAATTGGACTCTAAATGTGCGAGAACATTAAAATAATTGTTTCCCAGAAAATTGGATCGCCTGATTTAACTCCTGTGGATTTTTCCGATTGGGAACGGGCCAAAGAGCTCGTGTTAATATGAAGAACCCATACGGATTTTCAATGATTACAAGTTATGAAGCAGGAGATGAAAATGAAAATTACGATCACAGAAATCGGAATTAAAATTTTGAACACGAAAAAAAAGTTAAAGAATTTTTATACGTGGTAGAGCCACGCTGCAGCTATATTATAGTTGTAGCATGAATGGATTGGCTCGACCGGGGAAGGATCACGCTTTCACAGAACACCAGCGTAAAATAGCATTAGATCCGGTGACCCTTACTTACTGGAAACGACGCGTTCCATCTTACGGCCTGGCCACGGGGAACGGCGGCGCGAACGGCGAAGCGACAGGCGGGGCGATAATTCGCGCGGCGCGATTTGAGGGCCACGGGAAGTCACGTTTGCCGCCGCGACCAGATAGGCCGAGAGTGAAATGTCTTTATCAAAGTTATCTCGATATTGCTTAGAAAGTAATTGTTTTTTGATTCAAGACATAATATTTATAAAAGATTGCGGAGTACATGATTTGAACAGGAATCGGGTTATAAATGGAGAATTCCACAACAAATAGAATGCATCTAGAAAAAAATTTCGAGTAAATACCAGAATGAGTGTCGAAACCTGCGATTATATTCTTGTTAATATTCAACCAGAATTGGAGATAAAAGTCAATGCGGATAGAATTTTAAGTGTTTTTTGTCGGCCCGGCATTTTTCGCGGCGAAAACAACTAAAATATTTTGTTCCCTATACTATTCGCCGCGTCTGCCGCCGCGATTGCCGCCGCGATTGCTGCCCGACTCCGTGGCTTGCACCGTACTGAATACTGATTCATACATTTGTTTCAGTCACCCGCCGCGCCGCCAGTCGCACGTACGATTCGCCCGGTAAATTTCGCCGGTCGCGTCGCCACTCGCCGCTACGCGTGCATGCTCCATACATTTCTATACATTTGTTTTAGTCGCTAGGCGCCTTGCCGTTCGCGTCGCGTGAATTTTCGCTACGGCGAATGTCCCGTGGCCAGGCTGTTAGTACTCAAGGGAGACAACGCATTCTGCGTTTTGATTCTTGTTTGGATAAATGTAGATGTCTATGGCTGTGGCCCATCCACTTACCATCAGGTGGATTGTGTGCTCGTTTGTCACCCTTATTATAAAAAAAGAAATATTTTTTTATGATGGCATTCACAACATTTTCTTACTTTTTTCAATTAAAAAAAGGAGCAGGCTTCGTCAATTACAAGTTTAGCTTAATATGTTCTAAATGGTTTAAGGCTTTTTTAAGGTATCATCCCCTTTAGGCTTTGCACCCACCTTCCAAACATCCTTTATATGCATTGAACTTTTACTACGAATGTTAAATTTAAATTCATTTAAAGTCACATAATCGCAAGAATAATATCGAGGTGATAGCGTGTTGCTAATGCTGTGTTAATTTAGCAAAGTTTTAAATAACAAATATTGTAACCAATTAACCATTTTTTGTGATGCGGTCATCGAACCGTGTATTCTATCTTTTTTATAGAATAAGTATTCTACGAAATTTTACCGTCAATACATTGAACAAAAGTTTGTAAGATATATGTATAGAATATTTCTTATATTATGATTCATTTGTGGTGTTTAGGTATACGTCGTTAACTTTTTTTTTTCATTATTAGTTTATTGTTGCTGCACAACCTCCATATGTTTATCTCTGCTTAGCTTAATGGTTGACTGGGAGAGAACGTCTTAAGGCATTCAGTCAACCTTATGTTCCATATTTTTGTGCATGAAATTTTAAATAAATAAAGATATGTATACAAATTTGTGTTCTAGAGTTAAGATTCAGGGATCTTTTTTACTAGTAACGGGGGAATGCATTCTAATCGAAATGACGACGCGTCTACATGTCTATGTGCCACACGCATTCACTTAGCTTCACCGGGCGGAGAACGGTGAAATTGTGCCGAAGAAATGATAATGACCACACATCGGCATTTTCAAAATTACATCAAAACGTTCTTCGAATACCTCGTTATTTGTATTGTTACGAGCTTAGGGTTCGTGACAGTAAAAACTGCCGATTGAATTACCCAAATTGACACTTTAATTACCGAACACCGATTAAAACTTAAATCACACTAATAATTAATCACACTTAACACTTTAGTTCACTTTATTTCACTCGCTCGTATCGCCAAATCAATACTGCCCGATCGCGGCTATCAACGGATTTATATAGGGCTCTTCCACCGAAACATCCAGAATATTCCAGCAAATACGGGCGCCGACCGACCAAGCGCAGAAAGTTCGAGAGTGGATCCTTTTAGAAAGCTTAATTCTTCTGTTCGATACTAGATGGCGCTGTCAGTGGCAAGTTCAAGATTGGCATTTTCTAGAAAGCCTTCCTCGCTCTGTTCCCCGACACTAGATGGCGCTAGTGCCAGGTACCAGACATCAACTTAGGCACGCATCAGTATGTAGGAAAATATTTTGTTGTGAGTTTAAAATGATATATTCCCATATAGGTCGATTTTATGATTTGTTGGAAGTTAAAGTTAAAGTCACAGTCTATATATTATGACCCAATGCTGGACACATGCCTCCTCCCATTTCCGAGAAGTTATTTAGGGCAAGGAAATATCCGTCGCTGTATGAGCGCTGTGTTGACGAACTTCACATGTCGTCGAAATATTTTTTTCTTATTTTTAGTTTGCTCACGATGTTTTCCTTCATCGCCGAGCATGTGATAAATCAGCATGAAATTGTAATGAATTAATATGGGTACCCTGTGATGAAGAACCACGGAGTTTTTTGAATTAAGAACCTAGTAATAAGATTATTGAAAAAATTAAGTTTTTGAATTTCAATTTATTTTCAGAACGCTAATCATAATTCATCATTTTACTTTTATTCTCACCTGTATGTTATATACATGGAAAAGGATATCTTATCTAAGTCATTCCACTTTACTTAAACTGTGGTGGATGGGTGCTGCCACCTGCTTGGGATCCTATAATTAACAAAATTAAACCCAAACCTAAGCATACCACTGCAAGACTTCATGATACTATAAGCTCGTTTTGCGTAAATCGGACCAAAAATTAATATTCAAAAACTGAAGGTAGCCGGACTAACTATGACATTGGGACGTCAAACATCTCAGTCCCCCCCGTGACCATGGTTGCTGTAAAGCACCCGAAACGTCGGGAATTAAAAATAAGTAAAAGTAGTGAAATAAACGCGATAAAATCCGTAAATTTAGTTTTATTCAACACAATTATTATTAAGCTATTGCATAGCTTCTATCGCGGGCCTTGAGCGCGGGGACCGAATCCAGAAATTCCGTAACGAAAAAAAACCTCACGCTCCCCACTCCGACGGGCACGGAGGTGTGGCGTTGAAAGCCGTGCATCGTCTAATGTCGCCTCTACACGTTGGCCAACACAGTGGCGAATTGAGTGGCGAATATATTGGCCGAGAGTTGGTGACGGCGTCCACACGTTGGAAGGTCGTTCAGTTTACCTTTACTTCGGTTCGGGCCAATGTGCGGACGAATTTATAAGCACCGTGGCGCAGCAGGGGCTCAGCAATGAGTGGCTGCACCGGGCGCCGCGGGTTTGATCCCGCACGGAACAAGTATTTGTATGTCCTAAAAATAATTGTTTCGGGTCTGGATGTGTGTCCTTGATGTGAAGTCGGTCAATCAATTTATGTTTGTAAACTGCCTGCGCGATACGGGAGAAAATCCTAGTGTGGGGTTAACGTTTTTATAAAAGAATTATAAAATAATAGTGGATATTAATGGGGTTTTAAATAGATATACGATATACGATTAGCTTTATTTATCCTTTACATGCATCATAAACTGGAATAAATACCATTAATAAGAACTTAACTTATTTTAAAGTTAAAGGAGTTATAATCGATTAGTCTATGTTTTAAAATTGGGTTTTGATTTTAAAGTTTAGCAAAATATGTACTTGCATTTCTATCAGACATTTGATGTATTAAAACACCTTATAATTTATTTGGTAATTTAATTATTTTTTGAGAAAGACAAAAACAATAGCAATAAATATAATTAACACTGACTTAATAATAGGTACTAATTATAACTTAGAACATAAATGAAAAACTCATGACGAGCAAAGTGGCTCAGGACCATGCTTTGCGGCAGTCTGTGGAGGAAGATGTTCAGTAGTGGACTTGTGAAGAGCTGTAATGATGATGATGATTCGAAAACTTGCACGATTGAATTATAAGAAGTCGACGTTTTTTTTATAGGATAGGGTGACAAACGAGCACACAATTCACCTGATGGTAAGTGGTTACTGTGGCCCACAGATATCTACATCTATCCTCGATTACGAATCAAAATGCATATGCGTTCTCACCCGTGAGGACAAAGATGAAATGCCTCGTTTCCTTTAAATAGGGTCTCTGGTTCTCTACACTCACTATACGAAACACAGCATCATTAAGCTACTATTTTACGCTGATATTCTGTGAGAGCGTGGTCCTTCCCCGGTTGAGCCAACCCATTCGTGCTACAACTATATATACTTCTAATATAACTGCATGGTTCTACCACGTATAAACGACGTGCTTAATTTTTTTTTTCATTTTAAAATTGTTCTCGTAATAATCTGATTGTAAATAAATGTTCGTTATTTTTTTGATAAATAGTTAATCGATTAAAACAAATGTTTAAAAATAATTAAATCGCACTAATTAAAGTAGTAGGAATGTTTAAAGTTGAAATTGGTACTAAAAGGCTGGGGCATCCATCCTACAAAGCTTGAATATAAAATTTAAATCAGATGCGTGTAATCACTCTGGGAGCTTGTAGCAAACTAAACGCGTGACCACTGACCAACGTGTGGACGCGGCGACCAAACTCTGCCAACAATCCTTTGATCTTTTGTAAAAAACCGACACCACACGGATCTCTCGCCGACTTGTGGGCCATCGTCCCAATACATACCAATGAAGCCCAAACACCCCGTCTACACGTTGGCCAATGCTATTGGCCACTACATTCGCCACTGTGTTGGCCAACGTGTAGAGGCGACATAATGTCGTTTCAGTTCGGCAGACTTCGGCACTCGGCAGACTTCGGCACGGTGTTTGTGTGCGTGCGACTAGACGTATGCGTGTACACTCAATGATAAAAATTCCTGAATAACCTACATGTATTGTAAGATATTAAAAATATTTTAAACAATATTAACTTCTCATTTATTCAATAAGAGAAAAAAAAATTGTTTTCTGCAATTGTAATCTGTAGGTTGAGTAATACCGGTAGTGTTATTGTACAGTGCAATCAACTCTATGCCTAGCTCTTTGCACGTTAAGCTAAGCTGTAGTGTAATGTGACTCTTGTGGCCATCAATAAATAAAATTACTGGTTTTGTTACATTGTGTTCGGTAAGATATGGAGCAAATATTTCCGTTATAAACTGATTGAACACGTCTGCCGTCATCCACCCCATACCAGTGTCACTACGGCCGATACCCCATTTTGGCGGCACCGAAGATGCTACCCTATCGGGTAACCTCTTATATGGAAATACTATCAATGGAAGGCATGCTATGCCGTCAGCAGAGAAAGTAAAGAGAACGGTTTCGCTTTCCTTAGCGTTTCCCTGCAGCACAGCATAGACATTTTTGTCACCTTTTGCAGCGAGGACACGTCCAGTTGAAGGGCACGTCTGGAATCCTGTCTTATCGGCATTAAAAACCCGATGAGGATCTTAAACGATATCTAAAAGGTTTTCATTAGTACGGTAGTTTCTTATTTCTTGAAACCATTTCTTAATGTCACATTCAGCTATACAAGCACTAGCTTTGGTTACTCCTTCGCTAGTTCTTTGGGTTAAGGTGGGGTGGCGTTTTAAAAAAGCCTTCAGCCATCCCTGTCCAGGCCTATTATTAACGAAAGGAGTTTCTCTTGGATTTTCAGTCAAAAATTTTTGAACGGTGTCTAAGTACATCATCTGATTTTCTTGGGAAGCCTTTGCGGGCCATTTGAATTAACCATTCCTCAATGGAATTTTCTTCTTGTTTTGTTAAATCGGGTGTTGGACCAAATTCAGACTTTGAAGTAGGGTTTTTTAGTTTAAATTGTAAAGTTGCTCTTGGAATGTTATATTTTTTTGCAACAGCTCTCAAAGAGTTTTCTATGAATTTTTTCTAAAGCCTCATCTAGCGCTACTTTCCAATAGTGAGGTATTTTTGGCTTGATTCTTTATCCTTTAATCTGTTAGAAAAAAGTAGTGATATGTTCAAAGTAAATGAATTAATATTATAGTAATGGCCTACTTTTTATATGGTTTAGAATTACTTGTGACACAGTACTTGGCCTAGGTTAATAACTATTAACATATCTTTAAATTTTATGAGAATAGAATGGGCGGTGAATATGGAAAAATAAAGGAAATTTAATTTTATAAACATAATTTGATCAGTATCGAATAAGTATAGTTATTGGCATTACTGGTCAATTACTGTAAACTTTTAAAATCATTGATACAGTAATTGGTCACAATATTTTTTAGGTTATGTTAAGATGTTAATGTTTTTCAGTTTTAACATGCTTAATGTGCTTAAAATACTATATATTATATAGATTTGTGAACACTGAACTATGATCAGTATGGTCAAAATATCACTTTAAAAAAAATGTGTACTCTTAACATTTTTTTAACAAATTTACCTGATTGCGTACCGTTGCGAAGGAATCCCCGATTACGAAAGGACAAATTCACCTACCGACGTTTTGACGAAACTTTTTGGGAGTCAACAACTGTGTTGCCAAAATAAATATTGATTAATAACATTTAACAACGAGGTTGCTAGTTTTTTAGAACCAAAGTTGAAATGGCTAATAACTGCATGGGGGCCAATGACTATACCGTTTCCCCTACTCACATGATGTAAGATTTCAAAGATAACAACTAATTTTCTGACAATTAATTTAAAATTTAAGATAAAAATAGTTGTACCTAGGTAGTCTATAGACACTTGTGACCAACTTTAAACAAAGGTCATATTTATGTTCTCATCCCTGACTATCAGCGCGCTGATAAGATCCAAGTAATTTTTGAAACAGTTTTTGGCCATATGCATACAATTTATGGCAGCGAAAAAGTGCTTTTAATAAAAATCAGGCTCATTTCATGAAGGTCGTAAGTCGCATCGGTGGTGATCGCTGGTGATAGTCGATTCAACAAGGTGGTTGCGCTGTGAAAAAAGCTTCTGGTTAATCGGACAGTGGTGGACCGCCCATCATCCAGATGATATGAATGGTATGGTGCAATAGTGAAATTTAGCGGCTGGAATTAGTCCGAACTATTTCTCTGAACACTACTCGTGGTAGTTGCGATAGAATATGCAAAGGGATGCAACATCTCCTCACAGCGCCAGCGAGTCAAACCGATCAGCGAGAACTCGGTCGTCGACGATTCAAGCCGCGCTGTATGCGATCATGTGGATGGAGTTGGCACTGGAGTGCCTTGGCCCAGAAATGAGAACAGTATTCCGTATGAGGCTAAACTTGCGCTTTATAAAGCCGCCTTACAAATCACGCCAAGCTTTTTAGAGGCCAATTTAACCTTGCCAATAAAGCTTTCTTAGATTACCTTATCTTAGGTTATCTTAAATTAGATAGGATAAAGGGGTTTCTTTTAGCGGTAAAGGTGCAACTAGTATCTTCTAGGGATTGAACTGGACTAGATTTAGTCGCCCAATCCAATCCAATCCGAGACTTTGTTCAACAAGGACTTGATTCATATACAAATTGGTTCCAGCATTGAACAATGTTTCTCCAAGCAATAAAATGATCCATGAATGATTCCAAAAAATACAGGCTTTTTGGAACACCAGCCTTCATAGGCTTGGAGTCGGAACATGCGCCGTCGACTACGACCTTAATTCCCCATTTCTCCATTGGATGAATCAGAGTGGTTACCTTTTTTAGAGTTTTGCACGAAAGCTAATTGTAACTACTAAATATGCAGCAGGGTTCTACCACGTAAAAAATCATATATCAAGGCGGTCTTAATTATGATATCGATATCAGAATTAAGACTTGGGTGTTTAGACCATTCAATCCAACGCACACGTTAACCGCACAAATCGGCATTTTTTAAAGATCACCTACAACGATGGAAACTATTCTTGTAATGGCAAAATCGATTCAGTAAACAGTTTTTATAAACGCACAAGATTTTTGAATCCAATACTTGCGCAGAGGGTAATAATGACGGAATAACGAGGCGAGTGCATTGGGTTAAATGGTCTAAGCTTGGGTGTCATAACGATCCAGTAAACTTAATTTTGTTAACTATATTGATCTTTCAGTTTCTAAAGCATCGCAGAGGCTGGTTTTGTATTATTAAGAGAATCCTTAAAGCTTTAAAATAACAGTAACCAAGAAAATACTTTTAACTTTCTAGTCAGGATTCACCTTCAATATTTATATGGTTTGGACATCGACTTACAATAATCACATCGATCAACTACTTAACAAAAATTTATTGTATCGAAAGGATACAAAAGCTATTTGTTAAACATCTGTAACATGTCTAAAAACTGAATTCATATAAAAAGGCTTGTTAACTTCAGGATATCAACCCTTGAGACTTGCAGAAAGACTTGGTTTACTTAACTTTCATTTACAAATTAATTATAGGAAACTTAAACTGCCCTGACACTATCCAAAATTGTATTTAAGAGGTTAGAGTAAGTCAGCTCAAATTCTAATTTCGCCCCCACTTCCCCGCGCGTCGTATGCTATGTACCGAAATATTTGTAATCACTAATACTGTAAGTAGAAAGGTCGTTAGACACTTATTTCATTAGGTTTATCATATTTATGCCTGTTTCTTAACGCCAAGCCAGCCGCTTCTTATTTTTATCACGGTTATTTCCCATTTTAATTTTACGTCGTACTGTTGCGTAATGTATATTCTGATCATAAGCGACACAACTTCTCCCTTCAAAAGCCTAAGCGAGACGCTAAGACTAACGGAACGACGGGAATCAAGCTCAAGACGCCGATAGTTTAGGTAATTTCTTTTTACAGTGAAAATAATGGTATTTTAAAAAAAGTAAATAACATAAGTACTGCTTTATAGTTAGTTCAGTTAGTATGCAAAGTTTCATGATCTTATTTAAAGTATTTTATGAATAACAGCGGTTTATTATTTATTTTGGAGGTAACTTTGGATTTTTTTTCTATCGAGAAAATTTTACGAAATCGTGTTTTCGTCCATAATCACTAACATTAATCCTCAACTTTACCATATATTTATTTAAAAATTAATGCTGCAATATTTTCGGCATAACGAAGGATCTTGCTAAGCCATTTGACATTATATTTCCCCTTAAGATCCCAAAAATATTTCCTTGTCTAGCCACTATGTTACACTATTCCATACCAGTCATTGTAGCGCAAACCTTAAGTCACACTATTCAATATCACGTCTTTACAAGGTTTATGAGGCATGCTAGATACTAACACAACCACAGTATCTAAAATTAAAAAGACTGTGCTCGACATTGATATCAACAATGATGAATGAAATCTTTTTTGATTTTATTTCGTTTTATAATATAATATAAGTTACTTTATGTTCATACATGCTGTGCTATCCTGTAAATAGTGAGGCATTTACTTAGTATTATTACAGATGTATTTGATTAATTTTAGTGCACTCACTGTTGGTCAGCCAAATAAAATAAATAAATAAAAATAATAATTTTAAAGAAATTGTGACATAAATTTAAAGACTTTTGGCCTTATTAACCATTGAAATATTTTTATTTTTATTATTTATTATTTGCTGTTACGCAAAAGATAAAATAAAAAATAAAGGTTGTTTCATTTATTAATAAACTCACATTATGTTGCTTAGTTATTATATAAAAAAAAAAACAAATTTATGTAAATTAATATGCTTACCAAAAAACAAAAAGTATTGTTTATTTTTACATCAAATATTAAGTAAATAAATTGTAATTTTTCATTAACTGCGCTTAAAATTAAAAAACACAACAAATTAACACTTAAAATTGACGCGTTAGAACCAATGCCAACTATAGAGTACACGTCTTTAGCACAAATTGGGGGATTCCGTCAGGCCCACTTGACGTTTAGGTGTCCAGGGGCAGAAGTGTTTAACGTACTAAAGTTGGGCGTTATAACATACAACAGATAATATATTTCATTATATATTTTTAATCTTACAACACATTAGAATAATGAACCATTGACTGTTGTAATATTATATTCATTATCGTTAGAAAGCGTCATCTGTTTACGTTTACGGTCCAACCGTCGCGTCGGCCGAGACAATGGGAGTCAATAACATACTACCTACATTCATTATGCCACAAGGATTGCGTATAGCTTACACTAATTTAAACTCTAAGCTAACTTAATAAGAGCTTATTTTACTAACACTAAATTATAACGGTAAACAAAAATATATTATTTCCTTCATTAGTTGCCTGTTGTGCCTGTTATTTAATTTGGCTGTTGTAATATATAATATATCAGTTTAGTGTTCAGTTAGCTGTCTAGCTGAGATGACAATGACACTGTTATCTGTTAAATTGTATACGTAATGTTTTGATAGCAGGTCCCCATATTACGTGAAAAAGCTATTGTTGTTTTTGTTTATTTTTCGTTAAACAAAACGCGAACACAGCCGACGACTGAACTAAACTAACCGCGTGTACAATGTAATATTTAAAACTGTTATAATATATTATAACAGTTTAAAACAACAGTTAGAAAAATATATTACAACAACATAACGAATTAGAAAAATATAACAGTTTCGCCCATCTTTATAACGTACTGAGCACTGAGTGATCCGCAGGTCGGACATGAAGCACACAGTGCGGAATCGTTGGTGGTGCGTCCCCCATGTCATCGAGAGACGAGTTGAATGCAAAAAGAGAGCCTAAAATGTAGGGTTTCTCTTTTGCGTCGTGAGCCACCATTCTCCCTGTGCAGAAGTGATGGCTTACAGAAATTCCCTTGGACAACCTTGTCGAGAGACCAGAATGCATGGGTTCCCGAAGGAAGGTGAACTAATTTCTTGCCAATTCTGCCATTGTGCTCTGACTTTGTCTCCGCAATAACTATTTCTAAATGCTTTTGAGGCGTAGTTATACTTCTTTTTAAAGTTGCTGGCACTTACATCCCGGACCACCAATGTTTCAGCCCAGGCCTGAAAACATCCCTGCATATTGCGTAATGCATTTTTATATGAGCTATCAATCAAAGGCTGAGATCTGCCTCCGATGGGTATCACAGATGATGGAGTAAATAGTTCGCAGAATTTGCAACAACGTTATACTCATCTGGCGAGAAGAAAACCCGTCCCTATCAGTAGTATAATAGTATTCAAAAAAGACCGCATCCTGTTCCAATCTGCTGACCTACAGAGCCATACAGGGTGGCAGCCTCTAAAACGCAACCGCGATGGGAGTTTGAGTGGCACCATACTCCGGACCAGACAAAGGTTCGAAGAGCCTAGAGGGGCGTCGATAGAGATCTGATATCCTTATATACAAAAGAAGATCGGTAGTTTTTCAACAGAGTTTTGTCGCTTTTCTTGAAGAACAAGACCACCGCACTTTTGCTCCACGCCTCCTGAGTAGTCCCACCATGGAGGATGGAATTAAAGAGCTTCTAAAGGAATTCAAGTACTGGTTTTCCACCTGCTTTCAGAAGCTCCATAGTAATTCCATCCTCGCCCGGGGCCTTGCCGTTTTTAAGGTACTGAGGGGCCATTATAATCTTGCTCAGACTGAAGTTCGGGATATCATCGAAATAGTTATTTTCAGTTAGTTAACTTATTTTTAAGTAACTAATTGTTTTATGTGTTTAAAGGTGTAATAATATTGAACGGTTACTTACCTATGCGTAATAATATGGTAAGACACGTTCCAAAAAAGAAAATTTTTCGGCTATCAACCGTGTAGAAGTATGTGAACACAGCTAGCAAAAATCTTGCGATTAAATCTGCAAAAGCGCCCACCATAACACACGTCGCTACTTGCATCTGCACAAGAAAATATAAAACATTATTTTTGTATGATTTCATTTGAAATTTCTACGGTTTGAAAACTAAGTAATTTTTACAAATTTTTTCGCGATAATTCCGTCTAATTCTATAATCAAGTCGTTTTCACTGCTTTGCAGTTCCCACAGTCTACAGGAGACGGAAATGTTTGATGTCTTGACATCATAGTGATCTGCTACCTTTGACTAGAGAAAAAAGAAAGGACATGACATACCTACGAAAAAAACGTGTATACCTAAACCGAATCTGGCACAAAGATAGCGCCTTGACGTAGTGCTGCGCTCTATACTTAATATCGATAATGTGGCGCTTATTTAGCAAAAGATTATTTCGTGTGATTCGTCTCCAACACCCATGTGTTCTTTCTTACTTTTTCCTACGTGTTCTTTCTTAAATAGGTTTTTTAAATGAATATGACGGATTTTTGGTGCCAATTTCTCGGTCCTTAATTTTGTTTTAGTTAACCTATCATCGATATCAAAATAAAGGAAATTAAAAGAGAAATATATTACAAGTTATACTTATGTTTTCAGTTCATTACTTTTAAGCAGTCGTTTTCTTTTTGTTTTTATAATGTAACTATCTATTATTAATGTTACAATTATTTCCCGGGAATTACTAAACAAGAAATACTAATTAAAGAATTTTTGTTTGTTTGTTAGACAGTAAATTAAGCTCAGTCATCATACTCACACTAATCAAACTATAATAAATGCAAAAGTTTGAATGTTTGTTTGTTCCTCAATCACGCCAAAAGTATCAGACCAGTTTGAATATAATAATTTGGCACACAAATAGTTTATTACCTGAATTAACATATAGGATACTTTTTATCCCGATTTAGAGGTCCCGAGGAATAGAATAAGAAATTTTGTAATAATCGAAATCCACGAGAGAATCATGAAAATAACACACTCACCTCACTAAAGTCGCAATGACAATTGATATAGTTGTCATTGAATGCGACAAAACATGGCGCCCGGCCGCAGCGAAACAATTGTTGCCATATTCGGTAATGATAAAGCTACTGTTGTCCTTTTTTACATACGAATATACTCATAAGCTAAAAAGAGACGCCGATATTTCGTTACATTCCTACAACTAACGATCTTTATGTCATGTCCTTTCTTTCTTCTCTAGTCAAAGTCTGCTACCCTATATTAGGTGACAAAAGAGCACACAGTCCACCTGATGGTAAGTGGATGTTGCAGCCCATACACACAGATTTATCCTCAACTAAGGACGCAAATACGTCGTCACCTGAGGACTAAGAATGAACGCCTCAATTCCAGTAAAACGGGTCGCCGGTTCTCTACACTCACCATACGAAACACAGCGGCATTACGCTGCTATTTTACGCTGGCATTCTGTGCGAGCGTGGTCCTGCCGCGGTTGAGCCGACCCATTCGTGCTACAACTATAATGTAGCTGCAGCGCGGCTCCAACTTTTAAAAATTAAGTTTTATGTGACCTACGCCGTAGGAGCTTACTGTACAGCTAACCAATATTGCAAAAGTCTATTATACCAATAATTTAAAATAAAGATTAAATTTTTAATTTAAATGTAACATACAGGTTTCTTTAAGAGCCGTGGTAGCTCAGATGGTTAACGCTGTAAATATAACAGAACGCGAGTAACCCGGGTTCGATCCCCGCCGGCACCAATGAAATTGTTAATTGCAATTTTAAGTGCTGATTTACCACGTACTCGGCGGTGAAGGAAAACATCTTGAGGAAACCTGCATGTCTGAGGAATAATAAAAAAAATATTTTGAAGACATGTGAAGTTCGCCAACACGCATTGGGGCAGCGCGGCGGACACTTCCTTGTCCTAAAATCCCCTCAGAAATGAGGGGAGGCCTGTGCCCAATAGTGGGACGTATATAGGCTGTAACTTACTTACTTAACTTATACAGGTTTCTATACGGCTGGTTTTCCTCTCATGCTTACCGCCGGCGCTGACGGTCGGCGCGTAGCTTGTCGGCGCTAATCGGTCAGCTCGGACCGTTTTAGTATCGCGCTGATCACCGTGAAGTACAGACGCAAACAACGTCGATGTTAGTGAAAACTGTTGCCGTGTACTATTTAGCAAAGAAAAAACGTCTAACAAAGAAAAAACTACACGTTCATCCATTAATCGAGCAGAGAATCTTTGTAGGGGAATTCGTTATATTATACGTCCAGTTGAGAGACGACGAAGACAAGTTTTTCAACTATTTCCGTATGTCATCAAGAAGTTTTGACGAATTACTAGCAAACCTCCAAAATAGATTGATCCATTGCAGCTTGACACGAAAACGCTCACTGAGTGTGGAGGCGCGAGGCGCACGCCCGCGTATAGCTCAGCGCTGACGGCCGTCAGCGCTGAGGGATCTGCGCGACTCAAACACGCTACATATAACTACATACATATTAACCCATCAGCGCCGACCGTCAGCGTGCGGTCAGCATGACAGGAAAACCAGCCTCTAGTTTCCTTCATAGCCGACAAATTAGAGTCGACGGGAATGAATCTCGGATTGCTCATTCTATGAAACTTACGATGAGCGCCAAGAAAAATTGTTTGGCAAATATAACTTATTTTAATTTACATGTGTTTACCTTAGAATATCCGTACGAAAATAACAACATTGGTTCCATTGCCAGATATGTTACATCGGAAACAAATGCAAAACCCAAACCAACTAGCGTGCTAACAAATCGAGGATCCTTAAGTAAATCTAATTCAACATTATCGTAAATTATTTTCCTGAAACAAAAGTTTTTAAAACTACAGTGCATATAATTTTATTTAAAGATCATTATGATGATTTAAGCCAGAGCCAAAAATAAAGATTCTTTCATTTATTACATAAAAATGAAAATCTATAAAGAGACCATGTAATGGAATTAACTGAAAAGCTTATCCATAGAATAAAAAATGTTGTTAAATAAAAAAAAGTATTCTTACATTATACTTTTTTGAATCGATTCGTGTCTATTTGGAGTCCTCATTTCTTTAATTTCCACGGTATTTTCATCACCTATCAACATTTTGACCACAGTATCGTCATTTTTGTCTACTTCAATTTGTTTTTTGTTGATATCGACAATTTTTAGTAAGTCTGGAATTCCATAGTAGCGCCGAAAGATGAAATTTTTAGAGAATAAAATGCTTAGAGATGAAATATAATAAACATAGCAAACATGAAAATTGCTCACCTACTCCAGTAGAGTCTACTAATTTGATCATGTGCCATTCCACCGGATGCATAACCAACATGGCGAACAATAAATGGAGGTCTACTGCCATAATTAGAGCTAGAGTCCACCGGAAGCCATACTCAGCTAGTAAGAATGTCACAAGCATAGGAAATGTAATAGAGGCAACACTGCTCATTGTTTGGTTGGCGCTCATCATTGCTGTTCTTTTCTTTGTAAAATAGCAGTTGAAAGCTGTAAAACTAACGGGAATCATAACACCGAAGCCAGCTCCTAAAACAAGAACCAAAATGAAAATACAAAAAGTTAAATACCAAATAATTTGAATTGTAAAAATTTAAAAAAAATTAAGTATTAGTCAACACCAAGCTAACATGATATATTTTTAAAATTAAATACCTCTGATAACGCCAAAAGTAAAAACCAATTGATATGTTCTCGTGACGAAAATGGTCAGGACATCGCCCAGTATAAATAGTCCAGCTCCGAGTAATCCGACTTGTCTGAAGGAGTACCGCTTCAAAGCTATTCCACTCAGGAAACCTAAAATACAAAATTGGTCATAATTTCCAAAGAGAAGTTAAATTATACTTTACCACAACGTTGGAGGAAAAAGACGGTTGTTGGTTGGGAAATAAAAGTTATTTTAAAAATTTTATTCAAAGTAAAAATATTCTATTACATATTTATATTTATTACGGCTTCGCATTGGTGATTTCTGGACGCTTTCACAGAATGCCAGCGCCACCTATCGGGTCCAATTTTAATATGTTCAGATCATCCAGGAACCCACTCAAATACACACAAAAAATTTCAACGAAATCGGTCCAGATTGGTTTATATATATACAGGGTAGGCGGGAGGGGCTTAGCTTACAGTTGCGCATCGGCATACACAACTAACTTAGCTTCGCATGTTTTAGTTAGCTCACACCTCACATAGCTTAGTTTGCATAGTTTGCAGTCCGTACACAAGTATGAAAAACTTATTGACTTATATATTACTAGCGTAGAAAAACTGCGTCAGCTATCATGTTCATGGTCTGCAACCGGCTTAAAGCTATTTAATGAGTAAGTTGCAAACTTTTTCTCCTACTATCAACACGTCGTGTTGGCTGGAACGAGGCTGTGATGACCGACCGAATTAAAAAAGCTGAATCCAAATTCACAGACTGGTGTTAGGGGCAGCTTTAACAAAGACGGAGATAGAAAGATATGGATAAATGGAGACAGCGAGAGAGAGAGAGAAAGAGAGGGAGAGAGAGATATGAGAAACCTGCCTGCCCTGCGTGGTGAGTATAATCAAATCTTCTAAACAACACATGCCTACTAAGTGATTTCTAAAAGGATCTATACTGGATGACCTTTTTTATAGTCTGGAAAAAATAGGGTAACGTGAGAAGCCTATGGCATTGACATTTTACAAAAAATAAAAACCAAAATTTTGAATTAAGCGTTTGAAAGTTTGATTTTTTTGAACAATTACTTTGCTCCTGGGCCTGTGAATGTGACACTTCGAAATGACAAGGTTAAATATGCCTACAATTTTTTTTATTGCCGCTCGTAAAGTAGTGTGGATATGGTTCGAATTTCGATAGATTTTAATTTTTAATTAATTAATTTATTTAATTCAACATGTTATTTTTTGTAAAATATCAGTACCATGGGCTTCTGCTTCGTAAAATAGGTCACCACTATATTATGTCCTACCCTACAGTAGTAGTAGACTTAAAAAAGCGTTTTGATGTCAACGTGAAAATTACGTCAAAAAAAATCACACGACTATCACACGTGTTTCATCGCAATGAGGTATAGTGGTAATGGTTAAGTTACCTCCAAATATCATTTAGCCTTAGACTTAGTGCGAAGACTTCACAAGTCTTCGCACGCTCAGCGTGAGCTGAAGCAGAAGGGAGTTTTGGCGGGAACTTGGCCGTAGACTCCTGTTTTGTCGCTTGAATAATGGTTCGAAGTGGATTTTGTTTCATAAAAGTGATGCGATTTTGTGAATTAAGCGTCCACACGTGTGAACTATTAGAGAAAACGACGAAACAAGTGCCTTGATGTCGATATAAACCTCAAGTTATTTTGATCGCTTGAGCGCCTTATGAACTTGAGTGACTGTCGTCATCAACTGTCCGCTGGGTTGAGCTGTCGTCAAAATCGCCCAAGGGCTTCGCAATGTGACGCATCAGCATATTGTGAAGAAAAGAATATAAAAATGAAGATTCCGAAAGAAATGATGGGCTCAGAAGGGCTAGAACCCAGAGCTGTAAAGCCAGTTAAATAAATAAATAGAACAGTCTGAAGGATTTCGCTACTGCGGAGAGCAAGCATATTTACAGGTACATTCAATCCTATTCCTCAGAGGTGACAACGCATCTGTAGCCTTCTTTGTTTGAAGTTGGTTGGAACGAAGTTGAGTTGAGGTGAGAGAGACGCAAACAAGATACTCCAATGCATACATGTGGGATGTACTGCACTTTTTTATAAATAGCAGCTTAACTTAATGATGCTTAAGTATGTCTGCGTGCAGAACTGTAGAGACTTTTTACTGTTATTAAGCATTCTATAACAATCCTCTGGTGTGACAACGCATCTACGATTTTTATTTGAGAATGGATGTAGGTGTATATTTGGACGGTGTACTCCTTTATCTTGTCTATAAAAAAACAATTATCGCAGTCAAGTCAATTACGAAGATACTTATATTATGGATAATATTAACTTAACGTGTAGAGTGAAGAAGAAGTATATTTCTCAAATATTAAAGACTTTATATTTTCTCATACATAAAAAATTCCAAACTTGCCTTCCGTCATTGCAATATAGTATCTCGTTTACGGATATAAGTGCGCTGTATTGTTTTCATCTCAATATCGGTCAAATCAATATCATTAAATGAGTGAGTGATGCAAACTGTTTAAGCTTAGGCCCTGAATGGCAATCGGTCTCTGTATCCAATAATATCTCTTTGTCAACCAATTTGTATTAAGCTAATAAATTCATTATTAATTGGGGACAGTAACTCGAGCCTAGTGCCTTGAAACTTGAACCATACGAAATTTTACGTATGACTCGCTGTGAAACATTAGAAGTACCTACGTATAATTTCTATTAGCAAAGCAATGACCTCACTGGAAGCTGTTTGGCAACCACATTAGTGCGTCAGTATCTTTTAAATTAGGGGGATAATGACAATTTTGCGATAATCTAAAGCATACGTAGTAATTAGATTACATATTATTATATTTCTATAGATTAATAATCTGTCTGCACTAATAAAATTGTCAATTGCACTTTGAAGTATTGATTTATTATATGCTCAGTGGTGAAGGGAAATATTAAGGTAGGTGACCTATTAAAAAATAAATTACTAGTAAAATGTATTTCCAAAAACAAGCTTTTATTTAAATGCTCTAAAAAGAAGAAAATAAACTTTAAATGAAGTCGAACCCATCCACTTTTACATTATTACATTACACAATTTATATGATATATAAGCTTGTCGCGAGATTTACCTATTTTAGAAATACATACAATTACCTATTTATGTCAATATCAGGGTACATATTATTGTATTCTTGTTTATGTACACAGGTAAATCTCGCGCCAAATTCCTTTATCATCATTAGAGTAATATGCGTAGTACATAATAGCCCAATGTTTGTCATATAAATTGTGTAATTTAATAAATTTTTGTGTTTGATTTCATTTAAAGTATCCTACTTACTTCTTTTTAGAGCATTTAAATAAAAGCTTGTTTTTAAAAATATATTTTACTCGTACTATCACTTTACTTTTTATTTTTTAGTTATCACTTGACACTTGTTCTAAGTCTGTTCTTTTCATTAAATGCGTTTGTTGATTTTTGATCGCCATCTTATATCCGCCATCTTTATTTTTTATGTTGCCAGCAGTTCACCCTTGTTGTTTCTTACATTTGTTCAAGCACAACCAAACTATCCCCGACCTTTGCCAAATTATAACTCTTTACAATTGGTATGGCGGCCATTTTATTTTCCGCCCTTTTTAGCCATGAGCATAATATTCCAGTTCCAGCATCCTTCCAGCATTTTGTGACGTTCGCCATATTGAATTTCAAATAACGTCTTGACATATTGTATTTCGTTTATCAAGCCCTTTCATTTGATACCCACATCATAGTGGTTGCTGTGGATATAATAAATCGCTATTTTGTTACGTCCGCTATATTGAATTAAAAATGGCGGTATTTAAGTACCCATCTAATCATGCATTGTCTCACGAACCAAAAGTATGTACCTACCAAATTTTAGTCTGATAGCTTCAGTGGAAGTGGATGAAATATTGATTGCAAAATTCCGGGACATGTATACAATTGAAGTTAAATAAAAGCTTTTAATAGGTAATGGGTGCGTTTGACAGAAAAAAGCGCTAGTAAGCAAAATGGCGAAACTAAACAGTTTTCGGCCAGGACACGTATACTAACTTCAGTAGCGATGACACAATCCGTGATTTTGCTTATTTAATTTGTTTGTTTTGAAGTAGAGTTTATGAGTTGTTTTGTGCAATATTAGTTTTAAGTAATAAAATGACATGAATAAACATATACATGTTATAAAAAATTCATGATTGGTAAGTATTTAATATGAATACTTTACAAACATGTATTTAAATTAGGTTAGGTTCCCCGATTAAAACTAAATTCGTGTCCTAGAGGAAAATAGCTACTTGCGATTTGACAGCGCTTACCGTTTACGATCGCCATTTTGCTTACAAGCGCTTGGTAGCGCTTTTTTCTGCCAAACGCACCCAATAAGAAGTAATTCAACACGCAGGTGGACAAAAATTCATGTCAGATATGTGATGACCCCTGCGCTCAACAGCAGAACGTATATGGGTTATAACTAATTTTTAACTGTAAGCCAACATCTCACATTTTGTGATTTTTAACAGATGTCGACATTTTAGAATAAAATTATAATCTAAATCTTCTGTGTGCATCCTAGCTTTACATTGCAATATTACGATTAATATATTTTAAGCAATACATAACCCACACTTCGCTTACCGGTACGAGGTTGTCACTCGGTAGTCCATCGGTAGTCGGTTTATCGAGCTATATTGCCGGCTCATTACCATTTTAGCTTACTAATCCGTTGGGCTATGTCGGTTACTCTGGTTTTACTGCTGATGTCCTTATTTCTAAATCTATTACGCAGAGAAACCTCGAGCATAGCCCTTTTCGTAACTCGCTGAGTGACGTGAGTGAAGGATCTCCTCTCAAATTCATAAGTCATCATTGGCAATACGCACTGGTTGTACAATTTTGTTTTCAAGATTTGAGGTATACTACTTTGGTTGGATCGTTCTGGCAGACAGATCTATGTTAAATACTTAGTGCCTTGGTTCTGCTCAATTTCTTCTTCAATACAAGCTGTTTTGAAGTTGCGTGAGTCCCGCCGCATGCAGGAGATTTGTCTGTTCAATTGACTCTATGCTGTCATAGCTGCTAAATATGCAGCTTTATTTGCCGTATAATATCCATGATATTATTAAGAGTATGATCTCAAAAATAAAAAGTATATTTTATAGACATGAGATGTTCGCCACCAGCCATTGGGGCAGCAAGGCGGACATTTCCTTGTCTATAAACCCTCTCAGAAATAGAGGAGGCCTATGCCAATCAGTGGGACGTACGTAGGCTGTAACTTATAACTTTAAAAGTTAGGGATTATTTGGTCGTGTTTGAAGCATTGACTTAGGTATAAATTACTAGCGTAAGGACCAGGCCGACCGAACAACTAAAACGGACCAGTGCGCTGGCCCTAAAATTACAGTTTAGGGCCAACGCGAATCGGTCGACAGTGGCGCGCGCAGGACAGATGTGCCTGTCACCAATAGTGATTGCAATCCGGATTCTTTGAAATTAGAAAATAACTGAAAAATCCGGATTTTCCAGAGTTTTATAAATCCGGTTTTTAAGTTTCAAATCCGGTTTTTTCGGATTTTAGTGAAAATTGAGTTTAATGGATAATATTTTACATTTATCCACAAATTTTCATTCTAACTAATAAATATGTAGGTGTTACCTACTCTAATACGCTAATACGTTTAGTTTAGGAATGTGTTTTGTTGTTTATTTTCATCATCACCACCATCATTACAGTCACAAGTCCGCTGCTGAACACAGCCCTCCCCCAAGGAATGCCACAAAGCACGGTCCTGAGTCACCCTGCATCCATCGACTTCCTCATGTCTTACAAGGTCGTCACACGAATCTGCCACTTGAGAACCATTTTTCCTCAGTTATATGGCCGGTCCATTACCACTTCAACTTACTAAACTGTTGGGCTATGTCGGTCACTGTAGTTTTACTGCGGATATCCTCATTTCTAAGTTTATCACGCAGAGAAACCCCGAGCATAGCCCTTTCCATAGCTCGCTGAGCGACCTTGAGTGTCCTTATACGGCCAGCAGTGAAGGACCACATTTCAGATCCATAAGTAACCACTGGTAACACGCACTGGTTGTACAGTCTCGTTTTTAGGTTTTGAGGTATACCTGACGAGAAGATGTGTTTTAATTTCCCGAATGCTGCCTAGCCGAGTTGAATCCGTCGATTAACCTCTCTGTCAAAGTTGGACTTACCTAGTCGGACTATTTGTCCCAGGTAGACTCACTCGTCAACAACTTCGAGCTTAGTGATCCCAACAACTACCGGCATAGGTGTAACATGGACATTAAACAGGATCTTTGTTTTGTCCGTGTTCATCTTAAGACCTATCTGTTGGGAGACACTATTGAGTTCATTGAGCATAGTGCTTAGGTCCTCCAGCGATTCTGTCATAAGGACTATATCGTCGGCAAATCGAAGGTGAATGATGTACTTGCCATTGATGTCAATACCGTATCCTGTACAGTCCAGTAGCTTGAAAACGTCTTCCAATACAGCGGTGAAGAGTTTCGGGGATATAACGTCACCCTGTCTTAAACCTCTCTGCAGTTAGATAGGTTTCGAACTCTGGTTCTGTACTCGGATAGCCATCGTAGCCCTACTATACAAACACTTCAGCACTTCGACATACCGACAGTCAACTTGGCACTGCTGAAGGACTGTAGCACCACCCAAATTTCGACGGAATCAAAGGCTTTCTCATAGTTCACATACGCCAGGCAAAGTGGCAGATTGTACTCTTCGATCTTCTGTACAATCTGATGTAGGGTATGTATGTGGTCTATGGTACTGAAGCCTTTTCGGAAACCGGCTTGCTCGGGAGGCTGGAAGTCGTCGAGTCTGTGTGCGAGACAATTTGTAATGACTCTCGAAAACGGCACGTAGACGCGGCTCAGAAGGGAAATTGGTCTGTAGTTCTTCAAGAGAGCGTTGTCACGTCTGTTGAAGAACAAGACCACCGTACTGCTGCTCCACACCTCCGTAGTGCCACCATGGAGGACGGAATTAGAGAGCTTCTGGAGGACTTCAAATACCCGTTTTCCATCCGCTTTCAGATGCTCCGCTGTAGTTCCAATCTCGCCTGGGACCTTGCTGTTTTTAAGGTGCTGGAGAGCCATTCTAATCTCGCTCAGACTGACGTCCAGGATATCATCGGAATAGTGTCGGATAAGACTTGTTCTTGGATCGTTACTCACACTTACGACACTTACTTCCAACGATAATGTGTACAGTTGCCCATAGAACCCTAAGGCCCATAGAACTCAAAATCTAAGGTGTCCCGCAAACGATGCTGCCACACTCAGTCTTCAGCCTTGACAGTTGGCTCTTTCTGACAGACAGACCTCTGTCAAAGGCTTTGGAGCCCTTGTTCCGCTCGATCGCTTCTTCAATACGAACTGTATTGAAGTTGCGTAAGTCCCGCCGCGTGCATTTGGAGATCTGTCTGTTCAGTTGCCTGTATGCTGTCAAATCTGCTGAGGACTGCAGCTTCATCTCCTGTCTAACATTCATGAGATTAAGAGTGTGATCGGGGAGTTTTTGTGTTCTTCTGCGGCGGGTCTTGCAGAAATTAGCTTCGACCGCATGGAAAGTTTCCACGAGCTTGTCATTCATATTGTCAATCTTCTAGGCACTGAAAACGGTTTTGTAACTTCAGCTGAAAGTTTTCGGGATTTTGGATTAGAGCACGAGGGGACTGAGTGTTGATTTCATTAGACGAGACCTCTACAACTTAACGTTTAGGTTCAGTGTGCCCCTAACCATTCGGTGATCGCTGCCAGTTTTCACCCTTGCGATCACTGAGACATTACTGAACAGTTGCCGTCTAGTCGTCTTAATGAAGTCAATCTCATTTTTTGTCGAATGGTCGGGGTTCGGTCAGGTCCACTTTCTGTGGGGCCGCTTCTGTAAGAAAGAGTTCATCATAAAGAATCCCTCTTTCTTCATGAAGTCGGCCAGCTGCTGGCCCCTTGGGTTCCGTTGACTTATCCCGAATTTCCCTACCTTCAGCTCACCGATTTTTCTTGTGCCTAGCTTTGCGTTGAAGTCACCCATTAACACCGTATAATGGGTTTTGAAGGAATGCATGGTTTTAGAAATATACTCATGCATTTCCTCCACCTCCTCATCGGGATGTGCCGACGTTGGTGCGTAAACCTGTATGACCTTCAGCGAATACCGTTTAGTGATTCTGAATATAAGGTACGCAACCCTCGTCGACACACTCCCAATCTTTATAAAGTTGTTAATTATGGACTTGTGGACGATAAATCCAATACCTCCTTGGGACAGATGGTCATGCTTTCGGTAATAGAACGAGTTGCCGGATTCGAGAATCACCGTGTCATCCCCCTCTCTTCGGACCTCGGATAATCCTATAATATTCCAACACAACTTGTCTATCTCTTCTTCCAGCTCCAGGATCTTCTCGTCAGTCCTCAGGGTGCGTGCGTTGTAATTTGTCAGGTCGAGTCGTTTTAGGTGGCAACTGAACCTCCACTGGAGATTCTTAGCAGCCCCTGCCCCGCCGTTACCATGGTCTGGGGGCCGTCTATTTGCGTCGTTGCTCATGGGGGGTATATTGCCATAGATGCCACGCTTGGCGAGCGGGTTGGTAACTGCAGTTTTTTGTTACTTTTATCAGGAAGATGCTGCTGCCCATCTTCTGCTTTTCCCTCTGTGGCCGTTTACGACACCCATGGGAAGATATGGGGTAGTGGATATGCTTAACCGCCACTACACGGTTTTTGTTTATTTTGGTTGATTTTATTCCGCCGTGTCAGAATAAATGCAGATTTTAAATGATTTATGCTGTTTTATTACAGTTTTATCAAATCACCCTAATACTTCGAAAAATCCGGATTATCCGGATTTTAATCATAGGAAAATTCAAAAATTCGGATTTCAAAAAGATCCGGATTTTGCAATCTCTAGTCGCCAATATCTCTAGTTGCGTAGTAAAAGAATGCAAAATTTACGATACAGATTTTAAAAAAAAACATGGGATATCGTATCATCGCATCGGTAAATAACCTTATATTATTTTGTTACAATTAAATTATTATATAAACATATAATCAAGTTTTATTTTACAGTTAGTTTAGCTACGGTACCAAGACTAGGCCAGGGTTGGATTCAGACCCTCAAAAATATTGAACATGAAAAATAAAAATACACTTTTTTTTAATTATATCACGTTTGACGTTTCATGTTTCTTTTTCCCACGTACCGGGATTTTGGCGTCACGTCTAGTTTATCTAGACGTTTCGTTTTTTGCCGTTTATCTACATGTTTTATGTTTATTTCTGTTTAATTTCTGTCTAAAGAACTTAGGGTAAGTTATATTTTGACTATTGGTACCTAATATATTTTATATTCAATAAGGGTAAAACGAAAATAGTACAAAAGAAAGTTGGGTGTGGCAGAAGAAGCACGAGAGTAGAATAAATGCAGTAGAAATGCGGTCGCTAAGGAATATGTTAGGGCTGAATCTGAGTGACAGGGTGGGAAACTGTGTGATAAAAGAAGAGTGTGGTTTGCAAGATGATGCGGTGACCAGGATTAAGAAAGGAATGCTTCGGTGGTTTGGTCATGTAGAAAGAATGAATGCGGAAAGATTGACAAAGCAAATATATGTTGCAGAAGTGAATGGAAGAGTCGGAAAGGGACGTCCTAGGACGTTTGTCGACCAAATTGGCGATATACTAAAAATGGGCCAAATTAAGAGTACCCTTAACCGACGAGCATGTATGCGTAGGTATATGGATGTGGAAGAGGCGAGAAAGGTATGTCAGGATCGTGCTAAATGGAAGTCTGTAGTCTCTGCCTACCCTTCTGGGTGACAGGCGTGAGTGTTTATGTATGTATGTTGAAACCATATCTGCTTAATTGAATATGAAAATCTGATTCAAAAATTATTTTGTAATTTTGTTTTCAAACTGATTGTTTCTGGAGCATAGAGTTTTATCGTGGTAGCCCCTCATTTTAGTTGTATTAAGGATGCAACATAAATGCATCGATCGAGCATTATAGCTAATTCTAATTCTTTTTTTTTTAAAACGCGCCACTCACTTACAATACAGAATTTCTCGATATCGTAGGATTAATATTAAAATGTAAAAGGACCCAATAATATTACAAGTCGATCTTTAGGTAAAATTATGGTATTTTAATTAATACTAAGTATTATTACGATACTATGTACTACACACTATGAAATAATGGTACAATTAGGATAATTATACCACGAAATCCGACCCTGGCTACGTCGTGTTTTGTCATGACGTTTATATTATGACAGATGCGCTACTTTTTCTTGTATGAAAAAGTTATGAGTAAAATATTTAGATGCGCCTATCCTTCCTTTTGAAATCATTGGTTTGAAGAAATTTTATAGGGACCGACCGACAAGGATCAACTGTTGGGGATAAAATTTAAAATGGCGAATCTAAGATCTAAGATCAAAAACCAACAATGACGCAATAAATTAAATAAATAGATTTAGAAACATAATACAATAAATTAAATCTTTTATTTAAGGCACTTATTTAAATGCTATAAAAATAAACTTTTAATTAAGTCACACCCATCAATTTATTACTTACATTATAAAATTTGTGTAATATGATATAAAATTTACCTATGTACATAAACAAGAATACAATATTATTTAACTTAATATTGACATAAGTAGGTGTTTCTAAGAAAAATTATGTTTTCTTTTTATAAAATAGTGATTATTGTATATCATATAAATTGAGTTATTTGTTTTAAGGTTTAGTTATTTCTTTTAAAGCATTTAAATTAAAAAAATTATAGAAGATTTTTTTATAGCAAACGCGCATACGGCTCACCTGATGATAAGTGATTACCGCCGCTCATGAACAGATCCCTAAGTCGTATCGGTCCGGAAAAATCTCTGGTGGTAGAGGATTCCACAAGGAAGCTGTGCGAAGAAGAAAACTTCTTTTAAATCGCTTAGTGGTGGACCGCCAGTCATCCAGATGGTACGGATGTTATCGCGAGTTTTGTCGCGATGTGCGATGGTGAAACTGTGCGGCTGGAATTAGTCCGAACAATTCCTCAGAGCACCTCCCGTGGTAGATGCATAGATGCGTCGCAGTGCCAGTGAGTCAAGCCGATCGGAAAGAGCTCGGTCGCTGACGATTCGAACTGCTCTGCGCTGGATGTGATCAAATGGAAGGAGCTGGCACTGGGAAGCCCCGGCCCAGAGATGGGAACGGTATTCCATGTGTGGCCGAACCTGCGCCTTGTAAAGTTGCAGGCGATGAGCCGGCAAGAAATACTGTCCCGCTCTGCTGAGCACACCAAGATTTTTAGAGGCCAATTTGGCCTTCTCTTCCAAGTGCGCACGAAACTGCACGTCACTCGATATGTCGACGCCGAGGATTCCGATACTGGCTGACAACAAGTATGGCAACAAAGGGAGTGCCTTGAAACTGAGAAGATACAGTGAAGGGGTTCTTTTTAGCGGTAAACGCGCAACCTTGTGTCTTCTGGGGATTAAAATGGACTAGATTTAGTCACCCCCAGTCCGAGATTTTGTTCAACAAAGTCTCGACTTCAGGCACAAGTTTGTCCCGGTACTCGGTGACGTTTTCCCGAGAAATATTGGCACGGCCGGTGTATAAAGCATCACCAGTGCTGTCATCTGCATAGCAATGAATTCTACCGATTTGCAACATGTCATTGATATGCAGAAGAAACAGCGTTGGTGATAGCACGCAGCCTTGTTTTGCATTCACCGTTTACAACGACCTTGATGCTCCGATCCCCCGGGAACCCTATAGGAAGCTTCGTAAGAAGCGCTTTGTGCCAAACCCGACTTCGCTATGTCCAAACTAACGGCCAACGCCTCCCCTTGGACTCTACTGCCTTCGCTCATTTATGAGTAAAGTAACCTAGAAAATCACCAGCCGAACGGCCGCGACGGAAACCGTACTGGCGATCACTAATCAGCTGGTGATCCTCAAGGTACCGCATGAGCTGGCTGTTTATAATAGATTCCATTATTTAAAAGAACAAGAAGATGATGGCGATAGGCCTATAGTTGGACGGATCAGAGCGTTTACCTTTTTTAGGGATCGGGTGCAGAAGGCTGTCTTCTATGATTTCTGGACTACGCCTAAGGAGTAGGAGTACCGGAATAGACGCGTTAAAATCAGCGCCAACTCCGGTGCATACGTCTTCAGCACAATAGGAGGGACGCCATCAGGCCCACTCGAGTTGTTGATGTCCAGGAGAGAAGTGCTCTGCGCACCGAGCGTTGGGTAAACAGCACATCCTATATGGAACACTCACACTGCGGGATAGTCGGCGGTGTGTTCCCCCCATCGTCAAGAATCGAGTTGGACGCAAAGAGAGAGCCCAGTAGATCAGCTTTGTCCTTTTCGGCATGGGCCATTGAGTGATCCTCCCTATGCAGAGATGGAAGAGATGGCTGACAGAAGTTCCCTTGGACAGCCTTGGCGAGAGACCGGAATACGCGTGTTCCCGAAGAAAGACGACCAAGTTTCTCCCCAATTCTGCTGATTTGCTCTGACTTTTCCTTGACAATGACACTTTTGAAGGACCTGGAAGCAGAATTATACTTCTTTTTAAGAACGCTGGTATTTACATCGCGAGTCAACGATGCGCGAGACCAGGCCCAGTAACACTTCTGCTTATGATGTGATGCAATTTTGCAGGAGCGACCAAACCAAGGCTGGTTTTTTCTACAGATGATGGAATAAATTATTCCGTTCCCTGTAGAACCACATCAGCGACAGAATCAGCAACAACGCTGGTATCATCCGGCGTGAAGCAAACCCACCTCCAAGGGTAGAATGCAAAGAAACATCGCATCCCATCCCAATCGGCTGACTTATAATGCCAAACACGACGGCAACCTGCAGTACGCAACCGCGATGGGAGCGTGAGTGGTACTGTACTCCGGATCAGACAATGGTTCGAGAAGCCAAGAGGGGCATGAATGGAGACCTAATATTCGTCCGGATGAGAGGTCAGCAGAAGGTCCAACAGGGAAGGTACATGATCTTCCACATCTGGCTTCCCCGTTGGCGAGGTAACCAGTTGTGTCAGACCATATGCCAAAGCAAAGTTATAAACAGATCTACCCGCATTAAACGAGAACCAAGCCATTCAGCATGTTGGGCGTTAAAATCAACAAGTATCACGATTTCTGCGGATGGGACCTGTTGTAGCACGAAGTCTGCAGCCATCTGGACGTGGTCGATCAGTTGGCTTGTGTCGGCATTACCGCTATGGGACCTATATAGGCACCTGTAGACGCGGGGATAGTCATCGCTGTCTACGCGCAGCCATAAGATGGATAGGTCTGTACCTTCAAGGCTGCCGAGGCGTCGAAAACAGATGTCCTCTCTGACGTACACGCAAACTCCAGCCCGGGGCACAAAAGAGTGTTCTAATCGGTACCTCGGGTAGGAGAGATATGAAGTGTCAGCCGGAGAGGACGCCTGTATCTCGGTTAGAAAGAGCAAGACCGGCTTCGCCGTTTTTAGATGGTGGTAGACGGCGTTAAGGTTCGAATGAAGTCCCCTGATGTTGCAGATATCCACAGATAGCGTGGCAGGCCCCAGAGGGCGATCCACAGAGGGCGTCTTTGACTTATTGCTCCGTTCACCCCGAGCAGGTTTAGTCTCGAATGGAATTTCACCCCCCCCCCCCCCCCCACCCAGATAACGAGGGGCAGCCTGAGCATCTACGCTCAGGAAGAGGAAAGGAGTTTGGGCGCGGATTCTCAGCGAGGGATTCTCCGTCACCAGGGGTGCTGGTACCCTCCTGGGTAGTGTTTTATTTAACTCCGCTACCATGTTAAGCCTCCGGCCAACTGCAATCACCAGACGAAATTCAAAAGCAAAGCTTCTACTTCACGCTGGTCTTCTGTGAGGTCGTGATACCATCCCGGTTTGAGCCGGCCCATGCGTGCAACAGCAACGGCTGCTGCGTGGCTCTACCACTGTTAAACTTACTTGTTTTAAGAATGTGTTGTTACTATTAATTTATTGTATTATAAGATATATGGTTTTGTAAATTAACTAGCAGATACCCGCTCGCTTCGCTGGGCACAGGATAATATTTTTTTGATGAGACTATCCTAAAATCCGTTCTAAGGCTCTTTACCCACTGTCGACTGGTCGGCGGCGACTCGGTCGACGGCCGGCGACGGAGTTGCCGGTTTCACGGGCGACCCGGCGTCTAGAGACCTCTTGATGAGTCGGTCGGTAAGTGGTATTTCTTTATTTATAGGTATACTAGGTAATAACCGCTCGCTTCGCTGAGCGCACGATAGTATTTTATAGCGGATCCTATTTTTTCATGATGGAGCTATGGTAAAATCAGTTCATACTGAGTCTACATTGCGAAATTAGTAACTATACTAAACTTCAATTCAATCGGATGTATAGCTTTAGAGATATCGTGAGTCAGTCCGTCAGTGGTAATTCGCTTATATATATAAGCGAAATACCTTAATAGATTTTTTTTTTTTTTATTTTTTTACAAATTGAATTTAATGAATTTTTTCTAGATGATTACTTTCATAAAATATCCAAAAACAGAAAAACACAAGAGTTTTATATTGCATAATTTAACATGAAAAAGTAGTTATTGTGACATAACTATATTATTTAAATATATTATAGTATCCCGGACTTTTTTTGTAGATATTGATATTTTTTTATAAAACTGTCGTACATCACTGTTGTACATCACCTTGCTCTATTGCCAATAGTTTCCACTGTGTACGCGATATAAGGTTTTTTCGGCGTTACTATTGCTTATTTTAACATGAAAAAGTAGTTATTGTGACATAACTGTAATAGTTAGACACATAGAATAGTATAATACACAATATAATGGCTATCAACTTTATTTTATACGAGGATTGGCGTCGCCAAACCCGATTCGCTGTGTTGACAGACTGAGTAAATTTACACATTTTTGACTTTTGATTAATGTTCAAGATAATCATTAAATTTTAACATATTTATTTGTAAATATGTTGCATATATTATGTATGTATTGTAGATTTCTATGGTTAGACATATAGTATCGCGGACTTTTTTGTAGATATTGATACTTCTATAAAACTGTTGTACATCATTTTGCTCTATTGTTAATAGTTTCCGCAGCATACGCTATACTCGTATAAGGATTTTTGGCGTTACTATTTTTTTCCTAAGTTATTTTATGGCCTATGTTCATTACGGATAATGTAGGATTCTAATGGTAAAAGACTTTTTCAAATCGGTCCAGTGATTTTGGAGCCTATTCAATTGAAACAAACAAATCTTTCCTCTTTATAATATTATATAGTGTAGATGTAGATGTAGATAGATGTAGATTACCTGCTATTGACAGAGCCCCATTATATACTCCAATAACTAAAGGAAGACCACTTGCACCGCCCTGCTCGATGAAGAAATCGTTGAATAGGATTCCGAAGGCATTCGAGGAACCAAATCCTAGCATCTGCAATAGAATTTATTATTTTTACACTGAAATTGTAAACGCATTGAATGGTTTAAATTAGTTTCGTTTACATCAATATCTAAACGACGAATACGCTAGCTCTACCCGGAACCGGAACACGTTGCCCACAGAAATCGTAATAATATTATCTTATTATTACTATTTATTTGGCGTTGTCTCTTTTCGTCAGATAGCTTTGCCGACGTGTCCACGTATTACAACTCACCAGAGATTCATCGTAATCGGATAAATCGTAAAACGCTACGTGGAAAAACAAGGAAACATTAATTTATATATATATATAGTAATATGTATACGTACAGAAACTTAAATAAATACGCGATATACAAATAATTTAAGAAAGCATGTTTTCATCGTATATCCGTAAAAGCAAGAGTCGTAATTCGTAGATCCAATTATATCTTGAAAGTTATCGACAATGTACTTCAACCACCGTCATCACACAACATAACGGCGCCTCTACCCGTTGGCCAATACAGTGGCTCTATTATCTTGATGTTAGTGCTGTTAGTCTATGCGACTCTTACAGCTTCATCTTGTCTCAGGGCTCGCGGCCTGCAAGGCCGCGAGCTAATTAAAAAGGGAAAGGCAATGAGGTGAGGATGATGATGATATGGTTTATGATTTGGTATTGTTACCAATCATCATGTCGCCTTTTAGGCGTTTTTCTTTGAGCTATCTAACCGCAGTCCGAGGGGGGGTGTGCGGACCCCCGTCTCTGACTGCTCAGCTCGTCGGTCGATGGTCTGGGCGGTGAGAACCGTCCAGGAACGCGGGTGTACGGTGTGTACGCGGTGTGAGCTGGAACGCGTCGTGCCCGTCTGCGGGTGCGACGCGCCCCATTCGTTGTCCTAATTGTGTTTGTACCATTTAATGTGGGTGTAGTGTCGTTGTGTGATGTGCCTGCGACGCTTGGGTCGACTGAATCGAGCGACATAGATGGTTCTATTAAAACATTTCGCGGTCTACGGAGATAGGGCGCGACGTTTGCTATCGGAACGTAGTTAGCTGCGTTTGCCACTAGCGGGTTAGGGTGGGTTTCTACTTTATCGAAGTAGCGTTGGGACATCTCCTTAAAATATTCGGAGATAGATGGTAGTTCACAATCATTGTGTAAGTCTGAGTTCCGTTGATACCACCGTGCGCCGGTGGCTTTCCGGATGAAATAATTTTGTACTCTTTGGAGTTTTAAAATATGGGTCTTATATGTATGGGCGAAAGCTACACTTGCATAGGACATAACCGGTCTAATGCAGGTTTTGTATAGTCGGAGCTTGTGTCTTAGGGACAGTTTACTCTTGCTATTAACGAGGGGGTGTAGACGGCCAATTATTGACTTGGCTTTGTTGCGTACTACACTTATGTGCGTCTTGAAACTCATGCGGGAGTCGAAAGTGACGCCTAGATATTTGGCCGATTTTTCCCAAGGGATTGGGCGGTCGTATAACGAGATAGTTTTGGGTTTAGAACCTCCTGTAGAATTCCGTTGAAAGTATACTGCTACACTTTTTTCGGGATTCACGTCAATTCTCCATAGGCGGAACCATTCACCAAGGCGATTGGTCGCTTTTTGGAGCTTTATAGCGAGTCTATTTTTGTTGGAGTCTGACACAAAGAGTGCCGTATCGTCGGCAAAGAGAGCGGTGTTCACTACGGGGTCTTTTGGGATATCACTCGTGAAGAGTGTGAAAAGGAGTGGGGATAGTACGGAGCCCTGTGGAACCCCGGCTTTGAGAAAACGTTTCGAAGAACGAGTTCCCTCCACTCGATATCGAAAAGAGCGGTTCGAAAGGAAAGCTCGTATGATGTGCACGAGCCTATCAGGCACTTTTAGTTTGTACAGCTTGTATATCAAGCCGTCGTGCCAGACCTTGTCAAACGCCTTCGCGACATCGAAGAAGAGGGCTCCCGTGTTTCGAGACTTTTTTCTTAACGGGGTTTGGCTGAAGCCAGACAGAATGTATTCTGTTAGGCGATGAATCTGGTGAGTGCATGAGTGATTGGCTCTAAAGCCGAACTGTTCGTCTGGGAGGAGTCCGTTAGTTTCGGTGAAATGACGGAGACGCTTATGAATAATGCGTTCATATAGTTTGGCCAATGTATTGAGCAGGCTAATGGGTCTGTAGCTAGAGGGACGATTACGCGGTTTACCCGGTTTTGGGATCCCTATTACGTCTGCTTCTTTCCAGATGTCCGGGAAGGAGCAGTTCGTGAGAAATGTGTTAAATATTCCTACAAGGAGGCAAATAAGTGGCGCCGAAAGGGATTTAATAACCTTGTTGCTGATGCCGTCTGGCCCAGGGGCTGATCTATTTTTAAGACTTTTAATGGTTTCGGTGACTTCATCTACTGTCACAGGATCGAGAGGTTCACCCGCTGGTGGCAGCGCGGACCTACGTTCTACTTCCGTTTCTACCTCTAATAGGTGAGCGGGATCTATTGGTGCGGTGGATGGCGTGCACTGGTACTCTAGACTGTCAGCTAAGCATTCGGCTTTTTCGAGATCGTCAAGGGCGAGATCGGGGTGGTCCAGCCTCACGAGAGGCGGCATCGGTGCGGGTTTGTCGGCTTTAAGAGCTCTTGTTAGTTTCCAGAAGGAGTCTTGGGATGGTTCGATACCTTCTAAGAGGCAATCCCAGTTATTGTTTCTAAACTCGGCTACTCGTTGTTTAATCTCGTTTTGTAGAGAACGTACCCGAAGTTTATTGGTTTCCGTGCGATAGCGGTCGTAAGTTTTAAGCGCGGAATTCTTCGCTCTAATCAGCCGTCGAACATCCGCCGGAAGTTTCGTGTATTGATCGCTCGATACACGAACCTTACGGGAGCAATCTTCGACCGCTGATGTGAGGTGAGTCGAAAGGGCGCTAATCGCCCTGTCGGCCTCCTCTAGCGAGTCTATCTTGTCAGGTATAGTGTCCAAATGCTGGGAGTTCGTAGACTTAAGTTTGACCTCAAGTTTACGCCAGTCGACAATAGTTTTGGTCAGAGGGACCTCACCTGCCGGCCGGCCCAGTTGTAAAACGACCGGCCTGTGGTCTGAGACTAGCTCGATAATAGTCTCTATCGAATTAATACTAAGTCGGATGTCTTTTAGTAACGCTATATCTAGGACGTCCGGATGTTGGTTATTTGAAAAAGGATAACGAGTTGGACTCTCGGGAGCGATAACATCGAAGTTAAGTCTCTCCGTGAGGTCTCTTAGTATTATACCGTTAGGGTTGTTAACGTTAGAATTCCAGCTAACGTGTTTACTATTTAGGTCTCCTGCGATTAATACGCTAGGGCCTAGGTTTAACAGAGCCGATATGTCGGAATCTAATATACTTTTTACGGGAGATAAATATGCTGATGCAATTATTAATGGCGGATGGCCCGTAAGTGCTATCCTACAGACCGACGCTTCTAAGTTAGTAAGCGGCGGAGTATCTATCGGTACACATTGCAAGGACCTTTTATAGTAGATCAAGGTGCCGCCTTTAGGTCCGGTCAACCTATCATTTCTAACTAGGGTATAATTGGCTATTTTGGGATCGCTCAAACTAGGTTTCAAGAAGGTCTCTTGCACTAGCATGATGTCGATATCATGGTCGCGTAAAAAATACATGATCTCTTCCTTTTGATCTCTGACACCGTTTGCATTAAAGTACGCGACAGTCAGAGACCTAGGCTTGGTTCTACCTACAGGTCTAACTTCCATTTTAATTAAAAATAAAGAAAGAGTCGCTTAGGCGCACTGGAACGAACCTATCGCTTGGATAAGACTAAGATGCTCAATGGTAGCATTGAGCCTATCCTGTATCGATTTTGCTTCGCGAAGTTTGCGGGCTAGAGTTGTGACTTCGGCCACATTAAAGCTGCTAGCGAAGTTGAACACTAACGAAAGGTCAGTGTTGATGTTTGACGGTGCCTGAGGGGCGGGTTTGGGCTTTTGGGCCTGGCGAGGAGGCACTGGCCGTGAGGCGGCAGCGCTGACTATCGTCGGAGGCTTAACCCATGCGTTGGGCTTAGGTGCTGAAGGCACCGGAAGGCTTGGGCCTTGCTCGGAAGTCCCTTTAACGGGGGCGGGCTTGGCTGTAGCCTGAGCGGGCGCGGGTTGCTGCACCGAGATTGGTGCGATCGATTGGGCGGAATGCCGTGGGCGCGACCTACTGGGGTTGCCCGCACGTCCGCGCCGGATAGCTCCTCCATTCTGCTTCCTACGCGGCGCTTTGGAACACCCGCGATAGCTCGCTGGGTGTCCCTCTTCGCCGCACAGAACACAGCTTGGAGGGCCCTCCGTCTCGGGCGTTCGGGGGGCACTCAGTAGTGCCATGATCGCCTAAGCACTTGACGCACCTAGGCCTGGCGAAACAATTCTTAGCCGAGTGGCCGTATAACTGGCATCGGTGGCACTGGCCAACGATGCCCCTATTACGCGGAGACTCTACTACAATCCCCGTAAGATTGCATATTCTATTTATGTTATATATTTGTTTGCCCTCTGGAGACAGGTCCAGTATGACAAGACAGAGATCGAAGTATCTTTTCCTATCAGTAGGGTGGTGCATCCTGTGCACTTCTCTAACAGGCAAGTTTTGCGATTTAAGATCGCTTAGAATGGATTCGGTGTCGAGCTCTTTAGGGAGTCCGCGAACTACAACACGGAGGTTACGGTCCTCCGCGAGCGAGTATGTATGGAAGCTCAAGTTTTGAGCTTTTAAATGCGCAGTTAAAGCGCGGAAATCGTCCGTCGTTGCGACGTGGATGCGGATGCCTTGTGGTCCATTGTGGACTTTGGGGCAGAAAATTTTCTTTGAGTCTATCCACTTGGATAGGTTGCTCCAGCGCGACTTGTCCTGTAAAATTATAGGCGGCGGCGGCTTCTCCTTTCTAGGTTCGGCCTGAGTCGGTTTCGCGGTTTTAATCGCGGAAATTTTGCGCGCGGAAGGCGCGACTTTTTTTGCCGGAGTGGCGTTAGGCGACGTAGGGGACGAGTGAGGCTCGTTTCCCTTTTTCGCGGCGGTGCGCTTACGCTTTTTACCCGAGACTAGGGTGAAGCCTTCGTCATCGGGTTTAGTAGGACGGTGAAGTTCGATGTCCATTTCGGAGCCTGATTCAGCGTCCGAAAACAACGGTGTAGGACCGCGGGTGGAGAGCGCAGTAGGCGCAGGGGACGCGGCGTCGTATACTGTGTCGATGGACACAGGGGTCGAGCGGCCGGAGCTCGGCGAAGCGGGATCGTCGATACGAAGTACTGGGCGTTCAGCGGTGGACGAGTTTCGTTGGGCTAAGAATTTAGCCCAAGCGTCGGGGCACACTTGTCCGAAGAAGTCGGCGAGTTCGGCTATCGTTATAGCCGCCATCTTGTCAGTGGTTAAAACACTTGTGTATCAAGCCCCCCCACCTTTCGGCGGGGGGAGGTGTGTGCCTAAACGAACACTTATACAACTAGCGCGTTGGTACGCTAGGGTGTGTACCTAGCTGTCGCCTAGTGCGACAAGCGAACACAGAAATTAAAATAGAATAGCTGCCTCTGAGGCAGCGGGTGTGTAATAAAAACTACTTACAGTTTTACTGGGAAATCCGAGAACGTGGGGCACTACACTAGCACTACACGAAACAGAACAATGGGCCGGCGGCCCGATGCACCTGGCAACCGTAACGGAGCACAACGACACCGAAGCACTCGCGCACGCAGGTAAAATGTCCTGTCCTTGTCTTCTTTCTTCTTATCGCACTGGGAGCGCATAGGCTCGACCGAACAATAGCACTTTCCACGGTTGGGTCGCAGGCGACCGAATGCGGCGAGGTACCTGATCGGACGACGGACCACGGACGGACGACTGACCAATACAGTGGCGAATGTAGTGGCGAATATATTGACCGAGAGTTGGTGACGGCGTCCACACGTTGGAAGGTCGTTCAGTTTACTTCGGTTCGGGCCAATGTGCGGACGAACGACGGCTCCGTGGCGCAGTGGCTTCAATGTTCGCAATGAATAGCTGTGCCGGGGGCCGCGGGTTTGAATCCCGCACGGAACAAGTATTTGTCCATCCTACAAATAATTGTTTCGGGTCTGGATGTGTGTCCTTGTGCAATTTATGTTTGTAAGCTGCCTCCGCGATACAGGAGAAAATCCAAGTGTGGGGGTTACGTTTTTATAAAATAATTATAAAAGAATAGTGAATATTAATGGGGCTGTAAATAGAAATACGATATACGATTAGGTTTATTTATTCTTTACATGCATCATAAACTGGAATAAATACAATTAATAAGAACTTAACTTATTTTAAAGTTAAAGGAGTTATAATCGATTAGTCTATGTTTTAAAATTGGGTTTTGATTTTAAAGTTTAGCAAAATATATACTTGCATTTCTATCAGACATTTGATGTATATAAAAACACCTTATAATTTATTTGGTAATTAATTTATTTTTTGAGAAAGACAAAAACAATAGCAATAAATATAATTAAAACCTAACTTGATAATAGGTACTAATTATAACTTAGAACATAAATGAAAAACTCATGACGAGCAAAGTGGCTCAGGACCATGCTTTGCGGCAGTCTGTGGAGGAGGATGTTCAGTAGTGGACTTGTGAACAGCTGTAATGATGATGATGATTCGAAAACTTGCACGATTGAATTATAAGAAGTCGACGTTTTTTTTTTTATAGGATAGGGTGACAAACGAGCACACAGTTCACCTGATGGTAAGTGGTTACTGTGGCCCACAGATATCTACATCTATCCTCGATTACGAATCAAAATGCATATGCGTTCTCACCCGTAAGGACAAAGATGAAATGCCTCGTTTCCTTTAAATAGGGTCTCTGGTTCTCTATACTCACCATACGAAACACAGCATCTGTTGGCGACGCGCCTATAAAAATGTTTCAGTTTATTAAATCAACCGACGACGTTGCTATGAAAAAAGGGGGCAGTCACGAGCAACGACGCTCTGATAAGAGAATGCTTAGTTAAATCTTTAAGAAATGTCGAATTAATGATATGAAGCTCTTGGGTTCGACTCCCAGGCCGGACTAGTTTGTTTGTTTTCCTAAGTAATATCGCTTAATAAATTCGTAGGGAATTTAAGATATAAATTATGTTACCGGATTTGTTCCCCGGTTGAAATCATCTTTCAAATGATGTAAATTCATAAGAATATTAAAGTGAAGTTAAAGATCGGATTTGTTCCCCGGTCGAGATAATCACTCTGTGCATAGGCAGAATTAATGGATATTAATTGCATAAATGTTGTTTTGTATAAGTTTGATACGTTTTGTACGAAAACAAATGCCTATTTGTTATGATTGATTAATGAGAACATTCATTTATATTGTTATCTGATTAAAGATAGTTTCATACAGTTCGAAAATTGTATAAAAGCATTTAATTTGCCAAATATTGATAAAATTGGTGAATTTCAGAATTTCATTTTTTCTGATAGCCGAGAGCCGTGCAAAAGTTAGTTGTTCAAATAGTGTGAGTTCATAGACGCACGCTGGCCACGCCCTTAGGAGGCCGAATATGTAAAAAATTTAAATGTTTGTAATTCAGTGATTTATGTAAAAATTACTTGTAAAATATTTCAGGTTAATTGTACGTGCTAAAAAGGTAAATTCTGTGTTATTTTCATGTGAAAATTCCTGTGTATAAGTGAAATAATGATAGTTTTGTATAAGAAATTTAAAAGTGTTTTAAATAGTGAAATAAATAGAAAAAATGTAAATTAAACTATTGTATTGGTTAGCTTATGTATAAATTCAAGTGAGAAACATTGTTTTAACTTTCTGTGTTAAATATTTAAGAAATTACGATTTCGAACTTGTGAGTAAAATAGGCAGTTTTCGTTTAATAAATAAAAGGTTTTTTATGATATGAAGATATGATGTATATCATGGTGTAGATATTGTTTTGTACTACCTATATTGATAAATTGTATTTGTATATGATTTGAATAAATAAAGATATTGAGTGAAACGTGAGAGAGTAATAGTACAAATTCATGTAATTAAGTTGCGCAAGCGCGCAGATGGCGCGGCTCACTTTCGCGTATAGCTCTGGGGTAGCTTAGTGAACGGGTTTTATTGCAATTCGTTCGGGGGAAAAAGTTCGGGAAATATTCAAGGAAATAGTTCGGAAATAAATAAGAAAATCCGAGGAAAAGTTCAAGAAAAGTGAAAAACCAGCAGTATAGGGAAAAGTGATTACTCTCTCACGGAACGGTTTGAAGATAATTGCTGTTTCATTCCCAAGATCCTTTAAGTTATACAGTCCACATCGAAGAATTAAGGCGTCGGGACCGGGACGACTTCGGAAGACCCGTAATCCCCGTCTG
This sequence comes from Parnassius apollo, assembly GCA_907164705.1. Lineage (NCBI taxonomy): Eukaryota > Metazoa > Arthropoda > Insecta > Lepidoptera > Papilionidae > Parnassius > Parnassius apollo. The sequence goes on along the minus strand of CAJQZP010001593.1, from coordinate 7,245,755 downwards.
AACCTACTTGCTGAAAAGGAAGAGGTTATCGCCCTAGTGTGTTACTCCGTTGCGGAGATCACATACGTTGTTCCCGAACCCAACGTAGGCGTGATAGGAGGCCGGATCGAGAGAAGCCTCGATTCCTGTTTCTTAGTACCCGATCCGCTAGGTCCTTTTCAATTGGTCCTTTTCAGGATTGAGAGGACGTCCGACCTGAGTTCCTTTTCAATTGGACCTTCGGAGCCGGATTGAAGACCACCCGAACCCCGCCAGCTGGATCAAGGAACCAGCTGTGGACTGCTGGTTGTGGAAGAAGAAGACCTTCGGAAGCCGAGTGAAGATCAGCAACCGAAGGAAGCCAGAGGTTTGAGCTGAAGCAATAGGACCAAAGGCCTGAAGCCAGGACGGCAGCACTGAAGGGCTGGACCTGGAACTACCGGAAGAAAAAAAAACCGGGATTGCAGCTTGGGGCGTGTGCTCGCATGGGGCACATATCGCAGCCGGGCGCAGGTGTCTTGTGAAGGCACTCATCGTGGCCAAGCAGGGCTTGGCATTTTTCCTGTCGGGCAAGCGTGCTCGGCATTTCCTGTCAGACGATCGTGTCTGGCATTTCCTGTCAGACGATCGTGTCTGGCATTTCCTGTCGGACGACCGTGTCCGGCATTTCCCGTCGGGTCATCAGGGTGCAAAAAGCATCCACCGCTGCTGCTGCCGGGCGAGGGTGCGCGTGGGCACCTGACTGCATCGCGGCCGGAGGAGGGCGCTTGGACGAGGCGTCACCGGCAACTGGGCGGCGAGCACAGCATACATCCCGACCACCTAACGGTGCCAAACGGTTGGGCTCTGGCATAACACCTTCGGGTGGAGCAGTTCTCTCGAGCGAGACTGCGCTTGCACTACCGCTCGACTGTTTCGTCATATTCCTTGGCGGGACAGTTCCTAAACCTTTCCTCCATTCCATTCCTGCACGACTCCATCCCTGGACGGCTCACCTCGGTAGGCCCCGTTCAGGATTGATAGGGCTGATAGGGCTGTTAGGGTGGTAGTAGGGTTGTAGGGTTGGGAGATAAAGGGGGGAGGGGTAGTGGTGTTAGGTTGGGGTGTAGAAGGGTTGTAGGTAAGGGGTTGTAGGGACCGTAGGGACTGTAGGGACAGTTAGGGACCGTAGGCCAACAATCACCTTCCTGCAAGATGAAGAAGGCACAAGACCAGACAGGGAGAAGCGAAGGGAGCAGGACAAGGACAGGGCTCTCAAGAAAAGCTAAAGAAGCGGAATCATCTGGAGCGACCACAGCTACTGCGTCAAATGGAGCAACTCCTTCAAGTGGAGCCACCACAGACACGTCCACATGCACGTGGGACTCAGGGACGTCCATGGCAACGACAAGCAACCGGACGGACACCAGTGGTACGCAGGCCAGCACCGCACAACAATCCGTTATATCCAGGAGTGAAACGGTGGTCGAAAAAGTAGGTCAAAGGACCGAAGAAGCGGCATCGTCAAGGACAGTAATCGGGCACACTAGTGATAAAGGGTCACAGAGAGGTAGTAGGTCATCGCGATCGGCGAGGCTGAAAGCCGAATTAGAGGCGCGGATTAAATTCGAACGCTCAGAGCTCGAACGAGCACAGGCAGCTGCTGCCTTAGCCAAGTCTCAATTGGAGTTGGCACGACTCAACCGAGAAGAGGAAATCGACTCGAGTGAGGATGATGAAGAGCGGAATACTCAGGTGGAACCTTTCGTAAGGAGTTGGGTTCAGCAAACCATAATGAGCGCGCCGGTTAGTGTAGCACAACCCGATATTACTGATAAGGAAGCGTGTAAAGGATCACGCCGCAAAGGGGCGGAGGTCGAGCGCAACCTAGGAAATGCACAGAAAACACACGCGAGTGAGGTGTCAGAATTGACCGAAGCGATTGTGAGTGCAATAAAAATAGCTGGTAAAGATAAGTCTTCCCAGCTTCATTTCCTCCAGGAATTACCGGTGTTCGATGGAGACCCGGGTGAATGGATAATTTTCAAAACGGTGTTTGAAGACACAAAAGGCCAATTTTCAGGGGTGCAAAATGTCGCACGCCTTAGGAGGGCATTAAAGGGCACCGCTAAAGAGGCGGTTAAGTCGCTGTTATTTACTTTATGTGAACCTGAAGAAATAATGAACGCTCTCGAAAGAAGATTCGGTAGGGTTGAGATGCTCATTCTAGCCGAAATCGAGAATGTAAAGCGTATGCCAAGATTGGCAGAAGATTGCCGAAATATAGGATCTTTTGCAAGTCGTATTACGAACGTGGTTGCCACAATACAAGCGTTGAATCAACCACAGTATTTATACTCACCGGAGTTAGTGAGCCGCATAGTGGAGAAACTTGGAACTATGATTAAATTTAAATGGTTTGAATATCGAGCTCAATATCCTTTGGAGCCAGAGTTACAGAAGATGGCCAAGTTTTTAAATTTATTGAGTGAACAATTTGGAACGTCCTTAAGCAATGAAAATGCGCCTGAAAAAAGGAAGCGTCCTGAATTCAGGAAGCAAACTGTACACACTGCAAAGGGAGGTGTACGCAGCTGTGCCGAGAGCGAGCGCTATATGCGCCGAAGTAATATGAGCGAGCGTTTAGAACGCCGAAATAATAAAAGGCACAACCGACAAGTGGTTATGATAACCCAGGACAAGCCTGTAAGTCGGGTAACACATAAGTGTGTTATATGCAACAAGGAGCACTCTATAGTGAGTTGTTACAAGTTTAAGGACATGAATATTCGCGAGAAATGGGAAGCCGTCAAAAAGGCCAAAGTATGTTTCCAATGTTTGTCACCTAACCATAGGAGGTTAGAGTGCAAAGCGAAAAAATGTGGTGTAGAAGGATGTAGAATGTCACATCATCGAATGCTACACCGATACCCCAATGAAAATACCTCGCCACAAGGGGACGAGGGGGGTAAAGATGCTCAGATTACAACTGTTAGTACAGTAAATGCACTGGCATGTGCATATTTAAAGATCATACCGGTCGAGTTGCATGGGCCTAGAGGAAAGGTCAAGACAACAGCTCTTCTGGATGAGGGATCGACCATGACACTCATAGAGGAGTGGATGGCTCAGAAGTTAGCGCCTCGCGGACGTAAAGAGGGATTACGTATCGAAGCCGTGGGAGGTAAGCGAATTAACGACGATAGTTCGTATCGCTTAAACGTTAAAATAAAAGGCATTTATTCGAGCGACTTAGAAGAGATAAGTGTACAAACAATTAAGTCACTTAACCTCGCTCCTCAGTCGGTAAGCCGAGAATTATTGCAACGGTGTTCTCATTTGACACCGATCAAGGATGAGTTGATGTATGAGAGGTCCAAGCCTACCATATTGATTGGTCAGGACAATTGGCATCTCATAGTTACTCGTGAATTGGTTTCGGGAGGTAAGAACCTACCTGTAGCATCGCTCACCAAACTGGGGTGGGTTTTGCATGGTCACATATCGGGTGGCATTAAACCAATCAAGATTGTTAACCACATTTCCACCAAGAAGGAGGAAGATATGGATAAATTAATCAAGGATTATTTTAGTTTGGAATCTCTGGGAGTATCGGCTAGAAAGCCCGTGAACGACCCAGAAGAACGAGCTTTAAATATTTTGAACAAAACGGTACGTCGTATACCTAATAATAGGTACGAGACTGCTTTGTTATGGCGCACAGACAATGAGTGCTTGCCATCGAATAGGGCACAGGTTGAAAGTCGCCTGTTTAATATTGAGAAAAAGCTCGACAAAAATAGCGAGTTGAAAAAGGAATACGAGAAGCAAATTGAAAATCTCATCGTTAACGGTTACGCAGAGAAAGCGAACCATATTTCCATTTCCCCACGTACGTGGTACCTTCCTCACTTCGCAGTGACTCACCCACAAAAGAAGAAAATAAGGATAGTTTTCGACGCCGCCGCAAGGACGGGCGGACGTTGTCTTAACGATGCGTTGTTGACCGGACCGGACTTATTGAAGTCGTTGTTCGGAGTTCTGCTACGATTCAGAGAAGGAAGCGTGGCAGTAATGGCAGACATTAAGGAAATGTTCCTGCAAGTGAAAATCCGGGAAGAAGACAGGGATAGCCTTCGATTCTTATGGCGGCACAATCGTGACGCGCCACCGGAAGAGTATAGAATGACGTCACTCATATTTGGAGCGGCATCATCACCATGCATCGCTATATATGTAAAGAATAGAAATGCGCAGGACAACGCACATATCTATCCAGAAGCAGCTTCCGCTACGGAAAGCAATTTTTATATGGATGATTACCTACAGGCATTTCCCGACGTGACGACGGCCGAAAGGATAGTAAACGATATGTATGAATTACATAAGCATGCTTCTTTCCAACTGAGGGGATGGGCTAGCAACCGACCCGAAGTTTTAAGTAATATGGAAAATAAATATAAGAGCGACAGTGCTTCGCTTGGAGATAAAGAGCACACAGAGCGCACGTTAGGTTTGATTTGGAATATCAAACGGGATATAATAAGTTTTTCCACAAGTCTTCGTAGCACACCGGAAGAGGTGATGGAGGGTTTACGACCGCCTACGAAGAGGGAGATAACTAGCGCTGTGATGTCAGTCTTCGATCCTTTGGGACTCGCATCACCCATAACGATTCAAGGGAAGTCGCTGATCCAGCAAGTATGGAGGACAGGCATCTCTTGGGATGAAGAAGTTTCACACGAGTTACACGTGTTATTTTGTAAATGGATATCGGAAGTGAAGAAATTAGGTCACTTAGAAGTACCTAGACCCGTTGCTGAAGGCATCGGCAAAGGAGAGTTACATACTTTCACGGATGCTAGTGAAAAAGCATACGCTGCCGCGGTGTATTACGTCACCACGGACGAGCAAGGAATAAGGCGGATTACGCTGATCGCCGCAAAGGCAAGAGTAGCGCCATTGAAACCAATTTCGATTCCAAGGCTTGAATTGCAAGCAGCTCTTATGGGCAGCAGACTGGCTGCTTCGGTTAGTGAAGAGAGCAAGTACGAGATGTCCGAGAGAGTGTTTTGGACAGACTCACGTACAGTGTTAGCGTGGATTAAGTCGGATCCTCGCGCTTTTAAACCATTCGTTGCTCATCGATTGGCTGAGATCGAAGATCACAGTAAGCCATGTGAATGGCGATGGGTTCCAACGTCACAAAACGTGGCAGACGACGCCACTAGAAATTTTCCTTCCACCTTCGATGTAAGTCATCGCTGGTTTCAAGGACCTGAATTCCTCAGGAAAAGTCCTGATTTATGGCCCAAACAAGTGGACACCATAAATAGCTTAGAAACAGGTGAAGAAAAATCGCCAAAGGGCGTAAATACGTTAAGAAAGCAAGAACCGTTAAGTCTACCCGACTACGGACGATTTAGCAGCTTTAAGAAATTCCTTGGAGCAACTACACGCACCTTACAAGCGGTAGAAAAATTCAAGAGTTTAAGAAAGTCGGTTAAAGGACCCGACGACGCAACCGAAAAGTCGGTTATGTGTTCCAACAAAGTTTTAGCAAAGTCGGTTAAAGGACCCGATAGCGCGTTGGACACAGCGCTCTTGAAAAAGGCGGAAATATTAATTTGGAAATTCATTCAAGACGAGTGTTTTCATTCGGAAATAAAATGTTTGAAAGCAGGCAAAAGCGTTGAAAGAAGTTCACGCTTAAGTAAATTATCTATGGAAATAGGAGAGGATAACTTACTCCGTTTAAATGGACGTTTACCTTTCAAGTCTAATTTGACCGAGGAAAGTAGAAAACCTGTCATATTAGACGGTAAACACGAAATCGTTAAAATGATGATTAGAGAAGTTCATCATCATTTTGGACACGCCAATCACCAGACGGTGATGAATGAGGTGAACCAGAAATTTTACGTCTTGAACTTGCGTAATGTAGTACGAAGTGTGTCACACCATTGTCAGTGGTGCAGGACATACAGGTCAAAGCCGCAAAACGTGCCACAAGGAAATATTCCTCTGGAAAGAATAGCTCATCATGAGCCACCTTTTACATGCTCAGCTGTAGATTATTTTGGTCCTATGAGTGTGACTATAGGAAGGCGACACGAAAAACGTTGGGGCGTTTTATTCACGTGTCTGACCACCAGAGCAGTACATCTGGAATTAGCAGCCTCATTGACACCAGCGTCAATGATAATGGCGTTAAGGCGATTTATCGCCAGAAGAGGAAAACCAGCCGTTATATACAGCGATAACGGGACAAATTTCAAAGCTGCAAATAAAGAATTATTGAAAGCATGCGAAGAATGCTATGAGGGCATGAAAAACGAGTCATTTAAGAAATATATTAAATGGAAATTTATACCTCCGGGAGCACCGCACATGGGTGGCGCCTGGGAGAGGTTAGTAAGATCGATTAAAATTGCGTTGACCGCTACGCTTAAGGAGAAGAGCCCACGAGAGGAGGTTCTACATACGTTACTTTTAGAAGCAGAGCATACGGTAAATTCCAGACCTCTGGTAACATTCAGTATGGATAGTCCTGAAGAGGGTTTGACACCCAATCATTTTCTTCTGGGACGCTCATGTGGTGATCGACCACCTGGATTATTTTTAGAGCGACATCTGACGGGTCAACTCAATTGGAAAGCTGCACAGAGGTTAGCCGACCATTTTTGGACAAGATGGCTGAAAGAATACATGCCTACGTTAATACCTCGAACAGGTGATAACGGCAAGTTCATGGAACCTAAAGAAGGCGATATTGTTTTGATAATAGATCATTCGTTGCCACGAAATACGTGGCCAAAAGGTAAAATTAGTAGAACGTTACCGGGACCAGACGGTCACACCAGAGTGGTTGACGTCATTACTAGCACAGGTATCTTGAGGAGACCTACATCCAGAATAATAGTCCTGGTACCCGCGACGCCTCCCAAATGATGGTGCTAACGCACGGGGGGGAGATTGTTGGCGACGCGCCTATAAAAATGTTTCAGTTTATTAAATCAACCGATGACGTTGCTATGAAAAAAGGGGGCAGTCACGAGCAACGACGCTCTGATAAGAGAATGCTTAGTTAAATCTTTAAGAAATGTCGAATTAATGATATGAAGGTCTTGGGTTCGACTCCCAGGCCGGACTAGTTTGTTTGTTTTCCTAAGTAATATCGCTTAATAAATTCGTAGGGAATTTAAGATATAAATTATGTTACCGGATTTGTTCCCCGGTTGAAATCATCTTTCAAATGATGTAAATTCATAAGAATATTAAAGTGAAGTTAAAGATCGGATTTGTTCCCCGGTCGAGATAATCACTCTGTGCATAGGCAGAATTAATGGATATTAATTGCATAAATGTTGTTTTGTATAAGTTTGATACGTTTTGTACGAAAACAAATGCCTATTTGTTATGATTGATTAATGAGAACATTCATTTATATTGTTATCTGATTAAAGATAGTTTCATACAGTTCGAAAATTGTATAAAAGCATTTAATTTGCCAAATATTGATAAAATTGGTGAATTTCAGAATTTCATTTTTTCTGATAGCCGAGAGCCGTGCAAAAGTTAGTTGTTCAAATAGTGTGAGTTCATAGACGCACGCAGGCCACGCCCTTAGGAGGCCGAATATGTAAAAAATTTAAATGTTTGTAATTCAGTGATTTATGTAAAAATTACTTGTAAAATATTTCAGGTTAATTGTACGTGCTAAAAAAGGTAAATTCTGTGTTATTTTCATGTGAAAATTCCTGTGTATAAGTGAAATAATGATAGTTTTGTATAAGAAATTTAAAAGTGTTTTAAATAGTGAAATAAATAGAAAAAATGTAAATTAAACTATTGTATTGGTTAGCTTATGTATAAATTCAAGTGAGAAACATTGTTTTAACTTTCTGTGTTAAATATTTAAGAAATTTCGATTTCGAACTTGTGAGTAAAATAGGCAGTTTTCGTTTAATAAATAAAAGGTTTTTTATGATATGAAGATATGATGTATATCATGGTGTAGATATTGTTTTGTACTACCTATATTGATAAATTGTATTTGTATATGATTTGAATAAATAAAGATATTGAGTGAAACGTGAGAGAGTAATAGTACAAATTCATGTAATTAAGTTGCGCAAGCGCGCAGATGGCGCGGCTCACTTTCGCGTATAGCTCTGGGGTAGCTTAGTGAACGGGTTTTATTGCAATTCGTTCGGGGAAAAAGTTCGGGAAATATTCAAGGAAATAGTTCGGAAATAAATAAGAAAATCCGAGGAAAAGTTCAAGAAAAGTGAAAAACCAGCAGTATAGGGAAAAGTGATTACTCTCTCACGGAACGGTTTGAAGATAATTGCTGTTTCATTCCCAAGATCCTTTAAGTTATACAGTCCACATCGAAGAATTAAGGCGTCGGGACCGGGACGACTTCGGAAGACCCGTAATCCCCGTCTGAACCTACTTGCTGAAAAGGAAGAGGTTATCGCCCTAGTGTGTTACTCCGTTGCGGAGATCACATACGTTGTTCCCGAACCCAACGTAGGCGTGATAGGAGGCCGGATCGAGAGAAGCCTCGATTCCTGTTTCTTAGTACCCGATCCGCTAGGTCCTTTTCAATTGGTCCTTTTCAGGATTGAGAGGACGTCCGACCTGAGTTCCTTTTCAGCATCATTAAGAGGACTACAAGAGCCAAGTGACCTCGAAAGATGCACGCACACATTTACACATTCCATGTGAGCGCCATCTAACGACAGTGAGGTTTAACACTAACGGATTAGCGAGGTTACGCCGGAGTGTTATAATAGACGAAACGCAGGTAGGATAAAGATATAACAAAGAAATAGATGGGACAACGAAATTATTTTTAATTTTAATTTAATGTTGCTTGAAAATTTAAGGATGTGGACGATTTTGAAATAAAACTGATTCGATGAAACTTAAAACATTTTTATTTAAATAATAATAGTAATAAACTTTATTTATATAAAAGTGATTGTAGTACATGGGTAGGACATTACATCGTATGAACTATCTATAAAATATTATATTCAATCTAGTGGATGTTCTCCTAGCTAGGTTAAAGGATAACCTGTGTTAAGGAGTAACAGTCTCAATCCCTGTAATAGTAGGTATATAATAAGTACATACTTACAGTTGTAAGTGCTACAATGATAACAAAATCTAGCCTTTCAGGAGTACTAGCCACCTAAAATTCCATAATTCCATTATTATTTTCAAAATTAATTTTAAAACTAAACGTGTTTGTGGCAAGGTTATGTTACATTACAACGTGCGGCTAATGTTATGAATATTACCTGTGTACTATAGGCTTCTTCCAGTACATGCTTCGATGGATAATATTTACTTATATCAATAACCTCACAATGATGATTTTCTTGTGGTACTGTTTCCAGTCTATGGAAAAAATTAAATATTTCAAATTATGTAGATATGTCAATTCCAAATATTCTAGCTCTATGGTTCACAAGATAGGTAATAAATATTTGCATTTCGTTTATTTTTTGTATTTGCCTTTGAAAAATTGTTAAGCTATAAGTAAAATACCTAACATTCATACATAATTATAATTCCTAATTATAAACAAAATCAATAAACCTAAACTCCTACATATGATAAGTAAAATCGCAATTTTCAAATGATTCTGTTATTTCGTCATGCCCTTTTGTTATTTATCAATAAGTTGCAGTCTTTTAACAAAAACAATAGGTATTTTAAGTTTTTTTGTTGTTATAATAAGAAAGAAATGTTGTATTTACTTACACCTTGGAAATACTAACTTCTGTGTTGATATTTTCAACTTTCTTTCTCCTGTAAAAAATCATTACATTTCAAACGATTTTTTTTAGTTATTATTTAAAAAAGTAATTAATAAGTTTATTTAAATATGTAATAAAAAAGAAATAAAAAATAAAAAATAAATAAATAAAAAAGAAAATTTGACATCATATTTCTGGAATCGAACCCGGGCACTCTCGAGTGCAAACTACTAATATAGGTTTATTGTTATAAAAATAAATATGTATTTTTTAGTTATAATTTATAAAAGCATTTAATAAATTTATCTAAATATATAACATTAAATAAAAAAGAAAAATGAAAATATGGCTTCATATTCCTGGAATCGAACCCAGGTACTCTCGAGTGCAAACTGCAAATCCGTACACTAAAAAGTGCACTACTGTAATACACTACGTTTCCTAAATTCATAGATTTATTGTTATAAAAATAAACATTTAGTAAAAATAAAAAGTTCTTACCTTTTAATATCGTTCATATGTTGGGCATTTGATTTATTCGTTTTTTAGTCTTCGTAACGGGTTTCACTTTATTTCCCATATTTACCAATTATAATTATTAACTTAATTTAAATTAATCTGAACTTAAAATATATTATATTTATACGAAAGAAGAAGAAATATTTATGAAAAGAAGAATATTTATGAATATGAAACAATGAATTTAAAAATAAAATTATACAAAAACATTAAACAATTTACGTAAGTAATGCGGCAAAATGAGCGACACGTCTATATAGCATCGGGCCTCGGCCAGCAGTGTCGGTACTCGGTACACAGGCGTTTACGCACACATCCGTACGTATTATTTCAGAAATAAGAAAATGCGATTTTAAACAAAATCTATTAATTTGATTAAAAAATTAAAACACTATTACGTTAATATGTTGCTTTTAGAATAATCTGACAAAAACTCAAAATAATTGCATGTATATTATTATGGTTTTTACTCGATAAAACTAATTTTTAGAGGTATCTTTATGATTTTTTTCTATCGTATCAAATTAGTAGTATCATGTTTTCAACACAGTATCTAACTAGCATATATACTAAAAAATATCATATATTTTTCTAATTTAGTTTACTGCATTGGATCATATACTTTAAGTCAATATAAAACTTGCGTTTAGCTCCTGTAGTCCCCTTAAGCTACTATTTTACGCTGATATTCTGTGAGAGCGTGGTCCTTCCCCGGTTGAGCCAACCCATTCGTGCTACAACTATATATACTTCTAATATAACTGCGTGGTTCTACCACGTATAAAGGACGTGCTTCATTTTTTTTTTCATTTTAAATTGTCTGTAATAATCTGATTGTAAATAAATGTTCGTTAGTTTTTGATAAATAGTTAATCGATTAAAACAAATGTTTAAAAATAATTAAATCGCACTAATTAAAGTAGTAGGAATGTTTAAAGTTGAAATTGGTACTAAAAGGCTGGTAATTGGGGCATCCATCCTACAAAGCTTGAATATAAAATTTAAATCAGATGCGTGTAATCACTCTGGGAGCTTGTAGCAAACTAAACGCGTGACCAACGTGTGGACGCGGCGACCAAACTCTGCCAACAATCCTTTGATCTTTTGTAAAAAACCGCAACACGGATCTCGCGCCAACTTGTGGGCCATCGTCCCAATACATACCAATGAAGCCCAAACACTCCGTCTACATGTTGGCCAATGCTATTGGCCACTACATTCGCCACTGTGTTGGCCAACGTGTAGAGGCGACATAAGAATATTATGCCGTGCCCGCTATCGCAAGAAAGCTGGAGAGATTTTTTTCGCAGGAGATTTTTAATTCGTGCCTTTCAAAAATCCGTCCCTCAATGGAATCCAAAGAAACAAAATATTGCCTTATCTATAATTTATAATATTCCATTAAAAATGTAAAAACTAAATGGAATATTAATAATCAGCTATTGATTGTAAGAAATTTATTATACTTGACTTATTCAGTCCATAAAAATTAATCGTTCAAAACCATGAAAATACCATGAACATCAACACATTTGTGCAGCTGCGCCTCTTTCTGCCAAGGAGGGTCGGTTCTTACGGCGGATTTATGTTAAGCCACAAGGTTGAGTTTAGTGGGTTCCTGACCAAAAAAAAATTGTGCAGCGCATAATAAGGCAAAATTCTTGGAATTGAAAAATGCTACCATTTGGATATAACATCCTATAAAATTTTTGATATACAATCATTGAGTTATATGTACTCGTACTATTAGTCAACCAAATCTAAGAAATACCTTTTGACGTTTCACATTAATCATTCCGCAATAACTTTGCACAAGCGTCCTCACACTAATTAAAATAACCTTTTACGTAAATCCGAAGAATTATGAAGTTATTTATATTTCATTGCAACGTGTATAGTTTTTTTATCGCTAATTTAAATTTGAATCTTTCAATCAAAGCAAAATATTAAAAAGTAACCAGTATCAACTTTTTTACTTGACGTCGTTTCAATGATATGTCACTATATACATTACCGTAGTGTTTGGATGATTAAAATTCATTTTTATGCGAATAATCGGCAAAAATATTCAAATAATCGGTAAAAATATTTAAATAATCGAATCATTATTTTTTTTAATGTATTATTTGTTTAATTTATTTTTTTCTTTTAAAATTCCTTAAATTACATAAATCATGAATAAAACAAGTTTATTTTTTTAATTTGTCAACGTAAATTTGTGTAGGCAAAAACACTCATATACAGAGCCGCGCTGAAAAAATCACTACGTAATTTTAATATCCCGCCATTTCACAAGCTTACTGTGCGTAGTTTTGTGATTTTGTGTTTGTCTTCTTATTTTATGACTCGGCTTTAACTTTTTGGACTGTTTCTTCTATATGTATTCGTTAAAGGATGTGCCCATGTCACAAATGATCATTGGGCAAAAGTGGCAGAAAAAAACATTTTATTTTTATTATGGATGACTTTTAAAGAGACATTAATATTTATTGCATTATTGAAAATCAAATAATAATTAATCTAAACAACTACAGCTCAATTAGTTGTACTGAAAGTGATTGAATAAATTCTAATCTAGTTTTAATCTTAAATTTTTATAACTGTGCCTCAAAGATGTTTTATAGGTACAGATACCGTGTACGCGCACCTAAAACGCTTCCATTTAAAAGGCGCCAATATTGGCGTATTCGTTCGATCGTTCCGCCATTACGCCAGCGACGTTCACTGCGAACATACATCACGCACCAGTGTTTTTAATTTCGGAAAATGACTGTTTGTGCTGTGAAATCATGTAAAAATTACTCTTGGAAAAAAGAAAAAGATAAGAACATCACTTTTCATAAGTAAATATACAATTTTCTGGTGTATTTCTTGGTAAAATAATACGAAAGCTGAATGTCAATACAAGTAATAATACTGCGCATTAATATTCGAGTGTTGCCTACTGTATGAAATGTTTTTCCCTATTTTAATGTCATTAATAGATGTAAAGCAACTGTTGACAACGGATATTTATCCAAAGCAGCCGATACGCAACCATTGTGAACCGGTTGTTTATCCGACTACAAACGAAAAAGGATGGTTATGATTTTACTGTGTGTGCGGTTGGCTAAGCTGAATCGCTTTTTGGAATGGTGCTCAAAAACTACTTGACCTATTTAAAAAATTATTTCACCATTAGAATGCTATTATGACTTTGAAATGTAGGATGTATTTTAATATAGAGGGCACTACCATCAACGAATATGTTTTTAGCTAAACTCGTACAGTTCTTGACCGATTTTGAAAATTCTTTTACCACTAGAATATTATGTATAATTAAAGATGTATAATGTAGGATGTATTTTATTATAGATGGCACTACTTTCTATGAATATGTTTTATTTGGTTTATCTGAAAAATTACTTGACTGATTTTGAAAATTCTTTTACCGTTACATTACTAATGAGGGCTTTAGTTGTGTGATTAAATTATATTATTATAATAATTATGTTATATTATTATTTGTTATATAATTATGTTATATTATTGTTTATTATATAATTATAATATAATGTTCACTTCACTTTCATGTCAAGGGCACTTATACACAATCAACATTGATTTTATTTTTTTTTATTTATTTACAGGTTTTACAGTACAAAATGTAGCCTTTAAACACACAATCTTTTATCGTCTTCCAGTGGCAGGATTTAATTGATTTTACGCAATGATTTGATCTAGTCATGAAACTGTATCGATATATGAAATTTTAAAAAAAATTAACATTTGCTCTATATCTCTTGGCCGAGGTTTACACTTAACCAAACTTACTTTTGTATTTTACTTAAGATTAAAAAATTTTGTAATTTTACTTAAGATTAAAAATAATTAATGTCTTCGCGTCAATATTTTGGGTTTTAAGGTACGAAAGTGTAGTACTCTATATATATTCAATAATAATAGATTAGTTCAATATATGTTAGATACATAAATATCTAATGTGATTTTTGATTTATTTTTAACTATTACATTAATTATATCTAGTTTTTATTACTTATTTTCACTATTTTAGTGCGATTTTCGTACAGACCTACATAAAACACCACCCATATCCCTTGTGTGTGTATATCCCCATTCACATACATACACAAATGCACACGCCTCGAACACATATTTTACACTCAGGTATGTCAATATGAATGAAATATAAAATCTCCCAAATTTTTGGGCAATCGATTCGCACTATTATTACCGAAGTCACGCACACTAATGCAGGCATGGTACGTAAGATATGCGCGTCACGTGGTACTCACGCACACATGAATCAAAGACTGGCGTCACTGTGAACGGTGCGATGTGTTAGCAACACGGTATCTGTACCTATAAAACATCTTTGCTGTGCCTCTAAAAATAAGCAGTACTTAACAACAAATCCGTAGAAACTGATAAATATTGTGTTTTATAAATTACTTGTTTTTAATTTATTCTGGTATTACTCTAAATAATCGGTATCGATTTTTTTTAGGAATCGAATATTGTATGTTCCCATTTTTTGGTTGGCATGCCTGGTGCAATAAGTCTGACAGCTGTCAAAATGTATTTCTTAGATTTGGTTGACTAAAGGTATTCCAAACAAAAAATGTGCACTACTCTGTCTTCGCGCACGCGCGGGAGACAGTAGAGTCGCGCATGCGCAGTTGATATAAACGCGCGAAAATTGTCATATTTAATAATATTGTTTATTAATTACATTGTATTGTTAATCGAGTACATTTTATTAATTTTCGTTTATTTTGCATATGTGTTAATAAAAAATTATTATTGGCGCCGCTCCGCACTGCATGAATATTGAAGCCACAACAACAGGTGTACGGATTGCTGTACAATTCATTTGAACACAATGAGTGTTCGGAATGCGAAATCTAGTGCTCATCAGTGCAAATCATTTTGCTCGAACACGCACCTTAAGGGTACACTAGTCGCTTATTCTTCCATACAAACGTAGTCCGGCGATAACTCCACTGTTTGATGGTGTACGTTCAAAATAAAAAATTATTTCAATTTGTCTCATCATTATCTAGCCCTGTATGGAAACAAAAAAGTAAAAAAAGAGTATATTTAAAAGTTATAAGCGTCGAAAATTCCGAATTTCAACACTATTTTTAACACATCTTTGGGCGGAAATAAATACTATAAGAAGAACGAAAATTGTAAAACAGTTACCATACAGGGATAGATTAGTTGTTCAAAAATGCAAATAATTTTATTTTAAACAGATACATTCAATAGGTTTTTCGTGACATCCGGACTACCAAAGGTCTGTTTATAAAATTTCGCGCGCCCGTTTTTGTTATAAAACATCTTGCCTTTCGCTACAAATTGTTTCCCCGATCAGTGGGACAGACGGAGGGGGGACGCAGCGCGCACTCACACATACAACACGTACGAATTAACTTGAGACTCCGCTGGAATGCGACCCCCTTCCCGACTCCCCGTACCGCGTCCCGCGCTGGCCGTGCGCGCTCAGTACCGATAGCATTTTTGTTACGGATACGCGTCTCGACTCTAGTTCGATATTTTTGATAATTGTTTGTTGTTTGGTTTGGACTTTTGTTTGTTTTGAGATTGCTTTTTAGCAATAAGGTCGCCTGTTATACTTTGTATTTTTATTGTGTACGAATCTGTAACACTTTTTATAGTGCAATAAAGTGTATAATAAATAAATTAATAATATTATAAATGAGAAAGTGTGTATGTTTATTTCTTTGTCCTTCCTTGACGCTTTAACTAAAAATAATATTATATATATATATATATATATATATATATATATATATATATATATATATATATATATATATATTTAAAAAAATATTTAAAATATATAAAAATGGCAACAGTATATCACCCAGTGCCATAACAGTTTATTTTGTTTTTATTAATAATCTCATGCAAATCTCAAAAATTTCAAATAAAAAATATTACGACGCATTATTTTGCACACCGTACATTGACGATCAAGGATCTCCTAGGTGTGTGTTGTTTGCAGTTAGCAGTGGCTGTAAATAACCGCCGGTACGACATACTCCGCCGAACGTTGAGTCCCGTGATTCCGTGAGGCGTCGAGGTCACCGGCCCCTAGGTGATTCTTGGGCACTTTATGCGCTCCGAGCATCCTGTGCCTAGTCGCGTCATAAAGTGCCACCGTCGCACTTCCCCCAACTCTTTTGTTGACAAAAGGGGTAGGCAGTGCCCAGTGTGATTACGCTAACACGTTTTTATACCTTGCTATCCGCGTCGCGCTTCGTGCCGAATCGGCTGGCATCTATTAGATAGGGCCTTATAGATTACCTGACTGACTTAGGTAGGTACTCAACATGTCCGATAAGGACAAGGGGGAGCCCCCACCTAAACCCAAACCCAGAAGACCACCCGACCGTCCTGGTGTACTTGACCGTCCAATCGCGTATAGCGACATCTTCGATCCTGAAAGGACTAGAGTAGTGTCCTCCTACTCTCAGATCCCGACAAGGAAACCCTCCTCACCGGGTAAGGAGCCCGCACCGAGGACCGCGCTCTCGCCCATCGTACCTGGAGGTACGACTGGGCGGGAACCGTTCCCCCAACCCCAGCGGGCTAAGAAGACCCTGAGAAGGCATACGCCTCCAGAAACAGCAGCATCCCTACAGGAGAAGAGACGATGCTTCAATTCTACCAACTCCTCGGATTACTCGTCATCCGAGGGAGAAACAGACCACCAACAAGGGAAGCCAATTAGAAGATCACCACCCAAATCGCCATCGCCGATTAAACCCACCCCACCCAGGACACCGGAGCAACACATCAGTATGGATGCTGCTGATCTGGAACAAGGAGGGGAAGGGTCATACGGATGGAGTGCCACCACGTATGCGACCCTAGCGCCGAGCACATCTGCCGGACACTCACCATCCGTGCCTACCACCAACCCGTCAGGCCGGCCATCAGATGATGGTCAGAGGCCTTCGACCAGCTATGCCCAACTGGTAGCTGCCCCTGCAGTACCAAGGACTAGGACTGCTGAGACTCAGAAATCGCCGGAAGAATCGGCCAAAAGGTACCCACCCATAGTGGCAGAGTGCTTACCGGACTGGACGAAGCACTTCGAGGTACTCAACAAGAAGTTGGGTCACCCACCGAATGCTCGTCCGTTCGGTAAGGGGGGTTAGATTCACCCCTCAGAGTCCGGAAGAATTCCGGACGGTACAGAGATACTTAATGTAGATTACCGAAAAAGTACCAGCTATGTCCTGGTACTGCTACACCCCCGAGGAGGAAAAGCCCACGAAAGTGGGCATACGGGGGCTACCAGTAGGCACGGACCCAACTGCGATAGAGGGGGCTATCAGGGCCAAGGGGTTCCCGATTAGGTATGTCAAAGGGATCCCCCCCCCCCCCGTAGAGGCAGACCTGGGTGCCTCTACTTCGCGCAGCTGGACCACCTGAGCTTGGAGCGCCTTAACGAACTCTATCAGATAGACGAGCTCCTATACATGAGAGGAGTCGTCATAGAGGCCTGGCAAGGAAGAGCGGGCCCTTCACAGTGCCACCGTTGCCAGGCCTTCGGACATGCATCTACCAATTGCTTCAGGCCAGTGAAGTGTGTTCGCTGCGCCGGAGATCATATTGCCAGCAACTGCCCTAGGGGTAGAGAGGAGGAACCGAGATGCGCAAACTGCGCAAAGAACCAAACCGCTAACGATCGCCGCTGCCCAGTCCTGAGGAGGATTGCAAGGAAGCGGGGGATCACTCTACCGGGACTACTCCCAGAGGAGCCCAAGAGGATCCCCCAAAGTCGTCCCAAGGCCGTGGTCCAGGAAGACGGGTGGACCACAATCAGGGGAAAGGGAAGGCAACCTGCCCCCCCCCACCCGTCACGGCACCCACAGAAACGGTGGTGCCCACTATCACTACATCAAAGGCAACCACCGGGGCGACTCTCCAGCCCCCCGCTAATGACGCCACAGAGCGCCAAACCACCCAGTGGAGTAAGCGGGGGAGGAAGAAGAAGAAGAAGGTGCAGCCTCCTCCTCAGGCAGCAACCTCTACCCCAACCCCAGCGGTAACGATAGCCCAGGCGCAGGTTACCAAGGAAGATAAAGCCAGAATGGGTAGAGTGCCAGAAAGGGCTCTATCAGAAAATAGAGCCCGCTCTACACATAGAGCGCGCTCTACCCATATACAGAGAAATGTACACCAACTCCCGAGACCAGCGCCAACCGCACAGACATATAGAACACCTCTAGCCGGCCTCGAGACTGCTGACGCCATCCAACGTCTGGTTGGCATAGCAATCGAGGTCGGCAGTCAAGTCCTGGCTGATATCAGAGCCGGGACAGACCCGATAACAGCGGTTATGAAGGCGCTGGCTAACCTACTGGCTCGGCATTACGGTGGAGGAGTCTAACCTGCGCCTCCGCTACTGGAATCCAGGTGGAATCCAGCAGAAGTTACAAGAACTCCGCACCGTCGCCCAACAACAAGACTTACAGGTCATATTGCTGGGAGAGACGAAACTTAATCCGAGCACACGCATAAAGCTGCCTAACTACCATCTGTATAGGAGGGACGAGGTCACTTCTCAAGGGGCCGCCTACAGAGGGACAGCGGTCCTAGTGAGAAGGGACATCGTCCATCAACAACTAGACCTACCGGAATACCAGACTATGCGCTCTATCGGCATAAAAATGGAGGCGGCGGGCGAGGAACTTAGGATCTACGCAGCATACCGCCCGCCAGGGACTCCATTTTGCTCCTCAGACGTCAGGACGGTAATGGAAGGCGAAACACCGACCATCATCGCCGGGGACCTAAACGCCAAACACCCGGCGTGGGGATCTAGACTGATCAACCCGCCGGGTCATGTACTTTTTGAAGACGCCGAAAGAAACGGCTACGACGTTTTAGGTCTCGAAGAACCCACTCATGTTCTGACGGACCCACGGAGACGTCCGGAGGTACTGGACATCCTGCTCCCTAGGAACATCAACTACCCGATAGTGGTAGAGGTGCTGTACGACCTGGAATCACAGCACCTCCCGATCTTAATTACCCTTGGCTTAAAGGCGGTGACTACGCCGCTCAGAACTGTGAAGACACGTGTCGACTGGAGGCTCTACCACAAACACCTACAGGAGAGACCTCCAGCACACCACCCCTTGAACACAGCGGACGACGTAGAGGCCGCAGCCGCCAATATGACAAAGGCAATACAAGAGGCCCTCAACGCTGCCTCTACGATCGTCCCGATGACCACCAGAAGGGATGATCTGCCGCGACACATCTGCGTGCAGATCAAGAGAAAAAGGGCCCTAAGGAGACTTGGGCGCGTACTCGCTGCCCGAGAATCAAAACGAAACTGAACACCTTGTCGGAGGAACTGTCGGTTGCAGTCCAGGCACACAGAGGAGATGCCTGGGAGCGGCGCATATGGAAGGCGGAAGAGCATGATGCGTCGCTCTATAAACTGAACCGACAGTTAACTAAAGCCAAACTTCCCGTTTGCCCGCTGACCAACAACGCGGGTGAACGTCGTTACGATGCCAAGGGTAGAGCGGTATCCTAGTCGAGCACTTCGAGGAGCAATTTATGCCGAACCCAGCAAGTGCGGAGTTCTTGGAGCTTCATGCCCAAAAGGAGAGTCGCGTACAGGAGTTCCTGTCGTCGCCCGCGCCGCCTCTTGCAGGAGAGTGGTTCATCTCCCCCGCTGAACTGCGGTGGACAGCAACCCGCCTGCAACCGAGGAAGGCGCCGGGGCACGACGGGATTACCAACGCTGCACTCCGACAGCTGCCCCATAGAGTCCTAGTAGAGCTTGGTCGACTCTACAATGGGATACTGCGGACATCCCACTTCCCGGAGGACTGGAAGAAAGGTAAAGTTATCGTCTTTCCGAAACCCGGGAAGGACAGGCGTAGAGCTGCCAGCTACAGGCCGATCACGCTGCTACCACACATAGCTAAACTGCTTGAAAGATTGTTGCTAAGACGCCTCCGCCCGTGCATCCAACTTCGGGCGGAGCAGCACGGATTCAGGAGGGGTCACTCTACAGCAACACAGCTGACCAGAGTGCTGCACCTGCTTGCGGCCGATTACAACCGTGGCCGCACTACGTTGGGCGTCTTTCTCGATATCGAGAAGGCGTTCGACAGGGTGTGGCATTCTGGATTACTTTATAAATTGGAAGAACAGACCAGTGTCCCTCCTGCTATGTTGCGGCTAGTGGCGTCTTTCCTGGCAGACAGGAAGTTCTACGTCTGCGTAGAGGGCGCCGAGTCCGCAACCAGAACCATCAGAGCCGGCGTTCCTCAGGGCAGCTGTTTGTCTCCAGTCCTGTAGGCGGCTTATTCCAACGACATCCCTACCCTGGCAGGCAGGCTGCAAGAATGGGAGGACGACGTGGAATTGGCGTTATACGCGGACGATAGCGCTTATTTCACCTCTTCCAGAAGAGCCCATATTGCCGCTGCCAGGATGCAACGCCTCCTGGACCTGTTGCCACCATGGCTAGATGAGTGGAGGATGGTCGTCAACGTTGGTAAGACGACCGCTCTGCTCACTCGCCGCCTCAGGAACCTACCACCTCAACTAACCCTCAATGGCCAGCAGATCGCGTACGCGAAGGCCGTGACCTACCTTGGGTGCCGGATCGACCGGGCGCTGCGCATGACTGCGCACGTCGACCTCGTTGTCCGCAGAGCACGATGTGCGCGGGCGATGCTACGTCCGGTCCTGGCATCCAAGTTACCACTTAATACCAAAGTGCGTGTCTATAAGACTTACATAAGATCAATTATCACCTATGCTGCTCCGGCCTGGTACGCGCTTCTGAGCGAGCCTCTGAGGCGGCGACTGCAGGCCCAGCAAAATATGGCGTTAAGAACCATCGTCGGTGCGGGTCGCTACGTCCGGAATGACGTCATAGCGGCCAACCTGAAAATTGCTACCATCCAGGAGTTTGTGGCCCGGTTGGCGCGCGGACTGTTCGACCGTGCAGACAACGGGCCACACAGACATCTAAACAACTTTGCGCCGCTACACTCTCGCCCTCCGGACGGGCGACCCTATCCAAGAGAACTCCTCTCTATATCGATTAGAGAGTCGAGTAACAACCCTCAATGCCGCTGAAAGGCCAACCATGACTTTACTGGATAACCTTCTTTTTTCGTAGTCTTAACCGGCTACGAAAAAATTTCACCGATTACGGACAAATCCGAATATTGATACCAACAACGCCAATAGAAGGCTCCCAGGACCGGTCCATAGTGGTGGACCGCGAGGACAGCACGGGTAATGGGGGCTTACCCCGAGGCCTGAAACCTCCATGTGCCCAAAGACACGTGAAGAAGACATCAACGTACATTGACAATTATGTCATCGGCCCAGGTCTCAAGTTAATTCGTACGAGTTATACTCACTAGGTTAGCCGCTGCTATCTATTTATGGTTGTAATACCTACATATCTACATCTTTATTTAGAAAAACTGCTTCCTTTTTTTGTTCGTGCCTTTTATTTGTTTGGACTGACCACCTGACTCGTTCAGTGATGCCATTCCCATACAGTTTAGTTTTCAACTAGCGTTATCTATCATAAAATAAATAAAAAATTTATTCATATTTCGCTAATTGTGTCTGTACTGTGAATTTGATTTACAATCGATCTCTAAATTGTAGTTTTCTTCTAATTACTTACCTTGGCTAGACGTGTTCTTTGGACTTCTGTAAGGAAGTCTATGCTGTTAGTATTCCGTTTATATACGTTACTATTTTGATAGACGTTTGTGCTTGTCCCTGCAGTGACACAATGCCTATTGTTGATAACTTTCTAAGTACTAAGAGAATATTTCAAACCGCTATTGAACACAAACGGACAATCAATAAACAATTTACAAACTAACATTTTTTTTATTTAATTAACCTATATAAAAGCCACACTCACATCAAAATCGCGCTGTCGAAAAAGCAGTTATCCTGACACTGGCCGACATATACTTCGGTGTCGGCGAGTTGTCTGCGGGCTATTATAGCTAACTAGCTATGGAAAGTAAATACCTATTTAGAATACATAGTACCTACAGTAATATTTGCATAAACTACAGTAAAATACAAAAACATAAAGAAAACATAATTATGTTACACTTTTTTGTGTTTGTTGTAGAAATTGTTATATTTTTTTCAAAAAAAGTTTTTTATGTTACCGTTTTTAGTTTAGAGTTATGTCCCTTTAGTGCGTACAGGCGTGATATTATATTGTGTGATTGCGTAAAGAATGCATAGATAGGCGATAGCAGCAATCGCGGTTTATTTGCTGTCATTTATTGAAGAGTGCCCCCGATTTCTCCAAGATCCCATCATCAGATCCTGATCTGATCATCATCGATTACCGTGGGATTATCTGGAAAATATATCCTTTCAAACAAAAAAAAATAATTTTCCAAATCGGTTCAGGCATATTCGAGAAATCGGCGGACAGAACATACATAAACAAAAACCAACGAATTGAGAACCACCTCCTTTTTTCTGAAGTCGGTTAAAAAGTAGGTAAAAACAAATCAATGGAATTATTATATAATAACAACATCTACTTAAGTTCACATGAGAACTTACATCATAACAACTAAGTACATAAAATGGGTTCATAATAATTACGTTTCACACAGCAGATCCTAAGTGACAATAACACCAATTTGCTTTCTCTCTCCTTTCTCTTTTTAAAATACGTTATCCCCACAGTAGGATTTTCTCCAGTATCGTGGAGGCAGTTTACAAATATAAATTGCACAAGAACAAACATCCAGACCCGGAACAACTATTTGTAGTCCATACAAAATAGTTGTTCCGTGGGGGATTCGAACCCGCGGCACCCAGCGCAGCTACTCATTGCTAAGCCATTGTGGCACGAAGCTTACAATTGCCGTTTGAGTTTATGTTATTATTCTAAAATGAATCGCATAGGTACCTAGGTACGCGATGATGCCGTCGCGCATTGCGTCACTCGAGTGCGTATGTGTGTGCGCACTAGCTTCTTACTGCTCATCACAGCGTCTATCACTTTCGCACGAGATGTCGGCTGAGATAGCATGCATTTTTGCCCCGCCCACCATTTAGTTCGTGCCATCGACTAGGGCAACCTTAAGACGAAATGGTATAGTGTTTACGTAGGTTTTAAGGGGGTGAAGCAGACGCGGGCGGCGATCGGCGTGCGGGCAAGGTCCCTCGCGTGTCCGGCTAGCTGCAAGCAATATTTCGTTTATCTACTGATGTGGCAATAGCGACGATTAGGGATGAGCAAGTGAAAAACTATATTGATATATATCGTATCGATATTTTTTAACAGTACCGATATATTCACGTGATGAATATCGCTATATCGTCATGTTTTGCGTAAAGTAGTACGATAAGGCTCAAAATGATATTACTGGACGGTTGGATGACGAAAAAAAACGACAACGGCACATGAATGTTTTTGTTTCTTCTGTTGCTTAATGGTATGTCGATTAATAAAATTAAAATATATCGAAATTAATATTATCTCAAGCGTCTTGGACGATGATGTCCAAATAAAATAATGATGAAGTACTTTTCAACATAAGAATAAAATAGGCATCCTAGGCACACTCAAGTGTTTTTTTACCAGTATTTTTTATAACGTTACCCCCACGTTACACTAGGATTTTTTCCTGCATCGTGGAAGCAGTTTACAAACATAAATTGCACAAGGACTAACATCCAGACCCGAAACAATGATTTGTAGGTCATAGAAATACTTCCGTGCGGGATTCGAACCCACGGCCCCAGCGCAACCACTTATTGCCAAGCTAGTGCGCCACGGAGCCGTCACTTCGTCAAAGTATATCTGTTACATACGAATTCCCTCATACCTAATGTGACCATACGTCCCACTTTAGGCGGGACGGTCCCGATTTAAAGGTTTGTGTCCCGCTCTCCCCAAATTACGTAAAAATGTCCCGCTTTGACAAACAAAAGCGTAGCATCATGCAAACTCTGTCACCCGTGCCATCATTATGACACCGCGTGTACCAGGTTTGCCGGCATGGCCTGACTAGTTACGTGATTATTCTGAAAACCTACACTTTTGAACACACTTTTGAAGTTACAATTTTTAATTAATTTACATTTAAAGGTTTGTGTCCCGCTCTCCCCCAAATTATGTAAAAATGTCCCGCTTTGACAAACAAAAGCGTAGCATCATGCAAACTCTGTCACTCGTGCCATCATTATGA
The DNA here is from genome assembly GCA_907164705.1 of Parnassius apollo. Lineage (NCBI taxonomy): Eukaryota > Metazoa > Arthropoda > Insecta > Lepidoptera > Papilionidae > Parnassius > Parnassius apollo. The sequence continues at coordinate 7,221,241 of CAJQZP010001593.1, read as the reverse complement.
CACCGCGCGTACCAGGTTTGCCGGCATGGCCTGACTAGTTACGTGATTATTCTGAAAACCTACACTTTTGAACACACTTTTGAAGTTACAATTTTTAATTAATTTACATTTAAAGGTTTGTATCCCGCTCTTTCCCTAATTACGTAAAAATGTCCCGCTTTGACAAACAAAAGCGTAGCATCATGCAAACTCTGTCACCCGTGCCATCATTATGACACCGCGCGTACCAGGTTTGCCGGCATGGCCTGACTAGTTACGTGATTATTCTGAAAACCTACACTTTTGAACACACTTTTGAAGTTACAATTTTTAATTAATTTACATTTAAAGGTTTGTATCCCGCTCTTTCCCAAATTACGTAAAAATGTCCCGCTTTGACAAACAAAAGCGTAGCATCATGCAAACTCTGTCACCCGTGCCATCATTATGACACCGCGCGTACCAGGTTTGCCGGCAAAGCCTGACTAGTTACGTGATTATTCTGAAAACCTACACTTTTGAACACACTTTTGAAGTTACAATTTTTAATTAATTTACAATAAATTATCAAATAACATAAGTTATTTCTAATTTGCTGTTCAGAAAAATTAAAAAGCCAGCAGCCAGATTTTATATGATTCTAAGTTCTCATTCTCACTTTTGATTATTAAAAGATTCAAACAACTATGTGTTTTATTTTAGATTGAATTTTGGTAACGACGGCCATTGTCAACGAAGAATACCCATCTGCGCAGGACGGGATTATATTACTCAAGTGTATGCGCAAGCACAGGTCTACCCTACTCCCTCACTCTTATAGTCCGATGGAACTGTAATCCGAGACGACGGGAGAGAGATCAGGCGCAGGACCAACGGCTTTACGTGCTTCCAGAGGCGCGGTGGTAAAACCCCGTCAACATCAATAAGTTCGAAATCAATATTCCGGGTTGCTACTGAGAATTTTGTGACAGAAAAACCCAATAAATGATTCTTGGCCCGACTCTGATTTCGAACCCGGGACCATATGATCAGCAATTGCATTTACGACAAAATTATTAAAACTATAATACTTTTAAAAGTGTCCCGCTCTGAGGAATAAATAGTTGTCGGTAAAGTCGGTTTACGGACGATAGTTTAACGTGAAAACGTCATAACAAAACATTGATGAAATGATTGCATACTTTTATGAATGAAATAGCCGATTGTGCCTTTCGCTCGTTCGTGCCGCACTCTCGCTCCGATCGTGCTCGGCTCGGCTGGATCGTAGCGTGACAATGAGTCATCCTTTTTCGTGCATGCAGCCGGCGTTTATCGATTTATTAGACGTTGTCACGTCAAAAAATAAATGATCATTTTACTCATACCTATAACAAATTTTTACTTATCAGTTTGTATTATAAACATAGTACCTATATTTACATGTTTATTACTTGCTACTAGCTTACTGTTTGAGTGGATACCAGGACTAAGGAAAAATTAGGCATCCAAACCGGTTTGGATGCCTAATTTTTCACTGCCTCTTAATGGCATACCACGGTTATCAATATTTTTTTTATATATTGTTATGTTTATACGAGGTGAGTGGGCGTGATAAAAGTTATACACGTCTTCTCTCTACGACGCGCTGTGGACGACTGGCGGGTAGGGTTGCCGTTCTACAAATTTTAAAGTCCCTAGACTAACAGAAAAAATCCGCCAGAAACATGATTTTTCTTTTTCTTAAAATCCGCTAGAAGTCCCTAGGTACATTTTCGTGATAACTTTGGTCTAACTGAAAAATCTTGCCAAATGGTATACAAAGAATACCGAAAATATAAATCTATAAATTCAGAAAACCTTAAAAAAGAGCGGACTCTATATCGTATAAATTTATTATATATAGTGTAGGTTAATGACATGACAACCAAAACAAAAATTATTCATGTGCGAAATAAAAAATATTGTAAAAAAATAAATCTCTTTAAACCACGTTTAAACATTAGTCATCTTATTAAAAATAAAACAATTAGCTCAGTACGTTTTTGTACCTAAATTTTAAAATTAATAGCGAAGTATGGATCCACTTCAAAAAGAACTTCAGCGGAAGTTGAAGCTTCGCCAATGTCTCCAGTTCCCATCTTTGGTTTACCTTTACCGACTTGGTTGACAAGATCTTCGGGAATATCATACGTTGCGCAATTCTTTTTTAATCCTTAACTGATTTATAATTAGACGGATGGAATTTAAAGGTTTTTCTGATTGCTTGTTTCACAGTTTGCTTTTAACTACATTCGTAGCACCAAATACGCGTTCAAATTCTGCATTTGAGTGCGGTAGTGATAATATTACCATTGCAATATTACATAAATCTTCGAATATGTTTACTCCTGCTGCATTTATGTATGTCGAAACCTTAGAACATGGTCTCAGGTCGAAACAGAGAAAGTGAATTAACGACATTGCATTGTTACTTTATGTTCGGGAATTCCCGTGAAATTATATTATATATAGAGTGCTACCAACGGTAGATTACAAAATTGGACATATGATAAATTACTTATTTGAAATGAATTACTTCATAAAAAAGTCGCCATCTCAAAAGTCCAAATGTCGCTAGAAGTCGCTAAATAATTATTTCTCCCTAAAACGATTTTTTTATCCGCTAAACATTGTTAAAATCCGCTAGATCTAGCGAGAAAGTCGCTAAAACGGCAACACTGCTGGCGGGACTGTTAAGTGTGTGGTCGCCCCGCACGCTATTTATTCGCACAATATTTATTTGATATTTATTTTTAATATATATACCCTTATTGATATATACTCTTTTATTGAAAAATAAACCCATAATTCACTCACATATTTACTAGTGAACACAAACTGAATTTATTTGAAATTGATTTCATTACATTCGAATGAAACTGCTTTTTCACTTAGTGGACGGAGGTACCTAAAATTGTGGATTTTGAGGAAACTGCGATCTTTTTCTATCGAGCCAAAATGTGTCAATCGTGTTTTGACCACGAAAAATTGGTTGTCGGTAAAGTCGGTTTACGGACGATAGTTTAACGTGACAACGTCATAACAAAACATTGATGAAATGATTGCATACTTTTATGAATAAAATTGAATTATTTTTATTGAATTAGAATAGAGATAGATGCGGCGCAAGCCGAACGCTCAAGCCGATCGTGCATTTTGCTGGTTCGCGCCGTGCTCTCGCTCCGATCGTGCGCGACTCGGCTGGAGCGTAACAGGACAATGAGTCATCATCACACACTTATTCGTGCATGCAGCCGGCGTTCGTCGATTTATTAGACGTTATCACGTCAAAAATTATTAACTTTCATAATGAATTTAAAAAAACTGTGAATTCGTAGTTTTAATGACAAAAAATTGATTTTCTGCGCACCTATAAGGCGTGAAAAATCTGCTTTTGGCGCCCACTTCACCTCAAGAACACTGACACAAAATTGTAAGGTACAAAATCTGTTCAACATTGTTTCGTAGTGTTTTCTATTAATCAAACAAATGTTCAAAAATGAGTTTAGGGTAATATAATTTGTTTTGGTTACCGTTAGAGATAACGATACTAGGCTAAGTGATCAGAGTACCTACCTACCGATTCACGGGCCCTGGGTTAAAATTAAAAAAATGAAGCGTTATTGTATGATATTAAAATGTTAATATACTTATAGTGCTGTGGATTGTTATAGTTACGGGTGGGAAGGGGGAAGGGAGTGGAAATATTTAGCAATCTGGTATATTGTATTTTTGTTATGTGAAACGTGCATAGGGTAAACAATTTTACAACTACGATATAATATATTGTCTCAAAGATATTAAAATTGATGAAGACAATATCAACCTAACAAAATTCAGTCTTTATTAGTTTCCATTAATCAATATGACTGGGGGAAGTTTCAAGGTCAACAGAAAAAGGATGAAGTTATTGATATAGGTACATAACTTCGTCTGGTACTGATTACTGAGACCAATTATATGGGAACTTAAAATTACTGCTGTCTTTACATTTACACGTGTCACATTCCACGTGACCACAATTTAAAATGCTTATTTAATTTAAAATTACAACTTTGCGTAGCTTTATGTAAAATTACTGGAATTAAAATGTTAAGAAGCGGTAACGGAATGAGCAAAATTATTTACCACTACATCTTGTAGCTTTGTAGAGCCGTGGTAGCTCAGATGGTTAACGCTCGCTGTAAATATAACAGAACGCGAGAACCCGGGTTCGATCCCCGCCAGCACCAATGAAATTGTTAATTGCAATTTTAAGCGCTGATTTACCACGTGCTCGGCGGTGAAGTAAAACATCATGAGGAAACCCGCATGTCTGAGGAATAAGAAAAAAAATATTTTCGAAGACATGTGAAGTTCGCCAACACGCATTAGGGCAGCGCGGCGGACACTTCCTTGCCCTAAAGCCCTCTCATAAATAAAGGGAGGCCTGTGCCCAGCAGTGGAACGTATATAGGCTGTAACTTTGATTTACTTTTTTACATCTTGTAGTATCATAAAAAATACTTTTTGATGACTATTCTTTTAAATTAATTATTGTAGCAGGTATAAAATTTTGCTATCCACACATGTTACACACGTGTGCCCATAGTAAAACTTGTGTATGAATATCACGGCACACATGCTTATAGAAATTGATTATACACTCCTGCAGTGTATGCATTTTTCTCTACAATATTACAAGTGTTATATCGCACGCCTCTTAAGCGAAGCGTTGAGTTGTGCTCTGGAAACCCAGTAATTTTCTGAGCTAAAAATGTCTTTATTTTTTTACTGTTGTACTTTTAGAATATATAAAAATACTCATATATCGAGAAAAATCACTCGTTTTCATGTATCTATTATTTTTAAAAGTAATTTTCTGTATTTAGTGTTAAAACAAACTGATTGAGAAAAATTTTCGAGGGTGTCCAGATGTCTGTATGTGTGGATGGCGCACGATTACGCTCGTTAGAATTAGAATTAATTTATCAAAATAATTCTTTTTTTTATTAGGTTTAGAATCTCAACGCACAGGTTCATTTTAAATATCACTGAGTAATTTGGTCTCCTTTAATTGTAATTAATGAAATGTAAAAAACAACTGGTAATTTTCTACAAAAAAATATTCTCATGGATCTCTTCTTTCATCTCAAATATGGAAAAAGAGATATTTTTCTTTTTATATAATCAAATGAGATTATGAGGCGCGCACTTTTGGATTTTCCAAACTTTCTTTATTTTTTGCACTAAAATAATTATCTGCGTCATTAAAAAAAACGTTTAGGCTTTAAGCACAGCTAAAAAATGAAAAATAAAATAACTATTTAGATAAACGATATATAAACAACCGTTACATTGATCGATGACGAGATCTCTGATCTTTCAAAAAATGGTAGTATTTTAAAATCTAAACATAGTGTGGTTATAGTTTATAACATTAGATTTATTTAAATGAAAAAAAAAATACACAATAATCTCCTTGAAATAGAATTCGTAAAACTTTATATTTCCTAAATCAGATTTTAAAGGCTCGTTGTTACTTCATTGTTGATAAGAGACACCTTTGCAAAATCTGGTTTCGTCATACACGTAGAAAACCAGTTCTGTTTTTGTCAAAAGAGTCATCATGGAAGGTTAGTATAATAGAAAACAATTCTTCATTCATTAAATTGTTTTTAACGAATTAATGACTTCAAAGCTCAGCATACTAAAAAATTGCGATTGACGTGTGTCTCATGATGTTTTCCTTTACTGCCAATTACGTGGTAAATTAGCACAAATTGCAAAAAAATTTTAGCCGTAATTAAAATTCCAGCCGGTTTTCGAAAAGGCTTAAGTCCCATACATCATATAATATACTGGATGATTTTTTTTACTGTCTGCAATAAATAAGGTATAACAGGTGAAAGAAATAGAAGCCTATATTTTACATGTTTTTGCTTTTACATTAACATATTACGAAATTGAACTATCAATATATACCAATAATTTGAAATAAACTTTCGGTAATAAAAAAACTAAAAACAAAAATTTTGAACTAAATAAATAAATCAACTAAAAACTATCGAAATTAAAATAATACGCACCCAATTAGTAGTATTTATTTGTAGATCAATTGCACATGTTAATGTAAAAAAAAATTGTAATATCAGTGCCATATAGGCTTCTATTCCCTTCACCTGTTACACTACACATTTTTCCAGACGGTAAAAAATCACCAAGTATACCGTTAGGCAAATTGTAAAATTTACCACTTTATCTTGCGTGGACTATGTGGACTATGAGAAAGTCTCTGATTTGCTTCAACGTTACTAGACTGGTGAATGTTTACCCGGAGTACCTTTAGCTTTTTAATTATTGTTTATGGTCCGATCTATGCATAATGAACTTACTATGTCTTGAAGTCCTGCAGTGGTATGTTTGGGTTTAGTTTTAATTTTATTAATTACGGGGTCCCAAGCAGGTGGTAGTACCCAGCCTTTTTCTCTATTGAAATTAGGATGTTTTTTAATTTCAATAGCCTTACGTATCATCCTTGGTAGGAATCGATGTTCTTTTGCGAGGATTTGTGGTCTATTATATCTGATATAATTGTTGGGGCCGCCTAAGAAATCTGCAGTTTGTGATCATATCTTAGGAGGCCCCAACCATTACATCAGATTTGATAGATCACAAATCCTCGCAAAAGAACATCGATTCCTATCAAGGATAACACGTGAGGCTATTGAAATTAAAAAAACATCCTTTTCCATTTAATGCCATTTAATTTGACGTAATCAAAAGGCTTGTACGATGATTTGCCGCGGAGTTATCGTCGATCAAAGCAAAAAAGTTTCTTTTTAACTTTCGTTATCAATAACCGGAAATCATGATAGTATAAAAAATTAAAGGATTTTTGTCAAAAATCAATCTTTTTGATCGAACAAAATAAAGATTATCGAGAAAAATAAATAATTGTAAAAATTAATGAGAATCGAAAAATTGCTCATAATGGCGATTTTTTGCAAAAATGATACATTTGAAGCTTCGGGGCACTAAGAAAAAATTCACAGCGCTTTGAATTTCTCAGAGATTTTCCGGGACACTTAAGGTTGAAAAATTACTGACGCTATCACTTTAGGCACTATACACGCTATCATTTTTTTTCGGTATTTTCATTATGACCAGATCTGAAAACTAGACACTTAGAGCTACAATTTGCTTTTTTTGTTGTACGATTAGTTTCCTCCAAGAGTTACAGCTTGTTGAATATAACCCAAAAATTTAGATTTCTTTTATATCCCTTAATATTTGGGACTAGTGTATTAATCCTGTACCTAGGCTGCACTAAAAGTATCGGGAATGGAATATTTCCACTGTTCCTGTCATATTAAAATCTTTTTAATTGAAAACTCCTTGGTTTTAAAAATCGAATACCATTTATTTATTTAAAAAAAGATTCTCGGTATTGTCAAACTTGTTTAGTCTTTGAGAAAATGGAATTGACTCGAGAAAATTCAAGAGCGATGATTTATTATGACTTTCGAAGTGGTTTAACACAAAAACAGTGTGTTGACCGGATGATTTCTGCATTTGGTGATGAAGCCCCATCCAAAACCATAATTTATCGCTAGCTTGCTGAATTTCAACGTTGACGTGACGTCAGTGATGATCCCCGTCAAGGTCGTCCAAAAACTGCAGTCACCCAAGAAAACGTTGATGTTGTGCCTAAGCTGATTGAGGAAGATCGACATGTGACATACCGCGAAATTCAGGCAACTTTAGACATTGGTGTGAATCAAATACAAATAATCTTCCATGAATAATTAGGTGTAAAAAAGTTGTTTTCCCGATGGATACCGCATTCGCTCTGTGAAGCGCAAGAAGCGGCTCGCGTTACTTGTTGCATCAGAACTCTCGAAAGATTCCACGCAGGATCCTCAAATGCTATATACAACATTGTATCAGGTGACGAATCCTGGATATATGCGTACGTACCCGAAACAAAACACCAGTCACGAGTTTGGGTGTTCGAAAATGAGTTAAAGCCAACAAAAATTGTTCGTTCACTGAGTGTTGCAAAAAAAAATGATGGCCACGTTTGTCTCCAAAACCGGCCATGTTACGACTATTCCTCTTGAGGGACAAAGAACGGTTAATGCAGAATGGTATGCTAGCATTTGTTTGCCACAGGTCGTTTCTGAACTCCGTAAAGAGAACTGCAACCGCCGCATCATCCTCCATCACGACAATTCGAGTTCTCACACCGCACACAGAACATTTATTTTACCATCCGCCGTACGGCCCCGACCTAAGCCCCTAATGATTTCTATACTTTCCCTAAAATAAAGAATAAATTGCGTGGACAGAGATATTCATCACCTGAAGAAGCTGTGGACGCCTACAAAACGGCCATTTTGGAGACCCCAACTTCCGAATGGAATAGTTGCTTCCATGATTGGTTCCATCGTATGGAAAAATGTGTCAAATTTCGCGGAGAATACTTCGAAAAGCAATAAATACATTTTTAAATAGTAATGTTGTGTCACTTCCTTGATTCCCGAAATTTTCAGTGCCGCCCTCGTACATATTTTTTGATAGCCGTGTTAACTTGGGGGCTAAGCTCGCTCGCTGTAAATTACAAAGTACGCGAGCTACCCGGGTTTAAATCCCCCCCCCCCCCCCTTGATAGATCAATTTCATAATATATTAATGTAAAATAAAAAAATGTAAAATATCAGTACTATAGGCTTCTATTCCGTTTACCTGTTACATCCTATTTTTTTCCAGATGGCAAAAAATCACCCAGTATGGTATTCGCGCAAATTAATAAATAAGATAACCTTAAAAAGATTTCGTCGTTTTAAAAGGTTTCATCGATGCGAGGTGACCTGAAAATTCGATACTCCTACAAAAGAAATTAAATACAAGGTTAAAGTTGGTTAAAATTAATTTGCTTATATTTTTTTATAGGAGAGGGGGCAAACGAGTATACGGTTCACCTGATGGTTAGTGATTATCCGCTTAATGAGATAAAATGATGATGTGTCTTATCTAGTTTGAAAAGCATCTCCCGCTCTCCCTCAATTTGAGTCTACTTCACCTGAGGATGCCTCGTGTATAGGGGAAACACGTGTCGTATTATCGACGGTGCGGTGGTGTGCCTTTTCTAGTGTGATGGCGTTGGGAGTAGTGGTGCTGGGATTAGTGGTGACAGAGGTAGTACACCAATAGAGAGAGGGCGGGAAGTGCTCTTCAAACAAGGTAAGACACATTATTTTATTACGCGGATATAAGCAAATTAATTGTGAACAACTTTAATATAATGGATTTCCGCTAAGTAAACCAGATTCTGTTAATTATCGAAAATATTAGGTATAAGATTCATGAGTTTATTTCCTATTTCTCTACTTCTTTCTTTGCTGTTCCATATGTGACACGTTTACATCAATCTACAGTCACGCGATATTTCTGGCACTTCCTCGACTTTGAACAATAAGTAGTGACCTACAAGTGCACATCTCACAACTGGGAACAGGTCTATATGGTGTAGGTATATATGATAATGATGATGATGAACTTTTGGATTTTAAAGCCTATATCAGGACTTTTTAATTTATTAAGGCTGCTTTTAAGGTGTGATAATTCTAGTAACGAAAATTATTTTCATCTTTCAACATATAAACATGATTTTTTTATCAACCTCAAATAAAATCCTAGTGTATTTAATGAGGTGAATGAATTAATTTTACGTTCAACTCCAATAAACCAGCTTTTGTTTCAAAGTTAAGAAAATAACAGAAAAGGTCAAGAACATTGAATTTACATTACTATTCTGATAGGGCACTCCACATGTAATCTTATTTAATAAAGATATAGTGGTTTATGTAAATTACGAATATTAATAATAATATAAATAATAATTATAATATTAATAATAATTATAAATATTTTATTGTAAAGAAATAAGTGTTTATATAATGATTTCTATTTACGCGAATACTACACATTACATGAAACTAATTTTACGGATTTATAAACACATGCATTAGACAATTAATGGCTGATTTCGTATGGTGAGTATAGAGAACCGGAGACCCTTTTTACTGGAAACGAGGCATTCCATCTCAGTTCTCAGGGGTGGCATCGCATCAGTACTTTGATTCGTAATTGAGGGTAGATGTAGATGTCTATGGGCCGCAGCAACCAGTTACCATCAGGTCAGTTGGACTGTGTGCTAGTTTGTCACACTATCCTACAAAAGAAAACTATAAAAGCATTTATCCAACAAAATTTCAACATCCACTTACCGTCAGGTGGACTGTATGGTGAGTAGCGAGAACCCTAGATTCTGATTTCAACGCATTCCATCTAGACCTTAGAGGTGACAATCTGCCTATCTCCATTTTGTTAAAAAGGAGAGAAAAAGGTAAATTAAAATACTTTGCAGCAAAGATAATTTGAAAGTAAACGTTATATTAATGATAAATGAAAACTTTTTTCTTCTTTGAGTGTGGTTCTTTAGCATTTCTTTAACGAATTATTTTAAATAATTATTAAAGCGTGTATATATGAGTAAATTCGAGTACATTCGCAATATATATCACAATAACTGAACCACGATAATGAAATTGCATTCGATTTTAATTTCCCCTTTAGAATTTTTTAAGGGTGATCCATTTTTTATACGTTTCGAGGTCAGTAGAATACGAATTTACTAACTTAAAATTATGTCATTTTTGAAAGCATCTCTCTTTGTGTGAGTCTTCTGTACGTTTATTAATCTGTATATATCTTTTTTGTGATAGTTTAAAAAAATGAAAAATATTTTAAGACATCGCGCCTAGACTTGTTTTGGAATAGCAGAATATTGAACTGCTAGTTTTGAGTTCCAAGTCCATATTTTACTGACTTGTATAACTTGATTTTGATAGACTTGAACTTAACTGTGTAACTTGAATAATTTTAAAACATGGATAATTTTTATTTAAATATGTGGTTTTAAAATTAATATATACTTAAGTAATCTGTGGTAATAGCAATTATTAGTTATTTTATACTCAATTTTTTATTATATCCATATTTTATTAAAACATTTGCAAAAAATATTTTTAGTCATTTATACTTCTTAGCATGTATTTGTTTAATGAGGTTAATTCATTATACAAGTGTGGTTTCATTGATTATGTAAGTATATTTAGATTGTCTGTGATATCCGTGGTAAGTTCAAATATATTATAAATATAGAATACCTTTCAAGTTAAAGTTACAGCCTATATACACGTCACTGCTCCAATACGTGTTCGCAAACTTCACTTGTCTTCGAATTTTTTTTTCTTATTTCTTAGACATGCAGGTTTTCTTACAATGTTTTCTTTTACCGCCGAGCAGATGGTAAATCAGTACTTAAAATTACAATTAACAAAATCATTGGGATATAACCAGGGTTGCTCGCATACTCTGAAATTTACAGCGAACGCTAACCATCTGAGCTACTATGGCTCAAAATCTTATAAACAATTATGTAATTCTACGCTTTGTTTTGATAATAATTAGTTTTTTGTGTAATTTGTTTTTATTTTTATTTTTGTAAATCTATGTTTTCTACATTTACATAGGTTTAATTATTATAAATCTGTTATGAAAGCGATTTATTTGTTAATTTATACTTAAATGTTTTATGTTACTCATTTGGTATTTCAATATTTATTTTGCAACAAATATTCAGTCATTTATACATCTTGGTATGCATATCGTTGTGTTAAAAATACTTCAAGATCTTAGAATTTGCTTACGCTAACCCTAGCGGGGAATAGTGGACGAGGTTATTATAACAGTGTAATTTGTCCTACCAAGACACAATTAGTGTGGAAAAGTAGACGAAAAGATTTTAAAAGGTCCACTTGTGACACATTTCTCGGGAAGAAGTAGAATTAATTACATAACTTTTGAACTAGGTTAGTAAGTGCACGTCTTTATTTACCAGAGGAACTTGGAATTTTTGTTTAGTTTTGTGCGAATTTGGACTATTTGCCACCGTTGTTAATTGAAAACATTATCGTAATGAGATTTGCCAAAAATATATCATTATCATCGTGCACGAAAAATATAGATACATTTTTATTTCAAATTCGATGTTTTGAAATATATTTAAAACTAGCTATCTGTCCTGGCTTCGCTTGGGATGATCAAATACATTTTATCAAATTATTCGTTTTTTTTAAGTATCTATTACTAAGTTTTTCTGATAAAATATAGCCTAAATCACTCCTCGTGATCTCGGTCTATTTGTGAAGTTTCATAGAATCGGTTTAACCATTCCGAAGGTTAGACCGAACAGACAGACAAAAATTTTACAAACAGTTACAGTCAAACCTGGGTAAGTGAGAACTGGATAAGTGAGAAAACTCTATAAGTGAGAGTATAAACCTCTCCCAAAACCTCTAGTAGCGAGAAACAGAAACCTCTGTAAGAGAGAGTCGTTTTTCACTCATGGACCTCCGTAAGTGAGACTGCTACTTATCTATACCTCTATAAGAGACAGTCGAGTTTTATTTATATATATTATTTAGGAGGAACTATAGCTACAATAAAAATACATACATACATAAAAGATACACACATACAGTAACAAATGACAAAACAAATTACAAATTTAACATCTGCTCTTTTATGACTCATTCTTAACTTTCGTGGAACTTCCTACCATTGTTTTTGTATTGTTTTCTCGTCAATATTGTACTTATTCTATTTCGTGGAACTGACTAACGTTGTTATGCTGCGTACCTCTATAAAGGCCGATTTACATTATCTTAGTGTTTAGGAGAGTATTTTAGTACAACTTGAAAGGCAAGTTCTTTAGTGCTTTAGTGCGTTGCGAGTGAACGTTTACATTTCTTCCAGTAGAGTATCATTACAGCGCCACAATGAACGCGCAACGACGTCAGCGAATACGCTCTATTCTATGCAAAATACTAACTGTATTTATGGAACAAATATAAGACGAGATTTTATTCGAAATAAATAAACCGAAACGAATGTGGGAGCGTCAATGGATTAGTCGCAGATCCATGCTTGGAGGAAGTTCTTTGTTGCTAAAAAAACTGGCTATTGAAGATTTTAAAGAATATCGCGATTCGATGAGAATGACAGAAAAATCCTTCAATTGGTTACTAAAGTAAGGCCTGCTATAGAAAAAAATGATACATGAGGAGTGCAATACCGGCCAAAATAAAACTCCAAGCAATTATTTATATGCTTGCAACAGGAAATAATTTGAGGAGCCTATCTCATTTTTTCAGAATATCTAAATGTAGCCTTTCCTTAATGATTCCTGTAATTTGTGATGCCATCTACAATGCTTTGGGGGAATTTATACAGTTGAGAAAATAAAACATCGTGTAGTTATATTAAATCACATAACTTTAATACTTGAAACTGGGTAATTTTGTCACATAATTTTATAAAACTTTAATAATAAATCACATAACTTTAATACTTTGAAACAATGAAATATTCCTATGTAGTAGACGTTGAACAAAATAACATTGATTAATAATTTTGTTCGATGTCTACATAGGAATATTTGCCGTAGCCTGTGATAAGATATCATTATTTTGTTGAGCTGCAGTTTGTTGGTCACTTAGATTAAGCAAATCACCCCTATTAAGATTTATTGCAGCGTCGTGGCTGAAATGTGCTGTATCAGATGAAATATTAGGAGTATATGTCACAGTAAACTCAGAGTGAGGTATTTCAGACATAGATGATTGTCCACTATCTGTAGGAGCTTCTTGAGTAGACGTATGCTCATAAGTGGTTTGTGTAGGCACATAACTCGGAGATGGTGTAGACAGATAACTCGGAGATGGTGTACGCACATAACTCGGAGATGGTGTAGGCACATAACTCAGAGATGGTGTAGGAACAACAAAAGTGCGATTGCAGGTTTTTAATTCCTGCAATCGCACTTTTGTGAGATAGGTTTGTATCACGCTTTGCACCCGTAAAGCATTTTCTAAACTCATGGAATTTAGTTGGACGCCAACACTTTTGCCAAACAATTCGAATTCGTTTGTGCCTTCTTTTTCGATAATTGATTCTGTGTTGAGCTCGCTTACCACTACTCTTGCTTTGTCTAGAAGTGAATTCAGACCTCTCATATTTCTTTTTCTTGAAGGGCGGGTTAGATCAGAAACTGGCCTATCATCAATACTAACAAGCTCAGAATTTCGAGCATCTTGATTCTCCTCCATGTCTTCTTTATCCTCAGTGGTATTCTGAAATAAAAATAATAGACTTAAGTCAGTGAAATACATATTTTCGGCAGCTAGTTAAAATAATACAAATATTCTTTTTTCTTTCAGGTACCAAGAAACTCTGAAGAGTGGGAGGCAATTGCAAATGGCTTTAGAAAATCTTGGAACTTTCCTGGGTGTTGTGGAGCAATTGACGGTAAGCACGTCGTCATTAAAGCTCCATTTGAAGCAGGAAGCTATTTCTATAATTACAAGCAACAGAATAGCCTTGTATTAATGGCTTTGGTAGATGACAACTATTGTTTTTCATATATCGATATCGGGTGCAATGGTAGAATATCCGATGGAGGAGTTTTCCGAAACTGCAACTTAAGTGATGTTTTGGAAAATGGCTTGCTACCAGAACATCATGTTATAGTCGGAGATGCTGCCTTCCCTCTGAAGCCTTATTTGATGAAGCCATTCGGAGGACAAAATTTAACACAAAGAGAAAAAAAATTTAATTACCGGTTGTCTCGTGCTAGACGTATTGTTGAAAACGCTTTCGGGATATTAGTTAGTAGATTTCAAATATTCGGATAACCACTGCCTTATTGCCCCAAACACTGTTGATAAAATTGTAAAAGCTTTTTGTGCTTTACACAACTGGCTCAGAATCATCAAAAGTTCGATATCAGAACATACAATGGACTTTGAAGACACTGGGAACGAACATTTTGTAGAAGGGAGCTGGAGACAGTTACCTTCAGAGGGACTTGTGCCAATACCTAGACACATGGACAACCATTCGTCGCAAAACGCACGTCAGATCAGAGAAAAGTTTGCAGAATGTTTTATGGACGAAGGATTTGTCTCCTGGCAGGCACGAATGATACATTAATTTTTATGTAAGAAAAAATCATACCATATTACTCTGCGTCTTTCTATTTTCTAGGTTTACGCTTCGTAACACATCGTGTAGTATGTCGAACCATTTTACACTCGGCTTGTATATGGAATCTGCTCCAGCTCCAGATTTCATTGAATCGTTAATTTTCTTTACCTCTTGTGAATAAGTTGATCTTATGTTTTTAATTTGAAATACAAAACAAACTGTTAATAGAAAAAATGTTGTTATTATTATAACTTCAACACACACACCCACATGCACATACATTTACCGTCAGCGGGATCAGTGAACCAATTAATAAATCAGTAGAAACTAATATACTAGAAAAGTTACAAAAATTACATAGATTTGATAAATCACATAATTAATTAATTACATTAATTACTCACTTTTGTGACAACCGCGTTAACGTCGAGGCCAGGAATACCTATAGCTTCTTTTAAGGCAGTGTATGCCGAATGCCTAGCCTGTTTGTTTTCGTATAAATTGTTTTTAACGTTCCACAAACATTCGTGAACAACATATTAGACACAAATTTGATAGTTGTATCTTCCGAATGTAAAAACACGCACGCGTTTCACGGCACTTGTGCACTCTCCTAAAGATTTTACTAAATTACGTGTTTACACACAACGAGGGAAGATCTGAGTGCACAGATTAGTGCTGAGTGACGCGCCGGGAGTTGCGCGGGCGCGGGAGGGGTATCACTTGAAACAAAAATAAAAAGCGATTCTATTTTGATTCAACTTGAAAGTCAAGTAGAACCGTACTAAAGCAAGTAGCGTTTACATGTTTCAACTAAAGTACTATCCTAAAGCACTCTGCTAAACACTAAGATAATGTAAATCGGGCATAAGGGAGAAACGCTACCCATGTACCTGCATTAGCGAGAAAACTCGGTTTAGTGAGAAACCTCTATAAGCGAGAATGAGATTGTGCTCCCTTGACCTCTCGCTTATCCAGGTTTGACTGTATTCATATCTTAATAGCATGTCCATAACCCCCTCAGCTCAATATGAGGCAGTTATTTCAAATTCAAATTCATTTATTTGCCAGAATGTATGTGTGCAATAAAGTATGATCTTAAATTATGTCTAATGGCCCATTTACATTCTACCACTTTAAATGGTGTACAAATATTTTATAGGTATACATGCAAAAAAAAAATTAAACCTAAAAGTAAACAAAAAAGTGGGAATTCAATTTCGTACATTTATGATCATTATTAAAAGCTAGATTAATTGATGTCAATATTATAATGTCACTTAAGTAATAGAATTTAAAATGTCACATTATGTAATGATTGTTCATAATTGTTAATGTCCATGCTTTCAGGTTGTTCACTATTAATTAATTATTGGTTATATATCAATATTACTGACGTCAGATTTATTTTTCATAAAAAGACATAAATTCATTTAGGTCGTCAAAACATTTTTCTTTTAAGCATTGCTCAAAGTCGCCTCAGCGAGCTATGGAGAGGGCTATGCTCGGAGTTTCTCTGCGTGATAAACTTAGAAATGAGGATATCCGCAGTAGAACCAGAGTGACCGAAATAGCCCAACGGATTAGTAAGCTGAAGTGGCAATGGGCCGGCCATATAGCTCGAAGAACCGACAACCGTTGGGGAAGGAGGGTTCTCAAGTGGCAGCCTCGTACTGGTAGGCGTAGTGTAGGGCGACCCCCCACTAGATGGAGTGACGACCTGGTAAGACATGCAGGAAGTCGATGGATGCAGGTGGCTCAGGACCGTGCTTTGTGGCATATCTTGGGGGAGGCCTATGTTCAGCAGTGGACTTGTGAAGGGCTGTAATGATGATGATGATGATGATGATTGTATCAACTTTTTTTTCAAACATTGTTAAAGGTAACTCTTTAAAGTCTTTGGGTATTTCGATATTATAGATAGACATTCCAATTTTATTTATAGTTATGTGTATGTGAAGTTAATTGTTTGTGGTGTTCTTATAGGAAGGTGTTTAAAAAGTTATCTCAATTATGATAATTGAATTCATTGGTTAGCGCTCGCTGTAAATTTCACAGTACGCGAGCAAACTGGGTTCGATCCCCGCCGACACGCCAATGAAATTGTTAATTGTAATTTTAAGCGCTGATTTACCACGTCCTCGGCGTTGAAGGAAAACATCGCGAGGAAACCTGCATGTCTAAAGATAACATAAGAAAAAAAAATATTTCGAAGACGTGTGAAATGACCTAAAACCCTCTCAGAATTGAGCGGAGGGCTGTTCCCAGGAACGGGGCACACACACACACACACACACACACACATACACACAACATATATATATATATATATATGTATATATATATATATATATATATATGTTTGTGTGTGTGTGTGTGTGTGTGTGTGTGTGTGTGTGTGTGTGTGTGTGTGTTAAGCTGTAACATTATTCGACTAGCGATATGCCCCGGTTTCACACAGGTGATTTCTGGATCTCGACAACAGCGCCACCTACCGGGTATTAATGTCAATCTAAACAATTTAGGGACCCATGTAACCACACAAAAAATCTTCATAATCGTTCAAGCCGTCTTTGAATTTTAGCGAGACTAACGAACAGCAATTGGTTTATATATATAAAGATATTTAAAACGCTTTTCTATTCCTAGAGGTAATTAAATAAATATTAAATAAAAAGAGATTATATTTGTGATAACACTTAAAACGTCTACCTGTACTAATTGATTTGAAAAACGTTTGCAAAATTGTATACCTAAATTAGGCAAAAAATAACACATACGCAATGTGTTGAATTATAAGTATTAAAAAAAAACTTAAACAACATGCATTGATCATACACTAGGTAAAATACTAGGTCATAGTCACGAAATTATTGTATTGCATCCGCTCTTTATACGTCTGCGAAATTTCAGATTATTCAAACGTCTGGAAGTGGATGAAAACTGAATTTAAAAAAACCATTTCATGCACTCCTAAATATATACATAGGTACATACAACAAGATCAAGCTTATACTATAATCTGTAATAAGTACTACTTACGAAGGTAAATCCTACACCTATACAAACAAGATATCCCCAGCCACCGTCAGGAGGTGCTAAGGTCTTGCTGTTTTTCCTCTCCGTCTCTTCGAGGTGTGCGAACGCTTCGTCCATTTCCTAGTAGTGATTTATCTCATTACTATTTTAAAGATTCTAATCTGAATTGTTCGCGAAGAGATTAATAAGAAATTTCAAGTTAAAAAAAACAATAGTCTAACGCAAAGCCGATCCGCGCACGTCCTGTCTACACAGTTTCTGTCACCGCATTGAGTTATACTTAGCCGGCGGTTAAATAAGGCTCTAACTCTATCAGTTCTGTAATTGACAAAATGTATATTAGTAATCCTACACGCCGTTTATTAACTTTATTGGTTTAGAGATTTTAACAGATGATACGACAGGCTGTTGAAAAATTTTCGTTACATTCATCGACAAGATTATTCGGTACCTCTTTTTCTTTGTACAGTTATAAGTTTAAAATAGTTTATATTAAATTTCTTTAATGTAATCATTTTAATATTTTATCGATTATTATTCCACAGTTCTGAAACCCGGGGCCATCCGAAAAAAAAATTATAGCAACATTTTAAGAATGCCATGCTAATATAGAGTAAAACGTTATAAAGTAGAAACAGGTTACGGTTAATATTAAAAAACATAAAGGTAAATTATTTAATTCAGTTAAAAGACAAACTAAAATTTACTAAAATAATTAATGTTATTAAATAATGTAATTCTTTAAATAAACGAGCTTAAAACGTTTTAGAATAGAACACAACGAACCTCTAAGCTTAAGTTAGTTTTATATGAATATATATTTACTTCCTTTCCTACTTCTGAATATAGGCCTCCATCCACGCACTATTCTGAGTTAGTCGCAACCGACTCCCTGTTTCACGTCGTCTCAATCTAGTGGACGGGTTGAGCTTTATTAAGATAAAGCTAATTCTTAAAGTTGAACACGCCATTTTAGGCTCTTTTTACTTAAAAATATCATAAGTAAGTTATTATAGCTTTAAAATAGGTCTTCAAAAATTATAGCGTATTTGCTATCCTTCACGTCAACTAAAACCGATTTGTTTTTTTTTATTTTATTAACTGGCTTTACGGCTCTGGGTTCTAGCCCTTCTGAGCCTATCATTTCTTTCGGAATCTTCATTTTATATTCTTTTTCTTCACAATATGCTGATGCGTCACATTGCGAAGTCCTTATGAGATATTGACGACAGCTCAACCTAGCGGACAGTTGATGACGACAGCCACTCAAGTTCATAAGGCGCCCAAGCGATCAAAATAACTTGAGGCTTATATCACATCAGTTTTTTGTTTCGTTATTTCGTTGTTTTTACTAATAGTTCACACGCTCGGACACTTAATTCACAAAATCGCATCACTTTTACGAATCAAAATCCACTTCAAATCATTATTCAAGCGACAAAACAGGAGCGACAATCCGTCTACGGCCAAGTTCCCGCCAAAACTACCACCGATTTGGTAGTATAGATAATATAGATTAGAGTTTTATTATATTTGACTTCCTGTTGTCTTCTCTGTTACCGATATCAAACCTATGACCTTACCGGTTTGGTTTTTTAGGTTTTGTATCAAGATATTTCGTGCATACATTAAAACTTAAAGAAATATTTTCGTTCTAACGAGTTACATACACTGTTTAGGAACTTCATATTTTTTGGGTATCTTTGGGTTGATAAATATGAAAATAACTTTATATCTGGAAAATAACTTAATAACTTAATATCTTTATACTATTTCTCATAACTCTCCCCTTAGAAAATTTTTGATGGTACAGGATTTTAAGAATTTGAAGAATAGAAAATCATATTGGATAATTTTTTCTCATTTTTTTCGTATAATATTTTATCACAAAGTCATAGCTGAATGTTGGACAAGTCTCAGTTCCCTGGGATATCTATGGAAACATATATTGCTTGCACAATTTTCTTTTTTATTGAGCGAGGGTTCAGGGCATGGAAAGATATCGGCAGGGCGTAACAGTTCATTATGGGCACTCTATTTCTGCAGGATATACTTGGGGTTATTCATCTGATGTTCACGATAATCCTGTGTTCGCCACAGTACTTTCTTTACCTTCAGGTTGATGGGTATGAACTGAGCAAAGGCCACAGCAGCATTCGTGGAGACGGTGTGGAATGCTTTGATCGTCTTGATGGCTAACCCTCGTTGTATTGGCTCCAGACGTTTTCTGACCTCTTTCTTGGATACTACATTCCTACTCGCGTAGTCTGATGAGTACGCACAATTTGTAGAAATTTTTCTTGACTTCGTAATGATGTAGATTTTTATAGAATAAGAGTGTCGAACGAGCACATTTGATGGTAAGTTGAGACTGTGGCCCATAGATGTCTACATTAATAGCCAATTAAGAATCAAAATGCAGATGTATTATCACCTCTGAGGATTAAGATGCAATGCCTCGTTTTTAGTAAAAAGGGGCTCTGGTTCTCTACACTAACCATACTAAAGACAGTAGCTACTACTGTAAGTAAGTAAGTTACAGCCTATATACGTCCCACTGCTGGACTCAGGCCTCCCCTCATTTGTGAGAGGGTTTAGGGCAAGGAAGTGTCCGCCGCGCTGCCCAAATGCGTGTTGACGAACTTCACATGTCTTCGAAATATTTTTTTTTCCTATTCCTCAGACATGCAGGTTTCCTCACGATGTTTTCTTCACCGCCGAGCACGTGGTAAATCAGTACTTAAAATTGCAATTAACAATTTCATTGGTGCCGGCGGGGATCGAACCCGGGTTACTCGCGTTCTATTATATTTACAGAGAGCGTTAACCACTGAGCTACCACGGCTGGCACTACTGTAAATACTACAAAAGAAAACGTGACGTTTTTGAATTTAAATACCGTACGTACTAAATTTTTGAACTAGTACGTTCAAAAAATAAGTTGTGTAGCTTCATCACCATTCGTCATTTTAATTTTATTAGAGACAACCTATTTAAAACGATTTGCAGCTGTTTGAATATCAGGTTTTAGAAGTAAATATTTTATAAATATCAAGATTTATAAGTTTATAAATCTCAAAAGTCAAAGTTTATAAGTCTAATTTATTGTCTTTATATGGAAGTAATGGAGGTTTTTTCACTTTAACGTCTCATCTCGCAAACTTCATAGCTTTTTTCAAAATAATCATATGAACAATGTATGCCAGTAAACACTGACAACAATGATGTGCTGAAGCTCAACACATGCCATTCTTACAGTTCGGTCGACAGAGAGATACTTATTTTAATATTATGGTGAAACCGCGTAAATTCTGCCAAAAATGTGTACTGATGTTAATTATAGTGATGATAATTTAGTAACGATTCAATAATACAAAAATATGTATGTAGTTACTGTTTAAAAACAACTAAATTTCTATTTCTTGGCCCAAAATATCTTGTAGGCATATTTTGTTGAATCAGGTGTTTACAATTTTATGACTGTCATTTTGTGAAATTATACAATTTACTATTTGTGCGCTGTATTCTAGAAATCCAATTTGTTATCATTATTGCTAGAGATTACCTCTTTTGTCTCATTTTCTAATTTAAAATACTTGAAATTGATTCCAAATTCAATCATAGACATAGCTTTGCTGAGTTAAAATATGAATAATAAGATAGCATATTTGCTGAGTCTTATACTATATGTGCAAAGGTAATACCTATAGAGTTATTTATGTAAATTCAAAGAATTCAATCATTATAATTATTACAACAATTATTCATTAAGACATTTATATCATATCTTAGTTTATTTTCCTGTGGTAACCACTGTATGTAAGACAACGTAAACAAGTTATCTTTATGTACATTTAAGTAAATTAAGATATTCAATATATTTTAATTATTTATTTTTGTTTACATTGCCTCTCTTCCATCAAAAATGATTAATGTACGTGTCATCAGAGTCTAGCTTGTTTATATGTCATCATTATCCTCATCATTACAGCCCTTCACAAGTCCACTGATGAACATAGGCCTCCTCGAAGGAATGCCACAAGGCACGGTCCCGAGCCACCTGCATCCATCGACTTCCTGCATGTCTTACCAGGTCGTCACTCCATCTAGTGGGGGTCGCCCGACACTACGTCTACCGGTACGAGGCTGTCATTCGAAAACCGTTTTTCTCCATCGGTTGTCGGTTCTTCGAGTTATATGGCCGGCTCATTGCCACATCAGCTGACTTATCCGTTGGGCTATGTCGGTCACTGGTTCTACTGTGGACATTCTCATTTCTAAGTTTATCACGCAGAGAAAATCTCTTCGTCATTAAAATATGAAATGAAAATTAATATAATGTTTTAATAAAAACTATTAAAAATTTATTATTATTTAAATAATACAAATTTTTACGGATTTTATCACATATATTAACTTTTTTATAATAGAGTTTCGAGCACTTGACAGTACCCATAGTCACGGGGGGGGGGGGACTGAGATGTTCAACGTCTAGATGTCATAGTTAACCGCGGTTACCATAGATTAAAATTATTTGAACATAGTGGAACATTTGAAATTAGTTGAACATCTCAGATCATAAAAGGCTTTCTCTTTTGCGGCGTGGGTCAGTGAATCGTCCTCCCTGTGCAGAGATGGTAGTAATAGCTTACAGAAATTCTCTCGGACAGTCTGGCGAGATAAGACTCTTGCTTACTGCGTAGTGCATTCTTACAGGAGCGATCAACTAAAGGTTGGAATCTGCCTCCGATGGGTACCACGGATGATGGAATAAATATTTCCATTCCCTGAGCACCACATCTGTGACAGAGTCAACGACAGCCCTGGGATCATCTAGCGAGAAGCAAACCTGCGGGTAGGATGGAAAGAAAGACCGCCTTCCCTCCCAATCCACCGACCAGTAATGCCAAACGCGGCGGTAGCCTGCATAACTGAACCGCGGAAGGAGCTTGAGTGGCACTACACTTCAGATCAGACAATGGTCCGAGGAGCCAAGAGGGGCGTCGACTAAGACTTGATATCCATCCGGATGATAGGTCAGCGAAAGGTCCAACAGGGAAGGCGCATGATCTTCCACATCTGGAACCCGCGTAGGCGAAGTAACCAGTTGTGTCAGACCATAAAAAGCGGGCAGCCTGAGCATTTATGCTCAGGAGTGGAGTAGATTTGTCGTAGATGCTCAGCGAGGGATTCTCCATTACAAGGGGTGGTGTTACCCTTCCCGCTGGGCCTCTGGCCCAGGCCGCTGGCCTCCTGCACTCACTCACTTAAACGAAGCAGAGCTTCTACTTAACGCTGGTATTATGTGAGGTCTTGGTATAACAACAATAAAAGCTGCCGCATTGGTCTACCACCATTAAAATTTACATTTTTGCAATCTGCATTTAACATGTTTATTATGTATAGATATGAATACATGATGCTCCATGCAAGCTTAATTGCTTATCTGCGGTCCTTTTAATTAGTTATTTAATTTCATTTATCTACACTATAATGTATTTATTTTTTTCATTTTTAGAATAACTTAAAAGTCCTTTTTGTTAAGGTACTTAGGTAAGGTAGGTTATAAAGTGAATGTAGGTGGTGAAGATGAGTATTAAAGCATTAACACTTTAACGTATTAACACACATTGTCCATGAAGAAACTGTTATTGAGCGCTGATACTCAGTTTGATGTTTTATTAAGGAGTTAAAACGCCTTTCGTTGAAGATACTACGATGGTAATCAATGCAAGCGTGGAACTTACCTAGACGAGCCGACCCATTCAATTTTGAATCAATATCACTGCAGCTTAGTTCTACTACTTTATTTTTGCTTACTGCAATAGTGTTTATTTGCAACAAATCTTACAGCAACTTGCAATCACTTTGAAATGTTCGTCTAATTTGTTTAAAAAAACTAAGTGTTAAAGTTCCTAAATCAAAACATGCTTGAAGCAATAAAAACGTATCGATAGAAGTCCTTTTTAAATTTATTCACCTTTATATTTAATTAAGGCTTGATACTACATCTTATGAATGTCAAAATCATTGGTTTGAAAATAAAGAAACTTTGAAGAACTTCTACTAGTTTAAAGGAAATTAATGAAAAACCGACTTGAAACTCTGAGTTCATATATTTTCAACGCCAGAGATATTATTGTGTACTTCATTTATTCATATATTAAAAGATTGCCTCCCAAAAGATTGCATCATAGAGAACATAATTACCATAGTCATCCCGCTTCGCAGGCGAGTTGATAACCTAAGTTTTGTATTACTTTAAGCTCTTAGCAGAAACTTGCTGTTAGAGGGAAACTGAAACTGGAGATGCCCATCTCCAGTTTCAGTTTCCCTCTAACAGCCTCTTTGACAACCATAGGATGGTACACGCGGTACCATATTATAAAAATTATAATCATCTTCACAACTGTCTCTCAGTAGGCTTTTAAAGCTAATTACTAAAGGTGTGCCATTACGAGATTGCGCTATCAGGCATGCATTTCAAACTGCAGTACCCAAGTTTAACAGGCCGCATATGGCAAGCAGCATTGACCGTCCCGAATAACCTATACTCGTTAGCCCAGCGTGATGAAGATCTGGAAATCAATTAACTAATATCCATATGTAAATTAAAATAATGTGTATTACCTAATTTAAAGAGCGTGAACTTTAAAGGCAAGCTTATGGCCGGTGAACTACTGGATTTGTACCTAATTGAATTGGTACGTTCCCCTCCTGCGTTACTAAGTGTTTGATATTGAGTTATTGAAATATGTCGGTAATGTGATGATTAATTACATAGCCACCGAATTCAATGATATTGTAATATTGCACCACAAAAAGGCACTAACATCATAATCTTAAAATAAAATTATCGATTAATTTGCTCGATGTTTTATCAGTGCTTGAAATTTTTAATTTTAATGTCAATGTTAATTACCTTACTATGATAATAACAGAAATGATCGTCTATGCTTTGTTGTTAATTTCCACGTGTCATTTAAGCTGGAAATCATTCTAACGATATTTTAAGTTTTATATAACTTGTTTATGTCAAGATTTAGTGAAGAATTGGTGACAATTACTGACTTAAGAAAAAAATTGTGACTAAAGAATTAGGAGGAAATTATGTGACTAAATTTCTTTTGGAAACCATTTTATTGGGACAATTCTAGCTTGAATTCAAGCTTGCAGTTTCTCCTCGAAAACACTATTCCTGTGCGCTTTTGAGATATGATTCCTATTTCAATAGTTAGTGAGCAATTGGTGAGTTTCATTTACCGAGATTGAAACATTGCTCCAACGGAACCAGAGTTATACATATGCTATTGGAAAGATTCTGGCTTGAAGATTGTATGTCACAGAACAACTCCAGAACCCTTTGTGTTTCGCTGTGAAATATGTGTCAAGATTTAGTGACTGTCGTCGTCTATGTGGCAATGACAAACATTTGTTTTGAAAGAGGTAGACAATGTGACAATTCAATATGTAGAGTTTTGACTTTGCTTATTATAGTATAATATGAAGTGTAACGAATTAAACATTATCTCAATAGCGAAGTATACATAACATCTTCTTAATTCTTCCGGGACGGTCCACTTCTGGATCTGGAATTGACTCGTGCTTTTTTAATTCTCTTTTACGAATTACTTACTTAAATTACTTAATTTTTGTAAAAGTAAAGAAGAAAAGTAGCAGTCTCTGAATGTCCTATAATTTCCACGGACTGAATAATTTAATATCGCACGGTAAACACACTGCAGCGAAAAATTAGCCACTGCCATTCTAAGCTGTGACATTTTAAAGATACTACAGTGAGAAGCTTTAGCTGTGCATCATAGCTCTATTTATATTTAAAATGTTTGCCGGTATTTCGGAGAACTCGCATTGTCGTGATGGAAGATGATGCGGCGGTTGCAGTTCTCTTTACGGAGTTCAGAAACTACCTGAATTTTTTAATTATTCTGCATTAACCGTTCTTTGTGCCTCAAGAGGAATAGTCGTAACATGGCCGGTTTTGGAGACAAACGTGGACACCATTTTTTTTTTGCAACACTCCGTGAACGAACAATTTTTGTTGGCTTTAACTCATTTTCGAACACCCAAACTCGTAACTGGTTTTTTGTTTCGGGTTCGTACGCATATATCCAGGATTCGTCACCTGATACGATGTTGTATACAGCATTTGAGGATCCTGCGTGGAATCTTTCGAGAGTTCTGACGCACCAAGTAACGTGGGCCGCTTTTTGCTCTTCACAGAGCGAATGCGGTATCCATCGGGAAAACAATTTTTTTTTACACCTAATTGTTCACGCAAGATTATTTGTATTTGACTCATGCCAATGTCTAAAGTTGCCTGAATTTCGCGGTATGTCACATGTCGATCTTCCTCAATCAGCTTACGCACAGCATCAACGGTTTCTTGGGTGACTGCAGTTTTTGGACGACCTTGACTGGGATCATTACTGAGCTTGACACGTCCACGTTGAAATTCAGCAAAAGTAAAAAAAGTAGAGTTACAGCCTATATACATCCCACTGCTGGGCTCAGGCCTCCCCTCATTTCTGAGAGGGTTTAGGGCAAGGAAGTGTCCGCCGCGCTGCCCAAATGCGTGTTGACGAACTTCACATGTCTTCGAAATATTTTTTTCTTATTCCTCAGACATGCAGGTTTCCTCACGATGTTTTCCTTCACCACCGAGCACGTGGTAAATCAGCACTTAAAATTGCAATTAACAATTTCATTGGTGCCGGCGGGGATCGAACCCGGGTTACTCGCGTTCTGTTATATTTACAGCGAGCGTTAACCACTGAGCTACCACGGCTCTGAAATTCAGCAAACCAGCGATAAATTGTGGTTTTGGATGGGGCTTCATCACCAAATGCAGAAATCATCCGGTCAACACACTGTTTTTGTGTTAAACCACTTCGAAAGTCATAATAAATCATCGCTCTTGAATTTTCTCGAGTCAATTCCATTTTCTCAACGACTACACAAGTTTGACAAAACCTTGTGACAAGACCGAGAATCTTTTTTTTAAATAAATAAATGGTATTCGATTTTTAAAACCTAGGAGTTTTCAATTAAAAAGATTTTAATATGACAGAAACTGTTGAATGTGTGCTCGTGTGTGAGACTGTTAAACTTTATTGCTGGCGGGATATTAATTTGGAGAGCAATGCAGTTGCAGTTGGTTGAGTAAATAAATAACACTTCTTGAAATATCTTCTTGTTTATTTTTCTGAGTACTTCTTCTTATATTGCCGGATTTGGGGAATGTTTTACCACAAAAAACGCCCCTTTTTTATAGGTACCTGTGACCAATCATAATTAATTAAATTTGCACACGGCACTAATGATTCCCGTCGACCAATCAGAGCGCAGAACGACCTTTTCTAAGGGAAATTTAGAAATTTCTTTAAAATATGTGGTAAAACAGACCTTACAATATTTTTACATATTCCTGACAATAGATATAACTTTACTTTACTATTTCAAACATAAATCATTCACATAAGTTTAAATTTAAGCTTGTAAAAAATAAAAATAGGTTCGCGGTCTCCTCATGGTTTAGCTCCGGAGTAGGATAGTATTTTTTCGCTGAACATACAAGTATCAAGGATCTCCTAGGTGTGCGTTGTTTGCAGTTAGCAGTGGCTGTAAATGACCGCCGGTACGACATACTCCGCCGCACGTTGAGTCCCGTGATTCCGTGAGGCGTCGAGGTCACCGGCCCCTAGGTGATTCTTGGGCACTTTATGCGCTCCGAGCATCCTGTGCCTAGTCGCGACATAAAGTGCCACCGTTGCACTTCCCCCAACCCCTTTTGGTGTACAAAAGGGGTAGGCAGTGCCCCAAGTGTCGAAAGCCATAGACTTTTATCTCCATTTAGATAGGGCCTTTTTAGATTACGACTGACGTGTTAGGGCAGTAATATGTCAGGTAGGGACAAGGGGGAACCACCCCCCAAACCCAAAATACCGCCGGATAAGAAAGGGGTGTTAGAGAGACCGCTTGCAATTAGGGATATGATGAACCCGGAGCGCACCAGAACGGTGCCAGCGTTCTCCCATATCCCTATGCGGAAACCCGTCTCGGCGCGGAAGGAGCCCGCAACGGGCGTCGCGCTCACGCCAGCCGTGTCTGAGCACACGGTTAGGCAGGAACCGTCGCCCCAACAACAGCGGGCTAAGAAAACGGCCAGACTATTTGAGAAGCCTCACTATTTGAGAAGAGGCAATGGGTAGGCTCCCAGTCGTCATCAGACGAAGCTCCATCCTCATCTGAAGATGAAAAATACCATCAGGTGGTGACAACGAAGAAGGTGCTTAGATCACCACCGAAGTCGCCTTCTCCACCACAACCCCCCCCCTCGCTCTATATCACCAGACCGACGTAGCCGAGACTCGGCTCAGTACGAGCAGGGGGGCGAAGAATCCTACAGCTGGGGGTCGACTACCTATGCAACCCTGGCAGCATCCGCAGGCAGATCATCGCTGGTGGCAATTACTAATCCGTCCGGGCTTCCGCAGGATGATGGTCAACGACCATCTACCAGCTATGCCCATATGGTAGCTGCACCAGCAGTACCACGTCCACAACCGGCGGCAGTGCCTACAGTCAAGCCTGCCGACCAGGATATCCACCTATAGTAGCTGAGTGCCTACCGGACTGGACGAGGCATTTTAAGGAGCTCAACAGAATGTTGGGCCACCCTTTAAATGCCCGTCCGTTCGGGAAAGGCGTGCGGTTCACGCCACAAAGCGCCAACGAGTTCCGTACGGTACAGCGCTATATGGTGGAGCTGACCAAGGAAACATCAACGCTGTCCTGGTACTGCTATACCCCGGAGGAGGACAAGCCCACTAAAGTGGGCATCCGGGGTCTACCTATGGGCACGGACACCAAGGCAATAGAGGAGGCCATAAGGGCAAATGGCTTCCCTATCAAATATGTCAAGGCAATTCCACCACGTAGAGGCAGACCTGGCTGCATCTACTTTGCCCAACTAGATCACCTGAGCCTGGAGCAGCTCCAGAATTTATATAACATCGACGAACTCCTCTTTATGAGAGGGGTCGTCATAGAAGCCTGGCAAAGGAAAGCAGGACTGGCTCAATGCCACCGCTGCCAGGCCTTTGGACATGCATCCGCAAACTGCTTCAGGCCAGTGAGATGTGTGCGCTGTGCCGGGGAGCACATTGCGAGCCTATGCCCTAGGGGTAGGGATGAGGAACCCAAATGTGCCAACTGTGGAAAGAACCACACGGCAAACGACCGCCGCTGCCCAGTCCTGAGGAGGACTGCTAGGAGGCAGGGGATTACCTTACCGGGGCTACTCCCGGAGGACCCCAAAAGGATCCCCCAGAGTCGCCCGAAAGCTGTTACCATCCAGCAAGACGGGTGGGCCACCATCACTGGGAAGGGCAGGCAATCAGCCCCCCCCCCCACCCGTAACACCTAAAGAAACGGTGGAACCCACTGAGATAAGGGCAACCACCGGGGCGACTCTACAGCCTCCCGCCAACCCTGCCACAGAACGGCAACCCTCTAAGAAGAGGAGGCGGGAGAGGAGCAGGAAAAAGTCGCAGCCTCCTCAGGCTGTAACCTCTACCCCGACACCATCAGCACCAGTAGCCTTAAAGGCGCAGATTACTCGGGAGTCGACCAAAGAAGTGGGTAGAGTGCCAGAAAGGGCCCTACCAGAACGTAGAGCCCGCTCTACAGCTAGAGCGCGCTCTGCCCACAAGCCAAGAGGGCAGGACCAGGAACATCCGCACCCGAGACAATTGCCAACGCCTTCATACAGGAGAACACCCGCCACCGGCCTCGAGACAGCAGATGCGATACAACGCTTAGTTGGTATTGCCATCGAGGTCGGCACGCAAGTCCTGGCCGATATCAGAGCCGGGACTGACCCAATAACAGCGATTATGAAGGCGCTGGCAAATCTATTAGCCCGGCATTACGGAGGAGAGTAATCTGCGCCTCCTCTATTGGAACCCGGGCGGAATACAGCAGAAGTTTCATGAACTCCGCACAGTCGCCCAGCAACAGGACTTGCACATTATATTGCTGGGCGAGACAAAACTTAACCCAAAGACGCATATTAAGCTGCCCAATTACCATCTATACAGAAGGGACGAGGTCACCCCCCAGGGGGCCGCCTTTAGAGGGACGGCGGTTCTTGTGAGGAGGGACATCGTCCACCAAGAGCTGGAATTACCATCTTTCCAGACTATGCGCTCTATCGGCATAAGAATGGAGGCGGCAGGCGATGAACTAAGGATCTACGCAGCATACCGCCCGCCAGGGACTCCATTCTGCTCCTCAGACATCCGGACAGTGATGGAAGGCGATACACCTACCATAATCGCCGGGGACCTAAACGCCAAACACCCGGCGTGGGGGTCCAGAGTGATCACCCCGCCGGGTCTTGCACTATATGAAGACTCAGAGAGGAACAATTATGACGTTTTAGGTCCCGAAGAACCAACCAACGTTCCAACAGATCCGAAGCAACATCCGGATGTATTAGACATCGTGCTCTCTAGGAACGTCAACTACCCGGTAGTGGTAGAGGTGCTATACGACCTGAGTTCACAGCACCTCCCGATTCTGATAACCCTTGGCACTAAGGCGGTGACTACGCCGCCCAGAGTATTTAAGACACGTATTGACTGGAGGCGCTATGCACAACACCTGCAAGCGAGACCTCCAGCTCACCAACTTATCAACACAGCGGACGACGTAGAGGCCGCTGCAACCAGAATTACCAAAAACATCCAGGAGGCCCTCCACGCGGCTTCTACGATCGTCCCGATTACAGGAAGGCGAGACGATCTACCGCGGGATATAAGTGTCATGATAAAACGCAAAAGAGCACTCAGGAGACTCTGGGCGCGTACTCGCTGCCCAAGACTAAAAGCACAACTCAACACCTTATCGGAGGAGCTGTCGGTGGCAGTCCGGGCACACAGAGGAGAGGCCTGGGAGCGGCGCATTTGGAAGGCGGAAGAACAAAATGCGTCGCTCTATAGACTGAACCGACAGCTAACCAAAACCAGACCTCCCGTTTGCCCGCTTACTAACAGTGCGGGTGAACGCTGCTATGATGCCAAGGGCAGAGCGGATATCCTAGGAGAGCACTTCGAGGAGCAATTTATGCCGAATCCTGCAAGTGCGGAGTACATGGAGCTTCATGCCATAAAGGAGAGTCGCGTACAGGAGTTCCTGTCGTCGCCCGCGCCGCCTCTTGCAGGAGAGTGGTTCATCTCCCCCGCTGAACTGCGGAGGACAGTAACCCGCCTGCAACCGAGGAAGGCGCCTGGGCACGATGGGATTACCAACGCTGCACTCCGACAGCTGCCCTATAAAGTCCTAGTAGAGATTGGTCGACTCTACAATGGGATATTGCGGACATCCCACTTCCCGGAGGAATGGAAAAAAGGCAAAATTATCGCCTTGCCGAAACCCGGGAAGGACAGGCGTAGAGCTGCCAGCTACAGGCCGATTACGCTATTACCGCACATAGCTAAACTGTTTGAAAGATTGCTGCTAAGACGTCTCCGTCCGTGCATCCAACTTCGGGCGGAGCAGCACGGATTCAGGAGGGGTCACTCTACAGTCACACAGTTGACTAGAGTGCTGCACCTGCTTGCGGCAGAGTACAATCGTGGCCGCATATCGTTGGGCGTCTTCCTCGATATCGAGAAGGCGTTCGACCGGGTGTGGCACTCAGGATTACTATACAAGTTGCACGAACAGACCAGTGTCCCCCCTGCTATGTTGCGGTTAATGGCGTCTTTCCTGGAAGACAGGAAGTTCTACGTCTGCGTAGAGGACGCCGAGTCCGCAACAAGAACCATCAGTGCCGGCGTCCCACAGGGCAGTTGTCTGTCTCCAGTCCTGTACGCGGCTTACACGAATGATATTCCAACATTGGCAGGCAGGCTGCAAGAATGGGAGGACGACGTTGAGCTGGCGCTATATGCGGACGATAGCGCCTATTTCACCTCGTCCAGAAGAGCCCATATAGCCACTGCCAAAATGCAGCGTCTGCTGGACCTGTTGCCACCATGGCTAAACGAGTGGAGGATGGTCGTCAACGTTGGTAAGACGACCGCTCTGCTCACCCGCCGCCTCAGAAACTTACCACCACCACTAACTCTCGACGGCCAGAAGATCGCGTACGAGAAGGCCGTGACATACCTCGGGTGCCGGATCGACCGGGCGCTGCGCATGACTGCGCACGTCGACTTCGTCGTCCGCAAAGCCAGATGTGCGCGGGCGATGCTTCGTCCGGTCCTGGCATCCAAGCTGCCCATAAAGACCAAGCTCCGGATATACAAGATGTATATCCGGACTATTACCACCTACGCTGCTCCGGCCTGGTACGCGCTTCTGAGCGACACCCAGAGGCAACGACTACAGGCTCAGCAGAACCTGTCATTAAGGACGATTGTCGGAGCAGGTCGTTACGTCCGGAATGACGTCATAGCGGCTGATCTGAAAGTCGAGACCATCACCGACTTCGTGGCCCGGTTAGCGCGCGGCATGTTTGACCGTGCCGATAACGGGCCACATGAACATCTGAACGGCTTTGCGCCGTTACACACCCGGCCACCGGACGGGCGACCTCTTCCAAGAGAACTCCTCTCTATATGTGATTAGAGAGTTGAGTAACAACCCACAATGCCGCAGAAAGGCCAACTTAGACTTTGATAACCTCTATAGATTACCTCCCCTTTCCGTAGTCGGTGAACTACGGAAAGCAAATTTTCTTATCCGGCTACATAATAATGCAGCATAACCACGCCAAGATAGGCAATAAGTGACTGCCCCATAGTCATGGGGTATGAGGATATCCGGGTAATGGGGTATACCCCGAGGCCCGATACCTGCACGTACTTAGGTACGTACAGAAGACATCAACATACAAGTAGCGCCGCCAAGAGGCAGGAATGTACAACGCTTATCACGATAATAATGCTTAAGATTCTATACAATATCTTTTCATATTCTATGAAATTTAAATCTATCTTATAATAAAAATTACGTTATAAGTAATTAATTGACATATTAATTTTTTATTTTAAATTACTTTAAAAGGAAAAGAATTATATAAATCACTTATATGTTAATAGCTCTTAAAGTTATGATAAAAGAAAGTTTACTAAGAAAATAAGCTCATATTTTGCTTCTAATGTTCTAATCAAACCTAAATAATTAAATAGATTCATATACGTTATTTTAAGATAAGAATTGAAGCAATTAATTTACTTTTTTGTTATCAGCACTATCAGTCTTTACACTTAGCTTTATATTACGAATAAGAAACAATTGAGATTAAATGCTAACACTTAGTTTTAAATCACTGATAAGAAACAATTAAGATTAAATGTTCGAATTCACTTTGTCGTCGCTAACAGAAACAGTGGAAATATTCCATTCCCGATACTTTTAGTGCAGGCTAGGTAACATTCAGTCATAGACGAAGGGAATGACTGAATCAACGATGTTGAAAAAAAAATGAATAAGGTGCGGTGATTAGATTCCTCACCAAACAAGGAAAAATTCACAAAAATATCAATAAAGCAATCGTAAATGTTTACAAAATCTCTGTTCCTTCAATGTCCCCGGGTAGGCCAATCACAGCGGCTACATAAGAAAATTTGAAAATCATTGAAAAACTAGTATCAGAAGATGCACGAGTAAGATTTAAGATGTTAGCAGAAATGGCTAACTTATCCGTTGGTACCATAAACACCATATTGCAAGACTATCTCAACCTCACAAAAGTCAGTGCAAGATGGGGGGACGCAAATGCTCGCTACACTTCAGAAGCAGGCGCGGGTTGACTGTCGTAAGGAGTTTTTAACTATGTGGTGACGACCCAAGAAGTGTTTTCGATATGACTCTGAGAGTAAACATGAGTCTACGTCATAAATGTCATAAAAGGGATCAGACCCCTCCTGTCCCCAAAGATGTTCTAAGTCACTCCATAGACCGGTAAAATCATGACCACACTGTTTTGCGATTCCAAAGAAATACTATCCTACTACTGATCGAGTACACAAAAAAGCACGAAACTAAGAATATTTTTTAAGGAAAGAAAAAGCTTTTTTTCACGAACAAGTGAATGTATTGATGTCGTGGGAGACAATTGAAAAATGACAAATATTCCATAATTTTATCTTTTTTCTAACATACCCATACCGATAATACATTGAACGCCCTTCGTATACAGCTATGCCAATTCACATTTTCTTAAAAGCTTAAGTTACTGTATCAGTGTGTTGAAAAAAGGCTCGTAGAGACAAAAAGATAAATTATTTTTGCAAACATTACGAAAGTTGTCATTTGCAAATACAGAATTTATAAAAAAGGCCCTTTTTATCTCTGAGATGGATGATCCCGTTAACAGTAAAAATACCTCCCTAATTCAAAATAGCTAGAAGAGTAGTTAACAAAAAACAGATACTCGAAAAAGATCTAAGCGAATATATATACTATACCGTAGCGTTACTCAACACTCGGATGAAGTAACGCTACGGTAGCGTTTCAAAACTTGAAATATAAACGGTTTTTTGTTAAATACCATAATTATTTAAATCTGATTTAATAATTCAAGTTCTTATCTCGCCAGTCAGCAAGTTCAAGGTTAATACTGCTACGATATACGTTGGAGTCATAAAATATAAGACTAACTAAAATGTAAGAACTAGTAAAAGTTGCTGTTGCTCTCTTCACTAAATAAAAATAGAAATAAAAATAGAAGAAAGAGAGATATAGAGTTAATTAATCGTAAACTTTAGTCATCGATAATCAACCATTATAAATAAGGCCATTAAATTTGTTATGCAATTCATTATGAAAAAAATTACTTCCGAAAACTTATTAAGCAATAACTATGTTATCAACCACTTTATAATTATAAATTACTATTAGGTACTCGTGTTTAATTTGTTGTTAGTTTTAACCTACTTACAATTAGTTTGCACGCATTGAACCGCAAATGAGGAGGAAACCAATGAAAATACTTAAGCCGCCCCAATCCACCTTCACACCCACTTCAGCTCTGAGAAGATAAGTCATAGTTAGTTCTAATTACTTTGTTCTATGAAATTGTGATTTAATATGATTAATTAAGTTATTATAGTGGTAGATTATAATATTAAATTTATAGATAATTTTTATATAAGAAAAACGCATATAAAATTTATTGTTAATTGTTAATTTTTAAACGTTATTTACGTAATTACATCAATAATTGTCTTTTATACTTAGTATTTTATAGAGCCGAGCTGCGGTTATATTATGGTTGTAGTACAAATGGATCGTTCTAACAGAAAAGCCACGCGCCACAGAACACCAGCGTAAAATAGTAGCTTAATACTGATATGTTTCGTATGGTGAGTGTAGAGAACCGGAGAGCCTTTTTCTTGGACCGAGGCATTTCATCTTAGTCCTCAGGGGCGGCCACGCATCTGCATTTTGATATACCTGAAGATAAGTGTAGATGTCTAAGGGTCACAGCATCCATTTACTGTGTGTTCGTTTGTCACCCATATTCTATTAAAAAAATCTCAATTTTGTTTTATGCAAAGTGATCAACGACAAGTGTATGTAGAATTTGAGTTAATGTAATTTAGGATTGCTTCGTGCCCCTATAAAAAAATTATAGCAATATTTTGAACTTAAAGTGGTGCCGCTCATTTTAATCTTGCTGTCAAACGTTACGACCACAGTCTAAATGTATAGGTTATTACTAATACAGTGCTATTATTCTAGATTTTTTGTTATCATTATAAACTCTCTCTATAATGGAGTATTCGTACAAAAGGTTCAGTATTAACATATATAATAAGTAAGAAGACCGAATAAAATTATTATTACGGATTTCTTACTTCTTACTTATTTTTAATTCCCGACGTTTCGGGTGTTTTACAGCACCCATGGTCACTCATGGCCACATCAGGTTTCCATCGAAGCCATCTTGGCACCTCGGACCATTGTCTAGTCCGAAGTTTGGTGCCAATCACACTGAAATCGCAGTTGCATTCTGTAGGCTGCCGCCGTGTTTGGCACTATAGATCGGCCGATTGGAATTGGCTGCGGTATTTCCTTGTATCGTACTCTTGGGGGCGGGTTTGCTTCTCGTCGAATGATCCCCAACGTTGTTACTAATTCTGTCACTGATGTGGTAAGCCTTGGGTATAAAACGTTTATTCCCTCTCCTCTGTGATGCCCATCGGAGACATATCTCAGCCATGGTTTAGTCGCTCCTGTAAAATAGCATCATGCTATAAGCAGGAGTGCTACCGGGTTTGGGCTAAGGCATCAACGTCCAGGGATGTAAACACCAGCGCCCTTAAAAAGAAGTATAATTCCGCCTTCAAGTCCTTGGAACCCGTGCATTCTGGTCTCTCGCCAAGGCTGTCCAAGACAACTTCTGCCAGTCATCTCTTTCATCTCTGCACAGGGAGGACAACTTACTGGCCCATGCCGCAAAGTATATCAAGTGGAAGGAGTTGGCACTGAGGAGCCCCAGCCCAGAGATGGGAACAGTATTCCATGTGAACCTGTGCCTTGTAAAGTTGCAGGTGGTGTGCCGACATGAAATACTGTCCCGCTCTGCAGAGCGTAGCGCTCTTGCTCTTGCGCTTGGCGTGCTCTGCAGAACAGAGGTGCTCTGCAAAGCACGCCAAGCTTTTAAGAGGCCAATTTGGCCTTCTCTTCCAAGAGACTACGAAACTGCACGTCACTATCGATATGTCGACGCCGAGGATTCCGTTAGGTACTGGCTGAGACTATAAGAGGAGTGCCTTGAAACTGATAAGATACGACAAGGGGGTTCTTTTTACAACAAGCAAACTTGTGTCTTCTGAGAATTAAACTGGACTAGACTTAGACGCCCAAATCCGAGACCTTGTTCAGCAAAGACTTGTAATGTAAATTTTTCTTTGAATTGACCTAGTTGAAGTAGAATTAGGTATTGAAGAAGTTGCAGGAGGTATTTTCAAGTGTTCATACTCTTAGGCACTTATTACTATTTGGTCGCTTTGCACGTATTGACGCGTAGATGTAATTGCGATTTACTTGTGAGTTATACGGGAGTATTCATAGCAGCTGATGGTGTTGTGGAAGGCCTTCGTATTGTATAGACTCCTGTTAGTCGACTTGGAACGACCTGATATACGTTGTCTCTACAGTAGACCGTCTCACAAGAATTGAGGAAGATATGGGTAACAGTTTGTTGCTAGCTATTGCGGCATTATAATCACTGTGTGTAATGAAATAGATAACTTAAGTGATTTCTCTATGTCCTGGGCTCCTGGCATACTTGCATAATATTTTTTTCGGGAGAACTTGGCGGGAAGAGAAGTTATTCAATCACTTTGAAAGATCGTGCCATGTCCCATTAGTAAAGAAAACATAGTTAAAGAAACAGCGTCTGAAACTCGTCTTCGCTTATGATCTCTCATCGAGTAAATTCCTAAAACATTAATTTCTGATGATGTTATAACTAGATTTGTTGTCTCAGTTTTATGTTTATGCGAAATATGATTTAGATGGAAAATGTTTAACATTAACACGCTATGAATTAAGAGAATGAGTGGCCTTTTTGTGTTCTAACGAGTTGATGAGTTTGCTTTGAGTGTTATGTGGTCGACAAAAGTGCTTATTTTAATTAAATTTTTGTGAGAGAAAAGATATATGTAATGCTGATGGTACCAGACCATGCTGCGCGCGGCTGATTGAAAGGACACATTCGTTCGGTCCAGGCTTATGAATTGTGGAGTTACACTAATCTAAGAGTTACAGAGTTACACTGCCGTCCTGTCCATGTGTGTCGAAGGGATGCACCTACCCGGTCCAGTCCAGGCCAGACCCGAGCGGTTGGTCGTAAGCACATACTAGCTTGCATCTGTATGTGATGAAGGAAGGTCTTAAGAGGAAGGGGCCGTCCAGTCCATGCGTGGTCGAAGGGTCGCACCCTTTCGATTATTGCATGATTGAGGATGTTAGTACTCGTATATCTACAAGAGAGTATGTTGTTAAAGCGTATATCGTCTATCAATGCTAATAGTGCCGTGCAATAGCTGTAAAAAGAGCGGTGTGTCTACGTGCTTAGTGGAAAGAGCCAGTTGTCCGGTCCATGTTGACATATGAGATGACGACTGGTCGAAGTGACGCTGTCGCTCACTGAGTTAGGTGTCGTCATATGAGCTGACGGGTACCTACAGATCCAGTAGTCCGGTCCACGTTGTCATATGAGATAATGACTGGTCAAAAGGACGCCTGCATGAGTATGTGTGTGTAAATGTCCAAAGATAGGGACAGTGTACCTATTCAGATCAGATTAGATGAGCGAAAGAAGTGGTGATTAATAGTGTCTGATACAGGAATTCATGATGATGAACGCCCAAGGACGGTCGTATGTTAGGATTGACCGTGTAGGCAAGTCTATAAAATACTAGTTATGTCAAGAACAAAAGCTTACTCCAGC
The DNA here is from genome assembly GCA_907164705.1 of Parnassius apollo. Lineage (NCBI taxonomy): Eukaryota > Metazoa > Arthropoda > Insecta > Lepidoptera > Papilionidae > Parnassius > Parnassius apollo. Next base: position 7,182,618 of record CAJQZP010001593.1, on the reverse strand, counting down.
AAAGCGTCGTGCCGTTGGCAACGTGGCAACCGTTGTAGTTTATAGAAATTACAGAACGTAGCGGGGAATAAAACTTTTCTGGAATTTAATACAGTTCATTTTCAATACAGTTCAGAATTTAGAAAAATAACAACAAAAGTCATAACCAGGTGTTATTTTCAGAAACCTATGAGAAGAAAGGTCTGAAAATAAATATTCAGTCTTACTTGCAAAACTTTATTAATTGGTTCTTGTGTTTGACAAATTATCTTAATTGTTTGTATGTTCATAGTTTTTAAAATCTGGTTCACTAAGCAAAATAACCTCTTATGATCATTACCTCACAGTTGTTCTTCCGAAACTTAAAGTAATTTGCATGGCGCATATTCGGTACATAGTACTCAAATGATTTTGTAATTTCATAATATGATTTTTACGTTAGGTAGTCATGTTACGTACAGGAATTATTTTTAATAAATTGCACCGGAGTATGCAAATGTACGTTTAATTTTGACAAGGTTTCATTTTAAAAGAAAAATTAAGAAGACGGAAAATTTACAGTCTATTTTAAACTATTAAATAATGTTTATACTGATCACCGTTCGTTTTAAATAAAATAATACCTTAACAAATACGTAAATACACTACTTAAAGCAACTCTTAAATACTAATGTTTTGGTTTTTTGAAAATTCTTTTAGCCTTATTATTTACGCTACTGAAGTTGGCACCCTCTCCCTAGGTTCAATCTGCACGCGGAATCCGTCAGTTCGTTTCAGTATAATGTCGGCTTGAAGTCTGTACTGGTCTTCAGTTACGTTTGACACCATTTTGTAGTTTCTTAAGATGGTGGACAGCAGAATTTTTAGTTTGAGTATAGCGTACTTACGACCTGTAAAAAAAAGATTTTTTTAGTATCAAACCATTGGTCGGTTTATAGATTACTTGTGCCGGGAAGAAAGTTTGCCTGAAAGTTATTAATTTCTTTCTTTTTCATCAGCCCCTAACATATCGCAGCTATTTTTACCTATTATCACATACGGAGGATTTACGTAAATCGGACGTCTCGCAACTTGAACTGTTTCTCGTTGCCGTTTTGTATATTCATAATTCACATATTACCTATATTGTTTATTTGTGATGTTAAAGCACATAATAAATAATAGGTTAAAGTAAAGTAAAGTAGAGTTATAGTCTATTTACCCACACTGCCCAAGTGTGTGTTTGCGGAGTTCATAAGCTTTCGAAATATATTTGAACAGACATGAAGGTTTCCTTACGATGTTTGCCTTCAGTGCCAAATACTTGATAAATCAGCACTTAAAATCGCAATTAACAGTTTCGTTGTTGCCGGCGGGAATCAAACTCGGGTTTCTCACGTACCGTAAAATTTACAACGAGCGCTTAGGCTCCAAGCTGCCAAAAGTTCTAGGGCTTTTGTTATATCACACACAAAATTATCCGTTTGTGTATAAATGTCACTCAGTAAAAAAGCCATAAACATTGATAATTCGGTTTTGAGCAGATCGGATCGGTTCGGCGAGACTGCGTACCCACTGTAATCTTGCTAATAATATTAATTATTTTAGAACGTATGTTTTAGAATTAAATAATAACAAAATCTTTAAATACAGATTATCAATCAGGCCATCCGATCAATCACCGTGCTACTCACCAACACAACTCCTTGGTCCAGCGCTGAACGGAATATAGCTGTAATAATGTCTGTTTTGTGTGTTCTCCGGGAGGAAATTATCGGGATCAAATACATCCGGGTTTTTGTAATATTTAGGGTTGCGGTGAATTTTATAAGTGCCGATGACTACTGTTGCACCAGCGGGAAGTATGTAATTGTTTGTTGCTGGAAAAAAAAGATATTTTTATTTATTATGACAGGTCCATAATTTTCGTTTCTTTTTAAATATTACGTCCAATGTTAGTGTAAGTAATAAACTTAAAATAAGTAAGCCAAACTTTTAGGCCATGTATTCCGCAGTCAGAATGTAAAACGAAACCCCGTCAATGTCACTTTGCTGAGACCTCGGGATGGTGTGAGCCCGACGATAGTCGAGTTGTTGAGTTTTGCATCTGCTGATTGTTTGGCGGGTCACTATTCTCAATGGCGCTCTCTGCATGTTGTGTTTTGATTCACACCTAAGTAGCTTTGGCCCATTCAGATGGTCCTTGATGACGGGGCTGCAGACTGTTTGGCAACGACAATGACAAAATAATAAAATATCTCCGTAATTTTCTCACCTTTAAATGATTGAAGGCAACTTGTTGGTGGGTGAGACAAACATGATCTAAAAATTGCATAAACTCTCTACATACTTTCTGATGGCTGAAACTATTATTATTATTTTATAACTGCCTTACGCTATATCTGCCGTTGTATTGGTTGGTGGAAATAAGTGTCGAACTCATGCGGGTGTTAGCAGGAGGGAGGCGGCTCTCAAGGTTGCGGCCGAAAGCTGCGCAACGTGGCACCCCATATCCATGAGGTGAGCGGTAGGCTCATGACACGCTCTGCGACTAGAAGCCGTACTGACCATGCAATCGATAGTGATGCTTATATCACGTCTGCAGGAGCGACAGTCTGGGGCTCACGGAGGGCTTTTTATGGCCGTTAGGTGGTTGGCGCTCACCGCACACGACATTGGCTTGTGTGGGGCCGTGTGCCCCCTCCCCTATTTTTTAAAATGTAGGAGAGTAAGGACTTTCGGTTATTTTATATAAATATTGTGAGCCTTTTCCATAGAAGAAGGGATCAATTATAAGGATACAATTAGAATAGGGGCAATTTAATGTTGTTAACATTTTTGAGCCCTTTGTTCGTGACTGGGGTTCTTTAACTTAAAATTAATACAAGGCACTACCAACGTCTTTCAATTACTCTAGCAAATATTCTTTCTAGTCTTCCAAAAAACGCCTAAAAGAACTGAGTTACTTAACAAACACAACGTAAAAAAGGTCTATCTGACCGTCTTAGTTGTGGACTACGGCACAAATATGACAAACAGCCTATAATTAAACCATAGGAAAGATCCGTGGGAGAGATCAATTAAAATTTTAAAATTTCGTACAGACGGCCTTTTATATACTATAATGGAAGGGGGGGAGAGCATTACATCTGTATTAGTATTTTTTATTTGCGAGTACTTATTCTTTATCTTTTATGTTGATTTTTCGTGGAAACTCTTAATTTTGTGCAAGCATACAAGGTATTGTGAATGTAGAGAGTTTCTATTGTGAGTGTAGAGAACCCTTTTTACTGGAAACGAGGTACATTCCATCTCAGTCCTCAGGACTGACAACGTATCTGGATTTTGATATTTAATTGAAGATTAATGTAGATGTCTGTAGGTCACAGCATCCAGTTAACATCAGGTGAACTGTGTGCCCGTTTGTTACCACTATACTATAAAAAAAGATACTTGTACGACTAAAAAGCTTGGAAAATGCCTCTGATCACTCTTAGATATTTCAGAAAATTAATTCTTCTTTGCCTTCAAATCCCTCGCCAATTATTTGTTCATTTTATGGAAACAGGTAATAATCACAAAATGTTAGGGAGTACGCTGAGGAAGGCAGGATTGACATATTTTATTGAATTAAATAAGTCAAGCGTTTTGGAAGCCGCGTGCATGGCTGCGTTGAGTTGGTGCCTGAAGTCTACCAGGATACTCAATTTAGGCTTGGAGTTCGATAACTATTCGAATCTATTTCTGTCGCCAAACAGTAGTCGACTTCTTCATTTGAAGTTTGTTGCAAATGTTCAATGTGTTACAAATATTTCCAGCCTCAGATCTGTCATTGTACTTTCGTTCCTATTCAAAATAAATTAGGGTTCACAGATTACATTTGATAGCCGGAGCTACAAACTTACAACTGATAAAGAAAATCGCACGAACTTCTTTATATACCCCATCTTCCAACTGAGAACGCAACATATATTAATACAATATTATATATAATATATAAGCTTGTACTGTATTTGACATGACATTTTCAAAATCGTGCACATAATTTTATCATGCGTAGATGGCCGGTGTCTTCAATTCTTAGGACACTTAATTGTTACTAAAACTTGATAGTCTTACCTATTTTAACATCTCGCTTCAATTTTCTCGCAATAATAGGTACAGGAGGATACATGCGAAGGGATTCAAAGATTACTCTTTCAAGATATTTCATTTTCAACGTGTCATCGAATGTAGCTGGTCGGTCGGAATCCCCGAAAATCTCGTATAGTTCATCGTATACTCTCTCTTGAATTTTTTGGTGAACGCCGAGAAGGCATAACACGAAGCTGGAACCGGCAGCGGTGGTATCGTGACCCTAAGATACAAAGTCAAATATTTTAAATTTATTTATTTTAACATTGCTTTAAATTAATTAAAAGCTTGACTTAGCGGGCAGCCACTGCAGAGTTTACTTCACCTGACGATCTTGTAGAGGCGAAACACGTATCGTATTATCGATGGTGGTGTGTCTTTCCTAGTGTAGTGGTGCTGGGATTAGTGGTGATGGGAATAGTGCACGCAATTGAGGGAGGGTGGCAGGTACTCTTAAACTAGGTAAGGCACAACATTTTTTTTCATTAAGCGGGTATAAGCAAAGTAATTTTTACCAACTTTAATTGCTTTGAATTATTAATATTTGGATGTATTAAATAATAAAAAAGAAAATATATATACAACATGTAACATAATTAACGCACTTTGAGAAAGTAGTTTGTTCAGAATCGTTTACTGAATCGATCCCTATCATTTTTAATACTAGGTAATTTTTATCCCAAAAATAATCAAAATTATGTAAATTACAGTCACACTAAATCTGTACAGTCAAAACAAACTGAAATGGACCGTAACTTAAGGCAATAAGACTTTTAAGAGTGCAGTTTTATTTGTATTATTACTAATTCTGTCATTCAATAAAAATAAAGAAAAATGAACTTTATTTCAAGCACGTTAAAGTCTTTGCGTTCGTGGATTTGTACTATGACCACAACATTCTTCCGGAATTAGTATAACTAATTTGATAAATAATCAGTGCATAAAAATGTTTAACTAAAAATTCAGTGTACGTATTATGATTATAACATAATATACTAATTGGGGTGTCTGAGGGTGTGCGTTAATTACGTTTCATATTATATATATATATATATATATATATATATATATATATATATATATATATAATGTATACAGAGAGAGAGAGAGGGAGGGAGAGAGAGAGAGCATATTATGCTACAAATTCTCGCACTTTATTGGGCATGGCAACTTTTTTATTTGTTTTTATGGGTGGTGGCCCGGCGGTAAGTTGAAGTTTTGGGCACTTCGTATCGGTAAGTGAATTGTAGAGCAGCCCTCACTAGATCGAGCGATGACTTGGTGTCGGATGTAGTGGGAAATGGAAGAAGTTGATGGATATATATGTGGCTCAGGACCGTTCTTTGTGACATTCTTTGGTGGAGGCCTATATTCAGCATTGGACTTGTGATTGGCTGTAATTATGATAATGAATACCCAATGTCATATAATATATACGTATGTTACATGTGTTTTTGTTATTATGGGTGTTTTATTTCTTATTTAGAATTTAATTTTGCAATTTTAATTTAGATTATGGTTATAGTTATAATTTTTTAGAATGATCTACAGAATCTGAAACAGGAAAGAGAACTTGACCTGCACACTGCATTTTGGAGTTATAAATACATCAAAAAACGTAAAAAAAGTTTAAACCCAATTGAAGAATGTTGTAAATTCCTAAAGGTATCATGAAATGAACTGCTATGAAACTTGTTCTAGTCTTTACTATTTCCTTTATTGGCGACACCGACAATCCAGAATGTGGTTTGTACTTAATTTGGTTCCCTTTTTCACGTTTTGTTTTTGGTGCGATTTTATTTACATGAATAATTCACTCATATTCGTGTATATAATTATAGTCTTTGAGCTATCTTTATAAAATATTACCTCAAACATAATTGTATCGACTTCTTCTTTGATTTCATAATCAGTAATCTTATTCGTTCCATTTTGAGCTGATTCGATCATTAGATCTAAGAATGCTAAGCGTTTTTTCTCCCCTGAAAATAAGAAGTAACGTTTACATAGTAAATGCTTTTATCAAATTAATGTTCTTGTGAGTGACTACTAAGAGAATCGATAATATTAAACTTAATTCTAACATTCTAATTACTTTTTACTCACCCACGTCATTTTCATCATTGTAGTCTAAATCATCGCGATATCCTTTGAAAACGGTATCGGCTAATGTTTGAACGTTTGCTAATCCGGTGTCATTAGTGGCTGAAGATCGTGTGAGCTCACCAATAGTCGGTGGAATTATTCCTTTGGCTTTGTTTTGCATGTATTTTTCTTTTTTGATTTTTATCACCTGTTAATATTCATTTGAATATGTTACAAAGGTTTGTTTTTAAAATATGTATTTAAATAAAAACAGTATAGGTAAATTATTACCTTGTTTGTGAGACCGTGAATAACACTTAACAGCTGTTTTTGTTTTTCAAAAAACGAGGTGAACTTAAAAATGGCGTCGAATCGCATCCAGAATTTATAATGTCTCTGATGAATAATGTCACACATTCTGGAAGTAATAATATACTATAGATACTTTAAAATAATAGAATTTTTATAAGGTGCCTAAATAATATATACTCTTCTACTTACTTCATTACAGCCATAGCATAGTCAAAACCAGATTCATCTTGAGTTTCTTTAGTAATGCCCATCGCAGTTTCTAAAAATTTACAGTAAAATTTAGTGAAAGTATATGTGATAAGGTGACTTCCTGATTGATTTAGGCCCGCCACATAATACATATGGAACACATACTATATAATGTGTATGTGGCAGGCCTAAGACACCGTCGTTGTACTGCACCTTATTATATTTCTTAAAGTATTGTTTTCTGGTTTCAAGGAGATTGAGAGTCAGTACAACAATTATAATGTGAGACATTTCATTTTAATCCTCAGGGTTGCGAATGTTTTCCAAAGAGAAATTAAGTTATGGCGGCAGTTGTCAAGGTAGACTAGCCATCTGCGCAAAATAGGGTTATAGTACAAGAATATGTACGCAAACACATTTGTTTTAATAGAACCACCTCAACCACTCGATCCAATCGACCCAAACGTCGCAGGCACATCACACAACGACACTACACCCACACTAAATGGGACAAACACTAATAGGACAACGAATGGGACGCATCGCACCCGCAGACGGGCACGACGCGTTCCAGCTCACACCGCGTACACACCGTACACCCGCGTTCCTGGACGGTTCTCACCGCCCAGACCATCGACCGACACGAGCTGAGCAGTCAGAGACGGGGGTCCGCACTCCCCCCCTCAAATAGCTCAAAGAAAAACGCCTAACAAGGCGACATGATGATTGGTAACAATATCTAATCACAAACCATTTCCTCATCATCCTCACCTCATTGCCTTTCCCTTTTTTAAATAGCTCGCGGCCTGCAAGGCCCTGAGTCAGACGAAGCTGTAAGAGTCGCATAGACTAACAGCACAAACATCTAGATACTAGCAAACACAGACGCACTCCCTATTCCCTCACTCTCATTTCAGAACCAACCGCTTCACGTACTTACCAAGGCACGGGATGGAACACCGCCAACCTCCTGACTCAGGGTTGTTACTGATAATTTCTTGACAGAATAACCTAATAGCTGAAGTTTTGACCCGTCCCGAGATTTGAATCCGAAACTGTTATTTACAACGGTGACTTTTTTTAATACAGATCTGAAGTCAATAGGCAAAGCACGCTTGTAAATCGTTCAATTATGCTGTACGTATTAATTTGTATTTTCATATATTGGAACTGAAAAGCAATAAGTGATATTAAGTTAGTACTTACCTAGTAAAATATCAACAGTGACCCCGCTCATGTAGTCGTGTACATCAAATTCTTTGTCCATTTCTGCTCTCATTTTTTGCACTACATTTCTACTGTTTTGGTTAAATACGCCGATGAATGATTTCAAAATATTGATGTGGAATGTAGGGGCAATCATTTTACGATGAGATCTCCATTTTTCACCTAATAAAATAATTGTAACGTAATCATTAGCTTGTATTTCTTAATTATTCTTATATAATATGTAAAAAATCCCGTCCGATCATTAAGAGCGCTTTTACGTGTCGTGATATGATTTTGTTTATATCACGACGATTATATAAACCTTTCCAGAGAATAATTACGAAAATATCTGCAAGATGATGTTGTGACCAGGATTAAGAAAGCAATGCTTCGGTGCTTTGTTCATGTAGAAACAATGAATCAGGAAACAGGTGACAAAGCAAATTTATGTTGCAGAAGTCAACGGCGGAATCGGGAAGGGACTCGAATATCGCCTAGAGCCTGTGCATCCCCCTATATATTCGATTAATATTGAAAATGGGCAAATTAAGCATACCCTTAACCGCCGAGCATGTATGCGTAGGCATATGGATAATGTGGAGGTGGCGAGAGAGGTGTGTCAGGATCGTGCCAAATGGAAGTGCCAATCATTCGTGCCAAAAGAAGAAGTCTCTGCCTACCCTCTAGGTGACACTGAGTTGGGCTTGAGTGTACATATATATTATAATTAAAAAAAAAACATGAGAGCAGTTCAAAAATACTTCATAGCAAATGCTTTATATATAATGATCATTTTCAACCACAAGTGCGGCATAAAATATGTATAAGGTAAAAGTTTTATTTTATAGCAAGTGAATGTTATAATCCTTTTCTTTAGACTTAATTTTAGTGTTGTTAAAATTGCTTTGTAATTGCGCCATCTATTTCAATCTGTAAATAAAGTTATTTTATCGAAAACAATTGATTGACTGTCAAGGTAGTATATAAGTTATGCGTTAAATGGCACAACACTGAGCATAAATAATAATTGAATATGAATAGGTAAGCTATGAAATCGTGAATTGTTATGAATGAATTGAATACGATAATTTTATTCGATTAATTTTATTTATTAACCATCTTTAAAGCACCGAACAAGAGGAGACAAAGTGATAGGAAACACTATTTTTTTTAAACTAGTACCTAATGTTATTTAACATTACTGAAATTCCCTTTAACCACTTTGGTAAGTATAAAAATAAAATATGGATGTGATTATCCCGAAATCCCGAATCCTTCTGAACCCGCAATCTTCCGAGTTCGCGGTCCGCACCCTGCCATTAGGATACTGTCGCTGTCTCATTCTCTCGCAGGCTAAATCCTTTAGATGTATACAATTGTCACTTTTTAGTGCCGCTTTTTCGTTTCATTCAGTTTAAAATCACAACGATGCTAAAGAAGTTATCACATCAAAAATGAAATAAATAAAATAAAATAAATCGAATGGGCTTACATGGCAAAGCATTCGGCGCGGGCGGCCGTCATGTAACAATACCACCACACGTTCAAGGATACCGTCGCTGACGACGCGACGTTGGTACCAGATTTTATAAATTTGCTAATATTTAAAAAACATATATGACATCTGTGTCTACCACTGCGTTACAGCGTATAAGAATTGAGAGGTTACAAGATGAAGATGTGAAAGAAAAGTACAAATGTAGACTGAGAGAAAATATAAGGGATTTGGATGAGTTGTGTGTGAATGAGTTAGACTTGGAGAATGTGTGGCATAATGTTAAGAAAGGTTTAGTGGATGCAGCTACCGAAGTATGTGGTGTTAGTAAGAGAACGAATGAAAGGAAAGACAATACGTTATGGTGGGATGATGAGGTACGTATGGAAGTTGAAGCAAAGAATGGTGGTTGTAATTCTGGCGGTAAGAATGATGAGATTGAAAGAAAAAAGGCAGAGTTTAAACGTCTAAATAAGAGAGTAAAAGAATTAGTTGAAAGGAAAAAGCAAGAAAGAACGGATAAGAATGATAGAAGAATATCGGATAACTTCCAGGCAAATATTAAAATGTTCTAGAAACTCGTAAGAAATACCAGGGGACATTCAAAACAGCCTAGGTTGAATGCGATACGAGACGAGAATGACTGTATTCTGAATGATGAAGTGTTGAGTCTAAAGAGATGGAAGGAATATTTTGAAAGCGTATTTATGAGTGAGGAGACGCGTGAACTAAATGAAATAGAAATTCCGAAAGAACATGAAAGAGATAGGGAGATAAGTATAGATGAAATAATGAAAGCAATGAAAAGCATGAAAGTAGGTAAGGCAGCCGGATATGATAGAGTTTTACTTGAAATGCTAAGGGCTGGAGATGTCGTGGTGGCAGGCCTGCTATACATCTTGTTTAATTTATGTTGGAAACTAAAGCGGGTACCGGGAGATTGGTGCAAAGCCGTGATAGTCCCAATATATAAGGGAAAAGGGTCACAGCAGGACTGTAAAAACTACCGTGGTATCAGCCTTCTTAGCATTGTGGGAAAACTGTATACTAAGGTACTAATTGAAAGAGTAATGAAAGAAACTGATGAAAAAATTTGGGATGTGCAAGCGGGATTTAGAAAGGGAATGGGGTGTACAGATGATTGATCATGGGCGGCGGTAGTGATCATGGGCGGCGGTAGTCACTTAACATCAGGTGAGCCGCATGATCGTTTGCCCCCTCTTCTATTGATCATGGGCGGCGGTAGTGATCATGGGCGGCGGTAGTCACTTAACATTAGGTGAGCCGCATGATCGTTTGCCCCCTCTTCTATAAAAAAAATCAAGTCTTTTCCATGCGCATGATCGCGGAGAAGTTTTTGGCAAAAACCCAAAAATCTTTTTGTGCGTTCCTGGACTTGGAAAAGGCTTATGACAGAGTGGACAGGGATGTGTTATGGCAAACGCTGAACGCATTTAGGTTGAGCGCTGGTTTAATACAGGCATTAAATTCTCTGTATAGGGACTCGAGAGCTTGTGTTAGAATCAACGGGGTCTACTCGGACTGGTTTGGCATCCATAAAGGTATCAGACAGGGCTGTGTAGCTTCCCCGTGGCCGTTCAACCTATTTATGGACAGTTGTTTGGAAAATTTGAAAGTTGAAGAATGCGGGTTAAGAATGGGTGAGTTAACCATCAAATACCTTTTGTACGCCGATGATCAAGTTATTCTTGCGTCGTCGGCGGCCGAGTTGCAAATGATGGTTACATTAATGAACAGGTCATTAAAAGAAAGGGGAATGAAAGTGAACGCAAGTAAGATGAAAGTGATGGTTTTTGAAAGAAAGCAAAACGGTATGTGAAATAAGAATAAAAGGAGAGTTAATTGAGCAAGTGAATGAGTTCGTATATTTGGGATGTATATTCAGCAGGGATGGGAGATATGATAAGGATATTGAACGACGAGTGAATGCAGGAAATAAAGTAAATGGGCCTCGACGCTCTATTATGAAAAGTCAGAATGTGTCAAAAAAGGCACGTATGGCAATTCACAATGCTGTATTAGTCCCTACTTTAACGTATGGTAGTGAAAGTTGGGTGTGGCAGAAGAAGCACGAGAGTATAATAAATGCAGTAGAAATGCGGTCGCTAAGGAGTATGTTAGGGCTGAATCTGAGTGACAGGGTGAGAAACTGTGTGATAAAAGAAGAGTGTGGTTTGCAAGATGATGTAGTGACCAGGATTAAGAAAGGAATGCTTCGGTGGTTTGGTCAGGTAGAAAGAATGAATGCGGAAAGACTGACAAAGCAAGTATATGTTGCAGAAGTGAATGGAAGAGTCGGAAGGGGACGTCCTAGGCGGAAGTTTGTCGACCAAATTGGCGATATACTAAAAATGGGCCAAATTAAGAGTACCCTTAACCGACGAGCATGTATGCGTAGGTATATGGATGTGGAAGAGGCGAGAGAGGTATGTCAGGATCGTGCTAAATGGAAGTCTGTAGTCTCTGCCTACCCCTCTGGGTGACAGGCGTGAGTGTTTATGTATGTTATGTACATATAATATACATACATGTCTTATAAATACTATTTTACATTTTTATATTATTTACTTATATACATTTTTATATCTGTACATGTAATAAATCTGTAGAAAAGTGACTGTAATTCTAATATAGGAGGACTAAATAAAGGGCATTGAAGCCAAATTAGTGGTTTTTAGAATTTTTATTTGTCTGTCTGTCTGTGTATTCATGATTCACGCCAAGACTATTGAACAGACTACCATGAAATTTTGCGCGTAGGTAGTTAGAGTCTTGGGGAAACTTCTACTATTTATCCGATTACGAAACTTCATAACTGGAGGTTTTTTAGTATTTTACTTCTTTCAGTTTATATTTGTACTCGTCAGATCTTAGAATTTATAATATTATGAATTGGGTGATCATTGTTTAAAATGGCGGCATTTCATAAAATTTTACCGTGTTTTTGACTATATCGTGGTATCACTTTATACAAGGAAAAAGTTCTTCGTATTTTGTTTATAAAACTAAATAAAAGTCTCTTTAATTGTACTGTTTATATCTGGCTGGTTTTAATATCAGTACATATAGGACATTAAGAAAAAGAAAAAGTAAAAAACACTTTGCCACCATTTTTAAATTGTTTTTCAGTCCAAAGTGAGTGAATCTAATGACGAAATTCGATACATTCTGAACTTTTATTACGGAACAAGAAAAAATATACTCAAGCTGCAAAAAAATTTGTGACAGCTGTGGACCTAATACACTGTCAGTAAGAGTAGCACAAGATTCCTGGATTGAAAACGCTTGTCAGTTCGGGAATTTAGTTGTCAAAGATGCAGTTCGCTCTGGTCGTCCTCATACAGAAAGTCGACGCCATTTTTGAAAAAAAAAAAGAAGTAAGCTCTGCATATGAGTAGTTACGTTACATAGTCGAGGAATTGAGGATTGACTACAAAACAGTTTTCACCCATTTGAAAAATTATTGAGCTGAGGAGATTGTTTGCATTAAGGCATGCAAATAATCCCCTCAGCCTAAATGGGTTAATCATGTACACCGGGTTAATCATCAGAATGGCTAAAACGATTGTAATGAAACTTCAAGAACAAATAGCCACAACGTACGGTCCTGAGCCACCTGCATCCATCGACTTCCTGCATGTTTAACCAGGTTGTCACTCCATCTAGTGGGGGGATGCCCTACACTTTGCCTACCGTTACGAGGTTGCCCCTCAAGAACCTTTTTGTCACAACGGTTGTCGGTTCTTCGAGCTATACGGCTGGAGGACAATTTCCTCTTCAGCTTACTAGTCTGTTGGGCTATGTCGGTCACTCTGGTTCTACTGCAGATATCCTCATTTCTAAGTTTATCACGCAGAAAACCCCTAAGCACAGCCCTCTCCATAGCTCACTGAGTGACCTTGAGCGTCCTCATATGGCCAGCAGCGAAGGACCACGTCTCAGTTCCATTAATTTATACAAAAAAGCTCGATATTTGGGTACCACATGAGCTCACTGAAAGAAACCTAATGAATCGTGTACTCATTTGCGATTCTCTATTGAGACGTAATAGTTCATTTTGGTAAGATTGATCACTGGTGATGAAAAGTGGATCACCTACAACAATAACATGCCAAAAAGATCAGTCAAAGGGTAGTCAAGTTTCATGGACTGTAACAAAACCTGGATTAAAATGCAATAAGGTGATTCTGTGTGTATGGTGGGATTGGAAGCGCATCGTTTATAATGAGCTTTTATCGCCGGGCAAAATCATTGATTCGTATCTCTACTGCCAACAACTGATGAGACTCAAGCAAGAAATTAAGGGAAAACGGCCGTCTTTCATCATGTTAACATCAGACCACACACATATTTGGCCACTCAGCAAAAATTGAGAGAACTTGACTGGGAAGTTTTAATGCAGCCACCATATAGTCCTGATCTTGCACGCTCAGATTTTCACATTTTTTTATAGGATGGGATGACAAACGAGCACACAGACACAGTCCACCCGATGGTAAGTGGTTGCTGTGGCCTATAGACGTCTACATCTATCCTCGATTACGAACCAGAATGCAGATGCGTTGTCAGCCGTGAGGACTAAGATAAAATGCCTCGTTTCCAGTTAAAAGAAGTATTCTGTGAGAGCGTGGTCCTTCCCCGGTCGAGCCGACCCATTCGTACTACAACTATAGTACTAATATAATTACAGCAAGGCTCTACTACGTGGAAAACATGTTTCGATCTGTTCAGAATTCATTGGGTAGTTTTAGGTTGACATTAAGAGAGGAATGTCGAAAGTCGAAACTACTTGTCGTTTTTTTTTTGCTCAAAAATCCGAAGGTTATGTCACTACCTACAAGATGGCAACCAGTAATCAAACAAAATGGCACATATATATTATAATTAAATGTGATTAAACTTAAAAAATGTCTTGAATTTGTATTTAAAATACGAAGAAACTTTTCCCCTACCTTATATAAATAAATAATTTAGATCGATGCCCGCCTGATTTATTATATAATTGTCAATTTTAGCAAAATTTCTAATAAAACTGTGCTAAACAAAACTGTGATTTAGTGAGAAGGTCTTCATTTAAATATGTTTTGTATCTATTGGCATTGAAATATTTCACCAATTTCTTTTAGTATAAAGTCCGATATACTCGTAAGTAATAGAAAATTAAGTTCACTGTGAGATTTTATCTATAATTGATAAAATAGTTCGTGATACTGTTGACGCAGCATTTAATATTTTATCTATATTATATTTTCAGACAAACCTATTAAAATATTTGTGACAGTTCCGGGTTCATATATCACATGAGTAAACGCACAGTCTCTAGCGAATAAGTACTATAAATATCAAAGAAAGCAAAATTTTAACACAGGCTTATTTTATTTCGACTATGAGTAGATCAATCAGTCAGGGTGTTTTTTTTTCATTGATAGAATCTTGAAAGTCATCCGGTAATCGAACCGATCGAAACGTAAATTTGTAGTACGTAAGTAACCCAAAATTCGATCTTCGACGACTTCGTTCATATTTTTATTGCAATTTGAAATTTCAATTTACCACGTTCTTGGTGGTGAAGGAAATCATCGCGAGGAAACCTGCATATCTGAGAAGTTAATAAAATATTTATTTTTTAAGTTTAATTGAAGTAGGTCATTCCGCGTTGGAGTCAACTCAATAAACTCCTTTTTAGGGTTCCTTAGTCAACTAGGAACCCTTATAGTTTCGCCATGTCTGTCTGTCCGTCTGTCCGTCCTCGCTTAATCTCTGTGACCGTTAGCACTAGAAAGCTGAAATTTGGTACCAATATGTGTATCAATCACGCCGACAAAGTGCTAAAATGAAAATTGGAAAAAAAATGTTTTATTAGGGTAGCCCCCCTATATGTAAAGTGGGAAGTGATTTTTTTTAATTTCAACCCTAACGTGTGATATATTGTTGGAAAGGTATTTAAAAATGAATAGTGGTTTACTAAAATAATTTTTTGATAATTTCAATAATTTCGGAAATAATCGCTCCAAAAGTAAAAAACAATGTTTACCCCCCCCTCTAACTTTTGAACCATAAGTATAGAAAATATGAAAAAAATCTGAAAAGTAGAACTTTATAAGGACTTTCTAGGAAAATCATTTTGAACTTGGATGGAAACAACAGTACCCACTAGCGGGAGCAGTTGCAGGAGCGCGGAGCGCTGCTGGAGCGCGAACATAATGGATACCCACCTTTAAACTCATAAGTGGGAGGGAACACTTATTGTGACGGACGGGAAACTACGGAACCCTACACTGAGCGGGGCCCGACACGCTCTTGGCCGGTTTTTGTCCTAAAACTCGCTGCGGCCTGTGCCCAGTAGTAGGATGTATCTAGCCCGTTACTTTTTTTTCTTTAAATAGGGCTATCCAGTATCCATTGCTGATCATAGGCCATTGTTTGTCAAATAGGCCCGATATTTGCAGTAGTATTCACGCTTGGCAAGTGAGTAAAGTTGGGCAAAACTGTTATATTTTCCTAATTCGTTAAGATGTTGTAATGTATTTTCTAACCGTTGTTTTAAACTGTTATAATATATTGTAACAGTTTCAAATATTACATTGTACACGCGGTTAGTTCATTTTAGTTATCGGTTGTGTTAGCGTTTTGTTGTATGTTGTTATAACGATTATAAATATGATTATGATGGATGTTATAATATCAAACAAACCAAAACTAAATAATGTTTTTAAGTTGTACTGGCATCCTTTGAGTGTTCCATGTTTTAAAAGAGAATATGTATGTTAAATTCAACGAACTTCCCTCCCTACTTTTAATAGGCATATGATTGTTTGAATGTATGTTGAGCTGTATAACTATATACTCATATTTTCAAACATTTTAAGAAAAAAATATCTCATTCAGGCGTAGTTAGTAGTTCATTGATGTTATGTACATTTTGTTTGAGATTTTAACTGGTGCGACATTATTATGCACTCTATATACAACATGTTAAATCCTACCTATATTACACTAAATATTTACAATTACTTTAGGTATAAACTTTACGAAAAACAAACAAAAACAACAACAGATTCGTCACGTAATATGAAGCACCTGCTACCAAAACATTACGTATATATAACAGATAACAGTGTCATTGTCATCTCAACTAGACAGCTAACTGAACACTAATATAATATATTAATATATTATTATAGCCAAAAAATTAAACAACAGGCACAACAGCTAGCAATGAACGAAATACTTATGTATACTTTCAGTAATATAAAAATGCGTTCATTTACCCACATTTACTAATCTACGTTGAAGTAATAATAATTATGTACTTACGTACTAGAACAGCTATTTCAAACAAAAAATTTGCGCTACTCTGTGTTCGCGCCTTTGAGTATTCAACCAACTGGAGAGGCCATGCGCGTTAATTCCTAAACAAAAATTCTGTCAACATCAGTGGGGCGCAAGAAAACATACAACTCTAAACTTAACTACAAATGCAAAATTAAATCGTGTCACTATAAACGCACACTACAACATTTGTGTTTGTGTTCATCGCGTTTACGCATGCCATCAAATTGTACACGTGTCGATACACTGACAAAGAATATATACACTACGCGAAAAGAAACGACACTTAAGCATGTGTGCACGTAAAATCGCTTGCGGCTATGTGTGGGTGTCTGGATGTGCGCGGGGGCCATGAGAGGCGCGCGGGGCGTGGAACGGGCAGTCGCCGACTGCCCTGGTCGAGGGCTAGTAGTATACCGATATTTGTCAGTATTAGTTATGAATATATATATTCGTCAAGTGATATTATAATATTTCAATTAATGTGTGAATATTACTGATTTCTTATACGAAGGTTATACATATTACTATTCTATATATATATATATATATATATATATATATATATATATATATATATATATATATATATATATATATTTTTTTTTTTTTATTTTTTTATCTGTCTATATATCTATAAAAAGTTATACATGCTACGAATTTTTGCAATTGTTAGAAATAATAATGAAAATTATAAAAGTAATCGAAAAATTCAAAAATATATAAGAGTAAATTAATTTTTAAAGGATAGTAAGTAGGTAATACTGATTATTGCGTACTGAAATACTAAGTATTGGTTAATTATTTATGATTACCATTAACTGTCGTGCATATTTGGTTTTGTCGCAAGTTTTAATATTCCTCATTTGTAAAGATATTTAATAAAAGTTGATTTAAAATTGAACGTATCTTTCACTACCCAAATACATAAGTCTACATAATATATAACATATACCTAATATGTATCTTTTATGGTAAAAGTCTATAATATTCCATTTCGGTTCAATATCAACCCTAGCGTTACACGCTTCGACTCAAGGTCATCGGCGCTTAAGCTCTCACGTACAGGGAGTGTCGCCGCTGTGACACTGATGGCGCTGTCTAAATGCGTAAGCAACGTAAGCCGTGGACTATGTCAATGTTTTTTTATCGATAAACAAATCACCATAGTCCGCATAAGTTTTTATTTGATTATAAGTAATACATAGATACATAATATCGGTGGTAAGGTGTTATTTGAAATTCTTTTTTTAAAGTATTTAGAAATTTTCTTCGGAAAAAACTTAGAAATTATAGAAAATAAGTTTATTATTTTGCTACAGGTTTATTTTACATTATGCAGGATAAAGTTTTAAACATTTAACAAATCGAAATAGGTTTAGTTAACTTATTTTAAAAATCAGATTGTTTAAAAAGAAAAGTCCAATCAGTTTATCATCTTAGACGGTGATAACCAAGTTTTTGTTTTTATTATAAAGCTTCGTTATCACAAAACCGCTAATTAAAAATAGTTGTTGATTTTCAAGAGTTATTAAACGAACTGTCTGGAAAATATTTAATAAATTAGGAAAACAAAAAAGTTTTACATTTTATAATAGTTTAACAAAGTGAACTTTAAGCAGACAGCTGCTTAAAATAAAACGTGACATCTACCTAGGGCTAAGTATTCCCCAGAAAGATGTTTTGCTTTAACTTTACATTACTATTCACCGAAAGCTTAACAATATGTGCGAAATATCAAACGTTTTGAAATTGGTCTGCCTTCATCACATACGATAACAAAGTGGTACAGTACAATTTATGGCCGACTTGGCTACACAAAAAAAATGCGTTAACTGTTTTAAAACTTAGACTAGAGAGTAACCCTGATAAGAAATTATATTATATATTAGTGATAGATGAAATGAAAATAAAATAATTAACGGAGTACCATGCAAGTTTTAAAAGACATTTTGGTTATATACATAATGCCTTTGGCTACTAGCATGGTATTCCGTCAATTGCTTAATTTTCATTTCATCCATTACCAAGGTACAATAAAAAAATTATCAGGGTTACTCTCCGCTCTCAATGTTAATGCCGTCAGCGCTTCTTGAGTAAACCCTGGTCGGCGATCGATGGTAGTGTACCACTTAATCAATGTAAGGGTGCAGGCGAACATGTTCCAAAAGTTTTACGTACATAGCGACAGGCTTTTGGTGAGTAATAGTTAAGTGTTAGGGCATAGTATTTCTTGCAAACTTGTGAAGCCTGTTTATGCTATTGTTTTTTTTTATGTCAAGGCATTTTTTCATTCTAATTTTCCAGTGTTGGCTCGTACTCGCAGTGGGAGTAGGACTAGTTCGGGCTATATAAGGATTTTTTTTCGAATTGTGACTTTCGAGATAACTTATGGAATTTTGCCGGAACATCCAGCTTTCTTTTTTCGATGTAGACGATATTGTGCAATCACCACGATCACCCTAAAATAAATAATTTTATTTTAGTCAGAAGATTCAAGCTATATATATATATATATATATATATATATATATATATATATATATATATATATATATATATATGACAAAGATATTTATTTTGTAAAACATGAGTAACTAAAATATATGTGTTAAAAAACTTAAAACGAGCTACATGTTTTGCCGTTTATACCGCACAAAAATTATATTACATTAAGTTTACAATTACAATAATAGTTACATAAATATATGAATTAAATTTGATAGGTTAGTGCTTTTGTAAACTTAATAAAATATTTTCAAGTAGAATAATATTGGTGTCAAAGGCTATAATAAAAATATTTAATCTAAATATAATTACAGCCCAACATTACCTCCCACAAGTTTAAGGTTGGTACTGCAGTGTCAGATTCATGGTTTCTACAGGCTACAATCCAAGTGTGCCGCCTAAGAGGATCTCTTGGAAATCTGTAATAACAAACCAATAATAGAAAAATTTACTACTTTTTGTAATACTTTATTATAAAATCTAAATAAAAACTACAAACCGGTTCGGCAGACAAACCCGCATGGTTAATTAACTTATCGATAGCTAAAGTTGCGGCGTTCATCACTATAGTGCAATACTTTCGGTTGCAGTGATACCAGTTTATTTTTATAAAAATTGCACAGTTTTTCTTTAGCAAGTTTCGATTTGACTTATTTGGCCTGTAATTTGTATAATATTTTAATAAATACTAGTTACCGATTATATTTAATTATATAATATTCAGTATCGTTTTAAATTGAGCTGAATATATAAATCATTTAACAAAATCCACTACACATCTATATGTAATGATTATTATTCATCACAAACTGATTTAGTTATTAGAAAATATATTTTCGTTAATATAACTTATGTAGTAAATTATTTTTTTTTTAAAATAGATTATTTTTCACTTTATGAAATATGATGGCCACACTCGGTATTGGACGATAATATTCACAAAGTACGAGTTTTAACAATAAAATTACTTTAATATTATGTTAAAAATACTCACAGATAAAAGTCACATTGTCCTTTTGTATACCTGACGTGTTTGATTGTTTTTTTTTTTCATGTAATTACACTGCAATTCGGCATTTTGTCGGAGCTCGATTTACTGGCACGATCACTTCTAAATGACGCACGACGCGGAGCTACTAGTTTTATATAACGAGTATGAGTCGGACTTTCGTACCTTTTACAGAGGGGTATGCCTTGCGATGCCGTCTCCTTTGGTTTAATACTCAAAGGTTCGCGCGGTTGGTTTTTTTTATCATAGAGTAAATAAACATAGGTAGAATGATCAGTAGGTAATAATAGATTAGGTATACTGTTAAATAGGTAAATTATATCGCGAACAATTTTTTAAATTTTGTCATTTATTTTGTATATTATATTTGCTTATTTAATATAATATTACATAATATTATATCACAATTACATTTTAATGATATTTTTATCTCAATATTTTAAAAGGTATCTATCTAAAATATAAAAAAACATACTAAATGTATGATTAACAAAACTTGTTAATATAACATTTAAATTACAAATATATTTATTTAAATTAAAATAAGAGTCGTTCATAAATACTGGGCACGCGAGAGTTAAAAATTGACGAATTTATTCCACTTTGACTTTGATGTGGAAACCTATAAATAAAATATAAGAATAATTATGATAATTCATATATGTATCTACAAAAAAATGTATATAATCATATATTCGTCCTATACTTAAGTACCCACAGAAATGTCGCATCTGAGCAAATTAATTTCATAATCTATATTAGGTGACACGAGATGGCGTCTTAGGAATAATTTGTTTTATTACTAATTTATAATACTTTTTTATTGATTAAGTATCTTATTAACCAATGAAAAGTAATTCCTTGGTTTTACTGACATTTCTTGAATTATTTGTGCAATATCTAAGTACGCACGATGGCATATTTTTATCACGAGATTTTTTAAATCAACACAACACAAATGTAAACTCTACAAGCGTCTAGCGAGTGACTGATTTCAGCATAGGATTTCAGTTTATACAAAGGTACTCCGTGGTGATTGATTAAAGCTCTAAAGGAGTAATCTATGGATTAAAGTGCGGTTTACAGGGTTGCCATTTCGAAATTTTAAGTTGCCGTGTTTTGGGATCTGGATTGCCGTGTTTTGGAATAAAAACTACAAAATTGCCGTGTACATTTTTATCCATTTTAAATTAACACGTAAGATTAAACATGACATAAAAACATTACTTTTCACCGTCATCATAAAAATTTCTTATCGTATCCAAAACTTCTTCTTTGTCTTTGTTTAATATACATTTATTATTTTCCTTCATATTGGATGTCATTTGTGTCGTCGGTTTGAAATTTACACTATTTCCTTGGGATCGGATAAAGTGCTTAGCTACTAAAGTTAAATAAATTAAATAAACAGCAGTATATCTTTTTAATGTACGTTTCAAAAAACAAAAGAATGAAATAAAATACCATAAACAATAAAGTGTGCCCGAATGTATGTCGTATTCGCGTCGGGATTTCCGCGCTCATAGACTCATGACTACGTCTGGTGCAGTTTAGTGAGGTGCGTTATAATGACTTATACCGACTACATTGGATTGCCGTGTTTTAGAACACGGCAATTAATATGCTGCCGTGTACCGTGTTTTATTGCTGAATAGACACAAATTGCCGCGTAACACGGCAATTGCCGTGTAAATGGCAACGCTGGCGATGTACGCACCGCAGTTGAATGGAACATGGTAGCTGAATGCAGTATCGCCTCTAGTACGTAGTACATAATAGCTCAATGCTAATCTATATTTTCTAACCGTTCGTAAGGAGTAATCTTTAGTCGTGTGCCGGACCTGACAAACTCACTTTTTATTTTTGTTTTTCAGAACAAGTCTTTTTTTTAATGTATAAGAATTATGCAAACAATATTCTTAAAAAATATCAAATTAGTCTCGTTACTGTTAAGAATATATGAGAGATATGAAAACAATCTACTTTAAATTCTCCCTTCCGTCATTAAGAGCTACATCAACCTATTATAGAATTATACCAATAGTAAAAAAAAAACTATAGCAGCTTAAAATCAAAACAGACATACATAATCAATAGGTGAGTACTCCCATTCTAGAGTTTTTCAAATAAATCAAATATAAAAATGTTTTAAAACAAATTTTACAAAATTTGAAATAATTCTGTACACGCGCCATCTGCACGTACTTTGAAGTACTACTACGAGTAAAGAATGTAATATCGGAAAGGAGCATTTGAAGTAAATTATTTTAATTTATTTCTCGTATAATCTTAATCCTCGTAATTTAGTTACGATAATAATTATAATAATTTTGTAAAGTATGAAGAGAAGATT
Organism: Parnassius apollo; assembly: GCA_907164705.1. Lineage (NCBI taxonomy): Eukaryota > Metazoa > Arthropoda > Insecta > Lepidoptera > Papilionidae > Parnassius > Parnassius apollo. The sequence goes on along the minus strand of CAJQZP010001593.1, from coordinate 7,160,013 downwards.
ACAATTAATTATTGCACAAGTTTCAGTAGTACGCACGTAAAACATAGTACTTGAAACTAAAGCGTATTCTGTTCCGTCAATATTAATCTTTAAGCGTCCTTGATGTTTTATGGACTAGGTGTAAAGATAGTTAATATATCTTTTAACTTTTAAAATAAACAGTTACAAAAAATTAAGAAATTTATTAAATAAATAAAATTAACCTTATTGAATAAAGTTATCCAGTCATAGCCGTGTTTGTGCCATCTAGCGTAATCTTTGCGTACCACCTTGAGTGCGAATGAATTTTCGTTCGATAAAATGACTTCATCTATAGAATGTAGTAGATGGTGCTATAAAAAAAATTTATACTGAAGAAATGAAGGAAATATTCTTCAAAAACATCAATACCTACTCTTTCGATTTAGTAACTACATTAAAATTTAGGCTTCACATTAAAAAAGGATTGTCACAATTACTTGCTATAAAATTAAACTTATGTCTCATTGTGGTTGAAAATTATCATATTATTAAATAAGAAATCATTTGCCGTTATGACATAACGGCAAATGATTTGTTATTGCTTATATTATTGATGCCGTTATGTCACTTGAAGTGATATTTTTATTAAACCGTTCAAACTGATATTTTAACGCACATGGGTAACGCTATTGGCTGAATACGTTAGTGGTTGATGCTAATTTTATGTATTTTGTTGTTACGCTATTGGCTGAAATATTGGTTGGTGTTAAACGAAGCGTGTCAGTTTATTATCATTTTATTTATAGAGTTTATTTCTCCGGTAGGAGTAATGGTATTCTGTGGTTTTCTTTTTCATCAAAATATTACAAGTGTGTATAAAAAGCTGTAAAAATAAATACTAGGAAAGTTAATTCAGATTTAGTGAAATTAGTTTTTACTTATATTATTTAGTGTAGTGTACAAAAATATAGGATTTTGGTTACAATAGTTTAATTTTCCCCTTTTATCATGCCGAGACGTCACACACATCTGTGGGACCATCTTGTAAAATTCATAATTTTTTAAACAATTTTTTTTTTTTGTGATTAATAACCTGTGTCTTTTTAATTTTGTAAAAAATATAAGTAAGTACTAAGTAATATTTTTAACTGTTAATTTTATCTGTTAAAAAATTACAAATAACTTTTAAGAAATAAATAAATTTAAATATTAACGCCATGTCCAACTAGGTGGAACAGGCATTTGGATAGAGTAATTAATTATACAGGAGGATTGGACAAGGTGCTATGTAGGGAAGGTGCATTTACGCGACCAAGTTTTTACACCAGGTATTTTTTTTACCAGGTATTATTATTTACTTGCAAGTACGCCGACCCAAAATACTCGCAAGACTTTAAAGTATTTGAGTATTCTCGCTCTGTCGACACTTCGCGATTCTGCTCCTTATCTTTACTGGTTTACGGATCAATGTTCTATCAATGTATATTTAATTTATAGGATTGGAAGTATTTTTTTGTAAATGCGATTGTGCTCTTTATATGTATATGGTTACAGATCAATATTCTATGCATATTTTTCTTACAAGTCTTGAAATTGGAACTTTTAAAGGTTTGGAAGTACTTTTTTTGTAAACGCGATGATGCTCTTTATTTGTATATGGTTACGGATCAATGTTCTATGCAAGTATTTTTCTTACAAGTCTTGAAAGTCGGAACTTTTAAAGGTTTGGAAGTATTTTTTTTGTAAACGTGATTCTGTACTTTATTTGTATATAGTTACAGATCAATATTCTATGCAAGTATTTTTCTTCCATCAAGGCTTGAAAGTTTACTATATTAGCATAATATGCAATTGCACTCATTATTTATATGATCTTACGGATCAATTTTCAGTGCGGAAAGAGAATACTTGAAAGTATCTCAAGCCCTGGTTTTTGAGGCTAGTATTTGAAGGTGGACGTACTTGCAAGCCCTGGTACTCGATCTTGCAAGTACCACTCATCTCTAGTGCTAGGTGCACCTAGTACGACTCTTCTGTATTATAATTATAAGTGGGCCGATCCCGACGGCACTGCAATGCCGGGCCGACCCTTGACGGGAGTGGAGCGAGCCCCGAACATCCCGTCGATTTTCATAAGTCAGGTTATAGACATGTGTCAATCATGCATGATTCGTTCGTTTGAGCTGGTACACTTAGAAGTATTGACAATTCATTCATTTGTTTTTGAATGTACCAGTACAACCAATCACAAACAATTGACGGTACCTTTTAACCCGCGATTTGTTTGAATTGTGAATGAGCTGCAAACCGACCGAATCCCGAATGATCTGAATAAACAGGCGAATTGAATTGACAATGCAGACTGCAGAGCATAGAGTAGAGTAATATATACACAGAACACCATTACTCCTAGCGGAGAATATATACGGAAACTGCACAGTATCGGCAGTATTTATTATTTAAGGGTTTTTAATTATATATAATATTGTTACCTAAATTAAAAATAATTTTACATTTTATATTATTTATTTGTTAAATCTATGAGTTACAAATATCATTTCGTAGAGTTTACTAAAAACTTAAAAATAACACTTCAAAAGATTTCATGATAAATGATTTATTTAATGATAATTTTCAACCATCTTATATAAATGTAAGTTAGGTAAAAGTTTAATTTCGTAGCAAATAAATGTTATAATCCCTATTTTTAGACATGTAAAGTAAGATGAAACTGTGTTAACAATACAACTGTGTATTGTTAGGAATGAAATTTAAGAATAAACAAATTTATTAAATATTTAAAATATATGATAACTTGAGGTTTTTGTGATTATGCCATCTAGCGTCGATAGTTTTTATCACCTTGAAAATTAATAAGTTTTAGTTCCATAAAATGACTTTATTACCTAAAGCATGTAGTAGATGGCGCTATTACAAATCTCAAATATAAAATTTTCGGTTCGCAATGGATCTCACAGACTCACAGACAGAGTACTGGAGCCTGAAATGAACCATTTGAATGATCGATCCGCCTGTACCAGTACGCGTGCCCAAATGCGTACTAGAATGATTCGCTCGCTAGAAATGAGTGATTTACACATGTCTATCAGGTTAATATTCTGGTCTCGCGATGCGGGAACTTGTAGATAAAAGCTGAAAAGAACAGATTTTTTTTAAGAGAGGGTACTGCCAACCATTAGGAAGGTGGGTGCTCCGAACGATTTTAGCCAAAAGGCCGAGAAGCGATGACGACAATGTTGCGTCGAGGTCTCTTATACACTCCGAAATAATCCTAACATCGTGTTTTAGCAATATAGGAACTAATTATACAGCGCCATCTATCGCACCTTCAACGCGACACACACACACACAACTTTCATTATACTTACACAAATTCTACGTACACTTACAATAACAACACACTTACTTAAAGATATTCTTATTTTATTTTAATCTTAATCCCATTTGAAGTTAAAGCGTTACTTTCATTTCAAACAAAATGTTGCGGATGCTACGTTGGTACATTATTTAATTAGCCTATTATCACAACCCATATCATTATTTTTATACTCAGATTAAGTATTGGGTATTCTATTTTAATGCAAGGAATTGAATAAACAATTAATAACTTTTTTGTGCTTATCATCAGAGATTACAAGATCAAGTGACACAAAAACCATGCTCTACTTTTTAACACGCACTCGCTCGCCGTAGAAGTTTACTGCTAATAAACAAATAACATAATGCTATTATAATCATTGAAATTGAGTGATCTATAATTTTCCAATAAATTGGCAATACGGTATGCGCGCCACCTGGAGTAAGTTAATAATTGTACTATGCCTATAACCTTTGCGCAAGTGCAGCAATAAGTTGACAAAGTTTCACCTCAATCTGATGAACGCTGTGGCAGCACATAAAATAAGGACAAACAAAAATTAATTCTATATAATATTATATATACATTTTCCTACATTTATGTATTTTCACAGAATTAATAATAGTTGGTATTTCTATAAAATTCATGCGACACATACCTATTACCTACAGAATTTTAAAAGAAAGAATTAATGTTCCAGAAGTAAACGACAGAACTATCTTTTTTTAAACGTTTATCAGCATATCGCTTGCCCACATTATATACCTATCGGTTATCGATAATAAGGTAATGCCCGAAGGAAACTTTGAATGAGTATGTTTATTTGATTTGAAACACAGAGTACTTTTGTATGAACCAAAAGTCTGAAACTGCAAATTCCGATGCGTGCTGTATCCTTATTAAGAAATAGCAGTGTTGAATTTTGGTACTTTTGCCGAAATACAGTTGCTCACCGGTCCGCTATTAATTACGCAAATAAGTAGTTACAATGTTTCATCTTACATTATAATAGAGTGTCATAATATTTGTAATTTTATGTAGGTATAGTATTTATGTTCGTGATTCAAATTGTTTAATTTTTATAATATTAATTTAGAAAATCTTAGCAAATTTCACTACCGTAGATAAGTGCAAAATTTCCCAGTAGTGAATAATTTGAGCTAGGAATGAAGTTTTATTTTTTATAAATATTAGCACGTTAAATTTTGAATATCAACTAAACTAAATAATGGTTAAGTTTACATACATTTGAAACGCGGCTTTACAATTTTTTTGCGAAAAAAGGAGATGACCAAGAATTGTATAAGCCTGTGCCCAGACAGTATAGAAATAAAAATCTATGTCATTTGAACGTACAGATCTTTTATATAAAGATTTAGAAAAGTGCATGTAGCTACGCAGTAGTGGAAGTAAAAAAATGATTTTGTCACTCGATTTTTATCATAATTACACAATGTAGTTATTCATAGTTATAATTTCGTGTGTGATATATTATTTATTGTTTATATATGTTAATATGTATGCATTTGTCCCAGATGTTTAGGAAACATAGTAGTTTCGCTAAAAAAGCTGGGACAGCAGTTTTTTTCAGTCTTTGAAAATATTTATATTGTTTGTAAAAGTAAGACACTCCTTCAGCGTTGATTGAAAGACGATGATTTGGTCCAAAAATTTATTTTTTACCACATTGTGACAATATATTTTCACAATGTGGCATTCAGCTCTTTATATTAGCACAATATAAAGAGCTGAAACAGTTGAAAAATTACTTGGGAACAATGTATTTGTTAGGCTCTTTTCTTATATCATCAGGTAAGGAATGCCAGAGAAGGAATTACCATAGAACCCGGTGAGATGAGTAGGAATATAAACCTTGTTATTAGAGGAAAATCGAAGAACCCTATCATGATAAGAAGAGAGATATTGAAATCGTTCTTTGAGGTAAAAAGGAGAATATGGATCATTTGCAATTGAAAACAGAACAAATAACATTCTGGAGTTGCGCCTTTGCCTTATGGCAAGCCACTTAAGCTAAGATCTGCAATGAGAAATATGGCCATACTTACGCAGACCAAAAATAAATGTAATACAGTTGTTAAGCAGGCATTCCAGCTTGTTAAGAAGTTCTTGGAACAGGTCTGGGTAGCACACATCTGCATAATCAAAGTTAGGTAAAATAAGAATTTGTACAAGCATGAGCTTAGACATAATAGGAAGGAAGTATTTGACACGATAAAGGAAACGTAAGGTGGCAATGACTTTCCGACTTAAATCGATAATGTGCACTTTCCAGTTCAAAGAGCTATCAATATACAGGCCAAGGTTTTTAACAGACTCACTAAATGGAACATTTCAAATAGGAGATAAGTCCCTAGGTAAACCCTTTTATCTACCACTGAGCTTCCCATACTTTCATCTACAATTATGAAATCTATCATAACATAACTGTTACTACATTTTATTCCAAATAGTAGTTTAAGGCTGACCTTACGAAGCAGTTTTCACCTGCGTCCGCCGCGGTTGCGGGCTCGCAGCTCCTGTAGAATGCAAATATACCTGAGGGAGATTTAACCATCTTTTGGCAAATTTTTTAACATTTCTGTCTATTTCCTTCAGGTACTCATTTTCGACGTCAGCCACTTGCATGATAAAATACAAGCGAGACAGGATAAAGGTGCCGACTGCGTCCAATTTCTGCCATGGTGCCAGTAGGGATTGCTCAATTTTCTTTACACGCGCGATTAGTTTCTTCAATGCGCTGGTTGGAGTCTATCTAATGTCCAAAGCCCGTTGGTATTCCGAGATGTTCATAGTAATTGTTCGGGCCCACTGATTTCTTAGGTTATCTCTGGATGTTGAAAACTGTGTATTGTACTGCGCTCTCACAATCACTCTTCATGTGCAGTGTCACGCATTTGGTGGGATTAAAAACGAGACCAACCGACTGAGCACCCTCCTCAGAAGCATTTAGGAGACGTCTCATTCCTTCTGGTGAGTCCGCAAAGATTGCGATGTCATCGGCGTAAGTCAGATTTGTAATACGCTTATTCCTTTTTTATAGGATAGGGTGACAAATAAGCATACAGTCCACCTGATGGTAAGTGGTTGCTGCGGCCCATAGACATCTACATCTATCCTCGATGAATCAAAATACAGATGCGTTGTCACTCGTGAGGACTAAGATGGAATGCCTCGTTTCCCGTAAAAAGGGTCTCCGGTTCTCTACACTCACCATACGAAACACGCTGGTATTCTGTGAGAGCGTGGTTCTTTCCATTCCCCTTCGTGCTGCAATTATACTACTAATATAACAGCGTATAAATATTATTAGTAATTTCTTATGTTGAAGCTTTCACCTGTTGATTGCAAGGCGCGGATAACCACCTCCAGAGTGAGATTACATATATGCGGACTAAGCGGGCGACCCTGTTTCACCCGGACTGCAGTTTGATTGGGTCAGTGAATCACTCCGAGGTACGAACTTTAGTTCTCGTTCTCGTGAATCAATTAAGTTTCTTATATTCGCTGGCATCCCTTGATGTTCAAGAGCCCTATGAATAGACGAGTGCGGGACAGAGTTAATTGCGCTGGCCAATTCCATCCAGGGGATAACGACCTCTCATTTATCGCGCTTGGCTTGCTGGATTGCCTCCTGAAGTACAAAATTGTGCTCATAGCTTCCCTCGTACGGAAGTAGTCTCTTTTGTGAAGTGCTACATCTTCTATTGGCGACTGCCCATGTCTTGACTCTGTCTGCAATGTCACTCTTCGGTCCTTTCTTGTGTAGGAGTCTTATAGTGTTGGAGTCCTTCCAGCAGCCAGGCACTACTTCGAGCTGCCATACTGCATTGAATAGTGCTGTCAATATAAGGCTCCCGGGTTCGTCTTTCTAAGATCACCGTATGTTAATCCGTCCGATCCGGGAGAGGTACTAGATTTTGATTTTAACTTCCTTACTTCTTCCTTCCTATCGAAAACTTCAATCAATTCTAACTGGCTGAGACGTTGTGTGTTGTTTTGTAAGATTTTTTTAAATTTACGATATTTTCCCTGAATATGGGCAACCTCACTCATTCGATCTAGAGCTCGCACGGGTTATCTGCTGTCTGCTCGATGTCGCTGTATTCGTTGTCAACTGTCGTGTTCCGTATGCACGAGCCTACCTATGAATGGCATGACTCTACGGGCAACTTCTTCCAATTCTTCGGGGCTGCTCACCGAGTCAATCTCTTCCACATACCGACTTTGTTCTGCTGTGAGAAAACAACGATTTTGAGGTCTGCGAGTCTGTATTGATTAGACTGTCATTTGAATAATACACGTTTCTCCGAACTCGCAAATTCGACAGATACAATAAAATACAGATATGTAGTATTCATACTCATAGAGTCAGTGGAAAGTCTTACTATTACCGACAGGCTATATTTAAGTACGATATGCTTTGATGACAATAATGTAATTGGATGAATATAAATGAATTCTATTCTTAATTTTATCTCCCACGGGGTAAAATATCCCTTTTGTATTTATTTTTTTACATTTATATCGTACATGCGCAAGCTAGATATTTATGGAGTATAGAAATAGGAGAACAAACTCTGTTTAAAAAAGTGTCCGTACAAAAACGCTAAATAAGGATGGCGCCACTGTACCTACAGTGTAAATTTTAAAAAACTTTTTATAATTTTTGATTGCACAACTTTCACCATAATTCATTTTATAATAATTATTTTATTGTCTTCAAAATTTTTATTTTCAAAATTACTCAAAGTATTTTACGGTGATTTTTCATACCTTCTAGTTACTCGAGCGCTGTTGTCGAGAGTTTTTGAACTTACTTATTTACTGGTTATAGATGGACACATTTTTAACTATTCTCCTATGGGCGATTATCCTCCTTATGCATAGATTTAGTATAAACTCCAGTGGAACTTGTAGTAGATCTATGTCCTTATGTATTATTACTATTAGGTCTTAGGTTAGGTAGTAGGTTATCAATAATAAATAAGAAATGTATTGTTGATAGATAGATGTCGCTAGATTTCTATACGTTAGTTTTCTGTCATGCCAAAAAAGATGTCGCTTTCGAAAATGTTTTAAACTTAAATGTTCTGTCGGTAGATAGCGCTATAGCATTTTAAATTAATATAATCTGCGTCGTGATGTAGAGATTCTTGGTAATGTAATGACGTCCGTATGCCGCGAGTAGAACGTCAAGACCTTACTTCATAGGATCATTTCTATAGTAAGTTCTTCACGAGACCTTCACACTATGTGAGATCTATCCAGCCGCGTTGATGAGAAGTGGCGCGGCGCCCTGAGCGTGAGGCGGGCGGCAGTGGATCACTGTGAGCTCTCGATGATCGTTCGCTCTCCCGCCTTGGCGGGGGAGGGTGGGGCGCTGTCGCTGTCTGAGTGGCTTCTTTAAATATTATATTAAATTCCATAACTAATTAATACTGCAATTTAATTTTAAACGCTGTAAATGTAAATACTCTACTCTGGCGGTCCGGCTTCCGAGTAAAATCTGCCTGTTATCAGGACTGTTTAAAAAAATTTACGAGATGAACAATATTAATACGTCACGCTGTGCCAATACTCTTAAAGTGAGTTGCCAACAGCGGCTTTTTATAACTTTCGCCGTCTAATCATGGTTAAAAATTTTCTGTAACGGTTTATTAATTGAATTCCTCCCATAGATTGCAAAATAAGTTGAATATTTGTCATCGTTGCCATCCTTGGCATGTGAGTTGCCAACTGCATATTTTTATTATTTTAAGCAATGATCAGGAAGACGCTGCTACCCATCTTCTGTATATTTCTACTCACGTTTATGAATATAGTTCTTCGCACACGTTCACAAAAAAACTATAAGAGCTTTAATAATGAATATTATGTAAATAACGCATTTCTTATTCCAGGGCAATTTTTCCTTGCCCATTTGACACATGCCCGATATAAAAAAGGTGTTGCTAAACGTATGATATTAATGCAATTTTGATAAACTCACTTGTTTTTCTGTAGCATATCACATGTGTTTCTGTAGAATATCCTTTGGGGGATGCCCATTTTCGGCCATGGAACGCCCAACAATGTGCATTTGTGAAAAAAATATATCTTTATTTATGATTATGAATCGCGGTATTCATTTATCCTAAAAAGATGGGAATATTTTTGCACAAATTAAAAGTACCGAAAAGATAAGAACAAAATTAGGTAAATCATTAATTCATTAGGTTGTCAATAAAATAAAAAGTGTTGCCAATCACAAATCTCATTAAAAAAATCGATTCCCCTTTTCGATCGATTACTTATGGTGTCATTATTACAATGCTAATATAATTTTTCGATATTTATTATGATGTTATGATATAGGTTTAAAACAACCGTTGATAATGGATATTTATCCAAAGCAGCCGATTCGCAACCGTTATCAACCAGTTGTTTATCCGACTACAGACGAAAAAGGATGGTTATGATTTTACTGTGTGTGCGGGTTGGGCTATGTTGAATCGTTTTTGCTATGGTGCTTAAAAACGTAGGATGCATTTTATTATAGAGGGCGCTACTATCAAAGAATATTTTTTTTTCGCTAAACTCGTAAAGTACTTGACCAACTTTGAGAATTCTTTCACCTCTAGATTGTTATGTATAATTTTAGATATCTAATATAGAATGAATTTTATTATAGAGGGCGCTACTATCAAAGAATATTTTTTTTTCGCTAAACTCGTAAAGTACTTGACCAACTTTGAGAATTCTTTCACCACTAGATTTTTATTTATAATTTTAGATATCTAATATAGGATGAATTTTATTATAGAGGGCGCTACTTTCAATGAATACGTTTTTTGGCTAATCTCAAAAATTACTAAACCGATTTTGAACATTCTTTCACCATTACATTACTAATGAGGACGTCAGTTGTGTGATAAAATTATATTATTACAATAATTAATTGTGAGATTAATATTTTCTAAATTAATAAAACTAAATACCTACCTAAGATGTTGAAATCCAGTTATTATTTTTACAATTCAAGAATCGTATTTACACACTTTACTTACTCAGATTGATTATTATAGATAAAGAGGTAATAAATCTCAAGTAAAAAGAGCCCCGCTTAAACGAAAAAACTATTCATTAAAATAAAACTAAAAGTTGAAAAAAAGTTGTTCAGTGCGAGTCGGACTCGCAGGCCCATGAAGAGTTCTGTAGTAACAATAATATATTTTAAATCGAGTCAAAATACCACTATCATTATCGCCAGCAACAAATTATTTTGTTTTTCATAGTGTTTGTATAAATAACAAAGTTGTTTTTGCGGTTCTTTAAAATGTGCTACTTGTATCTAAAAAAGGACTATTACACATTATAGGGGTTTCTGTGGTTTATTCATTACCAAGGAGAAAAAACTTATTGCACAGAATGGGTTCTTATCCATTTCAAGTCATCAAAAGCGGTAGTCAACCGTTAAAAACAAAAACAACCATTGTTATATGCTCGGTTGAAATCGTTGACAACCTTCACATTTATGGTTATGATAATTAAACAAGCGAATTACTAGCTGATTTACCAAGAATTCTTTAGAGTATAACAAAACGCTACTGCACAATTTAACTGTTATTCTTATCTGTTCTTAACATAACATTTAAAATGGAATCATATTATGATAATTCAAGAAGTTGATTTCTAGCTGATTTACCATGAATTCTCATAACTAAAAAATACAGTACAAGTTAACTGTTCTTAAAAATACATTTGAAATAGAATTTCAATAATAAAGGAAATTATATTTTAAAAAGCGTGCAGAACTTAAAACGCGTCGGTGATTATTCTTTTTATGATATTATTAATCGAATAAAAATCGATATCGTTTCATAGATTTTATGACTGTTAAGTGGCAACATCGAATCTGACAGCTAGGCCCCTGTCACTGTCATGTTCAAAGAATTCAATTGCGTGTTATCGTGTTATTTTGTTTTGTTGGAAAATGTAATTGTTGATCTCTCAAGAATTGGTTCGAACACAACAGGTAAATAGTTGGTACATATCATGATGTGGCATGTCTTCCTCTAAGAAATGCTTTATAACTGAGTTTACTTGGATAATATCAATATAATTGTAGCTTCTTTATTAGGTACAAGTTTCGAGTACAGTAAACGTGTAGTGTGCCACTCGCAAAATGCACCAAGAGTTCGTCTTGAACATGTATACATCAGCTGTGGCACTGACAAGTCACTTATGAGAATAAGATCACACACATTGTTTGGGTTTGACTCTCCACGTGAGAAACAATTTGCGCCACATGAGGTAAGTGTTTAACATTTTTCAATTTATTAAGTATGATGCTCATATCTGATAATTATACATGTTTTACACTGATTGTATATCAACTCAAGAACTTGTTTTATTTTTTCACATCTGCACAAGCTATATCTGACAAACATACTAGCTTTTATCTATGGTAACCGCTGTTAACTATGACATTTGGACGTTGAACATCTCAGTCCCCCCCGTGACCATGGGTGCTGTAAAGCGCTCGAAACGGTATTTATAGTTAAATATACGCGATAAAATCCGAATACGCGAAAAAAAAAATAGTATTATTTCAATACTAGCTTATTTATGAGATTGACCATTTTTATCAACTACCAAGAAAGGAGACAGATGATTTTTCATTGTTTTTGGACTGCTGGTAGTCTGTCAGGCCTTAATTATAAATAATATAGGGCATTAAGTCCGCCCTTGTGCAGTAACATTTAACGTTATAGATTGATTAAGATAAACAAATCTATTTTATTTTTATTTTTTCACTTTGACTTCATTTTTTGTATTTTACATTATTTCAGTTGCCGTTGTCATGCCGTGTGTATCATAATTGCTGGCAATGAACTGATAGAACAACATCACATTCAACTGCAGAACGGGAACCATCTGAATCATCTAGTCCGTCCTCGTTGCAATCTGAAGTGAGTAATGTATTGATGTGGATCTTTAAGGGCCGCAGCAATGTCTTCATCAGATGGTGAATCTCAGTTAATGACAAGATACACTAATAAATCCAGAGCCGTGACTATGTGTCGATATGGGTAGTAGAGGTGGTGAATGGCATTTTTAAAACAGAATTTAAAATATTTCATTAAAATTACTTTAACAGGGCTTCTACACATTTTTTGATAGACTGCTGTGGCTGCTGCTATAATTAATAAATTCCACACCAAAATAGGGGACAGGGATGATGCGGCTCAAATACTTGAAATAGTTCACCAAAATATGGAGACAAATAATGATTTGTATGAGTATGCTAGGGAAAGCAATCTAAATAGAGCTAGGGCAGGCAGACTTTAGAAATATAAATGTTGACTTTAAAATGTTAGGGAATTTTCTGTTTTAACTTACAGCGACTTAATATTAATTGCTTGTGTCGCATACCAATTAAAGCAAGCTCACTACTATTATGGTGAGCATATAAGATTTAATGGTTGCTACCGGATAGAACTCTGTAATAACCAGAGGAGCAGCATTATAGAAGGAATAAACTTAAGCCCTAGCCAATCTTTACTTAGGGCTAGAATTGCAAGTCATCGCCATTAGTCGCAAAAAGTGTATTTTATATATATTTTAATTAGTGGCAATGGTCCTGGTAGAAGTACAATTAAAAAGTACTGTCGACCGTCGAACTGTTGGATGCTGTCTATATTTTTCAAAGCTAGCAATATGGTGCAAGACTTCATATTATTCTGCCCCGACCCCAAGTTTCAGCCAGTCGCTCCGAAAAGTAGGGCGTGTGCTGCGCAGTATTTTATAAAACAAGGTAATTTTTGAATTTTTTTCGTCTGTCCGATCTTTCCCTATCACTTTTATTTGCAATTTTTAGCGACGTCCGGTCTTCCACTTGATGGCCAATTCTTCATCATGCATATAAAAAATTATGCCTTGTCTTCGCACACGTTTTAAGCAGAAACTGTTGAGTTTTGAAAAGTAAAATCTTCTTATAGCTAAATTACGTGTAACCATTAACGATTTGCGCCATGTTTCAGAAATCTGACGTATATGGATGTCGAGAAAATAAAGGTTTTGCCCGACTCTTTTAACTAGTCGAAAATCCGTCCGGTATTGCCTCAACGAACCTTATGTAATTATACGTGTGAAATCAGTACTTAAAATTTAAATGAACAATTTTGAAGCGACAGTAGCCTAATGGCAGGGCGCGGACCGCGAACTCAAAAGGTCGTGGGTTCGAATCCACCATTCGACTACTGTCGTGAACCACTCCTAACACAAGCATTTTCAGCTTACCAGGAGTGGTTAAAGGGAATATTACTAATGTTATAAATAGGATTACTAATATTTAAAAAAAATTTCAAGGTATCGGCGGAAATTGAACCCAGATAGCTCGCGTACTGAGACAGTTAGAGCGAGCGCTTAGAAATTGAGGTCTCAACACAGGTCTTGTTTTATTTTTCACATATTGTATTGTAATATTGAATGAAATGTGAAGAAAAACAATGAAGTACAATAATATATATATATATATATATATATATATATATATATATATATATATATAAAGATAACATAAATTCTGTAAGAAAATAAGTAGAAGTGAGTATAAGTTACCGTAAATGAAATGTAGACTAAGTTATTAATATGTATAGCTAAATAACTAATAAAAAATAAAGTACCAAAGGAGCAAGAGTTACCTGAACTTATTAAAAGTCCGTCACCAAGCCAAGGCTCAAAGAATCTGTATTCTGCGGCCTTGTCGATGTGGACTTGACTATTGAGGATGACCTCTGCATCATCAGCGTCACACAGGAAAACCACAAGTTTGGATCCTATCCAACCCCTAATCACCGTACCGTATTTCTTAGTGTATTCTAGTCCCAAATTTAATAATTCTGCAAATTGAAATTTTCTTTCAGAACACGTAATAATGAATAAAAACTACTTTTACGGATTTTATAGCTTTTAATTTACTTAAATGAATTCAAGTAAATTAATTTTTTTTTTTATAGAATAGGCTGACAAACGAGCACACAGTCCACCTGATGGTAAGTGGTTGCTGCGGCCCATAGACATCTACATCTATCTTCCATTACAAATCAAAATGCAGATGCGTTGTCACCCGTGAGGACTGAGATGGAATGCCTCATTTTCAGTAAAAAGGGTCTCCGGTTCTCTACACTCACCATACGAAATACAGCAGCATTAAGCTACTATTTCACGCTGGTATTCTGTGAGAGCGTGGTCCTTCCCCGGTCGAGCCGACCCATTCGTGCTACAACTATACTACTAATATAACTGCAGCATGGCTCTACCACGTAGAAAATAAATAAAAGCTTTAAAATCCGTAATTTCGGCATTTCGAGTGCTTTCCAGCACCCATGGTCGCGAGGGTTGGGTCAACTTAGTCCGTAAAAGTAGTTTTCAATCATTAAGAGTAATATTTTTATTAATTAAAAATTTGTAACCATTTTAAATGTTTTAGTGATTTTAAATTTATTTGACAAAAACACTTAAAATAGGTTTGATGTAAGTGATTTATGGTTTGAACTATAATTCAGTTAATACTATAAATATCAAGTATGTGAAAAATAGAATATATTTACATTCTATAAGAAAGTATAAAGTTGTTTATATTTCAGCATAATATTATTACGAATATTACAAAAATAAGTTATTTTAAAATCTATCTGGCTTTATGTTAATGCTCTTTTAAATCCATTTTCACAAAGATATAGAATAATTAAACTAATTTGATTTGATTAATTGAATTTGGATAATATTTTTAACTCTAAATTCCGTAAAAGAAAAAGGAGTACGTTGCTAGTAGATTTACCTTCTGGTTTTTTTCCCAAAACCAATAATGCATTGCCGAATAATGGCACAGTGGATGGACCTGGCAATTTATTGCCGAGTTTATAAAACCTCGTTTGTTGTTGCCATCGGTAAAGAAGCCATAACGACGTGGCAACCAGGACTAAGGGATAGAATATAAGACGCGTTGAACTATAATGATACGCCTGGATTTCTTCGACAACCGTCATGATGCTGAAAAAAGAGTTTAAAAATGATTTATATCTTTTTTAAAATAAAATTCTACTTATGATAATTTAAAAACAAATAAATAACCCTCTAGTACAGGCTGCAGAATAAAACGTTTAATTTACGATAAAAAAAACCATCACTACGAATATTTAAAGTAATTTGACAATCATACACGCTAGATTAAGTAATTCATGATAAAATTATTCTTTATTTTTTTTTCGATTTTAATGAAAATTCAAATCAGAAATTTAACTCAAGTAGAATATTTTTTTTATAGAATGCGGGTGACAAACGAACACACAATCCATCTGATCGTAAGTGGATGATGTGACCCGTAGATGCCTACATCAATGCTTGATTAAGAATCATAATGCAGAATGCCTCTTCAGACTTCAGAGTTTCTAGCAAAAGGGGTCTCTGGCTTTCAACAATTTTCATACGCAACACATCAGCGATAAACATCAAACAAGTGTTAAGCATCATCTTAACTTTATTAAAATTTATTAAACTTTATTGTATCTACACGCTATACCAAAACACCAGTGATGCTCCGACAGTATGTTCACCACCAGATTGACAATAAGAATTACATGAAAAAAAAACCATCTCCAACCAGACCCTTAAACCCATTTTCTTGAATCATAAATAGAAGACAAAACCAAAATACGGACGAATTTATATCTGTAGAATAAATATTCGAAATAATATGCGCAACAGAAATGCCCATGAGTATTGTTCGTTAATATTTATTGGACTAATAGTGACAGAGAAACAAATACTTATATATTTTAAATAATATATAAGTTTATAATGTATCAAACTTAATATTTATAAAATATATAAATTTTATATAAAAAAAGATTTTAACGTAGATTTAACTTAACTCTTCAGCACCTAATGCTAACGTTTATCTTTCATCAAAGCGTAAAAGAAACTACGAAAATCACTCAGAATAGTTCAACATGTATCGACTTAATTTTTGTAAATTTTTGTAGATTTTAAATCGAATTATTACTTGTGATGAAAAGTGGGTTACTGTACGATAATCGGAAGCGCTCGTCGCAATGGCTAAACCCTGGAGACTTAACCAAATCCTGCCCTAAACGAAGATTGACTTAGAAAAATTAGCGTTAATTTGTGAGCGTTTGGTGGATTAGCGCCGGTGTCGTTCACTACAGCTTTCTAAAATCTGGCCGAACGATTACGGCAGATATCTACTGTCAGCAACTGCAAACATGAAGGAAGAACTAGCTGCTAAACAACCGAGATTGGTCAATCACTCTAGGCCGCTGCTGCTTCAGGACAACGCAAGACCACACACTGCACAACAAACAACCACTAAGTTAGATGAGCTACAATTGTAATGTCTGCGACATCCACCGTACTCCCCGGACCTTGCTCCAACAGATTACCATTTTTTCCGGAATTAGGACAACTTCTTACAAGGAAAAAATTCAACTCCGATGCGGCAGTCCAAACCGCCTTCAGAGTTTATTGATTCTCGCCCCATGGTTGGTTGGTTTGCATGATTTTTTTAGTAAAGGGATCAATGAACTACTTATGAGATGCATAAGTGCATGGATAAATACCTTGATTAATTAAATATATTTTACAAAAAAAAATTACCTTAGATTCCTCCCGTACAAAACGACAATTTCATATGGGAGGTAGGGGAGGGACGGGCAGTCGGGAGACATGGGCACCCCCCTTTTATTCTGGTCCGGTCACAGATTTTATTTTTTCCCTACTTTGATAGTTTACTTTACCGACTGGCAACACTGTTCATCCATAGACTATCTGTCATTTCTCTCAGTTGTTAAACACAGACACGTTTGAAGGTTGCGCTCGTAAAAGTAAATATTTTGTTGTGGTTTCGGATTGTGATAAAGAGAAAACGAACTAATTACCTGCTTTAATTAAACTATTTGAATTATATTTAATTACAGAAAGATGCCATTTAAATTCAAAAAGAAAGGTCTGCGACGGAAAATTCCTAAAGATGTGATATAGCCATAGAAGAGATATCAAAAGGATCAAAAATAAAAACAAAGGCTGATAAATATAAAATTCCTAGATCAAGTATGCAACGGTACCTTAAACAAGATTCTATAAAGGATTCTTGGCGTAGATTTATAACCTCACAAATTTTCACCGACGAAGAAGAACAAAAACTATCAAATTACATAATAGTTTGTTCTAAACATTATTATGGATTGACAAAGATACAAGCACGTAAGTTGGCCTATGACTATGCTATAGCCATAAAGAAAACTAATATTCCTGATAACTGGATCAAGAACAAAATCGCATCTAAGGACTGGATAAGGAGATTTTTAAATAGGCAATCTCACTTATCAATACGGACACCAGAAGCAACATCATTGTCACGTGCAACAAGTTTTAACAAAAGAAATGTTGATAATTTTTTTGAAAATTTAAAAACGGTCTTTGAGCGACATCAGTTTGGTCCTGAAGCTATATATAACATAGATGAAACAGGATTGACAACTGTTCAGCGCACATAAAGAGTTATTGCTTCAAAAGGCTCGAAACAAGTTGGACAAACAACATCTGCAGAGAGAGACTCACTTGTCACAGTTTGCTGTGAAATCAATGCTATTGGAAACTCAATACCTCCGTATTTCATATTCCCAAGAGTAAATTTTAAACCATACATGCTTCATGATGCTTCCATTGGGTCAGATGGCTCAACACATCCGTCTGGATGGATGACATCTTCAAATTTCGTTAAATATATGCAGTCAGCAACATGCAATACCGACGCCTGAAAATCCAGTGTTGTTGCTCCTAGATAATCATGAAAGCCATATTTCTGTGGAAGTTTAGACTTTTGTAAAGAAATTGGCGTTGTTCTGATGACCTTTCCACCACACTGTAGCCACAAACTACAGCCACTTGACTTAACAGTCTATGGACCACTAAAAAATTACTACAATAAAGCTTTAACAGATTGGATGGTCAGCAATCCTGGAAAAACTGTAACAATATATGATATCCCCAAACTTGAAGCCATTGCTATACCTCTAGCTTTCAAACCACAAAACATACAAAAAGGATTTGAAAAACCTGGGATATGGCCTTTCAATTCAAATATATTCTCGAATGAAGATTTTCCTTGTTCTTCTGTCACGGATCGCGATGCACCCGTAACTGATGAAACGTTATCATCCAGATATGACCCTATAATCCAGCCAACTTCAACTCAAGTCATTCCAGAAAAGCCTGAAAGAGAAAATCAAAATGAAGCAGATCTTGTTAATTTGAATAACATTGCTGTCGCTAATTCTTCCTCATCATTTGCTACAGATCAAATAACAATTGAAGTCGCTGAAGTTGTAACCCCTGAAATAGTAAGATCATACCCAAAGGCTTGTCAAGAAAACTGATTTATGGGAAGAAAGCAAAAACATGAATATTGACAGACACACCTGAAAAAAGACTAATAGAATTAGCGGAACAAGAAAAACAAAGCAAGAACAAGGCTAAGACAGAGAGGCAGGAAAAAAAGGTTCTCAAAAACACAGGAAAAAAACAGATTCCTAAACTTCCATCAGAACTAACATCGAATAGAGTAAAGAAGAGGCAAATGAGCAGTAGTGATAGAGACATAGAAAATGTTTTACTCACTGTGAGTTCTGAGGGATCCTTTGCTGAATACACGTCCGAAGAGAGTTAGATGAAGATGAATGTGATAATGGTTGACAGAAATTTTCAAAAGAATGGTTACGTGCTCGTTAAATTTAATGTAAAAAAGACTGTTGTGCACTATGTCGGCCAAATCGAAGTCATCAGTCTTACCATGGCTACAATAAAATTTATGCGGCTGAGTAAGATAAGAAACACCTTTTTTTCCTGAAGTAGATGACATAGCTTGTGTCCTACTAAATGACATCAAAATTACTAAATTGTCAGAATCAAAGACATGCAATGATACCAAACGTGGTAGCTCTAAGTACACATTTGATAAACCTTTATGGGTTATACCTAATCTTAGATAAGCTAGTATGTATTTTAGATGTTTTTATTGTTGTTAACTTTCATTTTTGGATTGTATCAGATATTAAGTGTTTTATATTTGGATATTAAGTGTTTTATAGGCCGTGCCCAAGCCTCCCACAGGGTGTGTCCAAACCTCCCTGCCATAGGGAGCATTGGGCACTTTGACTGAGTTTTAGAAGTTATCTTATAATGTTGAGATTGATCGTAATTTTAAAAAAGTTCTTTCTAAGATATCTAGCCAAATATGTGGTGCAATAAGAATAGGCATTAAATGTTGATTAACTATAAAATCTGATTTTTTATGCATCAAATTGTGAAAAAGTGCCCATCCCTCCCCTACCTCCCCTAAGGATCTTATCTATTATATGTATCTTGCTTTATTTTTTGAACGAAAAATTAAATACATCGCCCAATAAAATACAAGACTGGTTAGACTTACATAATTTTGAAATGAACTTTAACGAAACTAAATTAATCCAATTTAAAACTTATCAAAACCAATCTTTACAAATGAACTATAACAACAAAAACTTCACGAATGATACGGTCAACTCTACAACACTACTCGGTATTGAAATAGACACAAATCAAAATTGGAAACCCCGCAAAAAGTTGTTAAAATTTATATTTGCTCTTATACATTTAAAAAAACAACCGACAAAAAACAGCTCTTTCGGCTTATTACGTATACTCTCAGTTTATAGAAAGACTGACATATATACAGAAAGATATATTATATAGAAAGTCTGACATACACGTAATATTTTAAAATTGACAAAATATTGGAAAAACATTTTAGAAAACTTGGTACGCTCACACTTACATCTATTAACATTATTGAATGTTGTAAGTTCGTTAAAAACACCCAAATCTATATGATCCTGTAAATAAAATCCAATTCAATCCGTCAAAAGAAATAGTCGAACTCAAAAGAAATTGAATATTCAATTCTAAAATTAAAATTATTTCCAACAGGTTTCTATACGATAGTAATTAAAATATATGTAACGCTAAATCTTTTATAAAAATTTAAAGTCATTCATAACTGATAAAAGTTATTATAATTTAAGTGAACAATAAAAGATGCGAATAAATAGTAAATATATGTATAACAATTATATAAAATAGTATATTAGAGTAGTAATGCTAAGGGGTTAATATTTAGTATTAAAATAAAATAAAAACTACTTTCTTTTAAATTGCAATGCCTTTACCGGGGAGTCACTTGATGTATAATGTATTTCTTGTGGCATGCAAATTATAATAAATAAATAGTCTAATATTAAAGTATTGAGATCAAGGAATGTTCCAGAAGCATACTTGCATTGCTAGATAAAATACATGGAACTTAATAATTTCCCTTGTAAGTCCACATTTGCAAGTACGACAAACAGAACTTGAAACGAAGTGTAGTACTTTGGAAATATTTTTAACAAGTTCATTATCGTATTAACACTTGCAACAGTTACAAGAATAGTAACAGAGTATATCGGTTACAAGCAATACATTATTCTATGGATGGAAAGTATAAATTATATGTCATTGATAAGGTTTTTGTTATAAACAAACTTACATTCTACCAGATGCCGTGTCCTCACAGCTACTAATTATATCGGCTCTTTATGTACCTTCAGACCAGATCACAGCAATGTAAGCTCTGCTATTTGAGAAATGAAGGGTGACAATTAACCAGAAGGACTAGACAAAAAGTCCTACCACCTATAATAGATTTATTTATCACAGATATACTTTTTATTCAACAAAATAATGTATATTGTCTGTAATGAATATATAAATAGAACAAATAAATAAAATTGAAGTATCTTTTTGTACTGTCAAAATAACAGCTTTTTACTAAATACATATGAAAGTATATACGGTATTTATAACAAAAAAAAAAAAAACAATTTTAAAAAATTTTGTCTAAATATAATTTTGTCTGTTTGTTCCGGTTAATCTCTGAAATGGCTGGAATGATTTTCACGGGACTTTCACTGGTAGATAGCTGATGTGATAAGGGGTAACTTCGGCTATTTTTCCCAATCGCAATTCAATCGTAATAAATTACACGCGGGTGAAGTCGTGGGGAACAACTAGTTAAAAAAATTACATACGAAATACTTTGGTAGTCTGTATTACGTACGTCAATGGTACATGTTATTCTTTCTAATATGCTTCTGTTTTTTTTTTAATAATTTTATCGTGAAAAGAATATGCAATTAAAACAAACAAGATTATTGTTAGCTTTCAATAATAAAATCACTTTTTAAGTTATGCGTGTGTAATTATAAATCGGTTCATATAAAATGTACACATAAAATCCTAGGTTAGTTTTATTTTTATGTAAATGGCATAGAAAAATTTCTCTATCTTAAGCGAATGATGACTATCTTTTTTTAATTTTTTTAAATTAAGTTTTTATTTATTGTTTCAACACATTCCTTTTTTTTCTTTTAATTTAAATCGAACTAATTATATTTATTATTACAAACCGCTATGCAATAACTGCTATTTCCTAATGTTAAATGATGCTATATTATATATTTTTTATTTCCGTAATTTGTCACATCGCTCAAAATATCACGTTTTTATTTTGTACTTATTATTTATTTGAATTACCTTTTGTCTGGGGACGTCAACCTCCACTTTCTGCCAGTTCGCCTTTTAGTGTAATACGATATTACGTTTGCATAACTATACATTTATACAACGTGTGTCTTATTGATTTCCAGTTGTTAAGGGTAAGCTGCTACATATCCGTTTTATATTACTTGAATATTTTTAAGAAGAGGGGATTTCTTAAGATTGTTCTTGTTAAGGAAGTACATATATATATATATATATATATATATATATATATATATATATATATATATATATATATATATATATATATATATATATATATATAAACGAAAGCGCAATATATTTGCGCTTTGTTTTTTTTTTGCGTTGGGGATACCTAAACGCTTACCTTAATCTTTTACAGCACTTAAGTACCCGAGTTCGATCCCCGCCGGCAATACAGTTATTTTTAATTTCAATTTTATGTACTGATTTAACACTTGGTTGCGTGTGAAGGAAAACTCCGAGTGGAAACCCGCTTGTCTAATAAAAAAAGCACTTTAAACTAATATGCATTGTGGAAGCACGGCGGATTGTACCTTACCCTGAAACCTTCTTAGAAATAAGAGGAGGTCTGTGTGGAGTAGTAGGATTTACAGTTATTTCTTTATCAAATCGAAATAAAAATAAAATATTTATTTTGGATTCTTCTACCACAGGTGTTAGTAACAATTAAAATTTATTAATTTAATCATGCGTTTGGCTGAGAATCCGATGTATACACACAAATCCAGTGCCCTTGCAGTAGAGAATCCCACCTATTTGCCCAGAGTGATGTTCGAAGCAACGCGATCGCGTCTTAGCAGCGACGCGCTTCTCTTGCGGATGGTTGTATAAAAGTAGTGTCCGACCGAAGCTTCGGCATCGACCAACATCGAACAAAAAAAACCACCTTAGGCGAAACCTTATGCTTCTGCCAAAATGGGTGAAGTTTTAGGCGAAGCTGAAGGGTTTTAGCGCCGAAATTCAACGAACTGTTGCGAATAAGCGAGAGTATTATGGGCGTGGCCACGCATTTTTTATCATCTCTAGAACATCTTATCTAACATAACGTAACTATAATCAGAATAAATCTTTAATTTAATACTTTAAAATTATTTACAATATTAATTTTAGCGAATCTTGAACCGAATTTCTTAGGGTTTTTAATCCTTCGGTTTCGGCCAGAAATCGACCGATTCGGTTGGACTTTATATAAAAGCTCTCTAAAAAGTATTGTATATACATACATACACACACACACACACACACACACATATATATATATATATATATATATATATATACAAATATATCATGTACTCGAAGCATGTAGCATCTGTATGATCAATATATTATTGATACGAATGTTATAAAATTTTAAAAATAGCTTCTTTCTAGTTGTTTATTAATTAGATTAGGGTTAAAGGTAAGATTTTTGTTGTAACGGAAGAAAACTTGCAATAAGATATAAAGCCTTCATAATAAGCTTTAAAGCCCTTGCTTAAAGAATAAATCCTTTAATTCTGCTTTTCCTAAACGCTGCTTATCTAAAATAGCAGTTTCATGATACTGTGTTCCGTATGGTGAGTGTAGAAATCCGGAGATCCACTTTGAAGGTAACGAAGCATTCTATCTTAGTCTTTAGTAGTGACAAGATATCTACTATTGATTCATAATCGAGTTGGGATTTGGGTGTCTACGGGCCACAAAATCTATAAGAATGAAGTCGAGGTGTTTGCTCATTTGCTGAAAGAAACTATAAGGCTTATTCTATAAAAAAGGTACATGTAAGTATAGATTCCTCATTAAGCTTATAAAATGTAAATGAGTTTTGAAATGAAGTATTTTCAAATAAGTTTCAGATTGAGTTAGAACAGATTAAGTTATGTGACTGTTCAACATTAATACGCGGCCGTATGAACCTTACTTTTATGTTTCTGTCTGCAACTGATTTTAGTATTTAGGACAAGGGATTAAGTAAATCTAATCAAAAATATTTATTTCAAATTCTTCATCCATAGGGGTTAGTAAACAATTTAAACTTATCCCAGTGTAAGTAACATTAATAACATGGTTTAAGCAAGCGCCGAAACGGTTGCATTAATATTATCTATCTAGAGGACATCGATGCGTTGTTTTGTGTGGTTTAATAAATTATTAAAACTTTAATCATCTGTATAAAATTCTAAGACGTAAAATAAATAGAAAGCATTTATTATAAATCCCAAATGCAAAATTTCAGTTCATTTATTGACCTTAATGATGGATTGATTAATTTATTATTTTATTATTCATTAACTTTTAACCTTTACTATTTTTCATTGTTTGTTAATTTTCGTTAAAAATGCAACGGAAGTGCATGGGATTCTGTAATTAATTTACATTAATATAAAATACATATTTAAAATTGAAAAAACCTGATACTCATAAAGGGAAGTATTATTATAGTTGTGAATGAACTCAATACAAATAAATGAGCTTAGCCTTTATGGTTACGAATTGACAATTCAGCACAAATGTTGTTAGTGTATAATTTTTTTTGCGCCCGAAGCAAATATGGGAAACCCTCCGGAAAGCGGGGGAGGGAGGCGGTGAATGCTCATAGCATACCACGCAGCCGGCTGCGTGGTTATGTGGAGACTTTTACCCACTAAACCCCACCTTTTAGGGACTGGCTTAACGGTCTAACTAGAGATCTCTAAGTCGTATACGGATGCGACCCTCCTTGGCAGAAAGGAGGGCGCAAAATTATTCTACAAAAAAATTGTTGCTAACCGTTTTAATAGAGCACTTCTCAGGATCGTGAGGCAGATTTTAGGACTCAGGAAGTCCACTAACCCTAATTGAAGTATCCAAATTATCCATTGATCTTAATTACAATAAAAATAACCCTTACTCGCTCTGGATCGATTATTAGGATCATTAGCCGAACAGCCATATAGTTGTTAAAAAATTATTGATGCCATATCGTTCAGACTATATTATCGCTCCCCTCGAAAACATTCGTAAAGTTCAATATACAATTACCATGGAACTTGTACGAAAGTATTTCCCACATACTGAAGTCCAACTCCAATCATTACGTAGTCTTAGGCCATAAATCCCGCACTTTAAAAGTGCCTGTTCAGAAACATTTTGGTGTGAACTATGAGTGGTCGGCCAAACGAATCAAAATATTGCTCAAAATTACTCAGTAGTTCCACGTTCTACATCTTAATCCAAATCGCTTATTAAGTACATAACTAAGAGCTTCGAAGCGATTTGGCAATCTGTTTGCTAAATATACATTATTATTAAGCGGGTTTATTTTATATAAATGTTTTTGGATAACGATTTATTAATACTTGTAAGCAAAATTACTACACTTGTGTAGATTACTTGTTACGAATTACTGTTTGAAGAATGTTGTAAATAAAATGATGCAAGCTGTGTTGGTAATTTTATTAATTAATCACCCTTACACCTAGATTATAAATTTTCGTCTAAACTAGTGTAGTCTACGATTATAATGCGGTTCCTATTTATTTCGATTATGCTATACCCTGGTGATCCCCAACACAGACTTCCGCCTGGTACAAACACCAGAATCTCTGTCCGTGGTCTTAAAAACATTGTTTATACTTTAACTTCGTTCAAATGAATTGTGAGAATAAATTAATATACTATTATCATTACAAAACACGTAACATAATTAACGCAATTTGAGAAAGTAGTTTGTTTAGAATCATTTTTAATATCGGTAATTTTTTATCCCAAAAATAATTAAAACTACGTAAATTACAGTCACACTAATCTGTACAGTCAAAACAAACTGAAATGGACCGTAACCTAAGGCAATAAGACTTTTAAGAGTGTAGTTTTCTTTGTATCATTACTAATTCTGTCATTCAATAAAAATAAAGAAAAATGAACTTTATTACAAGCAAGTTAAAGTCTTTCCGTTCGTGGATTTGTACTGTGACCACAACATTCTTCCGGAATTAGTATAACTAATTTGATAAATAATCGGTGCATAAAAACTAAAAATTCAGTGTATGATTATAACATAATATAACTAATTGGGGTGTCTGAGGGTGTGCGTTAATTACGTTACATATTGTATATAAAAATCTATCGAATTACTACATAATCTTATTGAATATAAAAATCAATCGCTGTCAATTAGTCTAAAAACTCGAAAATAGCTGGACCGATTCTGATTATTTTTTTTTAATTGAGTGAGTCTCTGGATGGTGCAGACTCACAATTGTACCCAGTAGGTGGCGCTGTTGTCGAGATCCAGAAATTATACAATATTATCGAATTCGGAATTAAACAATCACAAATTATAGGTACGTGGTGGAGCTATGCTGCAGCTATATAAGGTTGTCCACAGCACTGCTCCTGTACGTATTGGCGCACTTATAATGTTGTTGAATGCTTTATTGCTCAGACATACAGGTTTCCTTACCATGTCTCTGTTCACCGCCGAGCACGTGGTAAATACAGCTCTTTGAATTTACTACTTCAGAGCAATTGTTTTATGTAACTAAATAATCCACATTCTCCCCATAATTATAACATACTAACGATCCACCTGACCATGGTAACGGCGGGGTAGGAGGTGCTAAGAATCTCCGGTGGAGGTTCGGTTGCCACCTACGACGACTCAACCTGGCAACATTTAACGCACGCACCCTGAGGACTGACGAGAAGATCCTGGAGCTGGAAGAAGAGATAGACAAGTTGCGCTGGAATATTATAGGATTATCCGAGGTCCGAAGAGAGGGGGAGGACACGGTAATTCTCGAATCCGGCAACTTGTTCTATCACCGGGAGGGCGACCATCTGTCCCAAGGCGGTGTCGGATTTATCGTCCACAAGTCTCTCGTCAACAACGTTGTAAAGATTGGGAGTGTATCGACGAGGGTCGCGTACCTGATATCAGAGATCAGAATCACCAAACGGTATTCGCTGAAGGTCATACAGGTTTACGCACCAACCTCGGCACATCCCGATGAGGGGTGGAGGAAATGTATGAGGATATTTCCAAAGCCATGCATTCCTCTAAAACCCACTACACGGTGTTGATGGGAGATTTCAACGCAAAACTAGGCACAAGAGAAAACGGTGAGCTGAAGTTAGGGAAATTTGGAGTAGGACAACGGAACCAAAGGGACCAGCAGCTGGCCGACTTTATGGATAAAGAGGGACTCTTTATGATGAACTCTTTCTTCCAGAAGCGGCCCCACAGGAAGTGGACCTGGTCGAGCCCCGACGGTTCGACAAAAAATGAGATTGACTTCATTATGACGACCAGACGCCAACTGTTCAGTGATGTCTCAGTGATCCCAAGGGTGAAAACTGGCAGCGATCACCGAATGGTTAGAGGCACACTGAACCTAAACGTTAAATTTGAGAGGTCTCGTCTAATGAAGTCAACGCTCCGTCCCCCTCGTGCTCTAATCCAGAATCCCGAAAATTTTCAGCTCGAGTTACGTAACCGCTTTCAGTGCCTACAAGATTGCAATGCAGTGGACGATATGAATGACAAGCTCGTGGAAACTGTCCATGCGGTCGGAGCTAAGTTCTGCAAGACCCGCCGCAGAAGAACACAAAAACTCTCCGATCACACTCTTAACCTCATGGCTGTTAGACGGGAGATGAGGCTGCAATCGTCAACAGATTGATTTGACAGCATACAGGCAACTGAACAGACAGATCTCCAAATGCATGCGGCGAGACTTACGCAAATTTAATACTGCTCGTATTAAAGAAGCGATCGAGCGGAACCAGGGCTCCAAAGTCTTTGCCATAGATCTGTCTGCCAGTAAGAGCCAACTGTCAAAACTGAAGACTGAGTGTGGCAGCATCGTTTCCGGGACACTTGAGATTTTGAGTGAGATTGAGAGGTTCTGTGGGCAGCTGTACACATCATCGTTGGAGCCACACGCAAGTGTGAGTAACGATCCAAGAGCAAGTCTTATCCGACACTATTCGGTGCTTGTGGTTTTGTTGGTATTATTCTTTATTTACCCCTCCCGAACAAGCCGGTTTCCGAAAAGGCTTCAGTACCATAGACCACATACATACCCTATGGCAGATAGTACAGAAGACTGAAGAGTACAATCTGCCACTTTGCCTGGCGTATGTGGACTATGAGAAAGCCTTTGATTCCGTTGAAATTTGGGCGGTGCTACAGTCCCTTCAGCGCTGCCAAGTTGACTGTCGGTATGTCGAAGTGCTGAAGTGTTTGTACAGTAGGGCTACGATGGCTATCCGAGTACAGAACCAGAGCTCGAAACCTATCCAACTGCAGAGAGGTGTGAGACAGGGTGACGTTATATCCCCGAAACTCTTCACCGCTGCATTGGAAGACGTTTTCAAGCTACTGGACTGGAAAGGATACGGTATTAACATCAATGACGAGTACATCACTCACCTTCGATTTGCATTTTGTGCTCATGCTTTTGATGAACATGGACAAAACAAAGATTATGTTTAATGTCCATGTCACACCTATGCCGGTAGTTGTTGGGAGCACTATGCTCGAAGTTGTTGACGAGTACGTTTACCTGGGACAAATAGTCCGACTAGGTAATCACCTTCGACCGAGAGGTCAATCGACGGATTCAACTCGGCTGGGCAGCGTTCGGGAAATTACGACATATTTTCTCGTCAGGTATACCTCAATCTCTAAAAACTAGATTGTTACAACCAGTAGCACACGCGCGTGTTGCCAGTGATAACTTACGGATCTGAGATGTGGTCCTTCACTGCTGGCCGTAAGAGGACGCTCAAGGTCGCTCAGCGAGCTATGGAGAGGTCTATGCTCGGAGTTTCTCTGCGTGATAAACTCAGAAATGAGGATATCCGGACCGGATATTAGGACCTTTTGTTTCCAGGTAATAAGCATAAACGTTTCAAGTAAAGCAACTTTTTGTCCATCGAAAGTTGCACGCTTACCTCGTGCTGCACAAATATGCATCTAGCGAAGAAGGAAGCGAAATATGTATGCCTTTTATCGTAGGGAACGTTTCGTGTAATTGCCGACATAAGTCGTGAGCACACTTTTATTGGTCGATACGACGTTGACCACGC
Source organism: Parnassius apollo (assembly GCA_907164705.1). Classification (NCBI taxonomy): domain Eukaryota; kingdom Metazoa; phylum Arthropoda; class Insecta; order Lepidoptera; family Papilionidae; genus Parnassius; species Parnassius apollo. Next base: position 7,130,912 of record CAJQZP010001593.1, on the reverse strand, counting down.
TGACGTTCAATGTGATTGGTTCATCAGTCGATTCTCGTCGTCTATTGGTTTCGAACGTATCATTCGGCTTCCGTACACTTCAGAGCAATAATTTTAGTGATAACTCTTTTAATTAGTTAATTTTCGTTAATTGTTTTTGTTACCCCGTTGTTAATTGTTGTTTGTGTATTCCTTGTTATTAATTGTTTTGTTATTTCTTGTTTTCAATTATTTTTGTTGTTATAATTTGAGTGTTCAGATTTTGTTCCAAATATGCAGAGAAGGAAGGATTCGGTGTTAAATAGACAATCCCGACAAATGGTCTATTCAGTGTTTAGTTAGATGGAAAAATTAGGTACTGCGAAAAACATCATAGACGTATATAAAAAGACTGCTGAGGCGACTAATGTCTCAGTAGCTACTGTACGGCGCACCGCAACACCAGATTTTATGGAAGGCATATCACCTCTTCCTTCCTCTTAATAAAATAATCAATTCTAACCACCAGGTATACATTAAATACTTTATAGTAGATAATAAACTAACGGACACGAATATCTACAACAGTACTGTATCAAGGTAAAAGTTGATGTGTTCGAGTAAACATTTTCATAAAAGTCGGCGAAAATATTCAATTACGAATTGAAATAATAAAGTTACCCAATAATTTTGCCCGACAGTGTACCTACCTCCCACCACAGTTTATCTCTGCTCACGACTCGTGTCGGCAACTATACATATTCTTATAATATTCTATTCATAAGTCATGCAGGTTTCCTTACGAAGTTTTCCTGCGCAGCCGAGCACGTGGTAAATAAAACTCTCTGGAATGTATTTATTTGACTAAATGAGTCAAATTTTGCCATAATTATAATATATTAAAATAATATTTCCATAAAAACATAGCTTATAGGTGGGCACCCTCAACAAACGTTGTATCTGATTTATTTATCCTTATAACGTCGCACGTGGCAGCTACATTTTGCAGCAGGACTGGGTGGGCTGGATCGCGAAAGAAACACGCTATGTCAATATACGTAAAATAGTAGCTTAAAGCTGCTGTATTTCGATATGATGAGTGTATAGAACCGGAGAACTATTTTACTGGATATGAGGCATTACATTTTATTCCGCGGGCGATGACAACGTATTCTGCATATTGTTTCATTCTTAGAGAATAGACGACGACAGGGCCACAGCACCACTTACTATCAGATAGAGCTCGTTAGTCATGCTTATTCTATAAAAAATAGCATAGGTGCATGAGGTATTTAAACTATGGCGCAAAATTTATTATGGCCATAATTGATGTTTGCTGAAATTACATTGTTAAACAGAGTCAGTTAAGTTGATGAACAAAAGCAAAGAGTCGAAATACTTAAATTAGTAATGTAAACAACATTACTAATTTAAGTATATCGACTCTTTGTCCTGAACTCTGTCTCCGCCTTCTGTTGCTAACTTTTTTTTGCGCCCGAAGCAAATATGGGCAACCCTCCGGAAAGCGGGGGAGGGAGGTGGGGAATGCTCATAGCATACCACGCAGCCGGCTGCGTGGTTATGTGGAGACTTTTACCCACTAAACCCCACCTTTTAGGGACTGGCTTAACGGTCTAACTAGAGATCTCTAAGCCGTATACGGACGCGACCCTCCTTGGCAGAAAGGAGGGCGCAATGTTGCTAACTAGTCTTGTTTCTTCAATCAGAAGTGTACATCGCATTTAAAGTAGGGACTCTTATTTATTATATGATAGTCGTCTCTACCCAACGTCCCTATTGACACGCCTCCTATGACAAATTTCGAGGCCTCCGTTTGCAGCGTTGCCGTGAATGGTCATCAACCGATCACAGTAGGCTGTGTATAATTGTCACTTAAGAAAAGCACAATTTAATCTTAGTGATTCGATAAGCAGGCGATTTTAATAGCAAGCATAAAATCTGGCAGAATTCTAATAACAATACTTGTGGTACTTACATCCCTCAGTGATTGTCTAAATATCGATATAACAGCTCAGCGGATTTCTTCTCATAGCTCGTCCAGAATTGACTTAGCACTCTTTAGTAACGTATACTTACCGTTACGATCTAATGAAGTATTGCACGAGTTAAGATCAGACCATTGCCCGGTCCTCATGACATTGGGACAACCAAGCAGAGAGCACCGCTGGGTTCATGGCAGATAGCGTTGAGAGCCAATCCTCTCTAAGCACTCTGCATATCGGCCCCGTCCACCACGTCACTAACGGATGATCCTTCTCCTCCCGCTACCTTCAATGAGGTTAGGACCATCATCAAAAATCTCAAGCAACGGGAAACGCCAAGCTTTCAGTAATAGACCTCTAAGTCTACTCAGTTCTATGAGAAAATTTAATAGCGCATCATCTTTAGACATCTGAAGCAAGTAGTACTAGACAAAAATTTGATTTTAAACACATGAGTGTTTGATTTTTGAGCCAACCACTCATGTGCTCAACAGGTGCACCGCCTCACGGAACACATTTTTCATTACACCACAAATTCGGACAGGCGTCCGCATTTACGTGTGCTCTGTACTTCGATGTGGCTAAGGTCTTTGACAAAGTCTGTCACAATGGATTAGTTTATAAACTTTTCCATATATGTGTACCTATGAGATTTGTTAAAGTCATACAGGACTTTCTGCTCAATCATTTTTTTTCGTTTTCGCGTCGAGGGGTCTTTTCCTCTTTCAGACCCATCAGGGCAGGAATTCCCCAGGATTCTGTGCCCTCCACGACTTATAGAGTCTTTCTATGTGAGCAGTATCTCCAATATTCAACTTGCACTGAGTCCAGATGATACAAAAATATATTTATCCGATAATGACCCCTCCAAGGTATGCATTCGACTCTAAACTGCAGCAAACGCACTAGGCGATTGGTGCAAAAAATTGAGAATCGAACTTATATCCGATAAAGGCGAAGCTAACATGTTAAACGCGTAAGCTTGCTATAAAATGTTACAATTTAGACTTAACGACACAAGAAAAGTACAATATCACTCTTCGATAGGGCAATCCCTTGGGTTAAAGAGGTGAAATACCTAGGGGTAACGTTAGACAATGCGATTAGCTTCGCTCATTACATTAAAGATATTAAAATTCGTAGTATATCGCCTTTTCGCCTCAACCCATAAAAGCAATTTATAATATACAAGCTGCATCTTAACAAAACCTGCGTACGTTCTATTATGACATACACATGAGTATGTCCTTTGCCCAAATCCCCCTGAAGCGTCTTTGGCAATTTCAAGTTGTTCAGAATAAATTCCTGCGATTCCGTCATAGGAGCTCCTTTGTATGTGAGAAACCCGGATCTCCACTGTGATCTCGATATACCCACCATCCTTATCCATCCATTCATATCTTAAGGAATTATCCTTAAGATACTTCAATTCGATTAAATATCATCAAACTCCGTTGACGGAGGAAGTGGGTTCGTACTACCCAAAGAGATAGCGCTTCGCGCCACCTCGCCGCCGGCATAACCGTTGCACTCCATACCTCGTAGTTCCTCGCTTACGATTCTATTTCGATGAAGCATAACTATCCGAAAAAAATTATACGTCCCACTGCAGGGCACGGGCCTAATTTTCATTAGAGAGAAGGTTATAGAGCACCGCAGGAAGACATTGTGAAACGCTTAATGTATAAAGATAATTAAAATATTTAACCACAATTTGTTGAGATATATTAAAATGCGGAATGGATCATTTATAACCCAAATTCAAATTTTTTAGAGAAAAAAAGGAATACCTAAATATATTAACTTTGGTCTCTTAGTATATTTACGGAAATTTAATGTATGTCCACAAAAACAAAATTAGATTTAGATAATAATAAAGCGTTGAACATTTTATAAATATTATGAACAAATACAAGCTAGGTATACCAGTTACCTCGACTCCGATAGTAATTCATGCATAAAGCTATGTTTGGCTAGTTATCACGGTAAATATCGAGCTCCGTTTTAAAAAAAATGATCTAAACACAATAAATCAGTGCCTTCTATACAAAATAAAGTATAATAGAGCGGTGGAACTCAGACAAAATAGACTTTTTATTTTGTCTGACCGGTGGAAATGTTATCTCAGTGAAAACTAGTGTATACTGTGTGAAAATCAATCAGTATTGATAAGACAGATAACACCGTAATAAAAGTACGAAGTGCTCAAGTGCAGGTGAATTAATAAGAGCCCTCTCTATAGTCTTTCTATAACCCATAACGTTAGTTCGTTAGTGAAAAACTAATTCATTAAACCTTGAATTTGCTATTTAACGCAACTGGTGAAACGTTGCCTGTTTAAATTTGTAAGCACAAGTTAGCTGACCAATCAGCTGATTCTATTTCATCTTGCCAAAGTGAACTAGATGGCGTTGTAAATCGCCATCTACCGTAAAAGCAATGAAAACTTTTAAACTAAAATTTTGTACCTCTACTGGAGAGAATTGGGGTCTTTAGCGGCATGTAGCTCGAGCGAAGCGAGAGCAAGTGACGCAGAAGCCCCAATTCTCACCTACTCACGGTTTCACAAAATACCAGCGTAAAATAACAGCTTAATGCTGCTGTGTTCATATGGTGAATATGGAGAACCGGCAACCCTTTTTGCTGGAAACGAGGCAATCCATATTAGTCCTCGGGATAAATGACATCTAGTCTGTGAGCTACAGCACTCAATTATCATGGTGAACTTTGTCCTTATTTTATACATGAATTAAAAAAATAAAGAAAAACAAAACAAGGGAGTTAGATAGAATGTTATAACTTTATATCTTCTAACCGCAAATATCTCCCTATCTATTCGTAATGTGATTTACCAAAAATTCATTATTGCCCTACCCATATTATTCAGTTTAAATTCAATCATCACAAACAATAAGCAGCGTTCGTTACTTCGATACTGTTGGGGAAGTTTGCCAATTTCGCCTCTAGCTGACTGTGATCTAATTTTCTATACAAATATCTATAAAAATATCTATATTTTTGTTGAATGGCGTTGTATATATATAATCGGGATCTCGGACATGGCTCCAACGATTTTCGTAAAATTTGGTGTCCAGGGAGTTTCGGGGGCAATAAATCGATCTAGCTAGGATTTATTTTTAGAAAATGTCTTATTGTCCGTGTTTACAGGCAATAAAAAACTGCTACAATATAAGAAAGTAAATTTTGACAAGTTACCAACAATCGTATTAGCTCAGATGGGATGTTGTTTGGGCGTGATATCGGAGTTTCTTGGTTCGAGTCCTGTCTTGGGTCCAACTTTTTACCTTTTTTTTTCAAGTTACCTTCTTTTGTAAGAAAATTTATTATTTCGAGCCCTTTTTTTAGTATTTTTTAAAAATACGAAAATTTTAATTAAACTAATTGCACTCATGATTTATTATTCAAATAACCAGTTTAGTTTTTTCTATTATGTCAATAAAATCAAAAACTATTATTCATGTAATTTGTATATAAATGCAACTTAAAAAAACCGAGCAAAGCTCGGTCATCCGGGTACTATACAATTAAGTAAGTAGTATTTTTCTAAATTTTCGAGCACAAATTTGTGACGGATGACAAACACCCAGTAATCAATTTGTATGCCGAAAACGACTTCTCTACATCAATTGAACACAGTGGACAAAATTTTAAATTTGGAACCATTTCTGGAGATACCTGTTTAGGCAGGGTAGGGCATGTGCCGTTGATGTAGGCTTTAATGTTCCTTTCAGGTCACTACGCAAAATAACGTCCAACTTTGTGCGAATGTTTTCTGAATTAGAAAGGGCGTTGACGAGTTAGATTATTGGTTCCAGTATTACTATTGATTTAAATAGATGAAGGTTTTTGTTTCCAATTTTCTATGGCATCTGGTAACTTGTGGAAATGTGTTGAGATGAGGGCGATATTCTGTATAATGGATGCCTCTTCAAATTGCACAATTGCTTGCTTCACCTAAATGCTGTACTGTCAAATTGAAAACCTACTTGATTACAGCCTCAAAATTTTCACCATAGCCAAAGAATAACACCGCCTTTAGCCAAGTCCCCATCGAGTCATTATAGGTTCTGGTGGCAATGTTAGATTTGACAATTGTTCATTGTAAGAGAGCACACGTAATGGTGCTTTTAAAAACACTTTTTATGTAGACGAAATCAATTCGTTAACATTCCCATACTCTTGCCATAGCAGCTTAATGCTGCTGTGTTTCGTATGGTGAGTGTAGATAACCGGTAACCCTTTTGAAATCGATCTCTAGCATAGGGGTCGCTAGGACGTGTTTGAAGCTAGTACTGGAAACGAAGAAACGATGAGTATTGTCAAATCGTGGTCTTTTGATATACATTGAAAATAGCTGTCAAATTCAATTGTCATTATAACCGAAACAAGGAAGAACAGTTTCGGGGATCAAATCGGTTTATAGGTAACAAGGAAACGCGCTATTATCTCTTCTGCAAGGCGATGAAATCCGTGAGCTAAGCAGTTAATTTTGTTAGTCTAATTTTGGTAGATTTTGATATTTACAAAAATCGCGTAGGCATATTTTCTTGTTTCGACATTTAATTAAAGAAAAAAATTTTCTCCTATACTTATGCGAAAAGAGTAAGAGTAAGTGAAAGACTTTCTAACAGTTGGAATATTCAATAGTCTCTTTTTCTTATTTCTTCTCTGCATTTAAAACAATTTTTCGACATTTTGAAGTCTTTCTTTGATTTTGTAAAACCAATTAAAATCGTTTTAGTTATCGCCATCTATTGTGTTGTAGTTATACTTTTTCAACAAAGCATCCTTTTTATCTTGTCATCGATGGTCTATCAATCGTTGGATTAGTTATAGTTCATTGCTTTTACGGTAGATGGCGATTTACAACGCCATCTAGTTCACTTTGGCAAGATGAAATAGAATCAGCTGATTGGTCAGCTAACTTGTCTTAAATATTAATGTATTGTTTTATTTTACGCTGGTATTTTGTGAATGTGATAGGAGGGCTTAGTTCCTGAGATGAAAAGAACTGACAATTTAAACGGCAACGTTTCACCAGTTGCGTTAAATAGCAAATTCAAGGTTTAATGAATTAGTTTTTCACTAACGAACTAACGTTATGGGTTATAGAAAGACTATAGAGAGGGCTCTTATTAATTCACCTGCACTTGAGCACTTCGTACCTTTATTACGGTGTTATCTGTCTTACCAATACTGATTGATTTTCACACAGTATACACTAGTTTTCACTGAGATAACATTTCCACCGCTCAGATAAAATAAAAAGTCTATTTTGTCTGAGTTCCACCGCTCTATTATACTTTATTTTGTATAGAAGGCACTGATTTATTGTGTTTAGATCATTTTTTTTTTTAAAAATGGAGCTCGATATTTACCGTGATAACTAGCCAAACATAGCTTTATGCATGAATTACTGATTCTATGGAGTCGAGGTAACTGGTATACCTAGCTTGTATTTGTTCGTAATATTTATAAAATGTTCAACTCTTTATTATTATCTAAATCTACTTTTGTTTTTGTGGACATACATTAAATTTCCGTAAATATACTAAGAGACCAAAGTTAATATATTTAGGTATTCCTTTTTTTCTCTAAAAAATTTGAATTTAGGTTATAAATGATCCATTCCGCATTTTAATATATCTCAACAAATTGTGGTTAAATATTTTAATTATCTTTATACATTAAGCGTATCACAATGTCTTCCTGCGGTGCTCTATAACCTTCTCTCTAATGAAAATTAGGCCCGTGCCCTGCAGTGGGACGTATAATTTTTTTCGGATGGTGTATGCTTCATCGAAATAGAATCGTAAGCGAGGAACTACGAGGTATGGAGTGCAACGGTTATGCCGGCGGCGAGGTGGCGCGAAGCGCTATCTCTTTGGGTAGTACGAACCCACTTCCTCCGTCAACGGAGTTTGATGATATTTAATAGAATTGAAGTATCTTAAGGATAATTCCTTAAGATATGAATGGATGGATAAGGATGGTGGGTATGTCGAGATCACAGTGGAGATCCGGGTTTCTCACATACAAAGGATCTCCTATGATTCGTCGCAGGAATTTATTCTGAACAACTTGAAATTGCCAAAGACGCTTCAGGGGGATTTGGGCAAAGGACATACTCATGTGTATGTCATAATAGAACGTACGCAGGTTTTGTTAAGATGCAGCTTGTGTATTATAAATTGCTTTTATGGGTTGAGGCGAAAAGGCGATATACTACGAATTTTAATATCTTTAATGTAATGAGCGAAGCTAATCGCATTGTCTAACGTTACCCCTAGGTATTTCACCTCTTTAACCCAAGGGATTGCCCTATCGAAGAGTGATATTGTACTTTTCTTGTACAATTTCTTCAAGCCTAAATTGTAACATTTTATAGCAAGCTTACGCGTTTAACATGTTAGCTTCGCCTTTATCGGATATAAGTTCGATTCTCAATTTTTTGCACCAATCGCCTAGTGCGTTTGCTGCAGTTTAGAGTCGAATGCATACCTTGGAGGGGTCATTATCGGATAAATATATTTTTGTATCATCTGGACTCAGTGCAAGTTGAATATTGGAGATACTGCTCACATAGAAAGACTCTATAAGTCGTGGAGGGCACAGAATCCTGGGGAATTCCTGCCCTGATGGGTCTGAAAGAGGAAAAAGACCCCTCGACGCGAAAATGAAAAAAATGATTGAGCAGAAAGTCCTGTATGACTTTAACAAGTCTCATAGGTACACGTATATGGAAAAGTTTATAAACTAATCCATTGTGACAGACTTTGTCAAAGACCTTAGCCACATCGAAGTACAGAGCACACGTAAATGCGGACGCCTGTCCGAATTTGTGGTGTAATGTAAGATGTGTTCCGTGAGGTGGTGCACCTGTTGAGCACATGAGTGGTTGGCTCAAAAACCAAACACTCATGTGTTCAAAATCAAATTTTTGTCTAGTACTACTTGCTTCAGATGTCTAAAGATGATGCGCTATTAAATTTTCTCATAGAACTGAGTAGACTTAGAGGTCTATTACTGAAAGCTTGGCGTTTCCCGTTGCTTGAGATTTTTGATGATGGTCCTAACCTCATTGAAGGTAGCGGGAGGAGAAGGATCATCCGTTAGTGATGTGGTGGACGGGGTCGATATGCAGAGTGCTTAGAGAGGATTGGCTCTCAACGCTATCTGCCATGAACCCAGCGGTGCTCTCTGCTTGGTTGTCCCAATGTCATGAGGACCGGGCAATGGTCTGATCTTAACTCGTGCAATACTTCATTAGATCGTAACGGTAAGTATACGTTACTAAAGAGTGCTAAGTCAATTCTAGACGAGCTATGAGAAGAAATCCGCTGAGCTGTTATATCGATATTTAGACAATCACTGAGGGATGTAAGTACCACAAGTATTGTTATTAGAATTCTGCCAGATTTTATGCTTGCTATTAAAATCGCCTGCTTATCGAATCACTAAGATTAAATTGTGCTTTTCTTAAGTGACAATTATACACAGCCTACTGTGATCGGTTGATGACCATTCACGGCAACGCTGCAAACGGAGGCCTCGAAATTTGTCATAGGAGGCGTGTCAATAGGGACGTTGGGTAGAGACTACTATCATATAATAAATAAGAGTCCCTACTTTAAATGCGATGTACACTTCTGATTGAAGAAACAAGACTAGTTAGCAACATTGCGCCCTCCTTTCTGCCAAGGAGGGTCGCGTCCGTATACGGCTTAGAGATCTCTAGTTAGACCGTTAAGCCAGTCCCTAAAAGGTGGGGTTTAGTGGGTAAAAGTCTCCACATAACCACGCAGCCGGCTGCGTGGTATGCTATGAGCATTCCCCACCTCCCTCCCCCGCTTTCCGGAGGGTTGCCCATATTTGCTTCGGGCGCAAAAAAAAAGTTAGCAACAGAAGGCGGAGACAGAGTTCAGGACAAAGAGTCGATATACTTAAATTAGTAATGTTGTTTACGTTACTAATTTAAGTATATCGACTCTTTGCTTTTGTTCATCAACTTAACTGACTCTGTTTAACAATGTAATTTCAGCAAACATATGGACATAATAAATTTTTCGCCATAGTTTAAATACCTCATGCACCTATACTATTTTTTATAGAATAAGCATGACTAACGAGCTCTATCTGATAGTAAGTGGTGCTGTGGCCCATAGATATCTTCATCTATTCTCTAAGAATGCAGAATACGTTGTCATCGCCCGCGGAATAAAATGTAATGCCTCATATCCAGTAAAATAGTTCTCCGGTTCTATACACTCATCATATCGAAATACAGCAGCTTTAAGCTACTATTTTACGTATATTGACATAGCGTGTTTCTTTCCCGATCCAGCCCACCCAGTCCTGCTGCAAAATGTAGCTGCCACGTGCGACGTTATAAGGATAAATAAATCAGATACAACGTTTGTTGAGGGTGCCCACCTATAAGCTATGTTTTTATGGAAATATTATTTTAATATATTATAATTATGGCAAAATGTGACTCATTTAGTCAAATAAATACATTCCAGAGAGTTTTATTTACCACGTGCTCGGCTGCGCAGGAAAACTTCGTAAGGAAACCTGCATGACTGATGAATAGAATATTATAAGAATATGTATAGTTGCCGACACGAGTCGTGAGCAGAGATAAACTGTGGTGGGAGGTAGGTACACTGTCGGGCAAAATTATTGGGTAACTTTATTATTTCAATTCGTAATTGAATATTTTCGCCGACTTTTATGAAAATGTTTACTCGAACACATCAACTTTTACCTTGATACAGTACTGTTGTAGATATTCGTGTCCGTTAGTTTATTATCTACTATAAAGTATTTAATGTATACCTGGTGGTTAGAATTGATTATTTTATTAAGAGGAAGGAAGTGGTGATATGGCTTCCATAAAATCTGGTGTTGCGGTGCGCCGTACAGTAGCTACTGAGACATTAGTCGCCTCAGCAGTCTGTTTATATACGTCTATGATGTTTTTCGCAGTACCTAATTTTTCCATCTAACTAAACACTGAATAGACCATTTGTCGGGATTGTCTATTTAACACCGAATCCTTCCTTCTCTGCATATTTGGAACAAAATCTGAACACTCAAATTATAACAACAAAAATAATTGAAAACAAGAAATAACAAAACAATTAATAACAAGGAATACACAAACAACAATTAACAACGAGGTAACAAAAACAATTAACGAAAATTAACTAATTAAAAGAGTTATCACTAAAATTATTGCTCTGAAGTGTACGGAAGCCGAATGATACGTTCGAAACCAATAGACGACGAGAATCGACTGATGAACCAATCACGTTGAGCGTCAGCGTGGTCAACGTCGTATCGACCAATAAAAAGTGTGCTCACGACTTATGTCGGCAATTATACGAAACGTTCCCTACGATAAAAGGCATACATATTTCGCTTCCTTCTTCGCTAGATGCATATTTGTGCAGCACGAGGTAAGCGTGCAACTTTCGATGGACAAAAAGTTGCTTTACTTGAAACGTTTTTGCTTATTACCTGGAAATAAAGGTCCTAATAAAAATGTAGTCGATTCAGAATCTAATTTAATGGCGTGACATTTATATAGGTAATCGAACAGTATTAGGTATGGGTTTGCTAAAAAAAACAATTTTCTTTTCATATTGATTTCTTATATTTACGCGAACACTGCACATGGATTGAAACTACTTTTACGGATTTTAGTGCGTTTAATTTATGACTTTAAATTCTCAACGTTTTGGGTGCTTTTACAGCACCATTGGTGACAGGAGACTTTTCTTTTCTCTATTAATTTATACTACTTACACAGATAGCCACAGAGGAGTGTAATACACTTATGCTGCAACTACTCGTCGGGTTACGGAGGCGGCTAAGTATATGCCTCATCTAGTTACGATGATTGGAGCAGAGAACGGTTGGCAACGCTACTCCAATGTAAATTGTCAGATTATGCGCCCTAAAAATATTTTTTAATATTTCAGTCAAGCAAGTTTTTCTCACTCGTCGAGTGGCATAGAAAGTAGCGAGGAAAGGAGGCAGAGACGTAGTTTGGCCACAATACTCGTATTGCTGCATGTTATGCTCCTCGTCATGCCCATCGCTCCCTGTTTGTCGGTTTTTCGGATGCGGGGGCGGCGCATCGCGTGTCATTTAAAAATCATAAATAGTGTACCTATCATCATCATTCAGCTACGTTATCACATGAGTAAATAACATACAGAGAAAAAAGCTATTTCGAAGAAGACTACGTATATTTTTTATGACATTGATAAAAAATTAAATATTTTAGATAATTTTCGTAATACTGTAATAAATATGCATAGCTCGCATGGTGCAACAGTTTCAAAATCCATTGCGTTGCAAACGCGAGCGGCCCAGTGCAGAGCGTCGCGATTAATTGCGTTAGTGGAGCAATGTGTGGACAGACAGAGCATCATTGCGGCAGCACGAGGAACATAGTGTGTCCGAGCCTATATAAAACGTGGTAACATCAAACTTTAAACGTTTTATAAATTTTTACTGCCTCGTTGGACTATTGGTCTTAAACGCGACTGCTGATCACGAGGTCCCAAGTTTGAATCCCGGGTCGGACTAAAATCAGTTATTGGATTTTTCTATCGAGAAATTCTCTGTAGCAGCCTGGAGTTAGGAAGCTCGTTGTGTTTCACCATCCTATCTCGGAAAGCTTTTAAAGCCGTTGGTCATGCGTCTGATCTCTCTCCGGTCGTGTAATTACCCTCCCATCGGACTATGAGTATATCGGACTATGAGTATATCGGACTATGAGTATATCGGACTATGAGTATATCGGACTATGAGTATATCGGACTATGAGTATATCGGACTATGAGTATATCGGACTATGAGTGAGAATTCTCTCATTCATAGTCCCATTCCTTCTCACCGGACTATGACAGTTGAGGCTTGCCGCCGTGGTCAAAATTCGGTCTGGAGGACATTACTATTATTAATTGAATTTGAATGAATGAATGAAATATACTTGATTGTACACCAGAAATACATATAAGAGAAAAAGAACATAAATTATTTAAAGGTACAATTGGCGGCCTTATCGCTTAGCAGCGATCTCTACCAGGCAACCATTGCAGAGGATAAAGTGACCTGTGAAAAATGGTAAGGGTGCATTCGTAATTCGTATGTTGTTGCAAAATACACACGGAATAAATAAATATAATTATATAATCGATAAATACATACATTTTAATATAATACATACTTACATAATATAATAAATAAATACATTTAAAATTTAAAATTATAGACATACATATACGAGAGTAAAAAGGATTAAACAAGTAAGTGTAATCAAAGCCGTAAGGAAAAATAGGTAGGTAGTCTTTTCTTAGAGGAATGGCTATTTAAGGAGGAAAGAATTGCACTTTGACAAGTTGTTTAAAGGCTTTAATAGACTGCGAACTTCTAATGTGCAGCAGTAGGAAGTTCCAGAACTTAACAGTTTTAATAGTAAAGGACTTAGAATAGATGGAATAGTTATGGGATGGAATTTTTAGGGTGAGGTTTTTATCAGAACGAAGAGATCGACAGTGAGTGTCACCAAGAAACTCAAACCGCTCTTTAAGGTAAGTAGGGGAAGTGGGATTGAATAAAATACAGTATAAAAAAGAAAGAATGTGAGCATTTAGTTATAACGCAGACGCATCGGAAGCCACTTGAGTTTTTCGCGATATTCGGAAACATGGTCATATTTTCGAAGTCCAAATATGAATTTGGTCTAAATACGCTCAAGTTTATTAAGCAACTTCTCATTTAAATTGAGATAACACGTGTCAGAATAATCGAGAATCAGTAAAAGGAGTGATGGTGCAAGCGCAATTTTGATAGAAAATTGTTTAATCTACGGAGAGAGCCGACCGACGCAAACACCCTCCTACTCACCTCGCTTACCCGCGGAATCTGTTGAATTTTTTTAACACCACATCGTTGAATTTTAAAATAATTATTTGAAAACCAAATTGTTGATATTATTTGTAAAATATCTTTAGCGAAATCGAATAAGGATATTATTTTAAATAAAGATCATAATAATATATCAAAAATTACAAAACATTGTGTTATTTTGCATTCATTAAAAGAATTTTTTTTAAATATTATCAGTCTGCGCGTGACACATTAATTCAATTATGTAAATGTCATTGCTTGAAAATAGAATCAGTTAATTATTTGAATATGTCTATCCCGTTAGTTGTACGCCAGCATGCAAATAATGTAGTTCTCGTAACTGTGAACTAGGGTTGAAGTGCTAATAGTTGACCAGTTAAGCGCTTTTTATTACTATGAGTTGTACAGCCGACTTGGTTTATTACTTACTGCAAATTTAAATATAGTAAATGATTGTGTAACCTTTAGTGTGAATGAATGAATGAATGAATGAATGAATGAATGAATGAATGAATATACTTTTATTGTACACCACAAACAAATATACAGTTAACAAAACACAAAAAAGATTATAATATTATGTAAGTACAATTTGGCGGCCTTATCGCTACATAGCGATCTCTTCCAGGCAACCAAAGGTGTAAGGATTAGAACAGTGAGAACTAGGTAGGTGGTGCAATATAAATATACATAATATAATAGCAATTTATAGACAATACATGCAATAAAATAACATACAAATAACTAATACATGAAATTATATAAATTGCTAAAATATAATAAAAATAAAGTAAAACATATATAAATATAAATATACATACATATATATAAATATATAAACAAACTTACACATTTACTCAAATATAGATATATATATACATATACATAAAAAATTCCTCAAACAATAATATAAAGCAGATAAATACAATAGATACATAATCACTTAATTTATTCTAACGGTGTTAAAACGACTGAGACAAGTAATGCTCTTTAAGTAGTCGCTTAAATATAACAATCGTTTGTGCTTCACGTATACGCAACGGTAGGGCATTCCAGAGCTTGATAGATTGGACAGTAAAAGATTTATTAAAAAAGGAAGTATTGTGAGTTGGAACCCTTAAAATGAATTTTCTTGAAGAACGTAGAGGTTCTCCTGGAAGCCCTACAAAACTAAACTTCTCCTTTAGATAAGGAGATGTAGAAGGGTGAAATAATACACAGTACAGAATAGAAAGAATATGCATATTCCGGCGAAGTCGGATAGGTAACCACTTGAGACGTGAGCGGAATTGGGAAATATGGTCAAATTTGCGCAATCCAAATATGAACCGAATACTAGTGTTTTGAAGTCTCTCAAGCTTATTTAGCTGGTCCTCAGTTATGTCTACATAGCTTGCGTCAGCATAGTCGAGAATCGGAAGGAGAAGAGACTGTGCGAGCATAATTTTTGTAGGAATGGGAAGAAATGATCGAAGGCGACGCAGTGAACTAAGAGCGACAAAGGTTTTCTTACTTACCTCATTCAGTTGGCGTATCCAATTTAAGGAGTTATCGAAATAAATACCAAGATTTTTGACACTGTCAAAGTAAGGAATTACAATTCCATCGAATTCGATAGGTGGTACGGAGGGCCAGTCAATTCATGAGATAAAGCTCCGGCTACCAATAATAATGGCCTGTGATTTTTTGGGATTAACATTTAGGCCGTATGACTTACTCCACTCATGAATAATATTTAAATCGTTATTTAATATAGAGATTGCATTCGGCAAATTCTCAAGAGTTGACTGGGTGTAAATCTGAACATCATCCGCATACATGTGGTAGAGAGAAGATATTTTATGAGTGATTGAATTAATGAAAATGGAAAAGAGTAAAGGTGACAACACGCCGCCCTGCGGCACGCCTGCAGTAATATCACACCAAGATGAGTGAGTTTCATCTACACGAATACACTGCCGACGGCCACAGAGATAACTTTGAAACCAGTCAATTACTGATGGAGATATGTTAAGGGAACACAATAGACTCAACAGTATATCGAAATCAACAGTATTGAACGCATTACTGAAATCCAGCAAGGTCATGACTGTGAGTTGTTTATTATCCATACCCCACCGTATGTCATCAGTAACTTTGATTAAGGCAGTAGCCGTACTATGACCAGGACGGAAACCTGATTGTAAAGGATTCAACAAATTGTGCTTATTAAGGAAAAGGGTTAGCTGTTGGCAAATAAGTTTTTCAAGGACTTTAGAAAGGAAAGGTAAGATCGAGATGGGACGGAAATCAGAAAGGTTGACAGGATTGGATCTCTTCGGAAGGGGTATAACATGTGCACTCTTCCAGGCTTGAGGGAATTTAGACGAAGAGACACATGCATTAAGTAAATAAGTAATAGTAGGAGCGATAACATCAAGGAGAGGAATGATCATATCACGGCTAATGTTGTCGCTACCGACAGCTTTTGAGGAGATGGATAATATGATCTTCTTAACATCACATACAGTAAACTGACTAAAAACGAACGGAGGATAATTAGGAGTCGGAGTTACAGAAAGAGAACGAAGTGTTTGCAATTTCTGTTCTCTATCAAAAGAGTTAGAAGGATTAGAAAAATGTTGATTTAATAGTTCAACATCAACACAAGGAGGTAAGGCATTTAGGGATGTTCTTCCAACTCCAACTGTTTTAAGAAACTTCCACACTCTAGATGAGTCGCCGTTCTCGACTGATGTATGAATATGGCGTCGTTGTGCATCTCTACATAATGTATTGCAGCGATTCCTGATTTTGGCGTATTTCCTTTGGTTTTCCTCTGTTTTATTCCTCTTAAGCTTTGACAATGCTACATTTTTCTTCAAGATAAGTTTTTTCAGATCATCAGAGAGCCATGGAGCAGGTAAATGTTTGAGTTTTACGTAATGCATTGGCGCGTGAATGTCATAAAGCTGAGTAAGTAAGGAACAGAAAAGTTCAACTTTATCATCAATGCACGGTACTCTCTCAATCACTGACCAGTCAATGTTATGCGCATCTTCACAAAGTTGGTCAACATCCATTCCTCCAAAATTACGTCGCAGAACTAATTTAGGTTTGATTTTAGGAGGGCGTAGTTTATACGAAAGGAAAATTAAATCGTGGTGAGAGAATGCATCAGCAGGACACTGTCCGTGTTTGAAAACCAGTGTTGAAGATGACACTATAATTAAGTCAAGAAGGGAAGGAGTACAGTTAGGAAAGTTATGAGTAGCAGAAAGGGGTAGGATTTGCATATTACACGCTTCAATTATAGACTTAAGCTTTATAGCCCGATTGTCGCCTTTAAGCAAACAGGTGTTAAAGTCTCCCATCAAAATAGTATGACTATACGTAGGGACTAGTGATTCCAAAAGAGATTCGAAAGAAGTAAAATAGTTTACAGAAAGAGAGGGACTGTAGAATACTCCAAGAAGGATTTTGTTCTGAGACAGGGAGACCTCAACCAGCAAATGCTCAGCAGAATCAACAGGGGTGGTTGACATGACGAACTAACAATTTTAAATGGAAAGTAGGATCTAAGATAGATCGCCACGCCCCCGCCACCCCTATTAGTGCGATCATTTCTAATTAGATGAAACCCGGGCAAAGAGTAAGAAGTAGAAGGCAGACAGGGTTTTAGCCAAGATTCTGAAACTAAAATAGCGTGAATATTTTGGGATTCAAATGACGCAAGCATGTCAGGATAATGAGCCGGAATGCTTTGGGCATTAATATGAATAGCATTGAAGTTATTCACACAGTCTGAGAAACAAGAATTTAAGGTAATGTTGAGTGAAGGAGAAGCAGTTGTACTGTGATAACTAACGTCACTATGTGTCTCATCATCTGAAGACAACGTCAGAAACAAATCACTGTCATTACAAATGTTTGAGGATAACATAAATGCTATATTAAAATATACAAATAAATTTATACTACTTTTATACACTTAAAAAATAAAATATAAATAAAAATGCAAGATCAGACAATACCTACACTATTACAACCACCAGCAGCATGAAAGAGAAAGCATATAACAATACAACAACTTAATTAAAGAAATAAAACAATCAGTTAAATAGTAAAACTTCCCAAAACTAGCTGTCTGACACCAATAAATTGTAAGAAGAAATTAAACACGTCAGACTAGGCAGTATGGGTTTATATGCCTTTGCCATACTAATAAACTAAAAAAGAAAGAAATCAAAGAATGCTTCTGCTTCTGTGGTTACAGGCTTACAGGTATATTACAATATAGACGACGAATATAGATTACTGACTTGGGTACCAATGTCATTATAAAGTTAATTAAACGTAAAAATTATTATCAGAAAATAGAAAACAAATAAAAAGAATTAACAATTAATCTACCTGTATTGTGCAATGATTAAAATAATTTGAGTAATATTCATCAAACCAGTGCAAACCCATTATGAAATTAATGGCATAGAAATCTATGGCAAAGGATAATATTAATAATAAATACCTGATAACCAAAAGTTACAAAAAACAAGAAGAAGAAGAAAAGTAGTAATAATATATGAATTGAGCTGCTGGAGTAAATGAATAAAAGCGGAATTACATGAGAAACACGCCACAACCATCATTTTTTCGTCATCTTCCTAGCCCTAGCTGTAGTAACACAGGGCTTGGGAGCCGAAGATGCCGCCACGGCCGTCGCCGGAGTCAAGGATGAGTTAGTAGGAACACTACCAGCTGCGTCAGGAATGGCGATCACCTCAGCCACGGTGTACACCCGGTGCTTCGTGCCATCGGACCCAAGCACCACAACATATCCGTCTCGTGTCCAACATTGCGAAACACCAAAACGCTTCCGAGCAGCAACGAATGCCTCATGACGGCCCTTAGTCATGAACTCAAATAGAGTAACTCCGCTACCCTTTAACTTGGTTTTGGTATACCAAACTTTGTCACGCAGATCCTGATCTTGAAATTTCACAAGCAGTGCACGAGGCTTGTCTCCGCGGGGGCGCCCTAAGCGATGGCATCTGGTGATAGATCCCTCAGTTATTTCTGGGATGTTCAGTCGCTCCGATAATAGCTTGCTCGTGCAATGCACTGGATTCCCATCTCGGGCTTCTGGCACTCCATGGACAAGCAAAATCTTCCTCCTGGTCCTTACTTCCATTTCCTCTTGCTTCCTACAGAGAAGCTGGAGTTGAAGTTGCAGGTTCTCAAGTGCTGACAGGACAAATGCCCTAAAGGTATTAAATTGTGCATTAATGTCGGAAGATGGGCTTGTTGCAGGGATGGATGTTCTGACCTCCCTCTGGAACTCATCCATACGTGAAGTGAAGTTCAGCGTTAGCTCTTCAATTGACTTCTTAAGCAAATCCATGATGTAAATTAAAGGTTATTTAAAGGTCAATGTCAGGTGACAGTGAAGTGGCAAAATAAGTTTTAAGTTGTGCACAGTGGAAAACAAATTATTAGTAATCAATGCTGGTGGATTTATGTAATTATAGGTACATTTATATACTTGATTGTTCTTTATTTACTATTTTTAAACTTTAAAAAATCAGCAACGATTTTAAATATGACAAAACACTTTGCGCCTACCCACCAAAAAAAAAAAAAAAAAAAAGTAGTGTTTATAGATATAAAGATTATTTTTTACTAAAAGCATTTATCAGAATATCAAGTCATAAAATAAAATATACATATATGCGCCACTAGTTGACCAGCAAACTCCAATGCCTGACCGCCAATGTACCATTAGTTGACTATATAGAGACATGTAAGTAAAACGAAATTTACAAAGAAAATAATGTTTAATAGTTAAAATTTTAATTAATAAAAGCTTTGAAAAGAAGATCAACAAAATCTAACAATTTTTAAACAGTAAATGGTAGGTATTTTTCCATTACCTTTACTACATAAAAACCTCTATTATTAGAGAGCACAGGGGCATTTATTACTTCGATATAGTGGAAGTTTTTGATGATACTAGATTTTAACAGGCTTCTCTGGCCATTTAAACGTATTTTCCATGGAAAAATTCATAGTGCTTACTTCAAATAAATCTTTTTCAACATTTTCAATAAGCCCTGGAAAATATTCTCCCTCATATGTAATAATTACATGATTTCCTTTACATATTCCTTTTTTCTTAGCTGATAAAACACTTAAGATTTCGTCTTCGGAATTCGATTTGGGTTTCTCTATTAGTTTGTATTCATTTTCTTTATTTATTATTATATCAGTTGTGTTACCGTCTGACTCACTATCACTCCGTATAATGAGTTTGTTTTGTTTCTTTTTTAATTTTATGCCTTGGACTTCACATTTTTCTCTCTCTACGGAGTCACTGGAGAGTGAACGAATTGGTTTCTTTACTTTACTTTTGCTTGTTTTCTTCTCATCTCGCTTTCTTTTTCTGTTTTCTATATCTTCTAACTTCTTTTGCGTTTCTTCTTTTTTTTTTCAAAGTACTCAATGAAATATCCTGTGTGTTGTTCATGTTCATGTTGTTAATGATGTTCCTTTGTTTTATCTTTATTGGAGAGTCTGATGGCCACAAAATATGGTTACCAAATGCAGGGCTTATTAGTTTTTGTTTTTGGGATATAAGCTGGACTAATTTATTTTTAGAAGGGGAAAATGTGTTGCTACCTAGTTAATTACTTGCAATCTGGAGCAGTAGATGAACACCGAATTACTGGAGCGCCTGGCGTAGTTTGAAAGAGTGACGGAGTCATATCCGCGCCGTATTATTAGACCAATCGCAAGCTTCTAGGGTGGGTGTTGAAGTTGATGCTTCCTGGGCTGATTGAACTAATTTGTTTTCAGTAATAGATACCGAATAGATTAACTGGACAGGCATTAGGAAACCTCGTTCCTAAGGCTGACCACAGCAAACAGCACAAAACATAACACTGGTCAACTATTGGACAACCACATCGTACAGCAATCATGCTTTAGGTTATATTTAACGAATCAATCAAATAAATGCGAAAAAAAACTACATTCTTGAATATATCTTTTAGCCAATATTTGACCACCGTGGACAGCTTTAGGAGCAGGTTAAAATTTGGGAGCCAAAGGATAACTACCCCCACGAGAAACCCTTATCCACATAAAACAGCAGAAATATTACTTTTAACACTTAAAAAAACTATTATCCTCAATCCATATATAATTCAACCAAAAAATATACAATAAATCAACTAGATTAAATAAGATTTACCAAGAAACCCATAATAAACATTCTTAGTGAATCAGACGCGTACTTACCGGGTGCCATCTTCACTTGCAAAGAACTCTGATTGGTCAACCAATATCGAGCTGACTCGTATACCAAGAGACTATAATAATGATTCCAATATGCAAAACAATAAAACTGATATTAAATCCTACCAATGTACGTTAAAATTGGTTTTTATTTGTGTTTTGGTCAACTATTGGTGCATGGTCAGCTAATAGAACATTGACCCTACGTGCATTCAATATTTAAAGTTTAAGCTTTAAAGGCATTATTATAGAAATTTGGGTATAGATATTTAGAAAGGACTTTCTACCTCGTACGTCAATCATCAGGGTGCATCACGAACAGTCGAGATTTTCATTGATATAAAAGTTTGTAGAAATATACACTCACTTTTAGTCATGTAGTTAATGAAATTACTGGTCCAAAGGTGTTTATGACTTGAACAGGAGTTTCAGTCAAAATGATGTTTATAACTTATTTTCATTAGTTAATATGCGTAGGTAAAACCAATGTTAGCCATTGTAAAACTTTTTTCACATATCACCACTGGAATGGTAATGACGCGAAATGAGCATTGTATTAAAAAAGGAGATATTTGTGAAGGTCTTGGTAGCTTTGAATACTTTTGAAACACACACACACACGCGCACACACGCGCACACACACACACACACACACCCACACACACACGCGCGCGCGCGCGCGCGCACGCGCGCACACACACACACACTCACACACGCACGCGTTCACGCGCACACGCTCACAGGCGCACGCTCACGTGCACGCGCACGCACACGCACACGCGCGCGCACACACACACACACACAGACACACGCACACACACACACACACACACACACACACACACACACACACACACACACACACACACACACACAACAGTTTTTCAGATAAGGCTCTTTCAGGATAAGTTCCAACGCTAAACGTTGAACGTCAGCATTGTTACTGGCTAGACCTTTAATTAACAGATCGATAAAATCATTGTGCTGCGACTAATACAGATATGATTTAAATAAGCAGATTGCCAAATCGATTGTAAATTATTTTTTATGAATTTTATAAAAATTGAAGTCTGTTGAGTATATTCTTTTAATAAAGAATTATGACGTTTATAACAATACAAATGATATACACATCCTGTTGTTACTTATCACTGTAAATATCGGTGAAGTTAAAGTGGCAATAACAAAAATATTAAATAATTGTATGTAATGAACAGCACATATAGATGGAATATTTTATACGTGGTAAAGCCACGCTGCAGCAATATTGTGGTTTTAGCATGAATGTATCGGCTCAACCACGCTCTCATAGAACCAGCGTAAAATAGCAGCTTAATGCTGCTGGGTTTTGTATGGTGAGTGTAGAGAACCGGAGACCCGTTTTACAGGAATCGAGGCATTCCATCTTAGTCCTCAGGGGTGATAACGCATGTGCGTTTTGATTCTTAATCGAGGTTAAATGTAGATGTCTACGGGCCACAGCATTTACTTACCATTAGATGGACTGTGTGCTCGTTCGTCAACCTTATCCTATAAAGAAAGAACTGACAGCATATCGGCAGCGCGGTGCCGACCGTTTGGCTGCGGCGCTATTGACAGCATCATCGATTAACGCAGGAGTTTTGCCGATGACTTGCGGCCTAGTGCCAGTCTACGAATATCTACTACTCAATATCGTCCCGTGGGTGGGTGTCGTAAGTGGCGACAGGGGGACAAAAAGCAGGAGATGGGCAGCAGCGTCTTCCTTATAACGACTAAAATATAAAAAACAGTGTTTGCCAACTCGCATGCCAAGTGTGGCAACTATGGCAAATATCATGTGAAAGGAATGAAAGGGGCCTGTGTTCTGCAGTGAACTTTTGATAGCCTGTAAGGGTAACGGTCACTATTTGTCAATGACGTGTAATTTAAGTATGTCTGAAAAATTCCTAGAGTGGGAGAAACTATTTTGTTAAAAGAAAATCTTGGTAGTTTCTTTAAGATAAGGTAATGTAAACAATTGGTAAAATTATAAAGATTTTGTATCCGACTTCAATATAATTGAAATGAGAACATCATAGTATCCAAAGTCAATTAAATAGGCATTATTAAAGATAACTTAAAAACTACTACTACTACATTATATATACTACAGTCTACTACTATAGTATATACTAACTAAATTTATATGGGTGCACACGGAAAGCAACAGCTTTCAGACAAAAAGAGAATCATCAAAATCGGTTTACCCAGAAAGGAGTTCTGAGTATGGAGTGTAAGGAGTACAGACTGTGTATTAAAAAGTGTCCATAGAAAACCGTTAAATAAGGGTGGCGCCACTATATCAACGGGTTAAAATTTAAAGGACGTAATATTAATGGGATAGACGACATTTTCAAGGTTATATTTACTAAATAAAATTATTTTAGATTTTAGAGCTACTGAGCAGTTTAGCAGCACACTTCAAACCGTCGACAACTGCTAAGTTCATTTCATCCCAGTAGCTACTCCAGCGCTGTTGTGGAGAGTTTTTGAACTGTTATTTACTGCTTACAGATGGCCACTTTTCAACTATTCTACTATGGGATCTGGCACTCCTTACTTCTACACTCTATAGTTCTGAGGTAACACACATAAAAAACAACATACAGTTGAATTGAATACTACCTTCTTTTTGAAGTCGGTAAAAAAGTAAAAAGTACACACAACTTTTTTTTTTTGGGGGACCGTTGAAGGGGGGGGTGGTGTTGTGTTTGGGTGGGGGGAGAGGTTTTTTTTTGGTGTCCCTCTTTTTTCAAGAGGAAAACATTTAAAGATATATGTTTTGTGGGCACAGGGTGTTTTTGTTTTTTATATTTTTTTTCGTAAAAATTTTTTTTTGTGGGCGGAAATACCATCAAAAAATAAGGTTGGTGTGTTTTGTGGGTGGGGGGGGAGGAGTGGTTTTTGGGACTTTCAGGTAATTCTGGTACGAGTACTCGTTCACTTTGCTTGTCGGGCCAATATCACTGGCATTCTGTTATATCCTTGTGATACCTGTTTTGCAAGACGACATGTAGATCTTCGTGGGTGTTAAAAGGACTTTATTTACAAAATAATAAAAATAACAACAAAAACCTCTTAGTTTTTATATTTTAAGACGTAATACGTTGTATAACGTCTTAAAATACACTTTTGCGATATAACAATCTTTTGCGTTGTGTCAATTTGATTTTTTCAAAGTTCAAACTACCCATGTCGTTACTCTTGGAAAACGGATAAGTTTTACGTCGTTACTTTAGTAGCACTTTAGTAGTAAACTTAGTGATTATACTCTTTGTACATACACAACTTTCAAAATAACATTATTCAAACCTAAAATATCAGATATTCCTATCTCATAAGATAGAGGAATTGAATTACAAAAACTAACAATCCACCAAGTCTGACTGGCTAAAGCAGCCCATAGAACTTTACGTGGTAGAGCCATGCTGCAGTTATATTAGTAGTATAGTTGTAGCACGAATGGGTCGGCTCGACCGGGGAAGGACCACGCTCTCACAGAATACCAGCGTGAAATAGTAGCTTAATGCTGCTGTATTTCGTATGGTGAGTGCAGAGAACCGGAGACCCTTTTTACTGGAAACGAGGCATTCCATCTTAGTCCTCACGGGTGACAACGCATCTGCATTTTGATTCGTAATCGAGGATAGATGTAGATGTCTATGGGCCACAGCAACCACTTACCATCAGGTGGACTGTGTGCTCGTTTGTCACCCTATCCTATAAAAAAAATAGAACCTTGAACTAACTTCAAAAGAAGGAGTTTACGGATGTATTGTAACCTCTGAGGACTAAGATGAAATGCTTCACAGTCTGCCTGACTATACTGTAGTGGGGTGCAATAAAATGGGGAAACTATCTTATTGCAATGCGGGCAGCGAGTCTTTTACGTTAGCAATAGCAACTCGCACGAGTTACTCTGGTAATAGTTTGGGGTATTCATTATACAACTTTATTACAAAATTATAAATTTCTACGTCCAATAACTTTTTAAAAATAAAAATTTAATTTTTTTTTGAAGTATAATAAGATGTTTGGAATCCGCCATTTAATAATTATTCCAAAGAAATAAACGTCTCGCTTCTGAAGGGAATCTAAAGTTCTCCGAACAAGAGAACTTGTCTAAGTGACGGTAAGAGAATTATGTGTTAAATAAGCCACAATTTTGGTGTGGGGCTCAAGGGACACTCTCACTATAACCTACTTTCGCTGATATACTTTCTATTTTTTGATCAAACTAATATTATCAACACGTTTCATTTGTTCACCTGTTTATAATATGCTAATTAAGCTCTTTAATAAAATATGGGTGTTTCAGGTCGATAAATATTTATTGGACGTATAAAACTATAGTAATAACAAAAACAAAATACCGTTTATATTTACCAAGATGAGTGATTGATAGAGGTGATTGGGAAACTCGCAATTCTCACGACACCCACGTATCATCTCAGGGAGGAAGAAGTACCTGAAAACCAGCGCTTCATGGAATCTTAGTCCCATGTAAGCATAAGCTGAGTCACCTCCGATTGCCTAAATCTAATTAAGATTAATTACTTAGTTTATGTAAACATGTTTTTCAAATGTGCCACTAAACTGATATTTATTTATTTGTTGTTTATTTCTCCCACATAATCTGGTCACGATAGTAATATATGGCTGATTGGAGCAATAAGTTTATTTAAATAATATGCAATGCGTTCGAAAATTTGGAGATATTAAATATTTTGAGGTATATAACGTTATATAAAATTAAATTAGTCGTTCTACTCTCATTCTACTCATTCTTGTTGAACGCATAGAGAAATCCATCAAATATCAAGTAGTTTTAAAGTTTTATTGTTGATTTTTGAATTTTCACATAAAAGTTACCCATCAAACAAATTATAACCTAATTGAATATAAAAGTGGAACAGTTTTTCAGAAATTTTATTCTAGCAACTGTAATAATTTTATTGTATTTATAATTTGCAACTGTAATAATTATATTATTTTTTTATATTGTATTTTGTCCTCTGAACAGGCCCTTAAGCAAATACACAGACGTGTTTAAGCGATTTTGTTCCGTATTATTTAGTCGTTTAGTATTATATTTCATTAATTAGGCATCTGGATTGTTATAGTCATGTTAACCCTTGTCAACCATTTTAATTGTCACTCAGAGTAATTACATACAATTTGTCACCGATGAGTTGTCAGGTGTAAGTACATTCACGAATTTGTTTAGCGATAAGGATGTAGGCAAATACTCTTTGTCTGACAAACTGCTATCGGCGTTACTCAAACGAAATAGCTCGTAGTTTATTAGTCTTAAAAATCACAAAGATAAATTATGAAATAATGCTTCCTTTTCATCAGTCCCTTAACAGGCCTTTAATTTCTTTTAACTATTATTAGCAAGTGATTGACTGTTATCCCACAGGATGAAGTTGATAAGTGTTTCTTTTTTCTCAAACAAGGGTGACAAGCGAGCACGCAGTTCATCTAATGAAAATAGTAATGTAGCACACGTTACTATTTTCCAACCTTTTAAATTTAACTTTGTTCCATAAAATTTTATTCAATCTTGGCTTGAAGACCCACATGGTTACATATTGGTCTCACACACAGAAGAACAATCAGAAGTTCTTGTAATGGCTTTTTTCTTAGACTTTCTATCTAATCTGCACTTTTAGAGGTCCCTACAGTTTTACTTTATTGTTCAAAGGAGTACTATGTTTGTTTGTGTGCGTGCGTGTGTGCGTGTATGTTTATACGATCGTACATTAGTGATTTTTTTCGTATTGCATAACTGGGTTGAAATAATAATATCATCTTCAAACCGATTTTGATTCTTAAGTTTAAAAAAATGAACTTACGAGTCATGTAGAAATTCATCGTGTTGGCAATCCGAGTCGTATTTTTTACATCAAAATTACTAAAACTATTTTGGCTTGTGTAGAATGAACTTGTTTAATTTGCTAATCTACTCATTTTTTGTCTTAAATATTTCTGATCAAATTTCACTCGAGAATGGATAAGACCCTGCATTTTCAACAAGTTCATTATTCTGACATTGAAACTTAAGCAAGCTTTTTAACATTGTGTGTGTATTAGAGAGATATTATTAATGGGAGATAAGATAAAACGTAATCAAATACACTAATTGAAGTAACACACGGCTGCCGAACGTTTAGAGCAAGTTACGGTGCAGTGTTACAAGTGGATCGAACCAAGATGGACCCGAACTCAGTGTCCGAGTTAGAGAAAATCAACCAAAGTGCCGTTGAAAATGCAGGCGATGTGACGAAAGAGGATTACTATTCAAAAGATAATAACCCATTTCGAAGACAGGTTTGTTGTGTTCAAATTTTTAATTTTGTATATATTTTTCATTAATTTGAGAAATGTTTTGGAATAATTGAACGTTAACGTTTATATTTCTTAAAAATTTTAAAACTATGGAAAATAAACGAAATAAACATTTACATTATACTAAAAATGTTTATAAATTTCGTTGTATGTACCAATAAGATAAAACCGGAACATTTACTGACATGCAGAAAAATTAAACGGTTTCAGTAATAAGAACAGCTATTTTAAATATAATATATTATAGTTAATTTGAAATAATAAAAACTATAGAATATTATACCTTACTATATATACTTACTAGTAGCATTGGAAGTTCTTATATATTTCGTATAAAATGCATAGTTATATCATGATTTGGGAGAACAAAGAAATTGTTGCTTTTTAAAACACATTGCTTTTAAAAACGTTAACCTCGTTTCTATAGACAAGCTTTTAATTTATCAATATTTTTTTGTATTTATATGACCAAAAATTCATTTTTGTCATTATAAAAGTGACGTCTACTATTTTATAGGCATTTATAATTAAAATTGTATAACTTAGATTCCAACAGATGAACTTTAAATTAAAATTAAACAAAAAAAATGTTTTTAGCAATAAAATGAAGTATCTAAATTAATTGTGAATATGATAACACGGAGAGATAAAAAAATGTAGGTACTTATTATATTAGATGCTTAGTAGGTAGTGAACGTTACTTATGATATTATAATGAAAAATGAGGTACGCACTAAAATAAATTATGTTTTATCACTTTTAGATTAGATAGAGATAGATAAAAATGGTACTAATTATCACTTTCACTTTGCAAAATTATGGTATATGTCTCATTTTGAGAGGTATAGTGGTATTAATTATACATACGTTATTAAACAAAAAATATTAATAACTGGAAAAAACATAAATTTTACGAGGTAGAGCCACGCTGCAGTTATATTATGATTGTAGCACCAATGAGTCAGCTCGACCGGGGAGGGACCGTGCTCTCACAGAACACCAGCTTAAAATATGATGCTGTGTTTCGTATGGTGAGTGTGGAGAACCGGAAATCCTTTTTACTGGGAACGAGGCATTCCATAGTAGTCCTCAGGGGTGATGATCAAATACCTAGCAGATTGGAATCCACAATTTTTAAGATTTCGCAGTGCGTATCCTAAACAATTGGTCCACTTTCGCTAACAAACTTGTTCCAAGAGGGCGGTAAAAAGGACACCATAAAAAGTAAGATCATCTTTTATACATGTAAATGCGATAATAGACACAAAGTGGTAGTATGTATGGGGATGCTGTGATCCACAGACACTTACATCTTATCTCTATATTGAGCCGAAGCCGTAAAAACCACGTCGAAGCAAGTCAAAAATCAAGGTTATGTTGACAGTTTTCTTCGATCGTCGAGGTGTGGTGCACTCCGAATTCCTCCGACCGGTCAAACTGTCAACAAGGAATACTATTTGAGTGTTTGCGCGAAGCTATTCGTAAAAGGAGGCCGAAATTATGGGCTGACAACTCTTGGTTTTTGCACCACACTAATGCACCGTCGCATATTGCATTGATTATTCGTGAGTTTTTCGCAAAAAATTCAACCAATATCGTTCCACAACCACCGTATTCGCCTGATTTAGCTCCGTGCGACTTCTGGCTAGTCAGCAAACTCAAGCGACCGCTCCGGGGAAACCGTTTTGAGTCAATTGAAGACATTAAACGTGAATCGCTACGCGCATTGAAGGCTATTCCGGAAATTAGCTTAACAACTGTTACGAGGATTGGAAAAAACGTTGCCATAAGTGTATTGCGGCCGGGGGGGGGGGGGGATTACTTTGAGGGGGACGAAATTGTTTTGGCAGAATAAACATTGAAGTAATATGTACTTACGTACTAGAACAGCTGTCTCAAACAAAAAATGTGCGCTACTCTGTGTTCCCGCGGTTGGTTTTTTTGTCATAGAACAAACATACGTAGAATGACCCGTAGGTTACATTATATTGTTAAAAAGGTAAATTATATCGAGAACAATATTTAAATTTTGTCATTTATTTTGTATATTATATTTGTTTATTTTATATAACATTACATAATATTATATCACAATTACATATTAATGATATTTTTATCTGAATATTTTAAAAGGTATCTATGTCAAATATAAATAAAACATACTTATATGTTTAACAAAACTTATTAACATAACATTTAAATTACAAATATATTTATTTAAATTAGAATAAGAGTCGTTCATAAATACTGGGCATGCAAGAGTTAAAAATGGACGAATTTATTCCACTTTGACTTTGATGTGAAAACCTAAAAATAAAATAAAAGAATAATAAGCAGATTTAAACATGAAAAATTTAGCCTAATTATATAACTTATATATGTTTAACTACAAAAAAATGTGTATAATAATATATTCGTCCTACACTTAAGTACCCACAGAAATGTCGCATCTGAACATATTAAATTATTAATCTATAATACTTTTTTATTGATTAAGTATCTTATTAACCGATGAAAAGTAATTACTTGGTTTTTACTGACATTTCTTCAATTATTTGTGCAATATCTTAGTACACAAGACGGCATATTTTTATCAAGAGATTTTTTTTAAATCAACACAACACGTGACAACTCTACAAGCGACTAGCGAGTGACTGATCAAAGTGCGGTGTATGCACCGCAGTTGAGTGGAACAGAGTATGCGGTGTCGCCTCTAGTACGTAGTACGTAATAGCTCAATGAGAATAAATAAAGAATTTTAAAATTATGAACAGTCTTAATATTTTTTGCCCACAGTATTATATAAAAATTAAAAACCAATTGCTGTCCGTTAGTCTCGCTAAAATTCAAAAACGGCTCGACCGATTTTGATGAAACTTTTGGTGTGTATTGGAGTCCCTGGATGGTTGGTCAGTTGGTACCGGTAGGTGGCGCTGTTGTCTAGATGCAGAAATCACGCGTGCAAAGCCAGGGCGGATCGCTAGTTCTCAAATAATAATCAAAATGCAGGGGCGGTGTCATCATTGAGGACTAAAATGTTTCGTTACCAGAAGAAGGGTCTCCATTTCTCGCTACTAACCATCACTTTATGAAAGAACTTCCTAAAGCAAAATTTTCGTTATTGAACAATTTCTTTATAACACGCTTTGGCTGTAATGAATATCTTGTCTTGTTTTTTTTTTAAAAACGTTACCCCTACACTAGGATTTTCTCCTGTATTTTGGTGGCAGGTTACAAACATAAATTGCACAACGACAAACATCAAGACCCGGAACAACTGTTAGTAAACCATATACATATGTACTTGTTACGTGCGGGATTCGAACCCGCGACCCCCAGCGCAGCCACTCATTGCTAAGCCACTGCGCCATGGAGTTGTCAATAATAATAACGAATAACTATAGATAACACAGCATTAAGGTCGGTATCATGAGTATATATTATGTAATTTGTCCACAATTACTTTCAACACTTATTTTACTAGCAGCAGTTATTTTAACAACTCGTTATAGGAGTTTCCACAGAAAAATATTCAGTGGATTCATGAGAGATGACTGATGAGAAAGAGGACTAGCAAATAATTTAATCCTTGGTAACAGTTAACCTTGTTAACCACGTATGAAACAGATAAGCGTCGTTACGGATAAACAAAACATATCCAGTCTCAAAAACCAGTTATTTTTTCTAATCGGAAGCTATAACTCAAGCTGAGATTTGTACGCAGACCTAAATCATGTAACATTAATATACGAGTATATTGTATAACGCAATAATAAACGAGCTGGCTCTATCGACATTACTATAATAAATAATATATATATATATATGTTAGTAGTTTGTCATTTGACGTGGTAGAGCCACGCTGTAACTATACGTATATATATATATATATATATGTGGATTACTCGAATAGTACGTATTATCCTTAATTATTACAGAGATAAAGTAAACGCGCTGTGCTTAAATGAGAAACAAGGTTAACATGTTTTAAAGTTACATGACAATGACCTCAAAAGGGTCTCCAAACGGACGGATCGCAAGATGAATAACAAGACAATGATGACCTTACATTGTGTACTTACGCCGGTAGATGGAAGCAGGCGTAGGAACAGTACGCTCGAAGTTGTTGATGAATGAAGAATTTACGTAAAAATTGTCCGACTAGGTAAGTTGAACCGAGAGGTCAATCAACAGATTCAACTCGGCTGGGTGGCTTTCGAGAGATTACGGCACATCTTATCGTCGTGTATACTTCAAAACACAATAAAACAAGTGCGTGATGACAGTGACGTCGTATGATCTGAGACGTGGTCCTTCTCTGCTGGCATAATCAGGAAGCACAAGATCGCAGAGTAAGCTACTCGTATGAAGAGGGTTATGTCCGGAGTTTTTTAATAGAACTAGAGTAACCGGTATTGTCTAAAAGATCAGTAAAATGAATTAACAAAGGACCATACCAAGCCCTATAGCTCAAAAAACTGAAAATCGATGGGGAGGAAAAATTTTCGAGTGGAAGTCTCGTACCGGCAAGCGAAGGCGGCCCTTCACCATAATGAGTGACCAAGAAAGATTTGTGGGGAGTCGATGTGTGCAACTTTCTCTAGGTCTAGGTTATCGCAATGGGTAATGTATGACATTATTCAAAAATGTTTAAATGTAGATTTTTTCTTCAAAATTGAAGACATCTCTCCCATGTCTTTATAGTTAAAATTTCTCTTCTTCATATTCTATTTTAATACGTTTTGAATTACCTGAGCACGTTCAAATTACAAGTCAAATTACCGACTATATTTCATACAGGATTGATTCCTGTATCGATTTACGTACATTATTTGTAAATATAAATCTAGCAATAATTTATATAATATCATATATGATATATTTTTAGCTTGTAAAAATCTACAAGATATTTCGATGTAAAAGTAACGCTAAGAAAGTTTAGGCGCGTGAACAATGGAATTACATACATGCTTTTCAAGGCACGGGGGTAGAACACAGCCTATTTAATCACTCGACGATTTTATCAAACCCATAGAATACTATAATACACAATAGAATGGCTGTCAACTTTATTTTATACGACGATAGGCGTCGCCGGGAGCACACATACAAGCAATAACGTCGTATCATCACTACTACAAACCCGATTCGCTGTGTTGACAGACAGATTTTAATACATATCTATTTGTAAATAGCGTGCAATTTGGCATTTTCTAAATAATTTGCATGGGAAATTTGGAAACGATTGTAACGTCGAAACACATAATATCGTGTTGACGTTTATACGTGTGAATTGACGTGTTAGTGACATTTTAGTTGTCACACGGGCTCCGCCCACTCCCCGGTTCTATTATGTATCTATTAAAGTATTCTATGATCAAACCAAACAAAATAATACAAAATGTAATGAATATGATGAATATAATATAATAATGAAAATATGATTATGATAATGTTTTGATATTTTGCTAGAATACGTATATGGCTAATACAAAGAATCTTGTTTTGCGATCATGATTCATATGTTATTCTTAGCTGTCGTTTTTAATTCATAAGCTTGTGTTATTTAAATTATGGTTTTATTATACTATGACTGTCTTGTTTGTCTAGTGGTTGTAGTAGTGCGACTGCTGATCACGAGGTCCCGGGTTTTAATCCCGGTTCGGTCTAAAATATCAGTTATTGAGTTTTTCTGTCAAGAAATTCTCAGTAGCTGCCCGGAGTTAGGAAGTTGGCGGTGTCTCACCCCGTGCCTGGGAAAGCACGTAAAGCCGTTGGTACTGCGCTTGATCTTCCTTCGATCGTGTCGGTTTACCGTCCCATCGGACTATGAGGAATAGTGAGTGCACCTGTGCTTGCGCATACACTTGGGCACTATAATCCTGTCTTTCGCCGATAGCTAGTCTCCGTTGAGGCATGCCGCCGTGTCCGAAATTCGGTCTGGAGGACATTACATTACACAAATCATTGCCGAGTAAGTGACGTAAGAGAATCCACTATTTAATATCATTCCGTAGGACAGAGAAAAACTGAAACAGAATATGGGTACTAGCATCTTCCTGATGACATCTGAAATTAATAAAAGAATACTAGGTCGTATGCGGATGAAAAATCCTAGTAAAAAGCACAGTGGTGGACCGCCAAGCATCATGATGGTGAGGATGGTATCTTTGATTTTGACGTGATGTGCGTTTATGAAATTTGACGGAAAACTTGCTCAGAGCACTCCCCGTGGTAGATGCGATAGAAAATGCAAAGGGATGCAACATTCCTATTTCCAGTGAATCGAGCCGATCAGAAAGAACTCGGTCGTCGACGCTTCTGCGCCGGATGCGGTCAAGTGAAGTGAAGTGGAAGTAACTGGGATGCCCCCGCCCAGAGATGAGAACAGTATTCCATGTGAGGCCGAACTTGCGTTTTGTAAAGTTGCATGCGATGTGTCGGCATGAAATACTGTCTCGCTCTGCTGAGCACGCCAAGCTTTTTAGAGTCCAATTTGGCCTTCCCCTCCAAGTGATCACTAACCTGCACACTATTCGAAATGTCGACGCCGAGGATTTTGATGCTAGCTGAGGCAGTGAGGGGAGTGCTTTGAAACTGAGGAGCTATAACATAGGAGTTCTTATTAGAGGTAAACGCGCAAACTTGTGTCTTTTGGGGATTGAACTGGACTTGGTTTAGTCGCCACCAATCCGAGACTTTGTTCAGCAAAGACTCGACTCCAGACACAAGTTTGTCCCGGTACTCAGTAACGTTTTCGTTCGTTCAATCTTTTAAAAATAAAAAAGTTACTATTGCGTAGTGCTATAAGATTGAAGCGTTATGACCCCTTTTTTTCCAAGAGATCGTCTCGGATGGTAAAAGTTTCTTATTAATTTCTGCTACCAGAGAGCGAGAGAGCTAATGAAATTGCAGGGTGTGCATTACATCTTAGTCTTTAGATGATAATATATGAGACTAACTGTTCCCCGCGACTTCATCCGCGTGGAATCTAATTCGATTGGATTTAAAGGATTTTACCTAAAATAGGAGTAGTCCTAGCTCTAACTCTTTTCCTAAAATAAAAGTAGCCAAAGTTACTCCTTATAATATTAGCTAACTGCCAGTGATAATACCATTAAAATCGGTTCAGCCATTTTGGAGATTAACCGGAAAAAACACAAATACTGACAGATTTATTAAAAATTGTTTTTCTTTATTTAATAAGTACCGTTTATACTTTCATACGCATTTAGTAAAAAGCTGTTATTCTGTCATTACAATAATGTTGCTGTGTTTCGTATGGTGAGTGTAGAGAACCGGAGACCCGTTTTATTGGTATCGAGGCATTCCATCTTAGTCCTCAGGGGTACATCGCACTCATCGGGACGCATCTGCATTTTGATTCTTAATCGAATGTAGATGTCTATGGGCCACAGCATCCACTTACCATCAGGTGGACTGTGTGATCGTTTGTTACCCTTTTCCTATGTATATAAAAGATAATAGATACACAAATGAAAAAATCAAAAATTTTGTACAACCCACTTCAATATAAATAAAATGAGAACATCATCAAATGTATTCTGAGTCAATTAAATAAGCATTATTTAAGGATAGCCTAAAAACTACTTGTCAGATCTTAATCAAATTTATATGGGACCACATGATAAGCATCAGCTTTCAGATAAAAAAGAATCAT
This sequence comes from Parnassius apollo, assembly GCA_907164705.1. Taxonomy (NCBI): domain Eukaryota; kingdom Metazoa; phylum Arthropoda; class Insecta; order Lepidoptera; family Papilionidae; genus Parnassius; species Parnassius apollo. The sequence continues at coordinate 7,095,680 of CAJQZP010001593.1, read as the reverse complement.
CAAATCAAATTTCCGAGACAACTCACGTTAAAAAAAAAACATACAGTCGAATTGAATACCTCCCACTTTTTGAAGTCGGTTGAAAAATGTGGCGATGGACAGTGACTGAACGCCACAACATGGCGGCATGAGAGCGTTCATCACACCATTGGACCCCATTAGAGAATCCGTTCCATTGGTGTCGTTTTGCAATAGGTGGCGGTTTATACACTTCGTACGCCTCGCGTAATCATCCAGACCTTTTTAATTTTTTCGTCTAATTTATTATTGCCTTATTACGAGATTTTTCCGGATCGATACGACTTAGGACCTTCAAGAAAAGAGCCCATTCCTTTTTAAAAGGCCGGCAACGCATTTGCTATTCCCCTGGTGTTGCAGTAGTTCATGACCGGCGGTAAATAATAAAAATAAACGGCTTACCATCGTGTGAGCCGTATGCTAGTTTGCACCGCCTCCTATAAAAAAAATTACGAAACACCAGATCAATTCAAATGATAAACGTGGCAGAGCTATTCTGCAGCTTATTATAGTTGTGGCACGAATTGGTCGGTTTAACCAGATATGCACACTCTCGCAGAATATCTGCATAAAATAGCAGCTGTGTTTTGTATGATGAATGCATGATATGCATTAGAATATAGCATAGAATGCAATGATACCCCTTTTAACCGTAAACGAGGTATTCCATTTTAGTCCTCAGTAATGGCAACGCATCTGCAATTTGATTCTTAAGCTGTAACTTTGAAATTGACAATGGTTACCCTAACAATCAAGCTCAAACACTGCGAACTTTCAACTCTTAAATTTTTCTAAATACAAAATATACCGGTAGACTGGACTCAACAAACCCAGTAGCTAAAACAGTAATAAAATGACAGTGGACTTTGATACACTGTGATGATGAAGACCTAAGAAATAGGAGCATTTTTTTCTGCCAGAAGATATTTACTTGACAGAACACCTTTAGGTACTTTACTTAACCCTTATCTTTGAGTTCTGAAGTGTTTGCTAACCTGATGTAACTGTAATGCGGACTAACTAACAGATAGACAGCAGTCAGGAGTGACTAAACATTTTATCTAAAAACTTACGAGAAATTTATAAGATGAAATATATGATATAGGATGATAATCTTATATCAATATAATGTTCCATAAATAGATTTTACCATTGATATAAATTACGTAGTATATTATAATAAGTCTATGGATCTTACCTAAACGAAGCCGGGGCGCTAGTCACAAATTTTATGATGGCTGTATCCAGACAAAAAAAATACTTATAGTTAAGTATTCAAGATCAAATAATTTGAGTAATATATTATAAAACCAGTTAATTCATAGACTTATGCGTAATTTAAATATTAAAATTATTTTAATCTAAGAGGATGTTCTCATACCATTCAAAAAGTTGCTAGTGATTTAATTTCCTCGTTACTTTTTGATTTTTGTAGCAAACTTAATTAAAATGGAAGAATATTAACAATATGATATTTAAGGTAATGTCTTAGAAAGATGTGACAAAAATGTAAACACGAAAATCAAGTAATACTTTACATAGAATAGACGTTGTTGATATTTTTGTATTAAAACTTTAAAATTATTTACGTAAACAATTAACGGTAACGGTTAACTTTGTTGATAATAAAATTTACGGGTATACATTGCGATAACGAAAATAAAAATAACTAATTTATGTACTGGATAAGGTACTATTTGTAAGAAACAATAGTAATTTGTTTGTTATATTAAAAAGCAAGAGATACCCTTTCCAAATAAGCTTCACGTCTAATAGAACTAAACTTTTAAACAGCAGTGTATTTTGTATGATTCCTAGAGTATATAATCATTTACTCTCATTTACTATATCTTCAAAGAGTAATTTATTTAAAAATAGAGTGAAGAAAGTACTTTTAGAAAAATCTTATTATTCGATAAGGGAATTTCTTGAAGACAAATTATTAGATGTGGCGTCATAACTGGCTGACTTGCACTGTGACATTTAATGTGACATTTAATTTACAAAGTTGACATTGTTATTTCATAGTAAATCTTATTATTAGACTTAATTTAATAATTATTTAGACATTTTTATTTGATATACCCATAATGATCTCAATTTACTGATTTATATTGAACACTATAGCTTCTTATTGTAAATTTTTGCATGGCATGAGCCTAAATATGGCGATCAATAATGTAAATTCACCACCGTAACACTGTTGTATACCTATATTGCGCTAATAAAGAATTGAAAACTGTATGTTTATATATATATATATATATATATATATATATATATATATATATATATATATATATATAATGGATTGATGTACATATTTCCATTCAGTTTAGCGTAATAACGTCATTATCATGATTGTTATTATTTATTATAACTTCAACTATCTAAATACGTCCGTCTAATCTTACCCTGGTATAAACATTTTGTTTTCACAATAGTGATGTCAAAATAAAGAATATTTAACGATTTCCTTTTTATAACTTTCTATGACGTCTAATATAACACTTACAAAATCAAAATAAATTGTTTTCGTGTAGTGGCGGTGTAAGAATATCCACTACTCCATATCATCCCGTGGGCGTCGTAAGAGGCGACAGAGGGAAAAGATCAGGATATGGGCAGCAGCTTTATCATTAATATTTAACAATTAAAAAAAAACTGCGTTTGCCGAACCGCTTGCCAAGCGTGGCAACTATGGCAAATGTGCCCTCTTTTTTTGCGCCTGAAGCAATTAAGGACAACCCTCCGGTAACGGGGGAGGGAGGTGGTGTGCTTATAGCATACCACGCAGCCGGCTGCGTGGTTATGTGGAGACTTTTACCCACTAAACTCCACATTTAGGGATTGGCTTACTGATCTGACGAGAGATCTTTAAGCCGTAAACAGTAAGGAGGGCGCAAGCGGCGAAAAGCCGCCTAGAAGTATGCCTAACTAAGGCAGATTAAGGGATGTGTTAAATAGGCTGGGCCTGAGCCGCCAGGAGGCAGTTCAGGTCAGTCGAAAGCTTGTTGGGGTGGTCCGAGAGAGAGTTTCTCGGTCTGCGCACACTATAGCTAGTGTGAAGAGGGGCTGCATAGGCAGCTGTATCACGAATGAGGCAATTTGAGTGGGAATGTCCCCTCTACGAAGCAATCTTTGAGTGCCGCCTATGTTCAGCACTTTAATAGGCTGTAAAGATAACGTGCACCAATCCAGAATCTCGAAACCTTTCAGCTCGAGTTAAGTAACCGCTTTCAGTGCCTAGAAGATTGCAATGCAGTGGACGATATGAATGAGCATCGTTTCCGGGACACCTGAGATTTTTAGTGTAATTGAGAGGTTCTATGGGCAGCTGTACACATCATCGTTGGAGCCACACGCAAGTGTGAGTAACAATCCAAGAGCAAGTCTTATCCGACACTATTGCGATGATATCCCGGACGTCAGTCTGAGCGAGATTTGAATGGCTCTCCAGCACCTTAAAAACGGCAGGGGCCCAGGCGAGGATGGAATTACAGCGGAGCTTCTGAAAGCGGGTGGAACACCGGTACTTGAAGTCCCTCAGAAGCTCTTCAATTCCGTCCTCCATGATGGCACTACTCCAGAGGCGTGGAGCAGAAGTGCGGTAGTCTTGTTCTTTAAGAAATGCGACAACGCTCTCTTGAAGAACTACAAACCGATTTCCATTCTGAGCCGCGTCTACGTGCTGTTTTCGAGAGTGATTACGAATCGCACTCAGGCTCGACGACTTCCAGTCTCCCGAACAAGCCAGTTTCCGAAAAGGCTTCTGTACCATAGACCACATACATACACTGCGGCAGATTGTACAGGAGACCGAATAGTACAATTTGTCACTTTGCCTGGCGTATGTGGACTATGAGAAAGCCTTTGATTCCGTCGAAATTTGGGTGGTGCAGTCCCTTCAGCGGTGCCAAGTTGACTGTCGGTATATCGAAGTGGTGAAGTGTTTTTACAGTAGGGCTACGATGGCTATCCGAGTACAGAACCAGAGCCCGAAACCTATCCAACTGCAGAGAGGTGTAAAACAGGGTGACGTTATATCCCCGAAACTCTTCACCGCTGCATTGGAAGACGTATTCAAGCTACTGGACTGGAAAGGATACGGTATTAACATCAATGGCGAGTACTTCACTTACCTTCGATTTGCCGACGATATAGTCCTTATGGCAGAATCGCTGGAGGACTTAAGCACTATGCTCAACGCCCTCAATAGTGCCTCCCAACGGATAGGTCTTAAGATAAACGTGGACAAAATAAAGATCATGTTTAATGTCCATGTCACACCTATGCCGGTAATTGTTGGGAGCACTATACTCGAAGTTGTTGACGAGCACGTTTACCTGGGACAAATAGTCCGACTAGGTAAGTCCAACTTCGACCGAGAGGTCAATCAACGGATTCAACTCGGCTGGGCAGCGTTCGGGAAATTACGACATATATTCTCGTCAGGTATACTTCAAAACCTGAAAACTTATTTGTACAACCAGTGCGTGTTGCCAGTGATGACTTACAGATCTGAGACGTGGTCCTTTACTGCTGGCCGTATGAAGACGCTCAAGGTCACTCAGCGTGCTATGGAGAGGGCTATGCTCGGAGTTTCTCTGCGTGATAGACTCAGAAATGGGGATACCCGCAGTAAAACCAGAGTGACCGACATAGCCCAACGGATTAGTAAGCTGAAGTGGCAATGGGCCGGCCATATAACTCGAAGAACCGATAACCGATGTGAAAGAAAGGTTCTCGAGTGGCAGCCTCGTACCGGTAGGCGTAGTGTAGGGCGACTCCCCACTAGATGGAGTGACGACCTGGTAAGATACGCAGGAATTCGATGGATGCAGGTGGCTCAGGACCGTGCTTTGTGGCATTACTTGGGGGAGGCCTATGTTCAGCAGTGGACTTGAGGGCTGTAATGATGAATGATGAAAGGTAAAGGTAAAGGCAATCCTACCCTGGCATATTCAATTCGACTGCATGTTTCTCATATTTTTTCTCTGGGTAAACCGAATATGATGATTCTTTTTTAGAACGGAGCTCCCATGGCGCAAGAAAACGATTCTTTGAAGCCTATCTCCTCCGTAACCCGTAGGCTAATTTACATAATTTTTTCGGCAATATTTATAGCTCAACGCAGACAAAGTTTGTAAACAATAAAAAAACAGAATTTCATTTTTCTTCTGTTGTTTAATCTATATAATATCTAATAAATTAGCGAATTGATTAGATGAGCTGATTAACTTACATCTACGCAATGTCACACCATTTAATTGAATCTTTTGTTGAAATAAAGATAGTTATGACTTTATACTTTTACTTCGCTCCGTTTATGATTCCAGTGAAAGGCTTTACCTTTGCATCTGCATCGGCCAGCTGGTGCTTGTTGCGTGTTTCCATATAAATTTAATCAAGTTCTGACTAGTAGTTTTTGAGTTATCTTTAATACCATCAAAAACATAACTTGTAAAAAAAACAAGTGTCGCAACTCAGTTCTTCTATCATAAAAAGTTGTGAGATCCATGTAATACCAAGTCGGTTAACTTATTCAGTCCCTACTTAAGGGTCCTTCTGTTTTAAGTTATTACGTAATAAGTTAACCTAACAACATTTTATAGTGACCATAACAATGTTATATAGATTGACTTGGCAATCGCACTAAGCGATCTAATTTAAAATAATATCTATTACTTGTGAGATACATTGCAAACAATTCCACTTTTAGATATAGGCGGCAAGAATGCGTCAAAAGACATTTTCAATTTTCAATTTTTTTTGACTATTCTTAGAATATTTGCCTATTCTCACGTTACTGGACAGGCGGGTTGGTGAGCACAAAGCTGCCACCTTCGCTAAGCATAATTCCATCACCAGTCTATCCCCTCTGTCAACTTCGTCCTTATAAGCAGAAAAACGTTACGTCAGGTTACTAGGATATTCTGCCATATCGTGTAGGCGTTTATCATAAATTAACTTTGTGGACAAACATCCAGACATGGAACGTAAAATTAAAGAAATCAACGTCGAAAACAAACGAACGTCCCGATACCATCCACAACATCTGGATGCTTGGCGGTCCACCATTGTACGTTTCAAAAGGAGTTTTCTTCCGCGTACGACCTCTCTGTGGAATAGTTTACCACCGGCTATTTTCCCGGATCGATACGACCTGAGGACCTTCAAGAAAAGAGCTTACTCCTTTCTAAAGGGCCGACAAAGCACCTGCAATTCCCCTGGTGTTGCGGTTGATCATGGGCGGAGGTAGTCACTTAACATCAGGTGAGTCGCATGCTCGTTTGCCTCCTCTTCTATAAAAAAAAAACTATTATTTATTTTATATACCATATAAACGCTTGTTTTGCGAATTTCGAAACCGTGCGGTGCCGCAATGATGCCGTACACTTTGCTACTACGCTACTGAGTTGTCAATGTATTTTTTTGTAACTGCATAGTGGTTTCATGTACCTACCTATGTACAATAATATCGCCGTGTACTGACAGCGTACCGTAAAATGTGACATATATTTTTTTTACATTTTTTAATAAAAAGTGAGCAAACGAGCATGCGGCTCATCTGATAGTAAGTGTCGGCCGCTGCCCATCAATAGCTGCAACATTAGGGGAGTTGCGGTGCCGGTCTTTGGCCTAAGCATATAACAATACATACATAATAGAACGGGGGAGTGGGCGGAGCCCGTGTAGCCACTAAAATGCCAATAACACGTCAATTCACACGTATAAATGTCAACACGAGATGTGTTTTGACGTTACAATCATTTCCGAATTTCGAATGCAAATTATTTAGAAAATGCCGAATTGCACGCTATTTATAAATAAATATGTATTTAAATCCGTCTGTCAACACAGCGAATCGGGTTTGTGGTAGTGATTAACTGATGATACGACGTAATTACTTGTATGTGTGCTCCCGGTGACGCCCATCGTCGTATAAAATAACGTTAACAGCCATTCTATTGTGTATTATGGTATTCTATGGGCCTAAGTCATATCAGTCCGGAAAAATTGCCAGTAGTAAACAATTCCACAAAGAAGTCGTGCGAGGAAAAAAAAGTCTTAGTAGATCGCACAGTAGTGGACTGCCAAGCTCCCAGATGATGCGGATGGTAACGCGAGTTACAAAACGGCGTACATAGCGACAACGTTATGTACGCTGGTGAAATTTGGAGGCTGGAAATAATCTAAACAACTTCTCAGAGCACTCCTCGTGGTAAATGCGATCGAAAATTTAAAGGGATGTAACATCTCTACGCATCGCCAATGAATCGAGATGATCGAAGAGGAATTCTCGACTGGTCGAGGATTCGAGCCGCTTTGCGCTGGATGCAGGCAAATGGAAGTAGTGGGCACTGGTAAGTATCGACACAGAGATGATAACAGTATTATGTGTGAGGCCAAACCTGCGCCTTGTAAAGTTGCAAAAGATGTGCCAGCATGGAAATACTGTCCCTCTCTGCAGAGCATGCCAAACTTCGGCCTCTAAAAGCCAATTTCGCACTCCGTTCCTAGTGAACAGAAAATTGAACGTCACTCGATATGTCGTGACGCAATTTTACAGGACCGACCAATCCATGGCTGGGATCGCCACCCATGGGCACCACAGAAGGTGGAATAAAAATTTCCATTCCTTGAAGTACCGCATCAGCAACAGAATCAGCAACAACGATGACCCCACATCTGGCAAATAGCCAACTGGCTTCCAAGGATACGAGGAGCAAGAATGCAAAAAATATCGCATTCTTTCGCAATCCACCGATCTATAGTGCCAAGCACGGCGGCAACCTATACAATACAACCGCGATGGGAGTGTGAGTGAAACTACACTCCAGATCAGATAATGGTCAGAAGAGCCAAGAGGGGCGCCCTCCGTGGGCCTGACCTATTACCCGTCCGGATAAGAGTTCAGCAGAAGGTCCAACAGGGAAGATGCATGATCCGTCACATTTTGAATTCGCGGAAGCGAAGTAACCAGCTGTATTAGACCATATTATGCCAAGCCTAAATCATAAAAAGGTCTCCCCGCAAGATCGGTTAAATGTGCAGAAGGGGCGTTAAAATCACCAAAGATCACGATTTCTGCGGATGGGATCTATTAGTAGCAAGGGGCCTGTAGTCATTACCGCTATGTGACCTATAGATGCACAGTATATGTGGGAATGTTCGTCGCTATCTACGCGCAGTCAAAGGATGAATCTTCAAGACTTCCGAGGCGTTGAGAATAGATATACTCTCTGACGTATACGCAACACTGGTCCGAGATACAAAGGAGTATTACAATTTGGAATGTAATGGAACCCTAGATAGGAATGATAAAAAGAAAAGTATCCGACGGAGAGGGCACCTGTGTCTCGCTATCATGGCAAGAGTCGCTTTGTCCAGTTGCTCTGCTTGACCCAAGCATGGACGCTCAGCACGAGATTCTCTATTACCAAGGGTGCTAGTAACCTCGTCGGGTTATGTCGGGGGGGGGGGGAAGAATCAGGATGACACACGAGCACACAGTCCACAGTACACCTAATGATAAGTAGATGCTGTGATCCATAGGCATCTACATTTACCGTCGATTAAGAATCAAAATGCAGATGCGTTGTCACCCCTGAGGACTAAGATGGGGCAGCCTAAAGCTGCTATTTTACGCTGGTATTCTGTGAGAGCATCGACCTACCCCGGTCGCGCCGACCTATTCGTGCTACAACAATAACATAGCTGCAACATGGCTCTGCCACGTATAAGACTCTTTCCGGTAAACGAGGCTTTTTCGAGTCGTCTTTTTTTTAGTCAAGTTCTTTGTTCCCAGGGGTTACAACGCATCTGCATTTCTATTATTAAACGAGAATAAATGTAGATTTTATTGGGCCACAGCATCCACTTGCCATCCAGATGGACTTTGTGTTTTATAAAAAAAAGGTGAGTGTAGAGAACCGGAGACCCCTTTTACTGAAAATAGTTTCGTCTAGTCTATGAAAAAGAATATCAGTAGTGCCATAAAAATGAATGAAATAAATTGATTATGTTAGTAGTACTCGTTAAATAGTCTGAATTAGTGTACAAGGAAAGTTATCCGTATGTGGTAATAATGTATGTAATGTCAATAAATATAGTAAGGTACGTGAGAATAATATGATCACCTTAAGTTTTACCGTCTTATAATACCAAAACTTATAGGAGAAGGACAGAGATAAAAACACAAAGGCGTATACTATAACTAATATATTACGAAAAAAATAGCAAATAAGCTTCAGCAATATCGAAGAGATTTAAATATATACCTTAGAGCGGACATTGGAAACATTTGCATACAAAAACTGTGAGCACGCGCGTATGTTAAGCCCTTTAGCGAAAAATAGCAATATTACGCTGAATATTTATTTAGGAAACATTTTAGCTATTTCCCATTAGGTAACGCTTGTAAACATAAGGTAAAAATCGGTTTTAGGTACGTCGTCAATTACTAACATATATGTAAATAAATAGTGACGTTACTGGATAACAGAGGGCACGTATTACAATAATTTTTCTTTCTTATAGAACAATCTGCCAGAAATAAAAAAATTTAAAGATTATTTGGTAAATATACATTATATTCTTAGGGTAATAAACCGAAATCATGTTCTTTTTTGCTCCATATCGTGACTTACTTATACCTCCGGGCATATTTTCTTTAAAAATATTTTATAAATTTATGAAACGAATGCGTCTTGACCTTTCGGTGATCTCACTAAGACTAAATGATAAAAATCGGAGATATATCCTATAGGATAGGGATTGATTTTTCCTACTTTGTCTTTGAGCAATATTAGGAAACTTCGAAAAATAACTTAAAAAAACTAACTATACTACACCATACTAATACTATGTATAAAGGGTGGTAGCGCTCTTTTAACCCTTTATTATTTGATTGATTGATGAAGAGCTGTCGTATTACAAAGCTACCTATGCAAAGAAGGCTGCAATTTTTGAGTTATAAGAAACTGACCATATTAATCGGTTGACCATATTACCCTCTATAATAAAAGGTACACATTTTATTTTTCATGTGGATCAGTAAATGAAGATCCGCGTTTACGCACCCACTTATTATAGAAAGAAGTATTGATTTAACCTATTTTTATATTGATTTAATTGATGTAAATATTGATTCCATTATTTTGTTTTCAGTCTTTTATAGTACTCGGCACATTTTTGTTGTCACTCAGTGCGGGTGCAACGGCGGGGTTTTCTGCAGTCCTGATCCCACAATTACAACACGCAAAGGGTCATAAAAAATACTCTATCGAGATGGTATCTTGGGTAGGTATGTGTTAAATATGAAATAATTTTAATGATATTCTTTAATTTTCTGCTTATAACATTTCATATTTTTATTTCCAGCGGCTATTTCGTCCCTAGCTTTGTTATTCGGCAACATGATTTCGGGATATCTAATGGATAGATTGGGTAGAAGATCATCTCAAATGCTACTTTCGTTGTTTTATATTGGAGGATGGACAACAATAGCAATAGCGACTAATATACATTTAATTTTGTTTGGAAGATTTATAACCGGCTTTTGTCAGGGATGGTTGGGTCCACTTGGGCCAGTTTTTGTGGGAGAAATAAGTTCGCCAGCATATAGAGGTTTGTTCCTAGCAAGCTTGTCATTGAGTATTGCTTTCGGAGTGTTCATGTCACATTTATTTGGAACTTTGTTGCACTGGAGTTATGCATCTTTGCTTTGTGGAATTTTTCCTCTAGTTGGATGCATTATATTGTATTATGCTCCAGAATCACCAGCGTGGTTAGCCTCCAAGAATCAAATAGACAAATGTATTACATCATTCCAATGGTACAGAGGTACTGGACCATCTATGAAGGAAGAATTAGATAAAATGATATTAGAACAAACAAAGAAAGTCGATAAAAGAAGCAAGATTGAAACCTTGACAACGAACATCAGGAAACCCGAGTTTTGGAAACCTTTATGTATAATGCTAATGTTTTTTGCAATAACTCAACTCTCAGGGATAAACGTCTTTTGTGCTTACACAACTGAGATTATGGAAGTTTTATTAGGTAGTAAAACTAACACATACGCCGCCATGTTGGGAATAGATATTTTGCGATGCGTGGCTCTAGTTACAGCCTGCATCATGCTAAGAAGAATGGGCCGAAGACCGATTGCAATATTCAGTGGAACCTTTACATCGTTATCCCTTATAGTCTTATCAATTTATTTATATTTAGTGGAAATTAATGTTATAAAACGCGTCACTCCTGTAATATCATTAGGATTAACAGCAGTGTATATTGTTGTGTCAAACATAGGTATAGCCCCCCTTCCTTGGAATATGGTCGGAGAAGTATTTGCATCGGAAACAAAAGGCATAGGTTCAGGTTTAAGTGTTATGATGACGTCAGTTTTTTTCTTTGGTACAGTAAAAACCGCGCCGGCAATGTTTAAAAATATAGGACATTACGGTACTTATTTCTTTTATGGAATGTCAACATTAATGGGTACGATATTTTTGTATTTCTGTCTTCCTGAAACAAAAGGAAAAACTTTATTACAAATCGAAGAACGCTTTAGGTCGGGAAAGAAAAGGAAGATAATAGAAACAATTGATATAACGTCCGCTTGAAAACGAGGTTACAATATTATGTCAGGTTGATGATAAGATAAGAGTTCAGTTTCACGTGAGACGATTGATGCGATTGACACTTTAAAATGCATTTTGATTAGAACAAAAGAAATTTGTTAAAATAAATATGAATATTAGTAATAAAATTTTTGAATGTTTCATAAATTGTAAATTAATTTAGGTTTATTGTACTAGGAAACTGCAAAACTGAAATCAATGATTTAAATTATTCTAAATTGAGCTTTATAAACGCAGCAACAATACTAGCAGATTATGGTAAGAATACTTGCGTCCTGGAGCGGTTTACAGCAGTGGTCGAATAACTAATTCTGATAATTTTAGTTTCGCCTTACTTACGTTAGGTAGTCACTTCATTTTGTCACTTTGTTTTAAAAAAAAACGGTATGTAAGTAGTTTCAATTTGAGATTAATTAATTTAATTTACTTGTAAACACATAATATCTCTGCCAACAATTGTCCTTGGCACCCAGGATTGACTGGCAGAGAATGCCACATGGCATTAAGTCCGCCCTATGTACCCTTTAGCTTAAGGTGTTACATGTAAGTTTTTAAATAAATAATTAAATAATAGTAGTAGTAATAACCATATCGACGTCCTCGAACAAAAAACTGTTAATGTGCTACTATAGAGTTTTTTCTGTTACGTCAGATTCGTATTCTATAGTTTAGAATACATTTTGGTTTTTTTTTCCAAATTTTCTACAGTTTTGTTATATGAGATATAAGAAGATATAATTAATAACACTTTTATTGTACGAAAATTCACAAGCTTGATAACGACCGGAAAAATATCGTTATACATCAAAACAAAAATATGTTTTTGTGTTTGATTTGGTAAATTACTATTATCGCAGTATTGGCGTAAACAAATAATAATAAAGTGGCTAGTGAATGCGATTAATATAATTTTGTATAAAATCAGTCAATAATTAGATCTAAAGTTTTTTAATAAGTATGATAGTTAATTTATATTTAATTATATGTATTAACATTCACGTATACTTTATTCAACAGTCATACAAGTATGGCACGTGGTAGCGCCACGCTGCAGCTATATTATGGTTGTAGCACGAATGGGTCGGCTCGACCGAGGAAATACCACTCTCTCACGGAATACCTGCGTAAAATAGCAGCTTAACACTGCTGATTCGTATTGTGAGTGTAGAGATCCGGAGACCCTTTTTTTACTGGAAACGAGGCATTCGATATCAGTCCTCAGGGGTGACAACGCATCTGTGTTTTGATCAAATGTAGATGTCAATGAGCCGCAACATCCACTTTAGGTGGACTGTGTGCTCGTTTGCCACCCTTAAACTATAAAAACAAAGTAGAGACTTTAGTAGCGATTTAAATTTTTCGATTTCGATATTAATGTTTTTATTTTCTGACTTTTTCGATTGTTCATAAGGCACAACACCACGTTTCGTTCATACCGTTAGAAAATAAACGATACCTATAGAGAAATACTTCTATCTGAAAATACTGTTCAGAAGGACTTAATATCTCAAAAATGTATTGTTTATAAGTTGTATACTATTATATTAAATTTGGTACAAAAAGATTGCGACGATTTTCCGATAGCCGCCAAACGCCAATATGAAACAGATTGTCATACAAAACTATTAATTTATCAAACCTAAAAGCAAGATAAATTCTAAATGCAAGAACATTGATCCTTATTGGTTTAAAGAGGCTGACTCTACAACAAAAGTATCAGTAGAAAAAATGTAGAGACCCTTTAGAAAAAAAGATAGGATTAAAAAGACATAAAAGGATATGATTGAGTTTAGAATATACCACTTTCTACTACAAACGAAAGTATCCAATGTAGGTATAATTTTTATATTTTTGACGCACTATTCAAAATACTATTGTTATATAATGACACCACAAAGGGACAGTGATGAAAATATACACTATTTTCATCACTGTCCCTTGCTAGTTGATCTTTTTTAAAACTAAAAATTATACATACACTTTTTTTATACATTATACATTTTTGCTGCGTGCCTATGTCTATGCTTTTAAATTATTTGGGATTTCATATCGATGCCCCGAGTAAATAGTCGGTAATAGTAAAACTTAAATTTGACAGGCAAAATTATTTCATGTTTTTGTGGTATAATATAATATAATATAATAATATAATCTAGTTTTATCTGGTTAGTTTGTTTGGGAATTCCACTACACCCAAGTCTTTCAAAACTGGGCACAACTAAAATGAGGGCGACTCCATGCATGTCTGTACAGAAAGGAATATGAAAAAAAGTTATCTATCTATACAAAAATACGTCATTATTTTTAATACTATACCTACCGGTGAAAAATATCAATTGATTTGCGCAATTTGATGTAATAATCTGACGGGAGTCGCAAGAAACTATAGAGGAAAATAAAACAAGAGAGGAACTGCAGCATCTTTCTGATCACAAAAATAATGTAAGAAACTGCGTTTGCCAACTCGCTTGCCATGCGTGAGAACTATAAATCTTTAAATATTATGTTTAGACTTTTAGGCTGTCTACGTGTTATGGTTTAAAGGCTGTGATGAATGACAAATGATGTGACGAGAATAACAATGAAAATTGTGATATAAAAATACTAGTAAATCTGGATAATTACCGAAATGACAAAGAAGGTAACATAATTCGATGGTCTGATCTTTCGCAGGTCAATATTTTACATTTATAAAAGAAACACTCTTTTGAGGCACAGTTTCGAAGACTCAAGCTCAAAATTAAATTGAAAGCTTTAATGTCGATCCAGACCAAAGAAGAGAACGTTTGGAGAACGTTGAATTGCCACAAGTATATCTCCAGCCCTTTCGAATAAGCAAAGCTTTGCAAAAAGATCTTGCGAGGTTTTGTAACCGTGGAGCGAGTCCACGCTCCTTTGCCATCTCTGTTTTTACAATTGTAAAATGATCCATTAATAATAATGCGGTTGAAGATACTTCAATTTTATTACTTTAATTTAATTTTTTATTAGTGATTCAAATTGATTTCAAATCGAAATTATTGTTAACTTAACCTTGTCTAATCTATTTTAAAATAGATATAGCAATAACTTTGTTAAAATACATTAATATTTACCTGGTCAAGTAAGCCAGTAGTATAATGTTACTATATCATCACTTTTGGGATATCTACTGTAATAATCCCGTAGGTTAGTAATACTGAAATACATTGTTAGGGCACTTTCATGCATATTGCTTGCATTAAAAACTATTTAATTCAACGCTGACATCAAAACCAGATTCTTTAAAAACTTAACTTTCATTTGATACGAGTACATCAGTCACTTATATTCCAACGCGTTCCTGAGATCCTTATACCACAAAAACATTTCTCATGTAAAATTTAAGTTTTACAAAGACCGACTTTTACTTCGGGGCATCGCTATGGTCGGAATATTTAAGTATTTAGTCACATATCCAACAGATTCTCAAATAGGTTCAAATTTTAGCGATAGTTAATCACTATGTAATGGACACAGCAATATGTAATACTCTCTAGCTACAGTGGTAGTGGCCTATTTCAAGGAATGTACTTTTGCGGGTAGATTAAAAGGAAATGTATTGTAGTAAGAGCATACCGAACGTGTGAATCCTAATGATATTTAGAATTTATATCATTGCAACAAAATGAGAAGCCTGAAATATAAAATAAACGCCTTCCCATAGCGTACGAAAGTTGTCACCGTGGTTAAAGTTTACTTAGATAAAACAGAATATTTTTTTATAATACTGCATTGTTACGCTGTGTAGGGCGGCGTAAGTGAAGAGGAAATGAGCAGCAGTACCTTCCAGATAATAAATACATTTAAAGTGTGGCAATTATGGAAAACCTATGGGGGAGACTGATTCAGCAGTAAACTTGTGATAGGCTAAAAAAAGAAATAGACACAGTATTCATACTATGTCTATTTCTTTGTTTATTTCTTACTGTGTTTATTTCTCAAAAATGAAACTGTCTATATATGGGCTCAGTAGTTTGTTTTTTTCCAAATAACGTCATATATATTTCATGAGGCTGACATTTTGGGGCAAACGCCGATTTTATGGCTTCCAAAGCGTGATTCCATTTTTTATGTCGTTTTTGACTCCATCCTACCACGTAGCAGCCACTCCAGTCAGTAATATAGGCAGACCTTCTAACGCGTCGTCATCCGATATGTTTTCAACTTTTTTCTAGATGATTATATTAGTTATGAATTCCTGTACCTTGTTATGGTCTCGTTCTCCTCCATATCCTGATATGCAATGTGCAAAACTTTTAGTATTCATATCGCAGTTATTGTGGGAATTATGACGTTATTTGGGAGATTATCTTACGAAATATTTATTGTTTCTGTAAATATCGTCAACGTAGGTACTCAAAACGATATATAAAATAGATTAGTTATAGATAAAATTATTACGACAAAGGAAAGTAATATGAAATTAGTTTTTACTAATACTCGTTCAATTTAGAAACAGATAATAAATCTAAATGTAAAATTAACGCTTGTTAACATTGTTATTAAGTACCAAGAAAGGAAAACGGACATGTACAATTTAAGGGTCTAATTGAAGCACCCTTCATAATAAAAACAGCGAGTCTATTTCATGGTCCGTTGAGACCGGACAAGTGGCACGCGTTTAAGGTACTAAATTGCAACCATCTTCCTGTTGTGACACGTGGATATGGGACTACAACATGTCTCTATAATACACATACTGTGCCAAACATCTGCGAAGTGCTTTTTCGGCACTCCCAAGTTCCCACGACGGAACGCGACGTGTTTTTGTTAATGGTTGACAAAAACAAACCAGGAAAACATCTGGAGAGTGAATATTATTTTTAGACTGAGCTTGATGAGTGTATGAAGTTATTAATGGTGTATAATAGTTCTGTGATTTGTGAAAGATACAAATATACGATGGTTAATATATTAAATGTAAACGTTATAAGTAATTATTAAATACCAATAAAGTACACAACAAATATTATAAAAGGAATAGTTATCAATGTCTTTGATCTCTTAATAGCCAATATTAAATTAAGCTGCATAGGCTATGTGTGTATGTTATAAGAAAATATTTTACTACATATAAGTATAATTTTGAGTTTTTAGAACAGAAAATGAAACATTTTCTGTTCTAACTAATATGTTTGTTTTATTTGAAGTCTATTTATTAGTTGTTATTACATATAAGCAAAGATAAAATGATAATTATGTTAAATGATTGTAATTTAAATTCAAGTGTTTACATTTCAAATGTAGGTCATTGATCTGCGATAAAAGACAAGCCAATCGTTCCTAAAGGCTGCCCTTGTATGCATCGGAACTTTTGTAATAAAGAAGGCCATGAGATTACCTTTATTTTCATATCAATTGATTTTTATGTTAGCTGATTTCATTGTTCAGTACTTGCATATTAACATCATCGTTTGGTTGCGTTGGTTGGGTTCAGGCGGAATGAATATTTAATACTTTACGAGACACGTGGCTGAGCGGATACCGTGCACGTGCTATCAATTATAGGTGGAATGATAGAAAAAAACTTGACTAGAATTATTGAAGCTTACCCCCAATGGGAGGAGTAGCCGGCTATAAAATGAATAAAGAATTGTCGTAAACACAACCCCTGCAAAGTGGAACGAGTACAAACAATTCATGCGTTTGTTTTTAAATGCACACATATAAAGTGTATAGATTTGTTTCTGTGTTCGTGTTATTATTACAATAACCTCTATAGATTAAACGAAAGTGACTGTTAATATAGTAGATACGTAAAATAAAATGGTAAATAAAATTATTTTTAATCTGTCACATTTATTTTAATAGACCTCTGCAAAATTTTAATAGACCTCTGCAAAATTAAAATAACAACTAATTAAAATAAATTACAATTCGCCTTGTTAACTTTTAATCACGGACACGACATCTGTAATCTTCATTATAAAATGGAAACTAGTACAATTATTTATCCAATATAATGAATTTATGAATATGCTTTATTGTACACCACAAACAAATTTACCGATAACAAAACAAAAAAGCAGATAATATTTATATATAATAATAAATAAATAATATATTATATAATAATATAGTCTTTTATTATTATTTTGATTTAATAATATGACTTATGCTTTTTATGGTTGATTGTTAAAGAGGCTTTATATATTTTAATTATTACTAAGTGATGCTCACTTCACATCAAATAAATTTGGGTTTTAATAGTTTAAATTATTATATATATTTGGTTTTGTCTTGCAGATAACCTTCTGACTTAATTGTTACTATTTGGTACTGCTTAGAATTTTTAAATTTTCCAAAGGAATTTTTGCGTCCTAAAATAACAAAATTAATTTATACGTTTTTATATATTATAATTAAATACTGTGAAAAATAATCTAAAAAAAATTGGTTGACCCTACGGGCCATCCCTGATACTTCCCGCTGCCTTGGCGGGAAGTATGTTAAAAAGACGTTTTTTTTCAAAATTTTGCTTCTTCGATATCTCATGAACGGATAGATCGATTTTCATGTTTAAAAAGGATTGGACGCAGTTTTTTAAGTTCTACAAATAATGTAAGAAACACAAACTTGCTCGGTTGCAAAATCTCGAAATTATGTTAAAAAAAAAAGTTTTATTCAAATTCTTTCTCCTTCGATATCTCACGAACAAATGAATAGATTTTTATTTTCCAAACGGCATTCGACGTCATTTTTTAAATTTTAGAGGTGATTAGTTTTTGAAATCGATCGGTAAAGCTGTTTAAAAGTTATTTCAAAGAAACAATTTTTCAAAATTTTTATTTTTGTGATTTCTCAAAATCTACTCGTCCGAATCAGTTCATATTATTGCCAAATCTATTCCACATTGAGGTATTTAGAGAGCCGAACAAGAAAAAAAGCCGAAACAGAGAATCGATCAAGACGTTCAAAAGTTATAAAAGGTTTACATACTTACAGACACATACATACATACAAACGTTCCACGTTAAATAGGTCAGGGTAGCTTCATGGGATCTTAAAACGTCAAGAACTGATGAAAACTCGATTTTCGAAAATCGGGGTGAAACCAATAACTTCCCTATTTTTGGGAATTTTCAATTTTCTTAGCGGGAAGTTAAAAATTTAAAACATTTCTTTGTTATTATAATGACCTTATGTGAGTTAGTCAGACCTCTATATATACGCGTACTTGTATATATAGAGGTCAGTGGAGTTGTAGTAGTACTTACTATCAGTAAATTGAGAGTATTTTGTCAGTAGTTATCATTAAAGTTCATTCACATGAAGATAATTCGAACGCCTAAACAAGTATATACCATCTAAACTAAAATGATATGAATATAATTCTTTAATTGTTCCTAAAAAAATCGTATTGTATCGTAAAGTGAAAAGTTTTGTGTAATCGTGTTTCGTCAGAGTATACGTAATTCTCTTTTTTTTAATTTATTGTAAAAAAAAGAGAACTGAGAGAAACAGAAAGCTGAACTGAGTAAACGACGTAAATGTGATGTTGTTCATTTTGTGTTTTTATGCTCCACTCGAGTCGATATGTATTCCCTTTCTGCATCACTTTATGTCTGCCACCGAATATTTCATGCTGCGATACTTTTATCTTAGTAGACAAGCTTTTAAATGCTATCAGTATACTGTATACAAACTGATCGAATTAACACTAAAATGTATCCTACTTGCCAATTTAAAATATCAACTATAGCTTTCGGTAACTATGAGGCATCAGCTTAATTAAATAATATGGTTTAAAGTTGGTAATTTTAGTACACCCAGGGAGAAATTTATACGAAAACCATGCTTAAACAATAAGTTTTATGATCTTATTTCATTCTGCCGATTTCTTTCTGCCGATTTTGCCTTTCTTCTCAGAGTGGTCATGTCTCTAGGGTGACAAACGAGCACACAGTCCACCTGATGGTAAGTGGTTGTCATAGATAAGAGTGGTGCTTGCTGTGGCCCACAGACATCTATCGTCGTTTAAAGATTAGTTATTGACTCTTTCTTACTTCAAAGAAATTCCATTTTGCAATTTGTTATTATTTTTAAAAAAATGTACGCGTTTCAAATGACTATATGTAAACTTTTTATGGTGTCGTTTTTTTTCATACAGTTTATACGTACGATTATTATATGCAACAATTTAAAGTGTTTTTTTTTTCGAATTCGATCAAAAAATAGCAAATGAATAGGAGAAAAACTGTTAATTAAAAAAATATTTGTATCGTAGCGTAAATAACTGATCTTTTATCACTATCACCATCACTACAGCCTATCAAACTCAGATGAAGTAAATACTTCATCTATGCTGTCAAAGTACAATGTTGAACATAAACCTCCATATAGACGGTTGGCTGGCGAGTTGAATATTCTTTACTTTGTAATAATTGACGAAGTTACTTCGCACAAGCTGGTATTATTTGATAAATGTAATCTTTAGGAAAAAATCCCTCGTAATAAAGCAAAGGTTATCGTGTAGGTATTAATTACCATTAGCAATCGAGCAGAGATACAAATATATATTTATTTAATAGATGTTAATATTTGACAAACTTGACTATCTATTAAAAAACTATGGCCTCACTTTATTCAGTCAACTTTTGGACGCCACATGGAGGTTAAATAAAGGTCAATTGATTTAATCCAGTTTTTTTTCTTGCATTTTTGAATTTGGAAACAGTTTTAAAATCAGCATTGCTTTTTTAACATACCGAATCTCATCTTAGTGCTTCTCTTCTATCTCATCTTATGCATAAACGACTGTTGCAACGCTTTGGTTAAAAATGCTTTTCAAAAAGAATATTCAATTAATAAATTAATTATAATCTTGTTATGTAGAATTTGTTATCGAATTATTTAGTCCCGCGACACGTGACATAAATGAAAGGAAATGAGGTTGACGTGAACCCGGCGCGCGTAACGCGTATTCTGATTTCCGTAATTCCGTCGTTTAAATTATTTAAAATGATCTTTATTTTACTGTATGCATTCAACCGAAACCAAGTTAGAAAAAACGTCAGCAGTCTTGTGAGTCACGTTCGTATTTAGATCGTAGTCATATAATAATTATGAAACAAAAAATTACTTATGCCTAATAGGTATATGTAACCACTTTGTGCACTCTTCAACTACAGGGAAAAAAAGGGGAGAGAGGATGGTTGCAATATTTGATACTACAATCAATCAATCAATTAATAAGCCTTTTGTCCTGAGCATTTTTCGATAGATATCTAAATTATTGTGATGTTTATAGAATGTCTCTCAGTTCAGTGTGCCTCTTGGCAAAGGCCTCCTCCGACATCTTCCATTGCTTACTATCTCTAGCAACACTTTTCAACTCCCTCTGCTCTTTTTCTTCTTTTTTTTTACCATCTTTATTTTATAATATCCCTGAAATTACTGTGAGCTCTATCACTAGATGCCATCGTTTAGGGCAACCCCGTGGCGACAAGCCTCGAGCGCTGCTTGTGAAGTTTCGAGATCAGGATCTCCGTGACAAAGTCTGGTTTTCTAAAACCAAATTAAAGGGTAGCGGAGTTACTCTATCCGAGTTCTTGACTAAGGGCCGTCATGAGGCGTTCGTTGCTGCTCGGAAGCGCTTTGGCGTATCCCAGTGTTGGTCACAAAATGGATATGTCGTGGTGCTTGCGTCCGATGGCACGAAGCACCGGGTGTACACCGTGGCTGAGGTGATCGCCATTCCTGATGCAGCGTGTGGTGTTCCTACTACCTCATCTTTGACTGCGACGACGGCGGTGACGACAGCTGCGGCGGCATCTTCTGTTCCTAAGCCCTGTGTTACTACTGCTAGGGCTAGGAAGACGACTAAAAAATGAAGGTGGCGTGTTTTTCTTGTAGTTTAGCTTTTACTCATGTACTCCAGCAGCTCAATACATGTATTTTTTGTAACTTTTGGTTATCAGGTATTAATTTAGAATTCTTTGCCATATATTTCAATGACATCATTTCTAATTGGTTGCACTAGTTTGAAGACTGTTTCTCAAATTATTTTAATTATTCCACATTACAGGTATTTAGATTAATTGTTTATCCTAATTTCTTCTTTTGTGTTTTTTATTTTTATTGTTTACTTTAAGACTGACAGTTGTTACCTGTAACCATAGATTACTGTTTCAATACTAGAGTACTGTAACCACAGAGGCTGACAGAAGCATTCTTAGACGTAGACAGAGAATTCTAAGATTCATTTTTACTTTTTATATTTTACTAACTTGGCAAAGGCATCTATAACGATACTGCCTAGTCCGACGTTTATAATTTTTTACAATTTATTGGTGTTAGACTACAACTTTTTTTTGTTTTGTTTTGGGAATTTTAATATTAAACTTATTGTTTTATATATTTAAGTTGTTGTTGTGTTATATGCTTTCTCTTTCATGCTGCTGGTGGTTGTAATTGTGTGGGTACCGTTCGATCTTGCATTTATATTTTTTATATTTTATTTTTTTATTGTATATTAGTATTTATTTGTATATTTAATTAGTTTTTATGTTATCCTCAAAAATTTGTAACGATAGTGATTTGTTTCTGTCGTTGCCTTCGGATGATGAGACACTTAGTGATGTTAGTTATCACAGTACAACTGCTTCTCCTTCACTCAACATCACCTTAAATTCTTGTTTCTCAGACTGTGTGAATAATTTCAATGCTATTCATATTAATGCCCAAAGCATTCCGGCTCATTATCCAGACATGCTTGCGTCATTTGAATCCCGAAATATTCATGCCATTTTAGTTTCAGAATCTTGGCTAAAACCCTGTTTGCCTTCTACTTCTTACTCTTTGCCTGGGTTTCATCTAATTAGAAATGACCGCAGTAATAGAGGTGGTGGGGGCGTGGCGATCTATCTAAGATCCTACTTTCCATTTAAAATTGTTAGTTCGTCATGTCAACCGCCTCCTGGTGATTCTGCTGAGCATTTGCTAGTTGAGGTCTCCCTGTCTCAGAATAAAATCCTACTTGGAGTTTTCTACAGTCCCTCTCTTTCTATAAACTATTTTACTTCTTTTGAATCTCTTTTAGAATCACTAGTCCCTACATATAGTAATACTATTTTGATGGGTGACTTTAACACCTGTTTACTTAAAGGCGACAATCGGGCAATAAAACTTGAGTCTATAATTGAAGCGTGTAATATGCAAATCCTACCCCTTGCTGCTACTCACAAATTTCCTAACTGTACTCCTTCCCTTCTGGACTTAATTATCGTGTCCTCTTCAAACCTAGTTTTCAAGCATGGACAGTGTCCTGCTGATGCATTCTCTTATCACGATTTACTTTTCCTTTCGTATAAACTACGCCCTCCTAAAATCAAACCTAAATTAGTTCTGCGACGTAATTTTGGAGGAATGGATATTGACCAACTTTGCGAAGATGCTCATAATATTGACTGGTCAGTGATTGAGAGAGCACCATGCATTGACGATAAAGTGGAACTTTTCAATTCCCTTCTCACTCAGCTATATGACGTACACGCGCCAATGCATTATGTTAAACTCAAGCACTTACCTGCTCCATGGCTCTCTGATGATCTGAAAAGGCTAATTTTGAAGAAGAATGCGGCATTGTCAAAGCTTAAGAGGAACAAAACAGAGGAAAACCTTAGAAAATACACTAAAATCCGGAATCGCTGCAACACATTGTGTAGAGATGCACAACGACGCCATATTCATTCATCAGTCGAGAACGGCGACTCATCTAGGGTGTGGAAGTTTCTTAAAACAGTTGGAGTTGGTAGAAACTCTCTTAATACTTCACCTCCCAGTGTTGATGTTGAACTATTAAATCAACATTTTTCTAATCCTTGTAACTCTTTTGATAGTGAACATTAACTGCAAACACTTCGTTCTCTTTCTGTAAGTCCGACTCCTAATTATTCTCCGTTCGTTTTTAGTCAATTTACTGTATGTGATGTTAAGAGAATCATATTATCCATCTCCTCAAATGCTGTCGGTAGCGACAGCATTAGCCGTAATATGATCGTTCCTCTCCTTGATGTTATCACTCCCATTATCACTCATTTGCTTAACGCATGTGCATCTTCCTCTAAATTCCCTCAAGCCTGGAAGAGTGCTTATGTTATACCCCTTCCGAAGAAATCTAATCCCGTCAACCTCACTGATTTCCGTCCCATTTCGATTTTACCTTTCCTTTCTAAAGTCCTTGAAAAACTTATTTGCCAACACCTGACACTTTTCCTTAATAAGCACAATTTGTTAAATTCTTTACAATCCGGTTTCCGTCCCGGTCATAGTACGGCTACTGCCTTAATTAAAGTTACTGATGACATACGGTGGGGTATGGATAATAAACAACTCACAGTCATGACCTTGCTAGATTTCAGCAATGCGTTCAATACTGTTGATTTCGATATACTGTTGAGTCAGTTGTATTCCCTTAACATATCTCCATCAGTAATTGACTGGTTTCAAAGTTATCTCTGTGGCCGTCGGCAGTGTATTCATGTTGATGAAACTCACTCATCTTGGTGTGATATTACTGCAGGCGTGCCGCAGGGTGGCGTGTTGCCACCTTTACTCTTTTCCATTTTCATTAATTCAATTACTCATAACATTTCTTCTCTCTACCACATGTATGCGGATGATGTCCAGATTTACACTCAGTCAACTCTTGAGAATTTGCCAAATGCAATCGCTACATTAAACAATGACTTAAATATGATTCATGAGTGGAGTCAATCATATGGCCTAAATGTCAATCCTAAAAAGTCACAGGCTATCATTTTTGGTATTCAGAGCTTTATCTCAAGAATTGACTGGTTCTCCATACCACCTGTTGTATTCGATGGGGTTGTGATCCCTTACTTTGACAATGTCAAAAATCTTGGTGTTTACCTTGATAGTTCCTTAATTTGGAAACTGGCCAACTGAATGAGGTAAGTAAGAAAACCTTTGTCGCTCTTAGTTCACTGCGTCGCCTTCGATCATTTCTTCCCATTCCTACAAAAATGATTCTTCTCCTTCCGATTCTCGACTATGCTGACGCAAGCTACGTAGACATAACTAAAGACCAGCTAACTAAGCTTGAGAGACTTCAAAATACTAGTATTCGGTTCATATTTGGATTGCGCAAATTTGACCACATTTCCCAATTTCGCTCACGTCTCAAGTGGTTACCTATCCAATTTCGCCGGAACATGTATATTCTTTCTATTCTGTACTGTGTCTTATTTCACCCTTCTACTCCTCCTTATCTTAAGGAGAAATTTAGTTTTGTTGGGCTTCCAGGGGAACCTTTACGCTCTTCAAGAAAACTCATTTTAAGGGTACCAACTCACAATACATCTTTCTTTAATAAATCTTTTACTGTACAGTCTATTAAGCTCTGGAATGCCCTACCTTTGTATTTACGCGAAGCTCAGACTATTGTAGTCTTTAAGCGACTTCTTAAAGAGCATTACTTGTCTCAATCGTTCGAAAATCATTAGGATAAATTATGTGCTTATGTAGTTCTGTATTTATTTGTTTATGTTATTGTTAGTGGTATATATTTGAGGATATATGTATGTATATATGTGTATATATATGTGTATGTGTGTATATGTATGTATATATATATATATATATATATATATATATATGTGTGTGTGTGTATGTTTATGTATATACCTATGTATATGTGTATCATATTTTTTTAATGTATTAGTTATTTACTTATATGTTATTTTATTGCATGTATTGATATTATATTAGGTATATTTATATTGCACCACCTACCTAGTACTCACTGTTTTATTCCTTTACACCTTTGGTTGCCTGGAAGAGATCGCTATGTAGCGATAAGGCCGCCAAATTGTACATGTAATCTGCTCTCTGTTATGTTCTTTGTAAATTTGTTTGTGGTGTGCAATAAAGTATATTCATTCATTCATTCATTTATACTTAATTTTTTTTTTTGTTTTTCTATAAACATAATATATTATTGTAGGATGATCGTAACGGATTGTTTTAGACGAGAATTAGAACTTGCCTTGTGAATAACAAGGTAAGTTCTAATTCGACCGAGGACTGCGGAAGGATGCAATTCGACTGGGCAGATTTCGGAACATTATGTCACATCTTCTCGTCAAAACCTGCAAACAAGAGTGTACAATCAGTGTGTTTGCCAGTGTATGTTGCCAGTGACGACTTATTGAATTGAGACGTGGTCTTTTACTAATGGTCGTATGAGGAAGTTAAGGTCGTTTAGCGAGTTATGGAGAAGACTATGCTCGAAGATTCCATCCGTAATTGAATACGTAATGTGGATACACAGTAGAATTAAGTAACCGATAAAGCTCAACTTATTAGTAAATTTATGCGGCAATGGGCCGGCCGGCTCGATATAACAACCGATGGAATAGAAAGTATAAGTCAATTCGTACCATTTTAAATAATCACTTGGGTAAAAAGCACGTTTACGCTCGGCTAGTCCCAAAGGACCTGAATTTTCTCCCAAAACCAATCGCATAAGAGTCGCTGAGAACATTTTAGTTAATTCCGACCCATCATTCGTGAAACGCAATGTTGCTGGTGACGAGACGTGGGTTTACGAGTTTGACATACAAACTAGTTAACAAGATTAGGAGTGGCGCCTTTCAACTGAACCGAAACGTAAAAAAACATGCCAAAGTCGATCAAAAGTCAAAGTCTTGTTGACTGTTTTCTTTGACTATCGCGGTGTTGTGCAGTCCGAATTCTAGCCGGGAGGTCAAACGGTAAATCAAGAATTTTATTTGAGCGTTATGCGGCGTTTAAGAGAGCAAATTATACGAAAAAGGGCATATTTGTGGAAAGAAAATTCTTGAATTTTGCACCACCATAATGCATCTTCGCACAAGGCCATCATTTTGAACGAATTTTTGACCAAAAAATGAACAAACACCATTTATTAACCACTTTATTCGTCAGATATGGCTTCAGCAGACTTCTTTCTTTTTCCTACACTAAAATTACCACTTCGTGGCACCCGTTTTCATTCGGTAGAATAGAAGCAATAAGCTAGAATTGCCGGGGTGATCTGAACTCAATTCCGGAAAAAGCGTTTAAATAATGTTTTGATCATTGGACAAAGTGTATCGTTTCTGAAGAAACATACTTTGCAGGTGATAAAATAAACTTGGATTAATAACTAACATTAAGTGCAATGTTGTTCTTTTCCTGGTACTTTCCTGACAGAGACTTGACCTTGATACATATTATATACAAATAAATAAAATTGAAGTGTCTGTTTGTAACGTTAAAATAAAAGTTTTTTACTAAATGCATGTGAAAATATAAACGGTACTTATAACAAAAATACAATTTTCAAAATTTTATCTGTCTGTAAATACAAAAAAAAACTCATGAAATCCAATCGATAAACTCCATGCGGACGAAGTCGCCGGGTACAGCTAGTATTAATATATAGATGTAAGTCAGCACGTAACGTCCATCTGGACATGGGCCCCGTTTAAGCGAGCATTTTCTATAATCGCTACGTTTGAAAACGTAGAAAGAATTGATGAAGAAAGAATGTCAAAGCAAATTTACACTGCAGAAGTGGGTGGCAGATTCGTCAAGGAACATTCTAGACGAAAGTTTATCGACTGAATTGGCAATATATTTAAGATTGGCTAAATCAAGAGTATCCTTTACCGACGAATAAGTATACTAAGATATTTAAGTGTGAAAGAAGTGAGAGAGGTGTGTTAAAATCGTGTCAAAAGTCCGTCTCTACGTTCTCCTCTGGATAATATGAGTGAGAGATTAGATTACGTTATGTTAATACCGCTATCAATAGTAAGTAATTACAATCTTAACAACATTTCCTATTTTCTCCTCCTACGGACGCTTTAGCACGAAAAGAGTAATATTTATGTACTGTTAAGGTTATACCACCATAACACTGCAGTAGCAAACGGATTTATATTTATAACTATATTCCATGTTATACGGGAGTCATGAGAGTTGATGGCTGCTCGATTATCATTTTTTAATAAAAAGAATATTAACAATGCTATAAACATTATTAATATTCCCCGAGAGTGGTTCACACAAGTAGTCGAATGGCGGATTCGAACCCACGACCTTTTTGAGTTCGCAGTCCGCGCCCTGCCATTAGGCTACTGTCGCTTAAGACAGCTTATTGTTTAGTTATTTATTAGTTAGTTTATTTATTTATTTAGTTGCTTATTTTTTTTATAAAAAAACATGCATGCAGTTCACCTGATGGTAAGTGTCAACCGTGAACAACTGCAACACAAGGAGAATTGCAGATGTTGCCGGTCTTTTATAAAGAAGTTTGATCGTTACTTAAGGGTCCCTAAGTCGTATAGGTCCGGAAAAATCACCAGTTGTAAAAGACTCCACTAAGAAGTCATGAGTTTTGTTGCGATGTGGGTTGTTGGAATTTGGCAGCTTAAATTAATCCAAACTATTTTTGGAGCATTTTTCGCGGTAAATGCGATAGAAAATGCAACGAGTCAGTGAATCGAGCCTATTAATATTTAAATTTAGTTATTTCAATATTTTTGATTAATGTTTGTCGTCGATTAAGTCCCAAAAAAAAAGCAGCTACATTCTGGTGGCAGCACGTACGGCTCGACCGGGGAAGGCCAACATGTCACAGAATATCAGCGTAAAATAGCAGATTAATGCTGCTGTGTTTCGTGTGGTGAATTTAGAGAACCTTTGACCCTTTTTACTGGAAACGAGGCATTCCATCTTAGTCCTCAGGGGTAACAACGTATCTGCTTTTTGTTCCTAATTGAGATTAGATATTTGATTCTATGAGCCGCAACATCCACATACAAGCAGATGAACTGTGTGCTCGTTTTCACCTTTATTTTACAAAAAAAATTGCAATCAAACAGACATGTCTTCTGAAACTACAGATATATCTTCTGAAACTGTAAGCTGATATATTTATACCGAGTGAGTACTTAGGTAAATTGACCCAGTTTAGTATAATAATAATACTAATCATTTACTGACAGACAACAAAGGCCCGTAAAAAAGAAACATAAGTACTTACAAGCAACAACAATAAAAAAATTGAAATAAATTAATACTGAAATACAACATTAATCTAAATAAAATAAATTCCATCAAATAAATAAAAACTTACATCTTAACATACTAGACCAATATTTAAATATTTCACTACAATTTTGCGTTAAAATTTGTATAATCGCGTTTCCACAATTTATTTGTTATTTATGAATGAGGACTCTTTAAAATTAGAATGACGTTAGTAAAAATGTAATTTGTGTCGGGGATTAACTTCAAAGGTCCAAGGCGCGTAGTGTTGGGAAGGTGTCAATGAGATAGAGCCGTGTTATTCTGTCTAGGACTCTACGTTATTCTACACTTATCACTATTTGATATTGCCGTGGGGGGCCACACAACGCTACAGGCGTTTGGTATTTCTATCGCCAATCAGCCTTGCGTTGAAGTTTTTTTTTAAAGGATAGGATGACAAACGAGCACACAGTCCACCTGATGGTAAGTGGTTGCTGCGGCCCATAGACATCTACATCTATCCTCGATTACAAATCAAAATGCAGATGCGTTGTCACCGTGAGGACTAAGATGGAATGCCTCGTTTCCAGTAAAAAGGGTCTCCGGTTCTCTACACTCATCATACTAAATGCAGCAGTATTAAGCTAATATTTCACGCTGGTGTTCTGTGAGAGCGTGGTCCATTCGTGCTACAACTATACTACTACTGCAGCATGGCTCTACCACGTATCAAAGTACGTTATGACAATTCTTATTCGCGGTAGAGGTATACTAAAAGATGTAAATATTTGGCCCAGGTAAAACTTGTATTAATAATATATTAAACATTGTACAAAAATAAAAAGATGATTCTCATAAACTAACGGGATCGAGTTGTATTTAGACTGACGTAAGTACCTAATAACCTAACAAATACAATTAGTTATGATGTAATACCAGTATTGAACAAAGCGGTCTGTGCGTTCAAAGATTAAAGTCATTTATTTATCTTATTTACAGAGAAAATCTCTTAGTAAGATATATTAATGTTAATGACTCATTACAAATCTGTTTTACAATGTAATATATTGAACAGCTGCATTTATATCTAATTAACATGCTTAGTTATGCACAAAGTCAATATTATTTTGGCTGAGTATTCAGTATGTTTTACGTTTCGTACCGGATGAAATTTCACTAATTAAATTCAAAACAAAGCATATGCCACCGTAACCATTGACGTATGCTGGAGTTAATTTAGAGTGTTTTTGTACAATCTGTGTTGATCGCCAGATGGCGTGGTTACACGCATGCCGTATGTCGGCGCCATACTATCATCGGATTGTGGTGCAATTTCACTGTCTACTGTCTCCGTTGATACGGCAGTCTGGATACAGAGTCTGATTTTTTTTGCGTGTAACTATACTCTGTTTTTTTTTTACAAAGTAAATTTTGTAAAGAAATGTGTGCAGTATTATCACTAGATTAAATGATATATTAAAAACATGCTTTGATACTGCAAGTACCATTTATACATGAATTTTAATGCTGAAGATAACAGATAGAAGTTATGCTAAAGCAAAGTTTAAAAATTAAATTGTCGCTCAACAACCTACTAAATTATATGGCTTTAGCACGTCGACTTGGTGACGGTTGTAATATTGTAGAATTACGTCATTAATGTGTAATCTCTATATGTATATAAAGATCAATTGCAGTCCGTTGGACTCGCTAAAACTCATAAACTGCCCGACCGATTACGATGAAATTTTTTGTGTGAGTTTGAATGGGTCCCTAGAAGGTTTAGATTTACATTTATTTGTACCTAGCGCTGTTGTCGAGATCCAGTAATCACCCGTGCGAAGTCAGGGCGGATCACTAGTAGTAAAACAAATACGTAATGTATATAATATAATAATTATAGGAAGAACCAAGTTGGTTCGGGAACAAAGTTATGCTTTTTAATTACACTTCCAATAGGATTACCTTGGGGACTCTACTATAAAATAATATCTCCTTATATTATTCATGAGATAACAGCTTTTATTTTTTTATTAAATTTATAGATATTTACGACATATATGTACATTTATTTTTAATTTTAGAAATCGTCGTACATAGTTTAGGCGCAAAGTGCTCGCTGTATATTTTACGGCACGCGAGCAACCCTGGTTCGATCCTCGCCGGCGCCAAATAAATGATGAATTATAATTTTAAGTTTAATTTACAACGTACTCGGTGATGTAGAAAATATCGTGACAAAATATACATGTCTGAGGAATAGCATCTGCATGACTTCTGAAATGAAAAGAAGCTTGCCACGAACAGTTGTATGCACATTGGTTATAGCTTTACCTATTCAAATTAATTAAAGGAGTGTGAGGGGGACGTTGCCAAGTTGTTCTTCAAATTGCCAATCTCACCTGAACGTTAGTACACCCTGCCATATACGATGCTATGACGATCGAATAATAGCGACTTACCTATCCAAACAAGTTAAAGTAAAATAGCAAATTACCTATGCTGGAGTATTGGATCTGTGCTCACTTACACACTTACTGAGTGGGAAGTTACGCAGTGTTTAAATAAGCAAAGAATGCCAAAACGCAGAAAGAACTAATAAAGAAGGCAATAGATTTTTTATGTATTTAAAATTTTATAATAAAATGCTATCACCAAAAAATGGGATAATATTCAGGTAAGCGATACGACGTTATATTTTTTGCAATGATACCATTTATGATGGCACGTTCAAATATTATTATTTCTTGGGTTCCGTGCTCTAAGGGTCTTCGCATAAGATGCGCAGATTATGAAAACCGTTCTAATCTTCGAACACGTGGATCGTAGACGAAGCGACCTATGCGTTGAAAAAGTGCTTATTCAGTTTTGTTCGTTGTAAGTTCGGTAGTTCCCTAAAGGCGAAGTCCGTTTTTTGCCTGTTCCCATGAACCCTGCGACAATGGAATCGACCTCTCTGAAAGACTCCACCGAACAAATCCACGCAAGAATAAATATTACACAACAATAGGGTAGCTTCTTTGACTTTACCTTGCGTATAGATGGTACTAACGGATTTGATACTATTATTAAACGTATTTATACATATTCTTTTAAATTAAATAATTTAAAATGAATTTAAAATATAAATAAAAGTAAATAGGTGAATAAATTAGTGTGATATTTCATGTTATTAGAAACATTAAAATAGTTAATAGTTTATTAGTTTATTACACTAAGATTTGTTTCATTTTTCAAATGTGAATTTCGAAATAAACACTTTTTAATGTACTATAATTACTATTAAATATATTTTTAACATTAAACAATATTTTATTGCGGTAGTATTAATTATAATGGATGATAATTTGAGAACAGTCCTTAAGTATAACAAGTGTCAATTCAAGTATAACTTTTCTCTTCTAGTAGAGGTAGTATTATAAAATGCGTTTACTACACGGTTAACCTCGTAATACATTATTTAAATTCTACATCTACGAGTAGTTAAGACAATTAACGATACTACCTCCACTTAATATGAAGAATTAACCAAGTACTAAAACCGAGGGTCCGTCCTAAGCTCCCAAGATAACAAAGGGAATAGCGGCTCGTAACGGACTTTTTTTTTAAAGTTTATCGATCAGGATTCCTTCCTAGTCCGCAGTGTAATATTTTGTCACGGTAAGCAATCAGAATTCCCACGCATCTACTTACGTGATACATTCATACATAAATGAACTTCGATTGTTGTTTAAAGTATTTGCTAAAACTAATTAAAAATTAAGTTCCGAAAATAATTTGTTTCTTAATGCTTTTTTTTTATAGAAGAGGAGGCAAACAGGCATTCTCACCGTATCGCCCGCCGCTCATTAACAACTGTAACACCAGGGGAATGTCAACACCATGTTTGTATGACCAGTTAAAAAATGTAGATATAATCACCACGCAGGGTTGAAGCTCTGAAGTTGCGCTTGAAGAAGTAAAATAGGAATTATGTTTTACTGACTGACTTTAAGGAATATGTTTTACTGAAGCTCAAATTCTGTTTCCCCAGGTCCAGACTTCGTGGGCCTTTACCCAAATCTGCTGCCATAAGAAAGAGTGAGAGAGAGATATATAGAAGAGTCTTTAAATATTAATTATGAAATAAGACGAAAAAAGGTATTCAATTCGAATGTATGTTGTTTTTTTGGTTGGATGAACAGATTTTGATGATTATTTTTCATCTGAAAGTTGGTGCTTCCCGTGTGGTCCCATTAAATTTTATCAAGATCTGACCAATAACTTTTGATTTATCTTTAATAATGCGTATTTCATTGACTTCGAATACATTGACTCGGTCATATTGAAGTCGGTTGTACAAAATTTTACCATTTGTCTTAGTTAAAGCTATGTTAACTTTCAAAATTTATTGAAAGAATCTGTTACCAATATTAGTTGTGTATTTGCAAGATTGTTTCAACGTTTTATTTTTTGTAAAAAGCCCCAAACATTAACTCAAGCAGAACTTTGTTTCAAGCCACCCAGGTTCTTCAGTTCTTTAAGTACCCATAAAGTATCTTTGATAAAATTGAACATGCTACTTACTCTGCATGCATTGTAACCCGAACATAAAGATAAGAACGGTGAAGTGGTTAGTGGGAAGCATGCGGGAAAGTAATTTATATTATAAGATTTTTTATTATTATGTAATGGATATAGGATTTTTTAAATTATTACTATAGGAAAATTAATATTTAGAAATTTGCTTATTTTAGTAGGTAAGATGTAATGTTATCAATATCGTCGTTATTTTTGCACTTAATATTATATTTTTTTGCGTTTGGAATTCAAGTTTTTACTAATTTAAAAATGATTCTATGATGGTGTCATCTCTTATGGGTAAAATTCGTTAAGCCCTTCCGTCACTGCTGAAATAGGCCTCCCCGGATGCCCACCCATTCAATTAGTTGGGGGTTTACAGTTACTAAGGGGTGGCCTCTTTTAATAAATCTTACTTAAAGTTACTTGGTTTAGCAAATATTCTTCTACATTAAATAACTGTTTTTAAAACATTCCACAGTAATAAATTTTATTAACTAATTTAGTTAATTTTACCTATTTTATTACCTTTAATTTAACTGATACTGAAGTTATGAGTTGTCACAGGAAAAAGAGGTAAAATTAAACGTGATAAAATACGTTATAATATTCAATGTATAGGATTTGAGTAAATATAAACAAAATTTCAGGCCAGTATTTTTTTATATAGGATACGGTGACAAACGGCTTCACAGTCCACCTGATGGGAAGTGGTTGCTGTGGCCCATAGACATTTACATCCTCGATTACGAATTAAAATGCAGATGCGTTGTCACCCGTGAGGATTAAATGGAATGCCTCGTTTCCAGTAAAAAGGGTCTCCGGTTCTCTACACTCACCATATGAAACACAGCAGCAGTAAGCTACTATATTACGCTGGTATTCTGTGAGAGCGTGGTCCTTCCCCGGTTGAGCCGACACATTCGTGCTACAACTATACTACTATATATAACTGCAGCATGGCTCTACAACGTCGAATAGTATCCTAATGGTTAAATATTCAGACCGCGAAATTAACGAGCGGTGAACTCATTTGTCGTGAATCACTCCTAACACTTATACTTGGGGTGGTTACAAATGCTTAAGCAGTAATGTTCCTCATGTTTATATACGTTGTTTGTCATACTTTAACGTGATTTTATTTCAGTTTTGGCAATATTTATTTACGTAATATTTAATTATTTATTACTTTATATACACAGAAAAATATTCGTTTTGTGAAATTTACTAAAACAAAGTGCTTTATATTTTATCACTAGTAATATTCCAATTCTAGTAATAACAAGGTTTATATAATTTGTGGAGTATGGAGTTTACAACAACATATTTTTTAATATCACGTCAAATTATACTTTTTTTACGTCTATACGTCTTGCCATCTCACGTGTATCCAAATCTCTAATCACTGGAAACAGCGTCTGACGA
Source organism: Parnassius apollo (assembly GCA_907164705.1). Classification (NCBI taxonomy): domain Eukaryota; kingdom Metazoa; phylum Arthropoda; class Insecta; order Lepidoptera; family Papilionidae; genus Parnassius; species Parnassius apollo. Next base: position 7,060,986 of record CAJQZP010001593.1, on the reverse strand, counting down.
ATGAAGCGGAAAATATTTAAATGGAAGCTAGAATACCATGCAACGAATTTACTCCGTAAAATATGGTGATATAGCAACGAAGAAAAAAGTTGAAGAAAAAACCACTCCTGCATCCGTACAGAAGGTCGATTCAAAACTTGCATGTGGTAATATTTTCCCTTCCCGAAAATAGTTCGCATTTCTCTTTCGATTATTTCGAGCAAGTTTTGACAAATAATTATTCTCTGTTTGTTAACCAGTATTTTTACAATCACCTATGTTATTTCAAGTATTTATTATATAATATGTTATCACTTATTGACTGCCTCGTTGGTCTATGAGGTTCTGGGTTCCAATGCGGAGTCAGGCCAAAAATTCAATTATTGAGTTTTTCTGTCGAGGATTCCTCAGTAGCTGCCCGGAGTCAGGAAGTTGGCAGTGTCTTACCCTCGTGCCTCTGAAAGCACGTAAAGCCGTTAGTTCTGCGCCTGATCTCTTTCCAGCCGTTTCGGTTTACCATCTCGTTGGATTATGAGAGTTAGAGAATAGTGCACTTGTGCTTGCGCTATAATCCTATCCTACGCCGATGGCTAGTCTCCGTTGAGAACTGGTTGCCGTGACCGAAATTCGATCTGGAGGACATTATTATCACTTACAATACAATACAATAACTTTATTTCAGGCATCAAGGACTTAAAAATTAAAAACATTGGCCCATAGCAATATATACCTTAACCTAAAAATATATATAAAATATAAATATAACATTATTTAGGGAACTTTCTTCTTTGGCGCGTCCCTGTATCGGCGAAACACTACCCCAGAGGGTCAGAAATCGGGAGCAAGGAATGTCTCTTTGTATTTTGCAGGAACCTGGAGTACGTAGGATTTGAAGTTCGTGGACCTCTTAGACTCCAGACGCTGCAAATGTAAAGAGATCGGATCCTCTATGCGGCATCGGCTTCGTTCTTCCACGAAACGCAGGACGTCTTCTCCCGACGTACTTTTGTCCAAACGGGAGATGTAGAGCTGTATGGTGGGCTCCACAATACGCAGAGTTGTACTTGCGTTTATTTTGGCGGTCCCACGCTGGTTACAGACGGGTCTCGACCGACGTCTCTTCTCAACCAGAGTAAACCCGTCATTCTCTCTCTTGGTTTGGGTCACCACAGGAACTGATTTTACATCCACATTCTTTTGTTTTCGACCACATGAGGGTAACGGTTGCGAAGATTTTCGAGCAACATCCGCAAATGTCTTTCGTTGTTGACAGGTTGGCTTCGGCGGAGGAGTACTCAAGGGCTAAGGTGGTGATGCAATGACGACCGAGGTCGCCCTAGTTTCACGGTCATCAACCCGCTGACAGACGATATCGCGTGACGGAGTCGCAATCATCTGTGAAATATGACTACTATTACGATTACCGCGTGTCGTATTTACATTCTGCGACGGCGGTGAATTCGCAGATGTTGCAATTATGTTGTGCAACATAGTGACTTCGTTCTTCAGCTCTGTTGCGGCTCGTTCCGATTCTTCAAATTTGAAAGGGAGGTCGGTGACTTCGGCTTTCAACGTGGTGATGTCTTTCAACAATCTGGTCACGTCTACGTGATCGAACGTCACGGGAGGCAGCTTGTTAAGATCACGCGCGACGAAAGTTGGGATGTCATCAGGATCGGTCTCATTGAACAGTCTGAAGATGTCTTGCAGGTCTTTCTTACCGCGTCCATCTCTATGACGTGTGATAAGACGGATTTGGGTCACGGCTGAATCTGCTAACACCTTCTTCGCTTGGATGATCTCGTCCTCGGTGAAGGTGGTCATCAGTATCTGCTCCAGGGACACCTGGTCCATGACGTCCAATTTTTGTTGAACAAAGGCCAGGAACTCGTTCACTACGACGGTATCGGATCGTTTAGGTTGACACGCCATTTCGAATTATTTTCGCGCAGTTGGTATGCTTACGCTGCGAAAATATTGTAGGCTCGGCATTAGAGCCGCCACATAATTATGAAGCGACTGCACTGACCGGCAGTAGAAACGCGACTTACATATCTTTAGAAGTATATAACAGCGGGCACATGAAGCATATACAGAAATATAAAAACTTAATTATTTCTTCTAATTACGCGAACACTAAATATTTAAATGAAATTGGTTTTTTATCTAGTATATTAACTTATTTTATATTCCCGACGTTTAGAGTACTTTACAGCACCCATGGTCACGGGGCTGACTGAGGTGTTCGACGTCCCAATGTCATGGTTAACCACGGCTACCTCCAGATCCTAACTTCTTCCCTTCCTTGTTAATAGTTTAGATTTTCTTCTAAGTATTACATACAAAAGAAACCTAGGAAGGGTTAAAATAAATTTCAGTGCACAAAGTAAGGACCGTATGAGTGACGCGTCAATATACTCATATTTGAGGTGATTAAAACTCTGCTGCTTTATTGTATATAGTATATAGTATTTTTCTGTTAGGATGTTTTCTAGTTCTTGTCCTAAACTATTATGCAAGAAGATTTTATTATTGTTTTTTATGGCTTTTGTCTTAAAAAAAAACGTTACGGCCCTGTAATCTGCGGAATCGAGATTACAGGGCTGTAATGAATATATCATCCGCGATATACAACATATTACAAAAACCTTATGGTTCCCGTCAAGTGCGTTATCGGAATAAATATTCAAAGGTATATAAATAGCTTTAATTCTGAAAACTTGACCAAAAACAAAATCAAATTAGAATCAATATTCAAACGCATATAAATAATTTTACTTCAGAAAACTCGACCATAAAAAATTTAGTTAAAATAAATTTTTATTTAAAAATTGTATGTAGTTTTATTAACTCTTATTGACACGCGTATCAGCAAAGCAGGGTCTTTGAAAATACTCTTATCCCCGGCCAATGCAGAGGTAATAAAGCCACATACAATTTGCAAATAAAAATTTATTTTATTTAACTTTTTTATGGTCAAGTTTTCTCATGTAAAATTATTTATATACGTTTAAATATTAATTCTGATAACGCACTTAACGGGGTTTTGTTGCATGTTGTATTTGCACACCTGCTCAGTATGATCTTGGTCATCAGCAACTGCTTTTCTTCCTCGTTACAGCAGCAAGTGCTTTTTTATTTAGTAGGTAAATTTAACTGCTGAAATGTGTCCTAAGCAAAACCTAAAGACTTACTTGATTTGGTTTCTTTTGAATTTTGATTTAACATCAACAAAACAACGGCGTACGAAATGAAATCCTTTTTTCCCAAAATCTCTTATCGAAATATGTTTACAATTACATATTATAAATTAGATCTTTATATTTTGTCATGTACTTGTTACTGCTACAGTTTTAGCCGCTTTGTCAATTCCCATTTCAATATCAGTTCTGGAATTGATAAAGTTTACTAAAAATTACATAGGAAGAAAACGTTAACAAACCAATCTGTAGTTGGTTCTTAGGATAATGAAACTTTTTGCAGAAAAATCAGCAATCACTTTTTCACCAGTCACTTCATTATCTTTTGAATAACGTCCGCAAATTCTCAAAAGGAAAGACCTTATCACCAATTTATTTTGTTTTTGTGGTAATAAAAGTAGATTTTGTAACCTATCACGATATAATACACTAATAAAAATGTCCTTCGTGATATAATTTTTTATTTGAATAGGTTAATTAGGTTACGCCGTGCCGTTTGGTGGCAGCGGAAGAGAATCAACCTCCTCATTCGTGTCGTAAGAAGCCAATTTGAGAAAGACTAAAAAAATTTCATGGCTAGAACGGCGACGTGGACCGGCATCAAGGGTGATCAGACATCTTATCTGATATATTATGGCAAATTTTTCCCACAATGTGAGAGACCCATGTCGTGGATAGTAAGAGGGTAGGACGAAGTTGTGATTTTAGGGTATACTATAAAATAAATTGAGTAAAAATATTTAAGCGTTGATTAAGTATAGCATTTTTTTATTTTACAGCCTAATTCGGTAGAAAGATTTGAGATATACATTTGAGTTTTTGATTTAAGCTCATACCGCCTTATGTGGTTTATTCACCAAAGAATTCGCTCTCCGCCCCCGGTGTATTATTTTACGTTCTGTTACATATTTTACATTTTATTTCATATATTTTCTACGGCATTTAGTTATGAAAACAGAAGAAATTTAATACTAAGACTAACTAGACTAGTCTACTTTTTATACTAAGGCGGAAAATGTTAGAAAATACTTCAATTAACTGAGACGTGGTCAGTCGCTTTACCTTTATTTACAATAATAATATAACTTTTTTTGCAAATTTTACGTCAGTAATCAGTTTTACTTATTGTAACTATCAAGGGGTGAAATGAGTTCGCTGCTGGACATTGAACTGTATTGAACTTTGAGAAGTTTAAATTGAATATGTTCTTTTGAGTTAAATGAACTTAGTTAAGAGAAATAAAATCATCACATTTGAATAAATATACTACAATCGTACAAAATTAAAAAAATAGTCTAAGTGTGTGAAATGAGCACACAGTCCACCTGATGATAAATGGATGCTGACGCTGTGACTCATAGACGTCTACATTCATCCTCGATTAAGAATCAAAATGCAGATGCATTGTCCATACTGAGGACTGAGACCGAATGCCTCGTTTTTTAATAAAAAGGTTCTCTACACTCACCTGCTGCTGTTTTACGCTGGTATTCTGTGAGATTCATTCGTGCTACTACCATAATATAGCTGCAGCGTAGCTCTACCATGAATAAACATAATATTATAAACCTATATACATATACATAAACTCGTACACTTGTCACCCAGGGGAGTAAGCAGAGACTATGTACTTCCATTTGGTACTATCGTGACAAGAATATATCCTACGTATAATGCTTGTCGGTTAAGAAAGGGCACTTCTAATTTTAATATTGATACAAAAATGATGCTCGATAAAGAAAGAAGAAATGTTTTGAATTTATAACTTTTTCATTTAAGACTAGCAATCCCTGCTGGCTTCGTACGGATGATTTCCGGATTTCGACAACAGTGCCACCTACAGGGTTTAATTATAAATCTAAACTATCCATCCACCCACCCAAACACACCCAAAAATTTTCATCTATATTGGTCTAGCCATTTTCGAGTTTTTGCGAGACTAACAGTAATAATTGATTTTTATATATATAGATAAGAAGTTATAATTTGTGTTACTATATTATTGACTTAATATTTTTTTAATCACAGAGTTCACATAAAATTCCCTTGCGTCATCTCTATTTAGATAATTATTAAAGCAAATAATGATAAAAGATGTGTAAATGTAATAACAATACTCGATCTAAAATTTTAATCACCCGGTTTGAATTAAGGGCTTATTTGAGACTTTTTGTCGCGGGGTAACGGCGGCGAATTACAATCATAATAGCTGTGCCGCTTAACCGTTAACGGCCTCTAGTTTTTTTTTATTCGAACATCTTTTTCAATGTTTGTAAGTATTACTTTGCGTTTCGCAAATTAAGTTTAATCTACTTTAATATTTCACAATTTTTTTAGCTTTGAAAGAAATGTTATAAGACAAAAAGGAAATATTACATTTAATATTATATACTTTTTTAATCAGTTACCAATACAGTACAAGTTGAACCTATCCTGTAACTTTTTAATATTAACCAAAAGTTTTTGAAGTAATAATGAGTGTTGCCGCTGGTGTTAACGATTCATAAAAACAGTTTAAGTGTAATCATTTGCACAGAACACCTAATACATGGTATATTAGGTGATCTGTGGTTACATGCCATAGGGGTGATTATTTATTTTATACTTTGCCATGATTTAGGGACTGTTACCTTTATGCAGTGCGCTTTATGAATTACGAAATAAAATGTATTTGTTTAAATTTAGTTAATGATTCTGCTATTTGATAAAATGGATGAAATAATAATTGTAGCTTATATTTACAAATCATAATTTATCTTTACACCGGTTTATGAAGCTTTAAGATTTTAGTTCTGAAAATAATAAAAAACAAAAACACCTATTTACACATAAATTAAAATCATTTATTGTTCTAAATTCGCTATAAATTAACATCACATGATTTCGAAGCTAAAGGCACTAAGACATAATACAATAATTTAATTATAAAGAAGGTGCCCATAGCATATTTTCATAATCCAGTCTTAAGAATTTAAACTAACATGTTTACTATATTTCAAACTAGTATTTTACAAAAGTCTAAAATATTAATATAATTTAAGTCGTTACCATCAAAAATCATATTAATATTAGTTAATAAAATTTATTTTATATATTGTTTCAAATGTGAGAGTAACATTAAGGCTGTATTAAGAGTAAATGACAGGAACGCACAAGTTTTATTACTTCTAGTGACCGTTACTACACACCTTGCGCCCGCTTGTACATTGCTTTGGGAACAGCTGTATCTTTTATTACACGCAAGCTTTACGAGCTTTAAGTATGTATATACAAGGTAACGTATAAAATATGAAATAAATTATGTTCTATATCTAATTGTTAATTTTCACAATAGGACGGCTTTGTCTAGTTTTTTCTTGCCACCATTTTAAAGTTTCCTCAAACTGCTCTCTATCTTCTGGTGTCACTTGAATTTCAGGAAGTTCTTTTTTTAGTTCCACTTCACTGTATGGCCTGGTTTCAACGTAGTTATTTTCTTCCTCTTTGAGATTATATTGGTTATGAGATAAAATTAAGTCGGGGTTTATTGCTTCTAAGGGGAGCTCAGTGTGATTTTCAAAATCGTTATGAATTTGTTGATGAATAGATGCAGCGTATTTAACTTCAAAGTCACTTTCATTTAACGCCACTTCTGATTCACTACAGTAACTCTGTTCTGCTATCACTGTAAACTGCTCAGCCGAATTTGGAAAAGGAAAATGACCGTCTAAAATATGCGGATTTCCCTCTTCATGACCAAGAAGATCTGACGATGGAGTTAAAGGTTGTCCAAGACATTCCTCTTCATCATATAAATGAGGTGTGGAAACTAGTTGAAAAGTTTCTGAAGCCGGTAATTCCATGTATGACTGCTGATGTAATTGGAGTGAGCCATCTAACTCGTCGTCATCAATGTCATCATCTTCAATAGCTGGAGAGTTAAGTGTATAATAACTTCTTTCCTGACTATTCTCTCGTGGTGAAGATGATGCTGGAGAAGGAAATGATTCCATAGATGGTCTAGACATGTTTTCTTTATCAGAATGCCCAATATTGAGTAAGCTTTCGAGATTTCTTATATATTCGACAGCCATACGTAGAGTTTCAACTTTACTCAGTTTTTTGTTGGGTCCTCTGTTAGAATTAGCATTTTCAAAAGCCGCTGCTACTTCATCTGGTATATGACGACGCAAGGCAGCAAAACCGTCATTAACTTGACGCACTCTATTCCTTTCCCGCGCATTTCTTCTGGCCACTGCAAGCGGCGTTGGTGCTCTTGAAGTATCTTCTGGTGCATTTTCGCGAATTCGGGGTCGCTTTGATAATGTATTCACTATTTCTGACGCGCGCACTAATGATTTCACTGATATCGTGTTCGGAGACGTAATCTTATGTTTCTTTTTAACAATTATTATTTCACCAATGTTTGGGCTCTCATCGTTATTTGATATGTTCACGGTATTATTCACAGATTCCTGAAGCACCTGCGTCTTGCCGAGAGTTGAGTTGCGGAACACTACGACTCCTATCGAACTCATTTCGGTGGTGAGTTGCCGATTTCACATGTTACGATTGTTTGAGTATCATTAGTTCCGGCTCAGGATTTTTGATGAAGTCACGTACTGTTGCAAGAACCGTTTATAGATGAAAGTATGGTGAGAAATTTTGAGATGGCGTCAGGGCGCCGGCCTTCGCGGGAATGGCGCGTGCCGCGCGGACGCACCTGGGGTGGCCCGCGGGGGGATTGACAGGGGTAGGTACTTACGTTTGCTAGTTGCACACACATGCTCTCGCCAAGGGCGGAATAGGGAAGCGTTGTATGTCAGCTGTTATTTTTTGATATCGATAATATTTATACATATGCTGAGAATCTTAGTATAACAAATTGAAAAAAATATAATAATGTTTAAATGGAACTTATTATATCATTACACGTGCAAAATGAGCCCTACGTATAAATATTTCTAACTATTTAATTAATATGTCTAATTAACTATTGACGTTAGATAGGCATTACTTTATATTTATTTATCTGCTCATTTTGTTACAATTTGTTATCCACATGAAGAATGTATTTAAGAGGATTTAGTTCTAATTACATTTAATTAAAAATAATTGATTATATAAATCTTTTACCTATATCGTATGATTATAGTACCTGTGTAATTATAATTAATTTGGAACTAACTAATCACTTAATATAACTTGCAATTTAAAATAACGGAGTGTTAAAATTAAAAATATTTATCAACCTTAAAAATTTTATTTTAACATTTCGATATTGTATAATATTGGTATGTAGAAACGATAACCCAACACGCGAGTACCAAAGGGCAATAATTTATATGGGGTGGCGCACCCAGCTGCCGCGTATGTGTGAGGATACTACAGCGTGCACACATTCATACATTTAGATGTAATTGGTATACGCACACGTGTGATGATGTAACGGGGATAAAACCGTTTCTTTCAATGGAATTTGATATAAGTATGCGCTGGCGCAGGATTAACCCCCTATGATTTTTTTTTGAAAAAAGAAACATTTATCTCGCGTATAAGAGTTATGTAACTTGTACGCATTTTAGCTTTTTTCTTGATAGTCATTTAATTAATTGAACTGACATAAAACATAACTAGAAAAATATTAATAAAATATTGTCTTTGAGAAACTTTTCCACCATATGTATGTAGTGTGAAAATAATAAAGATAACTACCTAAGTATTAAAATATTCTTAAAGTGCATTCCTAAAAACGCCAAATAGAACATAATACTTTAAATGATTAAATTGCCTATGTAAGTCAAATATAAAGTTACAACCTAAACAGCCTGTGCCCATACAAGTCTCTTCTAGCTTGTCGGCTCCGTAGCGCCGTGGTTTAGCGTTGAGTAGCGGCGCTGAGGGCCGCGGGTTCGAATCCCGCGCGGAACAAGTTTTTGTATGGCCTACTGATAATTGTTCCGATTCTGGATGTTTGTCCTTGTGCAATTTATATTTGTAAACTGCCTCCCCGATACAGGAGAAAATCCTGGTAGGGGGTAACGTTTTAAAAAAAATCTGAGAGGGTTAAGGAACAATTACGAGTTGACTCTACGTTCCTCCAGTGCTTTTGACGGACTTCGAATGACTTCTAAATATTTTATTCCAGAGATGTGGAGGTTTCTCCATGATTTGTTCTTTAACATGATGTGAACATGACATGATAAAGCTTTAAAACACAATTAACAATGTGAAAAAATGTAAAAATAAGAAAATATACGATAAAAGCACACACACAAAATTTGAAGAATGTTCACAACAAATTACATAATGATTATCTCAAGTTATACGTTGTTTAATATGTGATAAAAATTACAATAGAATTGTAACCTGAAAAAAAATGTTTAAATTATTTTTAAATTGTTTGTAGTTAATTATTTAAGCGCAAATAATTACTTATATAAACGGCACTTACGCTTTCACGGCAATTTGTGTGCGTGTATGTGTGTATGTATATGTATATATATATGTATGTGTATGTTCTGTTCACCTACGCCAGCTGTCTTTGGTTGCCTTTATCTTTTGTGTTACGGCACGCGCCACTATTCTATGACCATTGTAAGCTATTACTGAATGCGATTTGTGCACGCGATAATATACCTTATAAAGCATAGTAAAACAGAAATAAAGTTTTTATCAATAAAGTGTTTTGAAACTACGACGACATCGTGTTTAAAAAAAGTTAGTTTTTTTGATATAGCAACGGATTCAATTATTATTTATTTTATTATTTTCATTTTTTCTATTAAAATATAAATTGTTATCCGACAACAAAAAAGGAGAAGGTTCCCAATTCGACTGTATTTTTTATGTGTGTTACCTCAGAAACTTTTTTCTAGGTTAACCGATTTTAATGATTCTTTTTTATTTGAAAACTGGTGTTTTTTAAGTAGTTCTATTTAAAATTGATCTAAATCTGACCAGTAGTTGAGTAATCCTTAATAATGCATATTTAATTGACTTCGACTACTGTTTTCTCACCGCCGAGCACATGGTAAATCAGCACTTAAAATTGCAATTAACAATTTCATTGGTGCCGGCGGGGATCGAACCCGGGTTACTCGCGTTCGTTTTAAGTGCTGATTTACCACGTGCTCGGCGGTGAAGGAGAACGTCGTGAGGAAACCTGCATGTCGGAGGAATAAGAAAAAAAATATTTTCGAATACATGTGAAGTTCGTCAACACGCATTTGGGCAGCGCGGCGGACACTTCCTTGCCCTAAACCCTCTCAGAAATGAGGGGAGGCCTGAGCCCAGCAATGGACGTATATAGGCTGTAACTTTACTTTTTACTTTACTTACTGTTTTCTCATTTTATTTATATCCATTGAAGTCGGTTGTACAAAATTTTTAATTTTAAATCTTGTATATTTAAATCCTTATTTGAAGAAGTTATCCTAATACTACGTAAACAGTACGGTACGGTACTGGACTCTCTTGCCTAGACCTGTGATCAAATTAATCGAAGTTTCGTACAATGTTACCCTGTTCCCGTCACCGATCTGGACTATTTCTCCCTTTTTTTCTAGAATATGCACAAATTTGCTTTACCGCAATCTATTAAACGCCAATTGCTGTAAAGGCGAACATCGGTTTAAAAATTGTGCAAAAAGGTTATTTTAATATCAAAGAATACATTATAAACGTAGTGGATTTATCATGTTCTTTAAAGTTAACGTTCAAGCTGTTGATGCTTGCGAATGGAAGATTTCTTCTCTTTTAGTATCCTGTAACTAATAGGTTTTCCTTTGGATTTTGAATAATATTATATATAAAAAAAATAAGTAAAGGTTTAAATCTTGAGACTCTAGAGACCTTGACAATTTTAGGCCCGTATCAATTCTTCCGGCATTGTGTAAAGTATCTGAAATATGAAATCTCAACCAAATGCTTTCCTTTTTTAATATTCGGTCTTTACCTATGAAATTGCTGTTAGTTATGACATAAGTTAACGTATTTGTTTTTAATATTTTTATTTTTATTAATCATAGTAATCACCCATGAAATCGACCATGAATCGCTAATGCAGTGGCAGTTTATTGATGCCCTTCTAGAAGAAATCAGCTGGACGGGAGGCAACAAATTCTTCAACCCTTCTTCCCGCTCAGAAGAAGAGTGTGGTTTGCAAGATGATGTTGTGACCAGGATTAAGAAAGGAATGCTTCGGTGGTTTGGTCATGTGGAAAGAATGAATGAGGAAAGAGTGACAAAGAAAATTTATGTTGCAGAAGTGAATGGCAGAGTCGGAAAGGGACGTCCTAGGCGAAAATTTATCGACCAAATTGGTGATTTATTGGAAACGGGCCAAATTAGGAGTACCCTTAACCGACGAGCATGTATGCGTAGGTGTATGGATGTGAAGGAGGCGAGAGAGGTGTGTCAGGATCGTGCCAAATGGAAATCTGTAGTCTCTGCCTACCCCTCTGGGTGACAGGCGTGAGTGTTTATGTTTATGTTTATATGTTCTTCCCACTATGAAGTTATCCACATTCTGGAAAACTGTAGGCGCAAGGACTAGTGAGTACGGTAAACGACTGAGTGCTTCCAACCCCAGATTTTATAATCTGGAGACCGTCTGTTGTGCAGTATCAGTTCGCGCGTTGTCATGCAGGAGCAGTGGGGACGTGCCATTGACCAAAGCTGGTTGGAGACGTGCGAGCTTGCCCATTATTGTGTTCATTTCTTTACACAACACATCTGCAGTAATGCTCATCCTATTTGATAAGCTGTAAGAAACGGTGTAATTACACCGGCGCTTGACCATTAAGCAGTGACCATCACTTTTCAATGGCCAAGTTTTCGTTTAGGGCATTGTTTAGGTGCTTAAGGAACCAACCATCCTGAGTGCTTGCAATTGTCAAACAGAATCCATTTTTTTCGCAGGTAACAATCTGGTTCAAAATTCCTTCGTTTATGTGCATGTTGAGCAGTGCAAGGCACGTCGCGACGCGTACTTCGCGCTAACGATTATTGAGTTCGTGGGGCACCCATTTGTTAAGCTTTTTTACTTGCCAATTTGACACAAATATGGTTTTGATGCTAACGATGAAATGACCAGTACTACAGAAAGCAATTTCGTCGATAAAGACCTATTATTAATACATTTTATCACCAACATCAGTTTGGATTTACTAAGGAACACTCCATAACTGATACAGGGATGTGTTTAATTCAGCACATTTATAGTGCTTTAGAGTATTCATAGAATGCGATAGGCGTGTTTTATGATTTAGCGAAAGCAACTTTTAACTGCAATGAGACTCGTAGCAACTATGGCTAATACACTCAGCTCAGCTGCTCACGTTGTTGAGAAGATTAACAATGTAAAAGTTCCAAAGATTAGCCCGGACAGACAGAGAGACAAAATTTTAAAATGGTTATATTTACGTCTTAATAACATGATATAATCACCTGAGCTTAATAGAAGGCAGTTTCTACGTGGTAGAGCCATGCTACAGCTATATAAGTAGAATAGTTGTAGCACGAATGGGTCGGCTCGAACGGGGATGGACCACGCTCTCACAGAATACCAGCGTATAATAGCAGCTTAATGCTGCTGTCTATCATATGGTAAGTTTAGAGAACCGAATGTCGTTTTTAAGGGAAACAAGGCTTTCCATCTTAGTTCTCAGGTGTCGAGTTGCCGCATTTTGATTCTTCGAGGATGGATGGATAGATAGATGTAGTCTATGAGCCACAGCATCTATTTACCATCAGGTGTGATATATGCTACTTTGTCACACTTAGTCTATAACTACTTATTCATCAGGCCTGCAAACAAAATGAAATAATATTTAGTTTTTATAAAAGCAATCTTTAAAAAACGGTCGGCTAAAGTCAATGATGCGTTCCAAGGCGCCTTAGTTAAGATAAAAGCAACATCAATTATTTTATAAACTGTTCAGTGTTAGGTACACAATGGTAAGGCGTTTTGGTTTCAAAATTCGACCCAAGACGTATCAAAATTTATTTTGTTTTCTTTTTTATAATTTTTAATGATTAAATTCTCACGTTCAATAAAAAAATCGTAGTTGGTCGTAATTAGTATCGTAATTTGCAGTATTAGCGTTTAATACTCTCCGGTATGGTTGATGTAATATTTTTATTTAAATTAATTACTATTCAGTATGTTCTTTTAGCTATAAATATTTAATTGGTTTAAAAAGATATACGTATTCTTCATAAACACAAACTCTCAAATACTCGGCTGGGTATGTAAGGTTTCTTACACGTTTAGACGAATGCCTTTAGAAACATGTCTTCCGAAGGCAGATTTGCAATTGTAAGGCGGTTCCTACGTTAATAACAATTTTCCAGATGGCGATTCCCCCTACTGTATATCGCCGAATAGATTCCACTAATAGATTTTTTTTATAGAATAGGGTGACAAACGAGCACACAGTCCACCTGATGTTAAGTGGATGCTGTAGCCCATAGATATCTACATTTATTCTCGATTAGGACTAAGATAAATGCCTCGTTTCCTGTAAAAAGGGTTTCTACACTCACCATACGAAACACAGTAGCATTGAGCCGCTATTTTACGAGTACGTTGGTATTCTGTGAGAGCGTGGTCATACCCCGGTCATGCCGACACATTCGTGCTATAACTATAATATAGTTGCACCGTAGCTCTACCACGTAGAGGGTGGGAGGGCTTTTTTCTCTTGGGCAGTTCCATCATCAAATAGTAATAATGATCTGAGGTGAGTGGGTGAATAAGAGCAAGTAATACATTTTTATCACATTAGGCTGACGGATGTGCTCGTAGACAATCTGTTGAATAGTTGCTAAGTTGTTGCATCTTAAGGAAACTGACAGCCAACCATCTTCGCGTTAAAAATGTATACGGGTGTTTGAGCGTCAGTATAGGTCTCCATGTTCAGCAGTAGGGAAATACCATCAGGTGGTAGTACTGGTGGTAAGTACGTTCTGCCAATCAAATTAGTAGCGAGGATGATGATTTCTTTGGACCGATTTTCGGTCATAGATGCTACAGAGAAGTTATCCGTTAGCCGTTCTTCTCGTTGTTATGCATAGGCGATAGGATAGCGCAGGTTAGTTGCATAATTAGATCCGGAGCAAACAATATGTATTGTTATAAAAACGTCAGTTACATCGACTACTACGCCAAACAGTCATCATACTACAAAATTTGTAACATTACAACATAATGAAATTAAAGATATCAATGAGTTTGGATATATTTATTAATAAAAATTATGCATTAAACAATAAAGTACATTTGTACAAAAGAAAGAAAGAAATGAGGATATCCCAGTAAAACAGAGTGACCAGCTGCGGGAGTGGTGAAAAAAAAATTAAGAGGAAGAATATGTCGATTGATTGTAACGTCAATTTATACACAATAATATCACGAACATTGTAAAAAGTATCACACAGATTTTTTGATGCTTCTTAAGGAACCTTTTGGATTCAAAAGTTGATTCAACACTGCACCGTGCTGTAGCTCACTACGCATAAATTATTATAATATAATATATAATATAATATATAGTAAAAAAAATAAAAAAATAATATAAATTATAATATATAATATAGCGCATCACCAAGTTTCATGTAGGTTCGAATGCTTCCTATAAGCATTTTTATGTTGTTGTAATTAATTCTACTATGCAGTCGTTCTATTTCGAATTATGAAATGTTTGTTTTATCTGAATTATATAGCTCTGCTCTCTCGGTTTAGATCAGCTCTATATAACCATATACAGCTCTCTGGCGTGCGCATCAGCGTATACAACTGCCGCTAGGTCATTAGAATATAGCATTATTTCTTCGCTAACGTAACTAGTGGTGATTAACAGCAGTTTAGAAATAGCTACGGATAAAATTGACAACTGCGCAACTCCAATAGACGATTATATCGTCAGTCTCAGCACTGTAGTTACACGGCTGAAAAAAGTATGAAAGTATTTAGTCAATTTATTTCTCAAACTGTATTAAAAGAAATTAAAAATTTAGACAGATGCAAATCAGTAGACGCTTATCTAAATATCGTTGTGTGTCTTTGTGTAATAAAACCCTGACTTCGGATTAGGAACATCAGCGACATACGAGCACAATCCTCATAATACTTAAAAGTGCATCCTGTAACTTAAGCAGGTCGATTTTTTCGCCGCCAATCCGCTCAGTAAGGTGAGGCTCACCATCTTGCGAACATGTGGGCCCCGTGAATACACGTCATGGTAGGCTATGTGGTGAGCTATATTTAGTTCGGCCATATGTTGATGATTCTAAAGGGGAACGTGTAGCAAATCTGTGCACAGGTTTCGAGGATCGACTGAGTGCGGTTAATGTGTTTATTTTGTTTTTCAAGTGCACACAACAAACCCTTTTTACTTAGTATGTATTTGTGAACGATAAATTATAAATAATAAATAACATAATTATTATAATATTGTAATAAGTACGCAATTATAAATAATTAATGAAATGTAAAAAGGTAACGAAGAGAATGGGTCGGCTTAACCGGGGAAGGACCACGCTCTCACACAATACCAGCGTAAAATGGCAGCTTAATACTGATGTGTTTCGTATAGTGAGTGTAGAGATCCGGAGACCGTTTTTTACTGAAAACGAGGCATTTCATCATAGTCCTCAGGGGTGACAACGCATCTGTGTGTTGATGCTTAATCGAGGAGAAATGTAGATGTTCATGGGCCACAGCATTCAATTACCATGAGGTGGACTGTGTATATATATATATATATATATATATATATATATATATATATATATATATAGCGAGCTTCAGCTCGTATTGAATTAGCATTTGAGTGAAACCTCCAAAGTATTTTACGGAGATCTGTTCACCGGATAGCTCCAACTGTTGAAGTTGAAGACTGACTGTGGAAGAACCGACCAGGAACCCTAAAGTTATGGGCAAGATTGAGTGCTTCTACGGACAGCTGTTACACGTCATCGTTGAAACTATATGCAAATAACTATGCAAGAGTCTGGGCGAGATTAGAATGGGTCTTCAGCACCTTAAAACGACAAGGACTTAGGTGGTTGGTTTGAGTCCTTCATAAGATCTTCATTTCCGTCTTCTACGGTGACTACTCCAGAGGTGTAGAGCAGAAGTGTGGTGGTCTTGTCCTTCAAGAGAGGCGTCAAGCCTCTATTGAAGTACTACAGAACGATTTCCCTTCTGAGCCACGTATACATTGGCAAACACTAGCTAAATAATGAACGAATATGCCAAACAAAACTTTGTAAATTCTTGAAATGGGCAACTGTGAAATAGAAAAAGAGAAAAGGAAAAAGAATAATTAGATAGGTTAAATGCTCGATTTCATATAATATTATAGTGATTGCTTGCAGCAAAATTCAAAAATAGTATAGATGCGAGTTATCTCTGATAACTAATGAGTTTTTTATTTACAATAAAGTTTAGTTTTTAGCATGAGAACCCAATTTTTAAAAACAAAATACGGCTTTAACAACTTACGGCCGCTTAAATTTGTTTCAGTTCAAGTCATATTAAGTTGTCGAACTTAATGAAAACTGTCTTTAAATTACGTACCTCGTTACGTACGAATAGGGCTGACGAATGAGCATACGTTCCACCTGATATGGTAAGTGAATGCTGTGGCCCAGAGACATCTTTATCCTCGATTAAGAATCAAAACGCAGATGCGTTGTCACCGCTGAGGATTTAGATGGAATGCCTCGTTTCCAGTAAAAAAGGGACTCCAGATTACTACACTCACTATTAACACAACAGTAATTTTACGCTGGTATTCTGTGAGAGCGTGGTTCTTCCACGGTCGAGCCAACCCATTTGTGCTACAATAGCTGAAGCGTGGCTCCACGTACAAAACTTAACGTATGTAATAAAACTAATCTTTATAAAGAAACTATTCTTAAATATAGGAATCAGGAAGATGAATGTCTCATAGCAGTGAAAAGATAATCCTGAAAACATTGCTGATAAGGAACTGAAACAAATAATCGCATGGTAGATGGGCTGTTAAGTAGAAAAAAGTTAAAGTTAAAGTTGCTGCATATATACGTCCCACTCCTGGGCGCAGGTCTACTCTCATTCCTGAGAGGGTTTTAGGGCAAGGAAGTGTCCGCCGTGCTACCCCAATGCGTGTTGGTGAACTTCACATGCCATCGAAATATTTTTCTTATTTCTCAGACATGCAGCTTTACTCACGATGTTTCTTTCACCGCCAACCACGTGGTAAATCAGCACTTAAAATAGCAATTTACAATTTCATTGGTATCGGTGGGGATCGGACCCGGGTTGCTCGTATACTGTGCAATTTACAGCGAGCGCTAACCATCTGAGCTAACACGTAAGTAGAAAATAAACCTAATTATCTATTTACCTTAATATAATTTCATATCGTGTTATTTGTCGTAAAAGTCAACTAATGGGATATTGGCTGATACACTTATTTCACAATTTTCCATCTTTTCTCATATCTGTTTTACTAAACATGGCCCGAGTGGCTAGTTGCTATTTGGGCTCTGTCTACCCTCTCGGGATTTACAGGCTTGACGTATATGAATATGTATGCATGTTAAATTTTACCATGAATATGCTATCGTTTAAATAGCTTTCTAATCGAATCGAATAAAAATCATTAATAAAACTAAAATATACGACGTAATAGATATCACCTTACATGATACACAATGTGAAGTCCAAAATACTGTGAGAGGAATTATTATTAAATATAAAACAAGTCGTATAACCTGTACATTTATAAACATAATACAGCTGTTATAAAAAGATCCCACCGACCGAGTAACCCTAAAATACTATAACCTATCTTAATGTAGGTCGCCTTGAAATAGCTAAGCCATTGAAGAATTCACAGACCCAGACGGAGCATTATTTATTATTAAAACAGGTATAAAAGGGAACCTTCAACTTGAAAATTAAATAAGCTAAGGTCACTGGACAAAAGAATATGGCGGGACTTAGGCTGCATCTAGACGACTAGACTCAGTATTCATTTGATCTACATGCAGGGGGGAATTGTAAAGGCATATATCCGGCTGGCAACGCTCTGTAGAAAATTTATGAATTCAGTGATGATGGTTTATTCATGTGTGTTATATAATGTAAGTCTGTTCAAATCAGTGTTCGACTTACTCTGTCAAAGGTAAAAAGATTAGATTTAGATTACATTTTTCTTTTCAAACAACATAACTACGTATCTATTACAGAACATAGGTTATTAGATCATATCATCTATTTCAGATCATAGTTATCTATTTTCCTGGTATAAGTCAGTGATTGGATACTATACTTTCGTTTTATTTATTTATACTTGGTAGAGCCATACCGCAGCTATATTAGGAGTATAGTTGTAGCACGAATGGGTCGGCTCGACCGGGGAAAGACCACGCTCTTACAGAATACCAGATAAAATAGCAGCTTAACGCTGCTGTGCATACAAATATGGTGAGTGTAGAGAACCGGAGACCCTTTTTACTGGAAAGGAGGTATTGCATCTTACTCCTCACGGGTGACTAATCGAGGATATATGTAGATGTCTATGGGTCACAGCAACACTTACCATTATGTGGACCGTATGCTTGTTTGTCACCCTTCTCCTGTAAAAAAAAATATTTGTAACTATCAACAAGATAAGTACCATATTATTCTATCTCACTTACACGTAGCCACAGCATGCACCATGCACATCATGTTTTTAAATGATAATTTAACCGCAGATAGACATAAAACACACTGAATTAGTTTGACAAAATATTATAGGTGTAGCGCAAACTCTCATGGAATACTAGCGTAAAATAGGAGCTTAACGCTGTTGTATTCCGTATGGTGAGTGTTGAGAACCGGAAACCCCTTTTTACTAGAAACTAGACATTTCATCTTAAGCTTCAGGGGTGACAATGCGTCTATATTTTGATTCCTAATCGAACATAAGGCCACTAGACCAACAACGCAGTCAAAGAAATATAACAGGACATTATTATATTTTCAGACCGAATTTCGGTCACGGCGGCCAGCCTCAACGGAGACTAACTATCGCCGCAGGACAGGATTATAGTGCCCAAGTGTATGCGTAAGCACAGGTGCACTCTCTATTTACTCACTCTCATAATCCAATGAGACGGTAAACCGACACGACTGGAGAGATCAGGCGCAGTACCAACGGCTTTACGTGCTTTCTGACGCACGGGGGTGAGACTGTACCAACTTCCTGACTCCGGGCAGCTACTTAGAATTTCTTGACGGAATAACTCAATAACAGTTTATTTTAGCCTGACCCGAGTTCGAACCCAGGACCTAATGATCAGCAGTCACACTACTAGGTACAAACACTAAACCAACGAGGTAATCAGAGAACTATATAGCCTTTGGAAACCTGCTGCTGGATTCAAAAAAATAAGACTACAAATACGTTGTCACCTCTGAAGGCTAAGATGGATTACCATACTGCCTATAATTACACCGGCTCCTGCACGCACTTCGCGACAGAAATAGATAATAGGGTGTTTTTACCTAGACTAGCTCTTAGGCAAAAAAGGTTCTATGACTTAGTAGTACACCATGTCTCAGAAAATTATAATAGTTTTGAAGACATGAAATCCATAACACTCGTTGCAATGTTGATGCAGTCTTCTCCTCCCTGTCCAATACTTTCTCACTATTTACTTCCGGCATATGTCCAATAATGCGACGTATCTAGTAGGTTACATATTAGAGGTCATAGTTTTATTTTAAAATCAATCAACGTTGCCTTCTGTATCTACAGGCAGATCGAAAAATGTCACATGAGTGACTGCTATAGTAGGCGATACCTGAAGGTATGTACACGATTCGCACACATCACTGTATTACACGACCATAGCTGAATTTGTAATGACGAAGGTTATTCTCCGCTGCTTTAAGAAAGTCATATTTCCAGCATGCCATAGGCTGAACTCTAATCTATCTAAAGTTTTGAACGGTGAACTTTTTTATACGTTAAGGTTCATGGTGGTAAGGATGTTGTGGTCCATAGACATCCAGATCTATCCACGATTAAGAATTAAAGTGCAGATACATTTTTATTCTTAAGGACTAACATGGAATGCCTCGTTTTCAGTAAAAAGGGTCCTGGGATCTTTATATTCACCACACAAATCACAGCCCCATAAAGCTGCTATTTACCGTTGGTGTTCTGTGAGAGCGTGATCCTTCTTCGGTCGAGCCGACCCTTTTTACTGCAACCATAATATTGCTGCAGTATTTATCACATATAAATGATGATGATGTAGAATGATTCTGTCTATAAAGTTAAGCAACTTTTAGCAAGCGATCCATATAGTTGTGTTACTAAGATTGAATTAAATCTTGTTTCCTTTCAATCACACAAAAAACTAAAGCACTCGTTCAAAGCCACTTGCAAAAACGTTCCACATTCCCTTTCAATATCAATGTCTGGACAGAAAATAACAATAATTACAACCACTGTGTGCTCATTCAACAATTCGGTTCGGGCACAAAACGCTTTTCAAACTTATTGTTTCACTCCAGACGGGAGACGCTCAGAAACTTACCCCTTCCTTCGAGACCTCCGAATGAGCTGCATTTGCTTTCAATGAATTTCTTATACTCAGCACAAAAATATTTTTATTTTGCACTCAGTATTTTATCGATTAATAATCGCCCTTACGTACTAAACAATAAGTACTATCGTTATAAATT
Source organism: Parnassius apollo (assembly GCA_907164705.1). Classification (NCBI taxonomy): domain Eukaryota; kingdom Metazoa; phylum Arthropoda; class Insecta; order Lepidoptera; family Papilionidae; genus Parnassius; species Parnassius apollo. Next base: position 7,040,094 of record CAJQZP010001593.1, on the reverse strand, counting down.
CTGCCTACCTGCACTAAGTTTGTTGTCATAAGATCGAGTTCTTTTTGGTTCCGTTCAATTATTTTGCCTCCAAGCTTTTCAATAGCAAAACCGTTACATGCAGAGAAATTTGCAAAAATCCTTTTGCAGTCTTTCAAAAAGCAACTGCCAAAATATAAAAAGCAACAGGTTTGGTTCTTCAATATTACTGATTTATTTCTTCAGGCTCTTAAATAACTATTACTGTGTAAGAAAGAGCCCGGAAACAATGGTTTAGTATGTGTCACTCCAATCCTTATATCATATTTACGGAATAGATCTATTTTCAGCCACCACAACTAAACGAAATATCTATGTTATCTTGTTAAGCAAATAATAAAATAATAGAAAACTTAGAAGAAAAGTTATGCTGCTACTTGTCCTTTTGAACAGAACTAACTTAGAGATCCAAAAAAATAATCGATTTTACTAAAATTAAGAAAGATATAAATCCAGCCAGATGTTAGAATTACTTCCGTAATGTAGCCAAATGTAATTTAGTTGTCGTCTTTGTCCTACTTCATAATTTAATTTTGTGAAAGTGAGAAAGAAATATAAGTAGGGGTTGCGAGGGTAGAGTCACGTGACACTCCCCATAGCGCGCCTACACACGGGTAATACACACATTCACACATGCACGCGTATACACATGCTTTAACGAGAACCCTCGGTTATTTCATCGATCGTTAACAAAAATCACAGTCATAATTATTATTCTTATATATTACTATAAAATAAGAGTAAAGTGTGAGTGATTTTTAACAACATTATCTTCCCGTTGCTTTGCAGATTTTACTTGTACTAAAAGTAGAACATTTTGTATCTGCTTGTAACTCCAGGAAAATACGTACAACGTAATATAAATTAAAACTGCTATGGTTTTGTAAATTCTATTGCTTATGTGTAATTTTTGTTTATTTGAAAAGATTGTTTTTTGAAATTATTATCCTTTTATCTTTACTTGAATTTCTCCTACAATGTGGAGAAATTTTACATGTATAAATTAACCCATTTTACATGTATAAATTAACCCATTTTACATGTATAAATTAACCCATTTTACATGTATAAATTAACCCATTTTACATGCATAAATTAACCCATTTTACATGTGTAAATTAACCCATTTTACATGTATAAATTAACCCATTTTACATGTATAAATTAACCCATTTTACACTAGGTCAAACATCCAGACCCAGAAATATTGTTTCTAGGTCATATTATTGTTGAGTGGAATTCTATTTCGCGGCCCAAAACGCTGCAGTCAAATGTTACTTGTTTAATAGGCTGTCATATCAATACATTGATAAAATAAAGGTAGACAAAAGGATGTTTAGCAAAACGTACGGCTAGGTGAGTTTGTTTCGGTATGTTTACGTAAATTTTCTAATTTGGTGACTTGCATGTCGCATAAAATCTTTCTTTATTTGAGAGTCAAATTAGTAATAATTATGTGTTAACTATTAAAGTTGACCATGCTCTAGCTAAATTATGGTGTGAATGTGTCGGCTCGACTCGCTCGCTCTCACAGAGCGTGGTCCTCCTCATACCAGCCACCAGCATACTCGTAAAATGTTAGCTCAATGCTGTTGTGTTTCGTATGGTGAGTGTAGAGAACAAGAAATCCTTTTAACTAAAACATACCGTTTTAGTTCTCAGGGGTGACAACGCATCTGCATTTTGATTCTTAAGGGATGCATGTAGATGTCGTGGGTCCCAGCATCCACATGCAATCAGGTGTACTGTGTGCTCGCTTGTCACCCTTATTAAAAAAAAAAACAACAACAACCAATGGATAAGAAAGGTTCTCAATTCGAGCGAGGGCAATGTTGTGCGACCCGTCACTAGATGGAATGACGTCCTAATGAAACACGTTGGTAGTCGATGAATGCAGGTGACACTGGATCGAAAAATCTATGGGAGAGGCTTATGTTTATAAAAATTAAGTTAAGTAGTGACAGTAAACTGTTAAAGTCTGTATTTATTCAAAGATTTAAACGCTACTTCCATATAATACAGCCTATAAAATTCCACAGCTGAACAACTCCCCGTAAGGATTTTATCATGGTTGCCATGCCAAGCGGGTTTGCAAAAACAATTTGATTAATAACAGCTCTTAGTTCTCTAATTACTTAGAGTTGTAATCAAGAAGACGCTGATATCAACTCAAAAGATCTTTTACACAACATAAACTGGCTAACAGAAGCTTCAGAGTAGATCTCCAAAAGGCTTGTTCACCACCATTCGACGTCGCACTGTTCCGTAGGATCAGGTTATCACCTGCACATTTTTTCCTTTTATTTATATTATGTCCACACTACAGGTCATACAAATATTATACGGTACGGCGGGTTTTCATCCCTTTGTTGTCGATATTCCACGCATTAGAACCATGGGTACCAATACGTGGAATATTTTTTTTTTATATATATATATATATATATATATATATATATATATATATATATATATATAAATTACGTGTCACGTTGTTTGTCCGCGATGGACTCCTAAACCACTTAACCGATTTTAATCAAATTTGCACACATTTAAACAAATATTTGTCCGGCGTGGGACATTACCGAAATTTGATCCTTAAACCCAATTCTATAATGTGTAATGTTACTGGTTCTTGTAATTAATTAATTTGTGTTAGGTACAGAGAACCTGCCATGTTTTTTTAATAGAATAAGCGTGACAAACGGGCACATAGTCCACCTGATGGTAAGTGGATGCTGTGGCCCATCTACATTTATCCTGATAGAGGTACCTGAGACGACTAGTTTCTAGTATTCAGTGAGAGCGTGATCCTTCCCCGGTCGAGCCGACCCATTCGTGCTACATATAGCTGCAGCGTGGCTTTACAACGTATAAAACCGTGTAATACGGCTACTTCAAATCATCCCATCACCACAAAGGGCGACAGAAAAATTAAAGAGGGGACGGGCGTCAGCATCTTCCTTCATTTAATGACTCAAAATAATTAAAAAAAGCTGTTACCAAGCTTCTTTGTCAAACATGACAACTATATAACAAATATTCCTATTATGGTGATAAAATGCTGCTTTTTTCATAACATTGTAACGAGAGTCGAATTCTATTTACCGGTAATAAGACTTTCGAGTTTAGTCCTCAGGTGTGATAATACATTTGGAATTTGATACTCATGTGAAGATAGATGGTTATTTACTACGGCAACTATACGACACTAAATTATATTGAATACCAACTATTACATATATCTATTGAAAAGCTAACTAAAAGATTTAATTCATCTATATTTTAACAATACTTATGAAACTAATACTTTTTGGGTTTTATTAGGTAATTTAAGTTTTTATTTGCAAATGCAATTACTAAATATACAACAAAGTTCCAATATCCCATTAAGGAATTGGGCATTATGGGTATATTATTACAGACGTGATTAAGGGTTTTTATCTAAATGTACAGCTGTGAAATACGCTAACAAAGATTTCGATTCTACTTGTGACTTGAAAATTGAATAGTGAACAAAGTGTGAAAATTAATATTTAATAGCCAACTGTATATAATTACACATACATAAACGCTCACGCCTGTCACCCAGAGGGGCAGAGACTATAGACTTCCATTTAGCACGATCCTAACATACCTCTCTCGCCTCCTCCACATCCATATACCTACGCATACGTGTTCTTAATTCGGCCCATTTTCAATATATCGCCAATTTTGTCGATAAACTTTCGCCTAGGATCTCCCTTTCCGACTCTTCCGTTCGATTCTGCAACATAAATTTCCTTTGTCACTCTTTCCTCATTCATTCTTTCTGCATAACCAAACCACCGAAGCATTCCTTTCTTAATACTGGTCACATCATCATCTTGCAAACCACACTCTTCTTTAATCACACAATTTCTCACCCTGTCACTCCGATTCAGCCCTAACATAACACACAACAACAACATAAGGAGTAGCGACCGCATTTCTACTGCGTTTATTCTACTCTCGTGCTTCTTCTGCCACACCCAACTTTCACTACCATACTTTTAAGTAGGGACTAACACAGCATTGTGAATTGCCATACGTGCCTTTTTTGACACATTCTGTTTTTTCACAATAGAGTGTAGAGCCCCGTTTAGTTTATTTCCTGCGTTCACTGGTCGTTCCATTACTATACTTCCTTATCATATCTCCCATCCCTGCTGAATACACATCCCAAATATACAAACTCATCTACTTGCTTGACCAACTGCTCGACAAACTGAAAATAATTACTTTCTAATGAAAATTTTGATTTGATATTTCTAAGGTAATTTATATCAACCATAAGCACATTAAGTAGAACCTTCATCACCTAAATAATATCATCAGCTTATTGGCTTCCGACAATTTGGAGCGTGCGCATGAAAAACAAACTGCTGGACGCGGGTATCGTGTTACGCTACTTTAAACTGTCGTCAGCCGCCACCCACAGGGGTCGTTTGGTTTTTTTTCCGAATCTTTTTACAAAACTAAATAGATTTCCTGTTACAAAAACAAACAGAGACGTTTATTGACTACCGAAATGTCATTTTTTAAACGATGCCTTGTTGCGGATGAGTGATGTGTTTTGAATGACTCTCGACCTTTGCGGAATGGTAGGTACTTACATTTTGATGGCACAAAATTATATATCTTGTATTTCCTAATAATCAACCTACCATGATTTCTTTCAAGGTTCTCTGTAATTTCTAAATGTTCATGCAATGGTTATACGTACCTTGAAAATTGGCGGTAGATTTGTATAACAAGATTTATCTTTTGGAGAAGGGTAAGAAACGAGCACACAGTTCACCTAATGGTAAGTGGATACTTTGGAGCATAAGCATATACATTTATCCTCGATTAAGAATCAAAATGGAGATGCGTTGTCACCCGTGAGGACTTGTTTGTCGTTTGTTTACAGTAAAAAGGGTCTCGGGTTCTCTGCACTCACCATACGCAACAAAGTAGCATTGAACTGCTATTTTACGCTGGTGTTCTGTGAAAGCGTGGGCCTTCCCCGGTCGAGCTTATTCGTGCTACAACCATAATACTAGCTGCAGCTTGGCTCTACCACGTAAAATCTTTAATGCTTCTGTAACATCACTTCTATAAAAATAAACATCTATCATCTGTCATCGCAGTATCATTATTAGTAAGTAGTTAGAATTTTTATTTGTGACATCTATCATATTATTTTAGAAATACGTCCTGGGTTGACATAGAGCATATGCCAACAGATATAACTGTATATTATATATAATATACTGTTTTGTAAAATTCATATACTGGCAAATAAATTTTAACATTTGGTATAATTGCCAGTAATAATTAATTAATTAATTTTAACGTTTCTTGATTTCGGGTAGAAAGATTTTTGTTTTATTCTCTTTTTTTTTTCAATTTTTCTCTATTATTATAATTAATCAATAAGAATAGGCTATATTATCACATAATTATACTGAATATGTAATATGATCCCTGTTGGTCGAAATAAAAATATTATTATTACGCCCGTTTTTTGTACTTAATGCTTTTTAATAAGGTGTTTATACAATTAAGTTTTAATAAATATCAGAAGCATTGCAATTTTAAAGCTTCTCTAAATATCTTTCTGGTAATTTTCATGGTCGCCTGTTACGATACGATACGATGTGGGATCATCCCATATCGTTCCGCGGTTGCTGTTCTCTAAAAACGACACCACGTGATATTTTGATCAAATTAATTCCATCCTAGCAATTATTACTTTGATATTTTTCCTATATTTATTTATTACTTGCTGGTACCAGGGGCGTTGCTGCCGCAGAAGAAATGATTGTGAAAATATCTTTTGGAAGAGTTATATTGTTTTTTTTTTATATAGAATAAGAGTGACAAACGAGCACGCAGTCCATCTGACGGTAAGTGGAAGCTGTGGCACATAGAAATCTACATTTATCCTCGACAAAACGCAGATGCACTGTCACCCCTGAGGACTAAGATGGAATGCCACGTTTTCAGTAAAAAGGGTCTCCGGATCTCTGCACTCATCATACGAAACACAGTAGTATTAAGCTGCTATTTTACGCTGGTATTCTGTGAGAGAGTGGTACTTCCCCGGTCGAGCCGACCCATTCGTGCTACAACCATAATATAGCTGCAGCGTGGCCCTACCAAGTTTAATTAGAAATTAAACTTGATAATACATCCAATGAAGTTGAATGATATATAACTTTCAAATAAATTTGTCGAGACGACATGCGCGCCATCTATTATTATATAATTGTACTATGCCTATGACCTTTGCGAAAGTGCAAGCAATAAGTTGAATTTTACCGCAATCTGATGAAAGGTAAAGTAGATGGCTGCATATAAAATACGGACAAACAAATATTATTTTAATATATAAGATTGAATTCGTTATTTTATAAAAGTGCCGTAATATTCACTGGAATATCAAAAAACGTTTTTAGCCCCAAAGATTTTTACTGGTACTTATCTATTCATCGAAATTAGGCGTTTATGGTAAATATATCATGTTTTATAGAATTTCACGAATCGGTGAGTTAGCTGACGGTGCGTAGGCAGTGATCTTAATCGATCACCTTCTGTTGCTTTCGTTTTCACGTTTCACTGATGATTACTAATAAAATAATAATACCACCCTCTATATTTCCATAATTTGGAACATAGGCAGTAATATTTATCGCTTTACGAAAATACTTGTTATTTTCGTAAAGCGTTTGGTTCATTCATTTCAAAAGATTAAAAGATTTACGTCATACTAATAAAATTTAGTACTAACTTATTGTTATTAGTTTTTATTGGGTGTACTAGCGTAAGGCAGTTGTCCCAACGCTGAAGAGGAAGCTATTATTACTTTATTAATTAGAGGAAACTATTATTAATTATTAGCAGTTATTCTAGCCCTTCTTTATTAAGCTGAATTACTTAATCTTTGTTATTAAAAATAAAAAAGAGTTTAGCTTTTTTAATTTCAAACATTATTTCTATCCAAAATAGATATAACGTAAACGCATTTTCTTGATAAAGTTAAATTTTTAAAATATATCAGCTTTTGCTAGTGATCATAAACTTTTTTGATGTGTATTTTATTTATTATTAATAGTTGATCGCTGGCTGTTCACACTGCCGGCGAATCTCTCTCTGCACTAGTTATTCGCAGCGACAAGAGCTATTAAAGATAAAACTCACTCAACGATGCTCGATTGGCGGTCAGAACTCACTTCAAGAGACCATCCTGTGGTAATTTTACTTTACAGTGAGGATCTGAGTGCACTTGTTTATAGCCCAGCAACAAAATTATCAGAACTAACACACTCCTTCCTCGCTGCTCGCCAACTCTTCTAGTGTCTAGTTCTACTCGCTTCTCGTTCATCGTCGGCGGTGGGGCAAGAGCCTTGTTTATTTTATTTTGAATTTTATAACCTACTTCATTGTATCTTTTAATTGTATAATAAAATCCACATAACACACAATAAAATATTTTAATGCTCTCAATATTCATAGTATATACGCTAAAAGTTAAAATGATGTGACTTCTTTCTGGGAATGTTTTGGAGCTTCAAGTTCCAGTGTCCGTCCGTCTCAATGTCACAGTACGTATAAATTCATCATCATTTAACAATTAAACATTCCATTGGTGCTAGTGGGATTGGGCTGGGAAACTGAAGAGAGTTGTGTGTTTGCGTATACTATGTAATTCAAGGCAAGCCTAGAGCTACCACAACTCTTTATTAGTTTTGTGGCCATTAGTATCTAGTCATTAAAATTTGTCTATTTTAAGTATTTATTAGATTATATATATATATATATATATATATATATATATATATATATATATATATATATATATATATATATATATATATATGTATATATATAATTCTTAATATTCTATAATATATATATATACATATAATTCTTCTGTCCGTGTGTATTTGACTGAATTCTTCCTAACGGCTGGATTTTTATGAAATTTTGTGAAGTACAATTTAAGCGGTAGATTGCGCTGTTGTCGAGATTCAGGAACCATGAAAATAAGGGGCGGATCGCTAGTAACCCTATAAGACAAATTGTAATTAACAATTTCGTAAGTGCCGGCGAGGATCGAACCCGAGTTGCCCGCGTACCGTGGTAATTCAGCGAGGGCTTAGCTCCTGCAGTAAGTAGTGATGAATTCAGTTAATAATGCCTTTCTACGGTCAAGAGATTCAATTTAATATTAGTTTTAAGTTAATGCACAAATTCATATCCGTAAAAGTAAAATAGTAAAAGTTCTTGAATAGCTCGACCGGGGAAGTTCTACGTTCACACAGTAAGGGTCGACCCACACCTACCACAACCACAACCACAACACGTGGGCGAGCGAATTTTGTATTGGAAATGAATAGTACAATTTGCATTTACCACATTTTGCCGTCGCTATCGACCGCGTGAATGATACCGACCACAGTGCAACCAATACGGAACTAGCGGCTGGCCACGTCGCAAGCCCAACATTGCGTCGAAGCCACGACTAGGGTTGCAACTGCCAATTACGCCAACTGCCAATTAAAAATTAGACTGCCTCGTCTAGTGGTAGTAGTAGTGCGAGTGCTGATCATGACGTCCTGGGTTCGAATCCCGGGTCGGGCCAAAAAATTAATTGAGTTTTTCTGTCAAGAAATTCTCAGTAGCTGCTCGGAGTCAGGAAGTTTGGCGGTGTCTCACCCCCGTGCCCCGGAAAGCACGTGAAGCTGTTGGTCCTGCGCCTGATCTCTCTCCCGGTCGTGTCGGTTTACCGTCCCATTGGATTGCAAAAGTGAGGAAAGAGAGAGTGCAAGCACCTGTGCTTGCGCATTCACTTGGGCACTATAATCCTGCCCTGCGCCGATGGCTAGTCTCCGTTGAGGCAGGCCGCCGAGGCCGAAATTCGGTCTGGAGGACATTATTATTATTATTATTAGGGTTGCAACGCAACCACAACGCAACTGCAAAAGCTGCAGCGACACTATTCACACGTGATCACATTTAATCGCTGCGAGGTGGTGTGGTTGTGGTACGTGTAGGTCGACCCTAAGTGACGGAAACCGAAGAACCTGTTGACAGTCCAGCCGTCTAGTCCTCAAGGGGAATACGCATTTTGATTTTTATTCGAGGATAGATTTAATCTTATAAATTTGTGTGTATGTATGAGCCACAACATTCACTTACTATTTGGTAGATTGTGTGCTCTTTTGTCATTCCTCTTATTAATCAAAGTTAATGGACTTTCGCCTCTGCACACTAATGCATGTTTTACACACGGAGCAGTACGCAACACTGCTCAACATTACTCAGAATTGATGTTTGGCACTTAATATTAGTTTCATTGAGTTTTATTTTCACAACTTACTTTAATTCGCCGTAATTTTAAATGCTTTATTATCATGTTCTTGGTGGTAAAAGAAAACACCGTGATAAAATTAGTATATTTGTAAAACAAACATATTTAGGAGACTTTATTTAGGAGAATTCGCCAACAAGCAGCGCGGCACTTAAACCCTCTGAGAGTTAAGAGAAAACCTGTGCCCAGAAATACCTAGACTTTAAAATCAACAATTTGTATTTTACACAAACGCAAAGAAGTTTTTAAAAGAGAAATCACGAGTTATAAGGCATGTATTTTGACTACTATCCAACATGGCCGTCTATTAACGTGCCAATGTTTGAATTAGGTAGCCACAAAATAAAACACTTATTCTAATAATATGCTTCGTCCACTACAAAATTGGAAATAATGTAGAAGGTTAAATAATTTCTTTAACGGGACATTTGAGACAAAAAATAAAATGTTCGGCTACAACTAGGCTACCGTGGGTATCGTTGATTTACGAGATATAAAATTTGGAGATATTTTAGCGGTGCAATTAAAATATTTAAAGAATCTCACGCAGTGGGTGGTAGGCGACAGTTCTCACAAGACTATTAAATATAATTTTTATTTGTTTTTCTGTTTTTTTTTTCTGATCTTTTTAGGAGCGGCGAATTGTACTTTAGTTTTTTGTTACGAAGATTTCGGTGTTCTATGACATGGTTTATGTTACGCAATTTAGTACGGTGACAGTCATCTGTGCTGATTTAGAACGAATGTGAGTCGTTTCTATTTCGCGATCATAGTATTTTTTGCAAATTGTTACATAATTTGATGAATTTGTTTTTGATAGATACTTCTCCCTTCTCATCAAGCGGTAAATCTCCACAGCTGAACGAAGCAATCTTTTGTTAAAGGGAAGGATTGCCACGATCGCTACGTTTGGTAAGCACATTAGTTTTTTGCATTTCCCACAGAAACCTTTCATGACACCCATTGGAAGGATCGGTGTCATTGGATATGATATTATAATACTTTTACAATTTATCTTCAAAAGCTGCCGCAAAAGTTACTAAAAAAATAAAGCTCGTCGACAAGTGAATTTTAGGACAATTGGTCGCTATTTTCGGGACACCTGACCATCGATAATTCGATTGGCAACTTTGTAAGAATATAATATAAACCAATAACGTGACACAGTATTGTATATGAAATATTTTATATAGTATCCTGAAAAATGGTGATACATATCACCAACAATCCTTGTAAATTCGTAAATTTGTAATTGATTAGAAATTAAAAACGATTAGAAATACGTAACATAGATTTAAGTACAGCGTCTTTGATCTATGTTATCTAAAAATTATCCAAATCTGTCAACTAAGAGATTAGCTGTCGCAGGAGATATAATAGTCCCGGAAGTGTGACTTTCATGCGGAAACGAATTACAATATGATGCAGTTCAGACTCACATCGACATTTTTGCCCATACGTTGATTCTAGATGATATTCATAATCAGGACTCGCGGCGTACTAACCAGATACTGTAATCACAATGCCACATTTATACGTGGTAGAGCCACGCTTGCAACTATATTATGTTTGTAGCACGAATGGATCGGCTCGTCCGGAGAAGGATCACGCTGTCACAGAATACCAGCGTAAAATAGCAGCTTAATACTGCTGTCTTTCGTACGGTGAGTGTAGAGATCCAGAGACCCTTTTTTACTGGAAACGAGGCATTTCATCTTAGTCCTCAGGGGTGACAACACATCTGAGTTTCGATTCTTAATCGAGGATACATTTAGAGGTCTATGGGTCACAGCATCCACTTACCATTGCGTGGACTGTGTGCTCGTTTGTCAACCTTATTGTATAATAAAAACTTGGTTCACCAGAGATAAAGTAGAGCAAAAATGTCAAAGTTATAGCCCCGTATAATAGGTAACGGTTATTGTAGCTATCCCATTAAAACCTTTAAGCGAATTCTACGGTTGGGCCTTCCAGAAAGCGAAGGAGGCATTCCTTTTATTTTTAAGTGAAGTTGAGAACGGGAAAGGTTCGTCAATCTGTTTTAGTGAATATTAGGGAATTTCACACGTCCCTGAAATATTTCCAAGACATTTGGAGAAAAAAATTATAGAACAGTTTATAATAACATACTATTATTCTGACATACTTATAAAAATCAATAATCGCAAAATCGATAAATGAATATGACTCATAATTTAAAAAGCAAACTGCAAACAGACAATAAAATGGCAAATATTGCAAGCGGGTTAGTATGTAAAAGTTGACACAACAGCGAAAATTATGTATTTAAGATCATTTTTAATAAATTATAGTATAGAATGTATTACTAATTTTAAGAGATTTATTGCAATTAATGGATTAGGACGCTCCCAAAATGTTCGCTGTGCATTCTCTTCAAAAATTATATAATTCTTAAAATTTATTTTTATTTGAATGGCCAATATACTTTGCGGCAACATTAAAAATAACAGCTTATTATATCCCAGCAATTAATGGCTTTTTATTCAAAGAAGCAACCCTTTTGTGTCGAGTTTCATATTTCCATATATCATTGATATAACTAACCGATGATATCAGCCGCTCACATAACCGCAGGTAAAAATAATGTAATAAACGATTTGGGAAATGCACTGTCAGCATGATCCAAACTGTTTAGTAAAATCAAACTTTTTCAACTGCGTACCTTTTAATAGTATTGTCGTCAACACTGTGATGAAACATCTTAGTGATTTCACAGCGTGAGACGGTGTGTTCACCGTTTGGAAGCTGCCACCCGCTTTGTTATGACATCAAAATTACCATATAAAAATGATTTTTAATCCTTTTGCTCCTAACCGGAGCTTGCGTGGACGTAAAGGTTGCGACGCGATTTGTTTATAGCCGCATGAATGGGAACATTGTGCGTGTATACAGTGATTAGTTACGTCGTTGAAAGCGCTGGTTAGTCCAGCATTAGCAATGTGGCACATTGATTAAATAAATTCTATTTGAACAAGCTCCTTGTAGTTACAGAGTTATCTATTGCCATAATTTCCGAGGCGTTAAAATGAAAGTGGCGAATGTCGGCGTTCAACGAGAACAATTTAATTGAATAAAATTAGCCAATAAAGTTCGCATGTCGAAGCTTGCTACAATGGAATACCGCCTTCAGAGGCTGTCGATCGTAAAACAGCCTTATTTAGCTGAAGCCCCTTTGGGAATTCACATTAAGTAGTGTCGATATACACCTGGGAACGTTTACATGTGTTCACGCCTAAGAAAGCAAAACCACATCCTACAATTTTTTTGACGTGCATTGTTAAACTTTGAGTGAAAAGATAATAAATATTAAATAAAATTAATACGACCCACAAGGTCTACTCTACAAATTTTCTAGTAGGTAGTGACATATATACGTTGTATAGCCACGCTGCAGCTATATTATGATTGTAGTATGAATGAGTCGGCTCGACCAGGGAAGGACCAAGCTTTCACAGAATACTAGCGTAAAATAGCAGCTTAATACTGCTGTGTTTCGTATGATGAGTGTAGAGATCCGGAGACTCTTTTTTAGTGGAAATAAGGCATTTCATCTTAGTCCTCAGGAGTTAAAACTCATCTGCGTTTCGATTCTTAATCGAGGACAAATGATGATAAATGAGATGTTAGATGCTTGTGGTCCAAAGCATCCACTTACCATTAGGTGAAGTGAGGTGCTCGTTTTTTAGCCTAATAAAAAAAACATAATAGGAAATCTAGATTATGAAATGGGAAAATAAGAATACTATGATTTTTTTACAAATGTTAATATTGCTCTGACTATATTTAGAACACGCAAGAGTGTAAAATTAAACTTTTATAATAAAAAGTAAAACTCGGTACAAGGATAAAGTGTATGAAGAATTAAGGCTTCGACTTGAGAATGTGAAATTATTTTATTCTTTTTTAGGTCTTTGAAGTCGCCTTTTAATTTTGTTAAAAGTTAATTTTTTCTTAGAAACTATTTAAGTGCACCAAATTACATATACAAGCACAAAGTATATACACAAGCACAAGGTAGCCCCTTAATATAACTTATTTAATAAAAGTTTTTAATAATCAATCATTAATTTAGTTTAATAATGACAAAGATAATAAAGATATCGCGTAACATTTATTTCATTTCACGTAGTATTCACATAACAGTCGAATTGAGAATCTATTATATACTATCTCTAATCTATTATATCTATTCTATCTATTATAAACCTAACTTAACAGGTTGTGAATAGTAAAATTCTGTTAGTAGCCATTTCTTCGGTAAGTTTAGTCGTAACATAAAGCTGCTGGATCAATTTTAACAAAAACTCAATCATTTCCTAATTTCATAATTGTGCATCGAATAAAACAAGTTCAAAGTCAATATTGAGGTGTATGAAATTACATACACATACATACATATACAGTACACATACATATACAGTACTCCTCCAGAGTCCTCGAAACTTGGAGATTTATCCGCCTTTAGAATTTTTAAAATCAGATTCATTACAATAACTTCTTACAGGCTGGACAATCGGGATTCGATTGCAATATAATTCTGTGGCCAAAAATTCCCTCAACTTTTAAATAAAAAAGAGAAGAGACCCGTTGTCTCAAATTGACAATTAAGGGTGCTTGTCGAGACAACACGAGTGTGCCCTGCGGGAGAGCTGCTCCCAAGTGAACATTAAAGTCTTAATCAAAGTCCAGTTTTATTCTGCACGTTCTGCAAGTAGCTGCGTTCTCGAAAAAGTCAATAAAACATATCTGCAGCAAAAACAGTACTAAATGTTGAAATTTACTGCTGCCAGCAATTCGTGATTATCATATTAAAATTATATTATTTTCATAAACTGATGTTTTTGATTTTTTTAATAGAATTTTTTATATAATATCATATATAGATGAAAAATTCTGTTTTGATAATAAACTTAGTAAAAAACTTTATATGTCGAAGCTTACCAAAATACAATACTGCATTCAGAGCTTGCATAACATATACATATAAAGTAGTGTCCTTAAGATATCTGGAGGAGGTCATATACTCGTATATGAAAACTATTTTCATTCATTTTATTTTCTATTTTGAATAAAAGAGCAAGTCCGCCAGTAGGAATTTCTTCTGTTAACTAATATAATCAGGCACTACTTTGCGATAATCCATTGCATTATATACATTATAATAAAAAAAAAACGATGTGTCTTAGCTAATTTGAAGTGCAGGTCCCGCATTCTCTCAATTGCGTGCACTATCCCCGTCGCTACTAATCCCACCACCACTACACTAAGAAAGACCCACCACCGTCAAATATATGATGTTTCGTTTATAGGCGGAACACGTGTCAAATTAGTGGTGCTGTGACTAGTGGTGACAGGAATAGTGCTCGAAATTGACGGAAGACGGGATTTGCTCCTTTAAATAGGTAAGACACATTATTTTATTTTATTACGTGGATCTTAGTTAATACATTTTTGACATCTTTAATTTCCTTTCAAACGACTTCCAAAAAGAAGGAGATCCTCAATTCAACTGATTTTCTTATGTGTGTTACCTCAGAACCGATCTAGGTGAATCGATTTTTATATATTTTTTTGAAAGCTTGTGATGCTCATGTGGTCCCATTTAAATTTGATCAATATCTGACCATGAGCTTTTGAGTTATCCTTAATAATGCGCATTTAATTGACTTCGGCTACATCGATGGTGATCTCATTTTATTCATATTGAAGTCTATAGTACAAACTTTTTAATTTTACGACTTACGTGTCGTTAATATTTTTAACATACACACATAAACTGTACTTGGACGAATGTTCAATTTTTTGCAGGTTATAAAAATACTTGTTTCGTATCGAAATAACGCAACCAACTTAACCTTACCTTAACGCTTAACCACTTTCTTAAGTAGCCAATTAAATATTTTACTATAAACATTATAAAATAACTTAAAACAGATTCGATTTACCATAATGCCCTCCTCTCCATACATTACACCTTAGTGTTATACTATTTCTGAACATACGCCTCCTCAATGCCATAAAATAAGATCCTGAGACACTCACATCGATTGTCTGTTCTTCGTGCTATGTATATGGCCAGCCCATGATGTAATAATGGTATGAGTTATGAGTTTCACTCGTTGCATATATTAATATATCCATCTATCCATTATAACCTATAAAAATCCACTGCTGAAATAGTTCTCCCCCATAGATTGCCCCATAGGGGGGATTTGCAGTCACATTTTTTTTAATTTTTTAAAGTTTTAATCAGATGCTGCTGCCCATCTCCTGCCTGTCTCCCTCTGTCGCCTCTTACGACACCCACGGTTCGGTATGGGGTAGTTGATATTCTTACACTACCACTACATGGTGTTTAGTAATATATCTGTGCTTAGAAAGCAATATATGGAATTTTATCAACACAAAATCTTGTGTCAATATCCAAATAAAAACAAAAAAAATGTAGTTGAACGAACAAAGGTAGAAAGTGAAGCTTTAAAATCCAACTGCGAAAAGAATTTTGCTATTAGGTAGGATTTCTGTTTGCGTGACAAATGTTGGCCGGGCCTTTGTCGGCGACTGTAATGAGACGCCATGCAGGCGGGAGACAAATTTAACACATAAATAACTTAATGATATTGTGTAGATTTGCATATTTAATTTAGTACCTTCGTTACTTACCAATATTATAATTCATAAGGAGTGTGTTTGATAGGCTCCTTACGTGTATAAATATCGGCGTTTTAAAGGAACTATCATATGTTATTATTATTGCACGCTTTATATTAATTAGACCGACCTATACGTATCCATGTACGAAACTAATAGGATTTCATTTACTGGCAGATATCTAGATATTCTAAGGTTTTGCAGATGTATTAAGAACTGATGACAATACAAAAAGTTCATGACTACTTTGTACTCTGTCAATAGGATTATTCATTATCAATGCAAAGCCTTACTTCGTTGACAATCGCTTACTTTAATTAAGTATCGATTATAGTTACCAAAAAGAGACGGACCAATTTTCAGTATTTCTTAAATCGAAGTCGATTTTCATGGGTAAGGTAATTAACACGTAATATCAGGTCATTTCTGAGTTTAAAATTTGTGTGACACAGTTTACTTAATCGCATTCAAATTTATTCCAACGAACAGAATAAATACTAAATTTTATTAGATAACACAGTTAACAAAGACCCTCAAAATGTATAAAGGAGAAGAGGAAAGCGAAAGGAGTAATTGTAAACAAAAGGGGAATAAATTATCTATTACTGTAATGTTTTTCAAGCCATGGTAGCTCGTGGGCTAAGCGTTCGCCGTACCTATACAGTACGCGAGTAACCAAAGTTCGTTTCCCACCCGCACCGATGAAATTGTTAATTGCAATACTAACTGATTTACCTTGTTTTATGTAACTTGCTGTGCTTATACAATCGAAAAATTCATTGGTGCAGGCGGGAATCGAACGGTTGCTCGCGTGCTTGATATTTACAGCGACCGCTAAGCATCTGAGCTACCACGGCTCCCAGTTGGTAGCTCAGATGATTAGCAGTCGCTGTAAATTTCACAGTTGGATCTTGTAAGGGAATAATCCGAGATCCTTGTGCAGAATTTTCGTCAGGCTAATGCGGCGAATGTTCAGTTGCTGAGATCTGTGGCGAGTTGAAGTTCCAGGGTTTCGGTGCACACTTTCGATAACAGCAGCAATATTCTCGGCTCAGCGCACAGGACGAACACTAGGATAACTTGTGTTACCAACTAACATGCCAATTTCATTGTTGCCGGCGGGGATTGAATCCGGATTGCTAGCATACTGTGAAATTTGCAGCCAGCGCTATGCCACTGAGTAACTACAGCTCAGCAGAGAGCCATGGTAGCTCAGATGATTAACGCTCACTGTAAATATAACAGAACGCGAGTAACCCGGGTTCGATCCCCGCCAGCACTAAATGAAATTGTTAATTGCAATTTTAAGTGCTGATTTATCACGTATTCGGCGGTGATGGAAAACATCGTGAGGAAACCTGCATGTCTGAAGAATAAAAAAAAATATTTTGAAGACATGTGAAGTTTGCCAACACGCATTGGGACAGCGCGGCGGACACTTCCTTGCCCCAAAACCCTCTCAGAAATAAGGGAAGGCCTGTGCCCAGCAGTGGGACGTAAATAGGCTGTAACCTACTACAGCTCAGAAGCTTTGTGAAAATTACTTTAATCTTCTTAGTTCTTTGTAGTCAGCTTTACTTTTTATTAAAAGTCTGATTTATGACTTTTACCGTTTTTCAGAGTTTCTTGCTGCAGTTAATTATACTGCAATCATCACATTTCAATCTGCAATAAAATATCACATTTCCCCAGCAACACTTCTTGAATGACCACCTCACTGTGATTAATAATCGGTTTGCTGCCGAACGTCTGTGTTTCGTGTAAGATGACACACTAATTTTCGGACGGATGTGTTTGGTAATACTTTATGGGAAGGCGCTGGCTGGAGGCTACTGAGTGCTTATTTACTTAACGACTGTTTATGAAACTCTAATTATTTCAAGCGCTGATGTGAGCACGGGAGCGTGCCACACAAGCGGTAGCCATGTATCGACCAATCCAATCACGTATGCAAATAATAAATGTATGTAAGGTAGCGAGAATTACAAAGACCGTATTAATTTTGAGCACTTAAAATTTAAATATTATTGGCCTGTTTACAGTTAAAAACATTTATTGTTGGTTATGTTCTAGATATTAGACACATAGTAGTGATTTAATTGCTCCGTGATGCCGGCTATATTATGGTGTGCTATAAGAATGGATCGGCTTGACCTGCGTAGGGCCACGCTCTTACAAAATATACCAGCTTATTGCTGCTGTGTGTTATATGGTGAGTGTGGAGAACCGGAGACCCGTTTACTGGAAACGAGTCATTCCATCTCGGTCTTCAGGGGTGATTGATTCTTCAATGAATATAAATGTAGGGGCACAGCATCCACTTACCATCAGGTACACTGTGTGCTCCTTTGTTACCCTTACTCTATAAAAAAACAACAAGAAATCACACGATCCACATATACGTAGACAATCCACCGCTACATAGGCTTTTTCGATACTAAAGAAGAGAGAATCTTCGTCTCGCACATTTGAAGCTGCGTCCTGTCATCGTTCTAGGGCAAAGACTAGGGTTTCATAAATATGAGATTGATATAGTTATTAATAGCTCCATCGTAGGAGACAATATTTTTAAGTCTTTTCTTAAGTCGTTTTTGATTGAATCTACAGGATGAGATGAGGTGGTTGGTGGTTTATTTTCTGCCCTTACCATACGGCCAAGTAAACGCACATCAATATTTTTTTAGAAGAATGAGAGAGAGAGAGAGAGAGAGAGAGAGAAAAGAAGATCGTTGCTAATAAAATCAAATTTTCTATATTCCTTGCATTATCCGATTATATATTGTTATCGAAAACTATTTTTTTCGCAATGGTGTTAGCAGGTTGTTAACAACTTAGCGACTGCTCATTATTTCCTAAACAAACTGCGATAAGAAGATCAAACAGGCTTGAAGATATTCGGGTCGCTTTTTGGGTTTTAGCAAAGAGAGAAATCTGAGGTTGTTTTTGTTTTTCATCTGTTTTTGCTTCGATATCGCACAGGTTTCTACCACCCGTGTTCTAATAAACACTTATCGGAACTTGATCTTCGGGAGCAAAGAATTATGGCATATTTATACAATTTATTGCAGCACGGAAAGCGAAGATAAGTCTCTAGCTTCAAGACAACGTTTTTTGTCTGTCATGTTGCTGATTTTTTTAATTCTATTTATTCTATAAATTGAAGTTTTTACTGTTTAACAATATTCTTATTAGTAAACTAATCCCAAGTATTCTTATAAGGCAACATAATTTGTTTTTACGCAACAATTCCTATATTTAAAATTATTAAGACATTAAATTTAAATACTTAATGAGATATAATGAATGGTATATCACGAATAATAACATAATTAATGCTATTAGATGCATACGAATTGTTTAATTGACTTGATTGTGTGATTGTGTTTTTCTGTCTATGGGTCATGTTATACTTTTATCTTTTTTTTTTATAAGGACGTCATTCCTTGACAAATTTTGAATGATAATTCAAGTGCAAGGAACGTCAGCAAAAACTTATAAAATAAATAATGTTAAGTAAATCAAAATGCCTTTAAGAATAAACTCTAAGTAAGTGGAGTTTTAGCTGCTATCTGAACAATGAGTGTCGATTAATTAGCAACCTACGGTTAAAAACGTTTAATTTATAAAACAATTGATCGCGCAGTTTTATTTATATTTTAAGTGTTTTCCATAAATTTAAATTGATGCTAAATATTTCGATTTTTTTTTTGCATATGATTCCTTTTTTACATGTTGTGTTGCATGATTAAACGCGGAGAAACGCATTTCGTTTTTTCTTTCTTTCTTTCTAAAATGTATATGGTACTCGTAAATTTGAACTTTAAATTTGAATACTACTCAATTTTTTTTGATGTTCCTTAACGCTTTCACATTTTCCCTAAAAAAGTTATGTTATAAAAATACGTTAAAACCCGTGAATAATGTCTTTGTTTTAACAATATATGGTAACTGAGTTTAAACTTAATCATGTGTTCTAAATAAGGTCTAAGAAAAAGTATGATACAAATAGATACCTGAGTGCGAAGTGATTCCAGAAGTGATTCGTAAGGGACATTAAGAAGTTATATATTATAAAGTGTATGTTTAAAAAAATACAAATTTTTGCTTTTTGTGATAAAAACTCGTGATTAGATTAAAGTATCCATAACATTTTAAAAGTGTAATATGATCTGTTTTGTCGACCGTAAAAGGGTGAGCGCTCTTTGACATCTTAATCCAATCAGCAAAATTAGTAATTAGATTTCATATGTGGCCGTTCTTTCATAAATTATTAACTAATCGTTGGTTCTTAAGCACGTTGTCTAGACCATTAACATTTGATAAAATAGGGTAGGTCAGAAACTGTTTACATAAATTTCGACTGTGATTTCTATTATTTTTGTGAATTCTTTTCTAATAGGCGAAAATATATCTTTATATAATTAGACACTTTTGATTTTAATTTATGTAACAATAAATTATGTTATTATTTTTGTGAATTCTTTTCTAATAGGCGAAAAATATATCTTTATATAATTAGACACTTTCGATTTTAATTTATGTAACAATAAATTATGTTGGGTAATTAGTTTGTTATTCACCCAAAAGAAATGCTTTTTAAACACAGATTAAGGATGTTAAAAATTTACTTGATGAGAACCGCGTAATAAAATACAATGATGTGTCTTACTTAGTTTGGAGAGCACCTCCCGCCCTCCCTCAATTGCGTGCACTATCCACATCACCACTGATCCATGTAACACTACTCCTAATACACTTATCCCCAATACCACTACGCTAGGAATTACAATAGGATTTTATTTTATAACGTGGATCTTAACAATTTAATTTTTAACGTCTTCAATATAATGGATTTTCGCAAAGTAACGCCTGACTCTGTACTCTAGTTGGTTCTATTAATTATCTAATAGACTATATTATTTATTTATTTATTTAAACTTCATACAATATAATGTAGAGGCCGACTTAATGCCTAAAGCATTCTCTACCAGTCAACCTTTGGGTGATGCAGAGATAAAAATATGAATTAGGTGTGTGAAACGCTGAACGACAAGAACGTAAATCAAAGCAAGCAAAAGCAGTGCGGTGGTCTTTTTCAAATCCTTTCTCTCTCTGAATTTAGAAAAGCAAATCACTGCTCTCAGAATTTAGAAAAGGCTATCTGGAATAGGCGTAAGTAGGCAGTTCAATTATTTTATATCAGGCTATGTACTCATTCTGCCAAGAAATAAACTTAGTATCGTAGTGTCTGTAATTCGGAATTGCAGAATAGAAACGATTGAATTTTTATCAATTTTAAAAAAATTAGTTTCTCTTTTTCAATTGTAGGTTCACTACCTTGACAAAGTGACTCTTATTTTATATTTTAATATTGGGAATTATTCTATAGACAAGATCGAGAATATCTCGTTAAAGACGATGACATGCTTTCTTCAACAAATACAAGTCATAAGATTTAAATAAATATTTACCGCTATGTTTTATGGTGAGTAACGTCTTGGAATTCAGTTATGTAGCTTAGAACTTATAAGTTATCATTTTAGCGGTGAGTAGGTTGTCTTTTTCGTAAATTAGCGCCGTAAAAGATTCATTCCGGATATGGAGATATTGGAACGACATTCCCCGTGTGTGTCGTAGGGTTAACTTCAAATAATAAAAAAACTGCGTTTGCCAATCCTCCTCCACATATCCCAATAATTTACGTGGTAGAGCCATGCTGCAGTTATATTAGTAGTATAGTTGTAGCACGAATGGGTCGGCTCAACCGGGGAAGGACCATGCTCTCACAGAATACCAGCGTCAAATAGTAGCTTAATGCTGCTGTGTTTCGTATGATGAGTGTAGAGAACCCGGAGACCCTTCTTACTGGAAACGAGGCATTTCATCTAAGTCCTCACGGGTGACAACGCATCTGCATTTTGATTCGTAATCGAGGATAGATGTAGATGTCTATGGGCCGCAGCAACCACTTACCATCAGGTGGACTGTGTGCTCGTTTGTCACCCTATCCTATAAAAAAAATTACCTCGTAAGCCCCCTTATTTGCTATAGACAATATTAGTGTTGGTAACCACAGTTTTTTTTCTAGTTATCATTAGGGAGACACTGTTTCCCATCTCGTGCTTTGTTTCCGTGTCGTTTTCTACGACACCCATGCGGCGTTATGGGGTAATGGATATTCTTACACTGTCATTACACGGTTTGGTTTGATGTAGTTGTCAGGATTGGTCAGTGGGTTTTCGATCGCAAAATCAGATCGTTAACGCTCTCACACGTTGAGGTGCTTCCCTCGCCGAACTCTATATTTTACATCTGACGTATACAAGACTGATAAAAAAAATATTGAAGGGTATTAATTTAAAGTAGTAAGTAAACACGACTTCCTTACAAAACTGCGAATGTAACCTGCAAATAACTGCGTTTATAAACTTTGAAATTTATTGAACACGTTTTCTTAATCCTAGTCCTTTTGTATAAGAAAAATAAATTTAGTTTATTTGTAATCACAAGGATTTAAGAAGAAGGATATTCGAAATAGTCATCTAATGGGGTTCGTTTAGTTCACTTTCCTTTTTTGGTACTAGCTGATGTTTTTCAACACCAAATGACTACTTAATAGAGATAAAGAGACTATAATGACACAAGTATACGAATGATCATGGCTCAGACACCATCAAAATAAAGCTATTATTAATACATATTTTATGCTGACCGACTCGTTATCTGACCCGAGAATCCTTTCAATCCATCCACTTTATTGTTTTTGAGCGTCTTTTTTGTGTTGATATCAATATTTTTTTTGATTCGAATAACGATAAAATAGTGATTTGTTCGGAACAGATATCGAGTGACCGGGATGCCTTTAGGCCTCTTATGATCCGTTTATCATTCGGCGGCAACATTTCTTTTGTATGTTAATATATATTATTGTAGTTTAGAACAGGTTTTTACTTTTAAGTTGGAGTAATAGTGAAGTAGGAACATATTGAACATTATAAATATCAGCATTCAGCAATAAGACATTTTTAAATCCTCGTGGGAGAATTTTTAGGTACCCTTAATAAATCGTTATCAAATTCAAATTGCATAAAATGAGACATAATTCCTCTAAAGGGAACAATACAAAGTTCATTCATTAGACTTACTTAGACTTGATCTGACTTTAATGTGTCTTTAATAAACTTGTTATCTCTGAATGCATCGTACATTATTCATTTCAGTTTCTTTTATAAATTGTATCCTACCGACATAAAGAGTTCCAACAAAATGAGATTTTGTACTAAGTAGGTCATTAAATTTGAAGGTATTTATAGGTGACAGTTCAGGCATTAAGTCGTACCGCGATGATTTTATTTTTAAAATTTGAGATATCGAGGTATTTAATTTTAGAGTCTTTTCGATTTACTTCATGATGCATTATTAAAAAAAATTTAAAGAGATTTTGTGGCTATTCTTACATTTTACTTTGACTTTAGTTTATGTCTTGTGAGGGAAGAAGCGTAAATAAATGTATTTTATTATGAGGTTGATTTTGATTGATTAATTTTTCCACTGTGCATGTCTAATTAACAGTAGTGGTGTAAGAATATCTGCAACCCCATATCAACCCGTGGGTGTCGTAAGAGGCCACAGGGAAAATTAAACAGAAGAAGGGCAGCAGCAAGTTCCTGGTAAGAATTCAAAATAATATAAATGCTGGGATTACCTACCAGCCGTGGTAGCTCAGATGGTTAACGCTCGCTGTAATTATAACAGAACGCGAGTAACCCGGTTCCGATCCCCGCCGGAACCAATGAAATTGTTAATTGCAATTTTAACTGCTGATTTACCACGTGCTCAGCGGTGAAGGAAAACATCGTGAGGACACCTGCATGTCTGAGAAATAAGAAAAAAATATTTCGAAGACATGTGAAGTTCGCCAACACGCATTGGGGCGGACACTTCCTTGCCTTAAAACCCTCTCAGAAATGAGGGAAGGCCTGTGCCCAGCAGTGGGACGTATATAGGCTGTAAATTTTAGCCACCAGCCTGCTAAGCGTGGCAACTTTAGCAAATAACCGCCTATGAGGCATTCCATGGGAAAGATATGGATTTTTGACTACTTTTTAATCATCATATAGAAGTTATTTATCAAATAAATTTTAACCTGCATATAAAGTAAAACAGTAATTTTAAATTTGTTTGTATTTTATATTATGAATATTTTCGTCTGTTGATTGAAAAATCAGTCCTAAGTTAATACATCTATTTGTTGAATAACAGCTTTTTTTTTAATTTAAATTGAAATTTAAAGGGCACGTTTAAAGCCCCCATCTCTACGGAGCAATTTTGACTTATTTTCAATTAGCATTTAGTGATTGGCAAAACAAGTCATTCGCCAAACTTATTTTGACTAAATATCTCTACTATTAAAGTCTTTCGCCAAACTTATTTTGATTAAATATCTCTACTATTAAAGTCTTTCGCGAAACTTATTTTGACTAAATATCTCTATTATTAAAAATGAAAAAAACAATCCGTACCCTTTTGAGAACAAAGCTAAAATAGAAAAAATATTATTTTATTTTTTATTTCACTACGTGGATGACTCCATTTCTGTCTAAGAGATCTCCTAGAACTCCACCTGGGTAGGAACCTTCTTGTCAATTTTTTTTTATACGAGTAGAAGAGGGGGCAAACGTGCATACGGCACACCTGATGTTAAGTAACTACCGCCGCCCATGAACTACTAAAGTATCGTAATATAAATATAACTGCAACACCAGAGGCAATGCAGGTGCGTTGTCCGTCTTTTAGAAAGGAGTAAGCTCTTTTCTTGAAGGTCCCCAGATCGTATCAGTTCGGAAAAATCGCCGGTGGTAAACTATTCCAAAGATAGGTCGTATGCGGAAAAAACTTCTAGTGAAACGTACAGTTGCGGACCATCAAGCATCCAGATGGTGTGGAATGATATCAGGGGTTTTGCCACGATGTGCGTACATTAAATTTGGCGGCTGGGATTAATACAAACAATTCTTCAGAGCCCTCTCCGTGGTAGATGCAAAATAAAATGCGACGAGATGCAACATCTCCTCGCAGCGCCAGTTAAGCGAGCCGATCGGAAAGCACTCGATCGTCGACGATTCGAGCCGCCATTACATATTTTTATTGCTAAATAGCTGTGTCTAAACAGCTATGTTCCGTTTTGAATTTTGTGAATCATAGAATTCGTGTTTGTGTCTAAAAAGCAACAAAGGCTAACTTAAACCAGGATGGGCAGCCAGCCAGGATTCCTGATACAAATTAATAATAATAGAAAACGGCGGTTACTTACTGACCTTGTCAATAAGGCAAATGGACTCCTCCACACCGTTTCCCTTAGCTGACATGGTTGGCCTCCCCATGGATTGCCTCATAAGGGACATCCCCATGAGGCAGTTCATTTAGGATGACCTATGTTTGGCAGCGGACTGGTTATGATAAATGAACGTGTGAACACGATGAACCCGAGACCTCGAGATCAGAAGTTGCGCTTACCGCCAATCTACTAAGGAAGCAGTCAGGTTGTGTGGTGATTGCAATAATAGATGTCGCTTCTAATAAAGATACCAGCGTAAAATAGCAGCTTAATGGTGCTGTGTTTCGCATGGTGAGTGAAAAGACCCGGAGACCCTTTTTACTAGAAACAAGGTATTCCACCTCAGTCCTCAGGGCTGGCAACGTATCGAAGAAGATAAATGTAGATATCTATGGGTCTCAGCATCCACTTAACACCAGGTCAACTGTGTGCTCGTTTGTCACCTTTATACTATTAAAAGAAAAGATTATTATTCGGCCAATTTTCAAGGCCCTCAGAACCCTCGTATTTCACGTCACTGATTGAGTGAAATGGAGGAGTAAACTCTCCCTCACTTAAGCAAAAGCTTACAAGTATTTATTTGTTTGATATTCAATGTGTTAAACGTGTTCCTTTTTGTTCCCGTGTATGATTGATACTACATTTAAAATGAACGGTTTTTAACGTTTTCATAATTCTATAACGATTTTGTGTGTACGGTATGGATAGAATATTGTGCATACAGTCGCGCTATATCTAATGCGCGATTACTAGCTTCCAGCAATATTCTTAAGTAGCCGTCGATGTCTGTATGGAAGAACATCATAGCCTTAAAACTCTTTGTTGGACGTGATTGCCCTTACTATCTTCGCTTGCTTCTACGCCAGTTAAAACAGCGCGTGTAGTTATTTTTTCTAAATTATAAGCTAGTGCCTAGCTACGATCCTATCGGACGTGAGGCAATCTTGGTAAATAACACTGGCTTAGAAAATGAATTAACAGTCACCTCTTGGAGAAAGAATTAAAGATAAAGTAATAAAAGATTTCGACATCAAATGATTGATACTGCACCCGGTATAACTTCTTTGTGGATACCTTAAAAGGTTCGAGGGAAATTAATAGAGATGTTTGTTTTAGTGGACCGAATGGTCGGTGTTAGTCGCCGCGGGCGATCAACGTATTCGAACCTTTAATGAGGTGTCGGATTTGGTGTTTGATTCGCTGTAAGGGAGTCTGTTGACTGGATATCTGATGACTGATCTTATCTCGCTTAAACAAGTCCGCGGCTTTAAAATAATTGGCAGGACGACACTTTTCTTTCAAGCTATAAGGCATAATTTCTTTGTTCGAAAAAGGGGAATTGTTTGATGAGTTGTCGCCTTGAAAGTTTTTTTAATAGAATAAGGGTGACAAACGATCACACAGTCTACCTGATGATAAGTGTTTGCTGCAACCCATAGACATACATCTACGTCAATCCGGGATTACGAATAAAAATGCAGATGCGTTGTCACCCATGAGGACTAAAATTGAATGCCTCGTTTCCGGTAAAAAGAGTATCCAGTTCTCTACACGCACCATACAAAGCGTGGTCCTTCCCCGGTCAAGCCAACCCATTCATGCTACAACTACACTACTAATATAGTTGCACTATAGCTCTACCACGTAAATAAGTGTAATTAATTTTGTAATGTGCCTGATAACTTCAATCTTATATAACTAATTATAGTTTGACTGTTTCCATTAGTACTGATAAAAGAAAACTGAGGTAATTAAATTAGGTAAGGCCTATATACGTCTAATTCTGAACACAGGCTTCGTCTAAATTCTGAGAGGGTTCTGAAGTCAAGTAACATACAAGGGCACCGCGCTGCTGCAGTGTGTATGTGTGGCTTCACATATTCGCGAAATAATTTACTACTAAGATATGTAGGTTTCCCAACGATGTTATTCTTCGTCGCTGAATAAATGGTTTAACAATTTCATTGGTGCCACCGGGGATCGACACCGGGTTACTCGCGTATTGTGAAATGTAAGGGCTTAGCCACGGCGATAGCGAAAATTCAGACTTCAAAATATTTACTGAACAAATCAATATTCTAATTTAAGAATAGAATAATATGTTACGGTTTTATTATTAACATAAAAGGAGAATATGTTACAATAATTTTACGGCTAATAACCAACTGGAATTTAAAAAAAAAAACTTTGAAGTATGTATGTCAGGTTTGAATCGACGATAAGTTTGACAGTCAGTATAATACCATAAGGTTTTAATTATATTTAGTTTTTGAGTGTGTAACCATCAATTATTCATTTTATATTTTAAAAATATAGGTTAGTTATTTTTTAAAATTAAAATAATATATTAAATGATAAGAAATATATTAATTTTCTAATTTTCTCAATTATAAGTAATCTTTTAATCCAAGTAACAAACTAATAATAGAGGTAAAGAAATCGTGTTTAATTTCCTGTCAACGCGTATGAAATGTTTAACGTGTAGTGTATAGACACTTTAACTTTTTCCACTTCTGCATTTGGTGTGTCTTCGGCAGTCAATAAATAAATATTTATATTGTGTTAATGATAAAGAGCGTATTCGATATTGAGATATAATAGATAAGCTCAATACATTTCTCTCTTAAGTACAGCATTTAAATGTAGTCCATTTTGAGACTTATTAATGACTTGTTTCGAACTTTAACTGTCAGACAGTTGGACTAGTTTGTTTTAATACAAGAATTAATAATTTGAATTCCATGGCTGTCATTCTAAAAGCTAATCGAAATGGTTTGGCTGTTAAACATCTTATTAACATTTAACATGAAGAATGTTGAAAGTGCTTGCATTAATTTTGATTAATATTGAGTTATGGTACTCTAGACGTTATAGCAAATGCTAATCGATACGAACTTTCATTAAACTCTCATATACCAATTTATCCATTCGGAAAATCAAATGTCACCTTTGTAGACCCCGCCAAAGAGTATAGTAATATTTCGAAGGGTCCCCTTAGAACCAAATATTACACAATCCCTAAGTTTACTAAGAACCATAGATAAGAGTGCTCAGAACGATTATTTCAAAAATGTAATTAAAAAGTATTGTACGACAAAAATTTTATGAGAATTCGCTTCGTTACTAAATTACGCTTCTAAAACTGAAGTATCCAATGAACTTACATTCCACCTGAAGATGGTAAGTGGTTGTTGCAGACCATGAAAACTTGTAAGTTGTGACCTCTACGAACTGAGATGAAATGCCTTATAGCCTTTATTTACACCGGTACTAGGCATGAGAATGATTACCCAGACGATCTCACAGACAGAAATGGGTCTTACCACTTAGTTCACATATAAACTTAAAAAATCGGCAATATAAAGTTGCTGAAAGGTCCAAAATACATGCGTGCTATGATATATATATATATATATATATATATATATATATATATATATATATATATATATATATATATATATTAAACAAACAGTTTTTAGAACCTTTCAAAGAGTTTTAATTATACCTACAACAAAATTTTTTTGAGAATTCGTTTCGTTACTAAATTACATTACACAATTATTCAGCAGTGGTAGAGCCACGTGGCAGCTTTGCTGTCGCACGTATGGGCTGGCTCAAACCGGGGTGGTACCACGACCTCACAGAATACCGGCGTGAAGTGAAAGCTCTGCTTCCGCGTTTCGTCTGGTGAGTGCAGGTGGCCGGAGGCCCAAATCCCCCCCCCCCATCAACATGGTAGCGGAATTAAATGATAGACTACCCCAGGAGGGTACCAGCACCCCTGGAGAATCCCTCGCTGAGCATCCACGACCATGTTTCTCCACTTCTGAGCGTGGGTGCTCAGGCTGCCCCGCGTATTTTGGGGGGGGGGGGCAATATTCCGCTCAAGACTAAAACTGCTCGGGGCAAACGGAGCAACAAGACCAAGGCGACCCCTGCCACGCTGTCCGTGAATTTCTGCAATATCAGGGGACTTCACTCTAACCTAAACGCCGTCCACTACCATCTCGAGACGGCGAGGCCGGCTCTGCTCTTTCTGACCGAGACGCAGGTGTCCTCTCCGGCTGATGTCTCGTATCTCTCCTGCCCGGGGTACAAACTGGAACACTCCTTTGTGCCTCGGGCTGGAGTTTGCGTTTACGTCAGAGAGGACATCTGTTCTCGACGCCTCGGCAGACTTGAAGGTTCGGACCTGTCCATCCTTTGGCTACGCGTAGACAGCGACGACCATCCGCGCGTCTACGGGTGCCTCTATAGGTCCCATAGCGGTAATGCCGAAACAGACCGACTCTTCGACCACGTCCAAATGGCTGCAGATTCGTTGCTACAGAAGATCCCCTCCGCAGAGATCGTGATCCTCGGCGACTTTAACGCCCATCACGCCGAATGGCTCGGTTCACGTTTAACCGATCATGCGGGGAGATCTGTTCATGATTTTGCCTTGGCATATGGTCTGACACAACTGGTTACTTCGCCTACGCGGATTCCAGATGTGGAGGATCATGCACCTTCCCTGTTGGACCTTCTGCTGACCTCTCACCCGGACGGATATCAGATTTCCGTCGACGCCCCTTTAGGCTCCTCGGACCATTGTCTTGTCTGGAGTGTGGTGCCACTCACGCTGAAATCGCGGTTGCATTCTGCAGGCTGCCGCCGTGTTTGGCACTATAGGTCAGCCGATTGGGATGGGATGCGGTCTTTCTTTGCATCCTACCCTTGGGGGGCGGGTTTGCTTCTCGCCGGATGATCCCAACGTTGTTGCGGATTCTGTCGCTGATGTGGTACTTCAGGGTATGGAACTTTTTATTCCTTCCTCTGTGGTGCCCATTGGAGGCAAATCTCAGCCATGGTTTGGTCGCTCCTGTAAAATAGCATCATGCTATAAGCAGGAGTGCTACCGAGCCTGGGCTGACGCATCAGCGTCCAGGGATGTAAACACCAGCGCTCTAAAAAGAAGTATAATTCCGCCTCTAGGTCCTTCAAAAGAGTCATTGCCAAGGCAAAGTCAGAGCACATAGGCAGAATTGGCGAGAGACTAGTTCGTCTTCCTTCTGGAACCCGTGCATTCTGGTCTCTCGCCAAGGCTGTCCAGGGGAATTTCTGTCAGCCATCTCTTCCATCTCTGCACAGGGAGGACGACTCACTGGCCCACACCGCAAAGGAGAAAGCCGATCTTCTAGGCTCTTTCTTTGCGTCTAACTCGACTCTCGATGACGGGGGGAGTACGCCGCCGACCATCCCGCGGTGTGAGTGCTCCATGCCGGAAGTGCAGTTCACTCAGCGCTCGGTTCGCAAAGCACTCCTCTCCCTGGACATCCATAAGTCGAGTGGGCCTGATGGAATCCCCCCAATTGTGCTGAGGACGTATGCTCCAGAGTTGGCACCGGTTTTAACGCGTCTTTTCCGGTACTCCTACTCCCTAGGCGTAGTCCCAAAATCATGGAAGATGGCTTTCGTCCACCCGATCCCTAAAAAAAGGCGACCGCTCAGACCCGTCCAACTACCGGCCTATCGCCATCACCTCCTTGTTCTCCAAAACAATGGAGTCCATTGTAAACTGCCAGCTCATGAGGTACCTTGAGGATCACCAGCTGATTAGTGACCGCCAATACGGTTTTCGCCGTGGTAGGTCAGCTGGTGATCTTCTGGTCTACCTAACTCACAGATGGGCGGCAGTAGAGTCCAAGGGGGGAGGCATTGGCCGTTAGTTTGGACCATGCGAAGGCCTTCGATCGGGTTTGGCACAAAGCGCTTCTTTCGAAGCTCCCTTCCTATGGGCTTCCCGAGAAATTGTGCGATTGGATCACCAGTTTTCTTGCAGATCGGAGCATCAAGGTCGTTGTAGACGGTGCAAGCTCCGATTGCAAGCTTATTAATGCTGGTGTTCCACAGGGCTGCGTGCTATCGCCAACGCTGTTTCTTCTGCATATCAATGATATGTTGCAAACCCGTAGCATTCATTGCTATGCAGATGACAGCACTGGTGATGCTCTTTACACCGGCCGAGCCAATATTTCTCGGGAAAACGTCTCAGAGTGCCGGGACAAACTTGTGTCTGAAGTCGAGTCTCTGCTGGACAGAGTCTCGGATTGGGGGCGACTAAATCTAGTCCAGTTTAACCCCAGAAGACACAAGTTTGCGCGTTAACCGCTAAAAAGAACCCCTTTGTCGTATCCCCTCAGTTTCAAGGTACTCCCCTTGTTGCCTCAGCCAGTATCGGAATCCTCGGCGTCGACATATCGAGTGACGTGCAGTTTCGTGGTCACTTGGAAGGGAAGGCCAAATTGGCCTCTAAAAAAGCTTGGCGTGCTCAGTAGAGCGGGACAGTATTTCATGCCGGCACACCGCCTGCAACTTTACAAGGCGCAGGTTCGGCCGCTCATGGAATACTGTTCCCATCTCTGGGCTGGGGCTCCCCAGTACCAGCTCCTTCCACTTGACCGCATCCAGCGCAGAGCGGCTCGAATCGTTGACGACCGAGTGCTTTCCGATCGGCTCGATTCACTGGCGCTGCGAAGAGATGTTGCATCTCTTTGCGTATTTTATTCGCATCTATCACGGGGAGTGCTCTGAGGAATTGTTCGGATTAATCCCAGCCGCCAAATTTCGTGAACGCACTACACGGCAAACGTCCCGATACCATCCACACCATCTGGATGCTTGGCGGTCCACCACTGTACGTTTCAAAAGGAGTTTTCTTCCGCGTACAACCTCTCTGTGGAATAATTTACCACCGGTGATTTTTCCGGACCGATACGACCTGCGGACCTTCAAGAAAAGAGCTTACTCCTTTCTAAAGGGCCGGCAACGCACCTGCAATTCCCCTGGTGTTGCGGTTGATCATGGGCGGCGGTAGTCACTTAACATCAGGTGAGCCACATGCTCGTTTGCCCCCTCTTCTATAAAATAAAAAAAAAAAAATTACGCTTCTCTAAATTAAGAGGATTTACTTCAAATGACGAGTTTCCGCCCTTACCTACCCATCGCGTTTACTTCATAATATACTTCAATCTATTTTCTTCGCCGCGTGAAGGTAAGACAAATAGTAGGTACAAAAGTAAGTTTGTTGTTCGTTTTTTATATGAAAGTTAAAAAAATTGTCAGTTTTAAAAGTCATTTGCTTATATTTTGTCTGATAACAATTTATAAAATTTGCATTTCAAATACTTTGTTTTTCACGTGAGAATTAAAGTAGTAGAAGTAATTAAAATAAAATGTACAGTGTTAGTTTTCACCACAAACAAATAAGAAGTGCTAGCCTAGTTTTCACTATAAATCATGTAAAAAATACAAATTTTTGTATTTTACAAGGTCCGAAGTGAGAAAATTACGTTTTGTGTTATAATTCCGATATATCGTGAATAGCATTGGTCAAAGATACCGTAATTAAAGTATATACTTATGAATGATTTTTT
The DNA here is from genome assembly GCA_907164705.1 of Parnassius apollo. Lineage (NCBI taxonomy): Eukaryota > Metazoa > Arthropoda > Insecta > Lepidoptera > Papilionidae > Parnassius > Parnassius apollo. The sequence goes on along the minus strand of CAJQZP010001593.1, from coordinate 7,007,273 downwards.
ATTTATTTATTAGTGGCACCTACTAATATATTAGGATACATATATACAATTATATTGTATATTTTTATTTTATTATTATAATATTTTGTTAATCTTTGCATGTCCAACGCCCGCCTTGGGCGTTGAACCACAGAGTACTTTTGTATACCTGAAACGTTGGACATCTATACAATTTTTTCAAAACAATATTCGTTATTCATCTCACTTACAGGTGCGATGCGATCTATTGAAATGGTACACCAACTGATCGACTAGGTCAGGTGAAATTCGTTTATTTCAAAATAAAAATTAGAATGGTATTTATAACATAGTCACGTTCGTAGCTTAGCTGAGCAATGCAATAAAAAATCGACTACTGAAATAAATCCTGATCTAAATCTAAAATGTATATTTAAAGTCACGTTATAACTTATAAGTCGTTCTAATGTTCCAACTAGTTACACAACGTGACAAAGACACGATGATTTTACACTGTTAATTTTTTGTAACTGAAACGATGGTCACGGTTATTTAAAAATAACACTTTACACCAAGTGTAGTCATCTCTTACGACATCCACGGGATGATATTGATATTCATACACCGCCACAATACGGTAATGGATAATTTCTCAAAACATTTCATTTATCGATCATGCAGTTGGTCAAGCAAGTTGTATATTTGGGATGTGTATTCAGCAGAGATGGGATATATGATAAGGATATAGAACATCGACTGAACGCAGGAAATAATGTGGCAAAAAGGCACGTATAGCAATTTACAATGCTGTGTTAGTCCCTACTTTAATGTATGCAAGTGAAAATTGGGTGGAGCAGAAAGAAGCACGAGAGTAGAATAAATGCTGTAGAAATGCGGTCGCATAGGAGTATGTTAGGGCTGAATCTGAGTGACAGGGTGAGAAACTGCGTGATAAAAGAAGAGTGTGGTTTGCAAGACGATGCTATGACCAGGATTAAGAAAGGAATGCTTCGGTGGTTTGGTCATGTAGAAAGAATAAATGAGGAAAAAGTTACAAAGCAAATATATATTTCAGAATTGAATGGAAGAGTTGGAAAGGGACGTCCAAGGTGAAAGTTTATCGACCAGATTGGCGATATATTGAAAATGTACCAAATTAAAAGTAACCTAAAAAAATGGATGTGGAGGAGGCGAGAGAGGTATGTCAGGGTCGTGCTTAATGTAAATCTGTAGTCTCTGCCTACCACTCTTGGTGACAGGCGTGAGTATTTATATATTTTATTTATCAACAACGTCTTGCTATCGTCGGTTCTCTAGCGCCCACTTGACCTTCATACAAATAATTCAATATTTTAATTGTTGATAATTTTTATTTTACTATACTTTTTGCCTTAACCTTTTTGACTAAGTGGTCCAATACACTGTCGAGACGTGAGTGGTTAAAAAGTAACTTATTATACTTAATGCTTACATTGTTTTGAGCCAATGATTTACGTTATATGTAATATCCATTTTATCGTGTTTTCTCCGGTTTAGAAGGTTCTCGTTTAAAAAATGTGAAGCGTGCTTAGTCCTTTCTATAATTAAAGTTTTGAAAGGATACAAATAATCGTTGAAAAGTTTTTTAAGAAATCTTTTTCAAAGCCATCATCAACTTAGTGAAAATAAGAATAAAAATATGTTTAAATGTGCTGTAACAAGGCTTTTTTAGTTTGTTAACTAACTCTTTCTGCATTATAAAAATTGTTTTTATTTGGTTGTAGAGTAGTAGAAAAATGAGTATTTGGTTTACCAAATACTCATTTTTCTATCCAAGCCCAAGGTTTTAAAGCCCAAGCTTTAGCTTGGGCTATGTCATACGTGGTAGAATCATGCTGCAGCTATATTATAGATGTACCACGAATGGTTCGGGTCGACTGGGGAAACCAAACAGAAAATCAGCGTAAAATAGCAGCTTAATGATGCTGTGTTTCGTATGGTGAGTTTATAGAATCGGAGATCCTTTTTATTGGAAACGTTGCATTCCATCTTAGTGCTCAGGGGTTGGAACGTATCTCCAATTTGATTCTTAATTGAGGATAGATGCGGATGCCTATGGGTCACAGCATCCACTTACCACTTAGTTTGTCATAGAATAAATAACATATGCCTACCAAATAATTTTATAACTTTTTTACCTCTTTATATAATATCATAAAAGAGTTTTTGGCGCATACATATTATTATGTGCCACGACAACGTGTGACTTCTTTTTAATGACGTTGTCTGTAACCGCTTTATAATGTTCCTAATTGTAGTCCCGGTTGCAATGTTCCGGCAATTTGATGATAAACACCAAGACGTTCTGATGTATCATTCCAATCGCCGTCACGGTGTTTACGAATTAATTAGCTATCATTATGCAAATGTACCAGGCGAACATGTTGGTACGGACCTCTTACAAAGACGTCGCGCATTTTTACTTCACAAATTTTTATAGGAGCAAGATGCTTCCGGTTATAAGTCTTATTATGAATTTATTATGCATTTATTATGTATGTATGAGTTGTATGTAAAAAGTGGTTGAAACGATTTTTGTTTTGCAGAAATTTTGAAAAAAGATTTATGTCATTAGGTTATTATTACATTAGATTTGATAGAACACAAATCCTCGCGAAAGAACATCGATTCCTACCAAGAATAATGAATACGCTATTGAAATTAAAAACATCCTAATTTCTATAGACAAGGAAGCTGGGTACTATCACCTGCTTGGGAACCTGTAATTATTAAATTAAAACTAAACCCAAGTATACCACTGCAAAACTTCAAGAGACTGTAAGCTCATTTTGCGTAGAATGGACAAAAAGTAATTACCTACTGTATAAGATGAATGTACTCCGGGTTAACTTTGACATCGGGAATCAATCACTTTAGTACCCCCCCGTGACCATAGATGTTGCAAAGCACCCGAAACGAATGTCGTCTACATTCGTTTCGGGTGCTTACATATATCTTGGAAATCTAATATCATTCAAACCAATGTACAACCTAAATGAAATAGAGAGACGGATATATATATATATATATATATATATATATTTTTTTAAAAAGTAGAAAGTAAAGTTACAGCCTATATACGTCCTACTGCTGGGCACAGCCCTCCCCTCATTTCTGAGAGGGTTTTAGGGCAAGGAAGTGTCCGCCGCGCTGTCCCAATGCGTGTTGGCGAACTTCACATGTCTTCGAAATATTTTTTTTCTTATTCCTCCGACATGCAGGTTTCCCCTTACGATGTTTTCCTTCCCGCCGAGCACGTGGTAAATCAGCACTTAAAATTGCAATTAACAATTTCATTGGAGCCGGCGGGGATCGAACCCGGGTTACTCGCGTTCTATTATATTTACAGCGAGCGTTAACATTCTGAGCTACCACGGCTCTCTATATGTACCTGTATATATATATTTTTTTATATATATATATATATATATATATATACTAGCTTGCCAGGCAGACGTTGTTCTGCCCTTTTGGACGACCCTTTGTCATGTCCTATCAAAAATCCTTAAATTCGTAAAAAAAAATTGTGGTTCACTCATGGGCAAAAAAACTATCCTATCTCTCAAGTTCTCAAGGACAAACACTTGCACACGGTTGCAAATTTATATATATAAATGGTTATATATATAGATATATATATATATACTATATATATATATATATATATATATATATGTACAGGTTACAGAGGCAATATAACCAGCTCTGCAAGACATGTGACGTTGATATTTTTTTATGAAGTCCTTTACTGTTTACTAACATTTAGGCCTAGTTGTAAGTTTTAAGAAACATATGCGTTGTCCACATTGCATGCCGTGTCAACCTTTAATTAAGAAGACACTTAGATATAAACCTTCCTGTATTTCTAGTATTTACATTGTATTCGTGTACGTCTTGTTGGTTGTACTAAATACATTTAAAAAAATATACATACAAAATGCTTTGTCCTGGATGACTGAATGACGGATCATCACACAGCCTAAACTGCTGATTGTAGAGACCTGAAACTTGGTGTTTTCTTTGTATGATGGCATCGGATAAGAAAGGATTTTCTGAAATTTTACCTCTAAGTGAATGAAAATAGGGGGCAAAGTTTGTATGGGACTACGTGATTCCTTGGTCCAATATACTTCAAATTTTACATAAACATTCTTTTATATAATTGATGGACGACGTGTTTCGTATTTTATTGAAACTCATAGCCTAAGGAAAAAAAGGAGTAGAAAGTTATTTTGGGGGTAATTGTATCGAATTTGATATCTATACTCTTAGTGCTTTTGATTTAAATTACATTTTATGTTAACACATGTTTGAAAATTCAATACGTTGAACTCACATAAAAGCTTACAGCAACAAAATGAAGGGCGTGGCACGCGGTGGACTTAGGGCAATATACTTGCTTTGAAATTAATTTGAGACGTTGGCGAAGGGAGATGAGCTGCTGCGGAAAAAGGAACAACAAATAAAACAGCTCATAATAAGGATGGGCACTTACCTGGGGGAAGCGGCGAGCGGCATTTCTCTTGACGGATATGCGGGCACGATGAAAATTGCATTGCAACGACGATAGCGGCTCGCGTCTTCTTAGAGCTTTCGCCATTTCTCCTTTATACTTGGTGGAGCGCGCCTCTCATTGGAGGACCAAAGATGCGTCCACCAGTATCTAGCTCTCCCCTACTCGGCAGGGCAGTGCGGGGAAGGAACGGAAGAGAGGAGGATTATGTCAGCTAACTCAACTAACAAATACATCAACAAATATGAAATGCAAGGGTGTGCGTTGTCGCAACCATAGGTAAAACTGCACACTCCACCTCCTGTTTAAGCTTTTTGATACAAACCGAAACCTCACTCTGCATTATACGCCAATAAAGCTATATATGGCAGAAGTACTCCGCAAAACGAAATTAATTGTTTGGGTTGAGAGTATTATGGATTATAAACAGGGTTTTGAAGCCCTAAATACATCTTTACAAAATATTAGGAATAATAATTGTTAAATGGGAGGAGTTACTGTATTGTTAGCAGGCGATTTCCGGCAGACTTCACCAGTAATTCCCAGACAAACGCGAGTGGACGAAGTTAAACCGTGCATGAAGTGGCCTCATTTGTGGCTTTCAGTGACATAACTGAGCCTTACCGAAAATATGAGAGTTCATTTTAGGGGAGATGTTACTGCCGGACAGTTCTCTGACTTGTTGTGATTCAGAAAATGGATAATATAATTCTCCCTACAGAGTAAGGCACATTTGTTTCCACAGTAGAAAAGCTCGTAGCTAAAATTTACCCAAACATTAATAATATTCACGATAAACGTGCGGATTGATTATGCAAGCGTGCCATCCTAACACCAAAAAACGAACAAGCCTCAGTCACAAATGAAATAGTTTTGATAATATCATTCGAAGGGATCGAATATCAATATAAATCCGTCTACTCATTGATAAACACTGATGATGCCATTCATTATCTGGTCGAGTTCCTGAATACACTGAAGCCTCCCGGTCTCCCAACTCATATATTAAAACTGAGAGTTGGCTCGCCAATTATGTTGCTACGTAATATAAATCCACCAAAATTATGCAATGGCCAGATTGCAAGTGAAAACATTGCATCGCAATGTAATCGAGGCAACTATACTGACAAGTTGTTCTCGAAGAAAGTCTATATTTATTCCTAGGACTCCCAACACCATCAAATTACCCCATAGAACTCAAAAGAGTGCAGTTTCTATCAAATTCTGCTTCGCTATAACCATAAACAAGGCTCCAGGTCAAACTTTTAAGGTAACGGGAGTAGACTTGAGAGAAAGCTACTTCTCCCACGGTCAGTTGTGTATGGTATGCTTCAAAGTAAGCAAACAGAGTAGTCTGGTGATTCTAGCATACTAAAGAAAAACAATAAATATTGTTTACAAAGAAATACTGCGATAGGTGTAGTATTTCGATTTCGTTGTAAAAAGATAATACCTCCGCGGCCAAGCTTCGTGTTCATAAAATATAGGTAAGAAATTTTATTTTATTTTCATGATCATTTAACTTTTAAATCCCTACACTATAATAAAGATTGTTTATGTTTGTGACTTTTTTTGTAAAAATAATTAAAAATTATATTATTACCGTTTTCTTCTAGACGGACGTAGTTGCGGGCAAATGCTAGTAATATATAAAATGGAAGAAGTACTGGAAAACGAAAGCCATGAAACTAAAAAGATAATCATTAATTCATGTATCCTGTCAAGTTATACTATATTTAATAACTGCATTCAAACCTAGAGCTTATCAAGAAAAGTAAAAGATATTCTTTAGATGGTCTATAGATAGATTATAAAAATGAAGAATTATAAAAATGAAAGAATTATAAATATAAGGTTTTGGGTGACAAGATGAGGAACGTAATGTTTTCTTAAATTTCCGCGAACACTACACATTGAATAAAACTAAATTTACGGATTCTATCGCGTTTATTTAACTGATTTTACTTATTTTTAATTCCCGAAGTTTCGGGTGCTTTACAGCAACCATGGTCATGGGGGGGGGGACTGAGATGTTTGACGTCCCAATGTCATTGTTAGCCCGGCTACCTTCAGTTTTTGAATATTAATTTTTGGTCCGATTTACGCAAAACGAACTTACATTATCTTGAAGTCTTGCAGTGGTATGGTTGGGTTTGGGTTTAATTTTGTTAATTATAGGATCCCAAGCAGATGGCAGCACCCAACCATCTTCTCTATTGAAATTAGGATGTTTTTTAATTTCAATAGCCTCGCATATCATCCTTGGTAGGAATCGGTGTTCTTTTGCGAGGATTTGTGGTTTATCAAATCTGATGTAATGGTGGGGACGATCTTGAACATGTTCACAGAATGCAGACTTCCCGGAGCGTCGGTGCTTCACGTCAGCTATATGTTCTTTCACGCAGGTTTTTATGGATCTTTTTGTTTGACCTATGTAAGAGAGACCACATTCACAATCTAACTTGTACACTCCTGCATCTTGTAGAGGGATATTACACTTGACGGATGGTAAAAATTGACTAATCTTCTTCGGCGGCTTGTAGTATGTTTTAATGGAAGCTCGCTTCAAGATGTAGCCAATCTTGTCTGTGACTCCTCTGACATATGGTAGTACAGCAGGCACACGCTCGACTGTGGCCGGCTTCACTCGGTCACTGTGACGTAGGCGCGGGATCCGAAACTTGTTGTCTTGCAACACTTGCTTGACATGCTGCAGCTCGGCGGCCAGATGTTTTCTGCCACAGATCCTTCGTGCTCTCTGAAACAAAGATTTACCCACGGTTGCTAACTGTGAAGGATGATGGTGAGATTCACCATTTAAATATCGGTTGGTATGGGTCTTTTTTCTATACACAGTGTGACCAATAGTGTTATCAGGATTTCAAATGACTAAAACATCTAGGAAAGCTAAAGAATTATTTGCCTCTAACTCTATTGTGAATTGTATTTTAGAGTTTATAGAGTTAAGGTGGTTTAAAAATGCAGTTACTTTGTCAGATGGTAAAATTGTGAAGGTGTCGTCTATGTACCGCTTGTAGAATCTTGGATTTACAGGAGCAGTAAGAAGGGCTTTCTCCTCGAAGTCCTCCATATATATGTCGGCGACTATGGGAGATACAGGTGAGCCCATCGCCACACCATCTATTTGGAGTTGCAAAACCATTATTTGTTCAATTTAATTAAAAATAAGTAAAATCAGTTAAATAAACGCGATAGAATCCGTAAATTTAGTTTTATTCAAGATGAGGAACGGTGAAGTTTGGAACAGTAGGAATCTAGTAGATGATCTACACTAGGATAAGTACACAGGCACTTAGTAGAAATAAAGTCGAGCCGGACATAATCTGCCAAAAAGTCATGTTGTTGCGTGGTACATCAGAAGTCGATGCACATTTTTCCCAGGACAGAGGTATTTTACGAACCAGTGGTGAATTAAACATAAGAGTAACTTTCAATGAATAAAAATAATTTCTATTTTTATTTAAACCATAAAGCCCCGCGGACCATACGAGAACAACTATACTAAAAAACAAAGAATAAAATAAAGAAAATCGGTCAGTAGAAGCAAAGACTTTTTATATGCTATTAAAAAACAAAAAACATGACATATAATAAAGTTATTTTTATGTGTTGTAATAAATATTAAATATTTTGCTTAACCACGTAGAGACAGTGTAAGAATATCTACAACCCCATACGTCCTGTGGGTGTCTTCCTGACTACGCTTCAAAATTATGTAAAAACTGCGGTTGTCGCCAAGCGATGCAGCTATGGCAAAATCCCCCTATGAAGCAGTCAATGGGGAGGGCCTATGTAATGCTATACAAATACTTAGTTTAAGATTAGTTAGTGTAAAAATTTTTATTATTGTTTGGTTTTGAAAGAGAAAAATGTTTTAAATATTAAAACACTAAAACGTATTGGTCAATCTCTATAAAGAAACAATACGTTATTGTTTAGACATTTTAGTCCGTTGCTGCTTGTTTCTCCTTTTTGCTTGGCTTAGGCATCAATATAAATTTACTATCCAGGTGTGAATTTAGTAGACTGATTGACGATCGCAGTACCAGACGTAACCACTTTAAACATTGGTGCCCGTCTCTGGTCTGGGTATTTTACGTCTGACGTAACTAAGGTGGCTTGCCTTCATCTATCAGAAGAGAGATAAGATTTTCAAGCATTTTCTATAGTTGTCTTTCACGACACCCACGAGACGCCATATGCCACCACCATACAAATACTTTAAAATAAGCATACCAGTGACGAGCAGCAGAGTCAAACTTGCGAGACATCAGGGCAGTTCTGCGTAGGTCAATTAACTTGCCATACTAGTTGATTAAGGTTCTTTTTATAGAATAAAAGTAACAAACAAGCACATAGTCCACCTGATGCCTCCGAACTACTTAAATAACGCCCACTCTCATATAATTTTACTTCGTCCTTCTTATTTTCTATCACGAAAGCCGCCTGATCGCTGCCTATATTAATGTATTTCAAATGTACTTTATCGATTTAACAAAATTGCAAAACTCTACATTAATATGTGCCTTAAATGTCGGTGACACAACCTTATTATAGGGGACCACCCACCTATAGTCTACTTCAATGTCTTTTAATTTAAGTGTAAGACCACCGACACTCGGAGATCGTCTTCTGCACTGTGGGTAACCATCGTAACCTGTCTGTTTATCTCTCAAAAGTTGTCTGGGATACATATATCTCTGGGATACATATATCTCTGGGATACATATATCTCTGGGTATCTTTCATGCAGGGAAAATTACCATTAAGGTTTCCTCATGGACCATGATTTTTTTAATAGTTTTATAGAATAAGGCTGACAAACGACCACACAGTCCACCTGATGGTAATTTAATGCTGTGACCCATAGACATTTACATTTATCCTCGATTTAGAATCAAAACTCAGATGCGTTGTCACCAATGAGGACTAAGATGGAATGCCTCGTTTTCAGTAAAAAAGGGTCTCCGGATCATGCTGCTTGCTATTCTGTATGATCGTAATATCGGCTCTTCAGTGGTAACAGATACTGCAGTTTACATTTACGGGCTGATTAATAAAATGCCTCATTGATAATTGCTTTAATTTTGTTTTGTAAGCATTTGCATAATGCGCAGAAACTAACGGATCACAAGCGGCCACTAATACTTCCAATTCCTATTTGTATAACATATGTTCTTCTGTGTAAGATAACTAAAATTGTAAATACTTAAATAAAATGTGCCTTGAACACTTGTCCTTTAAATTTAAAAAGAAAACTCGCCTACGATTGATAGAAAGCGAACTTAAAAGACTTCAAGGTGTTCTCTATTAAAATTTCCATAGCATGCACGCTAACCATAAATTAATCTAAAAGCTCGCCTCAATCTCGAAGCTATCTCGTATGCATCGCAGCGGTCCGCTAAAACTCCTAGCTGCCGTGAAAAAAAACTTTAATAATTCCAATTAACCTTAATAATAGGCTCTGAGCACAGTGGAGAGGCAGCCCGATTAAAAAGACAAATTCCTTAACCGCTACACTACAATAGCAGGTTGCAAGGGTTCCCGATCGTCCGAAGCTTGCATTTTATAAATAGATCAATGACCGGTAGCCACAACAGTCTCTATACTGAACTAAATATATGATTAACAAAAAGTCGATACAAAATAAGCGATATTGGTATAAGTTAAGAGAGCTATGGGTGGAACATAACATTATATGACGCCATGTATAAGCTTTTACAACTAAATCCTAGAAAATGTAAAAAGTTAAATAAAAAAGCTAAATATCTTTTTATTTTTCATGTAACATTAATTCGTGTGTACGTAAATTATTAAATAATAAATAAATAAACAAAGTTTGTCAATCAACAACTTCAAAAATTTTTATTAAAAAAAACCTGTATAAAGAGAATTGTTTTTTTATTAGGAAAGGGTGACAAAACAGTCCACCTGATGGTAAGTGGTCGCTGTGGTCTATAGACATCTACATCTTTCCTCGAAATGCAGATGCGTTGTCACTTGTCACACGTGAGGACTAAGATGGAATGCCTCGTCTGCAGTAAAAAGGGTCTCCGGTTTTCTACACTCACCATCCGAAACAGAGTAGCATTAAGCTACTATTTAACGCTGGTATTCTGTGAGAGCGTGGTCGTTCTTCGGTCGAGCCGTCCCATTTATGCTACAACTATACTACTAATATAACTGCAGCATGGCTCTACCACGTACCTATAATATATTATAAGGGTAATTATAATATTAAGGAATGCATGAAAGCAAATAACCCCTGGGAATGAGGCGATTGCTACTATGCTGATTCTATTAAATTCATATAAATAATTGAACAAAATAATTGTGGGATTATATCTGTCTGAAAAGTAATCCCGCTAAGTTTTTTGTAAATTATTTCCAGGAAGGAGGTATTTCGTAATTTGTAGGAATCTATTTTTATTGTAATTGTTTACCACTGAACTGCTCTTAAGCGGCAGGCTTAATTTTGGTAATTTATTTGTGTATGACTCTAGATGGTTTAGTGCAGAAATCACCCATGCGAAGCCAGATCGGATCGCTAGGTGTTTCATTAAAATTCTATTCTATTCTAAGCTGATTTCAAATTAGTCGTTTACATGTATTTTACTATAGATTGACGGTGTTTCGCTAGGTAGATAATGTGTAATATTAGCATGAGATGTCGTTTTCATACCAGTATGTCCAGGGCTTAATAAAATAAGGTAGATGCTAATCTGGCACGTGGCCAACGGAACGACAAGTTAATGCCTACTCACTGCAGTTCTTTGCGTTCTTTAATTCAGTTTATTGATTCGGGGCTCCTTTAAAATTCTACGCATTTCGCGTTTTCTGAATACTAATTAAATAGTTAATAAATTTAATTAGCGTTAATGAGGTAACGTGGCGATACGATCAGTCAAATTTATTGTATAGATTTGTTCAACTTTGTCAATAGATTTAAGCTTCCAGTTACATTTTTAATTCTACTTAGTGTAAATATATAGCTTGTTTTTGAGTTCTGCGACGTAAAAGAAAAGTAGATAATTTTAGTGGGATAGCCCTATACATGTCTCACTGCTAAACACAGGCCCCCGCTTATTCTAATGAAATTATGGAATAACTAAATGTTCCCCGCAACTTCACGCGCGTGTAATTTAGAGTTTTAATTGTTTTGTGTGGATCCCTAATTATTTTTCTAAAATAAAATTAGCCTGAGCAACTCCTTGTAACATCAGATAACTGCCACGAAAAGTCCTGTCAAAATCGGTCTAGCCATTTTGGAGATTAACCGGAACAAACAGACAGACAGACAAAATTAAAAAATCTGTTTTTGTTATAAGTACCGTATATACTTTCATAAGCATTAAGTAAAAAGCTGTTAATTTGATATTATCAGTATAGTCGGCCGCGCTAATGCAGTACTTGTAGGAGGCCTTTAAATGTCTTCGAAATATTTTATTCCTCAGATATGGAGACTCCCTCACAATGTATTCCGTTATGCTCGAGCATATGGTAAAATAAACAATTTATGGTGTTGGCGAGGATCGAACTGGGTTGCTCGCGAACTATCAAGCTTACTCCAAGCTAATAACAATGTAGTAATGATTCCCACCGTGTAGTGACGGAGTAAAAATAACCACTACCCCATATCACCCGTGGGTGTCGTAAGAGGCGAGACGAGATGCGACGGCGTCTTCCTAATAATGACTGCGTTTGCCAACCTGTTTTCCAAGTGTAGCAAATATCCCCCCCCCATAAGGTAAGCCATGGGCGAGGCCTAAGTTCGGCAGTGGACTTTATAGGATGTTACAGTAACGGTAACAGATGCCCAAATACATTACCTAATAGTAGACCTGCAAGTCCAGGCTTCGGAATACATATACTATACTTTAGAATAATTAAGCCTAATATTCCATTTTCAAAGTTGTCAGTATTTAAAAATTTTGAAGAAGCTACTTCTGTCGCTACGACGTCTATGGACCACGGTAATCACTTATCACACTGTGTGCTCGTGTCACCCTTACATCTATAAGAATTACGCGTGACAAAGTTGACTGACTACATTATATTAAGACTTGTTGTAGACTACCTGTAAGTCACTTTAATGCAGATAAGTTACATTGTACAAAATGTTTACTAAGCTATCATAATGCATATTTTACCAATTTTATGTATTGTGGTCGCTGATCACTTACTGATTCTGTAATTTTTATTTTACTTTAAGTTCTTTACACGCTACTTGAGAGCAACTTAGATCTTTTCTCGGACATAAGAAACCATTAGTAATCTATCATTCTTAATCTAATAAATTACGTAGTTTCTGCGTTTATAAACTTAGCGATTGAATATAGTATTTCCTGATTGTAAAGATACACATTTAAACAATATACAAATAATACTAATAATTTTATTAAACTTTAAACTTATACATACGGAAAAAAATCTTACATGAAATAGCAATAAAATTAGGTAAAACAATAATGAAGGTGAGGTTCTGTTCTCCTTCCTAGACCATAAAATAGCCTGTATTAATTAAGGAGATTCAGTGCGTGCGCCCAAGTACGTGTGCATTCGTGCGTGCGTGCGTGCGTGCGTGCGTGTGTGTGTGTTGTTGTTGTGGGGCGCTGCGTGCGTGCGTGCGTGCGTGCGTGCTTGCGTGCGTGCGTGCGTGCGTGCGTGCGTGCTTGGTGTTGGGTGCGTGCGTACGTACGTGGTGCGTTCGTGCGTGCGTGCGTGCGTGCGTGCGTGCGTGCGTGCGTGCGTGCGTGCGTGCGTGCGTGCGTGCGTGCGTGGGCTAGTTACTTTTATTGCAACTTTAGGTTGTGATATTGAAGAGATAGAAAAAGAATTTAGTTATTGCTGCATTTAAAGTAAGGGTGTGCGCACGGAGCCAACGAATGTGATGTTAAAGCCACTTTGCGCAACATTTGGGAGTTCAGTCCAAGTAACAGCAAAGAAGTTAAGATCAGAGTCATCAGCACATGAAACTATTTTAAAATTATGGAATTTAAGATTACAGAGGTCTTTAATGAATATCAAGAAGAGATAGTAGTCCAAGTTTGCTACCCTGGGGCACACGGTATGATATAGAAAGTTCATCACTTATATGGTTACCTGTTTTTACTCTTTTAGTCCAGCCTGAAATGTAGCTACGGAAAAAATCAAGTAGAATGCCCCTGATGCCTATATTTTCTAGTTGTAATAATATTTAAAGTATTTAATTGAACGAATTCTTAAATCCTAATAATTTCGTAATTGTACAACCAGTGGGCTTAATTAAAATATAGTTAGAGTATATTATACATAGTAAACAATACTCTATTTGAAACTTTCTTACCGTGCGTATTACATGCGTGTGTGTATATAATAAGTCAACCTTATCTCTTAATAAGTACACATGCACTTCTGTAAATAACTTTTCAATGACAAGAGATGTAATTGGTTGCGTTTCGACATCGTTCAAATCGCCACGAGTTATTACAGAAAGAAACACAGCATAGTTGCAACCTGCTAAATAAACATCATACCTTCGCCTGACTTGTAATTTATTTTGTGGCTAAGGACGGTGCACTGCTGATCCTATTTGGATAAAGCTTAAAAGCAATAATTACTAGTGTAGTTGCTTTTCTTGAGTGTAATTTTTTCAACATTTTATAATTATCTATTTATTTAGATTTTATGTCTTTGTTACCTTTGCCATTTAAATTTATACTATGTACTGAAATTATCCTTTGGAGTTAAAAATTTAGTATGAAACGAGGCATTCCAAGTTAAGAAAAAAAGTGTTATCACTCATGAGGACTACCTCAGGTGTAACAAAGCATCTGTATTGAGTATAAATGTCTATGGGGCACAGCATCCACTTTCCGTTAGGTGCATTGCGTGCTTGCTTGTCAATAGTATTCCAAAAAAAAATGTGGGATCAAATAATTTGAGAAATGATGCATTTACAACATGCTTTAACTATTCTTTACTCGAAATTATTGTATGATAGAAGATAGGTGCAATGTGCAATGTTAATATTACTACGAAAACGTATTTCCGTAATAAAGCAACACATATTGATACGACCTGGGAACCTTCAAGAAAAGAGCTTACTCCTTTCTAAAGGGCCGGCAACGCACCTGCAATTCCCCTGGTGTTGCGGTTGATCATGGGCGGCGGTCCCCTCTTCCATAATATATATATATATATATATATATATATTATGGAAGCCAAGCGGTTATCTCGCGATAGCAAAAGCTTTAAGTGTTTCTGATGAATGTTTGTTATGCAAGTATGTCAAAAAAATGTTTACCCTCAAGTTCAAGAGGGTAATTCATTATGTTTAAGTGCACCATGACGAATTCTTTAATTTTTAGTCGAATCGGGTCATTTGAGCGACTAAGTTCACATTTTAAATTTGTGTGTTGTGAAAAGTTTACTGTAAGGTTATTCAATTATTGTGATCTTGTGTCTTAATTAAATAACTAAAGGTGCTTTAAAGCCAATAAAAATGCCATTAACACCAGCACAAGTTGCACAAACAGTAGCATTAATTGACCAAGGGCTGACACAGCGTGAAGTTGCTATTGTGCTTAACGTACCACGGTCCTCAATGCAGTATTCACTGAAACGATACCAGGAGACAGGCCGCTACACCCGCAGGCCAGGCAGTGGGGGCGTAAGGTGCACATCGGCCCGGGACGATCGTTTTATTGTTATGGAGATTTTGAGAAACCGCTACCTGACGGCTGTTGAGATACGCCAGCGGCTCCAAATCGCAAGAGGCGTTAATGTTAGTGAGCGTACGGTGAGAAGACGAATGGAGGAAGTGAATTTAAAAGCTCGTAGACCAGCACGAGGTCCAGAACTTCTCAGACAGCACCGAGTAGCCCGACTTCAGTTCGCAAGAGAACATGTCAATTGGACCCACGAGCAATGGGCTTGAGTGTTGTGCACGTCGCACATTGTGTAGGGAATATCTGGAAGAGGTTGGAATACAAAAATTACAGTGGCCAGCTCGTAGCCCGGACTTAAATCCAATTGAGCATGTATGGGGTATGCTCAAAAGAAAGATAAAGTCCAGCTCCAAACCGCCACAAACTCTAAATGAGCTCCGAAATGCAGCGCTGGCCGCTTGGGACAGCATACCGCAAGTTGATGTCAGAAACATCATTCAAAGCATGCCAGATCGAATGCAAGCGGTTATCAGGGCTAGAGGAGGAAACACCCGATATTAAAACTGATAGACAATAAAGAAACAGACTTAATTTTTAACTTTGTAGTGTTTTTAAAGTGACAATGGAAAGATGTTAATTTTAGTGAAAACATGTTATCTTGAAAAGAAAAATTTCGGTGAAGTAAACATTAAATTTCTATGTTCTAAAACCATTAGAGACACTTATTGAATGCATCTACCCTTAATTTACTGTTAAAAAAACGTTTCAGTGCAAATAATCAGGAAATTCACGAGTGGCCAAGTTTCCGTGCCGGTGAGTATATATATATATATATATATATATATATATATATATATATATATATATATATATATATATATATATATATGCTCAAATTAAAGTAATTTCAAATAAATTAAAAGGCAAAATTCATTGATAGCAAACATATTAATCATCGTGGCAGGACAGGATTATAGTGCCCAAGTGTATGCGCAAGTACAGGTGAACTCTCTATTCCCTCACTCTCATAATCCGATCGGACGGTAAACCGACACGACCGGAGAGAGATCAGGCGCTGGACCAACGGCTTTACAGAGGCACGAGGGTGAGACACCGCCAACTTCCTGACTCAGGGCAACTACTGAGAATTTCTTCACATAAAAACTCAATAATTAGTTTTTTTTGGCCCGACCCGGGTTTCGAACCCAGGACCTCATGATCAGCAGTCGTACTACAACAACCACTAGACCAACGATTCGAGATTGGTTGTATGTATATGAATATGTCTTCACAATTAGACTTTCTTACTGGCATGCAGTCAATAATTACATTATTTTATTGATAATTTCGATTGGTTCGGATCGATAATTTCACTAATTCTATTTTTCTTCGACAAGCGATCGTAAAAAATCTACAAAATTGCAGCGACTTCGATGGATAAAAAGCTACAACGGAAAAGTGGATTTCGAAATTTTAATTGTGCAGTTAGAGTGGTCACCATTGAATGATCATTATTTTTATTTACTTGACGTCTGTACCGTGATTAATGTCGCACGTTCCGAACGAACATCTTCGACGGAATTGAACTTTTTCAGAGTTATTTCTTTGGAACTTGTAACTACACGATTACAATGAACCAATCGTGCTCGTTAACTCGTTTCTCAAATATATTTGGTTTTGTAGTATTCGCAACAAAACCATATTAAACACAAGGATTAGCTACAAGCGTTGTTATTTATGAAAATTAATTTATATATAGAAAAAAGTAGCCA
Source organism: Parnassius apollo (assembly GCA_907164705.1). Classification (NCBI taxonomy): domain Eukaryota; kingdom Metazoa; phylum Arthropoda; class Insecta; order Lepidoptera; family Papilionidae; genus Parnassius; species Parnassius apollo. The sequence continues at coordinate 6,990,321 of CAJQZP010001593.1, read as the reverse complement.
TGAATATTTCTATTGGCTTTCGTGTTGTAGTCGGGTGCTTAAGAGAATTCACCACTAAACTTTTATCGACTATGGGAATGGCCAGAAGTACCTTATAGAACTGATAGAAGTAAAATACCCACAGTTTCTTTGTAACATTTAAAATTCCCAACACTTTTTCACCTGCCAAGAGTAGAAATCATAATAAATTCCTCAAATGAGAAGTTTATTTTTGGTTTTAACAGAAACAAAACTTTTATATTCAATACAGATAATAGTTTTGTACGTGATAGAGCTAAGATGCAGTTATATAAGAAGTATAGTTGTAGTACGAATGAGTCGGCCCGACCGGGGAAGGACCACGCTCTCACAGAATACGAGCATAAAATAGTAGCTTAATGCTGCTGTATTTCGTATGGTGAGTGTAGAGAACCGGAGATCCTTTTTTACTGGAAACGAGACATTTCATCTTAGTCCTCACGGGTGACAACACATTTGCATTTTGATTCGTAATCGAGGATAGATGTAGATGTATATGTCCCACAGCAACCACTTACCATCAGGTGGACTGTGTGCTCGTTTGTCACCCTATCCTATATATAAAAAAGTCACTCTTATGTTTAATTTACTACTGGCTAGGAATAAAAACCTCTGTCCTGGAAGGAACATGCAAGAAACTCAGCGAGACTTAAAAAAAACAGCTAACAGTCGTATATGTTACATAATTATCAACACCAAAAATTAAATTAGAAATAGCTAGGTGTCAATCACCTCATTTCTAGAAGTTATTATCATCCATAAATTCCTTAATATTATAGTAAACCTTTGGTTGAGATAGATTCCAATACAGCGGTAGTTCATGGGTTAAGCGCACGCTGTTAATTTCTTAGTACGCGAAAACCGCGGGAATATGTTTGATATATTATATTTTATTTTTATATTGGCACCAATGAAATTGTTAAATGCAATTTTAAAAAAAAAGTATGTATAAATATATAGGATTCAACAGTGATTTAATTAACAATCTTTTTGAGTTTTTTATCAGCCTGTTAAAAGAATTTACGTTAGCGATAATTAAATTTAAATTTAAACTGTGGAATAGATATTTTGGAGTATAACTAGATATAGAATAGAGTAATACAGAATAGAGTAAAAAAATTTCAAACAGTCAAAGTTTGAAACTCTTCAATCTCGAATTTTATCAATATTTGCCGTAATCAACAAAAAAAAACGTAGGTACATTAAATTGTGCATACAAAACGGATACGTGAAGTTAGCGAGTGGCGCGTGGCTCACTCAAGCTCGCGACTGGTTGCGCAGGTTGTCCAGCGTTTATTATTCCTAAATAAAAATAAAGCCAAGTGCCTGATGACCGCTACCAAATACTCAAGATACTTGGTTATTTCACCAAACACTCATGTTTATTTTTTATTGCAGCAACAAATCTAAACGTCATGACAAACATTTCACTACTTGAAATTACTAGCACTAAACACCATGCTAATTTTTATTTCTTTTAGCCTTTCAGCTAGGCGTTTTTCATTTATTTCTTAATAAGTTGATGTCCAGTTTCTCCATTTAATTAATAAACTAGAAGTACGAAACGTTTGTATTCAAAAGCGGGTTCGTAGAGGTGTTTGTATTTTAATCGTGATTATTTATAGATTCGATTTTATTTTTTTCGTAAGTATTAATGAAGATTAAAGAGTTCTTTAATGTGAGAAGTATACTAATTGGGTTCGGCGGGATAATATGTACTCTCGTTTTGCACTACGTTAATTAATTGGCTGCGAATTTCTTTTACATTTACAATTTTAATCACTTGCAATTCATATATATATATATATATATATATATATATATATATATATATATATATATATATATACTAGCTTGTCAGGTGGACGTTGTTCTGCCCTTTCAACGACCCTTTGAAATCCTTAAATTCGCAAAAAAGAAATTGTGGGTCACTCATGGGCAAAAAAATATCCTATCTCTCAAGTTGGGCCAAACTGCACACGGTGTGCAAATTTCATTAAAATCGGTTAAGTAGTTTAGGAGTCCATCGCGGACAAACAACGTGACACGTAATTTATATATATATTAAGATATATATTACTTATAGGAGACTATAGCGCCGAGTTTGGAGCGCACATTCCAACAGAGAGTCACTCTCATTGTCTCTGTCTGCAACTGTGTTAAGTTTATTCGGTATGTTATCATTTTATTATATTTTTTTTTTAAATTTAAGCGACAGTAGCCTAATGGCAGGGCGCGGACCGCGGACTCAAAAAGGTCGTAGGTTTGAATCCGCCATTCGACTACTGGCGTGAACCACTCGGAACACAAGCAATTTAAGCTTACCACGAGTGGTAAAGAGGAATATTAGTAATGTTTATAGCATTGTTAATATTCTTTTTTTACAAAATAAATAAATAAATAAGTAAAATAAAAACAATTATATATTTTATATAAAATTTATATAAATGATGGGAGTTGTTAGGAATTTTCTAGCTCTAACTATACTTAATGTCTACCAGGTTATCAAGTTTAATTGTAAATTGAATAATTAATATGTGAACTTCTGGTATATTGTACTGGTACATAAGAGCCGTGTCACAGTACGCGAGCAACGCGGTTTTAAACCTAGCCGGCACCAATGAAATTGTTAATTGCAATTTTAAGTGCTGATTTGCCACGTACTCGGCTGGGAAGGAAAACATCGTGGGGAAATTTGAATGTCGGAGAGATAAGAAAAATAGATATTTCGAAGATATGGGAAGTGCGCCAACACGGAGTGGGGCAGCGCGGCGGATATTTACTTGTTCTAAAACCCTCTCATAAATGAGAGGAGGCCTGTGCCCAGCAGTGGAATGTAAATAGGCGGAAACATTATATTTTAAATTTTTTTCTTGTTTATAGACGCTTACCTTAGTGAATCTTGAGCAGACTTTCATCATAAGTTTTATAGATGTTTAAATAACCTTGTTCAATTTCTGGTAGCACTACCATTGATATTGTTACTTGTACCTGACGTTAATCAGTTACTGTATGTTTAAAAACATGTAATTATCGTAAACTTGCAGATATGAGAAAAAAAATATAAATTTAAAGGAAATTACACTTTATTCTATTTAATTAAGGGACTTTCGTAATTTTTAACATATCAGTCCCTTTGTACCTTCTTACTTAAAACCACAAAACATTTTATTAAATTATTTTACAATAATATAGTAACTAAATTCTATACCATTTGAGCAGCATTTAACAGTGGTTCAGAGAGAATATTTTGATATTCACCTACGTTACATATTTTCATGTTAGTTTTAGCAACCAATAGTTTCCTGAAAAATGTGGTGTACAAAATGATGTGGTGACAAGGATTAAGAAAGGAATGCTTCCGTGGTTAGGCCATTTAGAAGGAATGAATGAGGAAGAGCGACAAAGCAAATTTATATCACGGAGGTGAACCGCAGAATCGGGAAGGGACGCCCTAGAAGAAGGTTCATCGACCAAATTGGCGATATTTTGAAAATGGGCCGCATTAGTAGTACCCTTAACCGACGAGCGTGTATGCGTAGATGTATGGATGTAAAGGAGGCGCGACAGGTATGTCAGGATCGTGCCAAATGGAAGTCCGCAGTCTCTACCTCTGGTGACATATCTTCTATTGTGTTGCATGTTTCGCAGTCGGGAGATTATTACTTTTGCATCATGAAAGCAGACTTGTTGCAGGGAATGTGTCCGAAGAGAAGTTCATGCTCGTTCGACAAGTAGCGGTAGTAGAGTGTACCAACTCCGAGAAATGCAAGGTATACTCAATTATGTGACTTTCACAGGCAATCAGTTTTTAAAGCATATTGAAGAACAAAAACTTCGTCTAAATAGTTACAACAAAAATTCCATATCTGTGTTTTCATAAACCACACAACATTTCAATAGTACATTTTTTTTTAATTATTACAAAGAAAGAACGAAGTGATTTTTTTAAAATTTGAACTAAAAACTAATAATATACCACGTTTTTCTTTTATATTCCTACATTGTGATCCGATTCTGTAATGTCTAAAATTTCAAGTTACTTGCTCATCGGGACGTGATCGAAATTTGATTTGCGAAATTCGACCCGGAACGACAGACAGAAGTATAAACAGACACACAAGAAAGTGACTTAATGAAAACGTTTTGATAAAAACTAAAAATTATTATCACTATTAGTATAATACATTTAAAGTGATATTTTACAAATATACTAACGGTGACAACACATTAAAACTTTTCTGTCGTGAAAATAGGTCACGTAAATTTTATATCCATCTCTGAAAGTTTGGCAATTGATATCCATCAAACCGTGTTAACCTTTATTTTTTGACGAAATAACTTCCTTACCACGCGTATATCTCATAAAAATAAACGAGCTCCCTCGTGTATTATTTTAACAGACACACAATTTATAGTCAATAAAATGGTTAAGGATAATGATAATATACACAAGTTCGTTCCGCAATAATTCCTTTCTGCCTTGTAGGAGTAAATCTTTATGTTATAAAACTGTACGACTGCAGTTATGCAAATTCAATTATTATAGATTGTTCTGCCGAATGAAGTATGTTCCTTCTATGATGCCACCCATAATATAAGAGAAATACGGCAGTGTTTCAGCAAAGTCTGGAAAGAAAAAGGCGACACACAGGCAGTGGCTTCGTCGATAAAAGAGATGAAGTCTGATGAGAACTGGCGCCATAGATAATACTAAATCGTAAGAATCTATAGGAATGACAAAATTTTATCGGAAATCAACCGACGAGACGTTTGAAAAGTTAAACTCAAATAAACGCTTAATAAAAAACAGTCGCCTGTCTTATAGGGCAATCTTGGTGATGAAGTAAAAGACGTCGAAAAAATGTAAGTACATTGTGCTTTTGAGTACTTGCGCCTAAAAACCACAAAATTTGTTTCATTTAATGTGTAGAGTTCGCGTAAATATACCAAGATAAATAATAGATACCATTTGCTGTTATTTATCCAGGTACTTACTCAGGTTCCTACTGGATCTTCTATTGTTTTTTTATTGCTCTACTAATTTCATGAATAAGTATTATAGTGAAGAAAAGGTTATTTTAAACCATGTAAAAATATATATATATTTAGGATAGATTTTGTAAAAAGTGAACGATAAATATTGATTTCTATTAATAAAATTGCATTATAAATTTTATATTTCAATTTTAAGAATATTTGTTATCTGTGCCTCAAATCTGCAAAACTCTGTCTGCCATATTAGAAACTGTCGTGACGTCACTTAACCCCCCTTACGGAATTAGTGTTCTGTGTCACTGATTAAGATATTATAGCTAATGTGCTGTGTTATTTCGAAAATTTTCAGGATATCATTAAGATTTTTGAGTTTTATTCCGAATTTGATTGAAAAGACATCATGGAAGAAGAATTCGTAAAAGCAGAAATTAAAATAATATTACCAAGGATAAATAAATTGTAGGTGACAAAATTTTTTGCATGCAATCCCAATTTTTATTCTGCTGAGTTGAGGAATGTTAAAAACACAATACCAGATCAGAGTGTATTTTGATAAAAACACAGTTTAGTAGCTATCATAGTTTAGTTTATCCATAATTACAATCATTAGCAATCATAGTTATAATATCTAAGTTAACTTAATTTATTACAAAACTTGACTTGCAACTCATGATGTTTTGTTTTGTATAAACTATACCTAGTTAAATATCAGTCATACTTACATCAAATGATCTTCACAGAAGAATAATCTAGTTTTTGGGGAAAATGTATTCGGGCATCTTCTTGCCAGTTTTAACAAAGTATTTCTTATATTTAAATCAGTTGGCACTTGGATCCATAACTTTCCCGGCATTCTTATGCTCATATTTTTGCATTCAGATACAACACAACAATGATATAGATGATAACTCATTATTTAACATTAATAAGTATCTTATTCCTTTGCAAAATGGTTAAATAAGACGTTATGTGACGAGTTAAAACAGAGTGTGCGACTAGCGTTTTCACGCGAAAACTGTAATTTTTAACTGTAATTATAGTACTATTTGGTTTTGAAAAATTCATATAAAAATTATAGTGGTTCATTTTCACTCTAGGACTTTTTGAAAATGTGTGTAATACCCTATTCGTATTATATAATTTATTTTGTTTTTATACATGTTCTTGTATTAAGACAGTGAATTTTATTACTAAGTTTTATTGAAAATACCTTATATATTAAGACAATATATAGTGTAGGATGAACCCACAGAAATCGTAGTATCATTACTATTTCTGTGGATGAATCTATAAAAGTCATCAGGTTAATAAAATTCTACTGCGCGTCGCAGGTTTTTCTGGTACAACAATAACAACACTAAACCAGAGAGCTGAAGCCGGCAGTAACAACTTGATTATTTATACACTGTTTTAGATATTTCATTTCTAGTTTCAATTTTTTAATTTGAAATACAATTACAATTACGAGTTTTTATTTTACACCTGCTTCAGATCACGAAGTTTATGATCATGCAAAACGACTACGTTCCACTCTCATTGACCGCATGGAATGAAAGCGTGTGTAGGTGTATATCGTCATTTACTGGTCCTGTTTTATCATCAACAAGTTTGCTCCCCACGTAACAATGTAAATTGCTTCAATTTCTTAATATTGCAGTCATCAGTAGCTCTATCGTCAATAAAATGTGGATGTGTTTATTATAATTATGATAATATGCACACACACACACACACACACACACACACACATATATATATATATATATATATATATATATATATATATATACTAGCTTAAATTAATTTATTTAAAATAATATTGAATGTTGATGATATGATAATTTATAATTTATGTTTAAAAATTAGATAATACGAAAATAGTTAGCCCTCTAGTGTTGCTAAGCCCTTGCCACATGTATACCTATCAAAATTGTACCATCTTAAATTTGTAATGTGACATGCAATAAACAATTTGAATTTGAATTTGAGTCTTAAATTACAAGGAATATATCATGATCTCAAATGCAGTTGATATTTGGCCTTACTTGGATTTCGTTAAGGGTTTATTTTTAAATAATTTATTCATTATTTATACGTAACAATCACTGTATATTAGTTAACTCACCGTTGACCTACACGATGATATATGAATATGATATTACGGTTAACTAATTTACATCTTTATAATTTTAATTTGACTGCACTGTGATTAGCTGTCGCAACTGAAATAGGGCCGGCGATACTGGTTCTGTGAAACAGAACATGGCGGTGATAAACCGTAGAAAAATATTATTTAACTTGATTAAATCTTTCAATTATTTTGAGTAATCACACTAATATTAGCTATTTACATGAATAATGGAGCGTTTTGATTTATTGACAAATTATTTTGGACGTAATTTTTATGACTGTGTCTATACGATTTATGATTATGGCGCTGTCATGATGGCTTCTGTAATGGATTTCTAATAAAACACGTGCAAAAACTTAACTTCATGCAATGAACATTATATTATATAAAAAGTAACACAACCACAAAAACAGTTGGATCACCAAATTTAAGCTTAGGTTATTTATTAAACTCATCGACAAGAGGCGCTTCAAATAGGTTGAAGAATGATATTATACGAGAAAATAGCCTACATTGGCTAGCGTAGTAAATAACATAGCGACATATTTCTGGTGCTATTATCCTTTCAAAGAATTGTTTGGATATATATTTATTTTCTTAATTGTGAATAGAATAGTATGTACACTGTTGGGCGATTATAACAAAAATTTGCTTCCATCTATTTGACCTATGGTAATGTTGATTACGTTACGTACCTATTAGTAAAAATAACAACTTTTTGGTTTTATCTTGTAAAAATTCATTTTCTCTTGTTGTATTAACAAATGGTGTTATTTTCATCATTATATTAGGTACACAGTTTAATTTACGCTGCGTGACTTTGGGGTCTATTTATATTTTTTTGTTATTACTTTGTGTGACAGTTGTCTCTATATACAAAATCAATTGATGTAGGTCAGTCTCACTAAAACTCAAAACCGCTGGACCGGTTTTGATGATTTTTTTGTGTGTGTTTGAATGAGTTCCTGAATGGCTTAGATTTACAATTAGACCACATAGGTGGCACTGTTATCGTGATCCAGAAGTCAACCGTGCGAAGCCAGGGCGGATCACTAGTAGTAAATAAAAAAAAAAAACGACGGGTTGCACTCCGGAAGTGCCGGCAGAAGTGAAAACTTGAATATTAACGTTGTGCATTTTTGATATTTTGGAATGATTAGGGAATAATTTTGGAAGCGCCCTGCGCCGCCTAAACGAAACAGCAGGCGCAGGAATACATTTTCGCCGCGCCGTAGAAAGAGAGGGGGATATTTCCTCTCCTACGCCGCGCCGGCTGTCTCTCTCTCTCTCTCTCTCCACCCATTACAAAAAAGTGTACAACGCCGCTAAAAGAAGTTTTCACTTCAATATTACAAATTACAGAATTTTTTTTAACGAAAACGTACTCACTGAATTATGCAATTTCGATAGAAGTGAAACAAAAAAAAAATCAATAACTTACTGACAATCGGATCCAATAGCCCCCAAAACGTTGAAATACGATAATAGATAAGTATTTGTTTTTTTTTTTTTAAATAATATACTATAAATGAGAAATTAAAAATTTTAATATTCAATTTAATCTTTAAATTACCCTGAAGCCTGACTTAAAATAACAACCGCATATCAGATATATATATATATATATATATATATATATATATATATATATATATATATATATATATATATATATATATAGTTTTCATTATATCTATAGAACACATTTAATCATAAAATATAATGCAAACTTATATTTTATGATTAAATGTCGAAATATATCATTACGTTTGGCAATGTTACAGTCAAGATTCAAACTTGTTTTATCAAAACCATATTATTGAGTCTGCTGTCGGTGTTCAGCAGGGTGATCCATTAGGTCCAGCTCTTTTCAGTTTGGGAATTCAACCTATTATTTCAAATTTAAAATCCAAGCTGAATGTCTGGTATCTGGACGATGGTACACTGGGAGGTAAAGCAGATGACGTCCTCAATGATCTTACTCATATTTTTCAAAATTTTAAAAATATTGGTCTTGAACCAAATACAAATAAATGTGAAATATTTATTTCTAATAATTTATCTAATTCTAAAAGAGATACCTTAATTCAAAATTTCAATCAGATTTCTCCAGGAATAAAAACTGTCAATTCGGAATCGCTTTACCTGCTCGGTGCTCCGTTGTTTTTCGATAGTATTAAACCTGTTTTAAAAACAAAATTTGATCAATTTTTAAATCACATTGATAAATTATATATTTTAAACCCCTTTATTGCCCTTACTATTTTAAAATATTGTGTTCTTGTACCTAAATTTACATACTTGTTACGCTCAAGTCCAGTCTGGAAATGTTTGGATATTTTAAAAGATATTGATAATAATCTTAAAATAGCTTTAGAAAACATTCTAAATTTGAGATTAAATACAATAGCCTGGAATCAAGCCACTTTACCTATCAAATTTGGTGGAATTGGTATAAGAAATATTTCTAGCGTCGCATTGCCTGCTTTCCTTGCTTCCGTGCATAGTGTCAATGACCTATGTAACACAATTTTAAATAATAAAGTAGACCTATGCTTTGCTGCGGAGGCAAAGCAAATATGGCTAACGCTCTGTCCCGGCGAAAATGTCCCACTGGAAGTTAACCAACAAAAACAGTGGGATATTCCGTTGGTACGGAGTGTCCACAAAAATTTATTTCAAAATTTCCATATTCAACAAGATCAGGCTCGCCTTCTAGCTGTTTCGACTAAGGAATCTAGCCACTGGTTACATGCTCTGCCATCAAGTAATCTCGGCACATTGCTTGATGGGGAAAGCTTGCGCATCGCCGTAGGAATCCGGCTAAGAGTGGTTATTTGTCAACCTCACCAGTGCCCCTGTGGTAGCAGCGTCGATGAGTTTGGGCTCCACGGACTTTCATGCCAAAAAAGTGCAGGTAGGTTTTCCCGTCACGGTTCTTTGAACGAAACCATCCGAAGGGCTCTTGTCTCTATAAATATCCCCTCGGTTTTAGAGCCTAGCGGGATATTTAGAGACGATGGCAAGAGACCCGACGGTATGACTTTGGTCCCTTGGGAGAGAGGTAAAGCCCTAGTGTGGGATGCTACTTGCGTTGACACTTTGGCGGCCTCTCATCTCAAGGGTACCTGTTGTAGAGCCGGGGCGGCATCAGAGGCAGCCGAATTTAGTAAATGGCGCAAATATGAGTCTTTGAGAAATGACTACATATTTGTGCCATTTGCTGTAGAGACTATCGGTCGGTGGGGTCCACGTGTAATGAAGTTTCTAAAGGAACTGTATCCACGACTGGTCGTCGCTGCTGGTGATAAGAGGGCTGGTTCTTTCCTCGCTCAAAGGCTAAGTATAGCTATTCAGCGAGGAAACGCAGCCAGCGTTCTTGGCACTATACCACGGGGAGCAGGTCTTTTTGACGATTTAAATTTTTAGTTTTAGGTTTTCTATATTATAGTTTCTTCTTTTATATTGTATATATAATGAGTTTTAATTGTAAATATTATAATTTTAATTATTATTTTAGTTAAGTTATTTATTATAATGTTAAATATTATATATATATATATATATATATATATATATATATATATATATTTATATATATATATATATATATAAAAGATCAGATATATAAAATCAAGTGATTGTTTTATTTTTTGTGTTTATACTTCTTAAGCGTAGCAAAACGTGTTTGTGCTTGTAAAAAAAGGTTTACTTTTTTAACCAGTGCGTGGAAACAACAACGTAACGAAAACCGGCAATTAATGATAACAAGGCAATGGATATAAAATATGCAATTTCTACATAACTCATAGAAGATAGCACTGCCTTCGACGCGGTTTGATTTGTCGATGATTTATTACTCGCCGGCGAACTTAAAGCTATATTACCGCAAAGATAATTACGGGTTTAACAAACGCATGCGGCAGCTTTAAAATTAATGGACACATGAATTAAACTTGCGGTCCAGAGCCATAATGAAGATAACGCTGTATTGGACGCTGTACGATAAAGTTCTGACGGCCTTTCAGTCTCAGAGATAAGGCTTTAATTACTGAGATACAAGCTCCTACGTAAACCTCCATCTAGACATTAAAAGTGTCCGACTTCTAGGATACATGTAAACTGTCTAATTGTCAGCATAAGAAAAATTACATCGCAACGTGGCGTCTTACAATACAGTTGATAAAATAGTCCCGTTCAGCTGCGCATATATTTACCTACAGCATAATGTTTATCCGTACCTACATAGAAAATCCTTCATGTAACGTCTATTAAGAAGGTAATTGAAATATATTTAATAGAATAAAACTATTATACGGATTTTAGCGCGTTCAATTAACTTATTTTTAATTCCCGACGTTTCGGTTACTTTAATAGCACCCATGGTCACGGGGGAGGGGGGGGGGACATAGATGTTTGACGTTCCAATGTTAGCCAGGCTACCTTCAGTTTTTTAATATTAATAAACTAAAAAAAAATATAATTTGGTCCGATTTACGCAAAACTAGCTTACAGTATCTCCACGTGATATTTAATAGAAATTTTTGTTAATAATAGAATAGGTATCCCAAATACGTACATTATGACGACGGCGCGATGTATATTCATCCGCAGGGCGAAAATCCTAATGTGTGAGATTGAAAAAAGAAAATCAATTCAAAAAACATAAAAAAAAACATAGTTATGGACTATGCATTAATTCATTCTTTAGGCTACAAAGTGAAACTGAAACACGATATAGCATCATCTTCCTGCTCAAAAATAATAAGAAACTGCGATTTGCAACTATTGAAAATAGTTTCTATAGTTGGCACGCTTGCATTTATTGCAAAGGCTTATGTTTAACAGTAAAATTGTGATAGACTGTAATGAATGAACGAAAAAAGTCTATTAAAATACTTACTATTTTATTTAGAACAAACGTGTCAACACACTAAGAAAAATTCTCTAACTAATAAATATCATATGTGAATAAGTGTAGTATTTTATTTGCAGATGCATTGCTGGAGTAAACGCTGCAGATAATATGGATCAATCTTATGGTAAATAAAACATTCATCAATCTCTCGTTCATTAAGTTCTCGAAGTATTGATTGCGTGTTAAGAATTCGCTCGCCCCTCGACCCAAGTCCACCCACTTTTGGCGCAAAGTGACGAAATGTGTTTATAACGACGCTAGTGCAACACCCACGACATTTGCACATAACTTTTTTACAAGCCATTTCATTTCCTAGTTAGCTAATAGACAACAATGATTAATGGAGTACCATCGTCATTTTATGCGAATTAAATATACCCGGATACTGATATCAGATCAATTTACTCGCACCCTATAATTATAATCACATTAATCTGTGATTTAACGGAAAATATTGGATTGAATTGAATCCTTCAGCTGTTTCGCGAAATTATCTTTCAATAATTTGACCGGATATGACAAATAAACCAGTTCGATGGGAGATATCGTGTTTCCGCTATCAATCTCGAAGAAAAACAATAGGTTGGCAGGCTACGGCTTGAAGGCAGCTTCCCACGGACGCAGGGACCAATCACACTGGGGTAATGTTTAAAGTTACAAGCGACAGCGGTCTTATTTTTATTTTATTTTTAAATTGTCGAGTTTTAGCGATGTTGTGGTGGTAAAAAGGACTCCAAAACCCCATTTCGCCATGTGAATTTTGATGTGACAGCCATGGGAAATACCAAAAAGTTTTTACAAACTTCCGATAGAGGGCAGTACGACAATTTCTACGCCTACGCCAGGCGTTAAACATACAGACCGATGACGGCAAACGACGTAAAGGAAGAAAATGTCTGTTGCTCCGATTGTCAATCTACCTGGCAAGCGTGGCTGTTAAGGCAAATCCTTCTCTCTCCATCCTCCAAATCCTCTCCGCCAAATCCATGTCAAGTGGTTAGCAAAGAATAAATATTAACTTCCTGTTTCAAAACTTCATCATCATCATAATTTTTACATCCCTTCATAAGTCCACTGCTGAACATAGGCCTCCCCAAAGAAATGCCACAAAGCACGGTCCTGAGCCACCTGCACCATCGAAATCCTGCATGTCTTACCAGGTAGTCGCTTCATCTAGTGGGGGGTCTCCCCACACTTCGGCTACGAGGCTGCCACTCAAGAACCTTTTTTCCTCATCGGTTGTTGGTTGTTCGAGCTATATGGCCGGTCCATTGCCATTTCAGTTTACTGATCCGTATTTATCAAAACTTTATAAACGATTACAATTCGTACTATTAAACATGCTATATAACCCATGAATTAAGCTCTAAAAGAGCACTTGTTTAGCATGGCTACAGTCAAATCATTTCTTGCACGAAGAATACTTCTTTGCATGTTATTCATATTTTACTCCTATCATATATTGTCAAAAGGTCTTTTTAATGCGCTCACGACTTCTTTTTTAATCTATTTTTAGCTGACTTAGAAGAAGGAGACAAAATTATATTCGACTGCATATTCTTTTTTCAATGTATGTAACGCTATATCTTCGTCATTTTTGAAGAAATTATAAAAATTCTTTTATCGTTAAATATGTTACGAGTAAACTTCAGGGTTAATCCCGTGTATACATGTAGTAAAGACTATAAAACTGACGGCGGGAAATGGTAAGTAAAATGAAGTTTTGATGTAACTATTTCAAGATGATAAAAATTCATTTGCTCAGATCTGCGTAATAAAATAAAATGATGTCTTGCCTCCAGGAGCACGTTCCGCTCTCCTTTAATTACGTGCAATATCGCCGTCACCTCTACTCTCAATACGGTAATATAAGTCGATATAACGACACGTGTTTCACCTCTACACGAGACATCCTCACGTGAAGTGGAATCTGCGGTAGCTGAACGCTAAGTGGCAATCCTAAACAGCCAAAAGTAAAAACTTAGTGTAGTGGTGTTAGGAGTAGTGATGCCGAAATTAGTGGTGACGGGAATATTGCACGCAATTGAAGGAGGGCGGGAGTTTCTCTTCAAACTAGGTAAGACACATTATTTTATTTCATTTTACAGGATTTGGTGACAAACGAGCACACAGTCCACCTGATGGTAAGTGGTTGCTGTGGGCCATAGACATCGTAAGGACTAAGATGGAATGCCTCGTTTCCAATAAAAAGGGTCTCCGGGTCTCTACACTCACCATACGAAACACAGCAGCATTAAGCTACTGTTTTACGTTGGTATTCTGTGAGAGCGCGGTCCTTCCCCGGTCGAGCCGACCCTTTCGTGCCACAACCATAATATGTCTGTAGCGTGGCTCTACCACGTATAAAAGCAAAGACGCATAACTCAAATCTCTCTCATCATTACAGCCATTCACAAGTCTGCTGCTGAACATAGGCCTCAGCCAAATAATGCCAAGAAGCACCGTCCTGAGCCATCTGCATCCATCGACTTATGTCTTACCAGGTCGTCACTACATCTAGTGAAGGGTCGCCCCACATTTCGCCTAACGGTACGAGGCTACCACTCGAGAACCTTGCTTCCCCATCGGTTATCGGTTCTTCCGACCGGCCCATTGCCGTGACAACGAATCTGCATTTTGATTATTAATCGAGGATAAATGTAGATGTCTATGGGCCACAGCATACACTTATCATCAGGTGGACTGTGTGCTCGTTTGTCACCCTTATTCTTTAAAAAAATGCTACCAAGTCTTGAGACGTACGAGTATTATTACCGTGTAAAATGCAACTAACAATTTAATCCCCCATGGTAATGTACGTCTACTTTGCAACTGTGCATACTAAGTAATAAAAAATACCCTTCACTCTTCGAATGACTGACATTTTATGTCGCATAAATGTAATGCATGTTGTATGAACTACCTTCATTTTTGCAAGTGTGATATTTTGCTTAAAATGTTTATTTAGGTCATTATCCTTAGTTATACGTTATATAACGTAATTATTATTTAATATTAGAAAAGTTTATATATATTATATGTAATACATAAACAATGATAATTTTTTTTGTTTACTTCAATCCTGAAAATACTTTTAAAGGAAACTAGTTTCTTACGATTTTATGAAAATACAATTTCAAAAATTGGTTTTATTCTAAAAGCTTTAGTCATAAAATATAGATATATTAAGCCTAATGTCAGGGCTTATATAAATTTTCAGACAAACGTCCTTTACTTTCGGCGATCCGGTACGGTTTCATTAATTGATAAATGCGATTTCTTTAGTATTCAATTACGGACAATTATAGTTTGCCTGTAATAAATCGACCACGTTCTTATAAGCGACGTGGCTCTGGCGGGGCTCTAATATATTTAACTCAGTTATAAATACAGGCAATATATCAATAAATGGAAATAAAACGGATTATAATGATAAGTGATATTTTTTAATATTACAAATCTACAATAGATTACACAATAATGACGTTACATAAACAATAATAGCATTAGCTATTTAGTATAGAATGCGTGCCCTTAAGTTACAATAAGCTTACTTAGAATGAATGTTTTAAGCAATATAAAGATACAGATAAAGTGTTTAAGAATTTTAAGTAAAAAAGCTTATTAATTTAATCTGTATATTTTCTAGACTTTAAATAAAATAAACACATCGCTCAACTAGCATAAAAAGAAAGTTTCAGATAGTATGTGACGTGCGTGTGTTCTTACCCGCGGTGGAACAGCGGCGGCTCTGCCTGAGGCGGCAGGATAATTTCGCCCACAGTTAAATATATCTGCACTGATTGCTGGGACACTGCATTACACGTGCATATTTAAATCCCCACTTAAAACATGTCATGGCAGTTTGTTTTTATAACGAAAGAAGTAATTGTCTTGAATAATAAATGAGGGGATTTAGCTTGCTTTTGACTTATTGCTTATTTTGGATTCTATTTTAGTTTTTGAATTAAAATTATTCGTTACGGTCTTGTGTCAGTGCAATATACTAACAAATAAAATACTGAATTAAAATTATAAGGAATTAGTACACATTTCACCGTTTCTTAATCTAATTGTGGTAAACGTCGATTAAGAAAAATGGTAAGAAGTGGGATTCGAACCCGCGGCCCTCAGCGCTATAACTCATTGCTAAGCCACTGTGTCACGGAGCCGTCTATTATAATTTCTTTAACTATAAAGCTAACTATCAATAACTAGTTTTGTAGATACCCTGGGGGGCGGCCTTTTGGCGGTTTTTTTTTTTTTTATGCGAGGTGTAACGCTTATTGCATTTCTTTGCGGGGATCGGGTTACTCGCGTTCTGTTTATTTTAATAGAATTATCATAAACAAAATTTATGTTACGACTAAAAACCGAAGTGCTGACACAACTAATTTAAGCCGGGCACAACTAGGTGCAGCCAAATGCGGTTGTTTAAACTAAAGTATATTCAATTTGTCCAAATAATTTACAAGATAAATGTTCGCAGCTTTGATGACTGCTGTGCAGCCTACCCAAAGCCCACCCCAGCCGCATCGCAGCCGAAAGCAATCGGCGAAACAAGTTTTAGCAATGAATAAATCGAATACACCTATGTTTAAGCAACCGCAATCGATTATATCTACTTTTAGCCGACTAAGCCCCGGTGTAACCGCACTTCGCTTTTTAGCCGTGCAATATAGGCACTTAAAAAAATGAAATGTCAGGTAGCAAATGCCTTCAAGAAGTGCTGTTGAGAGCGCTTTAAAGTTTTTCTATGTTGTTCACATGTAATATTTTTAATCCTCACTGGACATCCTCGTAAAAAGTATTCTACTCCTCACTGGAAAGGCGTAGATGGTCAGGCTGCCCTCTGTTTTCTGGAGGGGTTCCAATTCCGATCTGTACCCATACTACTCACTCGAGGCGAACCCAGCAAATAACTATGGAATCCTCCCACGCTCGCTGTGAATTTCTGTAACATAATAGGACTTCAATGAAATCCCAACGCCGTCTACCACATTCTTGGGACAGCAAAGCCAGCCTTGTTTTTCTCATCGAGGCGCTAATGGTAACGAAAGAGGACGAAGTTTAATGTGACGATATTGAGATTATGATGTTCATAAGTTTACTTAAAATAGTTAAAAATACAACTTCTAATAAATTAGAAGAACCGAATTCAAAGAACTTAAAAGAGTACAGTATGTTCACATTCAGAAGTCAAGACTTAATTCTCCATTTATTCTCCTGTTTGGCACTGACTTAATACAAATAAAGTCAAAATATTAAAATAAACTAAAATAGAAAACAGAAAGGTCGCACACATATAGATTAAATGGTACTTATTTTAGTAAATGTGACAAAATCTACCAAAAATATAAGGGCGTAGTTTTAAATTACACAATCTTGACTTAATTACTAACAGTAGCATAAATATTTAATATTTTTGAACAAATAAGTAGTTACGTTTCATAATATAAAGTATTAATATTAAATCACATTGAATGTCTTCTCATTAAATATAAAAGCTTTGCTACGCAGGCAGTAAGTCCTTGGCAAGAAGCTCGAGATTTTCCGGTTCATTGATATCGGATGCATACGCAGCTTTTTGTTCAAGTCTGACGGTAACGCACGTACATTCAGATTTCTGGTAATGAGCGGATAGAAAGGCTTATATTGAAGGTCGGCCTTTGCTGTTGGGCAAATGCAATGTTTCAATGAAATCGATGTTGTTTAACCAAAAATAATCTATCTTAGAAAATTGCAGTAAAATAAAAGACGAATGGTAAGAAATTATTTTTAATGAAATAAGGGTGACAATCGAGCGTACAGTCCACTGATTGTAAGTGGAAGCTGTATCCCATAGACATCTACATTTGTCCTCGATTAAGAATTCAAATGCAGAAGCATTGTCACTTTTCGAGTAAAAAGGGTCTCCGTTTCCTTACACTCGCCGTATGGAAAACAGCAGGTTTAAGCTGTTATTTACGCTGGCTGGCTGAACATGCTCATGCTAATGTAGATTAACGGAGAATGATTGCTTAATACTTAAGAATAACCTTCATTGCTGTATAGCACTCAAAATGTGGATAATTAAAACAAGTTAAAATTAAGCGCAATAAAATCCTTAAAAGTGGTTTTGTTGAAGTTTGGGATCCGAATGTACACCTTTCTTGTGGTTGACTGCCGACTGACGGACGACCTAATACCAACTATGTAATACCAACTTACACACAGGTTTGTGATAGGAATTAGTGCTCGTATTTGTACTCTATTCTAGCGTGGTGTTATTCAATAACTATTTCAAAATATTCGTTTCTTATTCCAGTGGTGTATTTAATGAGGATGATAAAAATTATATTTATGTAATCTACAAAAATATTGTTTAATTATTATAACAAACACTTAATTATTGATATTTTTTTTATAGAATAAGGGTGACAAACGAGCACACAGTCCACCTGATGGTAAGTGGATGCTGTGGCCCCTAGACATCTACATTTATCTTCAATTAAAAATCAAAATGCAGATGCGTAGCCAGCCCTGAGGATTTAGATGGAATGCCTCGTTTCTAGTAAAAAGGGTCTCCGGTTCTCTATACTCATCATACGAAACACAGCAGCATTAAGCTGCTATTTCACGCTGGTATTCTGTGAGAGCGTGGTCCTGCCTCAGTCGAGCCGACTCATTCGTGCTGCAATCACAATATAGCTGCAGCATAGCTCTACCACGTAAAGATTTAAAAAAATTTAATTTTTAGCACAACACAAACATCACTGAAACAAGAGATTTATTTAAGATCTAACTTATACATAAAGTAAAGTAAAGTTACAGACTATACCTATACATGTCCCACAGCTCCCCACAGGCCTCCCCTCATTACTGAAAGTTTTTTAGGGCAAGGAAGTGTCCACCACGCTGCCCTAATGCGTGTTGGCGAACTTCACATATCTTCGAAATATTTTTTTCTTATACCTCAGACATACAGGTTTCCTCACGATGTTTTCCTTCACCGCCGAGCACGTGGTAAATGAGCACTTAAAATTGCAATTAACAATTTCATTGGTGCCGGCGGGGATCGAACCCGCGTTACTCGCGTTCTGTTAAATTTACAGCGAGCGTTAACCATCTGAGCTACCACGGCTCATGACTTTAACATAGTGAACATGAGCTTATACATAGCAAAAGGTAAATATACTACCATCTTATAAAGATTACTCTAAAGTAATACTCCTTGACGAATAAAACTATTACACCTTATATTCTTGTAAGTACAAGTTCCGTCAGTTTTAAAATAGTAATGTACAATTAGTCTTAAGTATTTTTAGCATGTTGTAGCTATTTATATGTTAAAGGTAACAACTGCTGATAAAGTATGTGTGTACGTTAACTATTAATAACTATTAAAACTTTTTTAAATATATTTTACATTGTTAAAAATATAAAATAATATTGAGAGGTGTATTTTTCATACGACAAAAAATTCCTTAATCTTATTATAACCTAGTAACCCTATGCAGGAACTATTAATGTGGCGTTATTCAGATTTGAAATAATCATCAAAGACCATTTTTTGTTTTATCGATTTTTCAATTTCTCAAAAAAATATGTCTACGTTTTTAGGATAAAATGTATGCAATGATCTCTATCTGTACATTATGTTTCATTACAATCGGTTCAGATGTAAGATAGATAGAAAGAGAGACAGGGAAAAAATTCGTCAATTTTGTTTTTTTTTATCTTAATGGCATGTAAATACAGCTGACACAAACAGATATTACAATTTTATTAATATGCATATATAAGTCGCTTAGAATATACCGGTTATTTTATGTAAAGTTATTCGTTAAATTATAATAACTGTGCTATATTACTTTTTTTCTTCGACTATCTCGTGAATGACAAATAGATGCAAATGTTTAAACCAAACACAATAATAGTTTGGGAGGGAATCACAGTTGCGGCGCGTGGCTCGCACAATCACGGGACAGGTGTGCTACAACCCTTATTCAACCGGAACTGAGGGAGAGGGCGAGGGAACAATGACTGGCAAATTTTTCAAGCGGAAATCAGCCTTATATTTAATGTGTAAATGATATTATGTGAAAATGTAAAAAAAAATATTACGCATTATCTGTTCATGACATATGAAAAAGAATACTTTTATTAGAAATGGTTTTAAATGAATTTGAACTTTTAAATTTGTACAAAATAACTGTTTTAAAAACTAGAAATACAGTATTTAGAAATTTTAAGAAGAATTAATAGAAGATATCAACGTAATTTGCTTTTGTGAAAAAGTAGGTTTACTTTGAAAATTATATATAACCTCGAAAAAACCAGACGCACTCAGAAGAAAGATTAAGTTTTTTTTATCAATTAATAAGATATGTTTTGTTATTTTTTGTTATGTCGTAGTATTACCTATTATTCTTTCATTTTTAAATATGTTTACAAGTAAACCATGTAAATTTTTTAAATGGAAACATCGCGTGTTGTTTACACAGTCCAAGAAAGTTAACAACAAAATAATAAATTTCTCATATCAATGTCAAAAATATACATAACCAATAATTGCCTTGTTGAAAAATTTACATTGGTCTTAATTTATTATTAACACAGAACATTATATTTGAAGGTATTAACAAAAATATTGTATCATTTTTATAATTGTTTTTATTTTTATGTTCATAATTATCATTCATCATTCCATATTCATAATAAAATATTTCTAGTTCAGCTAGAAACTGCCCTGTATTTAATGGAATCTAAACGGCAATATATTTTTCCAAGTTGGGTGTGATTATTGTCATCACCGTCATTGGTAATTGAATTGGTAATCGTAATATCAGCATCAGATGCCTTGGCATAATCGAGGCTAAACCCAGTCACAGGCTTTAACCAAAAAAGTAAAAAACGTAAATGGTACAAGTACAAAATGATTTCTTAGGATTATTTATAATCTATATTGAATAAAACATATTATTTCTATTATTTTATATTATGTATTATGTTATATTCGTTATTTGGCTAGGAATCTCAAAAACACTCCTTGTGTATTAGTTTTTGAAGATTATTAATTTCACGCTAGTGAATTTTGATATAATTGTAATAATGAATTCTATTATAATACTATTTATCATTTTATTAAATTTTATTATTTAAAATTTGGTAACTCGAGATGGCAATCCGACCAGAGCGAGATCAGGCAGGACCAACGGCATATAGTACTTTCCAAGGCATGTTGATGAAACACCGCCCGCCATTTTTGACTCCAGGCTGTTACTAATACCATAATACTGACCACACTATCCGCTATCGCGCTTGCGAGCTTGCGACTCACAAACCAACGAGGCAGTCCAATCCTTATAATATTTCTTTTAAAGCGGTTGACTTGTTCAAACATAAAATTATAACACGTTTATTTGCATTCGATAAGTGTAACGTGTTTTACTAGAGATGAATGCCGCAATAGGGTGACAATTATATATTTTCCAACTGTTTTTGAATTGTTTTATATATTTTTTCAGTCTCAGATCGTAAAATATTATGTTATTTATTAGATGTGTAAACTACACTTCGACCTAAAAGCGTCTCGTTAATTTATTACCAAATTGTTTCAGTATTATATTACGACGTTTTACTGGAATTATATTTATTAGATTTATTCATTCATTTCTTCTGGTGTTTAATAATATCTTACTGGTGTTTCTACCAAACTGAGGCCTATTAATTCCTAGGGTCATAGAACGTGATAATTATTAATTACTTTTCCAATTGATGAATGCTATACAGATATGCGAATGCATGAATTGTTAATACAATTTTACGGTTAGGTACTTAAGCTCATTTAAAATTATTATATATAGATTT
This sequence comes from Parnassius apollo, assembly GCA_907164705.1. NCBI lineage: Eukaryota > Metazoa > Arthropoda > Insecta > Lepidoptera > Papilionidae > Parnassius > Parnassius apollo. The sequence goes on along the minus strand of CAJQZP010001593.1, from coordinate 6,968,404 downwards.
AAAATACCCATGTCCAATATAATCATGGAAATAATTTACTAAATGTTCTATTTGTTAGTTTTGCAATTATTTTATACTAAAATAATAAAGTATTGTAAGAGGGTACAATGTAATAAGTTTAATTCACGAAAATTTTTAATTACCCAGAAGAAATTATTTTATTTATTTGGTTTTTTGTGAATTATTACCTAATAGAAAGCAAATGGGATTTTATAAAATAAATCAACGGGTGATATAGACCGTTGTCCATGGAACCATAAATAAAGGTCACCCTAAATACAAAACACCAGTACAGTTATGCGTTATGGCCTTAAATTCCCTCAAATAAAGGGTGGGACACACCTGTCCTGCGCCCTCAACGACACGCGACGCTAAAGCTCGTTGCACAACTAAACTCACCAGTATTATAAGATCTCTGTGATAATCATAGAGTATTCTTATTTGCTTAATAAAACTTACCATGAAAGGTCTCCAGTTAATGGATAACATGAAATGGGGTGCCCATACAACACAACATGTCCTTAAATCTGTAAACGTGCTGAGCAATGTGCATTGTAATGGATATAGTGGAATTTGAATTGCTCTAGTTATCAAAGGGTGAATATTTATTAGTTGTATTTTTATTAAAATTAGGTAATTTATAGAAATATAATTAAAATAGCAAAGTTACAGCCTATATACGTCCTACTGCTGTGCATAGACAGCGCCACGGCGCTAACATTGTTTTCCTGCACTGCGAGTACGTGGTAAATCAACACTTAAAATTGTAATTAATTGTTTCATTAGTGTCGGTTAGCATCGAACCCAGGTTAGGTTAACCGCTTAATGTGAAATTACAAAAAATTTGGGTGAGGATGAATTTCTGCCAGCGGTTGGTTGCCAGGGCTTTGTTTGGTTGTCAGTCATCATCAGGGCGCAAAACATTCAGGTATGGTAGAAAAGTTGGCATGTTAACCTTAATGCGTCTATAATTTATTACAAAAGTATATTTTTGTCTAAAATTACACGAAAAAATGAAATAGCCAACTCAACAAATTTGACCACAAGTCGATTTTGATCTGTTGCATTCAAACCAAACTGATTGTATCAGTGATAACGGTGTCTTTTATTATCAATCCTAAGGTATTTAAAGCTACAAAATATTGGTGTCTATTATACGATTCGATTCAAAGATAGCTGTTCAGCGGACATTGTATGATCGGGTACCTTAAAATGTTGTCTATATCTCGTCTATTGTGATTGATGTCTTTGACTGAATATTTATCGTAGTCATTTTATAGTGATAAAAGCGATGAAGGCTTTTGAATTTTGTTGATATATTTTCGTTAGTTCTCTTTACATGTTTTCGAATTATTGTAAAGTATAACTTAAATTGTTAAGTTACAGCCTATATACGTCTCACTCCTGGGCACAGGCCTCTGCTCATTTCTGACAGGGTTAAAGAATTAACCGTCATGTTGCGTCCCAATGCGTGTTGGCGAACTTCACATGTCTTCGAATTACTTTTCTTATTTATCAGACAGCAGGTTTCCTCACAATGTTTTCCTTCACCGCCGAGCACGTGGTAAATCAGCACTTAAAATTGCAATTAACAATTTCATTGGTGTCGGCGGGGATCAAACCCGGTTTGCTCGCCCACTATGAAATTTACAGCAAGCGCTAATCATCTGAGCTAACACGGCTTTAACTTTTATAACTTAAATTGAAAATTTATAAAAACACGCGAAACTAAAAAAGCTGATTATCTTCAAACGGTTCTCTTAAAAAAAAACCCGCACAAATTGCTTCACCCGTTTAAGAGCCACAGTAAGGCACACAGACAGACAGACACACACATAGCGATCAAACTTATAACAACCCTATTTTTCGTCGGGAGTTAAAAAGTACGACAATATTCGTTAACAATTTTATGAACACTTAATATTTACTAAATAAGCAATCACTACACTATATTTGTTTGAACAGTTATTGAGTAGAGGTAATCAGTTATTGAGTTTTTCCGTCAAGAAATTCTCAGTAGTTGCGCGGAGTCAGGAAGTTGGCGGTATGTCACTCCCGTGCCTCGGAAAGCACGTAAAGCTGTTAGTTCTGCGCCTGATCTCTCGCCGGTCGTGTCGGTTTACTCTTCTTATCGGACTATGAGAGTGAGGGAATAGAAAGTACACCTGAGCTTGCGTATACACACTTGGACACTGTAGTCCTGTCCTGCGCCGATTTCTAGTCTCCGTTGAGACTGGCCGCCGTGACCCAAATTTGGTCTCGAGGATATTATTATTATTATTATTGTGCAAGAAGTAAGTATGGCCTCAGTAGAGAGGGATTAGCGGAGGGGAGCGTTTAGTGTGCATGAAAAATACACGCTCTTCTCTCATATTAAAGTATCTGAATGACCACAGCTAAAATATATGCCTAAAGTGCAAAGCAAAGAATTACAGGTTGTTAGACATTCCACCTTAGTTCTCAGTGGTGCAACACATCTTTAGACTTCATTGTTTGAAATATAGACTGAGGTGGACATCACCCAATAAAAAAAAAACAAATTAAAAAGTAAGTAAAACAAATTTACAGTGCTGTTAAAAAAAGAAAAAAGAAAAAAATAAAAAAGACTAATATTGAACTCTCTAGCCAACACCAATTTTATTCTAATTCTAAACTCCAAGCCCCGTTAGTACAAAAGTAATTGTATAAAGTACTTCTTCAAACTAACACCCGACAATAAAAGAAATGTTTGAACATTTACAATATGAAATCGATTCATAAATAATATAGATAAGTAAGGTTTATTTCTGCAATATAATTGACGCGTAGTGGCTCTATGCGTAAACACAAACTTATGATATAGTTAAAATGATTAATCAGTCGCGGCTGGTGGTAAAATTCGCATACAAATAATGAGGCGTACACAACGTGAAACTGTGAGCTCGCGTGCCAATTATTGACGTAATTATTTTAAAAATATGACCATCCTTTTGTGTTATTTAAGACTATAATGGGGCCATATTTTAATCATTCTCCACCAGCCACATTCATTCAGTGACCACGCGCCTCTGATTGCCAATTGACTATTTATCAGACGTTCAGTTCTACCACACATTCGCGAAGTGTAACAAACAAAAAGCAAAATATTTTTAAGTCGCAGACACGATTCATAATACAGAGCGGTTTATCCACTCTGTATTATTTTTTGTTACTTTGTGAGGTTCAATTAAAATATTCTTTACCTGGTTGAAAATTCTGTTCACAACACTTATAATTCAATAAATAATTTTTTTAGAACAACTGAGTTGGCAAAAAGAAAACGGAGAATTTTAATATTCAATAATGAGACATTTAAATTACTCTTCCATAACACTGATATTAAATAGTGTTAATCAAATCGTTGGGTAATCTTTGGTTTTGTTTGCAAAACCACTCGTCTTATACTGCATCGACCACTTACTAGAATTATACCCAGCGAGCGACATTTAAAATGTTGCTACTGATTATTTAACATTCACACTCCACGACTATCAGTCACCGCGAAAGGTATTAATTTATTTCGATTATCAATTAATTCGTTCTTAGCGCCCCGAGAGATAAAGCGGCATTTTACCAAGTTTAAGGAACTTGTTTAATTAAAAGTGAATTATAATGAAAAATTTAGTTCATTATAGCCTATAACGAAGCGAATAATGAGCCTGTTAAGGATAATGTCCCGCGATTTTTCTATTCGTGGAATTTACCACCTGTGACCAGCAGTAGTTGCAGGAGATTCTTAGATTTTACGCAGGAGGACCTTTTGCGCCGCGTGGTGCGGTTTAGCGCATTAAGCTGTCTTTTATGTAATGGATTCGGAATTCCATGCTTCAAAGGTCTATTTAAATTAATTGAATTATTAAAAAGACGAGTAAAGTCATCTCAAGTGGATGGTGTACAAAGTAAATATAATTAATCTGACCAAGGATAGGTGCCACGCGAACGCTGTCTTTCAGGTTTTGACATTGTAAACGAGCATTAATCATTGGTATGTATTATCAAACTCTTAATGCTTTTTGAAAATCCTTGTTATATGTTCATAAAAATTATTTTAAAATATCTACAAACTAAAAGGCATATTATTTGATTAAATTTTTATTAAGGATGTACGAACACTTTTACCAAATTTTTTTTTAGTATTTTGTTATATAGTAGTTAATCCGAAATCATATCAACCAGTCATCTTCTTAAATGAAGTGTAGGGCGAACCGTCACTATTATTCCTAGTAGAGCCATGTTGCAACTAAATTATAGTTGTAGCACGAGTCGGCTTGACCGGGGAATAATCAATCTCTCACAGAATACCAGTGTAAAATAGTAGCTCAATGCCGCTGTATTTTGTATGGTGAGTGTATAGATAGAACCTGAGACCCTTTTTACTTGATGATTCCATGTTGGTACTCATGGGTGACAACGCATCTGCATTTGGATTCTTAATCAAGGATAGATGTTGTCTGTCCATGGGCCACAGTATCCGCTTACCATCAGGTATGCTGTGTGTTCACTTGTCACCTTTATTCTATAAAAAAAAGACCTGGTAAAATATGTACGATGTCAATGGATGCAGATGGCTCTCAACCGTGCTTTGTGGCATCATCCCTTGACCTTGAACTTGTAAGGGGTTGTAATTAATGAATGAATAAATACCACACTTTTATCTTCGATTAAGAATCAAAATGCTCTCAGTACTCTATATTGTCTTTCATGGATCAAACCGACCTATTAATTCTGCATATATGTGTAATAAAGTAGTTGTAGCTTGACTCTACCGCGTCAAAACGATTCTATGAATTTCAAATTTGTTAATACAGCAAAACATAAAAAATAAGAATAATTGCAGCCTCAGTTAACTAGAAAACGCATAGGAAAACATACATGAATAAAATTACAAGAAAAATATCTATACAAATCATTTCTGCATATGCAAAATTCTTCTGAATGATCGGTGCGGTGGACACTTGAGATGTTTATAGAGAAAATAAGAAATAAAGTGAATATCGAACGGAAGTCATAGTGGATATTGACCCTTTGAGACCCTTGCCCAAACACAATGAAGGGTAAAGAAAAATAGAGAGTAAGGAACGCGCGCCGACACATCTGCCGTCCACTATCGAATAAATCTACTAAAATAATATTTTTATTTTGATTACGCACGGGCTAGGCAGATGTTAGGATAATACACACGTACATATATTTCAACAAATCTGCTAATAATAGCAGTAGAGGGTAACCTTTTCAATTTTCTTATATTTTATTTAAAAAAAATGTCGTGCAGTGGCGTTTAAGAATATCCACTACCTCATATCTTCCAGTGGGTGTCGTAAGAGGCGACAGAGGGAGGCAGGCAGGAGATAGGCAGCTTCTTCCTGATAATAACAATAATACAATAAAAAAACTGCGATTGCCAACCCGCTCATCAGGCGTGGCAACTATGGCAAACATCCCCCCATGATGAGAACTACGAAGAGACGAACCCAAGACCCGGCGGCCCCGCTATTCTTGGCTACGGTGTAACCATGGTAATGGCGGGGCAGGGGTACTGAGAATCTCCGGTGGAGGTTCGGTTGCCATATAAGATGACTTGACTTGCCAACATATAACGCACACACCCTGAGGACTAGCGAGAAGATCTTAGAGCTGAAAGAAAAGATAGACAAGTTGCGCGAGGATATTATAGGATTATCTGAAGTTCGAAGGGGGAGGACACGGTAATCCTAGAATCCGGCAACTTGTTCTATCATCGGGAGGGCGACCATCTGTCCCAAGGTGTCGGATTTATCGTCCACAAGTCTCTTATTAACAACGTTGTAAATATTGTGAGTGTGTCGACGAGGGATGCGTACCTTATACTCGTTGAACTCGTTGTATTCGTTGAAGGTCATATATAGGTTTACGCACCAACGTCGGCACATGAGGAGGTGGAGGAAATGTATGAGGATATCTCTAAAGCCATGCATTCCTCCGAAACCCAATCAATATACGGTGTTAATGGGAGATTCCAACGTATAACTAGGCACAAGAGAGAACGACGAGCTGAAGGTAGGAAAATTTGGAATAGGGCAACGGAACCCAGGGAGCCAGCAGTTGGGCGACAGCAACTGGCCGAAAAAGGCACTCTTTATGACGCATCGCGAGGGTAAAAATTGGCAGCGATCACTGAATGGTTAGAGGCACACTTAACATAAATGTGAAGTTGGAGAGGTCTCGTCTAACGAAGTTAACGCTCCGTCCCCCTCGTGCCATCAATGGCGAGTACATCACTCACTTTTAATCTGCTGACGATACAGTGCTTATGGCAGAAACGCTGGATAACCCAAGCACTATGCTCAATTAACTTAATAGTGGCTCCCGACGGATAGGTCTAAAGATGAACATGGACAAAGCAAAGATTATGTGTAACGTCCATGTCACACCTATGCCGGTAGTTGTTGGGAGCACTAAACTCGAAGTTGTTGACAAATAATCCGACTAGGTAAGTCCAACTTTAACCAAGAGATCAAATGACGTGAAGTCGATGGATTCAGGTGGCTCAGGACCGTGCTTTGTGGCATTCCTTGGATGCCTATGTTCAGCAGTGGACTTGTGAAGGGCAGTAATAAAAACTTAGAAGCACATTTCATTCAAAAACAATTTAGATATTATAATTCCTGTGAGGATAATCCACTGTGACTTGAATTCGTGTCTATTTTTACAGTTGGTTTGTTGAATGAATGAATGAAATGAACGAATGAAGCCACTTAACATCAGCTGAACTGTTAGCGCTTTTGCGACTGTTTTAAAATAAAAATGACAGGATCATATATTTTGAATTTTGAATATTATATCATGATTATGTTAAAATCAATAAACTTATTTCATGTATGTTTCGATGTTCACTAAACAGTAGGTTTGTGTGTCAGACATTCTAAGGGTTACTTAAACTATCCAGGCAATAACCAATACGATACTATAGTTAATAGGGTGCTTAAAATGTTACCGTCACCTATTGACTGAGTACAAGGTGCTAGAGGTTACGAAGTGTAATTATTGGAAATAAGTTGCTACGCTGTGATAAATTGTGGTCAACAAATATTGTTGACTGGAAAAAGTATTGTATACCCTTGAGAGTTTTTGAGATATAAAGTATTATATGCTTATTTTTGAAAATAGAATGAAAGAAAGAAGAATAGTTTTTCGTTTTTGATATGTTTGATGAATAATTAACGAATATTTCGAGTGTATACTCAGACCAACCTGAAGATTGTGAAGGGACACTTCTAAGTACCAATCTAAAGCTAAAAATATTTTGGGTGTTTGAAATTATTGTTCATAACATCCTAATTATATTTATAAGAGTTTTATAACATAAAAAGTTAATACGAGTATTTCAAAACGTTTTTGTTTCATGAGGTATTATTTTTACACTCTTTTATATCACATGAAGGTATGATACGATATGATAAAATGTTGCAACAGAAACTGAAGAACGATGTGCATGGTATTAGGTGATAATGTGCGATCTGAGATGCATACTATAAAAAATATTGGTGAAATCTGCAGGCCATCCCTGGAACCCCTGAAATCCCTATATCCCGCTAATTTGAAATGCAAAGCACTCCAAATTTCACCAAATTATGTTGCGAAATCTCGAAGTTATATTAAAAAAAGTTTTCTAAACGTTTTCGTAAAGCTCACGAACGAATGATCAGATTTTTATTTTTCAAACGGCATTCGACGTCATTATTTGAAGTTAAGAGCTGATTAGTTTTTGAAATGGATCGGTAAAGCCGTTTAAAAGTTATTCCAAAAACAATTTTTCAAAATTTGTTATTTTAGAGATTTCTCAAAATCTACACGTCCGAATCAGTTCATATTATCACCAAATCTATTCCACGTTGAGATCTTTAGAACTACGCAAATCGCATCTCAGTCGATCACGACGTTCAAAAGTTATGAAAGGTTTACATACTTATATATATATATATATATATATATATATATATATATATATATATATATATATATATATATATATATATTATATAAATACAGATACGCTCTCACCCAGGACCAAAATACATGCCTTGTTACTAGTAAAAGAATCTCTTTTATATCAGATAAGGGTGACGAGCACAAAGTCCAACTGATGGTAAGTGTCACCCATAGATATTTAGGTACAGCAATCTTTGATTACGAATCAAAATGCAAATGCGTTGTCACCCGTGAGGACTAAGATTGAATACCTCGTTTTTAGTAAAAGGGGTCTTTGGTTCTCTACACTCACCACACGAAACTCAGCAACGTTAAGCTGCTATTTTACACTGGTAATCTGTGAGAGGGTGATCCTACCCCAGTCGAGCTGACCCATTCGTTCTACAACAATACTATTAATAACTTATCATTTCACAATACTACTAATAACTTATCAATTCTCTCTTGTAATTATAAATTATATTCCCAATTAGTAAAATTGGTATTTGTCTAACTCTAGGTGAGTTTTTAGTTTTTATGGTTTTAATTCAAAATAATCAGATGAATTACGTCCACTATTTTTCTAGTACTAATTGAAGAAATCTATACGCTTAATATGGTAAGCTAAGTTAAGATAACTAAACTAACTGGAGAGGTTCAAGAAAAATTAATGGTAGTAATTATACTGACATCATTTTATAAAAAAATTATCCAAAGAGGTAAATCAAGAAACTCATTTAGTGTTCGGTAAATTATTACGTTACATCTTGTCTTTATTTCTAGCCGTTTAAAAAAGTTTAAAGTCATCAGTAAGCTATGGAGAGGTTTTGCTCGGAGTTTTTTGTCTGATAGAATTTGACCAAAGGTATTCGCAGTATAACTAGAGTAATTGTCATAGCCCAACGCATAAGTTAAGTAAGTTGAAATGTCATTGTGGCTGCCATATAGCTCGATGAACGGAAAACCGATGCAAAAAACGGAAGCTTCGTATCGGTAAGCAAAATGTAGGGCGGCCTCTACTGGATCGAGGATCTGTGAAGATATGCAAGAAATCAATGGATGGATGTGGGATGAGAGGAATTTATATGGAGGTGGCTAGCAGCATCTTCCTAGTATCAATAAGAAAACAAAAAATCTGCGGTTACCAACCCGACTCCCAAGCCAGCGTGGCAAGGGTGATCCCTCATTTTTTTTATAGAATAGGGTGACAGACGAGCACACAGTCCACCAGATGGTAAGTGGTTGCTGCGGCCCATAAACATCTACATCTATCCTCCATTAAAAATCAAAATGCAGATGCGTTGTCACCCGTGAGGACTGAGATGGAATGCCTCGTATCCAGTAAAAAGGGTCTCCGGTTCTCTACACTCACCATACGAAATACAGCAGCATTAAGCTACTATTTCACGCTGGTATTCTGTGAGAGCGTGGTCCTTCCCCGGTCGAGCCGACCCATTCGTGCTACAACTATACTACTAATATAACTGCAGCATGGCTCTACCACGTAAAAAATGAGACAATCTAAGTGGAGGCCTACGTCCAGCAGTGGATTTTAATGGGCAGCATAAACGGATGAATTTGGTTTAGCATCGCAGCAGCAATAAGCAGTGCACTGTAATGATTATGGTAGATTTTTTTATAAAACGTTAACGGCGATCGGTGTTTACGTGAATAAATCGATGTTCACGTACCATCCGTATAAAGCAGCACCGCATTCGCTACTACAAAGCCTTACTATTCCGCAATTTGACAAGTAATAAAGGACACTAATAAATAAAATTAGTGACGTTGCGTGCGACAATAACAAGGAAAAAGCCGCCGCGCTAAATAGCAGCCCGCTGGCGAGATGAAGGCGGCACCGAGCCGGCCATTTGTAAAGAAGCAAATAGTATAATTCAAACGAGTAAATTTTACTACGTTTAATTTTATTGAGAACGTTATAAATGTTTTATCGAGCGTATGAAGACATTATTAATATGAGCTAGTGATAATTTTACGCTTAGTTAAGGACTGAGAAGTTATGTTTTTTTAAAATGTTGAATCGGTGAATTTAGAACTGTAATCTATGTATTGTATACACATGTAAAGAAGTGTAAAACCGAAGTATGATCATTTTAAATTTTTTTGTCGGTATGTTTGTCCAGGCTAATGGCTGAGCTGATTGTAATTAAATCTCGAACAGATAGCAATTGCAGTGATCTAGACTGTATTTTGTACGAAAAGATTGAAGATTTTCTGAGAAGTGTAGTCGTAAGACAGGGTGACATTATACCCACGAAATTCATCACCGTTTTAGTAAAAGATATTTTCAAGCTACTGAACCGAAATAATACTCTATTGTCATCAGTATTAAATAAATTACCATGTAGTGGCGGTTAAGAATATCCACTATCCCATATCTTGCCGTGAGTGTCGTAAAAGGCGACAGAGAGAAACAGGCAGGAGATGGGCAGCAGCATCTTCCTGATAACAGCAACTGTACAACAAAAAAAACTGCGGTTGCCAACCCACTCGCCAAGCGTGGCAACTATGGCAATATACCCCCCATGAACAATTACACAAATAGACGCCCCCCAGTCCCCGGTGGCCCCGCTATTCCTGGCTACGGTGGCGACTATGGTAACGACGGGGTAGGGGGTGCTACGAATCTCCGGTGGAGGTTCGGTTGCCACCTAGGACGACTCGACCTGGCAACATTTAACGCACGCACCCTGAGGACTGACGCGAAGATCCTGGAGCTGGAAGAAGAGATAGACAAGTTGCGCTGGAATATTATTGGATTATCCGAGGTCCAAAGAGAGGGGGACGACACGGTGATTCTCGAATCCGGCAACTTGTTCTGTCACCGAGAGGGCGACCATCTGTCCCAAGGAGGTGTCGGATTTATCGTCCACAAGTCTCTCGTCAACAACGTTGTAAAGATTGGGAGTGTGTCGACGAGGGTCGCGTACCTGATACTCAAACGGTATTCGCGGAAGGTCATCCAGGTTTACGCACCAACCTCGGCACATCCCGATGAGGAGGTGGAGGAAATGTATGAGGATATTTCCAAAGCCATGCATTCCTCCAAAACCCACTATACGGTGTTGATGGGAGACTTCAACGCAAAACTAGGCACAAGAGAAAACGGTGAGCTGAAGTTAGGGAAATTTGGAGTAGGGCAACGAAATCGAAGGGGCCAGCAGCTGGCCGACTATATGGAGAAAGATGGAGTCTTTATGATGAACTCTTTTTTTCAAAAGCGGCCCCACAGAAAGTGGACCTGGTCGAGCCCCGACGGTTCGACAAAAAATGAGATTGACTTCATTATGACGAACAGACGCCAACTGTTCAGTGATGTCTCAGTGATCGCAAGGGTGAAAACTGGCAGCGATCACCGAATGGTTAGAGGCACACTGAACCCAAACGTTAAGTTAGAGAGGTCTCGTCTAATGAAGTCAACGCTCCGTCCCCCTCGTGATCCAGAATCCTGAAACCTTTCAGCTCGAGTTACAAAACCGCTTTCAGTGCCTAGATAATTGCAATGCAGTGGACGATACTAATGACAAGCTCGTGGAAACTGTCCATGTGGTCGGAGCTAAATTAAGCTTAAGACCCGCCGCAGAATAACACAAAAACTCTCCGATCACACTCTTAATCTCATGGCTGTTAGACGGGAGATGAGGCTGCAATCGTCAACAGATTTGACAGCATACAGGCAACTGAACAGACAGATCTCCAAATGCATCCGGCGAGACTTACGCAAATTAAAGTTGCAAAATTAAAGCAGTATTAAAGACTGCTCGTATTAATGAAGCGATCGAGCGTAACCAGGGCTCCAAAGTGTTTGCCAGAGATCTGTCTGCCAGAAAGAGTCAACTGTCAAAGCTGAAGACTGAGTGTGGCAACATCGTTTCCGGGACACCTGAGATTTTGATTGAGATTGAGAGGTTTTATGGGCAGTAGTACACATCATCGTTGTAGCCACACGCAAGTGTGAGTAACGATCAAAGAGCAAGTCTTATGCGACACTATTCCGATGATATCCCGGACGTCAGTCTGAGCGAGATTAGAATATCTCTCCAGTACCTTGAAAATGGCAGGGCCCCAGGAGAGGATGGAATTGCAGCGGAGCTTCTGAAAGCGGGTGGAACACCGGTACTTGAAGTCCTTCAGAAGCTCTTCAATTTCGTCCTCCATGGTGGCACTACTCCAGGGGCGTGGAGTAGAAGTGCGGTGGTCTTGTTCTTTAAGAAAGGCGACAACGCTCTCTTGAAGAACTACAGACCGATTTCCCTTCTGAGCCGCGTCTACGTGCTGATTTTGAGAGTAATTTACGAATCATCTCGCACGCAGACTCGACGACTTCCAGCCTCCCGAACAAGGCGGTTTCCGAAAAGGCTTTAGTACCATAGACCACATACATACCCTGCGGCAGATTGTACAAAAGACCGAAGAGTGCAATCTGCTACTTTGCCTGGCGTATGTGGACAATGGAGAAAGCCTTCGATTCCGTCGAAATTTGGGCGGTGCTACACTCCCTTCAGCGGTGCCAAGTTGACTGTCTGTATATCGAAGTGCTGAAGTGTTTATACAGTAGGGCTACGATGGCTGTCTGAGTACAGAACCAGAGCTCGAAACCTATCCAACTGCAGAGACGTGTAAGACAGGGTGACGTTATATCCCCGAAACTCTTCACCGCTGCATTGGAAGACGTTTTTAAGCTACTGGATTGGAAAGGATACGGTATTAATAATATCAATGGCGAGTACATCACTCACCTTCGATTTGTCGACATTATAGTCCTTATGGCAGAATCACTGGGGGACCTAAGCACTATGCTCAGTGACCTCGATGGTGTCTCCCAACGGATAGGTCTTAAGATGAACATGGATAAAACAAAGATCGTGTTTAATGTCCATGTCACACCTATGCCGGTAGTTGTTGGGAGCACTATGCTCGAAGTTGTTGACGAGTACGTTTACCTGGGACAAATAGTCCGACTAGGTAAGTCCAACTTAGACCGAGAGGTCAATCGACGGATTCAACTCGGCTGGGCAGCGTGCGGGAAATTACGACCTATCTTGATGATTTCTTATATTTACGCGAACACTACACATTGAAATAATACTAGTTTTTACGGAATTTATCGCGTATATTTTAACTTTTTAAATACCCGATGTTTCGAACGCTTTACAGCACTCATGGTCACGGGCAGGACTGAGATGTTCAAAGTCCATATGTCATAGATAACCGCGGTTACCATAGATTAATCTAATCCAATTTTAATCTGGAAGGTAGGTTCAGTCCTGCCCGTGACCATGAGTGCTGTAAAGCGTTCGAAACGTCGGGTATTTAAAAAGTTAAAATATACGCGATAAATTCCGTAAAAACTAGTATTATTTCAATACGACCTATCTTCTCGTCAAGTATACCTCAATATCTTAAAACTAGATTGTACAACCAGTGCGTGTTGCCAGTGATGACTTACGGATCTGAGACGTGGTCCTTCACTGCTGGCCGAAGATATGCAGGAAGTCGATGGATGCAGGTAGCTCAGGACCGTGCTTTGTGGCATTACTTGGGGGAGGCTTATGTTCAGCAGTGGACTTGTGAAGGGTTGTAATGAATGAAAAAAAAAATCAAATAAATTACTTACTTTTGATTTGCCGACGATATAGTCATAACCAGTCGTAGCCGACATAGCCCAACGGATTAGTAAACTGAAGTGGCAATGGGCCGGCCATATAGTTCGAAGAATCGATAATCGATAGGGAAGAAAGTCTCTCGAGTGGCAGCTCCGTAACGGCAAGCAAAGTGTAAGGCGGACTCCTACTGGTTGAAGTCACGACCTGGTAAGATATCCCGGAAGTCGATAGATATTGTGTGGTGTTCAAAGAGGCCAGCCTATGTTCAGTATCGGACTTGTGACGCGCTATAACGACGTTGATGATGATATATGCGATTTTATATTTTGAGATATTAGTGCATTTTCTGTGTTAACTTCTTAGATTTAGTTAGAGTTATAGAGACGAATAATGTCGATGTCTGTTAACAGATATTTAATTTGAATTTTAAATATTTATTTTTAATATCGCATGTTTTTAAAATAATACTAAAAAAACTGAGTTTAAAGTGGTTTTATAGACTACTTGCCAAAGAACTTACGAAGCGCTTACGAAGTTGCGGATAAAAGAAATTATAAATATGGTAAAAGCAAAATAAAATAACAAAGAAGCAAAAAAAAATCATAAAACATTCTATTCACACGTTAAACACGTATATTTTACCCAATAAAATAATGTTTTCAAATTATATTATGTTAATTTAAAAAATAGCCTTCCAAAACGTTGAAGTGGAGGTGTAAGAATACCCACTACATAATAACGTCTTGTAGATGTTGTAAAGGCGCTGGAGAGAAACAAACCAGGAAGGAGATGTGCAACAGACAAGCTACGTCTTCCTTATGACAAAAGGTAAAGTTGAACTTACAGCCTATAGTAAGCGTCCCACTGCTCGGCACAGGCCTCCTCTCTTTACTGAGAGAGTTTTAGGGCAAGGAAGTGTCCGCCGTGGTGCTCCAATGCGTGTTGGCGAACTTCACATGTCTTTGAAATTTTTTTCTTATTTCTCAGACATGCAGGTTTACTCACGATGTTATTATTCACCGCCGAGCACGTAATAAATCACCCCTAAAATTGAATGGATGATAAAATTGAATGATGGAACCCGGGTTGCTTGCGTACTGTGAAATTTACAGCGAGCGCTTACCATCTGAGTTATCATGGCTCTATGATAAATGGCACTATGACAAATAGTAAATAAAATACTGTCTATTCCAAGCAGCCTGCCCAGCGTGGCAGCAATAGCAAACATCCTCCTTATGAGGCAATCTGTGAGGAGGCCCATGTTCAGCATCCGTAACACTTTGAGAGGCTGTAACGAATGAATGAAAAAAAGTATATTAAATTTATAATCAGGCGTTACTTTGCGGAAATCCATTATATTAAAGTTGTAAAAGATTAATTTGCTTATATATTATATTAAATAAAATGATGTTTCGCCTCTACACGTGTTTCACCTGAGGATACCTCGTGTAAATGCGAAACTCGTGTCGTAGTATAGACGGTGGTGTGTCTTTTCTAATGTAGTGGTGTTGGGAGAAGTGGTGCTGGGAGGTGCTATTCAAACTAGGTAAGACACATCATTTTATTTTATTACGCGGATATAAGCAAATTAATTTTTTACAACTTTTTCTCAGTGATATTTTCGTGATTGGAAAAACGTTCATATTTTACTACTGAATACAAAAATTAAGCCGATATTTCGAACATTGATATAAATCTTTAACGCTTCGACACATTTGACCACACGTCAGTTTGATCTGTATAAAATACCTTGCTTTGTAGTCCCTTTAACGTTGTCTGTACAATGGAGAGACGTCTAACTTATAAATTTTTGTTTACGAACAAAGGCGCTATATCGACAATGTCACTGAATATAATATCGATAAATGGACGGTTGGGCGGCGATATAAAAATATATCTGCTGTGAAGACAGTAAATCAAAATCAATTATGATTTATAATCGTTGTATATATTTATATAGTTTTGTATTAAGTTACTGACTATATTGTGTGTATTGGGATATTATAATTCATATCTTTATAATATTGACATCTGTGTTTTATTAATTAAAAAACTCGAGCTGTGGTAGCTCAGGGGCTAAGCCCCCGTTATAAATTGCACAGTACGCGAGCAACCCGGGTTCGATCCCTACCGGCATCAATGAAATAGTTAATTGAAATTTTGAGTAACGATTAACCACGGGCACGGTGGCGAAGGAAAACATCGTGTGTAAACCGACATGCCTGAGAAGTAAGAAAAAAAATTTCTAAGACATGTGAAGTTCGGCAACGCGCCGGACATTTTCCTGCCCTAAAAACCTCTCAGAAATGAGAGGAGGCCTGTGCCCTGCAGTGGGACGTATATAGGCTGTAATTTTAATTAAAAATATGTTTAAATATTAATTACAGCGAAATTTTTAAGAGGTAAAATAGTTATGGGGAAAATGTAGATGTTACAGCTTGACGTCATCGACTAAGTAAGTGTGATGCACATCTGCACATCCTCATTCAGTCAAAACGAGATACTCAGAGAAAAACACTGTTGTTTGAGTCGTCATCATCATCATCATTACAGCCCTTTACAAGTTCACTGCTGAACATAATTTTAGTTTAAACATCTTTGTAAACCTTAAATACTAATTTGAACGTCTATCACTTCTCTTCTTAATATTTATATGATAGATGTTTCACACATAATTAAACAAAGGTATTAGTTTTATTTGTTTAAATTTTGTATGTAATCATCATAGTGTTACTCAATTCAATGTTGGTGCAAATTCGAGCATCATGTTTACTTTTGCAATTGAAATTTAAATTCTAGGAACCAAAATATAATCCTATAGCCGTGTAATAACGACTTTAGTTTAATTATTGATTGCTAAAGACAACGTCTTTTCGATGTTTGTTAAAAAAGAGAGCTTTCTTTCCATTTTTTTTCATGGTTATGTCTCCCGAATCGGGGGAGGAAACGTTGTGACTTTTGACAATGGTTTCAGACAAATCGTGCAATACGGATAGATATAAAGTGTAGAGGAATAAATTATATCTATTTAATAACTAGCTATGTACATAAATCCCAACATTTTTAGATGACATGCAGAAAGTCGATAGATAAATGTGGCTCAGGACCGTGCTTTATGGCATTCCTTGAGGGAGGCGTATGTTTAGCAGACTTGTAAAGGGCTGTAATGACGAGGATGATGAATAACAAATTATTTTAGTATCAATAAGTATATAATATTATAGCCGCGAGGGATAAAAGTACGATACGTCTGATATTATGATTGTCAATTTGCTTGGAGAAATTAGAGCAAATTATTTCTGCCATGAAAGAGTTCTTCTAGCATTAAATTGAAGTTGCAATGAAAGATGTGTGTATTTGTTTATGAGTGTATGTCTTTTGAAATTAATTTTAGTTAACAACCAACATATATTGTGCGTTTCCAAAGTAAATAACATTAAATTTATTTTATACCTTTTACTTTGTTCGATTACTTAGTGCAACAAAAAGTCTTCCGCTCAATTTCCCTCGAAACGTCAAATGTTTGCTTTCGAGAAGGATTTTAAAATGCAACAAGTTTTTGTACGTATTGAGTATCCTGGGATTATCGTATGCAAAACGAATGAGGCCGACAACTGACGTGCTTGGATAAGGGAAACGTAAACGGAAACTTTTAAGTCTGAATCTCAACGTTTGATATTTTCGATTAATATCATTCAATAAATAAATGTTATCTTTATCTTTTTTAATTAATAGAGTAACATAAAGTATGTTTATTGTTAGGTGAAGATTATTATTTATTATTACGGGACCTATTTGAGTTAATACAGTTAATTTAATTATCTGAGAATTTATAAAGTAGCGTAACAATGTGTTCGGGGTACCTGTGCTGATTTGTGGAACCAAGATGTGTCTTTTCACTATTGACAGCATGACGAAAGTTATAGTCGGTCAGCAAGCTGAAGAAACATCTATGCGTAGGATTGAAAATAATTGAACAGTGATATACGCAAAACAGGTAACAAAACAGGTAAGCTGTAGAAGAAACTGGGTGGCTTATTAGCTCGAAAAACAGACTATCAATGAGAGAAAAAATCATGTAGCAGCTTTGTTCTGACAAGTGTAAAGCAGGGCAGCCTCTTTAAATGAAGTGATAACCTGATGAGGCATGCTGGGTGTCGAATGATGAAGTTGGATGAGGGTCGTACTTTATGTCAATTGGTTGGAGACCTATGCTAATCAGTAAACTTCTAATGGGCTGAATAAGGATGACCATGATGAGGCATAATTATGGATTGAAAGAAAATAAATAAAAAAATCATTTCAAGGCTCAATAAAACACAATACAAAAATAATTTAATGCAGTCAACAGCTGAATAAAGGCTTATCTAACAGCAGAAAGGATTTTTCAGAATCCCAGATGAAAACTGTGAGAGCATGGTCCTTCCTTCCCCGGTCGAGCCGACCCATTCGTGCTACAACCATAATGTAACTGCAGTGTGAGTCTACCACATGTAAAAATAATATTGTAATATTTAATATGATATAATAATAATTTTACGTGGTAGGGATACGCTGCAGCTATATTATAGTTGTAGAACTAATATGTTATCTCGACTGGGGTAGGACCACGCTCTCGCAGAATACCAGCGTAAGATAGCAGCTTACCACTGCTGTGTTTCGTATAGTGAGTGTAGAGAACCGGAGAGCCTTTTTTACTCACAACGAGGCATTCCATTATTAGTACTCACATGGTTCCTTTTTGTTTATTAATTTATGTTAATGTAATGTGCAATTCCCCACTTTATGGAGTGATGACCTGATGAAACACGTGAGTAGTCGATGGATACCGCTGTCTCAGGAATTTACTTTTGGTATACTGTAGGAAGAATTATGATAGGTGGTAGTAGTGCTAGAGATAAACATGTAACTGATGTTCACACCACCATCCATCCGAGGTAATAAGATCTTTCAGCTTTATTTGATAGTCGCTTCTAACAACACCCGACGATATAAGTTGATATATTTTCTTATGCACTCACCACAGGACAACTATCTTCAAGACTTTTATGCACTAAAAGCATTATAAAACAGTCTCAAATATTTAAAATATAATAGGATATAAAACATACCTTTTTGTCCTGTTTAAATAATATGAAGGTTATTATCTTTACCTAAATTTTTAAAAAAAATATTGTGAACGCGAATGTTTACGTTCAATCCGATATCGATCGAGTTACAATGAGTACTATTTGATTGCTTCATTATGCAGAATCCAAATCGGTTCATTGTATATCATTTTGTATGTTATATCAGTTCGTATCCTAATTTAATCATCTTGAAGATTGGACCACCGGGATAAGTCTTAGGACGGGTGGCCTCGCAGTTTGCGATTGAACATTTGAGAAAGTTTTAATGCTTGAATTTTGATAGAGTTAACCTTTAATAAGTTTTGTATTTTTTAGTTTTTATAATAAGTATTTGTGTTTTCTTTTAACTAAAAAAACGTTACGTACACGCTTGGATTTTATCTTATGGCTTTTTACATACTAGGATCAACGTCCATATCCAAAACAATTATTTGTAGGCCATAAAAACCCTTGTATTCGAAGGATTCGAACTCGTAGACCTGTAGACTCGCAACCAAACGCTTAGCTATTGAGCTTACGAACCGAAAATTTTAATTCTTAATAAAAATATTTAGATTAAACATTCTCCCAGTTTTTGCTTTCTAATATTTGTTTATATTATTTTATAATTGTTAGTGTATAATAAATTTTATTCCTAACTTGAAAATATGAATATAATTCATGTCAGTGTTTGATTTCTCTGTAATTTTTGCAGGATGTCATTTAGTTAAACTAGTTCATTTAATTTTTTGCAAATATAGAACTCTTAAAGTTATGTTAAATAAAATTTTTGTTAAGGAAGTAGCAACAATTTTAAAGTATCATATTTTTACAGCAACAAGGTACTGTGCTTCGATTCAAGAGCCTTGCAATATCGGCAGAGATTTGCGTACCTATAGCAAGGTTTGAAACGATTTACTCTAATGCTAAAGTCTAGGTTTCATTTGTTCCAATTCCATTTGTCTGACATCTTGTTTTCTCTGCGGTGGTCTGGAAGATAGATACGGCGTTACAATACTTAGCTTTATTGAGTTGGTAAGAAAACCGTAAAATTGTTGTGCACGATATTTGTAGTTGTCGATAAACGAAGTAAAATCATAGATAATTTCAAATTACAAAACTATTTTCGATTCGTTGTTATTCTAGTTTAACTTTATAAACATGAATTGTACAGATTTAAAAACGTCAATTCAAAAGAATAGAGACTGGTCTAGTCTAATTTTATTTTTATTTTTTATGAGACGTTACCATATTATACCACGCTAGAATTTTGTCCTACATTGTGAGGGCAGCTTACATTCTTAATTTCCACAAGGATTAACATCCAGACTCGGAACAATTATCATTTTTATAGTAACATGCAAATTCTTTATCCGTGCAAGATTCAAACCCGCGGGCCTTAGCACTGCAACATATTGCTAATCCACTGCGCTAAGAAGTCGCTGACACGAACATGAAACAAAGTAAATTTTGTACGAATGTTGTCAACTGATATGCTTAGCGAAAAACGTCATGAATGCACTTGAGTATTCTTAAAAACTGTGCAAAAGGAACATTAGTAACATGCCATGAAGAGGTGTAAAGAAGTGTAACAGTACACCAAGTAACAGGCATAACAATGGGGTATCGTTTCCTCGAAGTCACGAGCCCGTGCGTCTGTTGCTGCCGCCGCGTCGGCGTCTCACGTTAAATTTAGCGTTAGTGATCCCATCTACAAGCGTTATGTGGGCTTTCTCATCTTTTTGCAACCTTTGTAAGTAAGAGCAGAAAGCTCGACGTTGGTCATTTCTTTCGAACAAACAAACATAACATGCTATTTCTCCTATTGATATTGCGTAACTGGATTAACTGTTGTAAGATATTTATTGTGTTGAATTTATTCGTGAAAGTGAAATTATATAGGTATAAATATCTATATATTACATGTAAATCTAATATGTTTTCAACATGATTGTATAAAAAATACCAGGTGATACTCGTAGCAACTTTTTTTCTTTACATTTCCAGTATTTTCTGAAACATAGATATAAGACTGTTTCTATTGTTTGTATTTCTACAATCTTAAGGACTTAAAACATTTTTTAAAATAATGTAAGTATTTCATCAACTTAGGAGAATCCGAGTGACTAAATAAGTGCAAAAATGTCGATAATGATGACAGGTTAATGCATTGGGGTCGTCAAACGTACATCTTAGGCCGGGTCCACATTTGATCATTTTCGTGTATCGTATCTTCGTTGCTTGATATAATTAGTATATATGGACGTATTTTGATGCGATACCGAATACGCCACATCCCACCCCTAGTCGGTTTTGACTCAATTATGAAACGGTATAATACACGTCACCAAATAGTTTTGAAAAGATTGTACTTGGAAAAGATACGAGCATCGGAGAAAAATTTGGTCCACATAATCTACAGAACGTTGTGCTAAAACCGAGACATGATACTCAATAGTTAAGCGTGTAGGCATATTTTTTACAGGATACCTATAATTATTGCTATGATAATTTGTTCAAGATACGTTAAGGTGAACAAATGTGTACCCAGCCTTACAGGTGTAAGCATAGCAACTATGTTGCTTCGCAGATGAGTAAGAAACAGTTTTGTAACAATAATGTAATTATGTAATTTTGTAATTTCTTGGCATAAATATAAATATATTTCTTGGTAGATTTTGACAACTTAACTTTCAGGGCGATTAACAAAAAAAAATGTGCGTTAAAATTGCTTTAAATTAAGACTGTTTAATTTTTTATTTTATTTCGCTATTCTTGTTAATATATCTCGAAAACTGATATTTTATTCATATCACATTAAATAAATAAACATTATAGGAGAGAGCTATGCTCGGGGTATCTCTGCATGATAAACTTATAAATAACGATATCTGCAGTAGGACCAGTATAACCGACATACCCGTACATAGCCCAACGGATTAGTAAGCTGAAGTAGCAATGGTTCGGCCATATAGCTCGAAGAACCAACAACTAAAGAGGAAGAAAGGTTCTCGCGTGGCAGTTTCGGCCGCCCGCTAGAGATGGAGTGACGACCTGGGCCGGCCCCCACTAGATGGAGTGACGACCTGGTAAGACATGCAGGAAGTCGATGTATGCAGGTGGCTCAGGACTGTGCTTTGGCATTGGCATTACTTGGGGGAGGCCTATGTTCAGCAGTGGCAAGTCCAAAGGGCTGTAATAAATGAATGAATACTGAAAGTACTCTCCATATAAAATAATAGGTCCTTACATAATTATGAAATTGGCGTTTTGTAACTTGTAACTTTGTACATATCAATAATCCTTCGATCTGTTTCTGCAGCATTGGTGCCAAGGTAGAACTCGTACTTGTAAATATACCGATATTTCATGTTTCCATTGTGCGGTGATAAGTGACGCCAAAGAAAAAAATAATGAGGAAAAAACAAATGAATGACTGTTTTCAAAGCTCGAATGTACCAGTTAAATGAGTTTATAAATTTGAATTTGGAATTCTTATCCAAAGAGGAGACATTTCAGATCAAAGTGGTCAGTACGACAAAACGCTAATTTCTTATGTAAGGACCCAGTATACTTTGCGATATTCCAAGACAATCCCTTATGAAAGTTTTTAAATTTGTATAGAGGAAAAATAATAAACGTATAAATTATATATAATACCAAACAACTTTAACTTTTTGGCTATTTAAATTTTTAGTTTTAGTTTTCCTAATTATAGTTTCTTTTTTATATTGTGTATAATTAATGTTAATTGTAAATATTATAATTTTAATTTTATTTTTAGTTGATAAAGTTATAAAGAATAACTAAAAAAAATTCTAAATAATACTATTTCCAACCAATATTATATGATATTATGAAAACAAACCACTCGTGTAATTACTTATTTACTTCGTGAATTATTTAGCGAGCTACAAGATGTTCATGAAAATTCAATGTATTTCTGAAGAGACCGCTCTTGCTCATATATTCAGGTGTCTCGATCGCCTGGCAAAGACTAGGCCGCAACAATTGGTCATCGTTAAGTACTTAAAAGACATCTTCAATAAATATTAATGAATGGGCACCTTTTATCATGTTTATTATATATATTATAAAGTATTTGGTGATTAATTGACCAGTTCCAGTCGACCGTTACAGCCGTAATATATTTATATTTTTTAACAATTGAAAAGATAACTGTTAAGCGCGTGAACGACGATTTCATTCATACGTGACAGTTTGCGCGCAAAAAATACATTAATGTAGTATCATTAATAATGTTTTAATACGTTAAGCGAGTAATATCGGCTGCTATTTACATTTTATGATGGCATGGTATGTAACAAGCGACGCTACTGGATGCCTTTACTCGTCAACCAGGAACAAATTCTCAATGTAAAAAATAGGTTCAGTAGTCCGACGATAGCTTCGTTCAGAAAATCTTCGGATGACGTCGCGCTGCGATATCATATACGATATGATATATGATACTTGATCCTTTGAAAGGAATAGAGGTGTCATTAAAAAAAATCCCGATTTTAAAATAATATGTTATTTCAAATAATATAAACTAGTGATCTCATAGTGGTCGAAATTCGATAAATTTTTAGGTTCGTATATTAAGCTAGCTGTATTTTACTTTAAACAGTACATGCATACGAAACATATAAAACATATATAGATTATATGAAACATATATTTTTGCCTAGACACTCTATTGAAAAAGAATATTTGAAATCACATAAAATTCACAACCAATTAAGAATCTGTTAGGCGAGAATCTCTATTCTATTACTGATTTACCACTGCCTATTTAGTGTGTAACATTGGCCATAGAAAAATATCATATATTCAAACATATACATATAGATATTTAGCATATTTTTCACCTGAGACATTGGAAGTATGAAAGTCAACAAAAATTTATATATTTATATTTTTATATACTATGCAAAAATTTTAGCTTTCTGCACTCCTTCTCCATATAAACTTTACCTAAGTATGCGAAATTTCACAATCTTCCGTGCGTGCAATATGCTTAAAAAGGGCTCTAAATATATTCCCTTCACGAATTAATGTATAATAAATTAGAACGATAAACTAGTAACAACAACATATGTTACTAATAATATATTTTGCATAAATCTTAATAATATTAATATTAATTAATTTAAATTTTATTATTGTTGAGTTATTTTATTGATGGTATTATATATTTCAAACTTTAATACTTCTTCATCTTTCAGTCGGTTGCTCAAAATCTGACTCCAAAGTTCCTATGGATTTTGTGTCTTTGTGTAAAGTTTTGTTAAAAGGGTTAAAAATAAAATACTAATTATGTTAAAATAATATGTGCCGAATTGCGGTTTCTTCCCATGGGTGTCGTAAGATGCAACTATGGGATATGCCACAAAAAGTTTATGACTTCCGATAATGGCTGTAAAGAGATTTTACTTACTACACGTAAAATGCCCAGACCGACGACGGTCATTAGACGTCCGGTACTACGTTTATCTATCCACCTGCTTGCGAGAATGTTAAGACAAATCTTCCATATAACGGGGGAGGCCCACTTCTAGCCGTGGAGTTTTACTGGATGATGAAGATTTTTTTATTAATTACTTCTACTACTAATTTCTTCAAGATTATGTAGTCAGGAACAAATATAATTATTAATATTGATATGAAATTTAACGTAGGTACGTAACTTGTTTTGGATATTCGTTATTGGTCATGTATCATAACTGCCTCCGAGAATGCGTAAATGCGCCTGATCTCTCTCCAGTCGGGTCGGATTACCGTCCCATTGGATTCTGAGATTGAGGGAAAAAGAGAGTACACCTGTTGTTGAGCACATACTCGTGTTCTATCTTCGTTTCCTATTGATATGTTTCTCAACTCACTACACTAAATATATAGGCATTTTAAGAAATTAGCAAGTAACCTTGAACATTAGGCTGGACACGCAGGTTGATGGCGATATCCTTATAATGCAATTTCGAAGGAATATATTGCCTCTATTTGATGGTAACTGGTATTTGGAGAGTTAGCTTTTGAAGAAAGTGATTATATAAGTGATACATTATTTCTCCTATAACTGTTAGTATATATCGTGATATAATATAGGTATTTAACTGTAGGTTATATGTAAAGTTACAGTATTTCTGAGAGTAAAGTACTGCAAACTGCGCTGTATAGCTCGTACATGTTAATAGACTTCACATCATATCTTCGAAATATTTTTATGCCCCAGACATGAGGTTTCCTCAAAATGCTATCCTTCATTTCGAGCACGTGATAAATTATCACTTTAAGTTGCAATTAATCATTTCATTGTTGCTGGCGGGGATCGATCGTGTTGCTGGAGCAGTGTGAAAATTTCAGCTAAAGTTTAGCTAAGATTTTATTAGGTATCATATATAAATAATTAATAATGGTATTGGGTTCTAAGTGAGGCTTAAACAAATATAAATACAAAATTTATAATTTACTTAACTACTTACTGATACTGTCAACAAATACAAGATGAAATATTTGAGCAGTTCTACAACTCTTGTAATCGTCTTGTACGATAAATTTTCGAATGCAATATTACATAATAAAAATGACATATAGCGATGTAGGCACGCGGCATGTACATGATCGCATCGCTATAACTTTGACAGTAAAAAGTTGTAGGGCACCTAGACTTAACGTTGGCCCCTTCGTTCAATCAGATAGTGCGCTCACGCAGTGATTCATTCATCTTGAGCATTTATCCGCAAGGCGGATGCTGTCCGCTGTTCAAATAAAAATCATAGCCCTCGGAAAATTGCTTCACTTTTCTACTATTTAAACTATACTGATTGTGTTGAGTTGAAACATAAAATTTTACCTTGTTTAGAATCGTTTCTTAATGTATATCTATTTAACACTTAATACCTATTTTTATTGTTTGTAGATGGTTCTAGCCTGAAGAGTATAGAGAAGCAGTATGGTTACTGGCTGTGAGGCGTTTCTTCTTAATCCTCAGAAGTTACAACTCATCTGTAGTATTTTTATTTAAATGTTTTGGTTTGGAGTTTGTAGCGCAGTGGATATGAATAGATGTCATGTGATGTTTGTAGGTGTAGTGCAGAAAGGAAAGTCCTTTTTATTTATTTCTATATTTTATTCTTGAGAGTTTGTACCAAGTTTGCAACCTTTGACTGTTGTCAAGATAAACAAATTTTATGTAAATTATATATAATATATTTCTAGATCCACCACCTACCGGGTCCAATTTTGAATCTAAACCATACAGGTACCTAGTCAAACGCACACAAAAAAAAACACCATCAAATGTATTTGAGTCGTTTTTAAATTTTAGGGTGACTAACCGACAGCTATTGACTTTTATTAACCCCCGACGAAAACGAGAGGTGTTATAAGTTTGACCGCTATGTGTGCGTGTATGTGTATTTGTGTGTGTTGTAGTGTGTGACTATCAGTGGCACCGTAGCTCTTAAACGGGTGAACCGATTTGGGTGTGGTTTTTTTTTTTAATTTAAAAGCAGGTTTTCTAGCGGTTTGAAGATCATCAGCTTTTTGTTTCCGGGGTATTTTAAAATTTTCCATTTAAGTTGTATATAACAAGATATATAGAGCCAATTAAATAGTTAACATAGCAAACAGTTGCTTGCGGTCTACTGCAGTATGTGTGCTGCAGTAGACCGTCAGATAGACCGTAAGTTGGTTTGATTCTACAATTAACAAAAAATAATAATCTTATTTTTCTTTCTTTCTTTCTTGTTGAATTACATGTTTTTTCACACTAATGTTAGTAATGTACTCATTATCGTGATATGCATGATATAACCATATTGCATATGCATCGTACTTGGGAACTAGGGAAGGACCTCTTTCATCATAGAATAACAACATAAATGGCAGTATAATCCATCTTGTGGTGAGTAATAAGGACTAGAGACTCCTTTTTACGAGGTACTCAATATTCGTCCTCGGGGTTTACAAAGCATCTTGATTCTCAACCGAGGAATCATACAAATTAGTGATAAGGATGACAAAAAGAACACGGTCCACATGATGGTCAATATGCACTGTTGTCACCCCCTCTAAGAATTAAGATGAAGTGTTTCACTGCTAGTAAAAGACCTTCTCCCAAAGATGCAGAGTTTCAGACTATTAAAGTCCACTGCTGAACATAGGCCTCCTCCGTAAATTGCCCCATAGGGGAGATATTTGCCAAAGGTGCCACGCTTGCGAGTTGGACACCGCAGTTTTTATTTTAGTCGTTGTTAGGAAGTCGCTGCTGTTCATCTCCTGCCTGCCTCCCTCTGTCGCCTCTTACGACACCACGGTACGATATGGGGTAGTGGATATTCCTACTCCACCACTGCACGAAAGATGCACATCTGCGCTTAATAACTTTCGCAAAACAATTTGATAGATAACAAGGACCATGATAAACGGATTATTTTGGAGACACCATTATGAAAAAAAAACATACTGTAAATATTTTGGTGAGATAACGAACGTTAATTTTTATTACTTATGCAGTGTTACTGCTTATCCATATTGATTTATATGTACTTTCCACGACATTTACATAATGTTATCGTCATAATTATACTGACTTCATTTTAATGTCCACTTGATTTAAATATTAAGTTATACTTTTCCATGCAGTGCCTTTAAATATAAACAGTGTTTTGAATGATGAATTAATTAATTTGAAAAATATTTTAATTCTTACGAACGTTTCTTAAGTTAGGAATATATAAAACAAAAGAGGTTGTCCCAACTAATCAAAGAAATCGTGTCTTAGATAACAATTTATCTCCTAACAAGTTACTTATTATAGATAAAAGTATAACTAAAAATAGGGTATAAAACATGTTAACTTTAGTTTTATTGTACCATCAATCATTGTATATCGGAAGAACACATGAAAAACTGTGTATGCAATATATTTCTGGTACGTCATCATATTTATTTCTGATAAAGTATAAGAACTAACAAAATTGACTGTATAAATTTATTACGAACTAATGAGATTAAATAGAAGTTTATAACATAGTACCATTTTACATTAAAAATTTTTTCGTTTCGTTTGTCTTCTAAGGTAAGTGCAAATACTCGTATCGTGTGTGACCAGTTTTATTTTATACGTAAGAGATAAGTTTAAAAAAAAGTATAGTATATCATATGATATCTAATTAATAAAGATAAAATACTAACTAGAATATCTTGACACCATTATTAATTAAAGTTAATTAGGAGAATTAATGTTAGTTCATATTTTAAGAAACGCATTTAGAGAAAATTTTGACTGTTTAATTACTATTGATACTGGTTTGACGCAGTGCTCACAGATTATAATAATAATAATAAAATATTTATTCATGACCAAAAGTAATAAAATATTTAAAAGTTAAACTAATACAAAAATGATATTTTAGGACAATGAAAGGGTTCTGACTCAGCATGTGTTGCAGAGAATCTACAACGCTGTTATTCTGTCAGCACCCATATACCTACTTAGTGAGCTAAAGTATAACAGTACGCGTACATCACTGATTATATTACAAATAGCTTTTAGTGTTAAATTATTTATTTATTCATTCAGCCAGTACAAGAACTATATAATTAACCAGTACAAGTTTTCATAATATTTCTATTAATAAATTGATAATTAATATACATGTACAAGAGATAAACATAATATAAACAAAATATAAACGAAATATAAACAAAAACATGAAAAAAAATAATAATATTAAAAGTAAGAGCAACAGTAGTGTTTTATTTATTCAGACTAATTATAATAATTATGCTAGAACAACGTCATCATCATCATCATCATTACAGCCTTTCACAAGTCCACTGCTGAACATAGGCCTCCCCCAAGTAATGCCACAAAGCACAGTCCTGAGCCACCTGCATCCATCGACTTCCTGCATATTTTACCAGGTCGTCACTCCATCTAGTGGGGGGTCGCCCTACACTACGCCTACCGGTACGAGGCTGCCACTCTCTCGAGACTCACTCGAGAACCTTTATTCCCCATCGGTTATTGGTTCTTCGAGCTATATGGCCGGCCCATTGCCACTTCAGCTTACTAATCCGTTGGGCTATGTCGGTCACTCTGGTTTTACTGCGGATATATTCATTTCTGAGTCTATCACGCAGAGAAACTCCGAGCATAGCTCTCTCCATAGCTCGCTGAGCGACCTTGAGCGTCCTCATACGGCCAGCAGTGAAGGACCAACGACAAACAACGTAATGGTTATTAAAAAGAATATTGGTAGTAAATGTAAGTTACATAATTGCATATAACTAAATATGGGATATTCAGCCCCTGCCGATTTTTTTTATATTTATGAAATTTTCTACGTACTTAATAAATACTCTTATTATTAAGTAATTAATAAAAAGATTATTAATTTTTATTCAGTTTTATATGGCAACTGAGAGATTTTTAGCTCATTTACACTATCACTACAGCCCAATGTTGAACAAAGGCCTTACCCAAATATTGCCACAAATTACGGCCCTGAGCTCCACTCTATCCATCCATTGACTACCTGCGTGCTTCAACTGGTTTTTGCTCCATCCTACTAGTGATTATTCATTTTCACCAGAAAACAGCATAATATTTATTTGCATCAGTTGTCGGTTCTTCGAGCTACATGGCCATCCCATTGCCACTTCAGCTTACCGATCTGCTGGGCTATATGGATTACTTTTGTTGTTACGGGACCTCATTCACTTAGTTACGGATTTCAGCTTGCGGATAAATTTCGAGCATAACCCTTTCCATCACACGCTGAGTGACTTCGAGCATCGTCACTGGTAGCACGCACTGGTTATAAATGTTCATCTTAAGATTCAGAAGACTATCAGACAAGAGGATTTTTCGCAGTTTCTTGAACGCAGCTCAGCCGAGTTGAATGCGTCGGTTGACCTATAAGTTGAAGATGAACTTACCTAATCCGATTGTTAAGTTTATCTATAAGTTCTTTTTTTATAAAATAAGGGCGACAAACGAGCACACAGTCTACTTGATGGTAAGTGGATGCTGTTAATTCTGCCTGTGCTTTTTGATGCAGCCGATCTCAAGACCGAATATAAGAGGAGGTTTAGTTCTGCCGGAGAGAGTGGGTGTATCCGTAGAACTAACACACCCACCTGCGCAAGGACCTGCGTACTCGAGCGCCGTACGCGGGAATGAAGGAGCCCTGGAGGGTTGAGCCGATTGTCACTGCGGTATAATTTGTCGACAGACAACACCGAATTTCAAGCTAAACGGTAAGCCTATCTGCTAGCAACAGATAGGGAAATGCCCAAACTTCCCGTCAGAGCGTCGAAGGCGAGGGATGTGGGGGCTGCCTAGATTCCCCGAAAAGGGCTAGGTGGTGGTAAAGACAATGCTAACAATGCAGGTGACAGTCTATTCGGGCAGTGAGGTTGGGCCTTTTCAGCCCTATCTGCCAGCTGAATCGAGCTGAGCTAACTTCGTGTCTAAAGTAGGGCGTTTCCAAAGGTGCGGGCTCCATGGAGGGTGGGAAGCCAGGGAGAGGCCCATTAGGAAAGAAGGAGATGTGTCAGAGGTGCTTACCTTAGACATTGATGAACAAGGAGAAACCGTCATTAAACCGACGATTTCACAGAATGTACCATCCAGCGTAGGTGACCCCACCAAAGGGGCAATTTCCGCACTGGATGTTCCCAGACCCAGTTCCAAACCTGAGGAGCTGGACCGCAAGTAGCGAGAACTCCAGAGAACAGACGATATTTTCTCTGTGACCTGGCAAGTGGTGAACCGTAATGGAAAAAGCAAGGCATTCAAAAAGGTGACTTGCTGACCTGATGGGACATTAGGTGGGTCTATCTCAGCAAGCAGTGGTGCAAAGGCTAAGAAAAAAATAAGAAGCAGCGAAAAAAGGCCGTAGAGAAAAGGCCATGCTGACTGCTTATAAGAGTAGTTCTAAGGAGGCTGGGCAAGCTATTATCACTGCGGTCCTTGGGGCTGGAACAAGTAGCCGCACTGAAACTGAGAAGAATAAAAATCTAGCCCAAGTAGCAGGCGCGGTCGCAGGGACCAGCTCCAAGGTATCCGCTAGGAAGCAGAGAGCGGCCAAGTGTCCTGGTAAGAAGGAAAGAGCAGCTAAAAAGATACTTAAAGAGTCCACCTTACCGAGAGGCGAGCATAAAAAGTGCGACTCGAACAGCAACCAAAGGCTGCAAGAACGAGCTACGTCTCGTGGCAATAAAGAGGAAGATAATCAGCGAGGCCTGGAGTTGCCAGGACCCCGATGCGTCGAGACCAGTTTATAGAGGCAAACCCATTTACACGGAGGGTGTCCTGAAGCTGTGGTGCAACCATCAGATGGCTCTGGATTGGTTAAAGGGGAATATTCATACCCTCAAGCTCAAATCCAACACCTCGCTGATCATAAAGAAACATTTAGAGATACCACAGAGAATCAAGTGTGGTATTCTTATCCCTGATGCCCTAGGTACCTGAAAAGACTCACGAGATATCAGTCATGAACTGGCGTACCAGAACCTCTGGATAAATATGAGGGACTGGCTGCTACTTAAAGCTGATAAGCAGACATACGGGTGGTTCTTCGTTGTTTCGGTGCCTGAGGATCATATCCTGACCCTGATGAAAGTTAAACACCGTCTCGCATGTGTATGTGGAGCGGTATACGTAAAATTCTAGGGTCGTGAAGGTAAATTTTTGATACTAAACCAAGCAAAGAGGCAGATTAGAGCCCGGAAGTCATGAATACCAGGATCATGGTTACCGGTACAGCGGAATCACAGGATGTCAAGTCAAGTAAAAACAACATCAAACGGTATGCACAACCGAGCCGAAGCCCCCGTTAGAGATCGGGCTCAGCGGCAGATCGCTGAGTGACGAAAAGAACTACATTTTGCCGTCCAAATTTGACTCGGTGGCTGACGATGAGACCGAAATGTGCTGGCAGGCTTATTTTTGGGCAGGGACGTAGAAAACTTGATCAATGATGGCGTGCTTTTCTTCCAGAACTAATATAGTGCAGGCCAAACTGCGTCGGCTCAAGTGCAAAAGTAGTAAGAGGTTCACAAGACGACCATAACCTTAATCTAGGAGTCGTGGGTTTGGGGTGATAAAATCAAAGGCCCAAACAACCTAAAAGGTAAGTTATTCTACAACTCTGAGCATGACGTAAATTCTATTGTAACATTGAATTGGATAAGAAAAATCCCAGCTAAACAGACCACGCCAGTACAGTAAACTCAACTAGAATAAACCCATAGAAAACGAAATCAACAAAGCTAGTATAACTTTCTAGCAATGCAGAAACATGATTGGCAAACGATGGGGTCTGACGCCAAAAATTATACTGTGGCTGCACAAAATTGCAATACCTAATACAAAACTGTAAGCCACCACTATAAAGAAGTTTCAGCGTTACCAGAGACTGGCACGTATGGCTGCCACAGGCTGCATAAGAACTACACCAACAGCAGCCTTAGAGGCTATGATGGAGCAGACCCCGCTTCATTTACACATACAACAAGAAGCTACTTTAGATGCATTAGACTCAAGACCCTAAATCTCAATACAGGGATAATTGATCTTACAAGCCAAGTACGATAAGAATCAAAAACAATTTGTATTCGGTAAGAAGTATAAGATATAATTAAATGAGACCGGCCAGCCGAAGGGATTAAGTTCAAAATAGCTTAGAGTTTTCATGGATGGTTCTAAAATCGTTTGACCAAGGTTCTAATGAGACTCAATAAGCGACAGATGAGGATAGTAACAAGTGCTATCACAGGACATGGCTCCTTTAACAAACATTTATTTACCATAGGTGTTACAGATAGTCCCCTGTGAAGGGCATGTATGGGAGAGGAAGAAACGGCGGCCCACGGGTTGCTGACATATCCGGAGATCGCTGCATACTACCCGAAGTTGCTTGCAACATAAAGGAACTGTTAACTTCTTCGGGGAGATTTCATGGCTCGAATAATCACATTATTCCTGTCCACGCGCAAAATACGCGCTTAGACGTGGAGTTGAGGAAAACAGCCCGTCGTAAAACTAAACTAAATAAAGTAGATGCTGTGACCCATAGACATCCACATTTATCCTCGATTATTAATCAAAAAAATATACTACTGTAGTATAGGGAATAATAATATAGAATGCCTCGTTCCCAGTAATAAGGGTCACGTTCTCCACACTCACCATACGAAACGCAGCAGCATTAAGTTGTTATTTTACGTCGGTATTCTGTGAGAGGTTTAGGTACTGGCTTAGGTGTAATATGGACGTTAGACATGATTTTTGTCTTTTTCCTTATTTTTTTTTTGATTTTTACTTATATTGTTTTAATTCTTATTTTATTGAAATTGCTTATTAATGTACTCCAGAAATTGGTCGACACATCTATCTAAATATTTTGACATTTACTAAAGAATTATGGCTTATCTTTTGCGTTAACGATAAAGGATTGATAATCTTTGGAAAAATCTTGTCCGTGTAAAGTTGATCGGCCTAATCTTATCTTGGATACTGTCGGTACCGAGTTGTTATTGTGTCGTATTCTAATACCGATTTAACGTCCGATAGACTTAAAACTTTTTAACCTATATAGTTATAAGCACCGCTTCAAAATTGGAGATAAGAAGGATTCTATCTAAAGAAACAAAGCATGATGGACAAGATAAATAATTGAATATCATTAGGTTGATAAGACTGCACCTATCATGTTTCATTTATATTGTTTTATGAGTTTCCCTGGCAATTTTGTCCTTTTGACAGTAAGCTTTGAATAATGTTATCTTAACTTCATTCGTACACCTATCAAACCTGCGGGCAAGCATATTACACCTCACTGTCAACGCTCTACGTTCCCGTTCAACATCTAAATTGTCAGAAAGATCCTCTAATCTAATAGGTCATGTCAATATGTTCACTCATTCAAACTTGATCAACATGTAGACTGTAGCACTCGCCTTGTATCAATTTGCCTACGCTCGCGTTGACTGAGGCTTGGCCAATATGAACTGCCGTCCTTAGAGGCACGTTGCAGATTTTTTTAATTTAACTAGCTTTACGGCTCTGGGTTCTAGCCCTTCTGAGACTATCATTTCTTTCGGAATCTTCATTTTTATATATTTTTTTCTTCACAATATGCTGATGCGTCATATTGCGAAGTTGATAACGACAGCCACTCAAGTTTATCAGGTGCCAAATATATCAAAATAACTTGAGGTTTATATCGACATCAAAGCACTTGTTTCGTCGTTATCTCTAATAGTTCACACGCGCAGACACTTTATTCACAAAATCGCATCACTTTTACGAATCAAAATCCACTTTAAACTATTTATTCAAGCGAAAAAAAGAGGAGCGACAATCCGTCGAGGCCAAGTTCGCGTCAAAACTCCTCACGTTGCAGAAGACCTACTTAAGAAAGAATATAAACATAGAGGCCTAATTAGTAAAACATAAATATTATGCACAAATAGCTTTCATTTTGTAACGGAACATAGAAAATGATTAGAAAACTCAAAAACTAATCCTTTTAAGTAAGGAAATAAGTAAAAATTTCACCCTTATCACACATTTTTTATATACAAATAATAATAATAATGTAAAAACACTACGTTGCTGTGTAAATTAGTGTGTCTAAATTAGGTAATATTATACTATCACACAAAGTTTTCAGATAAATCAGACTAACTTTCAGAATTAATGATATGGATATTATACTAGATAACCAATATCTCGGACTATCAGGGGGTTCCTAATTGTTTTGCAGTATGTATACAAACTTTATTTAAATAATTATATATATTATTCAGATTTCTAGTCACTTTCTACGTGACGCTTCAAATAAAATTTTTGTATATAATGTGACAGCTATTTGTTCGGTTCATAGGTCTTTAATAATACTAGTGTGTAGACAACTTTTTTAGTAATAATTCTTGCAAGAGCCGTGGTAGCTCAGAAGTCAAGCGCTCGCTGTGAATTTCCCGGTACGCGGACGACCCGGGTTCGATCCTCTCCGCTACCAATGAAATTATTAATTGCAATTTTAAGTGTTGATTTACCACGTGCTCGGCGGTGAAGAAAAACATCGTGGAAGAAACTTGCATGTCTGAGAAATAAGAAAAAAAATTCGGAGACATGTGAAGTTTGCCAACACGAACTGTGGCAGAGGACGTTTCCTAGCCCTAAAACTTTCTGAGAAATGAGCAGAGGCACGTATATATAGACTCTAACTTTAATTCTTGCAGAAATCAGTTCCTACTGAGGCTTACGTAATACGAGTTTTTCCGTGAAGTCCGGACAAATTTATCCGTTATTCTGTAATTTTTTTAATTAATTGTTAAAATGAGAGCAATAATTTTACTTGTACTTAAGTATGTGTATATTTTTGTATGAATGAATGTATGTCTGGTCGTTAGGAACCATTTAATACAGGCTGGAGGCGGAGCGTCTAAGGAAACGTGACTTTTGAAATTTATCAATTTTAGAAAGTTTAAATATAATTGTATATTAAAACGTATAGTATCAAAGTAATAAACGAGTAAACCGGGTTTAACCGGCACTTGCTCGGCTGTGAAAGAAAACATCGTGAGAAGACCTTCATGTCTGAATCATATAATATTTCAAAGACATGTGAAGACCGTTTGTAATCCTTTCGATGAAGGAGGGATAAGAGGAGGCCTGTGGCGTTAAATAAGCTGTAACTATGTTTGAAGGTAAGAAATATTTTCATTTAATAAATAAGGTACATGAGGGTAATATTTTTGCCACCTTATAAAATAAAAACCAGGAGGAGGTCAGAAACAAAAACACACAGGAGGAGGTCAGAAACAAAAACACAAAGTCGTATGCTATAACTGTTATATTAAGAAAAATTGTAGAGATGCTTTGGCCATAATTAGAAAAAACTTTGAAAAATCAACTTAAAAGAACTAACTACAATACATCATACTAAAGTCAACTAAAATATTTACTATAATGCCAACTATCAAAATGGCGTCGATAAAGCAGAGGCCTTTTGACCCTTTATTATTTGATTAACCGATGAAGAGCTATCGTATTATACAGCCACATATTACCATATTAACTGAATGACCATATTACCCTCACATACTATACATAAATATTTGTATGCTATTATTATATAGTTTCTAAATGGGGAGGAAGGTCTTGATTGTGAGTTCATCAACATGGAGTTTCAGAACATGTGACGCAACATGACGAAAGAGGGGAGAGGGGACCAAAAAGACGAAATATAAAAAAGTATTAATACCAATAAGAAATACGAGTTCAGTTGTTTTTATCAGAATCGAAAGTAAAATTTTGATGACAGTAGTACTGTTTGTTTTCTTCGAAAGGGTAACATATCCTGGTCCTAGTGTAACTTTAAACTACTTTTCCGGTACTCATTCCAAAGCGGGTCGAAAGTCAAGTCTCTATTGACATCCGTCCTCCTAGTAAGGTTTATTTAGTTACCAACGATTTTAGTCGCTTCTGGAATTTAGAAAGTGCTTTAGTAAGTTTCTATTCAAAACTAATTTGTATAACCTGTGTCAATAATTGTCAATGGCAACCGTTTCAACAGGTCAGATGTAATTTCAAATAAAACAAATAATTTATAAAGTGTTTTTGGGAATGTTTGTATTCCATATGTTGATGGAACAGAAATATTTAGTACATATATACATTAGCTGAGTATAGATAACTCTTAACTTATGAATTATGTTACCTGTATAGTAGAAAATAACTGTCATCATGAGACAAAAGTATCGAAGATCCTATGACCTTGAGGTCGGATTACTCGACATTTACTTTGCGGATTATCGAGTTCCGGGAATTTGAATCCCAGTCGGATAATTGCGAAAAAACATAAATTTTTGGTTTTTCGCTCTAGAATATAGACAATATTTATGCAAAGATTGTTACTGTGTCTTTAACACAGTATCACAGCCTATCTCCACTCTTACTGCATAAGTTATTTTTGGGTTCTAGTAGGTAAATATTATTTCATATTTGTGCATGTACTTATGACATGTTCAAAGAACTTAGTCCTAAAGGCCCGCCAACGCACCTGCAATTGCCCTAGTGTTTCAGTTGTTCAATACCTGCTCGATCGGGGAACGACCAACCTCTCATAGAATACCGATGTAAAATATCAGCTTAATGCTGCTGTGTTTCGTATGGTGAGTGTAGAGATCTGGAGACCCTTTTTATTGGAAACGAGGCACTTCATCTTAGTCCTCGGGGGTGACAATGTATCAGTATTTTGATTCTCAATGGAGTATAAAATATACATGTCTTTGGTCCACAGCATCCACTTATCATTTGGTGGAGTGTGTGCTTGTTTGTTACCTAATTCTATAAAAAAGGGGTGGTGGTAGTCACTTACCATCAGGTGAACCGAATGCTGGATTGCCTTCTTTTCTATAAAAAAATGAAATAAAATTGTTTTTATGTCCTGTGCAAAAAGTTTAATACCGTGTTACGTTTTGCAGGGATTCATTTAGTGATAAGGTCCGAACTAAGGTGAAGGAAATACAACTTGAAAATACAGAAATAGGGTACAAGCTTAGAACTGGATAATTTTTTTTTATAGGATAGAGTGACAAACGAGCACACAGTCCACCTGATGGGAAGTGGTTGCTGTGGCCCATAGATATCTATATCTATCCTCGATTACGAATCAAAATGCAGATGCGTTGTCACCCGTGAGGACTAAGATGGAATGCCTCGTTTCCAGTAAAAAGGGTCTCCGGTTCTCTACACTCACCATACGACACAGCAGCATTAAGCTACTATTTGACGCTGGTATTCTGTGAGATCGTGGTCCTTCCCTTGTCGAGCCGACCCATTCGTGCTACAACTATACACTAATATAACTGCAGCATGGCTCTACCACGTATATTATTAATAAATCTACATATAAGATATAATGAGCGAACCTTAAATTTAAAATCTTATCAACAATTCGCGGCGTCGTATTACGAGTATATAAATAATGAATTATTAAATCGAAAGTTTAACTCATTTAATTTATTTTAATTTATAACTTTATTGTTTTTGTCTCGTAATTAATGTAAAAGAGGCCAGGCTGGCCAGTCAATTTGTTGCGTGATCAAATATTTTGCCATCTGCAATAATTGGCCAAAATAAAGTTCCAAATATTATAACTGAATAATAAACACAAAAAAAATCTAGGGATGCTAGTGCTCAGCAAAGTGCTTGTAGCATTTATTGTTCGAGTTATATGTAAAGCAATGTACTGGTGAAGGCCTATAATTAAAATGATTATGATGAATATACACAATGCTTATTTACTTATTATCTACGTGCATGTTGAATTTATTAGGATTAGATTTCTATTTCTGTAAATAAATGTAGCTTGAGTTACTCCTTATCACATAAGCTATTAGCCAATGAAAGTCTGTCAAAATCGGTTCAGCTATTTCGAAGATTAGCCGAAACAAACAGTTAGACAAAAGTTATAATTTTTTTTTATAAGTTGCCGTGTATACTTTCACATAAATTTATTTAAAAGTTATCATGACATTCCAAAACGCCCAAATATATTTTATTCATTTATTTATATAGGTATAGGTAAATGAAATAAATATCGCCGTCGTCACGTGAAATGAGCTGCATTACTTCTCGTTTGTGTTTGCAAGACAATAAAATGATTAAAATAAAATATGTTATCTGTACGTGGTAGAGCCATGCTGCAGTTATATTACTCGTAGTAGTATAGTTGTAGCAGGAATGGGTCGGCTCGACCGGGGAGGGATCATGCTCTCACAGAATACCAGCGTCAAATAGTAGCTTAATGCTGCTGTGTTTCGTATGGTGAGTGTAGAGAACCGGAGACCCTTTTTACTGGAAACGGGGCATTCCACCTAACTCCTCATGGGTGATATAACTCATCTGCATTTTGATTCGTAATCGAAAATAGATGTAGATGTCTATGGACCACAGCAACCACTTACCATCAGGTGGACTGTGTGCTCGCATGTCACCCTATCCTATAAAAAAAATGTTAACGTACCAATTTAACTAAATAATTGACATCGTGAAAACTTAATCCATCACCCCTTTTATACCAATGACTGTCGTAAGAATATGACAAAAGGAAATGCTACAAAATGATGTCGCTTCAAATGGAACGGCCCAATAGATATAGCGTTTATGCTAGAAGTAAAAAATGTAGACCGTCGAGAGGAAGCCGCATCATTTTGAAACTACTTTCCAACAGTGCAGATTTGTTAGAATGAGGGTGACAAACGAGCACACAGTCCACCTGATGGTAAGTGGATGCTGTGGCCCATAGACATTTATCTTCAATTAAAAACCAAAATTCAGATATGCGTTGCCAACCCTGAGGACTGAGATGGAATGCATCGTTTCAAGTAAAAAGTGTATTCGATTTTGTACAAATCACAGCAGCATTAAGCTGCTATTTTACGCTGGTGTTCAGTGAGAGCGTGGTCCTACCACGTTCGAGTCGACCCATACGTGCTGCAACCACAATATATCTGCAGCACGTAAGATTATGACGGATCCTCCCAGCAAATGATATACTGAAGTTCAGCAGTGGATTTTTATGGCTGATGATGTAGAAGAAGGAGCATGCATTATCGATCATATTTTGTGTGTTCCGTTCCTCGAAAAAATAACGAAACACTTACAGGATTACTTTGTTGTCCGTCGTTCATCTGGTTAGCTCCTTTTCCTAGTTTATAAGTAGAGATCAAGTTAAAATTAATAAGGTCTACGGTCAAAAAGAAATTCAAACTTCTAAGTCAACGCACTCAAACGATATGGCTATTTATAGCACATCTTCCAAGGAACATGCCCATGGCATAAGTAAAAGAAAATCCAGATATCCAAGTATATAAAATAATTTTTTTGCGATTTCGTACTAACTTTTGCAATTGGAGCATCGACAGTGATGAAGACTAATGTGTACGAGAAAATATTTTTCAACGGTAAAGTTACTTTTGTCCTTTTAATCAGACGAGCCTTTTCGTAAAAGCAGTATTCGGTGCTTACCTTACCTATTCATAGAATCTATCTACATGCAAAATTAAGCATTTACTATAGTACATTTTGAATTAAATTTTAGTCAATTTAGTGGAGAACTTCTTGCAATTGTTTGGTTTTATTTATATTCAATCCATTCAGCATATAAAAGTCCACAGCTGAACATTGGCCTCCCCATAGATTGTCTCACAGGGAGGATTACGCCATACTTGCCACACTTGGCGGCTGACGACCGCAGTTTTGATTTAGTATTATTATCACAGTGCTAAAATATCCAAAAGTCAAAAGCATTTTTGTGAATTTTACTACGATGATGAGGTCGATAAATATCGCAAAATCGAAAATCATTTGTAGTAGGTATCCTTACTCTGCCTCCCTTTGCCTTCCGTTACCTAATTTTCCAGCATGTAATGAAAAGATATTTTTTTCTAAATATTTTAATACTGCCACTTATAAAACAAATACTTTAAAATGTCTCAAATTGAAACAAGGCTTTTCACTCTTGGTTATTTTAGCTTTGTAATAATAAATACTCTATAGAAATAAACTGTAAACTGCGGTTGTCAACTGTAAAAGGTGGCGTTACCATAGTTAGTTTGGAATTTTATTTTTTAGTACTTAAGTACAAAATTAAGACAATATTAACACGATGCGTGTTGGTACACATTTTAAATATGTACTGTGATATGTCAGTAAAAATCTCAATACAAAATACTAATACTCTAATAGCAGTAGTGGTGTAATAAATAAATAGGTAACAATCGTAGTGTCACACTATATCGTATCCATAATTTATAATACGATTATGACCGTTATCAATAATAAACGTACTGTAGTTGTATATGTGTTTCACTCAACCCCGAACGGGGGAACCCGTTCGGGGTTGAGTGAAACACATATTGCCTTGTCGTGGCGGGTGGGCTTATTAGCCGCGGCTTGGTCACCCGCGGTGAACTAAGAGGAACTCACATGGCTGACCCGAGGTGTAGGGTCGGGCCGAGGAGGCCAGTTCGAGTGGGCTTGGCGAGCCCACTTCAGATGTGTGTTGGTGGGCTACGGCGAGAGTATGCCCTCTCCCCTACCGCTGTAGTCGAGGTGGAATCGTGGAG
Source organism: Parnassius apollo (assembly GCA_907164705.1). Classification (NCBI taxonomy): domain Eukaryota; kingdom Metazoa; phylum Arthropoda; class Insecta; order Lepidoptera; family Papilionidae; genus Parnassius; species Parnassius apollo. Next base: position 6,927,543 of record CAJQZP010001593.1, on the reverse strand, counting down.
GAAAAGGAGTGTTGGTATGGCGATGCGCCACTCGCTCTATCCTCCGCGAATCCGACGGGGCTGCACCATTGATTGACGCACTAGTGGTGGGGCTGTGAGGGAAGAGGAGTGTTTTTTTACCCTCCGCAGCTGAATCTTGGTTGGTGGCATAGTCATAGATCAGATCCGCCACTGGGTTCAGGAGGCTTGTGCTTCTGATTGCTCGTTTTTCCTGGCCCCATGGCCTTCGCGCATCGGAACGGGAGCGTCTGTTGCGCATATGAGGTTGGAGGCCGCTAAGGAGAGCGTGCCATGTGTTCTGATGCGCCTTACCTATGAATAAGACGTGGGAGGAGTGGTCTTCTCCCAAGGAGAGGCCGCCATGGCGCGGCCAGGGCTAGTGGGGTCGTGTATGTGTGCGAAAGCGTTCCCGTGGCCCTGCCAATATGCGACGAAGGTGGAACATCATGGGGTTTTAGTCGGTGCGAGTCCAACATAACTCGTCCCTTACCCCCCAAGGCGGGTGTGCGTAGGTCACACGATTTGAAGGTACGATTGTAGCAGTATTATATATTTTTATTAATAAAACCCAAATTTTGTATACCAATAATCAATAATTATTTAATCACAACTATAAGTTTCAACATGATATAGAATCGGCCTCTTTCTTATTATCTAAATTAGTATTTGACCTAAACACTGTAGTAAAACATAAACAAAACAAAGAATATAAAAAATAGTTAAAATCTGTATTATTTTTTAATGTGATGCTAAATTTAATGTTACGCATCATCCCCTAAACAAAACTAAACATCCCCTAAATTGTAACAAAATACGGTCTCGGATGCTCGTTTAACAGATTAAATGACAAATAAATCGTCACCAGCCTGCGGCAGTCCAGAACTGGACAGAGTTCTCCCAAGGCGCTCGTTGGATTCATGTATCCCGTTACTATTAACCAGTTATAAAAGCTTTATTTTTTTATTAAATAAAGGAACAACTACGAAGTAGAACATTTATTTTATATCTTTATCCTATCCTAATTTTCCTATTTATAATATTATATTACTAATTAGGTAGAGTCAGTTTTCTAAGGGTTAAGGTTATTAAATCTACGCCATGTAGTGGTAGCGTAATAGTACACAGCTTTAAAGTTACAATTTTTATACATCCCACTGCTGGGTACAGTCCTCCTCTCATTTTTGAGAGGGTTTTAGGGCAAAGAAATCTACATCGTGCTGCCCCAATGCGTTTTGGTCAACTTCACAAGTCTTCGAAATATATCTTTTCTTATTTCTCAGACATGCTTTCTCACGATGTTATACTTCACTGGTAAATCAGCACCTAAAATTGCAATTAACATATTCATTGGTGCCGGCTCGTTTAGCTCCTGAGCTAACACTTTAGATGACATCACATGTCCCATTTTTTATTTATATATATACTTTCTTAATTAAACCCTAAACAAAACACATATACTAATAATTAAAAGTAAATATTATATATATTTAAGAATTAATTAGATTTATATCGCAAATATTTTCATACAAATCTTAGTGCTTCCAGATCCGCTGATGTCACGCGACCAAGAATCACAAAAACTTCAATGTCATTGCGCAAGCTCATAATAATGCCCATTCACACTCACTCTAGTATATATTTTTTCAATGTCAAATCGGGACAGGCATGCAATTTTCTACAAAAAACGAAAATCAATAATAGCTCTGACTGCACGTGTTGCCGATGGATTATAGATTATGTTTTGGAAGATTTTCTCATCGTTTCGTGTCGAGGACGAGTCAGGTACGATGACTATAGAACAATTACTTAATAGAGACGCTACGGTTTTTTAATAATTTTAAATATCTTTTCAAAAGACTAATTGTTATGACGTTATCTAAAATAGTTAAAAAATATTTAAGGGTCGATTCTCGATTATATATTATATTGATATTTGTTTATACATCTTTTATTATTGAATAAAATTAATCAACTAACGGTATGCCCTGACACGTTTTTAAACTAAAGTAATTAAATCGCTATGTAAATGATGACCGAAAATACGCATTAAATGTCTAAACGAATGAGATCATTTTCATATTTTGTAAGCTTTTATATCAAGTGTACGTTGCAATTAACCCGGAATGCACATAAATTAGTTAATTAGTACAAGAAGCATGTCGGCTTTTACGATCGAAAGACGTTGAGGGACCTACAATTTTATGTAGACTACAAATTAGAATTTTATAGTTATGTTGAAATTTTATTTCTAAGAAAAAATGTCCAAACTACTCTACGCTATTTTTGTTATATTCTTGATGGCTGTGTTGCACAAAGAAATACTATACAATTATAACGGCCGAAATTGTAACTGTCTCTTAACAAAATTGCGATTTTGTATTTCTTTAACGAAAATTTTTACAAAAGCAGGTAATTTTATTGAGAGAACTCTATGTATTATGTGAATGAATAAAAAATGGAACAGTTATTTCACTAAGATGTGGAGCAGAGATAAATGTGCTCTGTAATAAATAGGTCAGCAAAATAAAAAGCCAAATTCATGTTATTACGCTGTTGATGAAAGATAGTCTGGATAAAGAAAATTTATTGTTTTATAGCAAGAAAAATATTTTTCAATGGGTAATACGTTTAATTGGACTTGGAAAAATGTAAAAAGCTTATCAAGTATTTTCCGTTTTTGTAAACTTGAAAAAGTGTAAAAAGCGTTTTATTTGTTCCTTCATTAGACTATTAAACCCCTGAAATACAGTTTTTTTAATGATTGCTCCAACTGGCTTGTATGACAAGTAAGATTTACCCACACTTACCACACAGGGCAGGTAAACTGGTGAACGAGAGTCTTGGCACGGATGGCACTGCTTCCCGTCACCATGCTACGGAACTTGTGTTAAGCATTGGGAATAGTTATATCGCGATGTCGATGTCGGTCTGGTGGTGGGGTATGAATATCCAGTACCCAATATCATCACGTAGGTGTCGTTAGATGCGTGAGAGGGAAACTGCTAAAGCAGAATGGCAGCAGCATCTCCAATAACAAACGAAAATAATGATTTCTTATATTTACGCGAATATTACACATTCATTAAAACTACTTTTACGGGTTTTATCGTGTTTAATATATTTGATTTTTAATTCCCGATTTTTTTAGGTGCTTTTCATCACCCATGGTCACGGCGAACTGATGTAAGTGTTAACCCGAAGTACCTTCAGCTTTTTAAATATTATTTATGGTCTGATCTATACAGAATGAACTTACAGTATCTTGAAGTCTCGCAGGGTATGCTTTTATTTAGTTTTAATTTTATTAATTACAGGATGCCAAGCAGGATTCGATAAATTCTAAAATTCATTTTAATGTGGAGTTAAAGGCAAATAATTCCTTTGCTTTTCTAAATGTGTTAGTCATCCGAAATCCTAACAACACCTTTGGTCACACTGTGTGCTACCATAAGCAAAACTTTGTTACAGAGAGCATAAGGGCGGAGGGAGCATCTGTGACAGTAAACACCTGGCCGCCGAGCTTCAGCACGTCAAGGTTCTGCACAACAACAGGCTTTGGTTTCACACACAGTTCACAGTGACCTAGTGAAGCCGGACACAGTCGAGTCTGCTGTACTGCTATTGTCAGAGGTATTACAGACAAGATTGGCTACATCTTGAAGTGAGCTGCTATTAGAACATTATTAAGCAGCCGAAGAAGATTGGTCAGTTCTTACCATCCGTCAAGTGTTATATTCCTCTACAAGATGCAGGAGTGTACACGCTTAATTGTGAATGTGGTCTCTTATATATAGGGCAAACAAAAAGATCAATTAGAACCCGCGTAAAAGAACATATAGCTGACGTGAAGCATCTACGTTCCGGGAAGTCTGCAGTTTGTGATCATATCCTAGACGGCCCCAAATAGACCACAAATCCTCGCGAAAGAACACCGATTCCTACCAAGAATGATACGTGAAACTATGGAAATTAAAAAACATCCTAATTTCAATAGAGAAGGAGGCTGGGTACTACCATCTGCTTGGGACCCTATAATCCATAAAATTAAAACTAAACCCAAGCATACTACTGCAAGACTTAATACACAGTAAGTTCATTCTGTATATATCGGATCATAAATAATAATTAAAAAACTAAAGGTACTCCGGGTTAACACTCATTGTTAATCGGGACGTCAGTCTCCTCAGTCCCCCGCGACCATGAGTGCTGGAAAGCACACGAAACGTCGGGAATCAAAAATCGAACAAATTAAACGCGATAAAATCCGAAAAATAGTTTTAATTAATAAAGAAAATATTAAACCACTGCAGATGCTACCCACCTGCCTAGTTTGGTAACTTTGGTAAAATCCCCGTCATGAGCCAATATATTGGGAAGGCCTATGTTCAGAAGTTGGCTTATGACAGGCTGTAATGCATCAATAAATTAATAACGCGATTTATCAGTTGTGAGAGACCCGTTCGTTGTTTACCGTCATCCTTTTTGTAGGGCAGAGAACCAGTAAAATTATAGTCTTTACACGGGCCATTTTATACGTGGTAGAACCATGCTGCAGCTATATTTTTATGGTTGTAGCACGAATGGGTTGGATCGACTGGAGAAGGACCATGCTCTCACAGGATACCAGTTCAATGCAGCCGTGTTTCGTATGGTGAGTGTAGAGAACCGGAGACCCTTTTTACTGGAAACGAGGCATTCCATCTTAGTTCTGTGGTGATAACTCAGCAGTGTATTTATTTGTACAGAGTATTTACAGTAGCTACTCACAGGTACTTACAGGTTAAGCACGTTGGCCACGGTAATATTACAAATTACTATGCATGACGTCAGTGCATCAAAACTGCAAGGCGTTTAGTTTCTCTTATCACCAGTTTAACTATTGTTGTTGGTAGTTATTGCAAACACTATAAACATCACCATGATTACAGTCTTTCATAAGTCCAATGCAATAGTCTCTCACAAGAAATCCGAGAAAGCATGGTCGTCGTGTGTGGCAGCCAGATTGTCGAATGCAATCTTTTACTATTGACGCCATCTGTCTGAAACCAAAATATCTTATTTGCATTTGACATCAGGTTTCTTTCTGTCGCCTTTTTAAAACATTAAATAGGTACATTGCTTAGTACATAACGTTTGTAACGTAACCACAAATATTGTGCAGATAATGACTATGTTGTTGGAAGTTTTTTATTTTGTTAATACGGAAGACTTTTTGTAAGGAAACGTTTTGTAATCAAACGAGGTAGAATGAATTTTCAAAATGAAGCGCTAATACATCGTTTTAAGCATGACAGACAGTACATTAAAATACATGGGAGCTTATAACAAGTTTTGGCTTCTAAAGTTGCAATAAATACCTTAATTTATTCGAAATACGACCTATTTTTGAAGAAATAGGCCTAAGATATGTTAAGAGACTTATTTATTATAAGTAGCACTAACCTTAGCCTGTTTAATGTTTGGAAATTACAATATTATTTTTTAACTTTTTCTTAAATCATTTATATACTTGCCTTATCATCAAATATCTACTTATTTTTTATGAACGTTAAGCACAAGTTTTTAACTTAAATAAGACTTTGAATGAGTAACATTTTTATTGCGTTTAAAGAGATCGCAAGATTCTCTATTATTCCTATTCAAATCAAGTGTTCTTGTAAATTTCCTAACACTTTAAAGCCTTATTTACATTACTACATTCATATTAGCTACACAATAATAATGTTCCTGTTAATGAACAATTAACTTTTATAATGAATGAAATTTATCTTTCTTGAATTTAATTCAAATTTAAACAAAACATAACATAGCCGTGTGGAGAAGCGTTTCGTATAGTTTAGAGAACTGAAGACCCTTTTTACTGGAAACGAAACATTCCATCTTAGTCCTCAAGGGTGATAATCCATCTGCATTTTGATTCTTAATTGGGTATCAACGTAGATATCTACGGACTACATACTACCATTTACCATCAAGTGTGTGTAGTGTACTAGTTTGGCACCCTTATTATATAAAACTCTTAAAATTAATGAGATAAACTTCAATTTACATCTATAAAATCTGCAACGACCGCAGTCGTTTAGGAGTAAGTTAGTGCTGAATCTGAATGAAAGTGTGTGATTAGAGAAGAATGTGGTTTGCAAGATGATGTTGTGACCAGGATTAAGAAAGGAATGCTTCGGTGGTTTGGTCATGTAGAAAGAATGAATGAGGAAAGAGTGACAAAGAAAATTTATGTTGCAGAAGTGAATGGCAGAGTTGGAAAGGGACAACCTAGGCGAAAATTTATCGACCAAATTAGCGATTTATTGAAAACGGGCCAAATTAGGAGTACCCTTAACCAACGAGCATGTATGCGTAAGTATATGGATGTGAAGGAGGCGAGAGTGGTGTGTCTGGATCGTGCCAAAGGGAAGTCTGTAGTCTCTGCCTACCCCTCTGGGTGACAGGCGTGAGTGTTTATGTATGTGTATGTAAATTCTGCAAGTTTGTAAGAGAAGACGAAACGACGTCCCCGAAAAAATTGAATTGTCGTATCGCTGATGGGCAGAGGTAAGGGGAGCGGGGGAGAGCACCAACGCCATGTGGAGGATTGTTAGTGAGAATCCTGACTGTCCCATACTGAGGCACTGGATATACACTCATGTCTATGTACCTAGTGCCTCAGTATGTAACGGTATGTATTTATGTTATTGTATTTGAAATAAAGGCCTCTTGTACATATAGTTTGTCAGCCAATGCCTAAAATAAAGTTAAATATTTTTTTTATAAAGAGCAAAGGACATTGCTCCGTGCCCATACATTGTTCGCCCTGGAACCAAGAGCATCGGAAAATTGTGTGATGTATTTTTGATCATGAGGAAATTCCTATATGATCTTATTTAAAAAGTTAGATCTCCATAATGATTTATAAGAAATAATAGTTTCTACGTGGGGATTGAGTAAAAATGCCGATGAGGATAATAAATCAATGTATTTTACACACGCGTACACTCAGCATTTTGTGATTATATCTCTATAATTATTAGGTATGTAGTAGGTAGGTATACGCGTTATAATACTGGATAATGTATTTACTTCATAATTATTCTAACTACCTATATGACCTCATTCATTAGTTATAGAAGGTTTTTTTAAATAAATTATACTTTTAGGGAATAACAAAAAGGATTAATGATTGACTGTTTTATTGTTGTTTCTATTTGCACTTTATTCAAAATGTGAAACAGATTAAAAAATATGCAACAGTTCATTAAAAATTCAGAAGATCGATTACAATCGATTGGGCATCCCTAGTCATTTTTACACACCACATGATGTTAAGATGTGAAGATGGCGGCGATTATATTAGTCGAATAGAATACTTTTAGTGTTAATTTTGGAATGCAGCTAGTCCGTGTTATTAAAATATTTGCAACTAATATAATAAAATAGATAATTAATTATCGTGTAATTTAAATTTAAAAAATGTGATTTTAATTTAAAAAATTAAAATCTTACATAGCTTATTTATAAAAAAATGTTATAATAATTTTGACTTTAACCATTGAAGTAATATGTACTTACGTACTAGAACAGCTATCTCAAACAAAAAGTGTGCGCTACTCTATGTTCGCGCGTTTGGTTTTTTTATTATAAAATAAACATAGGTAGAATGATCCGTAGGTAATAGTAGATTGTATTGTTAAATAGGTTAATTATATCGAGAACAATATTTAAATTTTGTCATTTATTTTGTATATTATATTTGTTTATTTAATATAATATTACATAATATTATATCACAATTATATTTTAATGATATTTTTATCTGAATATTTTAAAAGGTATCTATGTCAAATATAAAAAACATACTAAATGTATGTTTAACAAAACTTATTAACATAAAATTTAAATTACAGATATATTTATTTAAATTAGAATCAGAAATCTTGTAAATAATCGTTCATAAATGCTGGGCACGCGAGAGTTAAAAAAGGACGAATTTATTACACTTTGACTTTGAAGTGGAAACCTAAAACTAAAATAAAATAATAATAAGCAGATTTAAACATGAAAAATTTAGCCTAATTATAATATCTTATATATGTTTCCACAAAAAAATGTGTATAATAAATATATTCGTCCTATACTTAAGTATCCACAGAAATGTCGCATCTGAACATATTAATTTCATAATCTATAATCCCTGATACGAGATGGCTTTTTGGGAATAATTTGTTTTATTATTAATTTATAATACTTTTTTATTGATTAAGTATCTTATTAACCGATGAAAAGTAATTCCTTGGTTTTTACTGACATTTCTTGAATTATTTGTGCAATACCTAAGTACACAAGACGGCATATTTTTATCAAGAGGTTTTTTTTAAATCAACACAACATGTGACAACTCTACAAGCGCCTAGCGAGCGACTGATAAAAGTGCGGTGCATGCACCGCAGTTGAGTGGAACAGAGTAGCTGAATGCAGTGTCTCCTCTAGTACGTAGTACATAATAGCTCAATGACTTTAACATTGTTTCTATTAACAAATTTAATATTTTTTAGTAATCATAGTTTAAACTTTAATGCAACTTGAAAAAACAATTTTTCTTACGTATTTATGTAAATGATCATGAAATTAAAAAATGTAGGAATTAACAAGGACCAAAAATAAAATTATTAGATTTATAGATTTAACTAAAAAGACTGAATAAGAAAATAAAATTAATGAAGTAGGTATAAAGTACTTTAAACATGGAAATTAAAATTGCATTACAAATGTAAAAAAATGAGTATCTTTGTATAATCTATGCAAAATCATCTAGTATAGCGAGAATAACATAAAGATGTTATTCTCGCTATACTAGATGATTTTTTAACATCTAAAAAAGATGTAACAGGTGAATGAGGCAATGCTTTTACATATTATGAAATTGAACTATCAATTATATTTCATCGCTTCATTCTTCAGATATAATATTAACAACGTAGTTTCCTTATTCTACAAGGCTAAGTCGCACCTTTAAAGATTTTTACTCTACCCACATCAAAAACAATTGCCCCCTCCCACCAACGTCTCTCGCCGTCCGAGCGTACAGCCTCATTCCTTTTTCGTGCGAGGCAGAGCGCACACCTTACTTAATTATCTTAGAACAGTACAATGTCGAAACGCAGTGCTGCAGATAAAATTGGTTATTACCAAAAGAAAATCAAAAAACTAGAAGAACAAGAACGAAAGCGACATAAACGAGTCATTGTTTACTCCGATTCTTCTGAGGCCGAAGAAAATTTTGGTAAGTGTTACAGTTACGTAATTCAATTCTAGTGCCTGAGTGATCATTAACAATATAATTTAAGACAAAAAACCTTAGCGTTGATCGTGAGTTAACACGAATACAAATTTACCTGGGGACTGGCCGAGAGTCAATACGAAGGTATTCTAACCGGGGGGCTAGCCGAGAGTTAGCACGAAGGTTAAATACTCATGTACAAATATATTAAAGCGTCAGTTTTAGGTTTTAAGTTGTTCATTTAGATTATTATCAATAAAATTTTTTGTTATCTACCTCCGAAATATATATATTTTATTTCTTGTTGTAGATAACGAAGCTGAGGATAGTAATAAGGTCGTAAATGATGACACCATGGTAGCATCCATTCCCTCCGAGGAGCATCCTCTTTTGACAATTGAAGAAAAATCGGAAGAAACAATTCCTACATTAGAACCTGAACTATTGTCAGCTTTGGGTGATACGGAAATTGATGAGCAAATATACGGTGAAAATATTCACCAGGATCTTGCCCACCGTTGGCTTCCTCTTCTACGTAAGGGTCTTACTAAGGAAGCAAGACAAAACTTGTTAAAAGAATATTTAATTCCCGAAAACTGCAAGCTTTTGAGAGCACTTACGCTGAATCCCGAGATTGCAGCGGCACTTACCGACGCAGCCCGAAATAGGGACAAGAAAATAGAGGTCGATCAGCAAATACTGGGTATAGGTATTACTGCTGTTAATAGAGCTATGTCTTTACTTCTCATCGGAGACAATAAAGTTCAGGCGATAAAAATTTTATCTGATGCTTGCCGTATATTATCCGACCTCCATCACTCTGAGACCCAAACCAGAATTAAATTGGTGACACCCGGATTAGACAAGTCTTTTTTTTAAAGTCATTCATGAGAGTGAAAGAGATGAAACCCTTTTTGGCAATGAGCTTCCTGAAAAGATTAAGGCGTCAAGAGCCATCGAAAAACAAGGTCTTCAGATTAAGAAAACAGATCCAAAACCTTCCACGTCACAGATAAAAACAACAAAATGCACGAACTATGTGTCTTGGAGACCGGATCCAGATGCCCTATTAGTAGATGCTTTCACTATTGATTGAAGATACAAATATTTCTATGCGTTTCCACCTTTTTCTTTAATAATGAAATGTCTGGAAAAAATCATAAGCGATAAAGCCGAAGGTATTTTAGTCTTTCCTTATTGGCCATCCCAGCCTTGGTACCCAATGTTAAACAACTTACTCAGATCAGATATAATGTTCTTCAAACCTCACAGAGATCTCTTACGGTCTTCTTCCAGAACTCCGCATCACCTGCACAAACAACTTACCCTGGGTGCAGCGAGGCTCTCAGGGTCGCATTTATAAGAAGAGGTACACCATCACCCGCTCTTCACGTGATGATGGCATCCCTTTCAAAGAATACAATACTTCAGTATAGCGTCTCGTATAAGTTGTGGTGGCAATTTTGTCATAAAAATAATTTTGATCCTTACGCAAATTCTATACCGTCAATTTTGCTATTTTTATCGGAGCAATTTAATAATGGGGCTTCTTACGGTTCACTCAATAACCACAGGTCGGCTTTATCATTACTTCTGGGAGACTGTGTAGGTTCTAAAGACCAAATAAAAAGATTCTTAAAGGGCGCATTCAAGTTAAGACCAGCCCTTTCAAAATATACTGGTACTTGGGACCCAAAAATTGTCTTAAATCATATTGGAGGTTGGGTTCCCAATGATACACTTTCAATCGAAAAACTCACAAAAAAATTAGCAGTATTAATGGCATTATGCACAGCACACCGAGCTCAAACATTATCTTTAATAAAGATAGACAATATTAAGATATGTTCTTCAGATGTTAGAATCAGCATCACTGATATAATTAAAACGTCTGCAGCGGGACGTCAGCAACCCCTTTTAATTTTACCTTATTTTATTGAAAATAAAAATATTTGTCCAGCCACGGCAATAAAAGATTACTTAGAGATTACAAAAAAAATAAGACCCGCAGGTTGTCGGAACTTATTGCTAACCTACAGGCGGCCACACAAGGCGGCCACTGCTCAATCTATCAGTAGGTGGATTAAGAACGTATTAGCGGAGAGCGGCGTGGACGTGACTGTGTATAGTGCACACAGCACGCGCCATGCCGTCACCTCGGCTGCTAGGTCCGCTGGAATCTCTCTAGATACGATCAGAAAAACAGCCGGTTGGTCGTCAGCATCAGAGACCTTTGCAAAATTTTATCATCGCCAAATTATTGACGAAAATAAGTTTGCGAGAACTGTCCTCCTAAATAATTAAATTTGAATTTATTAAATAAGATAGAAAAGTTATGTTACGTTAAGTGTCTGTTATTTTGTTAAGATTGAACTAATAAATGATATTTGATTTTTTATGATTTTTCTTTTAAAGTTCAAGGTACACATAAGTAACCCAATAAGCAAAACTTTAAGCTCTAAACATCTACGTTGTTAATATTATATCTGAAGAATGAAGCGATGAAATATAATATATGATCAAACGACCTTCTCCAAGTGAAGTTCGATCAGTATTATATGAATCGCTTCATTCGAAGATATAATTTCCCTCCCACCCATAACCCACAAAAAGTTTTGCTTAGAATAATATCTCTAAAAGAATGAGGCAGTACGCTCGGACGGCGAGAGACGTTGGTGGGAGGAGGCAATTGTTTTTGATGTGGGTAGAGTAAAAATCTTTAAAGGTGCGACTTAGCCTTGTAGAATAAGGAAACTACGTTGTTAATATTATATCTTCGAATGAAGCGATTCATATAATACTGATCGAACTTCACTTGGAGAAGTTCGTTTGATCATATATAATACCACTAATTTGGAACAAACTTTCGGTAATAAAAAAATAAAAACAAAAATTTTGAACCAAATAAATAAATCAATTAAAAACTTTTGAAATTGGAATAATACTCACGCAATTAGTAATATTTATTGATAGCTCAATTTCATAATATGTTAAAGTAAAAAAGTAAAATATCAGCTATGTCACAGCCAACTAGCTTAATTAACCTTTTAGCTATCAGCCCAGCCTTTTCACTACACGACACCCTTTAACTAGCGGCCTGAATTACATTCAGCATACGCGTTTCAGCATCATGCGTTCATGTGTCTAATACAAAATTTTATGCCTAATTATGCCCTATGTGCTTTATTATATAATTATCCGCGGCTTTACAGTGGCCCAAGGACCACCTCAGAAGCATACTACTGTCTCTGATATTAAAAGATAGTTGCAATGTTTTATAAGACCCATTGACTGATTATCATGCAGGCCGCCTGATAACGCCGGCCTTTAGTAAAAAGGCTAGATTAACCTAAAGGCTAATTAAGCTAGTTGGCTGCGACATATACATATATTGTAATCTTTCATTTAATGCACATATAAAATCCTCATCAATATGATAAATAACATAGTAAGCATTTCTCCTGAATTGAATATTCGGCTTAAGATATTCCGTATAATGTTTTTAAAAACTGATATTATGCTTACATATTATATAAATAATATCAAAATATATCCATGTTATTAAAATATTATATAAAATTATTATTTGTCTTTAATTCGATATATATTCAAGAGTTGCATTTTTCGTTATTTTTGAATCAATAAATAAGTTGGCTTTCCTATAAAATGGGTACGAGTAGCACAAAATTTGAGATTACATAAGATTTCCGGTTCATCTTCGAAAACGTCATGGATTGTATTTGTTTTCTATTAAAAATTTTGGAGATTTAAGGATTTTGAACCTAAAATCTCCACAAATATATTATGCTAAATATAGCACGGAATAATTTACAATATTTATATTGTATATAAAGGATTTATTTATTACAAACCAATTTTAATGTTAATTTACTCTTATTTTTAAAGGTCAAGCAATGAATGTCACCAAGTTACAAATTAAGTTTAATAGAGGCGCCATAAAGGTTTTGAAATACACCAGCTACAATTAATGATAGTGTATACAATTAAAGCGCTTGTTAACTGTTACAGTAATTACGGGAAATATCATAAAAATTCTTAACTCAAGGATATTTATAACAATCTACAATTGAATGCTTTCGATGATACTGAGTGACGTTTTCCTGGCACAGAATTTAGTTTTTGTTAAAGCATTCACCTACATACTGCAAAACCTCCTGAGTTTGCATTATCTTAATGATTCTTGAGCAATAAAGTTAGGCTTGTGTTGTAAAGCATTGCAAAAATAATTATTTATTTACATAAGCAAGGATTATAAGTAAACGGTTCCAACATCAGTCACGAATTAGTCTCAAAATCGTCACGTATTATTACGCCTTTAGGTATTGACTCTACCAGTCTATAGCTTTGTAGCATGAATGGGTCCACGGAAAGGATGGAATGGTACCGCGCTCATGCAGAACACCAGTGTAAAATAACATTAATGTTGCTGTGTTCCGTATGGAGAGTATAGAGAACTAGAAACCCATTTTACTAAAAATTAAGCATACAATCTTAGTCCTCAGGGTTTAGTGACAACACATCTGCATTTTGATATCTAACCGAGAGTAGATGCAATTGTCTATAGTTTGCAGCATCCACTTACCAACATGAGGACTGTGCGTTCGTTTGTCACCTTTGTTCTATAAAAAAAACCATTGGGACTAAGATGGAATACATTGTTACCAATAAAGAGAGTTTCCGGTTCTCTAAACTCACTCACCATATGAAATGATGAATAGATGCTAATTTACGCTGGTATTCTGTTAGAGTCGACCTATTTTAGCCTGATTATGAATCAGTAACAGGCAGTAGCAGACAAACAAGCTTACAGCCCACCTGATGGTAAGTGGATGCTGTGGCCCATAGACATCTACATTTGTCCTCGATTAAGAATCAAAACGCAGATGCGTTGTCAACCCCGAGGACTAAGATGGAATACCTAGTTTCCGGTAAAAAAAGGTCTTCGGATCTCTTCATCGCCATACAAACACAATTCAGGTATATTCTGTTGTCCTAATATTATGTCTGTTAAGTTTTTAGCGATAATTTTGTGTAACGAGTCTAGTTTTTTGTGCCAGTAATTATGTACTTTATCAATGCCAGGTGATTTCCAGTTGTATAGTCTTGCTGTAATACTTTTTATATCAGATTCAGATATCTTAACGAATTCCATTTCTTTTTCAAATTCAGGTTTCGAATATAGGTTGATACAGGTGGTATTGTCATAGTTTATCACTTAGAGAACAAACAGTACAGCTATATTCCGCCATTAGGCATGCAATATTCATCACATTTTGTTAGTTTTCTATTAAATTATTTAAACATGCTTTAGTTATTATTGGAGCTTTAATTGGAGTTCATAATTAAAATTAATAGCGATAAGTCAATTTAAATAATATTATATAAGGCAAGTCAATTTAGTTATATATACAGAGTCATGTATTAGTCAATTATTGAATTTCATATGTGCTCTTATTATTATTATTATTGGGGTATCTATATAGTTTTCTCATCTGGTTGGGTTCCATAAATATACAATTGTGAATGAAAATGATAAATGTACATAAATATCAATACAATAAAATAAATACATAAAAAATATTATTGTTATTATTATGTATTCTTTTTTCTTTCTTAAAATTTTTTAAATCTTGGTTTTTCAGAGATGTTCACGAGAGATTAAGCCAAGAGCACATCCATTTGGGAATCAAAATTAATTAGTGTCTTCTTGAAAAAAAATTCGGACAATACGGCACGTGTTGAGGATGGTTGCTTTTGAGTGCGACAAACATAAACAACAAATTGGTGAAAACTTGTCGAGCGTCTGTTTATCAGATAGTGATAGGGAAAAGGGAATAATAAGCAGCATAATGCTGCTATTTTATGCTGGTGTTCTGCGAAGACGTGATCTTCTTCTGGGCGAGACAGGCGTAACACGCTGCATCTATGAATATAATTATAATTTGTACTTTTAGTATAATCATTTTAATCTCAGTCATTATAATGTTTAATATTTAATTAAACTTTATACGACAAAATTATTAATAAGGGATCGTAATATTAGAATACATTTATCCCAGATCCACTTCTATATTAATTAAACTATCAACAAAAAGATTGAACTTTTAGTTAATTAATACTATCACAATTCATATTAAATTACATTAACATTTTAAAAGCATCTTCACTTCAGAAGTACATTGACAGACATTTTAAATAACATTCGGGTCGAGAAAAACTCTGTTCGTGAAGTCGCGTGAGACGCACAGGTCGACGGCAAGCGCATCACCGAATAACAATAATTGTGAATGAATTGTAATGGCGGGCTTTTTAATTGATTCTGCGACCTGCCAGACCTGTCTCTTGGGTTAAGATGGAATGTGTCGAAAAGTGTTAATGAAGATCAGTGAGTGATGTTTCAAGAATAAAAGAAAACAGTTTTTAATCACGAAACTGGCATTCTGGACAAACTTTTATACCTACTTAATTTTAATAAAATTTGTCTTTAATATAAATTATATTTACTTAAACGTATTGAAATTATCAATCAAATTCTAATGCGTTGGCATCCCTAAGGACTAAGATAGAATGCCCCGTTTTCAGTAAAAGGGTTCCCGTAACCCCTCCGTGTCTAATGGTTGCCATATGAGCCGACTTAAGTGAATACCAACTTATAAGTTAGAGTATCTGCCACTTTGCCTGGCGTATGTAGACTATGAGAAAGCCTTTGATTCCGTCGAAATTTGGGCGGTGCTACAGTCCCTTCAGCGGTGCCAAGTTGACTGTCGGTATATCGAAGTGCTGAAGTGTTTGTACAGTAGGGCTACGATGGCTATCCGAGTACAGAACCAGAGTTCGAAACCTATCCAACTGCAGAGAGGTGTAAGACAGGGTGACGTTATATCCCCGAAACTCTTCACCGCTGCGTTGGAAGACGTTTTCAAGCTACTGGACTGGAAAGGATACGGTATTCACATCAATGGCGAGTACATAACTCACCTTCGATTTGCCGACGATATAGTCCTTATGGCAGAATCGCTGGAGGACTTAAGCACTATGCTCAATGACCTCAATGGTGTCTCCCAACGGATAGGTCTTAAGATGAACATGGACAAAACAAAGATTATGTTCAATGTCCATGTCACACCTATGCCAGTTGTGGGGAGCACTATGCTCGAAGTTGTTGACGAGTACGTATACCTGGGACAAATAGTCCGACTAGGTAAGTCCAACTTCGACCGAGAGGTCAATCGACGGATTCAACTCGGCTGGGCAGCGTTCGGGAAATTACGACACATCTTATCGTCAGGTATACCTCAATCTCTGAAAACTAAAGTGTACAACCAGTGCGTGTTGCCAGTGATGACTTACGGATCAGAGACGTGGTCCTTCACTGCTGGCCGTATGAGGACGATCAAGGTCGCTCAGCGAGCTATGGAGAGGGCTATGCTCGGAGTTTCTCTGCGTGATAGACTCAGAAACGAGGATATCCGCAGTAAAACCTGAGTGACCGACATAGCCCAACGGATTAGTAAGCTGAAGTGGCAATCGGCCGGCCATATAGCTCGAAGAACCGATAACCGATGGGCAAGAAAGGTTCTCGGTGGCAGCCTCGTACCGGTAGGCGTCGTGTAGGGCGACCCCCCACTAGATGGAGTGACGACCTGGTAAGACATGCAGGAAGTCGATGGATGCAGGTGGCTCAGGACCGTGCTTTGTGGTATTACTTGGGGGAGGCCTATGTTCAGCAGTGGACTTGTGAAGGGCTGTAATGATGATGATGATGATGAAGGTAGAGTATACTACTGGTAAGGTACTATTCGTGGGTTCGGACTTTAGTTGAAATCAAAATTTCCCCAAAATTACAAATCTTGGTCTTCGGTACTATCTGTGTTGTGTCTGTACCCGCGTCTCTGCTCTTTGGTTTTATATTCTAGCTTTCTTTACCGGGCTACACTAGGAAGAAAGGGTTTATTATATCGAACGCCACGTAAAATGTGGTATAGAGGTATAAGGTTTGATAGTCATTACTCATTTGGTTAACAGTGGCATTATCGTAAAAGTAGGACTGATTAATTGAAAAATAGATGTTTTTTTTAATTTTTTTTTATGATAATCTTTCGCTCACAGCAATAAACTTCACCCGACGTGATTATAGATCTATAACTTCGCGGTGTAAGAGAATCCACTACCCCAAATCATCCGTTAGATCTGTGGCTGGTGTACTTTATTTTGTTTTCGCTCACATCAATAGACTTCAGCTGACGTGACTTTCGACTGAATTCACTACCCCAAATCATCCGTTCAATCTGTTGGTGGTGTACTTTAAGTATTGAATACTCAAAGGCGATATAAGAAGCAACAGAGCAGAACTGATATCAAAAGAGGACATTAAGGCTTTGAAGATGAAGCAAATAAATCTCGTATTTCTGCAAGACGGGTTATACTGCTCCTGTGGTGCTGGAAGTTACAAGAAAAGCTAACTTCAAATGTTATGTGACAGTTTATGGCCCAAAAGTGAAAAAGTGACAATGTGTCGAAAGTCAAAAGCTTGCACCACGGCAATGGGATATTTTGCATCATGTAAAAAAAAGGCGTATTTGTGATAGGTTTAGCAAAAAGTAAACCAAAAAAAGCGATTTCTATACATAAAAATACTCTATAAATTTTATAATTATTTTATATTTTATATTATAACTTTTGTTTGTACAATAGCACAAGATTGTGACTTTTGATAATATATAGGTATGTTTATCTTCGATTACAATCATTAGCAATCATTAGTAATATCTAAGTTAACATAATCTATTACAAAATTTTACTTGCAATACATACATCACAATGGTCTGTTTTTTTTTTATAGAAGAGGGGGCAAACGAGCACGCGGCTCACCTGATGTTAAGTGACTACCGCCGCCCATGATCAACCGCAACACCAGGGGAATTGCAGGTGCGTTGCCAGCCCTTTAGAAAGGAGTAAGCTCTTTTCTTGAAGGTCCCCAGGTCGTATCGGTCCGGAAAAATCGCCGGTGGTAAACTATTCCACAGAGAGGTTGTACGCGGAAGAAAACTCCTTTTGAAACGTACTGTGGTGGACCGCCAAGCATCCAGATGGTGTGGATGGTATCGGGACGTTTGCCGTGTAGTGCGTTCACGAAATTTGGCGGCTGGGATTAATCCGAACAATTCCTCAGAGTACTCCCCGTGATAGATGCGAATAAAATACGCAAAGAGATGCAACATCTCTTCGCAGCGCCAGTGAATCGAGCCGATCGGAAAGCACTCGGTCGTCGACGATTCGAGCCGCTCTGCGCTGGATGCGGTCAAGTGGAAGGAGCTGGTACTGGGGAGCCCCAGCCCAGAGATGGGAACAGTATTCCATGAGCGGCCGAACCTGCGCCTTGTAAAGTCGCAGGCGGTGTGCCGGCATGAAATACTGTCCCGCTCGCTGAGCACGCCAAGCTTTTTAGAGGCCAATTTGGCCTTCTCTTCCAAGTGAGCACGAAACTGCACGTCACTCAATATGTCAACGCCGAGGATTCCGATACAGGCTGAGGCAACAAGGGGAGTGCCTTGAAACTGAGGAGATACGACAAAGGGGTTCTTTTTAGCGGTTAACGCGCAAACTTGTGTCTTCTGGGGGTTAAACTGGACTAGATTTAGTCGCCCCCAATCAAGAAAATTCAAAATAGCACTATCAGTTATAATAAGTTCAAAAAAATTATTGTGGTTCATTATCACTCTGGATTTATTTAGAACACTATTTGAAAATGGGTGTATTACCCTATTACACACCGCCACACACGTCTGTCAGAACAATCACCATTAAGCACTAGATGCTTAATAAATTCAAATTTCTGAGGGTTCTAAAGAAAAGTAATCCATGTCTAAATGTCGATGTAAATAATGAAGAATAAACGTTATTATTTTTGGGTATCCGGTTTTTGTCGAGAATTTTGTTTGAGTTAAATCGTCCTCTTTAGTATTATAATGTGTACTGGCAGTTGATTGCCTAGAAGTAGCAAAATTATTGACATATTCAAATTTGGAGCGAAATTAATTGAATATAAGGCTAAATATTTTAAATGTATCGTTTCAAAACCAAATAAAGTTTTGTTAATTATCTTCCCAGCGCAATAATTTAAAACTTTTTTATGAAGCTACAGCGTTACATTGATTTTTATCTGATAGAATATTTTGAGATTTCATTCTATGTTGTTACCTTTGGGAGGATTCTATATAGCGAATTATAGAAATTACCATAGACTTATTATACTACTGTGTAATCGATGGAAATTACAAAAAATTATACTTTATCTTAAAAGAAAAACCAAGAATCATATGAATAAGCTCATGTTTGTTTAAATTGATAAGGAATTAATATACCCGAGATCGCGAGTGCAATTAATTGTAGTCAACTCTTTCAAGTTCATCTCTATTGACATTAGAAGAAACCATCCTTGACACGTAATCGGAAGTTAGTTCAATTGAAGACGCAATTCTCCGCATAATTGTCCGGGGCCGAGACAATTGCATCATCGAATGATGCGCCGAGTCATCGGCCGACCACTTACAGAGCGGATGTTGTTAACCGTGCCTTGATTAGCCGAGACGATGTTAAACGGCAGCCCAGGCAAGTTCAAACAATTAAATGTATAGAAGTGTCCGACTCTAATGAATGATACAGACTTGCTCCATTTTATTACACAAACACCGTGACAAGACGCTGCTTCAAATTGAGATTAATTTCAGACGCTAGGCAGAGATCGGGTCGCATTAAATATACGACATTCTATCAAACTTCTTTCGTGCAGAGAAAAGTTATTTCTATACTGTTATGAGAAAGTTCATATTGCAAGTGAACTAGCCTCGAACAATAAACGTGTCATACATACTTCTCGCATTGTCTGGAGTAAAATGCATTGATCTTAACGTTGAGTTGGAATATCCCGGGGCTATTTATACCGGCAATTATCTTGAAGTGTTTCTACTATAGTATCTCTCGTATGTCATCGCTTCAGGAAACTACTGCTTTGTTAGAGCTTAGGTAGCTATTTTTATACAATGCAATCATTGATTTTGGATGTTTGCAAACAGTAAACAAGATAACATCTTTTTACAATTCAAAGAGCATCTCATTCAAGATTTGAAAATGTCATGGTATTTTTCCAACATTTATCTTTAAATTTAAACTTCTATGGAGCGATAATTAATTATAATCAATTAATCTTTTCTTCGTAGCATTCCTCAGGTGAGGCCTATGTTTAGCAGTGTCCTGTGAATGAATAAATGCATAAATTTATTCATTACAGCATTAAAATGGCAGCGTAATGCTACTGAGTTTAGCACGCTCAGTGACAAGAATTAGAAACGCTTTTTACTTGTAAATTATTTAGTAGGAGTAAGAAAAATACTTAAGGAATACTTTTCAAATGGTTAAATAAGAATGGTTTACAAATAATTCCTTTCAAGAAAAGATCTTACATTCTTCTTAGGTCTTTTCTCGATCGAACTGTGGATGCATTTCATAATATTCATTTATCATCTGGTACACTATGTGCTCGTTGGTAAATCTTATCCGTATTAATAAAATATATTAAAAATAAAAAATAAACCTCTAAAATCCAGGTCTACATTATGACTGTGTTTGCGCGTAAAGGCAAGTAGGAAGTACTCTATTCATAATATAAAAACGTCAAAAGGAATATACACGAAAACATCAGAGATACGCTAGTACTGAAACACAAGCTTTGCAAAGTCTAAAACACAAATTAAAACATATTATATAAACGTTGACTTAGGCCGGTCTAACAAGTTCATTATTTCCTGGAAGTTTATGTAGGTCACCAAAACATAAATAGTCATCCTCCTTTAATTCACGTTAAGTTATCGACGGAACAAAACTATCTCTCTCTCTCTCTCTCTCTCTCTCTCTCTCATATTGTCAAGGGGCAAATAAAACACAGCGAACCCTGCCACGCTAACTGTGAATTTTTGCAACATCACTTTTGGACTTCACTAAAACCTTAACGCCATCGGTGGCTCCCCTTTTTTTTTGGTGGGGTCGGGGGGGGACCTACTGGGAAAGAGAGCCATCGCAGATGGTAGTGGACTGTGTTTAGGTTAAAGTGACGTCACCTGATATTGCAGAAATTCACGGACAGCGTGGCAGGGTTCGCCTTGGTCTTGTTGCTCCGTTTGCCCCGAGCAGTTGTAGTCTTGAGCGGAATTTTGCCCCCCCCCCCCTAAAATACGCGGAGCAGCCTGAGCACCCAAGTTCAGAAGTGGAGATTCATGGTCGTGGATGCTCAGCGAGGGATTCTCCAGGGGCGCTGTTACCCTCCTAGGGTAGTCTATCATCATTTCATTCCGCTACTATGTTGATGGGGGGGAGGATTTGGGCCTCCAGCCACCTGCACTCACCAGACGAAACGCGGAAGCAGAGCTTCCACTTCACGCCCCGGTATTCTGTGAGGTCGTGGTACCACCCCGGTTTGAGCCGGCCCATACGTGCAACAGCAAAGCTGCCGTGTGGCTCTACCACTGTTAAAGCATTAGTTACTTTATTTTACTTGAGCGCATACTCCTTTAACCATCTTCTGTAAGAAAAAGAGCCAATAATTTTAAGAATTAGATATATTTTTGGCTTAATTTTTTATTTGCCGTATTTAATTTTGACCACGTGGTGAACGTCTGGGGTTATATGACTGGATACGGTAAACTTTTAGCAATGCGATCCATAAGTGTCATCTTTTAAACAAAAAAAAAACATTTTTTTTAAAATCTTATTAAGATAATTCAAATCGAAATACCAAATGTATAATATTTATGAGTTGTACAATTTGTTTTATGATTTGTGAAGTTGTATGATTTGTTTGTCATCGGAACTTAACTTTAAGTACTTAAACCACCATCGATTCGATGCTTACTCGAAATGATTACAAGATCGATACTAAAGCCCACGCTCGGACAATATTTACTCTAGATAATAATGTGGCATGATACCAGTATACCACCCAAGGAAATGTTGCGTCTTACTCAGAAATTTGTTTTGATAAGAACTCAATACATTCGAATATTATTCCGATATATATAATACGATTTTTAACAAAGTGTCTGCTTAGATAACACCATTTTACTTATAGAATATAGGAAAATATATTTATTTTTATTCAATATAGATTACAAGTATTTATATATCTGCCACCGAAGTGCTGTGCGTGCACTGCTGGGCTCCGATTTGTAGAGTCCGAAGAGTACAGAGACCTAGTTACAGCTAAAATGATTCATCCATTTAGACCTCAGAGGTGAGAATGCTCCTTTATTTGGAGTTGGTTGCAGGTACTGCAGTAGCCAGTTACAAACAAGTAGACTGTATGGGCGTTTGTTACTTCACCTAAATAAAAAAAAAACATTAGTAATTACAATTATTCTAATTCAAAAAATTTATATCCGATTTGTGCAGAAGCGAAAAAATATTATTTTAGGAAGCTTTATTTCGGTAACAAAAAGCCGGGGAAAGAGTTTCTTAACCAAAGAATTCTGAAGAGAAAGAAACAGATGAAAACCTGAGTGTGCAAAGTCAGGAATATATGGTGGATGAATTGACATTCATAACCAAGCTCTTTCAATTTTTTCTAAGTGACCAATGATTTGTGTGGTCTGGCGTTATTTTGTTAAAAGACCACCCTTTGCGTTGATAGATTCCGGCCGTTTTCCTCAATTTCTTCTTAATTCTCATTAGTTGTTGGCAGTAGAGGTTCAAATCAATGGTTTTATCCGCTGGTAAAAGCTCATAATAAGCGACGAATTTCAATCCCACCATACATACAGCGTCACCTTGTTAAATGTTACTCCGGGTCATCGATATACATTATGAAACAAAAACCCTGTGGTTTTTGTTAAGTGTGTTATCAGAATCAGTATTCAAGCGTATAGATTTTTTTTTCAAAAAAAAAACACTAAAAAATAATTTTAGTGAAAAAAAAATTAATTTGCAAATTGTATGTGGTTTTATTTCCTCTAACTCACACGACTATCGGTACTGCGGAGTCTTTGACGATCCTCTTACCCCTCGGGCAATGCAGAGATAATAAAACCACAAATAATATGCAAATAATTTTTTTTTTCATTAAAATACATTTTTTATATGTGTTTTTTTTGAAATAAAAATATTTCTATATGCTTGGATACCGATTCTGATAACGCAGTTAACGGGAACCACAGGGTTTTTGTTACATGTTTTATATGTACTACGCACTAGATTTCGCAATCCGAATACTCACTGTGTTAAACTGAACTGTACTGCCATCCGTACACCTGTTATTGTGGCTTCGATATTCATGCAGCGCGGAGCGGCGCTAATAATAATTATATATTGAATTAGCACATATCCAAAATAAACGAAAATAAAAAAAATGTATTCGATTAACAATACAATCCAAATGAACAATTATTTATTTTTAGCGCGTCTATATCAATTGCGCATGCGCGACTCTACTGTTGCCTCCACTCCGGATACAAAGTGGTGCACATTTTTTGTTTGGAATAGCTTCTCTAGTACTTAGTAAATATAACTAAATACTCCAGGTTTTGCTACAGTCTGTGGAGCTCGACTACCTTTTGACCATGATCTTTATCGCATGTACTTGTAGATGATTTACTTTTTATCAAAAGTGATCAATCGTATCAAATATAGTTCTGTTTCATTACAGATTTCTTTCATTGAACTCATGTGGTACCCAAATTTCGAGCTTTTTGGTATAGCTAGACTTTTTAAGTGGATCAAACCTGTTTTGCGGCCCGTAATCAATTCATAGGCTATGTCATAAATACTAACAAGCCGATTTTGCTCCACTTTTTCAAAAATGGCATCGACTTGATCTGTACGAGGGAGACCAGAGCGATCTGCATCTTTGACATCAAAATTCGCCGAATCATAGGGCTTGAATCAATTTTGTGCTACTTTTACTGACACTGCATTAAGGTCGTTAAACGTCACAAATACTTTTCGCGACTTGAGTCGCATTTTTTCCATTTTTTTAATCATAATATTAAAGGTAGGTAACATGACTCTATATACTAATTTCCATAGACCGTGTGTCGAAGTTTGTGTACTGTTGGATCGCATTGCTGTTGAAGTATTAGTGTTGTCGTGCCTTAGCTTTTTTTTTAAATAATTTTGCTGTACTTAACATAATACAATATTTTACATTATAGAAATATGTATAAATATTGCATTATTGTAATAAAACTTCAGAATGTAACGAATTTCTTAGTTCAGTGAAACTGCGAGCATAGCCCTCTCCATAACTCGCTGAGCGACCTGAATCTGAATAAACGCTCGAAATTAATTCGGAATGACTCTGTACTAAAAAGATCCCTAATTTTGGCTGGTGACTAGCACTGCACAGCTTCCTCCATAGTTTCATCCCAGTGATTATCGTTTTCTAAAAGATGCAGAGCTTCACATGCTTCTCTATAAGTTGCGCATTCTTAACCGTTGAAAGTTTTAAGGTCTTTATATCCTGTAAGACCCCGAACGTGGTGCAGCAGCAATCGTAAAAAGAAACATTTAAAATTAGTTACATGGACGGTATACACACGACCAAGAGCATCTGATGACTACACCGAGCCAATTTGCAACAGGCGCGCCTTGAATACGGCGTTTCCACTCCTTCCTAGATGTGTTCCAAGTATAATATCGGGGGACTTCAGAATATAACAACGTTTTTGCAAAGGGGTCGGTTTGAAAAAGTTGAAAGAAGGTTGTTAGTGTAGTTTTTGGCTATGATGCAATTCTTTCTTGGAAATTTCTTTCGGTGAAATATACACGCTCTCCATTTTCTAAGTGCACAGCAAGGTGAATAACTGTTGGGTGCCTTTCGTGTAAAGGGAAGCCAAGGAGACGCCACGCTGCCTCGTTACTGCTGACATAACGCCCTGCTTGAAAGGTCTGTACTTCATTAACGGCATTTGCCTCACCTTCACTCTTGAGATTAAATATTGTTTGGTCGCTTCCTTTATTTATATACTTACAGATATACTTGATTGCGCGGACAGAGCTACATGCTTCTACATTAGTGTGGGCATTAAACATTTTACATAGAATGGGTGAATACGGGACAATCCAGCTGTTATCTATGGTTTCGAACGCTCCAGAGCGAGATTTGATTGTAACTTTCCTGCCACCATCTTCGGGAGCTCTGCGTCTGTATAAGGGGTAGCCATTGTCATTGTGCACTGTTTCTTTTAATAGCTGTTTAGGGAATTTCTTTGTACATTTTCCTTCTTTCATACATGGCGATATTGAATTTCGTGCTCCACATGGACCGTGAATCATATTTCGGACGATGGTATCATACAATTCTTTATCTTACTCAGGATCTGGAATCTCGGCGCTTATTATGTCGTCTATTTGGCTGGGCCGCAACTTCTCTTTAAGCCATATTGGAATGTGGGCATGCGGTAATCCTCTTTTTTTGCCATTCAATTGAATACATGAAGCACTGCACCTCTCCGAAAATTTTCCCTTTGTTAATTACATAAATTAATTTTTGTACTTTTAATCCAAATACCTAGCAACTAAATCGTGTCTGTCAGTACTTTTTTGACCCGGCATTAGCTCCTCGGTTATTTTTTTCCATGTGGGATTGCAAGTAAAAGTAACAAAAAGATCACGTCTTCTGTAAGTTCGTACATAGGCGAATGCGTCTTGTGTGTACTCATGTAGGTAGCGGGGACTGTTAACGAATGATGAGGGCAGGATTACCATTTTACCTAAATCTCTGGGGTTTACATTGGCGTCGCTAGAAACTGCATCTTGTAAATGTATATAATTCTCAACGCGCAGCTTTTTTTGATTTAAAGATATATAACGGAGGATTTAAAGATATATAAGTGTGGATACCTTATGGGCTTATATCATTCATTCCTGTATGTAAGGGTTTGCTGATGGTGATAATTATTAATTATGATGATTTTGAGGAGTATAGTCATCATGATCACTTCACAATTTTGTAATTATTATATAAAAAGAGCAAAGAAACTTAAATTCTGAAATAGTCGATGACATTTATTTTGCGGAAAATATACAAAATATTTCTGAGTCTCCATTAAAGTAAATGTAGATCATCTTAATAATTTCCATAGATGTAATGTTTATATTACTTGCTATTATAATAGACTTAAAAACGCCAACCTGGTTAATTGGGCTATATTCTATATATAATACATTATGTCTGTTCTGTCATGGTAAATATCGATAAGCTTTAAAGATTATATTCTTTCTGGAGTGCCTTCTTTAAATTCTTGCGCAATTGTTTACAAATTTTATTACCCATAAATAATCATTAAGATACAAAAAAACCTGCTCTACGGACCTTAAAAAATATTTATTTTTTATCAATAGATATGCCTTCTAAATAATATATCAATTTCAATTTACAATAATTTTATACTTTAATTTATATCTACAGGCAGTACTCTTGCTGCAGACCTGCTAATTGACAGAAGAGGCTCTGCTCTTAATTCTAATTAAGCTCACTAATTGGCCTGCCCAGAAAGGCGAATATAATATGTAAAGTCAGGTGATGTAAGAAGTTTTACATCAACTTGAAATCAGAACTTGTTGTTTTTTTATAGAGTATGGGTGACAAGTGAACACACAGCCCTCCTGATAGTAAGTGGATGCTGTGACCCATAGACATCTACATTTATCCTCAAATAAGAATGAAAATGCGAATGCGTCACCACCCGTTAGGGCTAAGATAGAATGCCTCGTTCCCAGTAAAAAGGGTTTCCGGTTCTCTAAACTAACCATACGAAACACAGCAGCATTTATCTGCTATATAAGGTCCATGCTTTTACAGAATAGTTGCTATTCTGATTACCCGGTCAAGCTAACCCATTCATGCTACAACCATAATATAGCTGCAACATGGCTCTACCACGTATACATTATATATGATTATGTCTTAAGAGGTAACTTGAAACCGACTCTTCAGTTACTTAGTCCCGGATAGATTGCTAATTTAAAGTTAAAAAGTTAAAGTTAAAGCCTATACAAAATGTAACAAAAATCCTGTGATTCCCGTTAGTTGCGTTATCAGAATCATTATTCAAGCGTCTAGAAATAACTTTTTTCAGAAAACTCGACCATTAAAAATTTATTTAATTAAAATGAAATTTTATTTGCAAATTGTATGGTGTTTTATTATCTAACTGACACGTGCAGCTGTAAAGCGAGGTCTTGAAAATCGTTTTACTCTTTATTGTGTCATTTATTTTATTACTTTTAATAAAAACATATAAAATTTGCAAATTAATATTTATTTAAATTAAATAAAAAAATAAATGGACGACTTTTCAAAAAAAAAAAAGTATTTCTATACGTTTGAATACAGATTCTGATAAGGCACTTAACGTGCAAGGAACCTTTTTCACCGTTACAGTTTGTTACATGTTTGGTTGTGGGGGGCTTTTTTAAATGCGTTACATATTGTATACTTTTGGTCTTCACGTTAATTGCTTTTCGACCCTGTGTGTCACCTGCATCCACCGAGTTACTCCATCTATTAGGGATCACCCTACACTTCTTTGACTGGTACAAGGCTACGAGAATTTGAGAACCTTTCTTCCCCATTGGCTGTTGATTCTTATAGCTTTAGGGCCGGCTCATTACTACCGCAGCTTACTGATCAGTGGGGCTTTTTCTTGTTACATTTGCGGATATCTAGACTATATATATATATATATATATATATATATATATATATATATATATATATATATTTTATATCTAGACTTAAGCTTTCTTATTAGGGTACACTCAATAAGTTAGTAATACTTACGTTTTAACAGCTTCTCTTTCCGCGAACTAGTCATAATACGTCTCTATCGCCGCAAGAGGGTGAAACTTATTTTTTTTTTAATTACATCAGAACAAGAACGCACTTATTACTAGCTTTTCTTCATTAGAAAGTTAACCCTATTTTTACTTTTCCTTAAATCTAATATTTTTAATTTTCTGAAGAAAAAAGCTAGTAATTGGGGAATAATTAAAGTTTTTTGCTCTTCAGTAATTAAAAAAAGAGGTTTGGCTTATTACGGCGTTAGCGACGAATAGTTAAACTGTCGAAAATAATCGTACGTGCCTCACTGAGCAATGGAAAGGATTATCCTTTATAACGTAATATTTATACATATTGCTCTAATGTAGAATGTTGTTGATTAAAACTACTAGATTTTTTACTTTTTGATTATGTGTTTTATAGCAAAATTATTAAAAGAAAAGATAATGCACGACGACACTAATACTTCAACAGCAATACTGAACAATAAAACCACATTTTTAACTCGATACAACAGTGTACAAACTTCGACACACGGTCTATGGAAATAAGTGTATAGAGGCATGTTACCCTTACCTTTAGTAGTACATGAGACATTTTTATGTCACAGTCAATAGAATATTAATAGTAGTATAACGCACAAGTAATCGTTGCACTGTAATTCCTTATAATAATTACTTCACTTGACAGTTGACAGAAACTATTCATTGACAATTTACGTCCTTAAAGTCCTCAATAAAATTACATTAAAGAATGAAACGTGATATGAATGAGACGTTTTCAACTTAATGCAGTTAGCTATAAGGCTTAACTTTATATATTCAATATTAGTTCAATGACAGTAAATTCAATAGCTTATCATACAAACATAACGCCTTCGTAAGTGGTGCCTCCTGTAAAGAAGAAACAATAATGAAGAATCAATAGTCAGGTCCGCACCACAATGGTTTGAAAAGATAAAAGGAAGAATTACAAGAAAATTTCGAGCATTGATCCATTGTTGAACTGCGACGCCTGTTCACTAGATGACAATTTGCACTTCGAGTGTGTCGTTTATTATATTACAGCTTTAATAAATAAACACAACAATGAAGCTTCAAAATGTCTAGAGGTACGAAACACGCGCCGCAGCGCAAGCCTTTTGATGCGTAACTTAGACGGCGGTTACCTAGTGATTTTGTAGCAACAGCTGACTTTTACCAAATTGAATATTGAACACGACTATCAAGCAGGTGACAAACTTTTGGTCTCTTAAACTAGTTAAGGAAGCAGCTTCTTGTTTATTTATAAGCCAAGCAATAATTGCCTTCAAATGCAGCTGTTTTTTATATTTCGGGTCAGATCAGATACTAAATTATATTGAGATAAACCGGTTACACACGTGGCAATTCGTAGTCCCTCAGTATTTGGCTATTAGAGAGGGGAAAACAGATGTTAGTTTACAAGCATCTAATTCAATTTCTCAATGTAACGCTACGTTAACACATCTTGATGTAACTTGCTGCATGTCATATAATGCACAGACGGTTGAACAACTAACTGTATTAAAGACAAGTGGCCTGCCCCGGTTTCGTCTCAGAATGATCTATTAATTTGGTGGTATTTATATGTAATTTAAAACCATATATTTTATCAAATTTTTCGTTTTCTTTTAAACGTCCAGTTTTTCGGGTAAAATATAGTCTAGATCACTCCTAGCATTGCTCTCTTTTCGTCAGTTCAGTTTGTCAAGTTTCAATTCAAGTTCAGCCGTGTAATGTTCAAAAAGTTGAAATATGTAATTAAACTAAGTTTGTATAAAAAGGGTTATTATAATACTATGGAATTTATGGATGATTTTAACCCCTGGGAAGGGTGATTGCTACCAAGCTATTTCTAATTTGTCTTGTGTTGTTAATTGTAAACATGATTGTAAGTCTCGCTGGGTTTCTTGCTGGTTCTTTCCAAAGAGGTTTTTTTGCGAATCAGTGGTAAATGCAAAAAGTGACTTTCAATAAGTATTGTTATAATCTACATTGAATAAAAAAGTTTCTGTTGATTAAAACTAGTTTTTACGGATTTTATCGAGTTTATTTTTGCTTTTAATTACTTTTATTTTTAATTCCCGACGTTTCGGGCGCTTTCCAGCACCCATGGTCATGGGGGACTGAGATGACTCGACGTCACGATGTCATTGTTAAACCCGGAGTACCTTCAGATTTTTTAATTATTGTTTATGGTCCGATCTATGCATAAATAACTGACTATGTCTTGAGTCTTGCAGTGGTATGCTTGGGTTAGTTTTTCTGATTATAGGATCCCAAGCGTGGTAGTAGCCTCTTCTCTATTGAAATTAGGATGTTTTTTAATTTCAATAGCCTCACGTATCATCGTTGGTAGCAATCGGTGTTCTTTCGACGAGGATTTGTGGTCTATCAAATCTGATGTAATGTGTTGGGGTTTTTTCAGAGACCACTTTCACAATCAAACTTGTACACTCCTCCGTTTTGCAGAGGGAAATTAAACTTGACTGATGGTAAAAACTGACTTATCTTCCTCGTCGGCTTAAACTATGTTTTAATGGAAGCACGCTCCAAGATGTAGTCAATCTTGTCAGTGACACCTCTTACATATGGTAGTACAGTGGATTTACGCTTGACTGTGGCCGGCTTCACTAGTTCACTGAGACGCAGGCGCGAGACCCGAAGCTTATAGTATATATATGTAAATAGTATATATATATTGTATATGTAGGAGCTCGGAGGCCAGGTGTATACTGTCACAGATCCCTCGTGCTATCTGAAACAAAGATTTACCCACGGTAACTAACTGTGAAGGATGGTGGTGAGGATCACCGTTTAAGTATCTATCTGTATGGTTCTTTTTTTCCATACAGTGTGGCTCAAGGTGTTATCAGGATTCCGAATTACTAACATATCTAGAAAAGCTAAAGAATCGTTGGCCTCTAACTCCATTGTGAACTAAATTATAGAATTTATAGAGTTAAGATGGTCTAAAAATGCAGTTACTTTATCTAAAGGTAGAATTGTGAATGGCGACACTCAACACGACCATCTTAATCATTGTGAAGATTAATCCTGACAGACTTACAGACAGACAGATATAAATATTTAAAAAGGGTCATATCTTAATGGCACGTAAATAACCTCCTTAAATTAAGAACTAAGAAATTAAGCTTAATAGAATACAGTTCTTTCAATGTTACGGGCAGACATTACAATTTTAATAATATGTTATGTAAATATACATATTATGAAGTCGTACATTCTACACATACTTGTGTTTTTCATGTTTTTTCTAATAGAAGAGGGAAGGAGGGAGAATCAGGAGGGAGAGATACCGCAAACGAGCATACGGTTCACTTGATGTTAAGTGACTACCACAGCCCATGAAGAACCGCAACCAGGGGAATTGCAGGTGCGTTGCCTGCCATTTAGAAAGGAATAAGCTATTTTCTTGAAGGTCCCCAGGTCGTATCGGTTGGGAAAAATTGCCGGTGGTAAATTATTCCACAGAGAGGTCGGATGCGGAAGAAAACTCCTGGTGAAAAGTGGTGGACATTTCATAACATCAGCTAGCTGTAAAGAAAGGTAATTTTGTATAATTTAATATATGAACAAAAAATAACCAGTTTTATATTTTTTGTTTTATCCTTCAGTAAAATTTAAAGAGCTAATATTAAATTAAACAGCTTCATAATATATAAACTTATATTATATATTATAAAGGATTTTTATCGAAGGCGGTTTTTGATACAATTAATGATGTATGTAGTTGATTTCAACTAACTATAATATCTCTATGTGGACTCTATGGGATCATTATTTTATAATTACTTCAACCAGAAGTCATAATATAGACGTATAAAAAGCGGAACAATAAAAGCACCGAACTTAATAATAACGAATACTTGTACCCTGGCTACGATGAAGATGCTTCCTCATTAACCAGAGCCCATAACCGGGCGCTTCACAGGCTTGTTGTTATTAATTTATAGAAAGTCATCGTAGGCCCATTAGCCGAAGTAACCATATTGATCGTTTCGATGATATTTCGAACCGTAGACGAGACCGCTCCTTACTTTTGTGTGTGATTACTCTAATGACCACGTGCTGCTAGTTAGCGATGATCAGCGACCATTATTATGACTTGCTTTGGGCCCCTAACTCAAAGGGTTTCTTCGGGAACTTGTTAGATTTATGGCTTTCACAGCTTTTAATAGTGCAATTATTACCAATAGATACTGCTACTACCTCAATAGACTCGTCTAGTTAGGAGGCGTCGGTGTTTTCCTAACGAAAGCAAACGCGCTATCATTGTTTAGTGAATAATGGAAACACGAAACTGGCGAGCACTCATTAACATCGATCAAGGACTTCCTGTGCCTAAACTGTTTGGTTCGTTCTTATCAGAAACATCTTTTTTATCTAAATGACAATCAGTTAGATTAATTTACAATAGAAATGCAAATTCGTAGTGGGGTTGTGGTCAAGCCATGGCCTATAATAGTTTAAAAAAGTCGACGATCGAGCATTTGATACTTAATGCTCCATATAATCCAATTAACTTGGCTTTACTACTCTATTCGAGATTTTAATAGGTTACGAAACGAATAAATTATGGATGTAACTATCCATTCAATCGTTTTGTGTTAGTGAGAAAATGTTAAATTTTTTGAGTGTA
This sequence comes from Parnassius apollo, assembly GCA_907164705.1. NCBI lineage: Eukaryota > Metazoa > Arthropoda > Insecta > Lepidoptera > Papilionidae > Parnassius > Parnassius apollo. The sequence goes on along the minus strand of CAJQZP010001593.1, from coordinate 6,894,736 downwards.
AGTTTCTACATGTTTACATTGATACAGGAAAGTCTTAATTAAAATTTCTATATGGGTAACTTGCAAACATACATTATATATTTGGTATTGAAAAGTCATACTCCTTTTATTAATATGGATATCATTTAAATCGGAATTTGTTTTAATGGTCACCGTAAAACAAGTCCCATGTCTTAAATAAGTTTCAATGCTTATCACATAATGAAAATCTATATTCAGTGCAATGCATTTATGTACCGTCCTTTAATAGTATCAGATCAGAGTTAGCATGTTCATAAGTGATTGCTTATAGGTTGAATAAAAATTAACGAGACTATTAACAAATCAATGACGCGATTCCAATTAAGTAGCTCTGGTTATTGTGGTGGTTTGCAGTTCGCGCCTCCCTCATAGCTATCATAAAATGAAATCTTGACCGAGAAATATCTCCGTTATAGTACAGACAATCGCTAGCAACGGTAAGCTGATTTCGAGAGTAAATTAATAAGTATTAGTTATTAATATGGCCGTGTGTGAGAGGGTATGAACTAAGAGTTCTTCAGTTGTGAATAATACAGCAATAGATTTTTGCAATATCGCGTGTGTAAACTTTACAGAATTCAGGATTACGTTAGAGTTAATTTGTACATGCATATTTAACTTTTTTGTAGGCCAAATAAGGCAAAATAAAATTTTGTGATATAAAAGACTTCTTTCATTTATGTGTAGTGTTTATTGTCTGAATAACTATGAGAATAGACTAGAATGATTTTCATTCAATATATATTATTACATTATACTTATTGAAACTATTTTTTTATAACTGGTTCGAAAAATACCTCTGTACTGGGAAAAACCAGCAAAAACACAGTGAGAGTTTTTTTTAAACATATTTCACTTTACAATAAGTTTGTTTGTACGGTATTTTAAACAAATTTTAATAGAACCAGCATGGTGGCGATCAGCTCATTCCCAAAGGCTATTTTCATTTATGTATTATTTGATAATATAATATCCCTTGTTTTGTAAAATTTTTCTTTAATAAAACATTTAAACTTGTTTATTGACAAATTTTTATACATTTTCTGGGATTTTGTTCTAAAAGCGTACTAATTTTGTAAAGTCTAGTAACTGGTTTTTGTGTTTTTAAAAATAACAAACTTATGTGTGTTCCTACTGTTTAGAGTATGAACATCTTTATTCTTATCAAAGCTATTTACGTACACACCTTAAATTTTCATATATTTATTACGATGCCAACGTTAACGTGTTTATTTCTTTTAAATTTTCTCTAAGGGATTCTTTACAATATAAGTTATAAAATCGCCCGTATGGCTCTCTTTTGCTCTATTGCGGGAATTGGCGGTTCGTAACGAACTACATTTACTTCATTTTACACAATAAGTTTTACAAACTATGTAAGTCCATTTGAAAATTAAAATGTTGTTAAGTTGACAAACTTGAAGATTAGGATGGAATACCTTGTTATATGTAAAAAAAAAGGTCTTCGGCTGCCTATGGTCAACATATGAAACACAGCAGCATTTTAATGGTGATGTTCTGTGCGAGCGTGATTCTTCACCGGTCATTCTGAACCATTTATACTTTAAGCATAATATGCTGCAAAGTGGCTCTGCCACGTAAATATTAACTTTTTCATAAAAACGTATTGTAATGTTTACTACAACTATCGAAGGTTCTCAACATGTACTAACTATTAAATAAAGTAAATATATAATAAAACTTCCAAAACCCGGCAGATATCGTCCTTCCGGTGTATACCAATTTTCATGGTGATCAGTTAAACAGTAGAAGTCAATGTTCTTTTTATAGCACTGAAGTGACAATAAAACCCACAGTCCACCTGTTGGTAAGTGGCTACTGCATTCCACGGACACCTGCAGCCAACATCATACAAAGCATTGCTTGCAGATGCGTAGTCATCTCTGAGGACTAAGTTGCCTAGCAGCCTGCAATCATGATGTGCCGTAGCGTCATCTCATAGTGAGTTAACTTACAACACAGTTGATAGTATAAAAATATCGAAAAAAAAAAACACATGTGCCTTAATGATGATCGTTAAAACGTAGTTGAAGTTTACAGCATTGTTATATAATATGTTTGGGGATTAACTTGGACTTAACGTTGACCGAAAAGCAAGTAGTATTACAAACATTGTTTTTACATATAACTGCCATTAAGTCGTATCGCGTATATTCTCTATTATGCCACTAATTTCTTAATTTCCGTCGAATACGTTTATTTTAGTTTATTTACTTATTTGAACCGACTTTAAAAAGGAGGAAGTACTCAATTCAACTGTATATTCTTTTTTTGTGTATTACCTCAGAACCTTTTTCTAGGTAAATCGATTTTGATCATTCTTTTTTTATTTGAAACTTGATACTTTTCATGTCGTCCCATATAAATTTGATCAAGATCTAACTAGTAGTTTTTGAGTTATCTTTAATAATGCGTTTTTGATTGACTTTGACTACATTGATGATGTTCTCATTTCATTTATATTGAAGTTAGTTGTAAAAAATATTGCCACTTGTTCTTTCTTAGGGAATGAGATCTAAAGTAGCTGAATATATGATACTAATATCTGTCTCTGAAATTCTGTTAAAAACGCTCATAATGTCATAAAATTTCTACAAATAATTTTATAACAGTCAGTAAGCAGAGCTTTTCGAAAACTATAGATTGTGTAAGTACTTATTATTAATTAAAATATAAAAAAATATTTCAGTTCACGAAATATAGAACTGCAGTATCTCAGGAGAAACGCTTGCCTACGAATTTGTTTTCCTCCCGTTATGAAATTTTGAATAGTTATTTTAAGTGTTATTTACCATGTTCTGGGTGGTGAAATTAGCAGAAGAAAAATGGCATATTAGGATGTATGTATACATATATTACCATGTAGGTCATTATGATTATATTTAGAACGATAGTACTAAAATGGCGGATTTGATTTTGAATTCGCAGTCCGTACCCTACATCGTCGATAAAGACTAGCAGAAAATATAGCAATTTTCCTATTAATATTTGATATATCGTTCTTGTTTCTTTTTATTATTGAAGAAAATTAGAAAAATATTTATAGATTAAGATAAATGTAGAAAAAAAGTCTAGACATGATCAACAATATTCAATAATAAACAATCTACAAATTCGACCATAAACGATTCAGTCATAAAGATTTATAGAAACCTGATGAGATAAAAGCATCTTGATCACTGTAATGACAGAGCCAAAGTATACGTAGTCTACGAAGCCCTAAAATTTGCAAAAAGACAATTGACTCGAGCAGCTGTTCCCAGCTTGTTTGTTGTAATAAACACGACATAATTGTATACCACAAGATTAACAATAGCTCGGATAATTACGTTTAAAAAATATTTCTTGCTTCTATTGAGTACTATTATCAGTTGGTTATATAAACTTGTAAGTACCATTGAAACTTTGGCTATTAAATTTGTTATTATAATTATCTTAATGAAGAATGCGCGTAGTCCAATAAACTACTTTCTTACGAAAACCCTTTTAAAAGTGAAACTTTTGTTATGTCCGCAAGCTTGATAGCATTTCCACATGCTTTTTAATTTGCCTACTTAAGTATCATTGACTTCTCAAACGTTACAAAATTAATTATTAATGAAGAGATTTGTAACATTGATATATAATATAGATATCGCACTAATTTTAATTCAATCCCTATATCAATTTCAGATTAGACGTTAATACCCTTTGGAACAAAAATTTTTATGTCGTTAACTTCAAACTAACTTAATAAATTATGAATTTTACTTTTTATTACATTTTATTATAGATATTTATTTTCATAGGAAGTAAGGCTCAATTTCATCTTGAGTTTCGTCTCGTATTGAGCAATTTACTAGCCTTTTCTGCCGACAAGCAGCGGCAAAAGCAGCAAATATCTTCTGCTTGTTTCAGATTTAAAGAGTAAGAGAGCCAGACTTATACAGCTTTTAAGACATTTCATCTAATTACTGAGTGTACAATACAGTACCGTGCATTTTTAGCATTCTTTCTTTGAACTTGATAACAAGAGTATTTGAGGTGCAGTGGTAATAGAAGTTACACTATTTACCGCCATTAGACAATAAGCTCGTTTATATAAGAAAATAAAAGCTTTATTTTAAAAAATAAATAAAAAAAATTTAAAATGTCATAGAATTCTAGTAAAGTTGTAGTTTAAAAAACTGTCAGTCCAGAACTGCACGTCAGAAGTTAAAAATCTTTTTAGCTTCACAAACATATATATTATATAAATATATATATATATATATATATATATATATATATATATATATATAATATATATATTTGTGAAGCATAATTTTATAAAACATATCTGTATATATGTATCTGAATGTGGTGGTCACACGAGTTCAGAGCTTTTTCCTTATCTCAAAAGTGCCCAAGGACCCTTAAGTTTTCACTTCAAAAATCAACCGAGTGAAACATGATTTACAATTATAAAATTATACTTACGCATATTAACGCGAACAACGAATTAATTTTCTCATATTGAGTGATACTTAATTAAATTTTATAAAGTGGTGTTTTACATTAGAGGTTCCATTAAAACAAGAACGAGTCTAATAAATATTCATGCATTCACTGACAATAAGATGAAAGAAAGCCTCATGATTAGTTAACTACAGCAACTTTTCATTTGTTGGCAGCTACTAACCTGCGTTAGTTATGTTAAGCTTATCACTTTTATCTTAAGAAACACTTCGAATGTACTAATTCGATTAAGCAACGCTATTTAATCCATTAGCAATTGGAATTCGTGAAAAGAAATGTATTATTCTCTACCGCTACTGAACTCTAAGATTAGACCGAAGATAGACCTCATACAAGGATATGCAGGAGGGAGGAGGAGGATATTTGCTAAGTTGCCTCCGTAGTTTTTTTATTTTTTTTTAGTTGTTATTAGTAAGACGCTGCTTACTATACCCTGGTTTGAAGAAGCAAAAGAGGTCTTTCGTTTCTTACGAAAGCCAAAGTCCGATATGGGGTTGTGGATAGACACCGCCACTACCAAGTACTAACCACAACACGGTTATTGATTAAAATATGAGAGATACACCTAGGCAATAAGAGCCGAGCTCAGATGGTTAACGCTCGCTGTAAATAAAACAGAACCCGGGTTGGTTCGATCCCCGCCGGCACCAATGAAATTGTTAATTGCAAGTTTAAGTGCTGATTCACCACGTGCTCGGCGGTGAAGGAAAACATCGTGAGGAAGGGTGCATGTCTGCGGAATAAGAAAAAAAATATTTCGAAGACATGTGAAGTTCGCCAACACGCATTGGGACAGCGTGGCGGACACTTCCTTGCCCTAAAACTCTTTCAGAAATGACGGGAGGCCTGTGCCCAGTGTATAGGCTGCAACTTTTACACCTAGGCATTTATTAAAAAGTTAAAATTGCGGTTTGAAATATCATATATTGACTAATAATTTTATACGTTTCTAGATTTTTTCTGCTTTACACTCAATAGATTGAGATTTTTTAAATTTTATTTTCATAAGGCCATAAACATGATATAATATTTTGCGGCTCGTTTTTTAATGTTCTATTTAATAGATTTCAATTTGGTTTCGGTAAAAACAGGTTTCAAAGGCGGCACCTGTACCCTGTAGATGTAAAGCAAATAGGGAAAAAATGACGTTTAAAAAATCATAAATATTAATAGCGCGCTCCAAACCGTTAAATGGATCTAGGGTGACCATTGTAGTTTTGAAAATTGCATTTTGGGATATAAAGCTTTTTCGTTTTATTTACGATTTCAAGGAATAAAAACATTCAGTTAGAAACATGACAAGGATCCTTACTAATAACATTGGCAAAACACTACAGCCATACACACGCCCTACGGAACTTATAATATATATATATATATATATATATATATATATATATATATATATATATATATATATATATATTACCAGCCAATTACTAAAAGTGTAGAATATATACATTATTCAAGTAGTCCTAAAAACACAAATCCTTAACTTACAATACTTATACCATCACTGGCAATTAAAATCCACTGCTGAACATAGGCCACCCCCAAAGATCGCCTCCTAGGATCTTTATTTGTGATAGTGGTCAGTCTGGGTAAGATCAGGTCTGGGTTGGTGACAGCAGATTCTTTTTGGTTTTAGTAGTTATTAGGAAGACGTTGCTGCCCATCTTCTGATTTGTTTTCCTCGGTCGCCGTTTACGATTCACGGATTAATATGGGGAATATATTCTTACAGCGCCGATGCACGATAAACTTAAACCTGTAATCTAGAGAAAAAAAATTAAACTCAACAATTAAAACTATTTTTGCTAGTCATTAATAACTGTATGAAACTGTATTAAAATTATTTATTTATTAATTCTGTAACTTATTTTTGGTTTTTCACTAAAAACGTTGGTTCTTAAAAGTATGTGTTTGTGTTGTGTGACGTGAAAAAAATAGCCAATACAAATTCAATCACCTTCATCAACATCAAATAAATGCAAAGCTATTTAAAAAATATTTTACAGCATGCAATTTAATACAAAAACCCAATAATGACAAATGTTTGTGAGACCGGTCGTACATGGAAACCTAATATATTTGAATGAGCTATGGCGAAATATTTCGAAGATATGTGAAGTTCGCCAACACGCGCCACTTCTTCAATGGCAGCACGGCCAACACTTCCTTGCCCTAAAACCCTCTCACAAATTAAGGGTACGCCTGTGCCCAGCATTGGAACATATATAGGCTGTAACTTTAACTTTTACCTTTAGCCACCGAAATCTAAATTATATATTTAGATTTCTATGCCTAGCTATGGAGAGCATTATTACTCGAAATTTTTTTCAGAAATAAAATGAGTAACGAAGATAACAGAACAGTAAGCTAAAGTGTAGTAACATTTATGTGATTTAGACAAACATTTGTACTTGTTTCACAATATTTAAAACTTAAATTTAAGCTAAAGTGGCAATGGGCTGACTATAGACCTCCAAGAACCGAAAATGGATGAGGAAAAAGATTCTTGAGTGACAGCCTTGTATTAGGAAGGAAAGTGAAGGGCCGCCACCCACAAGAAGGAGTAACCATCTAGTAAGACATGCACGAAATCGATGAATGTAGGTGGTTCAGAACTGTATTTTGTTGAATTTCTTTAGTGTAGGTCTACGTTTTGAAAATGGTGATGAATTTGATTGAGGCGTCCAAAAATTTATTCTATTAATGGTCACTATACGGAATGCGAGATTTTAGCGTCAATTTTGACAATGTACAGCGCCAAATTCGATTTCACCATGCACACCAAGCCCGCCCACTAAATTAATCAAAACGCCTCTTTTTCTGGCCTGTTTGTTTTTAATCGATATATTTACTTTTTAGACTTGAACCGTTTTCGTTAATTAAGATTTTATTCATAGATTTTTATAATACAACCATACTATCAGCGTAAAATGTATTTTATGTTAGTAATATAGTGCTGCAAATCAAATAAGTTCCTTTTTAACAAATTTAGAATATTTTAATGATATTATTAACTAAACTGTGGCTTTTCGTTTCGAAGAACATTCATTCTAAAAATTTAATTTCAATATCTATATTCAGCAGAGTTTATGTTCAGTTTGTATTAATTTTCCTTTCCTTTTTTATAAAGAAAACGTCGAAAATTTGCATATTATTGTGCCGTAAGGGATTTCTGACGGATTTAAGCAATAACTTACTTTTGGTAATACTTGGCTTAATAAAGTGTCACATTTTTAACATTAATATATGTAGTTAAAATATTTGAAATTTCAAAATATTGTAGATATTTCTACAAATTAAATAAAAAATATTGCTGCTGTTATCTCACTAATCAACGCCGACGTGGGTAGCAAGATTCAAGATAAAGGAAATCGCCAGTGGCACGTTATAATTTCCCGATATAAACAATGCTTCATAGACTAAACTCACGCTTTATGGACAGCTGTCTCTGACCGCAACGACAAAAACTGAGCAGATACGATCAGGTCGAGTTACATTGGCCCACGGCCCGCGATGGCGGTGGACGAAAAAATTCACAGAAAAAATTTAGGTACATCTTTTGCCGCCGCAACGTAAACAACTGTACAAGGCTACTTGTCTATCTGTAAAAGCTCGCCACCATACAGTCCCTTTACTTAATCGTAAAATAACTGCTATTGTACAAATATCTTAGTGCCAGATAATACTTGATTTTCACTTTTAAATCTAGATATATTTTAAGTATATACATATGAAATTTGATTTCCATTGCCACTTCAGTTTACTGATTCTTTGGGCTATTTCGCTTACTCTGATTCTGCTGCAGATAACCTTGTTACGCAGAGAAACTTCGAGCATAACTCTCTCCATAGCTCACCGAGTGACCTTGAGTTTTTTACGCCCCGCAGTGAAGAACCTCATCTCAGATCCATATATAATCACTGGCAGTACGATTGTACATTTATTTTTAAATTTTGAGGTATACGTGACGAGATGTGTTGTAATCTCCCTTGCGAAATTGTAAAACTTAAATAATTCATACACCTGGCTGTAAGACGAAGTTGCAAGGCATTTACTAAATATCTTTATGTGATTTGTAATTTGTTAAAATGATATTACATTTTTATATTATCTGTATCTTTGTTATTTAATTCTCAAATATGGTTATATGTTGTATCCCACGGTTAATGGGCTGGCATGATCACGGTGCAAGGTGTTCAGATTCAAATTATGGATTACTTTGAATTTTATTGGTAACTGGATTACAAGCCGATGGTAACATCCAGTGTTTATGATTTTATTTTTGATTTATTTAATATTCTTTATTGTGCAATAAAGAATATTAAATAAATCAAAAATAAAAACAACTTTACAAAAATTACAAATTATATATAGAAAAAAAGTTAGAAGTTGTTGTTAATATGATTGTTACAATTAAATTCAAATTTTTATTTTAACTTTAATGAACTATCGATCGTCCTAGGAGGAGGAATATATTTTCCAACTTTGGCGGTTTATCAAATCTTATACTAGTAAATGCGGGAGTGATTATGAATACTTTTGTAACTATATATAAGGTTATCTATATAACCAGGATATTGAACAGCTCATCAGAGGCGCTACAAAGACTTAAAAAGTTGAAATATTAAACGAAAGTATTGGAAATGTATCCAAAAACTGGAATTCTTTTTTCGTATACATTTATTGGTTATTCCTTTATGAATCACTTACTTTCCTGTGACGGGTTGCAATATGTGCAAAATATTGTAACTTATCACCTCAAAATAAGTGGTAATGTTTAGAAAATTATTTTTAATTTAATAGTTAACTATTAATAGTCAAAGATTCGTTGTAATCACGGCCGCACTATATTTCTGTTACTGCTATCAAAAATGCGGGAAGCCACGACCCGTCGCAAATAATACGAATCTAATTTCGCCACCGCATTCGATCCGCGAACAATGCTCGTTTCTCTACGGCTTTTAAACATCAATGGGACGGTATTTAGATGATATTTTTTCGCCAAGGTACGTAGGCAATGTTCTATTATTTGCCTTTTGTCGACTTGTGGGCGCGACAGAGCCACAAACATGCCCTGCTGAGCGACCGACAGAATTTTTTTTTTTGCAGAAATTTTGTATTTTATTTCATTTGTTAACATTCAGTACGTTACTTAGAAAAAGTGCGTTTCATAGACCTACGAAAAAAAATTAATAGATGGTACATCGTGATATATCGTCTTGGTTATGTTCGGTGGCTATTATATCGAAGCTCTGTGGGGAATTTCTTTTGATATGGACTGGACCGTGGTCAACCTCAAATAATTTAAACATATTCTGTTTTTTACTGCAAACTTAACCGCGTTTTATTACCAAAACGTTCACCACTTTTTGATTGTTTTTTTCTTTATTTATGCAGATATGTAATATAAAATGGTTTCACTCATTCAAGCACTTTATTAAATGTTAATTTATTTTACACACATTAAAATGGTAACTCAACCACTTCAAGGTTATAGAGAGTCAGATCAATAAAGTTAGAAAGAAGTATACCATTGTGGTCACTAGAAGTAACAACGCACCTGTAGTCTTCTGTTTCGGAAATCTGGTTCAGTTATTCACAGGATGCTACAACAACTTCACATCAGGTGAAGTGTGAGCTCGTTTGTCACTTATTTGGTACATAAACCTATTTTTGTGCTTGGTAATACTGTTGCCAAGCATAAAAATAGGTTTGCAGTGAGTCAGGCTTTCAAGGAGATTTTTTAGGCACACTGTGCTCGCCAGGGGCGTGCACAAAACGTTCCGGAACACGTGCAAGTTCGCACAATGAGAGTTTGCATTTCCGCCCGCCATGCACTTCCTTCACTCCGATTTTACTTTTTATTGGGAACGCTTTTATTACGCGGTCTGGACTCTTTTGTATGATTGTATTGTGACCACGACATTCAGTGAAATAACGCATCGTAGGTTTCGATTTCGTTAATGATATCGATTTATAGTATTTGAAATCGAAATGAGCAGTTTCTCTAAGAATGCTTCCTGTACTTTAAAAACAGCCCGGAATGAAAACGATAATATTATATATTATCGTTTTCATTCCGATAATAATTATTATTATGAAGTTTCGTAAACAAAGACGTATAATTTGTATGTTCTATAAGGCAGATTTTGAGCGGGATCAGTTGAACAAATCTAATCTAAGTCACCGCATTCACACGAAAGATAAGGTTTCCGAAAAGCCACCCGGAGTGGTTTTATCCGCTAAATATTTGCACTTCCATCGAAGGGATTTAAAACAAAAATTTAAACGCCATTATTCTTCCTGAGAAACAATACGAAACAAAAACTAGCACGTATAAGTAGATCAGATAGTACAAAAGGTTTTTTGGGTATAGGATGATAAATTTGTTTTTGTTACCAATTAAAAAAACAAACTGAAAGTAATTCCTATTACTTTTAAAATACGACTTAAAATCACAAAGTTACCATTTATTAAAAGTATGGTACAATACGTAACCTTCTTGTTGTGGTCAACGCTTGATTATTTTTATCTTCACGTATCTATAATGGCGTCAAAACTCATGTCCGATTCTCAGCGTGTTACAGGAAGGTGTGATTGCAGGAGGTCTATGCCCACACAAGTTGACATCTTATTTCAGCTTGAATAAGACATTATCCTGATATATAAATTCTGATATAAAAATGAAAAGCAAATTGTTACTTCCCTAATGTATATCACTACGTAGAACGGACTATTATTTGTTTGAGATGTTCGCTAATACATTGAATCTATTTTGAAAATAGAATATCAATCGTTAGAAATTTTGTGTAGTTTTTGAACTGCTATATAAATTATGTCGTGATCGGAAGCAATCTTTTCGAAACTCGGGTGTGTTTTGAGCAAACGTATCATGATGTGGTTTACCAAGTAATGATCCAATTTTATGGAATAGTTACATTTTTTGTCTTGCCTTTATAGAATAAATTTACTTTAAGAATAAGTTTTATCTTTACGAATTTAAAAGATTTTGTGATAGTACTGCTAAATTAAGTTAATAATTATATTAGTGTAACACACTCGATAACCATGCGGTGGCATTATAAGAACTAACACTACCCCACTATCATCTCGTGGTTTTACATCTACATTTAACCTCGATATAAGAATCAAAATGCAGATGCGTTGTCATCCTTGATGACTAAAATGAATTTCCTCGAATCCAGTAAAACTGGTCTCCGATTCTCTATTCTCACCACACGAAACACAGCATCATTAAGCTACTATTTTACGCTAGTTTTCTGTGAGAGCGTGGTCCTACCCCGGTCGAGCCGACTCATTCATGCTACAACCATAATAGTTGCAGCATGGCTCTATCACGTATAAAATGACAAATGGGTGTCGTAAGAGACGACAGAGGGAAGCTTAAAGAATCATTTTAATAACAGATAAAGAAAAAAAAAACTGTGGTTGCTAACCGCTTACCAATCGTGGCGACTATGGCACATTAATACCACCCCTATGAGGAAATCTATGGGTCTATGATTAGCAGGGAACTTTTAATAGGCTGCAATAATAAATATGCAATATGCAATAAAAAATACGGTAACTCATTATCAATTATTATGGTAGCATGAAGCACAGGTCCACTCTCTATTCCCTCACAATCATCAAATCGTAATCCGACACGGTCAGAGAGAGCTTAGACGCAGTCACAATAATTTACACGTAATTTAGTAGCTTCTAATGTCAAAGTCTTAATTCTTTGAAACATTTTTCTTTGTGCTGTTTGGACAGCTGAAACCAGGTTGTTTTCTGACTACGATATTAGTTTAGTAATAAAATTGTATGATTTATTTATATTTATAACATTTTGAAAGTGAAATAAAAACATTATAAAAGAAAAAAAAAACAGAAAATAATAAGGAAAGTCATAAAGAAAAATAAAAATGAAATCAAAAAAGAGGGAATATAATAAGGCTTATGGTGAAATTTGGTACCTAGTGAAATTTAATAGGTAGTAAGTAATATAAACTGAAGGTAGCCGGGCTAACAATGACATTGGTACGTCAAACATCTCAGTCCCCCCCGTGACCATGGTTGCTGTAAAGCACTTGAAACGTCGGGAATTAAAAATAAGTAAAATCAGTTAAATAAACGCGATAGAATCCGTAAATTTAGTTTTATTCAATATGTAGTGTTCGCGTAAATTTAAGAAATCATTAAGTAATATTTCATCAGATGATCTGATAATAACGTTTCAAAGTTTAACATATGACATACGAAGACAATGGTAACTTGAAACTACTATAAAAAATTGTTCCTTTTATTGTTGTATTCCTTTATCTAAGAATTTATATTTATAAGGTAGTTTTTATAATTGTTTATTTTTTCCCAATTATTAGTTAAATTGCAATTACGATTAATGCATAGCAATCTGATGAAAATGCAGGATAAAATTTTGTCTCCAGCGGCTTACAAATATTCGAAAGGTGCAATATCAATCTGAATAACTCAGCGTCATTATATCAACTGAATTATCCCACAACGCAAATCTTTATTGGAGTGTTAATATTCTAGATAAGCAAATATAGCAATTCTAAACTTAACACCGTAACGTATGAAGTCTGTATTCGATTTCCAGGATATAGTAGATGGATCGCCACCAATCAATTAAATCTGTATTTGCTAAAATGTGTGTATTTTCATAACCTTAATTTATCATTCACCTTTGATACTTCATCTGAGTCTAATTTTGATTTTATATATTTTATATTTACATAAGAACGTTAAAAACAAACAAAATAATTTCTTTCTTTCTATTTCCACCAAAGGAAACACATTTTATAACAGTAGTAGAAAAAAATAAATCGAAGAAATAAATATATTTCATTATATTTTATAAGTTGTAACTGTTTGGTAGTGTTTGTAGTTTTAGTATTTTTATATTATGTTCGGTGGAGTTGTTTGTACGAAAATTATCCCGACGTTGAAATCGGCCGTGACCTTTTTTATTTCAAGCGTCCTAAATTTTTACGTGGTAGAGCCACGCTGCAGTTATAATATGGTTGTAGACGGAAAGACCACGCTCTCGCAGAATACCAGCGTAAAGTAGCAACTTATTCCTGCTGTGTTTCATATGGTGAATCTAGGGAACCGCATATCATTTTTACTAAAGACGAAGCATTCCATCTTAGTCCTCACGGTAGATAACGCACCTGCATTTTGATTTTTAATCGGAGGTGGATGTAGATATATATGGGCCACAGTATCCAATTACTATGGACTGTGAGATCATTAGTCACTACATAAAAACAAAAAATATTTTTGGTCGTACTTTTAAAAGAAATAAAGGTATTTTCTTACTTTTGTATCAAATCGTTTTGTCCCCATAGAAGATTAAAAATCTTAGGAAATTGTGTATAGCAGATATAAGAATATAGTGTATGAAAAATGGTTTTTAATTATAATTAATGGAGTATCGTCTACCTCACAAGTAATAAATATTGTGAAAATACGGATAATAGTATATAATTAATAATGTATGTAGTATGTAGATTGAAATTGCACCAGGCCATATCACTTGTTAACGATATATAATTAAATAAGATGGTGTCCACATTATCTTCATTTGGAATGCATTAAAAATAAATCTGAATAATTTCACTCAATAATTTATTAGGTTTCCCACTACGAATCGCCTAGAGGAATGGTTAAGAAAATATATTGCATCTATTATATTTGCGGGAGAGTAACTCAGTAATATACCAGTTTAATAATCACCTATTAGAAACGTTATCTATCGTTACGCATTCTGTGTTTTTCTCTTCGTTCTATATTTTGAAATGGTTATTAGAATAAGAAGCTGAGATCAATTATTAAGTAATTGAAACACATTGAAGTGAAAGTAGAGTTACGGATTATAACGTGTTCAATTACTGTATGAATAAATTTTATTCGATCTGTGAAAGACGAAACTTATAGGATTCCAGAAAACTTTAAAAAAATACGATTTCAATACGACATTGTTTAGGAAACAACAAATTTTCAATTTAATTAACAAACCAGAAATTACAATTTTGGAGAAGGAAACCATTCTAATCTAACTGAAATTAAATATGGGGCAATTAGTCATATCGTCCGTGGATATCAACCTACCTGCAAAACTTGACATATTTCCTAGCATATACCCCATGAAGAAAAATAACTATAGTGATGTCTCATTGATCGCGAGGCTGAAAACTGGAAGCAGTTATCGAATGGTAACAATAAACCCTTACATTAAGTTAGAGAAGTCACGTCCAATGAAGTCAACGCTCAGTACCCCTTTTTAGCCTAATTCACATCCCCAAAAACTTTCAGCTCGAATTACAAAATTATATCAGTTCCCAGAAGATTGTAATACAGTTGAAGTATGAATAACAAGCTCGTGGTAACTGTTCATGCAGTCATAGCTATGTTTTGCAAGAACCAACGCAGAAGAACCGTAAATCTCTTCGATCACATTCTTAACTTCAAGGCTGTTAGACGGAAAATGAAACTGCAGTCTTCTGTGGATATTACGTTAGTAGTATTATGTTACTTGTCGGCTTGATTCTTCTGTCTGAATTTCTGTCTGGGTAACACCATCATCTTACCTATTTTACGGCAAAATAGCACTTTGCGCACTGCTATGTTTTAGTCTTGAAGTTATAGATAGCAAGTATAACTTTCGGTTGTAACGCATTCCGTCTCAGTCCTCAGAGGTGACAACGCATCTGTAGCCTTTTTATTTGACGTTGGTTGCTTTTCTTTCCGAATTTAGTTTAAAAAATAATATAACAGCATATAGGTAACTAAACAGACAGATCTCTAAATACATGCGCAGAGACGTATGCAACTTTAATACAACTAGTATTGAAGAAGCAATTGAGCGGAATCAAAACTCCATAGTCCTCGTTAGAGATCTGCCTACCAGAAATTTTTATACGTGGTAGAGCCATGCTGCAGTTATATTAGAAGTATAGTTGTAGCACGAATGGGTCGGCTCGACCGGGGAAGGACCACGCTCTTAAAGAATACCAGCGTTAAATAGTATATCTTACAACTGCTGTGTTTCGTATGGTGAGTGTAGAGAACCGGAGACCCTTTTTACTGGAAACAATGCATTCCATCTTAGTTTTTACGGGTGACAACGCATTTGCATTTTGATTTGTAATCGAGGATAGATGTAGATGTCTATGGGACGCAGTAACCGCTTACCATTAGGTGGACTGTGTGCTAGTTTGTCACCCTATCTTATAAAAAAATAAAGAGCCAACTGTTGTAGATTAAAGATAGAATTTCGATTGTAGTAGCATCATTTACGAGACAGAATGAGATTGAGAGGTTCTATGAACCTATGTACACATAAAGCAAGTCTCAACCATTGCAGTGAAGTTTCATCTGATACTAGTTAGATGTAAGTATTACCGAGATTACAGGCCTGTGGCGAAAATAAAGTGACAGCGATGTTTATGGAAGTATGTGAAAAATTTGTACCTAAAGTCTTTTGGAAGCTCTTTAAGTCCTTAATGGTGGCTCTAATGCGGAGGCGTGGGTCAGAAATGCAGTGGTCTTGTTAGTACAAAGACGACAAAGAACTCTAAAAGAACCATAGACCGATTTTCCATTTGAATAAGGTCTACATGCCTTTTCGGTAGCCATTACATAGTGTCTCGTACGCAGAGTTGATCGCGATCCCATAAGGTGATTTCCAAAAAATTTTTAGTATCAGACTATTATAATACGCTAAAGTGGCGAAAAGTCTCGAGTATAGCAGCTTCGAAGGGCTGTGTAAAGATTAATACACCGCCCCACTAAATGGAGTGATGTAGTTTGTTACTCCATCTCGTAAGAGATGCAGGAAGTGCTTTATGGCAATACTTGGGAGAGACTTATGCTCAGCAGTGGACTTGTAATTTTTTTATAGGGTATGTTGACAAACGAGCACACAGTCCACCTGATGGTAAGTGGTTGCTGTGGTCCATAGATATCTACATCTATCTTCGAATACGATTCAAAATGCAGATGCGTTGTCGCCCGTGAGGACTCAGATGGAATGCCTCGTTTCCAGTAAAAAGGGTCTCCGGTTCTCTACACTCAGCATACGAAACACAGCAATATTAAGCTACTATTTGACGCTGGTATTCTGTGAGAGCGTGATCCCTCCCCGGTCGAGCTGACCCATTCGTGACAACTATACTACTAATATAACTGCAGCATGGCTCTACCACGTAACAAAGTATGGTAATGGTGATGATAATGATAATGCATCTGTTCTAAAAAGTTCTTTTAATATCTAAAATAGAATGGCACAGAACCAGATGCAAAATCCAAACCAAAAGCTAGTAAAACTAGAAAAGATAAATCTAAAGGCTTAAGATTTTTAACGATTTGTAAGCATATACTCTCTACAACAACGTTAGAGATTCGTTTCCAGCTGGAGACTTATGGACTGATAATGAAGAAGAAGACGAATAAAGATGTGACTGTGAGAAGACCAAGACATGGGCACCTCCAATTACCTACTTTCTCCACTGCGGTATCTGCGGTTGCTCATGGTAGCAACGTTAAATTTGTGAGGCATTATTACAGGAAGTGGACATTAACAAGCTGATAACTTAAAAGGAGACGGCATTGTTTATACTCTCCTTTTAATTTATTTGTTCTTCAAGTCTGATATTTTAATTCACTGAAAACTTTATTGTAAGATGTGTTTTCTCTACTCTGTTCCAAAAAGAATTGTTAAAGAACTTTGCAGTCTTACACCCGACGCTAGGTAGTTATTATAAAACCTGTATGCTTTATTATTTTGCTACTCTTAAAGTCACTTACAGACCATAACGATAGATTCATTTAAATACACAGCAGCTAGCCTCAGGATAATGTTTATGCTATCGTTAGGTATGAGCCTGGATCTTGTGACATTGCATGATACCTGCTATCAAGTCTCACATTCAAAGCGCATATACCAGTAAGAATATAGTCACTATTTCAATAGAATTAAGGATTTGTAAACGGCAAACTACACTTGGTAAGTGCATAATGCGTGTAATCAGCTCCTGATTGGCTTGAATTAATCGTAGCGCATGCGTGACCGCTACCATCCAACACAGTGTTCACGAGTCCGGCTTTATGAGAAATCGTCAATGACTCTACCCTGAATTAAAAGTAATGGCATAATTAAAACTTACATCGCTAAGCAAAGTAAATGTTTGTTTAGAGATAACTTTTTTTTTAAATGGCCAGTTATTGACATTATTTTAATGATATCAAAATGAAGCGAAATGTTTATATGTATTATGTTTTTTTTTTCATGTTTAATAACGATGGTAGTATCACTATAATTCGTTAATACCATTTAATAGGAGGACACCATTCAAGTTTTTCTCGATATATATAATAAAAACATACGATATATAATAAACCCATTAAAGTAATAGCGGTGGGCGGCAGAAGATTCAATTCGTCACCGTCATTAAATCGATCTTGGCAGTAGTTGCTATCTGTGGACCACCAGTATGAAAGCTTTCGTTCGTTTCGGTGTTAGAGCTCACTGGTCGTAAGATGAGTTGAGACGATTAAACGTTTTTGAGTTTACAGTAAAGGTCAGTTTTAAAATAAAAAATAAAATAAGAATAATTTACAAAATATGATAATTTATTTCAAATATATATGAATCATGAATTTAGGAAACTGCTTTTAAATATAAATTTTCACGCAACTGTGAAACTAACTGTCAAACTAATTGAGCAACAAATCGGAATCGACGTTCTAAACTGTCCGTAGCGTTGACGATTGGTTGCGTGAAGTCCACATCGCTAGCTCTGATTGTCTCATTCGTTATGCGACTACCGTCCATTATCTACTGTTTCTGATTGCTCTCTACACTTAATTATCCACGGTTTACGTTCTGGCGGACACTATTACTTTAATGACAATTATAATCATTATCTTTGGTTACGCTCCATTGAATAATTAAGTCATCGCTGCCGTAATTTTTTGTATTTTACACTATCCATATGTAAATAAATAAAAAACAGCAAATTACACCTGCCATACGGTTTTTGTCATTTTGTTTACTACGAGAACGTATATAATTACCTTGTCAATACTTTTTCTTTGTTATTTATCTTCTCTAAGAGAGGGATACGCATTTGGAGTTTTAACTTTATTGTTAGGTACATTATTTTTATTTTACCGTTATATTATGTTTTTAATAACTCGCTTTCGTGTATATCTGTTCGGATAGAATTTAGTAATTGATTTTACACTAACTTCCCGATGAGCTAGAGAATTGAATTTTTAAATATAACTCAGAATCGAATGACAATGTATGCATATTATACATATTATACATAATTGCTTAATTTATAGAATAATGGTGACAAATGAGAATACAGTTCACTTGATGGTAAGTGGATTGTGTGTGGCCCATAGACACCTACATTTATCTTCGATTTAGTATGAAAATGCAGATACCTTTTCACCCCTGAAGAATAAGACGAAATATGGACGAACTAAAAAAGGTCTACACACTCACAATAAGAAACACAGCACATTAAGCTGCTATTTTTCGCTGGTGTTCTGTGAGATTATTGTTTATAAATTTCACTATGTAATTTGTTAGCCAGGACATTTATTTTTCTAGGACGTAGGACTTTTTCGCCTACGAGTGCGTGCTTAGTGGCAGTGGTCTTACATATTTCTGCTTCTAACGCTAAGCACTGCAGTGTGCACTGCATTATTCGGGTCTGAAGTGTATAGACAAAGCTACTATAATTACAAGCTGTAAGGATTTCCATCTTAGTCCTTATAGGTAATGTCACCTGGCATCTATCGTCTTCTTTGTTTTGTAGGTGGTTGCAGGTATCTATGGACTGCATTAAACTCTTACCATCAAGTAATCTGTAAGTTTCGTTAGTCAGTAAAATTCTATAAAAAAATTAAGCACGATCAGGGCCCAATTTGTATCAGAGGCACCTGAACCAACTTCAGTGGTGACATTTCTATGAATAAATTTCTATTTGCTATTGAATGAAGTATCTAGGAGAACTGTACCATATTTTCTCGATATCCATTTGGCGTGAAAACGCAGACAAGATTTTTTTTAATAATATTCCGCGAGATAGTTTAAAATAACTTGTGATTTTGCCTTTTCTTTGTTGTAAATATTGTAAATTAATTTGTTAGTATATATCTAAACGTTTTTAATGTTTTTTTAAATAAAAGACATTATTAAAATGCGTTATACGTGGTAGAGCCATGCTGCAGTTATAATAGTAGTGTAGTTGTAACACAAATGGGTCGCTCGACCGGGGAAGGACCACGCTCTCACAGAATACCAGCGTAAAATAGTAGTTTAATGCTGCTGTGTTTCGTATGGTGAGTGTAGAGAACCGGAGACCATATTTACTGGAAACGAGGCACTTCATTTCAGTCCTAACGGGGTGACAACGCTTCTGCATTTTGTTTTGTAATCGGGGATAGATGTAGATATCTATGGGCCACAGCAACCACTTACATCGGGTGAACTGAGTGCTCGTTTGTCATCCTATCCTATAAAATAAAATGATAAAAAAATAATAAAGGCGATCTTGTAAATTGCGTGATAAGAAATCATAAACATAGTTCGACGGACTACGGCTCTGCTCATGAACAACACGTCTATTCACTTTGTTGCAAACTACTAATTGTGTAACCACCTGACTTCTTCAGAAGCCAACACTTAATTTAATGCTGGTGGTCATTCATCTGCCATTATTTTTATGTTATTTGATTTTGTTAAAGTTTTTACTATTTAGCCCATATATACTGCGATAGCAATTGTGTATCACAAGCGTGGCGATTGTGAAATACAATGAAATTTCTACTAATTTTGAAAAAGGCTTTTTTCCAGAAAAATTGTCTCTTTAAGAATTTTATGATAATGATTTTATATAATTCAAGGACTTATTGTAAAGGGGAACGAACGAAAAAATTGGTTTCAGTTCAGTAACTATGACTCGTGTCTTACCTCAATTTAAGCAATGGAATAGAAAATTGGTAGCAAAATTGATGCGATCGCAATAATACTGGAATTATCTGTTACTTAGAAAATAAACAATTTTAAATGTCATTGACATTGTGAATAAACAAAATGTGACTACAATAATTTGCGGTTGGGAATACCATAAGCATAATATTACATATCCTTTGAATCATGAAATCGCAAATGCATTGTTGAAAATAAAATGAGAAGGATGACATATAAATTCATAGACAAAATAAAAATTAAGACCTCAGAATAGAGATCCTTATTAATCTAGTAATAATCTTTAAAAAAAACTTTTTTTGTTTTAAGATATTGTCAAACTATTTGATGATGATTTCCTCGAAGACTTTAATTGCTAATGAGACATTAATATTCAAACTGTTTACTTATGCCTACAAAAGGGAACATGTATTTAATGAAAATATTAAATCATTATTTGGACCTATCTTTTACAAACTAATGATATATTTTTTAAATACTGTCATATATATATGGTATATATATATATATATATATATATATATATATATATATATATATATATATATATATTAAAACTAGTTACGCTACGGTGTCGTTTATTTATTTAAGTTCATATACACATTAGATGTATATAGGCGGACTTAATGCCTGAGGCATTATCTACCAGTCTACCTTAGAGTAGTGCAGAGATAAAAGAGGTAGGTGTAATATCAGAAGTGTGTAGCAGCAATTAATATTCACATATATATAAACTCATACATATATAAGCGTATAAATATATACATCGTTCCGTCAGATTGTATGCGCATCGAGATCAACCATAATCCATAATAATCCATATTTTTTGCACCACCACTACACAGCACACTTAATACTTACATACAGATACTTTAATATTCAACTATAAACGATGGCATTTTATTCAGTAATTAAAATATAAGAATTTTATGTTCCGAATCTGTATTGATATTTTACTACCCTTCTGGATTATATATCGGAATATTCGCACATATTATTATGTACGTTGATGTCGTCGTATATTTTTTTTATATTTACTAAACTATTCTGTTTTTTCTGTTATCATTATACATGATCGCTATCGTTTAAAGTTTTCAATAATCTAACAGAAGTAAAAAAGTGAAGTCATTGCTTTTAGTCTATTCATAAACACATTTCACATTTATCTGATGCAAAATTGTTAGCTGAAATATCCAAATAAGCACGAATCGTATTCTTATAAGTAAGCTAATGATGAATTTGTATGTAATAGTACTGAAGTTTATTACGGCTGCGCGATTGCGGAAAAGTCTGAAGGAACGATTAATGAAACATATTTCGTATCTTGATAATCGATTATTTCATCGCAAAAGGCCAGACTTCTGGGCGGTGCTGTTTGTAATGATTGCCTACCAGCAACACGTTAGCGTTTTAATATTCCCTTAAGTGCAGTTTCTGTCTGAGATACTGCTTTCGGTAAACTGAGATGCTATTAGCAAATTTTACCTCGGACTTATAATCACTAAAGTATGAGTTACCTACCAAGGAAATACACCAATTGCAGGTTATTAGTCAGAAGCGTGTATGACACGATTATTTCACGCTAATTTGGTTTTCAAATTACCTTACGTTACAAGTAAGAAAAATTATTCAGTATATATATGATGTAGTGTGTGTAACTGACGAATTGAAGTTTTTTTAGCCTATTAATGCCCTACTGTACGACAAAGTTCTTTTTCCTTTTCCACCTTGAGATATTCTACAACATTATTCTATCCGTCGGTCACCTTTCCTACGAAATTTATTAGATACTCTTATTTTTTAAGGGCAGCTCTGTAATCGTCGTTTATTGATTTTGAACCCTTAATATGCTACACTTTATGATGCGTTGGCAACTACATTAAGTGCAGCCTCAGTCACTGGTCATATTAAGAGAGAATTAGCAGAATGCACATAAGTAACACTTTGTTTGAGACCCATTCTACTAGAAACGAGGCATTTCATCTTACTCGTAGTCCTCGCGGGTGCATTCTTAAACATCTGCATTTTGATTCTTCATTGAATATAAATGTAGATGTCTATGGGCCACAGCATACATTTACCATCAGTTGGACTGTGTGCTCGCTTGTCTACCTTATTCTTAAAAAAAAATTAAATTAAATATTAAATATCTAACTTATGAAATTTTTACTATAAATAAAATTATAGCTTTAGGCTGTTCAATAAACGTTTCAGATGTGTATTATTTACAATATTTTCTATTAAATATAGATATTAATATATTAAAACGAAAAAGACGAAAATGTAATAATTGAAAAAGGTTTGCCTACTGAAAATTCATCACTTCAACATAATTTTTATTAAGAGAATTTTATGTTATTAATTATAAAAATTATTTATCCAATAAATTAAGATTTAAGTAGTTACTTTTGTATGCATTAATAAGTAACTCTCAATATAAATTTGAATTCTCAGTTTATCGCTTTGTAAAGTAATGCAATTGCTGTTAAATCGTGAATAATAATGAAGTTTCTGTACGACAGAGTTGACATTGGACCACCGGAGCAGAAGTGTTTTGATTATGCTTACATCAGCGCGACTACTTCAATGACTTTTCCTGATCTGATGATATTTTTAAAAGTTAATTTAAATTAAAGTTCAGATTAATTGATTTTTTTGCTAATATGTTTTATTGCGATTTTGCACATTGAAAAAAAAGTTTAGAAATCTTTGACACAGCAAAAGAAGAAACAGTGGAAGAATTCCAACTTTTAGTAGTTTCACAACAATAAGTCGGTTCCATTAACAAATAAGTAGTTATTGAGTTGGGACTGTGATACGACGATATTCGTAATGTTGATAAAATGCCGACTCTGAGATGAAAAATGTAGAATTTTTAAAGGAGCTGAACAATGAATAGAAATCTGTCATGCTTACAGAAGCTACCATATCCAGTCTATATTCAATGTATGCAAAATAACCTGATCTTTTATTTAATATTTCTAAAGGTCTATTTGTTAGAAAGTTGTTTATTTTCATTAGTTCCCAGCTGAACACCGGCCTCTGCAGTCAATTTTATATATTATATATTAAAAGTAGCATAAAATAAATGTGTACATAACTTATCTTTTAATACTATTTATTCCTCCAGACATCATCATTACTGTCAATAGATTTGACAGCTGTATAGAAGCTTAACATTGATAAAATGAGCCTGATTGTTAACGCTATTAGATTTCAATTTAATATGGAGCGCATTATGAGAGGTCAGTTACATCACAATACGTCGGTTATCGTCTATAGATAGGTAATTTCTTCCGTTTATTGATAAGTCACAATATTGACTGTCACTCAACACCTGGCTGGGTCGACGAACTTAGTGTCATCACTAAACTTCAATTTTGATATAAATTTCTCAATTAGTAACAAAGCTTACTGGCCTAAATTGATTATCATCATCATCATCATCGCGCAATTAATATTGTCAATGGCTGCATATGGTCTTCATTTTATAATCCAAGATTATGAACAAAGAACTTAATCGAATATTAATTTTCCAGAACCAAGCCATGATTTTATTTTACACGATAAGCGGACTAAGATCCAACTTGCCGTCAAACAAGTACGAATGGTAGACGAGTGTCCGCACAGGCTCGATATATCACGTTGGTACACTTTTTGTGTCGACCGTTCTCTCGACAATTTTTATGCGTTTCAATTCCAATGGAGCCAGTGGCGGTATCGAGCCTAATTATTTGAATAGCTCAGCGCTACGTCCCTTTGAATGAAGCCGATAACGATTAAGACTAGGCGACTGTTAAATCGCTTTTATAATACGTAGAAAAGTGAGGTGAATTGCTACATTAATACAAAGTATACCTAAATAATCAATAAATAAAATGTATAAAAAGGTCTTTTTTAATATAATATATTATATAATAAACTTTTGAGAATATTATAAGACATGAAAAAAGTAATTATGAGGTCTAAATATATTAGAAGGCTCAAAAAGTTTTACCGGTGTAGGTTTGTGTCGCATACCTAAGACTAAAAAGCAGATTTCCAACTTTCAAGATTTTAAAACACACACTTTGGAGCATTATCTACTAAAAAAGAATAATTTATGGAATTTGGACTAAATATTTGGACCCCACAATTAAGTTAAAGTTTTAGGGTCCGCTGTCATCTGAGACAGCAGAATGTGACGATTCGTAATCATCGGGGACATAACTGTTACGTAGTTTTAAATTTTTTGGTAAAAAGTTATGTGAGGTATTTAAGACTAGGCTACCTGCTACTGTTTCCCAATTTATTAAGACCACTAATGTGGTTTATAGCGGACTGACAATTTATGACACCATGAAGCCGACCGATTACTTAAATACTCAATTAATGGATTTTTACTATTAACTGCTATTGTAACATTGTTCGAATCAACATACCTAAAATTAAAGTTTAATTTCCCTATTATATACATAAGACAATTGTTTTTAAATTAGGTAACACAGTAGATATATCATTATCACAAAATTATTGCCCACATGGTAAGTACGAGTAAACAAGATACGGAATACTCATATCTAGGGACTAATCCACATGATTTTTAATCGGTGGATAAGTGTGTTTGCTTTTTAAATATATGTGCTTCGCGAACACTTAAACTTGATTGTTAACCAAAAATAGCTACGTGCTTGTGCCTGTGCCGTCAATGGATTTAGGTCAAACACTTATTGGCGGCAACTGAACACTCGTCGTCAAGGACAACCGCCGACAAGCCTGCACTTGGCTGGCACAACCAGCGAAATTGGTTTCACTTCACGTTTTTACCACTGAGCAATTATGTATTTCAATAACCTTTTTAAAGGATTTTATTACTTATACACTTTTGGACTATTTTGCAATAACTGGCCAAATTCGCAGGGAAGATTCAGAATAAGTAATATAGGCAAATAGTGAATAAAAATGAATTAAAAAAATACCTCGAACATTCTGTCCTTTTTATCATTTAAGTTCAAACTGCGTGGTAAGGATTTTACTGCGAACACACACATTCGTAAGGGTCGATCGATAGGCAAAAACGTTGTTGCCTATAAATCACATTCAATTTGGGGTAATTTTTAATAAAAGTAGAAATATTATTCACTTGTATTTTAAAAAACTACGTAATGCTATATAATTATTTATATATTTGAACTTAAGATTAAAATTAGGCTAGTCTTTGAAAAGTAACCCTGTATATCGTGATAGCCATAGATATTTTTATCCCACGGAATAAACTAATAATTTTTACAAACATGTGAATCCAACTTCGACCAAGAAGTCATTTGACAGATCCAGCTGGGCCAGGCATCGCTTGGGAGATTACGATACCTTCTCGCCACGTATACCTCAAATTTTGAAAGTCAGAGTTCAAAGCGTTCTTCTTATGTGGATGTTTTAATTTATGATTGGAGTACCTATAAAGAATAAGACGGCCGACATAGGGATAAGTAAGTTGAAGTGGCAATGGGCCGGCAGTATAGTCCGATGAAACAGCAACGGAAGTTTTCGATACGAGAACCGGTAGAGAAGTGTATCTAGGACGGCCCTCACTAGAGTGATGACCCTGTAAGAGATGCAGTAAGCAATTGGATGCAGATGTCTGAGGGCTGCGCGTGAAGGAATGTCACAAAACATTCCTAGGGGAAGGCCCATGTTCAGCAGCGAGCTTTAGATGGGCTGCAATAGTGATAATGAAGATAAAACATAAAAAGCTTTAACTTTATTAACCTTTAATGAGTCGGGTCACCAGACATTTTAAATAAATTTTATACCAATATTTTCAGTTTAAAAAAATAATCGGTTGATCGTAGCCGCATCACAGCAGCTGCTGCGTATTGCGCGTGCGACGGTCGCGTGCCCTGCAGACGCACGAGTTGAGCCGAGAATTCACGAACGACGTCTGACGCTAGGCCGCCATGCGCGGACCTTATTGTAAAATTGAGGCGATTTTATATGGAAATACGTGATTAAGCACAAAAAAAATCAGTATATATCCTTTATTCTGTTAAACCACTAGTGCATATTAATTGTTTTTCAATACAACCTCGATTATCTACGAGTACTTAAGAATATAGGCATGACTTTGAGCACTACTGCCAAATTTTTAAATTATAATAACTCTAACGTCGTTCATACTAAATGTTGTCTTTAATAGTTTAAAATTTATAGCCAGCTATTCTGTTCTCCATATGCAATTAAACTAAACGATGCCCTACTTTATAGAAAAATGAATAATATGGATTAACAGGACGTGTAGAAACGTACGCATGCAACCAGCAATTAATGGATTATTTAATGAGCAGGATTCCGCCGACGACAAAACGATTCGCGAATTCACAAGTGTATGAGTTCGCGTTTCCGTCGCATCTAGTCTATCCCGTTTCGTATAGAGCAACAACGAGTTCAAACAATTAATAACCCCGACGGAAATATCCACCCATTATGGCACAAGCTTCCCTTCCATTATCAAAAATTACTATTGCAATTTGATTTCGATGGGCGGGCAAGGTTACGTGATCGCGTTGCTACACGGTTTGTCTTTTTCAAATTAAATGCTACACGTGTTTAGGATCTCCATTTAGGGTATTTCGCGTATGCAATTATTTTTATTTTGCAATGTAATTGGATATAGGACACGTGTTTATAAAGGTGTTCTTTTTATTGTTATATGGTCTAAAACGCGGGTATCCATGTAGATTATAGAAGTTTAAGAGTATAATGGCGGTAAATTAATTGATATTTTAATTGTTTTCTAAAAATTAAGCTGATTTTCAGTAATTTCAATAAACGAAAGATTTCAAACTTAATTTATCTACATTCCAAATACCTATAATCATCTACTACCGAAAGTTTTTCTTAATTAATCAAATACTCCTAGGTCCTAGGTCAAATTATATTGCAAAATCTGACAGAGTAAGATTAAACACCCAGTTTGAATAATTATTGCTATCTTTTATTAAATTACCGTATCTAAATTGAAATCTGCATAGAATCTAATGAGTAGCTTTATTAATTCAGTTGTTTTTAAAAAAAATCTAATTATACTGAAGACAATAAAACTCTTTGTTCTGAGATGTTAGTGGTGTCAACCTTTTGGCTTTTACAGCTTCATCTGTCTCAGAGCTATATAAAAGGCAGTGGTGCTGATGATGATTTGGTTCAATAAACATTGCCATATCACCTGTGGGATGTTTGCGAGTTATATAAGTGCCGTTTGAACAGGGTTGAGTGGACACCGTCTTTGACTGCTTAACTTGTATCGGTCAACGGAACGCGGATGTACGTGAGTATGCAGTGTGAGCGGGTGCGCGTTGCGACCGTCTGCAAGTTCGACCTTGCTGAATATTAAACGAGGCTCAGGCGATCGATTAAGGCGGTAAGTATAAAACTTTGGTGATTGATTTGATTTCATGACAGAATTGTGATGCGTGGCCTACTGTTAACTGTGCATGCTTACTCGCTTGCCCAACTTTGTAAGTAAAGGCGAGTCATTCTGGTTATCCATGGAAAATTCATATGAATTAAAACCATTAATAGTAAGATATATATACCTACTATAGTTATCCTCTGAGTACAAAGTGTCGAAGAATATTCATAACCCCAACTCAGGAGAATCTACGACAACATTGAGAATTAAATAAACGGCTAACACAGTTGCATAACGTACTTGGACATTGTGCGTTTTATTGGTGTCGCTTATACTAATCGTTTGATAATAAGTAATAAATAAAAAAAGGTTTAATTGATACTTTTTAATAAAAACGCGCTTTAGATGAGGGAATGCCGACTGGCATGCAAAAACACCTATGATAGAGGAGTTCATACAACTTTTTAATATTAATGGAGCATGGGATATTTATATTTTAACATGGTAGAGTCACACTTTGGCTATTTAATCATTGCAGCACGTATGGAAATAAGCCGCCCTCTCATAGAATACCAGGCTATAAAAAGCTGCTTAAAGCTCCTTAAAGATGCTGTGTTTCGTATGGTAAGTGCAGATAACCGGAAACTTTTATTTACTAGTATCGAGGCAATAGATCTTAGTTTTCATGGGTGAAAACACATCTATACTTTTATTACTATCGAGGATAGGTCTTTGGGCCACATCATTAACTTACTATTAGATGGAATTTGCGCTCGTTTGTTACCCATATTCTATAAAATATGAAATTATCATAATTATCTCGAAAAGATGATAAAATGAAAGCCTCTAACACCCAATACATGTAATGACGCTAGTCTAGAAAATCTATCTCTTTTCTCTAGGAAGAACTAAAGGTTGAAAGAATCAATCACAGAGTTAGAAAAGCAATTTAAGTGCATAAAAAAGATATTAGGTAAAATTCCTTATTTTTATTGACTTTTTGCTTATTTTTAAATAAAATTTTCACTAAACATAATAATGAAAAAGAATGTGTCACTCTCACTTGCATGTACATAGCTCTTTTGATTTAAATAAATTATGCTTAGATCAAAAATCTTCGTTAGTTAATTTATTAATTTTAAAAATTAAATTAAAAAATTAAAAATTGTCAGGGGGGTGTTAGCTTTGCAACTTCGTAAAACAAAGTCTAGCGGCTAGTAACCCTTTTTTTAAAGGTGCAACTCAGGTAATTACGATTGTACGGATGCTTAACAGTTATCGCAATAAGCTATCAAAAGAACAATAGACAAATACGTTTATTATATAGAAATTATCGTTGCCTTGTTTCCATATAATTTTTTTAAACTAAGTAAATAAATATAAATTTTCTCTTTAAGAAAAACCTTTTTTGTGGTCGAAAGTAGATATAAATAAATACACATGTGTACGTGTACATATGTACACACCACACATACTTATGTAATAAAACAAGTATTAAAAAATTAAAACACGATTTATTAATCAGGTTGAAGGTAGGATATAAATTCTTCTCGCCAAATGAAAGCGGGTTAGTTCTGTTTTCAAATTGTTATTCGTTTAGGCAAGAGTGCTGGCTGAGAAAAAGTTATAATTTTGAAATGATAAATAAAATGATATTTTATAAAAATAACTTTTGTTTATTTGCAGAAACATGTGATTAAATGATGTAGTATTATTTCTGTCACTTTAAAACATTATATAAACACCTAAAAGTATTAGGAATCTTTCTTAGGGTACTAATAAATCTATATACAAGTCTTTGTCTCAACACATTCAGACTATGTTACAAAAACAGATTTAAACTAAACAGGAAAATATTCTTATTACTGGCTTACCTATGGAAGTTTTTCCTTAAACTGTATCTATCGAAATAAAATTAAAATTCTTACTCTAATGACTAGAAAACGCTTACAAATTAAATTAAATCTATATCCTACTGGAAGTAAGGTTAAGTAAGGCAACATTAAGGCACAGCAACATTCAAGTCTTACAGTATTGCTAAATGCTTATGTGGAACAATAAATGATCAACTCAGTCTTTGTAATGCTATTCCATCGACGTATGAAATGCAAGTATGGGTATTCGGTCGTGTTTGGTCTTTCAGCGGAATGCATCGATGTGGTCGTTATAGTCCACCATTATCCCCTCTCATTAGGAATATACTGATTGCGCTTAATTAGAGGTTCTCTCGCAGTCCCTTGCGCTCCAACGCATTGGTCCTTCTTGAGGCGAATACTCGTTTTTTCACAATCAAGACGCCGCTTACTGGCCGCACTTTGATCTCCGTATGCAACGGTATCTATGAAAAAGAAAAATAATTTTAATATAAAATTCAATTTAAGTAAGTTTTAATAAAGTACTCTATTTGCTAGCCTGATTTCCTTGAAAACGCGTCAGTCAACAGATGTTTGTTCAAAGCTTAGCAAATATTGTAACACGTGTGCTTTGCTCGCCGCCCCTCTATTTCCTCTTAAGATTTCTTCTTCCGGTGCAATAAATTAATTGATAGGTGGGTCTTGTTTTTTTTTTGCGAGAACTAATTTAGAAATTTGGATACGGCTACTTGTTTTTGCAAATTGTCCGTGAACCATATGGCGAGTCGTATAAGCTCTTACTGACCGGATACGTCTCGTTGATTTAAAGCATCAATGAAAGGACGATCTGTGCGAAACCTGTTCCCACTTGAAACGAATCAAAGTAATCTCATATAACCACTTGTTATTAGAATACGTAACTTTTTATGTGCAATTTTCTCACTACATACGGGGCGAACCACAAGATAGTTAGAAATTATTTCTGTTCGGATGTTGGAATAAAAGAGTAGAATGCGGGTCCTATCCGACTTATTACACACATTGATTTTTTCTGCAAAACTTTAATGGCGAATAAAGAAAAAAATCTTCTACCTAGCTGTTTGAAGTATGAGTTTTTTTTAAAGCGACATGTTTTAACACCGTCCTTTGTCAATGAGGAGCTTTTGTACTGAGATAATTTAACAATAGATAGATAAAGTCTATGCGACGGTTCAATGCGCGGTCATAATAGTATGTGTTTACATTTTGGCTTCGAATACTGAGGACCCGAATCGCTATTGAAATTGTGCAACATAAAGGCGTATATCTGACTCGCTAGGTAACCGTGTCCAATGCATATCACACAAAAACTTTCGTACCTGAGCTTTTTGAATTCTACTGTTTTTATGTTTTTCATATTCTCATAGTCTTGTGTGAGTTCGTATTGGTTCTTACTTAAAAATATCAGCAATTTTAACCTTGAAAAATAAAAAATTACTCCAATAAAAGCGTCGTGTCAACAAAGACGCGACCTGAATGTAAACATCCATGATAAGAATTTTGGATACTATCAGTTTCGGAACTTAAGTCAACATGTTTCAAGGATTTTTATTACACAAAATTTTACTTCTTTAACTTTATTTGAAAATTAGAAATTCGCAAAGATTAAGAATTTTGTACTATAACATTTGTCATATATATATATATATATATATATATATATATATATATATATATATATATATATATATATATTAATATTTTACGAGTGTTTGAATTTTACGCCATGAGGTTAAATTAAAACATACCTTAAATCATTGTTGCTGCCACCACGATATAACATCAAGAAGCTCTTCATCTTCAGGACTCATTGGTTCATAAGAATCGTAGGCATCGTGGCAATTTGGGCCCGCGGAGCTTTCTGATACTAACGACGGAGCGGGTGAATGAGATTCTTCGGAAGAGGGTGGTGTTTGCGGTCCATTTGGAGTCAGGTTTACTCCTATCTGACTGTCGGAGCAACCTTCTTCACTTTCTTCCAACAGTCGTTTTAAACTTTTGATATATTCTACGGCAAGCCTCAAAGTATCAACTTTGCTAAGTTTTCGCGAAGATCCTCTACCACCTGCTAGGGCTGCCGTCACTGCGGTCGGGATGTGCTGTCTAAGCGCTGCAAATCCATTATTAACTTGTTTCACGCGATTTCTTTCCCGGGCGTTTCTTCGGGCAACAGACGCAGGTTGAGTTGGATACGGCTGGTGGATGTAAGATTTTTTCTTGCATCGGGACGTATCAACTGGAGCAGGAGCAAGTCTTCTAGGTGCAGGTGTTTGTAGTTGCGTAAGCTTCTGATTGACACCGAGATTTTGATAAGCATGTATCGCCGCCATAGGCATCGCGTCAGTAACCTGTCGAGAGTAGGTCAAGAAAAGCGCACGTGTACGTGCCGCGGAGGTCGCCGGTGGATTGGCGGAGGTGGCGCGCACCCCCGACACTAAGTAACGCGGCGCGGCGGCGGTGGGGCGCGTGCCCGGCTCGCGCGCACGCACGGGCCGCTCCCCCCTCCCCTTCCCATTCTGTTCAACGCCACCGCTCAGCTACTTGTTGCGCGCCGATCAAAATACGCCGGCGCTTATTATGCCATAGAGCAAGCGAAGAGCTCGCGCCGCTATTGTTGCACGCTGTTGCGCATAATTATCCTGTCCATTACCTTGTACGGAGGACAAGATCTGCTCTCGCTTCGTCTATTTAGAAGTCGTTAAGCTGAATAGACGCTGTAAACGTATCAGCGATAATATTGCGTTATTAACGTCTCATAGCTTTTGTTTTCTTAATTAGATCTGTAAACTTTTTTCGACGGTGAGGTAAGTTCGTAAAAAGGTTTTAAGTATTAACTCCTATAATATGATTGTCACAATAAATAAAGCGACTGCAGTTTTTTCTCGTTACGTTTATATATAAATTTTAATATGTGTTATATTGGGCGTTACCTGCGAAGGTTGTCGTAATAGGTGCTATCATAATCAAATGATTCCCAGCGCTTATTATCCGCTACCCGTCATAGTAGTTATGCTTTAAGGGCAGGTGCGTTTGGTGCACCGCCTAAAGAGTACTAACCTAGGCTACGGTCGAGGTCTTTTTATTTAAGGTCTAATTAAAGTGTTGGAGTATCGTATTAAGTAGATGTTGTGTATTTTCATAAGATTACTATACATTTTATATTAGGATACATGTAGGTACATGGAGTTATAATTATTTTGATTACTTTGCGATTGCGATTCAAATAATACCTACTTGAGAATGGCGTTTGAAAATATGTATTTTTATTTACGTGTACAGCTCCGCTAAATATAAGCGTGTGGCCCTTTGCGAGCTTTGGCCGGTGGCGGGCGTCAGGTTGAGCGCAGGTGTGACATACGCATGTGCGGCACAGTTCTCGATGTGTCGTTTTTGTGCTACTTCTCAAAGTTACTAAACATAACCGAATCACGAAAGTTAATGCTATGAATATTCCTAATGAAATAATTTATTAGAAACTGATTAAGGGACTTATAGTTATGTTATCGTTTTCCGTTATAAATAACTTTATAAAACGAGAGAGATTTTGCGGTCAGGTATTTCATTTCTGTGATCAAAACTTTTAATTAATAAAAACAGGTAAGGCAAATTAAAGATGTTAGAAATGAGTTTGTTAATATCCGCGTAATAAAATAAATACATTGTTGTATTATCGACGGTGGCATGTCTTTCCTTTCGAAGTGGTGTTAGGAATAGTGGTGCTGGTGCTGCGATTAGTATTAACAGGGATGCCGTTACTACAAACAGCACAGGGAGGTGCTCTTCAAATTTTAACTAGTTTGTAGAGCACCTCATAGACACATCAAGAGATACATTATTTTATTTTATTACATGGAACTTGGTAAATAGATTTTGACCACCTATAATGGATTTCTGTAAAGTAACGCCTAATTCTATTAATTGGGTAAGGTAAATCCTTACGTTTATATTATATTAAGAAGCACTAATAGTTTAAATGTTTTGCCATCAACTGTTTTGGTGAAATACATAATGTTTAGACTAAATGATTTTTTTATTGAATAGATACATCAAGGAACCACGTTCTCGCAGGATACTTCTGTATTTCGTATGGTATATGTAGAGAATAGGAGACCCTTTTGGTAACAAAGCATTTCAACTTTATCTTAGGGGGTGTCCAAATATATTGAATCTGAGATAGATACAGGTGTATATGGACCACAACATCCACTTACTATCAGGTAGAGGGTGGGTTCGTTTGTCTCCCCTTATTAAAAAAAAACCTTTAAAGGCTGTGTTAGCCCAGTGACTAATCGCTACTTTTTATTCGCAACCCAATTACGCTCCTGAGTTACTTTTAGTTCTGAGTACTGAAATACTACAAACTAAGCGCGCAAGAAAACATCTTTAGTTGTGAATAGAAAAATTTTAATGTAATTAGTATTATAAGTTATAAACAATTAATTAATTAACGAGTGTAATGACAACTCTTTGAAAGTCTACTGCTGAATCTAGGTGTACCCCAGTGATCTTGGGGGATATAGTTGCCATGTTTAGCAAGCGGCTTGGCAACAGCAGTATTATATTGTGTTGTTATCAGGAAGATGCTGCTGCCCATCTTCTGTTTGATTTGCTCTCTGTCGACTCTTACAACACTCACGGGACGATGTGTGGAAGTGGATAGCCTTACACTGCCACTACACAGTAAGCAGGGAGCAGTAAGCAGGTTTGTAATATTTAAAAACTAAAAAAGATAATACTAATTTCATAAATAATAGTATAAAGAATACTGTTCCTATTTTCCAATATAGTGCACTCTTAGGCCCTGTTTACATTTTGAGATGTGAGAAATGCGAGTGGCAAGTGCAATTGAAAAATTGGTTTTTTTTGGCAGGCAAACATGACAAGTGCTTAGTGTGGGGCCCTTTCTTCTTCTTGTGACAAATGCGAGTGGCAAGTGCAACTGACAAATGACAGTACTGTCGCATTTTATTTTCACTTTTCACTTATCGCTGCCTGTTCACACGCACTAAGCACTTGTCATTTGTCAGTTGCACTTGCCACTCGCACTTGTCAGATCTCAAAATATAAGCCGGACCTTAGGTAGTCCACCTTTTATTTCTGAGACGGTTTTGAGGGCGTAGAATTGTTCAACGGATGTTCGTGTTTGCGGACTTCAAATATGTATATTCAAATTTTTATTTCTTAGTTTTATTTTACCTTCGAGTACTTAGAAAGATTGTTATTAATAATTTATTTTATCCCTTCGGGGAATAAACCTCTGTTATTTCTTTAAACATAAATTATATATACATATTAAATAATTTCAACCCCTAAATAAACGCAGAGTCGCCATCTGTTTTCTACCCTTAAATGTCGGAACTAAAATCGATACACTATTTTACCACCTTGATTATGTTTCTGTATAACTCGCACAGATGGCATTAATCTTTAAAAAAAAACTGAACAAACGAATTACTATCGTATGTAGGTATTTATATTTTTATAAATACCTATATATATAGATATATCTAGGTTTGTATTATATACAAAACTTAAATAAAATGTTGTGTGAAATTTTCGTAATATTTTGATTTGAGTTAGTCTTCAGTAAAAACTTCTTTTATTTTATTGTAATCTGGAAAGTGTGATCTTTTTTATATTATCTTTATATTGTTTATTTGATTTTTAATTAAGTTAGTCTTAGTGCAGTATTTTATTTTCAAAATAAAACTATAAGAGAGAAGAAGTTATATTCAACA
Organism: Parnassius apollo; assembly: GCA_907164705.1. NCBI lineage: Eukaryota > Metazoa > Arthropoda > Insecta > Lepidoptera > Papilionidae > Parnassius > Parnassius apollo. Next base: position 6,859,135 of record CAJQZP010001593.1, on the reverse strand, counting down.
TATAATTTTAAGAATGAAATAAAATTTCTATATGATTTACGACCAATTTCAAAACGATTTGATTGACACTCAAAAATGATTGTTTCGAATTAAAAAGAAATTAGGCTCTATAGATTTTTTATTAAGTAAATATGAACATCAAATGCTGGCCATAAGATTTCTTTGACTTTTATTGAAATTGATTTTAACACTTCGCCATTCCGAGAAAGGAATTAACTTTATTGATTGAGGCAGTAGTAACCAATTAAGAACCGAAGCGAAATGCCCAAGGTTAGAGTATAATTTTTAACGGCATCTGTAAACTTTCACCATTAATAGTTTTTATTTAATTGTGAAAGATTTTTTAGCAAAGTACATTATAGTGGACACAATATTCAATTTTATAAAAATATATATTTGAGAAAACATAATATACTCGACCATAATATTTGCTTTAGTAATTCGATTACAAAATCAAATTTTGTGGTGGATGATATTATCGTTGATAGTATTTGTATTGTACGATGATAGTATAATTTGGTTATTGTTTCATATTTCATATTAAAATATAGTTATCTTAATGGATCTTGAAATAATCGGGAAATAATCGTTCAGTCACATAAAGTATTTTCTTTGGACCGTCGAAATTATCTTGTCATTCATTGGTTTTATTAAAAATTTAGAACACATTTCGCTCACGCAGAACCTAATGGAGACGAGCTTCAATAAGTTGAATTCATACAGTCATTGTTAACACAGCAGAAAATACATCAATAATAAAATATAAATTGATGTTTAATTTAAAGTTTAATAAATTTTACCTGCATAGCGTTAGCATCGAAAATATTTTGCTTATATCGCAGATACAAGCTTTATTAATGATATGACTGTTCGCAGCGACACAGACAGATTCTGATTGTCATCGAAACAAACATCGACCAACGCTTTCGCCGTTTAAATAACGCGCAGTTCCCTGCAATAACTTCTCTAGGCGTCCGGAGGCCTATCATTTACGAAATAATAATCAAAAATAAAAGGCACGCGTTTGTTTACGGGTACCTATTAGTAATGTTCAGCACAAACATCTCGCACTGGGGTATAATTTTTGCATCTGCTGGCACCGAGGTACGTCGGCGTTGCTGCAATATCGCGGTATATCATATGTGCGCGTACACCACGCGGTATAATTCGTGTTATTTATTAGTAGCCTACGATCGACTAGTAGCAGAACAGACATTCTTAATTCGGGATAACCACGCGACCATAGTTTTCGTGTAAGATCAACGCCGACTAGGGTTTTAATTTGAATCAATAGAGTGTAAAGTGTAAAGCTTAGCGCAAAATTTGCTTAAAAACTTTATTCTGAGATTAATAGTTAAATTGCAATTCTCAGTATCCTTACTCTTACAGATACATAATAAACTAAGGATGATTATAATAAAGCGGCCAAAAGGGTATTTGTAATTTTGTACAAGCAATGTCAATGTTTTTTAAATTATTACTTCACCGCACGTCTATATTTGTTTACGATAATATTGCACATTACAATAAATTTCTTAGGAAGTACAGCACGTAGATGCTCGGCGTTGTAAGCTCAACGGTTGAATTTTATTTCTTCTCTTTGCAAGGAGTTCGCGCGTTATGTGTTGCTAGGTTTATTTTTCCATTTCATTATCGACTTACAGAATATCTATTAATCACTTTAATGGTTAAAGCTTCATCAATTGACTATTTTTAATCTTTCATATTAATATCCTAAAGGTTTAATTTGTAAAAGAACTTTGTGTGTAACCAAAATGCACATAAAAGTATAAAGTAAAATACAGAATAGGACAACGAAACTCAAGGTCGACTCCATGGACAAAGAGGTCTGTTGGTGAACTCTATCTTCGAGAAGCGAACCTACAGAAAGTGGAACTGGTCGAGCCCCGATAATTCGATAAAAATGAGATTGACTTCATTATTAAGACTAGAAATCAACTGTTCAATGATGTATCAGTTATCGCATTGGTAAAAACTCGCAGCGATCACCGAATGGTTAGAGGCATATTGAACTTAAACGTTAAGTAGGCGAGGTCTTATCTCATGAAATAAGTACTCCATACCTCTCGTGTTTTAATCCAAAGTCCCGAAATCTTTTAGATCGAGTTGTAAAACCGTTTTCAGTGCAATGCAGTAGACGATATGAATGACAATCTCGTGGAAACTGTCTATATGGTCGGAGCTAAGTTCTGTAAGACCCGCCACAGAAGAAAACAAAAACTCTCCGATCACGCTCTTAATCTCATTGCTGTTAGACAGGAAATGAAGCTGCAGTCTTCAGCAGATTCGACAGCATACATGCAACTGAACAGACAGAAGATCTCCAAACGCGTGCGGCAGGTCGTACGCAACTTCAATACAGCTCTTATTGAAGAAGCGATCTGGCTGCCAGAGAAAGTCAACTATCAAAGCTATAGACTGAGTGTATCAGCATCGTTGCCGAGCCACCTGGGATTTTGAGTGAGATTATGTAAGTAGCGATCCAAGAGCAAGTCTTAGGTATCAGACACTAATTTGATGATATCCCGGACGTCAGTTTGAGCGAGTTTTGAATGGCTCTCTAGACCTTAAATACGGCAATGGCTCAAGCGAGGATGTAGTTACAGCAAAGCAAAGAAAATTCAGAAACTCTTCAATTGCGTCCTCCATGGCGGCACTACTCTGTAGGCGTGAATCAGAAGTGCGGTGGTCTTGGTCTTCAAGAAAGACGACAATGCTCTGTTAAAGAACTACAGACCAATTTACCTTCTGAGCCGCATCTACGTGTGGTTTCGAGAGTTTATTCATTTGATCATTAAGAATCGTCTCGCAAGCAGACTTGACGATTTCCAGCCTCCCGAATTGACGGTTTTCAAAAAGGCTGTAGTACCATAGACCACATATATACCCTTCGGAAAATTATACAAAAGACCGAAAAGTAAAATCTGACACTTTGGCTTGCGTATGTGGACCATGAGAAAACCTTTGATTCCGTCGAAATTTGGGTGGTACTGCAGTCCCTTCAGCGGTGCCAAGTTGACTGTCGGTATAATAATCCTCTAGACCGAATTTCGGTCACAGCGGCCAGCCTCAACGGAGACTAGCCGTCGGTGCAGGACAGAATTATAGTGCCCAAGTATATGCGCAAGCACAGGTGCACTCTCTGTTCCATTACTCTCATAATTCGTTGGGACGGTAAATCGACACGACCGGAGAGAGATCAAGACCAACGGATTTACTTGCTTTTTGAAGTACGGGGGTGAGACACCGCCAACTTCCGGACTCCGGGCAGCCACTGAGAGTTTTTTGACAGAAAAACTCAATAATTGATTTTTTGGCCTGACCCGGGATTCAAACCCAGGACTTCTTGATCAGCATTCGAAATTCTACAACCACTAGACCAACGAGGCATTCAGTATATCGAAGTGCTGAAGTGTTTGTAGAGTAGGTCTACGATGGCTATCCTAGTACAAAACCAGAGTACGAAACCTTTTCAACTGTAGAGACGTGTAAGGTGGAACTCTTCACCGCTGTATTGGAAGATGTTTTCAAGCTACTGGACTGGAAAGGATACGGTATTAACATCAATGGCGAGTACATTACTCACCTTCAATTTGTCGACGATATAGTCCTTATGGAAGAATCACTGGAAGACCTTAGCACTATGCTCAATGACGTCAATAGTATCTTCTAACGGATAGGTCTTAAGATTAACATAGAAAAACAGCAGTCTTGTGTAATGTTCGTATCACACCGGTACCGATAGTTGTTTGGAGCACTAAGCTTGAAGTTTTTGACGAATATGTTTACCTAGGACAAATAGTCCGGCTAGTTAAGTTCAACTTCGACCGAGAGGTCGATCGACAGACTGGATGGTCGGCTGGGCAGCGTTCGGGAAAATACGACACATCTTTACATCAGGTATACCTCAAAACCTGGAAACAAGATTGTACAATCAATGCGTATTGCCAGTGATGACTTATGGATCTGAGACGTGGTCTTTCACTACCGGCCGTATGAAGATGATCAAGGTTACCTGCTATGCTCACGGTTTCTCTGGGTGATAAATTTTAAAAATGAGGATATCTGCAGTAGAGTCAGAGTGACCAACATCGCCCAACGAATTACTAAGCTTGAGTGGCAATGGGCCGGTCAAATAGCTTAATGAACCGACAACCGATGAGGAAAAAAGTTTCTTGAGTGGCAGTTTCGTACCGGTAAGCGAAGTGTATGGCGACCAGCCACTAGATGGAGTGACGACCTGGTAAGACATGCAGGAAGTCGATGGATGCAGGTGTCTAAGAACCATGCTGTGTGGCATTCTTTCGGGGAGGCCTATGTTCAGCAGTGGATTTATGAAGGGCTGTTATGATGATGATGATGATTAATTAGTTAATTAGTAAAAGACAACAATATTTATGTAGATAAAAGACCATATATAAAAAGAGGAAGAGAGACAAGTAGTATTCCTTAACCTGTTTCGGGAACACTTTTGAGGATTGAGCACTTTTATTGACCGGGTTAAAGATTTCCAAAGTCTTACTTTATGAACAGAAAATGATTTATCATAAAATGTCAAGGAGTGTACAGGACATTGAAGGAAAACAGTTTTTTTGGACTACAAGGAAAAGCTATGACAGGAGCTGAGCAATTTAAAACGCTCTTTTAGATAGGCTTATTCGCAGAGAACTAGAGTTTATGACATGGATTATGCCTAACAGATCAGTAAGCTGAAGTGGCAATGAGCCGGTCATATAGCTGGAAGAACCGATAACTGATGGTGAAGAAAGGTTTTTGAGTGGCAGCCTCATACTTATGAGTGAAGTGTAGTGTGGTTCCTTTTCTGAATGGAATGATGACCTGGTAAGAGATGCAGGAAATCGATAGATGCAGGTGGCTCAGTACCGTACTTTTTGGTATTCCTTGGTGGAGGCTTATGTTCAGCAGTAGAATTGAAGAACTGTAATGATAAAATAATGATAATTCTATTGTACTATAATTTACCGATATCTAGAAGACAAAATAATGATAAAATAAACATGATATATAAACTTAAAAATAAACTACACTAAGACAATATCAGTTATTCGAAGCATTTACACTCAAAATTAATCCAGTCAGACATACCAATTATGAGTTAATTAGCTTCTATAGAAAATCATTATTGTCAGAAAGCTTCAAATTGATTTCTTATTATATAACTTGGCAGTCGATTTGCGGCGGAGACCTTTAAATTAGTAGGTAGGAGACAATTATTATCCATATTTAAGGCGTAAGTCTAATTGGAGACCAAAAGTCGCGCCGCCGGCTAACAATAATTCAGATAACCACGCGCGAGCTTCAATTATTAAACGACAAGAATATAATTTGTAGCATTTCTCTTTAAACAAGTGTACAATATCAATTTAGATATTTTGTGTAATTTAGCCCATAGAGAGCTACAAAATGTATATAAGAAAAAGACTAAATGATTGCAATACGACTCTGTTTGAAAGTTTAAGCACAACGTTGTCGACGCATTTCTTTTTTCTGTTGCAATTTTTACTTACAAAGTACGGTTCATTTACTGTTTCCATCGAAAAGTAATGCAGTAAAGATGAAATTACTGCGATCAGATGTTTTAATGAAGTAAAATGATAAAATTAGTAGTGTAAATAGATTAAAGACTAATTATATACAATATTAGAATGTTACCTATACGAGTATATGTTCTTCATTATCCCATCCTATTGAAAGCCGGAATTTACAAGATTTGATTATACTAACTAAACTAGCTTGCTTGGTTTTTGCAAAGCCGATATCTGCGCGCAGATTAGATATGCTGCTTTTCAACAATCGTTGAGTTTTGGGTTCAACTCCGAATAAATATCTCAAAATTAGTTCGTCACAGCAATGTGTAAATAATGTTGTGCTCTAATGGACTGTTCAATGGTTTATGAATAAGTATATCTAGAATTTTATACAAATTACAGCCAATATTTCTCTCATAAAAAAGTAGAATAAAATATTAAAGACTGCAATTCTATGACATTTAATTTTTATGCTCGTCCATTACAGCCTATAAAAGTGAACTGCTAAACGTAGGCGTCCCCCATAGATTGCCTTATAGGTGGACGTCAACATAGTTGCCATGCATTGCATGCATTGGCAACCTCAGTATTATAACTTTTGATTTGTTATCAGGAAGATGTTTCTGTTTAAGTTTTCCCCTGTTGCCACTTACGGCACCCGTTAGACGATATAGGTTGATGAAAATTCCTACATTGCCTGCTTGATTTTTAAATGTTAAATACATTAAAAAAAATTTTTCAAATCAAGTCAGTTGTTAAGAATTTTATGTAATCAATTTTTAAAACACTTAAGTACTTAAATAGCCTAACGAGAGCTTATTTAATAACAAATCAATAATAAAAGCTCTGTCTAAATAAGTTGTTTCTTACAGGCTAACTAAACCATACCTATTGTTACCTGCTTCCTATTGGCGGCTTATTCACTTTACCGTACCTTTCCGTTCCTCCAATCACAGCAAGACGTTCTAGTTAGCTGCTCATAGATATTTTGCAAACATTCGTAGGCATGTGGCTAGTTTATGAACGCTCGTGAACAAACAAATTCAAACCTTAATAGTCACTTTGCTTATAATTGAGTAAAAAATCTAATATTTAAATAAAAGAGTTCAGATATCATTAATGTGTAATATTTCACACACAAGTATGCACACTTGAGTGACCACTCAAAAATAAAAAATAAACTTAAAATTAGTTCAATAAGTAGGTACCAAAAACTAATTAGACATCATAAAAGAATATTTCCAACAAACTTCAAGTCTAATAAGTATTGATTTTAACCGTGGCTTAAGGTTGAATACTTGCCTTATATTTTTGGACGCCTCGTCAAAGCGCGAGCTTGTCCGGGGTACTCTACCCTCGACATGCCGCTATATGACAATTTTACAATATAAAATTATTAGTTTGTCAAAAAGGTATGTTTTGAAAACTAGACATAAAATTATAAAATCAGCGTATTTTTTTATTAGTTTGTTAAGTTATATTTACAAAAAATTTGTTAAAATTATAAGTACGGCTGTCAGTTAGTCTGTGTACTTGTTTATCTTCACGTTTCAGAAAAATGTAAGCAACGAAATGAAATCTGGGGAACGGAAGTGCTCCCTCCAAAACGAGCCAACCAAACCAAAACGAAGCACTACCTAACTTTTCTTGAATAGCTTCGTCGTTACTTTGAACCCTCATAACTTAGGTTTGGATTACATCAGTTAAACGAAATTCTCAGGATATGATGACAATAGTAGATTTATTAAACATATGAAGTTTCAATAGCATAGCAAGTATACTTTAGATTTTATTGATATCTGAAAACCCCCGATTTCATTACTCACTCATTGATGATCATCAAAATTCTTATTACCTAAAGTCCTAGAAAGCTGAAATTTCTGAAATTTCTGTAAGCTAGTATTAAAACACAAACAACAAAAGATTCTAAAAGTTGAAACCTTTACCTTCAAACCCCTTAAACTGGGGGATATAAGTTTTTATGAGGCTTTCGCGATTTTTGATACTAGAGGTCTGAAAATTGCTATAGGGTCACCTTGTTACTCCTTGTTATAAATTATAATAATAAAATACATATTTCGAGATTTCCAGTAAATCAATATCAACCTTTAAATTAAGGGATGAAAGTTTGTATATGGGTTTTCTCGTACAAAGATAATTTCATGCTAAAGATCTGAAAGTTATACAAGTACACCGACTTCCTATTACAAATTAAAAAATATAAATATTAACTTAAGCAATATTAAATCACAACAGTAAACTGTAATCGAATTTAATCGCCTAAGAGCCAAGTATTGCCTTGATCAATTCCTTATTATAAACAGTAAATCAACAAAGAAAAAAGGCAAAGATAGAGAGTAGGCTATGAAAAAAGGCACCACTTATGTGCAAGAAAAACAACCCGAAAAAAGGAAGAAAAAATAAATATAATAAAAAAGTATTTTGATAAGTATCTTCCAAAAAAAAAAAGTGAAATCCTACGAAAAACAACCAGGCTTGCACTATCATAATGTTATCAGATCTCATGTAGAGCCAAGCTTCTAACCCTACACGACCTAATTCTACAAACCCTAACTTCACAAAATATGTGACTTGGCCTTTTCGCTACCGTCACACGTACGTAAGGTGGAAAATTTACTCACTGTTCAATACTTTTCTGTTATACAACAGTTCGGTAATTTTATAATTTCGCGGTCCCCTCGTTTTTTGGCTCTAGAAAATCGAAAAATCAACTCAGAGTTTTTTTAACCTTCGTTTTTATGACGAATTTATGAAGAAAAGGAAAATATCTCACCTGAAGATTTCGTATAGTTTTATGACTTTAAGTGTGATTATAAACGCACTACTTTGAATATCGAAGTTTATATATATATATATATATATACATGAACACTCACGCCTGTCACCCAGAGGGGTAGGCGGAGACTAAGGACTTCCATTTGCTCTTTTCCCTATATATCTACGCATATATATGCTCGTCGGTTAAGGGTACTTCTAACGTGTCCCCTTTTCAAAATATCGCCAATTTGGTCGATAAACTTTTTTCTAGGGAGTCCCTTCCTGACTCGGCCGTTCACATCTGCCATATAAATTTGCTTTGTCACTCTTTCCTCATTCATTCTTTCTACATGACCAAACCACCGACGCATTCCTTTCTTAATCCTGGTCACAATCATCTTGCATACCACATTTATCTCTTATCATGCAATTTCTCACCCTGTCATTCAGATTCAACCCTAGCATACTCCTTAAAGACCTTAATATATATATATATATATTGGTAATCTACACAAAAAAACGAACATTAAAAAAACATTTGAAAATAACTTTTTTTTGAAAAAATCTATATATGTTTATTTATTAATTTTTAGCGAAGCGAGTTCGGGACTTAGGACATCCCGACCCGGAAAGGTTATGTTAGAAGGAACAAACCTCCTTCTAAATCCTACTTTTCCTAATTCCTAAAAATCATACTTCTGAGTGGTTTGTAAAACAATTACCAGGAAGGAGATGGCGGGGTCTATTAGTTCGCTTCTTTGTAAAAAAATTATCAATAATTATACATGAATGAGTGCATTTGCATGAACATTTAAAGCCCTGAAACCAATATAAGTTTTCATTTTTTTGTTCCTATAATTTTTTCGTAAGTTCGCCGTAAAGATGAAGATTAAAAAAAATCATCGAAATCGGATGATTTTTCGATTTTCTAGAGCCAAAAAACGAGGGGACCGCGATAGTATCAAATTACCAATAGTTCTAGTGAAAAAAAAAAACCTTTAGAAGACTAATGAACTCCATCAAGACACGTTCAGTAAACGTGTGAATTCTTCACTGCACCAGAACTCTTTCGGAAATGAGAAAACGGCCTCTGCCCAGCCGCGAGACGTTTTTAGGTTGTTACTTGTAAGTTTTACTTTAATATTAATGCACATATTTTAAATTAGCATTTCACTCAACTAATTTTTAACATTTGAAATAAAAAATGTACATGTCTGTACAACTAAGTATGTGTTTATGTAATATATTGACTTCTTGTTGCTGCCTTAAACAATTAATATTAAATTTAAAACATCAGTATAAGAGAGAAGTGTTGATAAGTCGGTTGTAGTAAGTACCGGAAAACAATAACTGGATGATGAATGTAAGATCATTAAAACGGCAAGTACTTAATAAATGTTGTTCACACAATTGTGATCAATTTTTCATTACCGATGCTGGCTGCCAATAAATTAAGGTATTCGTAACTTTTTCTTTAGAGCTTTCAGGATTCCTTTGTTGTATTTTATTTGGTCTATATTTAGTCAAAATAAAATTTGAAATAAAGTTATGTCTTTTTAATAGGATTATCACACAACAACTTTTTAAATATTTTCCTATTTGTTTATTTCTAGCATAATATTACTTATTATAACTATTCTGCAGAAAAGAGTAGAGATCTCTATAAATTACAACAACTCCTACAAATTAGTATGAGTACGTTTAATTTATTAATGTTATTGTAATTTATTTATTATTTAATAATTTCACTCCCTCATTGGTCTAGTGGTCGTAAACGCGGTTGTTGATTATAAGGGTCGGTGTTCGAATCCCGGGTGAGGACAAAGTATGTTGTTGGATTTTTCTGCCAAGAAATTCACAGTAGCAGCCTCGAGTCAGGAAGTTGGCCGTGTTTTCATCCTCGTGCCTCTGAAAGCCGTGGGTAGGTCCTCTGTCTGATCTCTCACCGTTCGTGTCAGATTACCGTTCCATGGGACTATGAGAGTAAGGAAATAGAGAGTGAACCTATGGGTGCGCACTGCGCACACACTTGGGTTCTATAATCCAGTCCTGCACAGTTTTAGTATCCATTAAGACTGACCGCCGTGACCTAAATTTCGTTGGATGACATTAATTTATTAATTCATCAGTTTTAATATTGTATTATTTATATTTGTATCATATAACATGATGAACATACATATAAACAAGAAACATAATATACAACAAAATATTTTGGGCTTTACAGCCTAAAATGTTTCGTTGTAAATTCACATACCCTATCAAATATGTATTTCAGTCAATCTAATCTGAACAATAGCATATTTTGTATATTTTCCGATTGGCGTTGTTCAGGGTGAAACCACATTAGATAAAGTTTAAAATATAGCTGATTATACCGATACTACTGAAAAGAGTATAAAAGGGCGAAGGGACTTTTTAATTCTTCATTCTGTTATGTATAACAACTCTTAAATAATATGTGTAGGTAATTAAAAAAAATTAGTTTAATATAATTTAGGTAATGACGGTGTAATGGCGGTGTAAGAGATTCCACTACTCTACGTCATCCCGCGGGTTTCATGAGAGGCGTAGAGCGAAATAAAACAGGATATGGACAGCAGCATCTTCCCGATAATGGGTGCGTTTGGCAGAAAAAAGCGCTAGCAAGCGCTTGTAAGCAAAATGGCGATCGTAAGCGGTAAGCGCTGTCAAATCGTAAGTAGCTATTTTCCTCCAGGACACGATGTTAGTTTTAACCGAGGAACCTAACCTAATTTAAATATATGTTTGTAAAGTATTCATATTAAAAACTTACCTATCATGAATTTTTAATAACATGTATATGTCTATTCATGTCATTATATTACTTAAAACCAATATTGCACAAAACAACTTATAAACTCTATTTCAAAACAAACAAATTAAATAAGCAAAATGGCGGATTGTGTCAGCGCTACTGAAGTAGTAATCGTGTCCTGGCCGAAAACTATTTCAGCGCTTGTAAGCGCTTGCTAGCGCTTTTTTCTGCCAAACGCACCCAATAACTCTAAGTAATAGAAGACACGGCAAGCCATGGCAGTTGCCATGATTTCCATGAAAAATATGCCCGCTGAGGATATCTATGGATAAGGAATCTGGTCTTATTAGACATTTTCTAATAAGAAAAGCTAATTAGATTCTATAGGTTATTAAAAAATGAATAAAATGAAAAACTCCACTTCTAAGTACTATATAAATAAATAAAAATATTCCTTAATAACGTTGTTCTTATAAATTAGTGGTAAAACAATCCTAGAGAATATTAAATATGAACAATGGTACATATGGTAGAGCCACACTGCAGCTATATTATGGTTGTAGCACGAATGGGTCGGCTCGACCGGGGAAGGACCACGCTCTCACGGAATACCAGCGTAAAATAGCAGCTTAACGCTACTATATTTCGTATGGTGAGTGTCGTATTACATGGATACGTCTCCGTTATTAAACCGGAGACCCCTTTTACTGGAAACGAGGCATTCCATTGTCCTCACGGGTGATAAATCATTTGCATTTTGATTCGTAGTCGAGGATAGATATAGAAGGTTATGAGCCACAGTAAATACTTATTATCAGGTGGACTGTGTGCTCGTTTTGTCACCCGTATCCTAAAAATACTCTAAAGTTCTTAAGTAAAAGAATAAAATATCTACCCATCTTGAAGCCGGTGAAAATACCATATAGTATGTGGAAGAATTACAGCCCTGACTTGAGAATGTTCAGTTATTTTACTCTCTTCAGTTCTTTGACGTAGGCTTTTAATTTTTTTAACCATTTTGACCAGAATAAGAAATATTACAATGTTAATGTCGTCAAAATAAGTAAATACATTAAATTATCATTAAATACGTTAACAATAACAATACATTAGATAATACATTCAAAATGTCAGCCCCTAGTTTGTCATCGTTAGGTTGGAATTCTTTCTCCAAATTTATTTAAGATCATGTATGAAGATATATGATCATTTCAATAAAAAAAAATTATTAAGAAAAAAATACGTTATACAGAGTTATAAAATCTCTTCTTGTTTTGATGTCGGCTTAAAAAAGTAAAGTAAAGTAAAGTTACAGCCTATATACGTCCCACTGCTGAGCACAGGCCTCCCCTCATTTATGAGAGGGTTTTTAGGGCGGGGAAGTGTCCGGGTTGGCGAACTTCACATGTCTTAGAAATATTTTTTATCTTATTCCTCAGACATGCAGGTTCCTCACGATGTTTTCCTTCACCGCCGAGCACGTGGTAAATCAGCACTTAAAATTGCAATTAACAATTTCATTGGTGCCGGCGGGGATCGAACCCGGGTTACTCGCGTTCTGTTATATTACAGCGAGCGTTAACCATCTGAGCTACCACGGCTCTTTTTTTTTAATTAAAGTTATTCCGTATTTGCCCTAATATACTTCAACTTGTGAGAACACTTATTAACAATTACAATGTGTTGGGATCGAGATACGAATTCGTTATTTTACGGAACGCTACATCTCATCACTGTTCACACACACCAATTTTTACAATACAATTTATAATATCAATTAAAAAATCATAATATTGGAATTTCTTATACAATATTAAAAATACAGTAAAAACTAAAACTAAAAAAATAAATTATCATACAGTCCTACTTTACTCATATGGTCCTATTCCTCATGGTATCGGGTCAAGAACGCTGCTGGCTGCGTTTCCTTGCTGAATGGCTAATATACTTAGCCTTTGAGCGAGATCTCCTTCTAGATTTGGTTTTATAGGGCAGCAAAGCTTAAGGTACCTTATATTACCCTCATTTATCTTATATATAATAAAATATATAGGATTGTAAAAAAAATTTTAAAATGTAAAAAATCTGATTATATATATATATATATATATATATATATATATATATATATATATATATATATATATATATATGTGTGTGTGTGTGTGGTGTGTGTGTGTGTGTGTGTGAGAGCGCGCACGCGCGCGCGCGTGTGTATGTGTAAGTGGATGTAACACGCAATCGACGGATTCAACACGGCTGGGCAGCGTTCGGGAGATTACGACACATGTTCTCATCAGGCTTACCACAAAACAACCAGTGCGTGTAGCCAGTGATGACTTCTGGATCTGAGATGTGATACTTAACTGCTGGTCGTATGAGGAAGCTCAAGTTCACTCAGCGAGCTATGGAGAGTGGATATGCTCGGAGTTACTCTGCGCGATAGACTTAAAAATGAGGATATCCGCAGTAAAACCAGAGAAACCGACATAGTCAAATGGAGTAGAAAGCCATTGCCACGGGCCGGCCATATAGCTCGAAGAACCGACAACCGATGGAGAAATAGTTTTTGATTGGCTCGGGGTTTATTTGCGTGATAGACTTAAAAACTAGGATATCTGCAGTATAACCAGAGTAACCGACATAGCCAAAAAAAAGTAAATTAGATGGGGTGACGACCTGAGCTAAGAACGTGTAGAAAGTCGATGGATGTAGGGCAGGGAGGCCTATGTGCAGCAGAGGATTTGTGAAGGGCTGTAATGATGATGAACATACATTATACTCACAAAATAAATACTAAACGTACTTCCGTCCGAAAGTGTCTGATTTAGGCTCAAGTCGCTCCTAAAGAAGTTCTTGTTCGGAAAACAAAACAAATTATCGATTTTAGAATACGGATCATCCGAAATGCAACAGCAAGGAAAGATATAGGAAAATAAATGCGTGTCTCTGTATAAGTAGCGACTGACACTTACGACTTCCTGTTATGTACATATGTATATAATTGACCTATATTTTATTAAGTCTTGGGAAGTAGACAACTTCTAGTTATACTAGTATAGAGATGTCGCCACGGGCGTAAGCGACCGAGAGGCATCATTAAAGAAAGATAAAAATAATACTCGGAACTAGTTTTATATTCACACGAAGTTAAAACTTCATTCTTATTCCATTCACTAATGTAATTAAGCTTCCGAATTCGTGTTACTATGAAATAGGCACTGTGACTTTTACTTTTGTATAAAAAAAACAAAAGAGGACCGTGAATTGTCACGTAGTAATAATTTGAACGTCATTATGTTGAACGTGTGATAATCTGTGTTGAGTTGGCGCCAGATTTTTATTGTCTTAGCGGGTGCTGTGGGACTAAACTTATGAACGTGAACGTGATGAGGCTCTTAAGTATACAAGAACTTAGGGAAAACTTATTATAATCATATTTCAATAGTTTTTGGTTATTATTAAGTATATAAGAATATTCATTTCGTAATTAACAATGGAAAAATCTTGTATTCATCAAACCGTAATGAAGTCGCACTCAGATTTGAGAGGACTTGTCATAATTGACGGCTCCGTGACGCAGTGAATTAGCAATGACACCCGCCGCTGAGGGCCGCGGGTTCGAATCCCGCACGGAACAAGTATTTGTATGGTCTACGAATAATTTACCTTTGGGTCTAGATGTTTGTCCATGGGAAATTTATGTATGTACCAATGCCTCCACGATGTAGGAGAGAGATTTTTTTTAACGAGAGAATATAATCATATTCAATCAATCAGCATGATAATCGCAGTTATAGAAGATGTTTTTTTAACACTTTTGTTACTGCTTTCGGTCGCTGGGTATTTTGTTACCAACATGATAATCCACCAAGCTTTTTGGTGATACTCTTAAACAAATTTTAAGATAGTTACGAAATGAGATGATGATATTGAAATAAATATAGGGACTTTTTACGGGGAGATGCTGCGTATATTGTTATAGTTGAATGTCGACCGGGGGAAGTAATGCTGCTGTATTTCGTATGGTGAGTGTAGAGAACCGGAGACCGGAGAACCGGGATATAAAATATATACATAGAATTAGATGTCGTACCAATTAATTTTCGAAGCCATTATATGTGGATAATGCTTAAAGTTTTTTTTTAAATCTAATACGGACGAAAATGAGGTCCTGCTCATACCTTTATTATTTGAAGTCCCAGTAACTTTCTTTGCAGTGGTTAAAGTAAAAAACGACTTATTGAATAAAAATTATTCTATTCTATGCATCGAATTGAGTAGGTCAGTGTTTGAAAATAAAAATAGTTTTTCATTGACATTGTGTGTTCACTATACCTTTACACTCTATTATATTCATATATACTTGAGTCAAACAATACGGTACTGTAATTGTTTCAAAGTGATTTATCCCCAATTAATTTGTATTAATATTTTTGTAACCAAGAGTAAGAACGATAGTAATGAAAAATCATATAAAAACTAAAACTCTAAAGCAAAATTATTAAACGTTTAAATATAGCTGTTAAATTACAGAAACGCTTTAATTGATATCAGTTATTGGTTCAGTAATTGGTCCTAATAAAGTACAATGAGTCACAAATGGACAGTACACTAAAGATCGACAACAATAAGAGTCCACGTGGATTCATTCAGTTATTCAACGAAAAGAATTCTAATTAGAAGATATTATTGCCTCTTATAACATTATTTTTCTTCTGTTGATGTGAAAAGGCATGGTCAATACTGTTTCGATTTTTTTTAATCCTTAAACTTTTGTTCAAATAAGTGGCTAGGGAAAAAGTTATGAAAAAATTATATGTAGAAAGAAGTTTAAAACTCCACTCCTCTTGCCCCTTAAATAAAATAACCATAAAACTAATTAGCGATCTAAAACTTTACGATGCCGTAAATAAATAAAATGTATTCTAAAATCCTTAGTTCACATAACTTTTGTCGAATGGTTTTTGTTTTAAAATTGATGAAGACGTTCTCTCTAATTAAATCTTTAAAAGAGTTTAGAACGAACCACACATCAATATGAATGAAGAAATAAATCAATAAAATCCCTTAGCGAATACAATAATGAACATAGAATATTATAAAGTAATTATAGTATTCTATGATAATGAAATACTTTTACACTACTTAATATATAGATCGTTTGAATATATGAAGCAAATATTAACTTACTTATGCAATGCTCTAACTAAATAAGCTAACCTAAATTTATTTACTAATAGTTTTGTTGAAAAACACATATTTAAACAAACACTATTTAAAGAATTATATCTACATATTGTTTTATTTCGATAGGTTGTAAGTACGTATCGCTTAAGATTATTTCAATGTAGCAACATCTAAGAGAACGGGCAAAAAATTAAATCGGATTCCTCTTAAAAACGCATTGATGAAATGCCGATCAATTAACATGATGTCTCGGTAGGGTGCCCATCCTACAAACGATGTATAAATAACGCGTTTCCCTCAATTACGATTCGGATGGATTATGCGGTAAAAACCGATTTACCGCTTATGGGGAACACCCCGTGAGTCCGTCTACAAACAGCGGGGTACACTTGGCCACTAGCGTAAATATTCTGTGTTTTCATTAAAATTATATTTTACAGCAGCCTAGCTTTAATGCATTCTCATTATATATACTTTATGCAAGACTTGTAAGTCACTGGAAAAAGTATTTTCTCTGATAGGAACAGTTAACATAATGATATTTTATTGATATTTTGGCTGGTTTCGACCACAATTTTACATTCAAACTGCTACTATAGGATAATAGTTTGTGGAATATAAACTTGCTTAAAGCATGAAGGTAAGGTAACAATGGATTTTTATTATCATCTCTGATTCATTGCTAGGCCTTAGCGATATCGATGGAGATTAATTTCGATGTTACTAAGAGATTCTAGGACAATCATAATATATCAAGACCCATTTATTTTTTAATAAACCCATAGGGTAAATACTATAGGGTACTGTTATGGGATGTTGCCAACCCCCTATTAAAAAGCGTGACGGCCTGAGGTGGTGGCTTAGGGTATGCAAAGAAATTTGGGGTGAAGACTTTTGTACTCTTATGTTAAGTTGTGGAATTACAATACAAAAATTATGATGATACCCAGGTGTTTTAATGATGAGTATAAAACAGTCGAGCTTAGATGAAACAATTCTTTATTTTTTTATAATTGCCTTTTTATTTTAAATATTTAATACCTATTTATTTCTATTCCGTGAAATAAATTAGTGTTATGTTTTAAAACACATCTAGTGTATTGTGTATAGTGTGTATAGCGGTACCTTTTTATCGTATAAAACTTGGTGTTCTCTGTAAAATGTATCAGGACTTCGCTCAGGATCAGCTCTTAAGCCTTTATCAAACTCAAGTTTGGTAGGTAAGTGTAGTATGTTATCGATATTAATATTCTCATAAATGATTCGAATTCTTGATACTCTTTATTTTTAGATGTAAGAGAGAAAAAAATCGTTTGTCTTGCGTCTACACGTTGTTAATCATATGAGCATATATAAGAGTCGCACACTTTGGTTCTCCATCTTCTTTTCCATCAAACGATTAGATGTGCGATTGGATATCATTTTAACATTGTTTTTGTGTCTCGAACGAGTACATAGTGTTTCGATTCATTGTTTCTATGTGCACAGAGATTAATTGTATTTTTTTACCTATATCTTCTCTGACCACTATATTTTGGAACTTTCCAAAGCAAAATTGAACTAGCATGTTCTAGATTAACGTACTTACTATGGATCCGTATAGAGTGGTAACGTATGTTATCACTTAACAATAGAAAGGTCCAATTAAGTGCCGTTGTAATAGGCCGTAAACATTTTCAATAACTATACATTGTCGAAAAAACTATGATACGACTCATGAAACATGACAATAATATTTTGGCCCGACCTCATTAAGCCTTATGATCAGCAGTTATGCTTGCTACAACTAGACCGAATAGGCAGTCAATGTAAATTCCAAGCAAATCCTAATCATACATAATCAATTTAAAAAACTTAATAGAAATGCTTTTGTATTACTTATTACCAATACTAAACCAATAATACCAATGCTCTATAGATATTAAACCTGTTATATTTATCTGAAGTGACTTTAGTTTCGCTAGATTAAATGGTCACCATTAAAAGGCCAACGTTTAATCAGTGTTAAATCCCAAAGTGTTTATATCCAAGTGCAATTAAAAAGCATTCCTCAACTAAATATAATAAGACCGCTGGACGACGCAATCACCTTGTTGCCAAATCAATTCCTCTTAATACATATTTCAGTCATTGATTTTTTTGTATTCCTTGGCCCTAAGATTTATAATAAATTGCATCAGAAATTATTCCTACTCTCATTAAATTATTTAAAATTTAAATGCTCTTTTAAATTATGGTTTATAATACCTTGAAAGAAAATTTGTATTTCGACCCTACTTTCAGGGACGAAGGTGCCATATTGCCTCCTGATTCGTTGACTTATTAATTTTGTACGCATAAATAAATTTCTAGCTCTATTGATTTTAATCGTTAAAAGTATATGTCATGATGCATTTTAAGGTACATTAATTTCGACCATAGCATGATAAAAATAGTATACGCACAACGGGAGGAAAGTACCTATGACATCGCCAACCGCGTTCTTATCAACCTCGCCTTCAGCTCGGGTGACAATACCACGCGGGTTCTTATTATGTTTTCCTCCCTCGGTGCGTTACATACTATCAAATCAATCATGCAATGGAACTGAAGGTTTTCTTAATATTCTGAAATAAACCTTCTATCGTATTCTTCATATATTCACAATATTCACTTAAAAAAGTTTTTCTATTTTATTTGATAAACACTATCCGTATTATCTGAAAATATAAGTTTCAGTTTCTGCGCGACACGCATGACAGATAGCTTCATTCATCGGTGACTCTTGCTCTCTATACCTTTTCACCGTTCCGGTCAACTCACATACACACTCATACACACACACACACGCACACACACACACACACGCGCGCGCGCGCACACACACACGCGCGCACACACACACGCGCGCACACACACACACACACACACACACACACACACACACACACACACACACACACACACACACACACACACGCACACACACACACACAAGCAAGCCCGCGAGCGCGCACGCACTCATAAATTATTTTTGTAATAATAACTATTAAGTTTAGTGTTAAGACATTATCGTGGCTTTGTGGTGAGAAATAAACAAATTTTCAGTTAGTTATTTTTTTGAAGCGCAAATAATAATATCAATATCTTACAATTAAGCTATTATTATTTTAAAAAGATTGCATTTTATAAACCTTTCGGCCTCATGAACCTTAATTCTTAGCTACGAGTAAAGTCGTCAGAATGTTAATTGCTCTTGGATATTTCCATAAAATAAAGTATCTTAATATGTACATTGAGATGGCATATCAAATTAATTAATGACAAAATCGTTTTAGCATTAAGTTCTAGGGTTTATTCGAACTTATATAGATAAAAATATACACTCGAATATGCTTAGCTCTTTTTCTTTCAGAGCTTAACAAATGAGAAGATCGGGTTGTGTAGCTAACGGAATAAAATGGCAATAAAATTACCAGAGTGCTTAGTGGGTATGCTTACCATTACTCGAATGTAAAATATCTACACTTAATAAACAAGAATATTTTATATACAAACCAGACAAGCAGCATACTGGAGTCCAGTTCCAAAATAATCGCTTGCAGGAATTTAAATAAAGTGTCAATTAGAATGTGTGCATGCGCCGGCATTATTGTAATGTCTTTATGCTATAATCTGGACTACATGATACCTCCGACGTTTGTATTTTGCCTGTGTAACTTAATCGATCTTCAAATTCCCTCTATTTGTTTATTTTTTCGTTTTATAAATAAAAAACCTTTTATTACAAAGAAATTGCATAATCACATAATATTAGTCTCTAAGTAGAAGATTTTAACAAGATTAATAACAGTAACAGGATCGTTGTTTCATAGTATAATTGTGGACTGCAAAAAGGTTTGCATGCCATGGCATTATTTAAATATGTAAAGTTTTACTTTATATAACATGATACGAGGCATTTATATTTTGTCTGTGTAACTTAATTGTTTTTCAATAAAAAGCTTTTTATTTATTGAATAACATACAATTTCTATAATCACTCTTAAATTACTCTATGACTAGCAGATATTAATAAGAGGATTGTTTTTACAGATCGTACTAGGAATTTTTAATGAAAGTTTTAAAAGCAGACTCAAATTATGTTTGTCTTCTCTACAAGGCAGTATTTTTCGGTATAGGCAATAAAAAATTCTTGCATATCACAAACTTTAATAATAACCGAAAGTTAAACATTATTCCAAAGCTGCGTGTGGCACGGGGCAAACACCTACTTTTGAAACATGAAACAATAAATCAAAGTACAAAAAATACGTGTTACCACGGTCTGGTGTTTACGCAGACGTACTGACATTGTCGTGAGACCTAAAAGCACAAAACTTGAAACATTTAAGGGGAAGGCTGCAACTATATAAGGGTCACACACAATCACGGCCACCGTATTAAACAGTTACAGCATCAAGATCGGAGCAATTAATTGATGTTTTTCTAATTGCTTCCATTTCCTGTTTATGAAGCACATCCAGTTGATTAATTTTTATAATGTAAACCAGAGCGGTAGAAATCTCTTGCACAACAGAACTTCAGCTTAAGAAGTTCATGTTGTAATAAATATTTCGCTTTCCTCATTACCCTACCTCCCAAACCGAGGACGCCGCATGCAAAAACAGTAAATGACATTGTCCAATATGCGAGCAACGAATTCACTTAGTAAATTGAGAAATAAAGGTAGTTTTTACTTCCCGAAAAGTGCTCTAATTGATATTTTATTCAACGCTATTGCTCTCTGGGTGGCGAGGTATAAAAATATCAATAATGAATATGACACCAACGATGCCGTGGCCCGCTTTTGTTTATGCGGAAATAAATTTAAGGCTTAACCGGTTTTTTATTACTTTTGACGCGTTTGTTGATTGTGAAAATTTAATAATATTGACGTTACTGATAAGAAAACTGGATATATAAAGTTAACTTTTTTATCAAAATAAAATAAATTTGTGTCCAACTATTTTAACAATAGTAGTTTTATTAGATAGTAGAGCTCTTTTTTTACCCTAGAGTTCGTCTGGGTTGCCACCATCTTCTTACCTATGCTTCGAAATTGGCAGTCAGTATTTTTTACTGACTTTATT
The DNA here is from genome assembly GCA_907164705.1 of Parnassius apollo. NCBI lineage: Eukaryota > Metazoa > Arthropoda > Insecta > Lepidoptera > Papilionidae > Parnassius > Parnassius apollo. The sequence continues at coordinate 6,837,707 of CAJQZP010001593.1, read as the reverse complement.
TTTATATTACCTTACAGGCTACACTAGGTAAAACTTCCTTTCTGCATAGCAATCCGCCTGGGAAGGAATAATCCTCTCACTCGTTTCTGCCTTCAGTTCGTCATTCACAGCAGTTCGCACACTGTATCAAATGTATAAAGAGTCAGTTAATTGTGATAACGCATCTGTAGCGTTCTTTGTCAGTCTACTGGTGGGTTAGATTGTCACTTGTTGTTGTTTTGAAAAAAAATATCTGTTTTGAATTTGCTTACAATAACATCCAGTTGCACTTTATCATTAAGTGCTGTTATTTCGCTTATCTTTTTAAATATTATAATAAATATTTATAATGTTTTTTATTATATTATTTTTATATTTTTATTATATTATTATTATATTTTCGAGATATCTTGAAAAATCGGTGCCTGTGATCCTAACTTGTAATGATTTTAATTCCCAAATTGTTTTTAGTCAATAATAAAACAAGCAAATTACGCTTGAACAAGATCTCATCTGGTGTTAGTTGGTGATAGGGCTTTAGACGGTTATCTTAAAAAATATTCTTAATTAATTTTGTAATAGATTTATATTTGTAAGGCATACCGAATTTTGTAAAGCATGGGCAAAATTTCAAAATTTCTCCCAAAATTTTTTGTACTCTCCAACAATTAGTTTACCTAAGTAAATTAACAAAACATGACGCGAATGGTCGACAAATTACAAACTGACAATTTGTTTAAATATTATTCCAACTAGCAGATGTTACAGGCTTATTAAAAATAATAGGATGATTGGTTAAAAAGCCTTTCTAAACAAAACGATTGATTTGATGTCTTATTTTGGACCCTCAAATAACACGGTTATGTAAGTAGGAAGCTTTTTCTTACAATTAATTGGTAGGGACTCTATTCGAAATTACATTTTTATTTAATTATACCAGCTTGCGTGACATCATACATTAATTTCGGTGCAGGTTACTTAGTATCGAATGATAGAAATTAACAAGTCAGTCTGACGTCCTCATTTCATTTTTTATCGTCAAGATAATCGCATGCCTGTGATAAAAATTTGTATCAACCCTTTCGGATGTCGGTGCTTGTTTTTATGGGTACAATTTCTTGTGAGGCAGAGGAGCGATTTGATCAGTTCAACAGTGACAAAATACTAAGGGATATGTTCCTTTGTGATGAGACTCGGCTTTGTCTGAATATCGAGATGTGCCCCACGATATTTTAACCTCATGTCATTATTAAGACATCACTTACCCGGTGGCTGGGAAGATCTTTTTGTCGATAAAACTTCGGTCATTTATATTGGGCTTTGAATCAGTAGTTACATTGCAGTATAAATGTTGTTACTTATTATGTCATACGGAAACATTTATACATACATTCTGTTAATGACTATTGCTAGCTAACTTATGACGTATGGATAGTATGGATGGGTAGATAGAAGAAGTATAAGATATGTTTTATTCAATAAAAACTTAGATTAGGTGCTAGGTGCTTTTTTTAGTGTGTAGACGCATTAATGTCCCGACTTCCGAATGTGAAATTATTTTATTATATATAGTTCTTTGAAGTCGGCTTTTTAATTTTTGTTCAAAGTTAATTTCTTAAACTTTTAAGTTGACTAAGTAACATCCCTTAGTAATAGCGGTCAAGGTGCGACCCGGAAGGTAAAGTAAAGTAAAGTTACAGCCTATATACGTCCCACTGCTGGGCACAGGCCTCCCCTCATTTCTGACAGGTTTTCAGGGCAAGGAAGTGTCCGCCGCGCTGCCCCAATGCGTGTTGGCGAACTTCATATGTCTTCGAAATATTTTTTTTCTTATTCCTCAGACATGCAGGTTTCATCACGATATTTTCCTTCACCGCCGAGCACGTGGTAAATCAGCACTTAAAATTGCAATTAACAATTTAATTGGTGCCAGCGGGGGTCGAACCCGTGTTACTCGCGTTCTGTTATATTTACAGCGAGCGTTAACCATCTGAGCTACCACGGCTCAGATGGTTACACACTGACCGATTTTGCTCAAAATTGAATGAGGCCTAAGTTACATAATTATGCATTAAATGAAATTGGTCCCATGTCAATATCACTCTTTGTTCTCCAGACACACGAGACTAAAATTGAATCCGAACATACATACATACATACGTATATGTGCACACATGGACATCCTCTTAATAACCATACTATTCGACTCTAAAGACCTTGAAACGTGGAGATATGTTAAAATTTCCAATTTGCAAAATCGGACCCATTACAATAACTTAAGTTAATTAAAAACTTCATATCCTATTATGCTCCACCCTTAGTGACGGAATTATGTCTTTAAATATAATATAAATGGGATATAATACAAACATATATGGGATCACCACAAAAGTATAACCTATTTAATAAAAAAATAATCATCAAAATCGGATCACATCTGACGAATATATCGAGTAATATACATAAATAAATAAATTATGGTTAAAAAAAACTAAAAGAACACTCGAACTAAAAAGTAGAAAAGTCAAAAAAAATTTTATCCTGATGATCCTAGTCTGGACTTATACTGCCCTATTAATAAACACAGACTTGAGCAAGATTAACTTTACTCCTAGTTTACAGCTTAAAATATCTCATTTCAGGATTAATAAACATAGAGTAAGGAGGGAGTAAACTAATCCGAATCTACTCTCGGAATAAAAGTTAATCCTTGGCGGTACCTAGTTTAACGACTGAGTAAGCATAGACTAGTCACGTTATTTGACATTTTGTAAAACTTTACGATTACGCGCGTTGTTACCCCTATTAAACTCATAAGTTGTAAGCACTAGTAACAAAAACAGCACAATGGATTAAAATGCCAAGAAGTGATGTGGAGCAGATCAAAGTGATTGCAGGTTTTTATTATTTATGTGGATTTAGACAAGTGATTGGGGCTATTGATTGCTACATATTCTAATCCCGAAAGTCGCTGGAAACATCGGACAATACTACATAAACAGGAAAGGATACAGTTCAATAAATGTACAAGTAAGTTTTATAGCACCTAGCTAGCCCATCTTTGCCGTACTTAGTACTTTTCTTAGATTCAATTCAATCACCTCAATCTATTATTTCATATTAAAAAAGTTATGACTTATGAGTGCTTTGTTTCAGGTTGTTTCAAATGCAAATTTAGAGTTTATGGATACAGTGGCACATTGGCAAAGCAGCACACATGACTCAAGAATAATTATCGTCGCATTAAAACAAACGTTTGAGCAGTCACAATTTAAAGGCAAACTTCTCAGAGATTCTGGTTATGCTTGTACTTCTTATTTATACACTCCTATCCTGCGTCCTAATAAACAAAAGGAAGAATGCACAACCGGTCGCACATCGGTCTCGAACCATCGGTTATGCTTTGGAGGGAAGCAAAGGTTTCGGTGTTTACTGCGAGGACTAAATATTAAATAAGAGCATACAAAACTATATACATTGCAAAGCAAAAGCAAGATCTGCTTGAGGATGTAGTATAAGGAGATGATGAAAATATATCAGTCACATAATTAGTAAATAACTCCGTTAGAGGAAATTCTGTTCGGGCAAATATTTTTTTAACGATTTTTTAAATAAATATACAATAATTACATGTACAAAAGATTTCATTTATCCCCAAAAAACAAAAGAAAAATGGTTATTTAATTAATTTTGCCCTTCACGCTCTTTTCTTATTTCTAAAATTTCGTTACAAATAATATTAAAAATAATTATATTTAGAACTTAGTTTTTCCACCGAGTCCGAAAACAACACGAGGAACAAGGAACAACCCGTAACACTTATCTCTTGTCAAACTCAAAATATTGCCTGTCACTGTCATTAATGTCATCATCAAGCATTGAATTCATTCACTAATCATTCACTGACTCACTCTTTTTACTTTTAAAATAAGTGGGTTGCCATAGCGCAAGCCTTAATCCCGGCGTAAGGAATGTATAGTTAGTCCAAGGTTACTCCAAGCTTATTAATAACATTGTAATAACGAAGTAAATAGTCAGTTACTCTGAGATTAGCTAGTCCAAGGGTAAATTCGAATTAAGCTTTGAATAAGCAATTTTTATTAATAAGGCAGATAAAGTTTTGAGATTATTTGACGACTCCGTGACGCAGTGGCTTAGCTATGAGTTACAGCGCTTGAGGGCCGCGGGTTCGAATCCCGCACGGAACAAGCATATGTGTGGCCTATAAGTAATTGTTCCGGGTCTGGATGTCTGTCATTGTGAAATTTGTATTTGTAAAAATTCTAGTGTGGAGGAGGTAGCGTTTAAAAAAAGTATTGTATTGTCATCGGCCTTTGAACCCGGTGCAAATTTTCAAGTTAACCAGACTCCTAGAAGTAGGTCAAAATGAAGTTAAAAGATTCCGTTACATATATACATACAGGTCAAGCTAATAAAAGCGTGTTAAAAACATAAAAAGACATACAGCCGAATTGTAAGTCTCCTTATTTGAAGTCGGCTAATAAAAAGAAATGGTTTCCCTAAAATCGTAACAAATCGTTCCATTGCACGTGAGTAGACAAGGGTTAAGGAAATGAGTGGTGAAGGAAACATTAATTAGTAGTCTCGCTTTAATTAAATTGTAACGTCTCAGCGAATCTCTCTGTTAGCTCTACGTGGTGGTCCAAAAGATGAAGTGACCAAACTGTATGATTATTTATATATTGTATTAATATTATATATTTATTAAGTGGTAGAGTCATGCTGCATATATAGTATGGTTTTATCACGAAAAGGTCTGCTCTACCGAGTTTTTTAAATAATGCTAGCGTAAAATAGTAGCTTAATATTGCCGTGCGTGTGGTGAATATGTTCGGTGACCTTTTTTGCTGGTAACGAGACATTCTTTTTTTTTTTAAATATAATATTAGTAATCTTATTAATTAACATTACTAATATTCCTTTTAACATCTCCCGGTAAGTTTGAAACGATTGTGTTAGGAGTTGTTAACGACAGTAGTCAACTAACGGATTCGAACCCACGACCTTTTGAGGAGTAACCCGTAACTAATCATTAACATCTCTTTATACCTTCAATTAGTTTCAAGTTCATATTTATATTTAAAAAAACGTGTTAGTGAAGCTTTATGTTATGCTTATATAAATTTTAATATTCGTGTAATTAAATTAATATAATATTTTAAAACTTTTATTGGTGTTGTAATAATTGAATATGGGATAATGACGTTTTTTGAGTAAGGAAAATATAGTATACATATCGAAGCTCGTCAGTGCTAACGGCACGAGGGATGTCAATTTTCCCACACTAAGGCTGTGAAATAGTACATTTCATTACGAGTGCGGTAAGCCTGTTATTGCAAAGAGTTCCAACAAACGTCTACCCGAGCCGAGGCACCGAAGGCCGAAGGTGAGGGTAGTGACAGTCGGAACAAGTTACAATGAAAGTTCCGCACGTGTACTAAACAAATATTTTAATACAATTGCGAAAAAATGCAGCAATTTAATAAAATAATAAAAACACAATAAACTCAACTATCTTGGGTATTCATTTATCCACGTTGTTCCTTATTTTCAGCATACTTTATAACATCAAAAACCTCGACCATAACGTAGAAGGTTTTAATTTTGCTGAGAGTTCGGAGAAGTATGCCAACATAACATTTTCTGAAAAACTATTTGCTGTTATGATTTCAAAAGGAAGGATAGGCCCATCTAAATATTTTACTCATGACTTTTTTATACAAGAGAAAGTAGCGCATCTGTCATAATACAAATGTCATATCAAAACACGACGTAACCAGTCGGTCGGATTTCGTAGTGTAATTATCCTAATTGTACCATTATTTCATATTTTTAATACATACTATTGTAATAATACTAAGCGAAAATACTGTTACGAGCTTGGGGTTCGTGACAATAAAAACTGCCGATTGAATTACCAAAATTAACACTTTTATTACCGAACATCAATTGAAACTTAAAAGACACTAATAATTAATCACACTGATTCCCTTTATTTCGCCCTGAAGCTTCGCTTGTCTCGCCAAATTCAATACTTCCGCGATCGCGTCTTGCAGCGCCTTTAAATACACATTTTCCACCGAAACATCCAGAATATTCCAGTAAATACAGGCGCCGACCGACCAGGCGCAGAAAGTTCGAGTGTGGGGCTTCTAGAAAGCTTAATTCTTCTGTTCGATACTAGATGGCACTGTTGGTGGAAAGTTCAAGATTGACATTTTCTAGGAAGCCCTACTCGCTCTGGTCCCCGACACTAGATGGCGCCAGTGCCAGGCACCAGACGTCAATTTAGGCGCACAACAATACCATAATTTTAACTAGAGGTTGACTTGTATTATTATTGGGTCCTTTTACATTTTAATATTACGATACGATATCGAGAATTTCTGTAGTGTACATGAGTACCGCGGTTTATGTAATAAAATTACAATTAGCTCCCTTTCTGGTCAATCGATGCTCGATCGATGCATTTATGTTGCATCCTTAATACAACTATGATGAGGGGCTACTACGATAAAAATTCTATGCTCCAGAAGCAATCGGTTTGAAAACAGAATTTCAAAATATTTTATGAATCAATTTTCAGATTCAATTACAAATACAATTAAGCGGATATGGTTTCTTTTGTACTCTTTTAGTTTTATCCTTATTGAATATAAAATATGTTAGGTACCAATATTCAAAATTTAACTTACACTAAGTTCTTTAAACATAAATTAAACAGAAATAAAAATAAAACCGTCAAAAAACGAAACGTATAGATAAACTAGATGCGTGACGCCAAAATCCCGGCACGTGGGTAAAAAGAAACATGAAACGTTTCAATATACTTTGTGATATAATTTTTTCAAAATAGTGTAATTTTATTTTCCGTGTACAATATTTTTGTGGGTCTGAATCCAGCCCTGGCCTAATCTTGGTAACGTAACTAAGCTAACTGTAAAATAAAACATTAAAAATGCGTTTATATAATAATTTAATTGTAACAAAATTAATATAAGGTTATTTACAGATGATACGATATCCCAGGTTTTTTTTTAAATCTTTGTGTCGTAATTTTTGTATTTTAAGACAGACATATTTGTGACAGACAAATCGGTCCTGCGCGCGCACCACTTCCGACAGATTCGCGTTGGCCCTAAAGTGTAATTTTAGGGCCACTGGCAGCGCACTGGTCCGTTTTAGTTGTTCGGTCGGCCCGGTCCTTACGCTGTAATATATAACCGAATGCTTTTTTCTCTTCTCTCCAAGCAATAAATTCGTGGTATGTAGATTTGTAGCGACTTTTTGACTTTTCCGGTAAAATGTTATCCGAAGCATTTTGTGCAATTATACTGAGTTCCGGTGGTGTTAATTCAAATAAAATATCATCGAAGTTAATCATTTTGTGCAACAAACAACTAAACTCGCAAAACTCGCAGCTTTTTGGAAAATGGCGCCAACCGTAAAAGAATATAATCAGAGATTTTTTTGTTTTCTTCACCCATTCTGGGTAGGCAAAGGGAACTATGCCCATACAGCTAAGTCTACAGTAGAATTTTTTTATTGATATGAAATAAAAATGAAATTTAATGAGATGAAATGAAATGAAACCTAACCTAACTCATTGAATCAAATCATTAAATCTGATATTGAAACAAATTAGTAGCTTGTTTTTAGAAATATTTGCATGAATCATAAAAACTTCTATGAATTTTTTTCAGTCAAAACTTCGCGATTGGTTTTTTATTTTTAATAGACATTATGTTGACAGTTGGGAAAGAGAACGCACGAGTTCGGAAAAGGTAAAGAAAAAGCTCGAGTATGTAATAGTCCACATCCCGAACGCTATATGTCCCTGCAATACGCCACTTTTGTGAGAGGTGGTGCAACTAGCGTTATTACATGTAATTAGTTATGCATGCTACGTAAATGATAGTTCACAGTTAGACATTACCGAATACCGGCGGTGTAAGAATAGCTACTACCCCATATCATCCCGTGGGAGTCGAAAGAGTCAACAAAGAGACAGCAGCGTCCATCTAACAAAGACTAAAAATAAAAAAACTTGCGGTTGTCAACCAGCTTGCCAAGCATGGCAACTGTGGCAAATATCCCCCCATGAGGTAATCTACGGGGGAGGCCTATTTTCAGCTGTGGGATTTAATAAGCTGTAATGGTAATGGTTAGACACAAATCTTTCATATCATCAGATTAGTAATTGCAAGATGTATATTAGAGATTATACAGTTTCTTAGTGGCTATAAAATCTTACTAGAATTACAGATTGTCACCTCTTACGAAACCTATGGAAATATGTCGTGATGTTTTCTATTATGCTATGCCCACACAATAAAACTATAGTCTTTATAGACATTAAAACATATACACTTGCGAATTTTATATATGTTATAAGTGTCGGTTGTCATAAAAAGGGTTTGTAGCCGCGTTTTAATAATAAAAGAATTAAATCAAAATGTTACAAGTACTTTTATAACTATAATTTCACAAGTATCAATAACAGTAAATAAATATATTATGTAATATACCTATTGAATTAAATAATAATAAAAGATAAATTAGTTATTACACAATCATCATCCTTCCATCTTACGATGTCAATAAAAAATAAGTTATTATTGTAGGCAGCCACATCAAAATGAGTTATTAAATTGATGAGCGGCAATATCCTTTAACAAAAAGGCGTTAACCACAAAGAATAGATTTATATTTGACTTTAATTAAAGAATTTTCATGCTTTATAGGCGCAGGTTAATAATTTGTTTGGAAGGAATGAAGCTGTGCCGAGTGGGCGTGACTTCCTAAAAAATAAAACAACTTAGCCTTCTAGTAGTACGATAAGATTACTTATTAGAAAAAAATTTAATTAAAACAATGTTTTTTATATAAGGTGATATTCCTTTTTCCTTAAAAGATATTATAGTTGTTACTTTAAAATTATGATATATCATAAACCACTCAGTGTAAAATAATAAAAAACAACTTCACAAAAAAATCTGCTGACATGAATAGCTTCTGAAATTAGGTACTTGCAATTACACTTTATCTTCACATCAACTTCAGAATCTATAATGTGGATTTTTTCCATATTAAAAGTTTATTTATTAATAATTTTAAGTTATAAATAAATTTAGTCCATTATTGCATCATTTTCATACGTTTTGTATACATTGTTTACGACTCAGCACAAAGTCCAGCTCATGCTAAGTGCAGTTTCCCTAATGGCTACATCTACCCTCAATCAAGAATCGAAATACAGATGCGTTGTCACCTACGAGAACTAAGATGTAATTTGTTACCAGTAAAAAATATCTCCGGCTCTCTACAAACAACATTCGAAACACATCACGTTATGTTGCTATATCATGATGGTATACTAGGCGATTTTAGTTAGGCCTTTCCGATGAATTTTTTTCCGAGGAATGAACCCCTAATAATATCCTCTAATAATACAGATACTACGCATAAAATTTTATAAAATTTGATCGCAAAGCAAAACTTTAATTTGTTGGTCAATAAAATGTAAAGTTTCTTTAATTCCTCTCTTTCGCTTCCATAGTTCTTAATTTAAAAATCCGACTCCATCGCTTTAATTTGAGTAAAAATTCAGTGTACGATACGCTTTTAGCTTATTTGTGAGAAATACCTCTATCATTATAAAATACCCTCTGTAGCCACATTAGTGTCTGTCCGGATCTAATTTTCACAGCAAGAGTCCGATCGTGCTGCGCTTTTATCAATACTGATATCATTAATCAAGTACCAATCAACTCATGGGGGATATTTTACGTTTGAATTTAAACTCCCGTGTGACTGCGTTAAATTTAGCGTAAATTTTTCACTTTATTTGTGGCACAATCCTAACGGTGTCATATGTTTTTATAATAATGTAGTGACAAAGAAGATAAAAGTCTATGATGTAAACAACTTCTGTGCACCATGGATACGTTTAACAAATTTTAGACAGAGGACTTAGATATAATGTAAGAAATCTTTACGTGGTAGAGTCATGCTGCTAGTTACGCTCGCTATGCTATAGACACAAAGCTGCAGGATGAATGGTACGATTCGACCGAGATAGAACAACGCTATCATCGAATACCAGCGCAACAGCAGCTTAGTGCTGCTGTTGCGTGTAGTGAGTATAGATAATCGGAGGCCTTTTTATTGATAACGAAGAATGCGGGGGTGACAACGCATGTACATTTTGATTCTTAATCGATGATGGATGTAGATGTCATCCACATACTATCAGATGAACTATGATGTGTTAGTTTATTACCCTTATTCTATAAAATATATGCAAAAAGGGCTCAAAACCTTTGGCCATACTGGTTAGGGGCTTTTTTGGTTTTTTCTTTCCCTCTTCTTTTCTTCCTTAATCTTAAAACCGCTACATCACTAGTATATAGTAGTTCATGTCAGAGCACACAATTATGTGTTATACTCTACTACCCTTACAGACTCAGAAGTGACCTGACCACTCTTTCTATTTACTGTTACACTATTTCTGTACGTGGTAGAGCCACGCTGCAGCTATATTATAGTTGTGGCACGAATGGGTTTATTCAACCGGGGCACGACCATGCTCTCACAGAATACTAGCGTAAAATAGCAGCATAATGCTGCTGTGTTTCGGATGGTGAGTGTAGAGTATCAGAGATTTTGAGTATAAATGTGGATGTCTATGGGCTTCAGAATCCACTTACCACCATGATTTTTTCACCCAATGCTATAAAAATATAATAAGTGTGAAACATAATATAAATAATAAAAATAATTTAGCAACAAAGATTATTGTTTTTCTATTAGCAATCTATACACACTATAATAAATCTGTGGAAAAGTTATGTCTGTAATTCAATTTTTTTTTTTGAAAAAGAAAAACGAGTCCAAGAGACTAAACAAACGGTAACTGCATCCAAAATCCAAAATTATAGGTAACTCTGAAATTGCATAAAATTATACTTAACATTGAAAAGTGTACTTAACACTGTCAGAGATTTTAATCTCTATTTGATGGAAAATTTCATGACTGCTCTGGATGTCTAATTACGGGTAGATGTGGTCCATAATCGTGCAAAAGTCTCTTTTCAGTTTTAATTAATTTTATTCAAATAAATACGACGGCTTTCGTATTAAGGCCGCCGTAAAATTTCATGATATGGAAGCAAATCGAGTACGATTCGCGCGAGGACCATTGAAACTGTTATAGGAAATTTATTGTGCTGATTTACCACGTATTCGGTGAAGTAGTATAGAAAAACTTAGTGCTGAAACCTAGATAGTTGAGTAATTTAAAATAAAATCGTGAACACGTGAAAACCGCTAATACTTATTGAAGCATTCCGGCGAACTCTTTCCTGTCCACACTATGTGTAATTAGGACCTCTGTGCACTGTTGTGAGACATATGTAAGCACTACTTTACTTTTTTTATTGAAACTTCTAAAACATTTTGTCATATATATATATATATATATATATATTTTTTTTATATATTATATATATATATATATATATAGCTTTCATACTTTTAGACATATTAAGATTTTTGTGATAGTTCCGGTTACATAGTTCACATGTGTATGTAAGAGTGTATGTAAAAGAACAGGCTCTTGCGAAAAAGTATTATAAATACCAAAACAAGCAAACTTTACTTAAACAAAGGTTTATATTAATTTTAACTTTGAATAGAACTGCATCAATACAATTTATAGTCACTTTTCTAAACCGGTCATCGAATCGATCCAAACGTAAACCTCATAATACGTAAGCAAATTCGAATTCGATCTACGACTGCTTTACTCATAATATAATTTGAAGTGTCAATTTACCGCGTCCTCGGCGGTGACGGAAAACATCGCGAGGAATCTTGCATATCAGCGAAGTTGAAAAAAAAAAACGGAATTTATGTTTATATTGTAGTCGGTCAATCCGCGTTGGTGTCGGCACAGTGAACTCTTTTTTGTCCAAAACCCGACGCGGCATGTGCCCAGTAGTGGAATGTATGTGGGCTGGCACTTTTTTACTTTTAATGGGGCTATTATTCAGTTTTTATTTCATTCATGTTTTCTGTGATGTTTCATTTTTGTTTTCATTCTGCCGTTAATATTAGGGGTAGGGAAGATGAGTAGAACCACCATCAAAATTCCACTGCTTCCCCTATACTATTGTCATATAGGTTGGGGATTTGCCGTAGTGTCCACGCTTAGCAGACTTGGCAACTGCCACTTCATTTTTTGAGTTGTTATCAGGAAGATGCTGCTGCCCATCTACGATTTGAGGTAGTGGATGTTCTTTCGCTACCATATAAGCGAATATATTACTAGCATCGTTTATGAATGCAGTTGTTCTCACGTTAACCATTAATAGAACTACATTTATGAATATTTTTTTAAAATGTTACACGGAACAACTATTTGTAGGCCATACAAATACTTGTTCCGTGCGGGATTTGAACCCGCGACCCCCAGCGCAGCCACTCATTGCTACGCCACTGCGCCACGGAGTCGTCAATTTTTTTTTCAATTTGAAAGTCTTTCGAACGTTAGTAAATCTATCGTCTTAAGTTCTTTCTGCCTCCTTCAAGTAAGCTTCTACTCATCCAATCTCTAATTCTTCCATTATTTGACTATGCCGATGTTTGTCTTTCTAATATCTCTCAGGAGCTGTTAAGCAGGTTGGACAGGTTACTTAACAACTGCATACGATTCATCTTTGGTCTGCGCAAATACGATCACGTATCAGAATTTCGCTCCCAATTAAAGTGGTTGACTATACGCCAGCGCAGAGATTTTCGAATGCTGTCCTCTCTGTTTTCAGTTCTTAATGATTCTTCCTCACCCCTTTACCTAAAAGAAAGATTCCAATTCCGTAGTGACACTCATTCTCTCAATCTCCGGTCTTCACACAATTTATTACTGTCTACTCCTCTCCACCATTCTGGGTTTATGTCAAATTCTTTCACGTTAACTTCCATCTCCCTCTGGAACAAATTGCCTGTTGACCTGCGCATAATACCTGCTAAAAACGTGTTTAAAAGAAAACTATACGAATATATCCATAACCAACAAATTCGAGTCCACTTACTTTATATGTTTATAGTTATTTGTATATAAATTTATGGAGATATATATTTATATATGTATATGTGTATGTATATATGTATATATATATGTATATACATATGTATGTGTGTGTAAGTGTATATAATATATATGTGTATATATATATTATATGTATGTGTAGCATGTACATTTTGAATTGAATGAGATGATGACATCTTTACTGCCCATAACTCACTCTCTGTTCTACCCAAGGTTAGCTGGTAGAGAATGCCATATAGCATTAAGCTCGCCTTTTGTACAAAATCTTTGGTGCAATAAAGAATAAAATAAATAAATAAATAAATAAATCACAATCAATTTTATGGTGCTAATCAATATTCAATGTTGCCAATGATATATATATATATATATATATATATATATATATATATATATATATATATATATATATATATATTAATGGTATAACACAAATTTAAGATTACTTTGACAAAACTATAATTATGAATAAATGTAAGTATTATTATTTTTTAAATGTTATTTAAAATGACAACCTGGCTGTTTTTTATTTTAAATTTTTAAAATATATTTTAGAATATAATGATTCTCACTTCTTTAACGGGTACTAATCTAGAAAAACAAGTCCCACGAAATAGTATTGTGTTAAAACTGCCTTTATTCTGGTTAAGAAGTTGGGTAAATTTAAAAATATGCATTAATCAATATGTTTCTAATGAAATAATTTAACTGTCTGATTAAAATATATTGCAGAAGGGGTGAAATTTATGATAAGTATATATATTAGTAATTTTACACCATGATTTCGAGCAAAATAATCGCCAAATAACGAGCGGTAAATTTAATTCTTGCTCTAAAAAAAATGTATAAGGATCTTTGTGAGACAGTAACAAAACGAAAAATTTGAATAAGTTATTTACAATAACTTTCAATAACGACAAGAAATTTCCAATACTTTGTCTAAGCTTATAATTTTCCAATTAAATTTTGGCTGAAAATAATATTCACAAGCCTTTCATAGCAATTATAGTTTTACGCTATATTATCCGCAGCTTCGCTTGTATTGGCTTCAACTTAGGAATATTGTTAAATATACTCTTTGCCAAAATTAGCAAACAGTTCACTTGAAGAGTCACCTTAGTGTCTGTGTCTCCGTGTCTGTTTGTCACGGGATTTATAGTTAATTCTCAAAGAATATTGAACGTAGGTGATTAAGATTTAGCACAGAGAATTAATAAGCTACAGGAACACAAATTTTGTGATCTTTTATAATTGCATATCATACATCTAGCAAAACCTACCACTTTTTATATAAGGCAGGTTTTCCAATATATCCATAGCAAGGGTAAATTGTCTTGTAATCAGAAATACGTTATTTAAATTTTACTACTTATACTAAAGATATTAATAGTTACTTTGCAACTCAATTAAATTATTTATTTATTTATTTTATTTTATTCTTTATTGCACCAAAGATTTTGTACAAAAGGCGAGCTTAATGCTATATGGCATTCTCTACCAGCTAACCTTGGGTAGAACAGAGAGTGAGTTATGGGCAGTAAAGATGTCATGATCTCATTCAATTCAAAATGTACATGCTACACATACATATAATATATATATACACATATATATTTTATACACTTACACACACATACATATGTATATACATATATATATATACATATATACATACACATATACATATATAAATATATATCTCCATAAATTTATATACAAATAACTATAAACATATAAAGTAAGTGGACTCAAATTTGTTGGTAATTAATATATTCGTATAGTTTTCTTTTAAACACGTTTTTAGCAGGTATTATGCGCAGGTCAACAGGCAACTTGTTCCAGAGGGAAATGGAAGTTACTGTGAAAGAATTTGACATAAACCCAGAATGGTGGAGAGGAGTAGACAGTAATAAATTGTGTGAAGATCGGAGATTGAGAGAATGAGTGTCACTACGGAATTGGAATCTTTCTTTTAGGTAAAGGGGTGAGGAAGAATCATTAAGAACTGAAAACAGAGAGGACAGCATTCGAAAATCTCTGCGCTGGCGTATAGTCAACCACTTTAATTGGGAACGAAATTCTGATACGTGATCGTATTTGCGCAGACCAAAGATGAATCGTATGCAGTTGTTAAGTAACCTGTCCAACCTGCTTAGCAGCTCCTGAGAGATATTAGAAAGACAAACATCGGCATAGTCAAATAATGGAAGAATTAGAGATTGGATGAGTAGAAGCTTAGTTGAAGGAGGCAGAAAGAACTTAAGACGATAGATGGAACGAAGTATGCCTGTGACTTTACGACAAATCTCGGACACCTGTAACCTCCAACTAATGGTCGGGTCAATAATTAAACCCAGATCCTTGACACTAATGCGGAAAGGAATTACACAGTTTTCATAGCAAATGGATGGTAGATCAGGTATGTTAAGTTGTGACACCAATCGACGACTACCAATGATAGTAGCCTGGCATTTACTGGGATTTACCGTTATACCAAATCGCTGTGACCAGTCTGAAATGCGTTGTAAGTCCTGATTAATAGCTGCAATAGCGGTAGCAATTTCAACCGAGGACGCTTGTGAGTATAACTGAAGATCGTCAGCGTATAGGTGGTAAGAACATTGAAGGTGGGTAGTTAGAAGATTGATAAACAACGAAAACAAGAGAGGAGAGAGAATGCCGCCTTGCGGTACACCTAGATATAGATCGCACCAGTCGGAAAAATCCTGACCAGCCCGAACAGCCTGCTGGCGACCGCGAAGATAAGAGGAAAACCAGTTCAGTACTGACGGGGAGAAGTTTAGGCGTGAGAGTAATCCAAGGAGTAAGTCGTGTTCGACACAATTAAATGCGTTTGAAAAGTCAATAAGGACCAGAACAGTCAAACATGACCTCTCCATGCCCTCTCTAAAATCTTCTGTAACTTGAAGTAAAGCTGTGGTGGTACTATGTCCCGGGCGGAAGCCAGATTGATATGTACTAAGGTAGTTGCATTTCGAAATGAAAGAGGTGACTTGTTTGTGTACCAATGATTCAAGGGCTTTGGAAAGAAACGGCAGTATAGAAATAGGTCTAAAATGGGAGGGTAGGGATGGATTGGGTACCTTCGCAAGAGGCAAGATAAAAGCTTTTAGCCATAACTTAGGGAAAATACCAGTAGAGAGGGAGAAATTGACGATGTGAGTGAGAACTGGAGTAACAATATCGAGTATGAGAAGTATCATAGGTCTACTCACCTTATCATATCCGGTTGCGGAAGATTTTATTGAAAGTATGGCTTTTCTAGTATCATCGTCAGTCACTGAACTGAAGTCGAAAGAATTACATGATAACAAAGGCATGGAATTAAGTTCCTGGAGAGTCGTAGCTTTGGTGGTCAAATGCAGACGTGATGCAGAAGAGAAGTGTATATTCAAGTCATTGAGTGAAATATTTGGGATTAGTGAATTGGAATCTGATTTTCCAAATCCCAGGGATTTAAGGAACTTCCATATATCTGCAGAAGAGGAGTTTGAAATACTATTGTGGAAGTAGCGGTGTTTGGCTGTTCTTACCACCTGATTACAGCGGTTTCGTGCTCGCTTATATTGTTGAAAGGTGGTACTATTCCGATTCTTTTTAAAAATGTGAAAAGCTCGATCTCTTCTTCTCATTGCTCTACGCACTTCGTCAGTTATCCACGGTGCAGGAGGTCGACGTAACCTGACTGCTCGAACTGGTGCGTGCCTATCGAACAGGTTGAGAATTTGGGTGTTCAAATGAGCAATTTTGTCTTCCATATTATTTGCATCCAGCAATGGGCCCCATTCTATATTCTTAGCATCGCGGTGTAGTCGAATGGTGTCAATTTTATTGAAATTGCGTAAATACACAATCACTGGCTTTGGCTTGGGAGGCTTTAATTTATACGATATGACCAAAAGATCGTGTCGAGAAAACGCGGGAACAGCCAGTTGATCATGATATAAAACATGATCCGCTGAACTAGTGCAAATGATGTCTAACCATGAATCTTCGGTGTCCACGTTGTGGTGAGTTGGACTAGATGGTAGAATATAGAGATCTGCCGAGTCCATGATGGCTTTAAGTTTGCGACTCTGAGGAGAATCCTTTAGCAAGTTGGTATTGAAATTACCCATTATTATAATATGTTTGTTATCAGTGCTGATGGAGTCGATTACCGATTCAATATGGGAAAAATAATCAGTTGAAGGAGGGCAGTAAAAAACTCCGAGCACGACCCTCAAACCCTTAATTTTTACTTCTAGAAATAGGTACTCAGCAGATCCTCTATATTCTGATGGTGATATTGCAATGATATAATATGCATATTCCGATCGCAAGTAAATGGCTACGCCACCTCCACCTTTGCCAGTGCGATCAGAACGTATAAGTACAAATCCAGGAAGACTGTACAACGTAGAGGATAGGGAGGGTTTTAGCCAGGACTCTGAGATAAGTAGAGCATGGATGTATGGTGAGGAAAATATGTCAAGTAGATCTGAGTAATGGGCAGGGATGCTTTGCGCATTTATATGGCATACATTTAAACAACTTGTAGAGGCAAATTTCGTGTGCAAATAATTACCCACGTTATCGATAAAAGAATCGTCTGCGGGTGAGGTAACGTTAAAAGATGAACATGCAGAATAAAATGAGTCTTCATCCGATGACATTTAATCTATTATTATTAATAATAGCAAAAAAATAAATATATAGGGTATATGTAATAATAAATAATGTTGTATAATATATATGTATACCTATATTTATAATAAATTTATATATATACTAAATACTATATTTATGAATATAAATATTAAAATAATGAAACTATTATGAAATATAAAAAGTTAATTAATCACTATTTGTTTTACCTGCCGGTCTGCCTTAAAAATTATTAATCAAGTTTACATATAAAAAGAAGATTAGCACAAATGTTTTAAACAGTCCAATGAAATAGCAATGATGTCTTACTCATATTTCACTTGGTCAAATTAAAAGATAATTATTGTTTTGCTCATCTTCTATACAACAAAGGACAATAGAAAGATATATATTATAATGCTTATGACTAACTTAAGTGAGCGATAAACAACAATTATAAGTAAGGCCGTGATCGTTTACTATTTTACATTTATACAAGACACAAGAGTATATTGTACATTTAATTTAAAATATATTAATAATTATGAAAAGACTAAACTGAGAATAAAACGCTACAATTGAATACAATCTAATGGTTAAGATACGAAAATTATATACAAATGAAATGAAGACATTGCTTAAAAACCAAGAATCCAGGCCAATGTCTTAATAAAAATAATTGTATGATATTGACGTTTGACTATAACATAGATAGTATCCTCTTAGTAGTCTGTGAACATAAATTGCTATGATAAATTGCTTACCTACCTAGTTTATTTCGTACCAAATATGTACTGCAATAATATTTCATACGGTGAACGTAAAATTAGAGCTTACTGTCAGCACCAAAATCATAAAATGAAATCGAAAAAGTTATAAATACAGCAAGAATGATGCTGATCGTAAAGTGCAATGCCATTATGTACAGACTAGGAAACAATTACGATAAATCACAACTTTTTACTGATTGCACGCTTCGAAGTAGTTGTTGACCTGGATTTAGATCCTTCTTTTTTGGGAATGACATCTGAGGCTGGAAGCGAGGTAGCCCGTTCTACGTCAGCTTTGTGTTTGGTTGTCAGCTTCTCTAGATCATTTGTTGTAAACACTTTGTACGGGATCCAGTAGGAAGCTTGACATTGATCACCCCGTCCAAGGTCCACACATTCCTAATGCCGAAGTGCCTGCGGGCCTCTAAGAATAAAGACTGCCTCATTCGTGTTAGATATTCTGACAACACATATGGGCTACCCTTGAGCAAAGCCTTCTTGACCCATACCTCCCGACGTAATGGAGCATCTTCAAATTTTATGAGAATCGGACGAGGGCGGCCATTAGATATTGTGCCAAGACGATGACATACCTGCAGCGACTGACTAGAACAATTTTTGATACCAAGATTCTTCGTGATGACTGAAGCTAACAATTCGCGGACATTCTCATTGGTATTCTCGACCACTCCTCCCAGCAGCAGAAACTTCTTTCTGTGTCTACTTTCAATGGCATCCACATTAACAATTAGAAGGTTAATTTGCTGCCGCAGTAATGTTAATGTTGAATAGACAAAATTCTTGAAGTTGATGTAGTCAGAACTTAGGTCCTTCAGGCTTAAGTCCTTTGATGACCCCTCTAGTCTCGCTTCAAACTCATCCAACCTCTGATTAAGTGTCTTCTCCAGTGATACTTGTGTTTTAAGAACTTCAAATATGTTTTCCATACTGAGATGTTCTTTAAGTATTGTACTCAACTTGAAGTTTGTAAGAAAAGTGGTAGCAGCCTATGGCAGTTATTTAACTTATTGCATATATGATATTTTAGTTGATACTTAACAAATATTAAATACTGTACACATTGAATAACTAAAATATATAAATAAAATTACAGAGATGCACAAAATTTAGTTGTTACTTTTTCACACCTACCCGAAAAAAATTAAATGATGTGTCTTACCTAGTTTGAAGAGAACGTCCCGACCTCCCTCAATTGCGTGCACTATACATAATCCCGTCACCACTAATCCCAGTACCACTTTTCCCAACACCACTACTCCCAACACCACTACTCCTAACACCACTACTCTAGGAAAGACACACCATCGACGATAATCCGACACGTGTTTCGCATACACGAGGTATCTTCAGGTAATGTAGACTCTATGGTGGCTGACCGCTAACATGACTTAGCTCATTACACACTTTTATTAATATGTTCAGTATAATGGATGTCCGAAAAGTAACGCCTGATTCTATTAATTATTTTACTACTTACATTTATTCATAATTATAGTTTTGTCAAAGTAATCTTAAATTTGTGATATTCCATTAATATATACAATATGTAACAAAAACCCTGTGATTCCCGTTAAGTGTGTTATCAGAATCAGTAGCCAAGCGTATAGAAACATTTTTTTTTTCAATTATTTTTATTTTATTTAAAAAAATTATTTAGCAAATTGTATATGGTTTTATTTCCTCTAACTCACATGAGTATCGGTAATACAGGGTTTTTGACAATCCTCTTACTCCTCGGCCAATGCAAAGATAATAAAATCACATAAAATTTGCAAATTAAATTTTTTTTCATTAAAATTATTTTTTTTAAATACGTTTTTTTGAAAAAAAAATTACTTCCATATGCTTGGATACCGATTCTGATAACGCAGTTAAGGGGGACCACAGGGTTTTTGTTACATGTTGTATATATATATATATATATATATATATATATATATATATATATATATATATATATATATATATATATAAGCTTAGACAAAGTATTGGAAATTTCTTATCTGTCACACAAAGATCCTTATACATTTTTTTTAAAACAAGAATTAAATTTACCGCTCGTTATTTGGCGATTATTTTGCTTAAAATCATGGTGCAAAATTACTAATATATATACTTATCATAAATTTCACCCCTACTGCAATTTATTTTAATCAGACAGTTAAATTATTTCATTAGAAACATATTGATTAATGTATATTTTTAAATTTACCCAACTTCACCAGAATAAAGGCAGTTTTAGCACAATACTATTTCGTGGGACTTGTTTTTCTAGATTAGTACCCGTTAAAGAAGTGAGAATCATTATATTCTAAAATATATTTTAAACATTAAAATAAAAAACAGCCAGGTTGGCATTTTAAATAACAATTAAAAAATAATAAGTAATAGAAATTTTAGAATAAATTCTAGCACATGTGATTGTTATTACCAAGAAATAGCATAACAATTAAAGCGGTTTCGTTTGAAAAGTCGCACCGAACGGAATATTCTAAACTAAATTTTAAAAGTGAAAATTTGTGATTCTTATTGCTCAATCAAATATGGATGTTACAGCGGATTTAAATTAAATTTTGAATACGGATCGTCTCTGTTTCGACATACCCCGCAGATTACTTTTAATTCCGGTTCATCAGGTGAACCAAAACACACAAAGCAAATTACTTTAAACGATTTTCGTGTTTAATGGAGCCCTTACGTATTTAACCCTGTATTTACGCTAAGGGTAACATTGCAATAATAATACTTTTACGTAAAACAATTATATTTTAACTACCTTTTTTATTACAATGGCTCTAGATGAAGCACAGACGTTATTTATATTATGTTCCATTGTTTTCTTTGATTATGTGCTTCGAGTATTGCTTGGTATTTAAAAGAATTAATATACTAATGGTCACCACCATTCGTTGTAATGCATGACGGAGTTGGTCAGAGAACTTTACTGCTAGGCCGCGTGATTTCAAATTATAATGGTAATTGGATGCTACGGTCTATAGACAGAAACATACATAAATTTCTGATTAAGACACAGACAAGACCAGAAATCAAAAAATCTCCGATTTTCATCACTAATCGTACAAAACACCACATCATGCTTCTACGACTATTACACACTACTGTTCTGGGTGAGTGTGGTCAAGTCGACGCATTCGTACTATTATTCCAGCATGATTCAAATACGTATTAAACGTTACGGGCTTAAACCATAAGCGGAGCCAGTATTAGTAAAAAAAAAAACAAATTTATTCTAAAAACATGCTGAAAACCCCTAGCTCCGATCTTATAACACATTTTTAATCGACTTCAAAAAAATAAGGTTCTCAATTCGACTGTACGTTTTTATTGCGTTACGTCAGAACTTTTTCTAGGTGAATCGATTTTGAAGATTCTTCTTTTATTTGAAAGCTGATGCTTCTGATATAGTTCAATATAAATTTGATCAAGATCTGATCAGAACCTAGTTTTTGAGTTATCTTTAATGATGCGTATTTAATTGACTTTGACTACATTGACGATGTTTTCATTTTATTTATATTGAAGTCAGTTATACAAAATTTTTAATTTTACTACCTGTTACAATAGTGAGTGGCTGTGTTAGCGTATTAACTTATGTCACTTATATTAAAACATTTAAAAAATAACTTAAAACATTTAAAATTTGAGTAATATCTGAACGTAGGCTACGTTTCCTCAATGTATGGCTGCACTTAGCCTTTGAGCGAAAAAAGAACCAACCCTTTCGTCACAAGCGGTGACAACAAGTTACACTTACAGTATCCATCTCTCAGAGACTCATTTAAAACATTTAGCTATCTTCATTCGAAACACAATTATAATATAATCAAAATTAAAAA
Source organism: Parnassius apollo (assembly GCA_907164705.1). Taxonomy (NCBI): domain Eukaryota; kingdom Metazoa; phylum Arthropoda; class Insecta; order Lepidoptera; family Papilionidae; genus Parnassius; species Parnassius apollo. Next base: position 6,815,304 of record CAJQZP010001593.1, on the reverse strand, counting down.
AATGTGGAGAAACGCATAGTCAACAATTTGAAAGGAATGATAAAATTAATTAAAACAATACCGGTTATTAAATACGTACAGTGACAAACACCAACAACTACAAACACTTTAATATCACAAATAAAGGCATGGGCTAGAACAAGTGTCCAAACACGTTGGAAGCTGCAGCGTTATACATGGTAATGTCGAGGGTAGAACCACTCATGATCGGCATACTAATGAGTGCTGCGAAACTATTTTAGAAAAATTTCATTAAAAAACAGGTCACATAATAAATGCAATGGTTCGGATCCGAGTATCGTTACAACTTGTACTTTGTTGGAATTAAAAGTGCGCAATTCACGATCGAAACATAAATATGAAAATCCAAATGCGTGAAAGAGAAGTGAGACTGTTAAGGCAGGTGTCACGATACATCTGCGCGCGTTGAGGTCGGCACGTGCGGCTTTACCAAAGTCTTCAGTCGAAAGCCGATTTTACCGGGTGTTAGATTTCTAATGTCTCGTGAAATAAAGTACAGTAGCTTGATCTTGTCAATTCAAACTCAAGACTTATTGCTAATTAAATTATAAATAGTTTCAGTATTAGAGGATTTTCCAAAGTTTGTAATAAAATGGTTTCAATTTGTTTCGGTCAAACATAAAAAATTGTAAAGTAAAATTGTAATTGAAATTACTTATCTTTTTCAGCATGCAACCTTGTTGAGAAAACCTTCTTCAATATTTTTAGGCATCGTGCATCCCAAAATCCAAAATGTGTGATAGCTAAAGGTATGAGGCATATTTTAAAAATAATTTCCGATACTACTACGATGTCTTCTATTGCTATATGATCATAAGTATAAATAAACGAAAAAAAAATAAGAAAACTTACCACAATTTGTAAAGGCAATCGTAATAACAATTAATAAAAAAGTTTGGAAATTACAAAATTCAAATACGAAAATAATAAAATGAGATATGTAGTTTCATTTAGTAGCTTTCCATTTAAAGGCAATATTAAAGTTATAAACTTTTAAGGTAATACTTTAATTTTCATACGTATTTTTTGTTTAACGACATTGAACGTTTAATAAAAGAGAATTGTTACTGAGCCGTTCGCGAAGATTAAGTGCCTATCCAAGAAACTTGGATTATAATTGAAAAGTAAATTCATGTCCACTTTTTTCGGTATCATTAACATGGCGCGGGCACGAGCGCTCGCCAATTTTATAACCAATTTTAAGATCAGGAAGCTGTTCGTGTGCGACAGGCTGTTTTTAATAATAAATCGATACCACGCGCAATCCACTGACGGCGTTCGTAATCAGCCCTAGTCTGAAATTATCGACATTCGCACAAAATGATTTAGGGCGGAGGCTAACGGTATTTTGATGACCAACGAATTTTTATAGAGATTGCGCGAATCGACAATTAGGGTGTTATTATACTTTCGCACTTCGGATATTCTTTCATTATAGCTTATTATACCTTGTCAAGAGTAAGCGGCTTACGCCAAATTTCCAAGCTTTACGACCCGCCATTATTGAATCTATTAAAGATTCGTCGCCACAACCTCAAAACACCTCCATGCTCAAGAAAATAATGAAATGATTACAAGTTTTTACTGAGTAATAATGTCTCTATTATAATAACCAAAATTGTGTAATTGATGAGGTTGTACGAAGGGAAATTAATATAATCACTTCACTGAAATAGCGAGATCTTTATCTTGAAGCTGTCTCTTTAGTTTAAGCATAAGCGTCTATCATCATGTCATTATCAGTAAAGTTTGAAATAATTGTATTACAATGTTCCTAGAAACAGGAATTTCAATGTTTAAGTGTTGCGGTCATAATACGAATAAAAGGATCGGCGCCGCGAGCTTGTTATAAGTCTATTAATATTTTTTCGACATATTTCAATAAACGTTTTAACACCTTTTCCCTAAAGGTATCATTAGGCTCATTATTGCATCCCCCTGCGCATCGAAACATTCGATTCGTTTCCATTGACCCCTGAACCGGTTCCGTTGTAAGTTTTTATAAGAGAAGACATTATAATTATCGTTATTTTGTTCATCGCCATGTAGGTTCTGCTCGATACTAATAAATAAACGCTATTTCTTTCAATTTCTGTAATTTAAAATTATAACTACAGATCACAAAGTTCTAATAAAGGATCTAAGATCGAAATCTACCGCTGAAGCCTAACCCGAGGTCTAGTTTCTGTGATGTTAGTGTTGTTAGCCTTTTGGCTCTTACAGCTTTATCGATAAAGCTGTAAGTAAAAAAAGGAGAGGGGGAAGGTTGATAGCTTATATTCCCAACGTTACTTTCGTAACGATGTTCACCTATACAAGTTTTTAGTACAAATTACAGAGTACAGTTGTACAGATGAGTTATCTAACCCCCGTCCGCTATGGCGCGTCCAAAATGGCGCTAAGATATTTCTTTGAAGAGATTTAACGGATTGAGACGGTAAAGGAAAACATCGTGAGGATACTTGAATGTTTGAAAAGTAGAACAAATGAAATGTTTCGAAGACATGTGAAGTTTGCAAATACGCATTGGGGTCGCACGGCGGACATTTCCTTACCCTAAAACCCTGTCAGGGATGAGAGGAGGCCTGTACCCAGCAGTGGTGCATATATAGTCTGTGACTTTAATTTTTGTAACTTTATTCATAGATTGACTAAAGTTCGCAATCCCTGTGCGGGTCAAAATTTCGCCGATACCAACAGGCTCCGGTGGCTTTGCGAACGAAGCTATTTTGGACGACTTCAAATTCGTACAAATTATGTTTGAGCGCGTGAGCTAAGGGTATGCTTGGTTGGGACATGCTAGGTCTTACGTAAGTTTTATAAAGATATAGCTTGGTCTTAAGGACAGTTTTCTCTTGCTGTTGACTAGCAGGTGGAGGCAACTAGAAAGTGAAGATCGTACCGTGGTCGAATATGACCTCTAGGTATTTGGCTATCGTTTCCCAGGGGATCTGATGGACGAATATGGTGATCATATTTAATGAGTTTTTCCTTTAGTATAGTGCTACACTATTCTCATGATTCACTTTAATTCTTCCTAAATGAAACCATTCGCCTAAGCGATCGGCGGCTTTTCGGAACATATTGATGGGAATTTTTTTACTGCAATGGACGAAAAAGAGTGCCATGTCATCGGCAAAGAGTGTGAAGTACAGCTGGGAGAGAACGGAGCCCTGTGGGATTCCAGCCCTATATAGTCGCTTCGAAGAGCGAGTTCCCTCAACTCAATAGTAAAAAATGAGGTTGAGAAGGAAGGCTTTGAAGATGTCAGTGAGCCTATCAGGTACGTTGATTTTATACAGTTGAATAAAGCAAGCCGTCGTGCAAAACTTTGTCAAACGCCTTCGCGACATATAAGAAGAGGACACCGGTGTTCTGGGTACGATAGTTACTGGTGTAAAAGAAGTGTACCAGAATGTATTCCGTTAGGCGATGAAAATGATTTGTGCACGAGTGTTCGGATCTAAAGACGAAAACTGCTCGTAGGGAAGAAGCTTGTTTGCGAAGATGTATTTTTGGAGATGATTAAATATGATTGGAGTTGGAGGCCAATTTGTGCGGTTTCCCCGGTTTCGGGATTCCTATAACGTTCGCGTCTTTCCCAGTGTCCGGGAATAAACAACTGGAGAGAAGAGCATTGAAAATGCCTACTAGGAGGCAAATAAGAGGCGCATAGTGTGATTTTAGCGCCCAGTCACAAGTTGTCGTTTAATTTTACTTATTTTTTAATTTATAATGTTTCAGGTTTGATGCTTTGATTTCTTGCTTTAGGATTTTTTACTACACATGGTCACGTGAATAAAAATTGAAATTAATATTTATTTTTGATAAACTTTCCATTTAATAACTTTTTACGAAATTTCGTTAGTTTGAATTAATTAATCAACATTGGTTTCCGCATAGCCATGTATCAGATCAGTGAAAGTGTTATTAAGTGGTGATGCAGCGATGTGTGCCACGATCCGAAAAGCACTCTTGTCAAAGATACACACTTGTGTATCTTTGATAAGATTGCCTAAGTTAGCAAGACACGCTAACGGAATCTAGCCGGTTCCATACGTACGAAATGAATGTTTTTGAAATCCCGACTGCTTTAATAGCGGTCGACTTCTATACTAACTGTCGTATGGAATTAGATCGATAACACGTACTTGTTGTTCATGTAAGAACTTATTTATTACTTATTTATTACGCAATTAAAGTAACAAAATCCGTAAAGTAAAAAAAAGTCTTTATTCTATTTTTATATTAATAGAAAGTTAATTACAAAAGTATATGGGAAAAGCTATTATTATTGTTATTGTTTATCAGCCCGTTATATTTTACTGCTGGAAGAAAGCTTAGAAAACGGATTGGCGACCATGTGTCGAGCGTCTTGCACCTTTGACGCTGCTCCACGTTGCAAGTCGGATATTTTGCGTTTGGCGTAAGCAAGTACAGTAACCCGAAGCTATGAGATCTTCTTTATCTTCCCACAGTTTTCTGACTTCTTCTCTTACGATACCATCAGTACCTGTTCCGATGTATATTATATATAAGTGTAATTTTAATTGCTAACTTTTAAAATATTTCTTTACGAGTTAGTGAAAACTTAACTCTATTTAACCATGTCTTAAGAATTAATTTAATTTAAACTATACGTTAACTCTATGAGGCAACGGACTGCTCTGTTCTCTATTATGAGCTATGTAATGACTAAGAAAGAAACTATTTACAAATATTATATATATTTGGCCATCAAAAGATTCAGCTTATGTGAGGTGCCAACGCTTCGGGTGTTAGCACAGCGCTTGTTATATATTATTTAGTCGTACATAAACTTCAACAGCTTGATTTATATATAGAGAGCTCAGTCCGCTTACGCTATTATGGCGTGATTACAGCGCACACATATGTCTATTAATTCATAATAATTCAGTCATTGCATACATCCATCAATCACAGCTTATAATAGTCCACTGGTGAACATGGCCTATGTTGTCCCCCCTAAATTGTCTTATAGTTGGATTTTGCCATAGCTGCCACGTTGGCAGGCGGGTTGGCAATTGTATTTTTTATTATTTTGAGTTGTTATTAGAAAAATGCTGCTGCTCATCTCCTGTTTCAGTTACCCCTACGTCGTCTCTTACATGGTACCACTGTAGGACATAGAAGAGAAGAAGAGTGGAAGTTTTTGATTAGATGGGCAAAATCGGAAAACGCGTACGAAGAGCGAGATGTAACTCAGATATCATGATTTATGATTTTAAAGACTTTACTTTTAAAGACTTCTTTCCCTAAATAATTATCTTCATTACCACTATTGTTTGACAGGCACATTGTATTTTATTGATCAAAATATTTTGAGGCTAAATTGAGACGCCATCAAATTATTCTTTAAAGACAGACTAGCGAAATAACCATTATAAATATGTTTAAAATAATGCCACTAATTCTCACCACATCTAGAGGTCACTAGTAGAGGATGCCACTAGGCTAAGAATTTAGTCGGCGCTTTGTAATTTTTTCTTTGATGAGGTTGCAGAAAAGTATAAAGAAATAAAATACCAATCGCAGTCTCGAGTTGCTAAAGCAGCACAAATCACTACAAAGACACAGACTATCGCTTTACTTCAATCAGGCGTTATGTTACTGGATCTCTAACACTGCAAACCCAAAACAAAACTTATACTGCTTATACCTTGATCCATACCATATGAGCAAAATAATAATTAACCTAACAAGAATGTAGGATTATAATAATATTCTACATTATTAAAAGATTAATGAAACTTTTTCGTTGCGTGCAAATAATATAAAAATAAATTGGCAAAGCGAAGAATGCTATTGGCGTGAAATATTATATACGATATAAAAGCCGGTATACATTTCATCAGTTATAATATATAGCTCGTATAAAAAATAATTCGATGGTTAAAAACAACAAGGCGATTCGAATGCACACGGCGTTCAGAACGGCGGTAGTTATCGCGTATTTACATTAAGTACTCCGCGAACTGAATCAAGAACGTCGTAATTTTCATAACAACATAAAATATATTTTTAAATGGACAGGTAAAAAAATGCACAGCCAAATGTTCCTTTCATCTTCCTTTGTTTTGTGACTTATTAATCATTTCTTTGCAATTTTGGTTATTCGATTACTGATCAAAATTTGCGTCGTCGAACAAGAATGTTTTTAAGCAGGAGTTACTTTGGCAGTGCTGAAAAAATAGTAAGTAAAAATTTAAAAACAGTGTTGCACTCAATTTTAAGTACATTTTGAGCACATATAATTTGTTTACATTTTGGTTATTTTATAGCGTAAGCTGTAGGGGGTATTCCTTATCATCCTCTTTATCAGCCCTTAAAAGTCGATTTTTTTTCTTTTCTTTTTATAGAAGAGGGGGCAAACGAGCATGCGGCTCACCTGATGTTAAGTGACTCCGCCACTGTCGGATAGGGAACGTAATGTGAAGGAATTCTAGAATCTAGATAATAAAAATTAAGGAGATATTACCAGTAGCTTTTTATAATGCTTTTACAAAGGTAGAGCCATGCTACAACTATGTTATGGTTGCAGCACAAATGGGTCACCTCGACCGGGGAAGGACCATGCTTTCATAGAATATTAGCATAAAATTGCAAATAGTTGTTTTGTTTTGTATGGTCAGTGTAAAGAACCGGAGATCATTGTCCTGGAAAGGAGGTATTCTTGGTCCTCAGGAGTGACAACGCATCCGCATTTTGATTTTTATTCGATAACTCTAGGATCTACCTGTATAAAGGCCACAGCATTCACGTCAATTTGACTGTGTGCTCATTTGTCACACTTACTCTATAAAACAAATAAAGCTGCCACTGTACCTAAATAAGCATTTCCAGTGATTCGATAATTAACACGACACCGTATTGCGTTTATTCTCACGGTCTCAAAATTACCGTCATTAAATCACGAACGGTTATCCGACAACCCCAAAGTGCAACAAATGAAAAAAGGTCAGCAACGGACGTAAAGTTCCTGTTATCATTAGCCGTGTCCGTAGTTTATAGCCATAAGCTTTTCGCACCAAGGGCCTTATAAAGCAAATATTTGAATACTTTGTATGAAACATTTAAAATTATTGTTATTTAATGTTGTTTCAGTCATGTCATTCGCTTAGTTTGCTTAGCACTTTTCCTCACTGCACAAATGAATTGTCAATATTTCAAATAAATTACGACGTGCTTAAAGGGAAAAATCTGTTATAAAACGTGTACATATGGGAAATAGCGGCTTTTTCAAGTTGACCAGTACCATGAGGTTTAATATTTGCCCCTTTTTCTTAAATTTTTGTATGTTTTTATTTTCAAAATAATTTGAGAATCTTCAAAATCGTAATTATCTACTACTTAAGAGAACTTCTGAAGTATTCATCAGATGAGAATATATTATACATAAAAACATTATACGTTACAGCCTTTATTACGATATAAATTTTTCTAACGACGTCTTTCTTCACTAATTGGCACGCGTATTAAGTCAGTTTTCGAAATCAATATCGAAATCACGTCGCTTGCGTACAATTTTCCTGCCCTGAGCTTCTATGGGTAATATTATTCTTATTTCATTTAAATATTTTTATTAATGATATCTTTAATTTTTTGTTAATTAATTAAATCTATAAAAAGATGTACAATACTATCACCATCGGCACCATGATTAAGGGTTGAAAGATAATTAAATTTAAAGATGAATAATTTAAAGATTTGAAGATGAATAATAAGGGCTTTTTGCTGATTTTTTTAAAATACTCATTTCTACGTTATAAAACGAATAAATAATTCTTTATTAAATATTTAATTGAACGGTATTGGGTTATTAAATGCATCCTCTAAGTCATATCTAGACATGGCGCAAGCAACAATTGCTTCCTAAATACTTTCACACTCGCTATGCGACACAATTACGCCCCTTCGAAAGGTAGTACAAATGTCCACTAAACCCTCAATTGTTATCGTCCATATAAATAGCCTTATCCGTGGTGGGACATAAATTCTCACGATCGACAGCGCTCACACTGATTGGCCACGCATTGACAGATTTAACGCAGTGTCTACTTCCTTCGACCGTTAACAATTTAGGATCTTGTATAAAATTGGTCAAGTCAATCACCCAGCATTTATTATAGTATCATTGACTTTCGCATTGAGATTCTAGTGTGTAATTTAGTATACTGCATCAATAGGTTTACTCTAAGATTAAAAACCACACTCATCAGAAGGACATTTAAAAAAGTTCTTAAACCCTACAAGTCCATTATTAAAGCCTTTACTCAGTTCAGGGCAGGCACATGCCAGTAAGAGGGTGTCACGTGAGAACTTTCAGTAACCATTGATTATCAGTTTCGTTTTAAAGCTATGCCGGCCAATTGCCACTTCAGTTTATTGATTCCTTAGGCTATTTAAGTTATATTTGTCCTATTACGGAATTTTTTTCTTACAAATTTTTCCGATTCTGACCATAGTCCTCCTCCTTCCTCCCTCTTTATAATTCTCTGTGTGGTTTGGTATTCTTACTATGGCAGTAAATGACTAGATTAATCATAATTTACCCTCTGTTTGTAATTCCAAATATAATGTGTGTCTTCAAGCCAAAAGTGAATAGATTTTTTTGTTAAGCAAGTCAGCGCGCTTTACCATCTTCATCTGCATCACCACTTACTATCAGATAGGTTTATAAGCTAATACTTGTCTATTATAGTCAAGTACTGGCTTATAAAATTTAAAAAAAACTCAGAGACCAAAGTTTGTACATAACAAAGTAGTGGTTTTCATGTTATTATTTCCAAATTAGCTTACGGTTTTATATTCAAATAGCGACACTTCGAATATTTAAAATTAAAATATTTATAAGAGTTCAATTGTTATTTAAAGAAAATAGGTGATTCTCCTTTTCTTTTTACAGTTCCAGTAAAGGACCACCACGATGCGACGTCGATAGTCCTGTCCACAATTTGCCTTTGAAACTGCCGGCGATCAGTCTCTTATCAGCTCATAGAAACGATAAAATCTCCGCCGACGAGTTTATTATTGTCCCGCCCATTAACGCCCATTAAACTGCAATCAATACGCACTTATTCATGCGTCGCCAATCGAACTTGCGGATTCTCCTCGACAACGCAGTGTCGCGTGTCACGGCATGAGAAATTGCCACTTTAATTATGCGAATTCGACCTGTCACGGCTGAACACGACGAATCAAACTTGAAGTTGCCGCTAATTAAACGTAGATATTACTTATGATTCGACGCATCCGTTTAAAACACCTTTCGGTGACCTAATAAACCTTCATTGATATTCTGACTGTGACTAATTTTGTTAGTTTTAAGGTGAGCTTCGGCGCCGTCTGTTATAAAAAACTAAACAAACATTCCGTAGAACTAATGAGTGTGTAATTTCGTTAGGGAGGCTCTATGTAGGCGGTCCAAGATCTCATGCGCGAAGGGGTGCAGGAAATTAATAGTAGTAATGATTTTAGTTTACGATTTTATAGGACAATAAAAATTCATAATTTTTAAAGAATATAAATATTCTCATGTAAAGCAGAAATAAAATTAATCTATTAAATCAATGATTTGGGTCAAATATAAAATAAAATATGTTTCTCAGTATACTGTGCTGTTGGTTACTTCCGTCATATTATTGATATCTAAATCATCGAACTATATTACTTACGTACTAGTTATACCTTAATGACTTAAATACTTTTACTGCATAAATTATATTATCACAAAATGTATATAAAGCTTTTACTTTTTCACAAAAATTTTTTGCTTTTATTAACAACTGCGAGTATTTATTTTGGAAATTGATTAATTTTCAATATCTAGATTCTTTACTTGCCGCACACTGCTAATGGTCCTGCAATTTTCTTTGTATTAAGGAATATTGTTAAAAATGTATCGTGATATATTTCAAATGATTGTGATGAAAAAATAAATTTATAGCTGTATATAAATATAGAGAAATCTAAGATCACCTGAATTTAAGTCCTAAAATTTAAAGCATTACGATATCCTAGGAGCAATTTCGCGGATAATTTTTGGCGAAAATTATTTTTAAGAGTCTGCTGTTATAGATATTACATCAATTACCTAAAGTATACTTACAAGAAAAAATGACAAAAGTATATTGATCAGATTTCTAACAAGCAGTCCATCTTTCACCCCAATTTAATTTAGAGTATCCCTCTGTAAGGTTTTGAAGATAGCCTATAAAGTTGCCGATTAAATTGGACCGTAAAAAGTTGCATTAACCCTGCGTCGGCACTATTTTAGTGGTGTAATTGAATTCAAAGTTAATTTGAAAAAAAAAAAATCAAGAGATATCAACAATATAATATACAGTGTTAAAATATATGTCCTTTCTAGATAGTGATCACATTTTTATATAGTTTTAACATTATTACATTTTAAATTGTTTTGCAGTAAATTCTTTGTTGTAATTTATAATTTTTTTTAAATAAATATTTTGTTAGAGGGGGCAAACGAGCATACGGCTCACCTGATGGTAAGTGACTAACACCGCCCATGAGCAACTGCAACACCAGGGGAGTTGCAGACGTGTTGCCGGCCTTTTAAAAAGGAGTAGGCTCATTTCTAGAAGGTCCCTAAGTCTCTGGTGGTAGTCGATTCCACAAGGAAGTTGTGCGAGGAAGAAAACTTCTTTTAAATCGCACGGAGGTGGACCGCCAGTCATCCAGATGGTATGGATCATATCGTGAGTTTTGTCGTGATGTGCGATGGTGAAATTGTGCGGCTGGAATTAGTCCGAACAGTTCCTCAGAGCACTCCCCGTGGTAGATGCGATAAAATACGCAAAGAGATGAAACATCTCTTCGCAGTGCCAGTGAGTCAAGCCGATCGGAAAGAGCTCGGTCGCCGACGATTCGAACAGCTCTGCGCTGGATGCGATCAAATGGAAGGAGCTGGCACTGGGGAGCCCCGGCACAGAGATGGGAACAGTATTCCATGTGTGGCCGAACCTACGCCTTGTAAAGTTGCAGGCGTTGAGCCGGCATGAAATACTGTCCCGCTCTGCTGACTATATAATATTATATATGTATATATAGTGTTTGATGATGAAAATAGAATTTAAAGACAGAATGTAATAAACTTGATTATAATAATGGAATGTAAATTTGGAATGATAACAAATTAGAATTTAATTATATTGTATTATGTATTCATTCTAATAATTTAGATCGTATCAAAAGACAAGATAGGAATATAATGTAGGTATCTGTGGCATTAGATATAAAAGTGAGCTACGGGCTGATATAGCGTGGCGAGTTTTCTTACGCCGCCCACGGCAAGATTATGGTCATTTTTACACATTTCTAATTTTATAGACCATTTTTATTAATTATCTATAAATTAAAAAACCTGAAACTGATAGATCGAATAATTAATCAGTTTTATTTTTAGATTGTAAAAATGTCGTATTCGTCTTCGAAATTTTTTTTTCTTATTCCTTAGACATGCAGGTTTCCTCACGATGTTTTCTTTCACCGCCGAGCACGTGGTAAATCAACACTTAAAATTGCAATTAACAATTTCATTGGTGTCGGCGGTGATCGAACCCGGGTTTCTCGCGTTCTGTTATATTTACAGCGAGTATTAACCATCTGAGCTACCACAGATCTTGTTAAATAAAATAAAATATTGATTTTGATGTAGATTTAATGATATTTTATACAAATTATAACTTTGTCTGCGATTGCAATCTTCAATAATTTCCGTCAAATATGTAACGTAAAGTTTGCTAATTATCAGAGAGGTTTTTATGAAAATATTTTCTATAGTCGAAACATAGTAGCCGTTATTAACTGCCGGTTAGATTCCTGCAAGGTGATGTCATGTATCTGTTACAAGGATTAATTTAACGATCTACTGCTGAACACCTTAATAATATTTTTTCCGTCTAACGGCGCCTCTACACGTTGGCCAACACAGTGGCGAATGTAGTGGCTAATAGCATTGGCCAACGTGTAGACGGGGTATTTGGGCTTCATTGGTATGTATTGGAACGATGCCCCGCAAGTTGGCGCGAGATCCGTATGGTGTCGGTTTTTTACAAAAGATCAAAGGATTGTTGGCAGAGTTTGGTCGCCGCGTCCACACGTTGACCGCGCGGTTAGTTTGCTACAAGCTCCCAGAGTGATTACACGCATCTGATTTAAATTTTATATTCAAGATTTGTAGGGTGGATGCCCCAATTACCAGCCTTTTAGTGCCAATTTCAACTTTAAACATTCCTATTACTTTAATTAGCGCGATTTAATTATTATTAAACATTTGTTTTAATCAATAAGCTATTTATCAAAAAAACATAACTTTTTTTACAATCGAATTATTACGAGAACAATTTTAAAATGAATAAAAAATGAAGCACGTCGTTTATACGTGGTAGAACCATGCAATTATATTAGAAGTATAGTTGCAGCACGAAGGTCGACTCAACCGGGGAAGGACCATGCTCTCACAGAATATCAGTGTAAAATAGTAGCTTACTTATGCTGTGTTTCGTATAGTGAGTGTAGAGAACCAGAGACCCTTTTTAAAGGAAACGAGGCATTTCATCTTAGTCCTCACGGGTGACAACGCATCTGCATTTTGATTCGTAATCGAGGATAGATGTAGATGTCTGTGGGCCACAGTAACCACTTACCATCAGGTGAACTGTGTGCTCGTTTGTCACCCTATCCTATAAAAAAACGTCGATTTCTTATAATTTAATCAGGCAAGATTTCGAATCATCACCATCATTACAGCTGTTCACAAGTCCACTACTGAACATCCTCCTCCACAGACTGCCGCAAGCATGGTCCCGAGCCACAGGCACAGCGACTCATTGCTAAGCCACTGCGCCACGGAGCCGTCGTCTAAAATAAAATAAATTCGTCCGCACATTGGCCCGAACCGAAGTAAACTGAACGACGTTCCAACCTATTATTAAGTCAGTGATAATTATATTTAGTACCTATTATTAAGTCAGTGATAATTATATTTATTGCTATTGTTTTTGTCTTTCTCAAAAAATAATTAAATTACCAAATAAATTATAAGGTGTTTTTTATATACATCAAATGTCTGATAGAAAAGCAAGTACATGTTTTGATAAACTTTAAAAACAAAACCCAATTTTAAAACATAGACTAATCGATTATAACTCCTTTAAATTTAAAATAAGTTAAGTTCTAATTAATGGTATTTATTCCAGTTTCTGATGCATGTAAAGAATAAATAAAACTAATCGTATACCGTATATCTATTTACAGCCCCATTAATATTCACTATTATTTTATAATCGTTTTATAAAAACGTAACCCCCCACACTTGGATTTTCTCCTGTATCGCGGAGGCAGCTTACAAACATAAATTGCACAAGGACACACATCCAGACCCGAAACAATTATTTGTAGGATATACAAATACTTGTTCCGTGCGGGATTCAAACCCGCGACCCCTGGCACAGCCACTCATTGCGCCACGGAGCCGTCGTCTAAAATAAAATAAATTCGTCCGCACATTGGCGCGAACCGAAGTAAACTGAACGACCTTCCAACGTGTGGACGCCGTCACCAACCTTCGGCCAATATATTCGCCACTACATTCGCCACTGTGTTGGCCAACGTGTAGACGCGACATTAAGCGAAAAAAAAAACACATACATTTGAAATAAACAAAATTGCTTTCATAATTAATAATTCCTGCATATTTTTTATTTGTATATACTTTTCTTGGATAATTTATCAAGTTCCTTCGTGCCCTTTACTCTCTTCTTTAACGACTATCGGCAGTCTGGGAAATTTAGGTACAGTGTTTTTAGATGAGTTTTTCGCCACGAGTCGATGGCGAGGTTCTTGTCTCTCAACCATCAGTGGACACGGCTTGTGAATATAGCGGATATTTGAAAGAATTGTTTTTCTAATCACAATACTGATATATAATATTTGCTCAGTATAAAAACTCAAAGTATTTAATTCAATCTAAAATATATTGAACTCAATACTTTGGAAATGTCAAAATTTTCATTTTTTTTGTTTGGGTTAATATATGACGGATAATTTACAATAACCGGCTATTACAGTTAAAAAAATATCTTGTACTTAATAGAGTACCCGTTGTAGCGTGATGTATACGCTTATATTACAACTGGTCTGAGTTGAGGACAATCAGCAATGCGGACGCGTGTCACTCAGTTAAGCAATGCGTTAACGAGCGCATGCAAATACTGCCTCAGTCGCACTAACAATGTTCCTGCAATATCTGGAAATGTGCTGCTTTATAACGACGAATCGATACCCTATTTCAAAAAGCCCTTTTCGAAGTGGCTGTGATCGCAATCCCGCAGGTTTCCCACATTATTGCTACTTCCCGTTGGCATTCTGGGTATTTTATGTAATCATGAGTCCTGGGTTTGAATCCCGGATCGGACGAAAAATCAATTATTGAGTTTTTCTGTCAAGAAATTCTCAGTAGCTGCCCGGAGTCAGGAAGTTGGCGGTGTCTCACCCCCGTGCCTCTGAAAGCACGTAAAGCCGTTGGTCCTGCGACTGATCTCTCGTAGCAGCTATGAGGTCATACCTGGATTTTGAACAGGGCGTCTTGACTGCTGAGAAGGGAAAAACACACAGGTCTGAACCAGTGTCCACGAGGAACTGCATTTTTGATGTCCGATCTGAGATGAATAACGGCCTGTTGAAGAAGCGTAGTCATTGGCCGCTACTTACGACCACCCTGTAAGTTTTCCGCCTTAAGTGTGCAAGGCTGCTTACACTTGTTCGCCTTGCGCACGTAGGTGTAATGATAAAAGCAGTGCGGGTGATCCGGTGGAGGCCTTTTGGGTCTGTATTTCCTCGAGTTGGATCGCGATCTCCGGTCGTGTCGATTTACAGTCCCGTCGGATTATGAGAGTGAGGGAATAGAGAGTGCACCTGTGCTTGTGCATGCACTTGAACACTATAATCCCGTCCTGCGCCGACGGCTAGCCTCCGTTGAGGCAGGCCGCCGTGGCCGAAATTCGGTCTTATTATTCGGACATTATTATTATTATTTTATGTTTAACTGGTGTAAATCACAGATGATTATATTCATTTGAAGGAAACTTTAAGATATTTTAGATATTTATTAAGTAACATTTTATGACACATTTATTTTGGTTTTAGGATTTTCTAATGCTGCCAACGAACTGCGCAAAATGTTGCTTATAAGTATGCTTTACGCCAATTTGGATAAGTAAATACAAAACCTATGCGATTTCACGTAATAAACCAACACTGTTCAGAAATTCATAATAGCAAATTTCTATGAAAATTATTCTCACAGTGACTTGTCACTGTTACTCAAAACAATGGCCTCTAAATTATATGAAAAGATTGATTGTGCTAGTAGACCTTAAAGCCTTCTGAAATTTAATATTTCTGCCAAATAATTATCGCTAATATTTCTAGAAATTATGTTTAAAAAATAATAAAAAGTTTTGAAACTACTTTCTTTTTCTTCTTGCAAGCGGCGGGATACTGATCCTGTTTGTTTTAAATCACAATATATTATATCGAATAAATTCCAGCTCCACATGATTCCAAGCACACGCGTCAAAGTACCAATAAAAATGATAAACGTTTGTGACCCAACCCTGGTTATGAGAAAAAAAAGGAAAAGACAATTTTTAGTAGATATTCTTGACTTCAAGCACGCTAAAAGTAAAGAAAGGCAACAAAGAGTCTAAGCGAAAGGAAATTTATCGACTCATCGTTCATTTCAAGTTAGGTTTTTTTATTTCTAAATTTATATAGTCACAGTACATGCTGTAATACAGTTATCGTCCATTTATTTAATTTATACTATACAGTATAATATTTTGAGAGTGAAATGGCCATATAGCTCGAAGAATCGACAACTGGTTGGGAAGAAAGGTTCTCGAGTGGTAGCATCGTACCGATAAGCGAAGTGTAGGGCGGTCCACCACTAGATGGGGTTACGACCTAGCAAGTGATTCAGGCAGTCGAGGGATGTAGGTCACTCAGGGTCGAACTTTGTAGCGTTCCTCGGAGGAGGCCTATATTCAGAAGCGATGTAATGAACTACGTGTAAGGGCGGTATTAAAATATCCATTATCTTCCCGTGGATGTTGTAAAAGGCGACAGATGGAAACAAATCTGGAGATAGCCAGCAGAATTTTTCTAATAATAACTTAAAAAAAGGCACCTACGGTTGCCAACATGTCTGCCATGCAGCAGTAATCCACCAGTGCCGCAGTGGTCCCCATGCCGCAGTAATCCACCAGTGCCGCAGTGCTCCCCATGCCGCAGTAATCTACCAGTGCCGCAGTGGTCCCCATGCCGCAGTAATCCACCAGTGTCCGCAGTGGTCCCCATGCCACAGTAATCCACCAGTGCCGCAGTGGTCCCTATGCCGCAGTAATCCACCAGTGCCGCAGTGGTCTCCATGCCGCAGTAATCCACCAGCGCCGCAGTGGTCCCCATGCCGCAGTAATCCAACAGTGCCGCAGTGGTCCCAATGCTGCAGTAATCCACCACTGCCGCAGTGGTCCCCATGCTGTAGTAATCCACCAGTGCCGCAGTGGTCCCCATCCCGCAGTAATCCACCAGTGACGCAGTGGTCCCCATGCCGCAGTAATCCATCAGTGCCGCAGTGTTCCCAATGCCGTAGTAATCCACCAGTGCCGCAGTGCTCCCCATGTCGCAGTAATCCACCAGTGCCGCAGTGATCCCAATGCCGCAGTAATCCACCACTGCCGCAGTGGTCCCCATGCCGTAGTAATCCACCAGTGCCGCAGTGGTCCCCATGCCGCAGTAATCCACCAGTGCCGCAGTGGTCCCCATGCCGCAGTAATCCACCAGTGCCGCAGTAGTCCCCATGCCGTAGTAATCCACCAGTGCCACAGTGGTCCCCATGCCACAGTAATCCACCACTGCCGCAGTGGTCCCCATGCCACAGTAATCCACCACTGCCGCAGTGGTCCCCATGCCATAGTAATCCACCAGTGCCGCAGTGGTCCCCATGCCGCAGTAATCCACCAGTGCCGCAGTGGTCCCCATGCCGCAGTTATCCACCAGTTCTGCAGTGGTCCCCATGCCGTAGTAATCCACTAGTGCCGCAGTGGTCCCCATGCCGCAGTAATCCACCAGTGCGGCAGTGGTCCCCATGCCGCAGTTATCCACCAGTGCCGCAGTGGTCCCCATGCCGCAGTGCCCCCCATGCCGCAGTAATCCACCAGTGCCGCAGTGGTCCCCATGCCGCAGTAATCCACCACTGCGCAGTGGTCCCCATGCCGCAGTAATCCACCACTGCCGCTGTGGCCCATGCCGCAGTAATCCACCAGTGCCGCAGTGGTCCACCAAGTCACCACACATGATATGTTGTGATTTTTATAAAAAAGTTATTCTTAAAGTTATTCCATAGCTCGCCGTCAGTAAGTACAGAGTAGCACCAGGTAAATTGTGCAACGATACTCTTACTACTTAACTTATTAATAAGCTAACGAGCTAAATAATTTATTAATAAATAAGCTTTGCCGTCATGGATGTCTTTCATTAGAGCTTACACTGGCTTTATTACAACCTTCGTTAACTGAGTTGTATCGTTAGTAAATTTAAATACACTAGGTCTCTTAGAATATTATAATTTGATATAGAAAATTTTAATATTGTTAATAAAAGAAACTATGTAAACAACAACAACAACAACAACAACAAACAGTATATTATAAAATATGATACTTTGCCAACATGAAGATTAAGTTTTTAAATTGTACGGCATGAATTCTGTCTATAACATATGTATGCAATGGTACGTTGAGTCCTCTTTATGTGAAGTCTATTCAAAAGAAAACTATAGAGATAATGTAAAGAAAATATTACATTCAATAGTTTAATTTAAATTTAAAAAAGATCATTAAATTAATGGGTTTACATTATTCATTTAAAGCGTTTTTATTAAACGTCTGTAAAACATAACATATCTATGCATGAATTTAAGGTACTTTGTAAACACTGTTGTTGGTCAGCTTTAATGAAATTGTATCTATTTGCGGTCATTGTGTACTAATATTGTCGTATTTTAAACTTTATTGTTTAGGACATAAATGTTATTTATATCCTAATGATACGTGATCAGTATTATTAGCCGCGCTATAATTTGATTTGGTTGTATATGTCCACACCTCTGGGTGGGCGCCGACCGCCCGCTAACGCTAAATTAAAAATCTGAACTATGGCGTGGGATGCGAACATTTATTAAACGGTTTTAAATATTTGTTTCAACACCATAATGTTCAAACTGACCGAAAAAATGAAACAAGCGTATATCTAACGTGATCAGAACAAATTATTCCTTATTAGGATTACAAAGATGTCGTCGTAATGTTCCAGATGTAGTAGTACTTCTACGATAACAAAAGCAGGCACCACCCGGAGTTTTTGTATAATAATTTATAACAAAATTTGATATACATTTTATTCATTATTCTTTATATTAACGCGAATTTGACAGCTCCGTAGCGAGGTAGAGCTGCGGCGTTGAAGGCCGCAAGTTCGATTATTACAGGTATAACCTGACTCTCTCTATAGCTCACTGAGTGACCTTGAGCTTTCTCATACGACCAGCAGTGAAATACCACGTCTTAGATTTATATGTTATCGATAGCAACAAGCACTTTTTGTACACTATTATTTTCAAGTTTTGAGGTTATACGTGACGAGATGTGTCGTAATCTGTTAAACGCTGCCGAGCTGAGTTGAATCTGTTGGTTGACCTATCGGTGTAAGTTAGAACCTAGCCGAACAATTTATTCTAGGTAAACATATTCGTCAACAAGTTCGAGCGTACTGCTCTAATAACTACCCGAATAGGTGTGACATGAAGCTACTCATGACCATTGTTTAAATTCATTGTGAATACTACGCAATGAATTAAAACTATTCTTTCCGTGTGCCAAAAGGCGCTCGAAACGTGGGGAATTAAACGATAAAAAATACCAATTTTATCTCGCTTAGTAAGTTTTATTCGACATTTTATCCTAAAACTGGGCCAGTTTGCACAATGACAGTAAAACTTTCACCTGTGTCAGCATCCCATCGAAAATATAGGATCCGTGCAAGAAATTGACTAATACTTTGAATCCGTCTAAAAGAAGGAAGCTAATATGGTAGCTTCTGAAAATGCTCAAGACTTGCTTTTTTGGCCTCCATTTCTAATAGTTTGTTTTCACCTCACGTTTATTTTGTATTGTTCGGTTTATTAACATGTCATCTTATTATCGAAGAGAATAATTATGATATGAATGTTGCAATAAATATTGTCTTTCATCAACCACCAGTATATTAGTTAAATTTACGTCCCTTGGTGCTCCACTACTTCAACCTTTATTGGCCATTTATAATCTGGGATTGCAAAAACACCGTCTTCTAATATCACGAGAACTTACTATAATTTCGTTCTCATTGAAACTGTATTATAATCACAAAATATTCTGGTAATAATGATTTCTTATATTTACGCGAACACTACACATTGAAATAATACTAGTTTTTACGGAATTTATCGAGTATATTTAACTTTTTAAATACCCGACGTTTCGAGAGCTTTACAGCACCCATGGTCACGGGAAGGACTGAGATGTTCAACGTCCAGATGTCATAGTTAACCGCGGTTACCATAGATTAAAAACGAACAAAAGTTAAATTTTAATCTATGGTAACCGCGGTTAACTATGCCATCTGGACGTTGAACATCTCAGTCCTTCCCGTGACCATGGGTGCTGTAAAACTCTCGAAACGTCGGGTATTTAAAAAGTTAAATATACGCGATAAATTCCGTAAAAACTAGTATTATTTCAATATTCTGGTAATAATCAAATTATTTTTTTTTTGTTGGAAACACATTAGTTCTTTTAATGTTATCGCTATAATAACTATTTCCATACAATATGCTCAAAATATCTACTTAAAATGAACGACAAACGACCAATTAAAGTTCATGTACTATATCATTTAAAATTCTATAAAGATAATTTATTACATACTATATGTACTTAAAAGCTGCAAAAACTGCTTCAAGACGGAAATTTTGCTAGGTGATTCACCATTATAAACGGTGGCACAATCAGCTATTATAGTCTACGTTTTATTAAAAACTTTCGCGGTGTATAATTTCGAGTAAGGGAATATAAAGAACAATAAATATTTATAATACTACTTTTCCAACGCTGCTAAATTGCGGTGTAATCGAGTCAACATTTATCACAACAATGTTTTTACATTATATTATAGTCGTTATTACATGTCAGACGTGAACTAAAAGTGACTGATACAAAGTACGAACCGCTCCTAAGACAACAACGATAAGAGACCAATTAACTTAAAATTAATTGTTTTATTGTAGTGGTTGTGCCGCTCGTAAAAATTTAAATGTATCAGTAGCCATTTCTTTACCTCTAAGAAATTTTACTTATATACTAAAATTATAAGGTAAGCATTATTAACATTTTATGACCTTCAGATATGATTACGTAATATTCAGTAGCATAAAGCTTGCAACCATAACATTAATCTCAAACTTTTGTAAATCATTTTAACATTAAAGATGTTGATTTGGTTTTAAATTGTGTCAAAAAGTTTGACATAAAACATAAAGGTGAATTTACTTTCATAGTGTAGCAAACGAGAGATAAAGGCAAAGTTATGGCCATTAATGAACCAGTTTTAATTTACGACCAAAACGAAGATAAATTATCAACTACAGATGAAGAAGGTATGAAAAAATTAATCGGATTGATGTTGGATGTGCCATTCTCGTAATGCCGTTCATCTTCGACGTTTTTATTTCAATAATTTGTAAAAATAACAAGCAGTCTCACAAAATAAAAGTTTAAACATTGCTTATGAATACAAAATATGATTCCATAAATTGCTTTAGTGTGATACTGAATACATTTTTTTAATATCTTAAAGTACTATTAGCGAAAAGTGTTAGTTATGTTGTTACATTTTTTTAAGTTGAAGTGATAAATGGCACTTATAGTCCACTTGATGACGAGTATAAGACCTATTTACTGGTAAAGTTGCATTCTATCTTAGTTTATAGGGGTTACAAGTAGCAACGCATCTGCAGTTTGATTCTTAATCGACGATGGATGTAGGCGTCTCAAGGCCACATCATCCACTTACCATCAGATGGAGTGTGTGCTGGTTTCTCACCC
Source organism: Parnassius apollo (assembly GCA_907164705.1). Taxonomy (NCBI): domain Eukaryota; kingdom Metazoa; phylum Arthropoda; class Insecta; order Lepidoptera; family Papilionidae; genus Parnassius; species Parnassius apollo. Next base: position 6,794,038 of record CAJQZP010001593.1, on the reverse strand, counting down.
TTATTCTATAAAAAACTAGCAGATCATTTATACCTGCAACCAACTTCAAACAAAAAAGGCTAGAAATGCATTGTCACCTCTGAGGACTAACATAGAATATCTTATAATCTTATTTATACCGACTTTGTATAACCTTCAAACTGAAATATTGAAAAAGTGTGAGAATGGTACTCATTTGAACTTAAGGCAGTAAAGGAGTCCAACTTTTTGACGTGGAAAGGAAAGGGGAAGATCTCGCAGTGGGTAAGGTATTCATAAGGCCCGGGGAGTAGCCAACGCTCCAGACACTATAAAGGAACTTCGCAACTTTGATAGCGCAATTTAAGCTTTCGTGCGTTTTGCTTGTGGCGCGACTACAGCACCGCCACAACCTAGTAAAACACAATATCATACACGCTCTACGATATCATATATATATATATATATATATATATATATATATTTGATAAAACTTATTGCTTTAATATCATACTGATTACTATAACACCAGTATTCGGTTTTATAAATTTTTAACGACCACTTGTTTTATTTTTCTCAGGCCCTATAGGAAAAAAGGTTTAATTCATAAACATTATTTTTATTTATAAAATAAGAGTAACAAATGAGCACACAGTCCATCTTATCGTAAGTGGATGTCTACATGAATCCTCGATTATGAATCAAAACACAGATGTGTTATCACCCTTGAGGACTAAGATAGAAGCCTCGTTTCCGGTAAAAAAATGGTCTCCGGATCTCTACACTCAGCATACTAAACACAGCAGTACGTAGGACATTCAATAAGTTATGAGATATACAAAAAGTATTCTAGACCAGGATTAAGAAAGGAGTGCTTCGGTGGTTTGGTCATGTAGAAAGAATGAATGAGGAAAGAGTGACAAAAAATTATGTTGCAGAAGTGAATGGCAGAGTCGGAAAGGGACGTCCTAGGTGAAATTTATCGACCAAATTGGCAATTTATTGAAAACGGGCCAAATTAGGAGTACCCTTAACCGACGAGCATGTACGCGTAGGTATATGGATGTAAAAGAGGCGAGAGAGATGTGTCAGGATCGCACCAAATGGAAGTATGTAGTCTCTGTCTACACCTCTGGGTGACAGGCGTGAGTGTTTATGTTTTATGTATGTTATTCTAGATACTATTAATATTTATTTTACATCTTTTCAAAATATTCTCCATCATGCTCGATACAAAGTTCCATTCGCCTAAGTAACCAATTCTGAAAACACTTTTACCAGTCTTGATCTGACAGGTCGAAAATCACTTCCTCGTAGGTAGCCACGGCTTCTTCAGCGCTTGAAAAAAACTTGTCTTTTATTTTTTCTTTGACTCTTGGGAACAAAAATAAATCACAAGGAGCTAAGTCAGGGCTGTAGGGTGGGTGACTTAGAGGTCTTAGAGTTTCAATACCAGATTCCTCAATAAATGCTTTTGTTCTAAGGGAGGTATGTGAAGAGGCGTTATCGTGGCATAATTCCCCGAAGCCCGGTCTTTGGTCTTCTCTCCCGCACAGCATGAAAACCTTTGGGTAATGGAACTGTAGTATACCATTCAAAGTTGACAAACCTACTATTTTCCAGCATTGACGTCTACAAATGTCCGCTCCGCAAAAAAAACTAGCCAGCACTTTTTTGTCGACGTTGCGAGGTTTTTTGCAGTTTCGTCGGTAAATGTCCTTCTGAGTAGACCTATATCGATGATTGCCTTTGTTTGCATTTTATTTTCCGGATCGCATTGGTAGATCCATAACTCGTCACCAGTAACGTTTTCTGGTGCTTTTCATGGCACCAATCCACACGAGTCTGTTCTTCGCTTTCGGAGAGCAAACGAGGGACCCATCGACAACAAAGCTTCTATACTCCGAGATATTAATGTAGGATTGTATGATCATTTTGAAGTCCTTATATATGAATTTAGGGTCTTCTCGCACCAAAATTTCAGTAGTCCATACATTTTCTGCTGTTAGTGCTGTTTGCCGAGTGCCGGTTCTTTGGTCATCCTTAAGGTTAATTTTACCCCTTTTGAATTCAGAAAACCACTTAAAAATTGTTGCGCGTGATGGAGCTGAGTCTAAGGCTGAGAGAGAGAGAGAGCTAATGCTGATTGTAACCGTTGTAAACTTAACTGTTAACTGAAATTTGAAATCATAATAGATCATAACGCGCAAATGTTCACGGTTAAGATCCAAGAAAAGCGCGGGAAGCGTTGCAGGAAAATTAATAGAACTTTGTTTTTTTTTTTAATATTGAACAATTTGCTTATGGAGTTCTATTTTTAAATAAGTTTGCTTTTTAGGAACATATAACACGGGAGCGTTCCATTTTTAAATTTCAATCATCTCAAAACTTATTTAGTGACCTACCTATTAAGCTGCTATTTAACGCTGGTATTCTGTAAGAGCATGGTCCTTCCCCGGTCTAGCCGACCCATTCTTGCTACAAACATAATGTTGCTGCAGCGTGGTTCTACTACGTTTTAACAAAAATGATGAAATAATTTTAATAATAGACCAATTTCACACGCTGATATTTGTAATACGTCATTCATATTAGATAGTTAGCTACAGTTGCTTTGGTTCTATTGTTTTTTTTCGCGAGTTTTCCGTTTTATATATAAGAGGTTTATCTATTCCTGGTATTCTACAAGTTTTATCCATTACTTCAGATTTAAGATATTTTTACATAAGTTCTATAACATCCATGACAGGAAATGACTACCACCTATATTAAATATGTACCCAAGTGTGTGCTGTCTAATCTGGTCACTCAGAACTGTCTGGAGAATTAGATTAATTATACTAGTTTTTGTCATTAATATGATTTCAGCTATACTACATTAATTAATGAAATGATTATGTAAATACATTAAAAATCTTAATCTTAGATAAACAACATACACATAGACTAAATTATACAATCTAAACCATTCTTACAATCCCAATGATTGATCGTCAATAGAAAATCATTATATTAATAGTAAATAATTTTTATAATGGTTTTATCTCTGTTTAATTTGTCAAATGAAATTTGTGAACTTCAAAAAATTTGAAGAGGCAATTCATCAAACACGACCGGTATCGATGCTCCGTCAACACTCAGTCATTTTCGATGCTGTAAAATGACGGCGATGACTGGTGATAACATCTGTGTCATTTTGTAGGACCCACAGCAATTTATTCAAAGCATATTTGCGTAGATTTAAAATAAAACTTAATAAAAAGGAGCACAATCGAGCTTATATAAATTGTTGCAATATAATTAATTGATTGGTATTAGATAATGTAACATATATAATAATGCGATACGGATTACATAAGAGAAGCAAATATACATTAATTAGAATATTTTAAATAAAACAGGAATCCCAAATTATACACAGGTATCTTTAATTGTACCTATTACTTAGTGTTGACACAGTAGCTGATAGTGTTGTAAAGAATGTTTTAGTAGTCTTGAAAGAGAAAAATAAAAGAGGTGTAAACATAAAGCCTTTCCAAGTCAAAAATCATGAAAGGCACATAATTAAATTTAGATATAGCGGTCCTACTGATGATAAGTTAGTGTAGTTTAAAGTATGTGGGCCTCAGTACTAGACGTAACTGACATGAAAGTAGCGGCAGATAATTACAACTTGCGTAATTATCATTTAAACCCCTGAAACCGGTACATAATACTAGATGTACTGCTGTTACTGGAAGAACTCCTTGATAGAATAGCAACCGTGCTTCTTTTAAGTCTGAAGCCAACTAAAATCTAATAAAGCTACCGATACGTTTTCAATAAATTTAAAATAGAATCTCGATTATATATTATTATAACAATAACAAACTAACAATAACAATAACAAAATAAAGCAGCATGGGCCAGCGGAGGAGCGGAGAGAAGTAGCCATACGCAAGCGTTCCCCTCTGCCAGAGTATCAAGCTCACGCGGCCCTGCTTACAGTAATACTAGTTGCAGCCGCACTGCTCACTAGACTAAATCTAGTTGCTCAGTAGAATCAACGTCCTACAAAAATGCTGAAATGTTCAGATTTTTGCTGCACAAAGAGATCTGCCACGTCAAATTCACAAAAACATGGCGTTACCTTTTATATTAAAGTAATTTTCGATCACATTTATCCTATTTACTTCTATTTAGACTTATATAGACTCCTACCACCTAGTAAGTAGTGTTGTTAGAGTGCCGATGTATCTTTGACATTCAATCGAAGCCTATCCCTGATTATATCGCAAAAATAATTATATAGGCTCAGATTTTGGATAATGAGTGTCCTTCTATTCCAGCTACATGACACTATTTTACAATGGATTTCATAGATGTTGACGTTTATATGACAGAAAAAGAAAATATAATGTCAGTCTTCTGTCGCCTCTTACGATATCTTTATCATCCAATATACGGTAGTGGATATTCTTACAACGTCTCTATATGACTATGTATATTATATCCATATATTCTTATAGCACTATACCGCTAACTTATTATATAATATTGTGTAAGTATTTATTGCATATAATGAACTTGTTAAAGCCATCGCGTCAGTAGTTCTCACGGCTTTAAATGGATGAGCGATCGTTCTGACACTCCGGCCCATCAAAGCGCGCTAACATCATATCGCAATCGTATCGCAAAATCGGTATGTCCGGCCCGATGGACCATAAGCACCGACGCGACCACGAAGCCCATTAATTTAAACGAACGCGATCAATAAACACGATTATCTACCTCATCAGCGACATTGAAGCATTACAAGCTTTTAGCAAGTTTTCACCGCTATGTGATTTGTCTTATTAAAATTATGACAAATCAATAAAATTAATTTACTTCGACAAGCATTCGAACATCGTTCTATTTTTGTTACATTAAGTTTAATAATCTGCATGATTGTTGCTACTTTAGAATTATAAATACTTTTTTCCTATAATCACAAAGATATCTGAATGATGATTGTGATGATGATTATTTATTAAATTCAGAATTTCTGATGCAAAAAATGCCATATAAATGCTATTTATGGTTAGGTAAAATAATAGCTTCGTACTCAACTGTTCCACTACTTCAAGTCAACCACATTAATTATATATCGTCGTAATAAAACTTTTACTAAATTGTCGTAAAATTTGTTAAATTTGTAAATTGTTTATTTTTTGAGTAAAATATATGCATAAATATGTTTACAGATAATGCATGTTGCAACTGTATGTACGCGTTTTTGGTTTGTATTCCAGGTCAAAACTTTGTATATAATAGGTATTTATGTTACGTAAAAGTGAATATAAACTGTTGTGTACATCCAATAAATAAATAAATAAAAAGTGCAATATGTGCGTAAACTGGCGTGCAATTATTCTAATATTTTGATAAATTTAAATGCTACAAATTTTATTGATATATCAATCAAATGTTATATTTGCAGTTTTTATACGATTTTTATAAGCATTATTTAAAAGTTTAAGGTGAGGGATACATTGAAGACTACACCTCAGCTTAAGCTTATTTAAAAAATAAGTCTAGTTTAAGAATAATAAAAATTGTAGTCTTCTGTTTATTGATGACTTTTATAGTATTTCATTAGTGATTCATTTATTCATTTATTCGTGAAAATGTTTTGTAACAATTTTTATTGGAAACAGTTCATTGATTTCTTTTTAAAATTTAATAAATAATTAAAAAAAATAGCACATTTATCACGACTTAAAAAGAAATATCTATGATCGCTGAAATTTTTATTAATAAAATGCAATAAAAATTACCTGGGAATAGTAAAATCAAATAATAGACACTTTATATTGTCCTGTGTCGATTACGGTGCTCGCAATTTCCTGTACAAGAACTTCTTTAAAAATTTAACGCGAAAGGTTATTTGTGATAAGAGTTTTCTTATTCTACATTGTTATTAAATTACGGTTGGCACATAAAACGAGCCGACTTCGTTTCGTCGTCAGGAAGACAGTCCGCATACACTTTAGTTCAAAGGAGCGCATTCAAATCAAACACGGGATAAAAACCCATGTTGCTAACAACATCATCACGTCAACAAGCGTCACTAATGTTATTTAAGACGCCATATTGGATTGGAAGCATACGAAATTAATAATTACACTTTCTCAAAGAGATGTGGCTTGTTATTGTATTAATATTTTGGTCAAACTTGACACCTGCAAGCGACCTAGGAGTCCGAATGACTAATCCCACCAAATTACATACAAATTCAGTGATTGTAAGAGGTGAATGTTCGGAAAGAAATAAATATTTTGCATTCAATCATTTTTTTTTCAAAGTGATCTGTCATTTTATTTGACTGGAGTTCTTGTCTTTTTTACAATTAGAAGAACAAAAGACATACAATCCACCTGATGATAAGTAGTTTCTGTCGCCCTGAGATACCTACGTCTATCTCTGCGGCAGATGAGTTGTCGCCTATGAAACTAAAGAGTGCCTTCTATTAGCAAAAAAGATCTCAGGTTCTCGTCAGTGTTGCTATTTTTTGTTAGTTCTCTGTAACAAGTGTGGTGTTTGCTACTGTTCCTTAACACATAATATATTCTGTTAATACCGTGTAGTCGTGGTGTAAGAATATCCACCACATCGTCCCTTGGGTTTGTTCGCGGTATAGTACCAAAATGGCTGCTTTTCCTCGCTAAATGGCTTTGCTAAGCCTTTAAGTAAGAAAAGAACCAGCTCTGTTATCAGCAGCGGTTGCAGTTTAGGAACATTACTGTACTTAGACCTCATATATCAAGTCTCGACAGAAAAATATCGTCTCAGAGACTCATACTTACACCACTAGAATAGAATACTCGTAAATAAAAAACATTTTTTATTCACTAAAGGCTACAAGAATACTAATTAAAAGTCATAATATTTGCTTTTACTACTGCAACGAAAATAATTATGTCCTGGGAAGAATCATCAAGGAGCCAGCAGGACCGTTTTTTGTACCTAAATTTAATTTATTATTACAGAAATTTTATTATTTTCGTGGTAGAGCCACGCTGCAGCCATATTATGGTTGTAGCACGAATGGGTCGGCTCGACCTGGAAAGGAGTGATCTCTCACAGAATACCAGCATAATGCTGCTGTGTTTCGTATGGTGAGTGAAGAGAACCAGAGATCCATTTTACTGGAAGCTAGACATCCCGTCTTAGCCCTCAAGAGTAACAACGCATTTGCTATTTGTTAAATACTTAACTTACCAATAACTCCTAACTTAACGTAACATCCTAATTTCAATAGAGAAGATGACTTGGTGATACCGTCTGCTTGGAATCCTATAATTAATAAAATTTGAACCCAACCCAAGCATACAACTGCAAGACTTCAAGATACTTTAAGTTCATACTGCGTAGGTTAGACCAAAAATTAATAATTTTGATCTGAAGATAGCCGTGGTTAACTATGACATTGGGAGTTTGAACAGCTCAGTCCCTTTCGTACCACGGGTTTTGTAAAGTGTTCGAAACGGGAAATGTAAAATAATACGTAGTAAAATCCGTAAAAACTAGTTTTATTTAAATATGCAATGTTCTCCTAAAAATAAGAAATCGTTATGCTAACTCACTTAACACTTACTTCAAAAACTATTATCCAAACAATTTTTTAAATATATCCGAATTTTTCACTTACCGACAAAACAAACACTATGATAGCATTCTAGCAACCAGTAGTACTGTAAAATGCTCATAGTGCTATGGCCGTAAACTCAGAGTGATTGCTGCATTAGACACGCTCAGTTAGTTAACTCATGTTAACAAAGCGGGTGATTCACGCTCTTCTCAGAGAATCGCTGCATTCATTTCTAATTGAGTTTGCTCTAAATTTATGTGCCCGAAGGTTAACAGTGCTGATCAGAAACAGACAACATATTGAATTATGTTTATTTGTTTTCCAATTGCAAGACGTCAACATAAAACCATGAAAATTTACACTTCTTCCAATTATTGTTATTCTAACTGATGTTCCTAATTTCATTTTATACGTGGTAGAGATTCATTTTATTAGTAGTGTAAATGTAGCACGAATGGGTCGATTCGACCGGGGTAGGACCATGCTCTCACAGAATACCAGCGTAAAATAGTAGCTTAAGGCTGCTGTGTTTCATATGGTGAATTTAGAGAACCGGAAACCCTGGAGAAAAGGCATGCCATCTTAAACCTCAGGGGTGGAAACGCATAGGCATTTTGATCCGTAATCGAGGATAGATGTTGATGTCTACGTGCCAAAGCAAACACTAACTTCAACAGGTAGACTGTGTGCTCGTTTGTCACCTTATTTTATAAAAAAAAACTACTTTAAAATAATATCATACAAAATGTTCTAATCAAAGATTAAAAAACAATAATTAAATATCAAAAACAACGTTAAATTTGTTTATTTTTATACTTTATTGTATTAACCTTAAACTTTTACCGATCAACCCATAGTGTGATGGAAATTATTAGTAGGTAAGATAGACAGCTAAATACAGTTAAGGAATAAATAACATTATCAAATGTAATGTATGTATATGTAATATCAAATATATAAAATTGTTAGTACTTATTAAAATAAACACACAGATTTAAATTAGAGTTATAAATTATTTATACACTTATATACGAATATAAACATACTTATGAATACATATTATAAGAGTATGTATAATTTATTTTAATAAGAATTTGCCGGACAAATATATTTATGTATCATGATTTGTCAATAAATATTGAATGAACTTGGAGCAAGCTAATGAACTTAGAGCAAAGAGTGAATTTAAGGAAAGAGGAAATTTGAGAATTAAACTAAATTTGGTCACAATTGAGTAAAAGGCATCAATAAAGGCTCTGACTACGAACTGAAAATAGGATTTAAATACAGCTTGGAGTAGATGGCAAAAGGCCCGGGGATTATCTGCGATATCTAACCCTGTAAGGGTTATTTGTAATGTAGTGAGACATGGTCGATTCAAATATACACATTCCTGAACCCATACTGACTCCTGCACCAATATATTCAGGAGTCCACATCACGGAATTGAAAAAGTTGCGCTGGATATGTGATGTCAAAAGGTGAGACTGCATTCGTAACGAGTACATCCGGGACAGTCTCGGAATACATGGCGGGCGGATAATCTTCCCTGCACCCACACGCCCTAGTTAGAGTACTTTGAAGAGGATGTCTTGATGCCGTTGTGACAGAAGCGAGATCACGCGACAGAACTAAAAAGCGCTGGCTCAACTTGTAAGGTCGGATATTAGAGTCATTGGACTCACCACCTAGTAAGCTTCAGACCGGACGAAGTGAAAATGAGCAGGAAAGTGGACCGCGGCAGTAACCAAGATAATGCATAGGTAATGTGAACACAAGTTTGCTGCATTAGTGGCAATATAAGGACTGTAGTAATAATGCTGATGTGATGATGATAAATAATAGGTGATTGATAATACAATTGCGAAGTGACTAAAATAGTAATTACACAAAGCCGTATGGTAAAGGATCATAAGGATCCATTAACCCATCTCATGACAAGAGTGTCGAACGAGGTAAGTATGGAATATGCAAGATAAGTCCTGTGAATTTCGATAGATGGCGATGTAACCATCACCACCGTCAAATGTGTGAGACGTCTAATTCTGCGAACGTCAATGTGCCAGATAAGTGTGATAAATAAACCTTCTTTAAAACGGGCAAAACCAATATGTGAAGTAAATTGTAACTCACAGTCTCCATACGTCCGCTCTTAATGCTACCTTTCATTTCTATGCTGCCTTTCATGTCTAAGAGATATCTTAATTGCGGTCTAGAACTCCCGAAAAAATAAAAGAAGACCTGTGCCCCGCGATGGAATGTTCGTATATAAGCCTACATACTTTTCATTTTTGCTTTTCATTGTTACTCTTCACTTTGGTTTCACTATCCGTTATAACTTAAAGCCACTGCTGACAATAGGCCTCCCCCATAGATTGCCTCACAGGGGGACATTTGCTATATTGGCCACGCTTGGGACTCTGGTTGGTAACCGCAGTGTTTTTCGTTATAATGAGAGACGATACTACCCATCATCTGATTTGCTTCTCTCTGTCGGATGTGGTACATCCATGAAGACCAATTTCTTCCATGAAGTGAAATTTATTTTTAAAAGGACGTTACACCCACAATAAGAAGCTATTTCGTGGAAGCAATTTACATACATTAATTGAACAAGGACACACAATTATTTATATGCCATACAAACACGTAACGTGGGAGACACGAAGGCCCAACAGTCCGCGACGAAATTCATAGCCACTTCCCTGCGGATTCCTCAACGGGTTTAAACCCAAATAGAAACCATCAAATTAAAACACACACATACACACACACATTTATATATATATATATATATATATATATATATATTATTATATATATATGTATGTGTGTGTATGTGTGTGTAAATAATGATTATAACCTATATATGTTCGAGCATAGCAGTTCGAGTTCGTTAAGTTGCAACCCCGTTAAGTCTTACCGTTTAGTCGGATAGAAGTACACCATCTCCTCGAAGAGCTGCACGCGGAAATCATTTTCCCTTCGAACCCTTTCATTTGATATCCATATCATGGGGGTGAATAAAACCAAAGTCTGCCATCTTTAGCCGTTCACCATATTGAAATTAGTATGACGTCATTTAGCTAACCATGCATTTTCATCCAAACTAAACATAAATGCAAAATTTCAGCAAAATCGTTTGACGATAACTGCTTTTAAATTCACTTGCAAGATTTGACACTAACAAACAAACAGTACAAGTTAAATTAAAGCTTTTAATATTATCTTTTATGACTTTCTTAAATATAAATAACGCCAAAAATCAGTACATAACAATGTTAATAAAGTTGTGATAGTTAAATGTATAATTTACCATTCATAATAAATTAACGTAATTATAATAAAATATAATATTATATATATATATATATATATATATATATATATATATATATATATATATATATAACCAAATGGTCCCGGTAGTGCTTACACTGTGCCGGTAGGTGGCACTGTGCTCAAGATCTAAAAATTCCCGTACGAAGCCGGGACAAATCTCTAGTATTCTATTTATTATCAAGTGTAAATATTGTAGTTGGCTTAAAATTAGTATAAGCATATTTCTGACATTGATTACAGTTGATACATTCTTTAAAAGCCCATTTTCAGAAATAGATTTTTAAAGGCTGGAAAAAAAAGAAACTTTCTTTATCAGTCGAAAAGACCATTGTTGCCAGTATTGTATAGTGAAAACAAGCGAAATTATTAAGACAGTAATTTTTAAAGGCGCAAAAAAGAGAAAAATTCAAATACTATACCCAATTTTACTTCCACAAATCAAACGACTATATTTTTAAACTTATCGAGCAATAAAAATGTTTGTTAATTTTGGGGTTTTGGCTGCAGTATGACTTTAACTTTAACTTTGATACGATACGATATAATTTCCAACTGCAAATGTAGCGTAATCGAAATATTTTGAGATGTAATACTACATTATACTAAGTGATTGATGAACGGTGAAGATGACAAGTTAACAGTTTTCGAATCTTTTTCCTCGTATAATTAGACCTCGCTTCTTACCATTTTTTATGATTCTAGGTCAATAGGAAGCGCCCTACTGATTTTTATGAGTGAGTGAGCCACATCTTCTGATTGTATTGAGTTAGAAGCATTATTTTTTAGACACATAATTATTTTACATTACATTATTTTTTAGACCTTCTAGTGACATTAAACCTTTGATTTCGATATTAATTTAAATTCCTGAAAAAATGGGTCTTGACAAGCAAAAGACGGACGGACAGAAAGTCAACAGATCACTGTCACCTATAAGGATTCTTTTTTTTGGGTTACGTAACCCTTAAAATAAAATTTAGGCATATATTTTTGCGAAGTAAGTCCATACTTAATAACTTAATTATGAGCATGGAGTATAAATCTACTGCGATGGTTGTACGTATGTAATTTAATATCATACATGGCAGTTCCATAGCTTTTATAATATCTTAATATAAGTTCATCTTCCTGATTGCATGAGAGACAAGTGCCATTAAGGTTAAATACGGCTTTTAGTATACTTTAATATCGACCGAGATCGCATCAGATCCAGTCTCAATTAAACGTTTCGAAGTTCAAATTGGATTACACATTAAACTTTCTTATGGGCGACATAAAATTGTTTCGGCTTCGTTATGCTCACAACTAGTATGACTAAATGGTTAATTAAATATAACTCTCTCTGTTTTTTTAACATCTTATTGAAACTATAATTGAGTAGCAAAAAATCCTAATATCGCTAAATAATTTGGGGTTTTTAAAAAAATATTGTAAATTACAGATATTCGTTAAAAATCCTATAGCCTATGAATAAATTAAGTGATGATAGTGCAGCGGTATGTGCCATTGAGTGTGTATAAAAATCACATGTGTTAGAATATTCTGCGCAGCGGCAGCAATAGCAGCACAGCACAATATATATGCCCAGTTATCCTACGGAACGCTCCTTATTCACTTGGCTTCCACACTTGTTCTTAACAGCTATACTGGGTGATTTTTTACCGTCTGGAAAAAAGTGGGTAACAGGTGAATGGAATAGAAGTCTATGGCACTGATATTTTACATTTTTTTATATTAACATATTATGAAATTGATCTATCAATGAATACTATTAATTGGGTGCGTATTATTTTAATTTCGATAGTTTTTAATTGATTTATTTATTTAATTCGAGTTAGTTTTTATTTTTTATAACTGCGTATATACCGCGTGTTGAGTTAACATTTTGTCATATTTAACGATTGCGAACTTGAATAATGAACAGAAAAATACGTACAAGAGGTGTTGAGGCGCCAACATCAACACGATCAAAGCCGCTTTTCGAGTATTTTATAGGGTTGGCGAAAACAATGCACATTATTTTTTTCTGCTGTACATAAAGCGTATTCTGTTAAATATATTGTTCTTATAAGAAAAATACATTATTAGATTAAAATATTGTCTTGCATTCGAAAGTATAGTGACCTTAAAACAAACCAACGTTTATGAGAGTAGATGTGTTTTCAACCCAGATGACTAAGAGATCTTATACACCTTAGCTAGATATACAGGCTATTATGGGATATTAGGATATTTCTACACCCAGAACACAATAGAGGGTCAATGTTTCTCTACTGCAGTCCTAGTTAGAATTGGAGGCCACTGAGAATTTTTTATTATATTTCAATCTTTTAATTTACGTAGGACTAGCTGTTCTCCGCGACTTCGCCCGCGTGTAATTTAGGATTTTTTTTTGCGCGGAACTAATTTTTTTTTCTAAAATAAGCCTCCTTATAACACCTGCTATCTGCATGTAAAAGTTTCGTCAAAATCGATCCAGTCATTTCGGAGATTAGCCGGAACAAAGCAAAAATTAAAAAAATGTGGTTTTCTTATAAGTATCGTATATATTCTCATATGCATTTAGTAAAAAAGTTGTTATTTTGACATTACAAATAGATACATTAAATTTTATTTATTTGTATAGATAACTAACAAGACTTACTACCTATAGTATAATATATTTTTGTTTGGCGTTATGTGACAAGATGTATTTTAGGATTAAGAATCTTTATTGTAAGTTAGCACGGCATGCATTGCGGATAAGTTGTTTATGTTAATAGATTATTTTTGGTGAGTATATTGATACAGATTGAAGATAGTAGTAACAGGCATCTCGACTTTTGACCCTGCTCCCTGTCATCGAACTGGGTAAGAACTCGTATAGATAATTATTTTCCACCCCAAGGGTTGGAACTTTTCTTTGAAATTTGACATCTCCTGCAAATATTGAAGTATAAGGCTTCAGTTGTTTCTACGGTGGTTGGTTCTATAGTGGCATACTGGTGCGCTGAATATAAACGCGGCATTACCCAACGATGATACTCGCTCCGGGCGTCTAAGAACGGCAACTACGCAAGAAAAATTAAAAAAAAAAACTGAAGATATTTTCAAGGTAGATTGTCGTGTGACCATTCGTTAATTAGCTGAGATTCAAAAATTTTCGATTGCACAATTCTGATTATTTTAACTTATATCTTAAAATTCAAAAAGGTGGCCTCGCGCTGGGTGCCTCAAAATGTTAACAGACACCAAAAAAAAAGCAAGAGTTGACATTTCAAAGCTAAATTAAGCAACAATTGAAGAAGATCCGGGTTTTTTGGGCTCGCTTCGTAAGCGTAAATTAAATGTGGGTACACCATTTTGACTCGGAGACAAAAAACCAAAGCAAGTTATGGAAATGACCGTCTTCCCCGCCAGCCAACAGATTGAAGGTGTCTACGTCGTAATAATGGCCTCTGTCTTCTGGGATGCGGAAGGTATAATAATGATCAACTATTTAAGTAGACGAGATACAATAACCAGAGATTATTACGCATCATTAATCAAAAAATCACGCGAAGATTTAAAGATTAAACGTCGTAGATAATTGCGTGCTAGAGAGGTTTTTCACCACCATAATGTCCCCGTCCATTGATCTGGTGTTGCAAGCACTGCCATCCAAACTGCTGGGTCTCAGTTGATACAGCATCCAACATATTCTCCGGAGTTAACTTCGAGTGATTTTTTAATTTTTACTCACCGGAAAAAGCACTTGCGTGATATAAAATTTGACGGTAACGATGCGGTATGTCTGCTGTAAAGGTCCGTTTTGAGTTCCGGGATCAAGCCCTTTTTTCTAATGAAACTAACTAACATGCAAAATGATAATCAATGTGTATTAACTTAAATGGCAATTACGTTTAAAAATAAATACAATTTACACTTATCCTAGAGTTTCATTGCGTTTCCTAAAACTTATAGATCAACCAGTATAATGATAATTTCTGTGATAAACTTGTAATAAGTAAAATTTGCTATTCAATATCGATCAGAACACTGGGGTTATTATGTTTTTTTAATAGACCTATATTCCTGGAGTTCTTTTTATATCGAGCGACATCTGAAATTATATGACAATAAATCCTATACATCTCGAGTTTTCTCAAATGAACATAAAATCATTTATACCTCTTACCTTGTTTTCTAGAAGCCTTGGTAGCTCAGACGCTTGTTGCTCGAATTAAATTTATATACCTTTAGTAGTACGCAACAATAGCAATCTAAATTCCCCTGCTGCCACTACTGAACGTCATAAATTAAAATTATTTTAATAGCTGTAAATAATAAAGACCTTAAAACAAAACTTTTATTGGAGAAGCCCTGGGCTTTACGCATTCGTTTAGTGTCCATGTACACTTGCATTCATCTCTCTTTAATTGATGTCGGTTTTTGAGTGTACCAATAAGCCGCCAACTCGCATCGTTACCGCACCTCTGTCGGACTGCGATGTATGGAATTTGTAACCAATATTTTAAACAGCTGGGATATGTTTGGAAGTTAACGAATATGTATCTTAAATCGAATGTATAATTGATGTGCTTGATAAAGTCAACGTAAACGAATTGCAAATCGAAAAAACATATCAGCGACCCATTTTTAAATTAGGCACAAAAACATGTATCATACGAGTATTTTTATTGCTTGGTGCCAGATTGCTAACTTGTGAAGACATTCACATAGAAACATACATCAAATTAATTGTTGACACATAACAAGCACATAGTCCACCTTATGGTGAGAGGGTCCTGTGGCCATAAACATCTATATCTATCCTCGATTAGGAATCAAAATGCAGATGGGTTGTAACTTCTGAACACCAAGATTGAATGCCTCGTTACCAGTAAAAAGGGTCTACGGTTCTCTGCACTTACCAAACCAAACATCGTAGGATTATTTTGCTGTTTCACACTGGTATTCCGCGAGAGCGTAGCCCTACCTTGGTCAAGCCAATCCATTCGCGATGTAACTACAGTAACTACACCGTAGTTTAAGCATGTAAAGATAATCTGCTTTCAAGTCTACTACTTGGAATATTTTTTCATACTCACCACGTTTAGCAGGTGTAATCTCGTACTAATAATGACAAGTTTTCAGTAGCAATACTAAAACAGTTGGCATATCTCCCATTACGACCTTCCATTTTAGGTTCATTTTTATCATTCCAGTCTTTTACAAGTTTGCTTAACATAGGCCTTCCCCGGCTCCGTCCCAGTCGTGTCAACAGCGGTAGTGGGATTCAGCGTGGAGGGCCGTAGCCACCTTCTGTGTGTCTGTAATTGTCCAAAAGGAGGCTGCTGAACGGGATCGGAGGAGGACAGATCCCACTCAGAGACGACGCCATCTAGGCGCTCGTCACGGCCCTCCCAATGGAGATGGAGATCCCCTACCAGAAAAGGGGCATCTGGGGTTGCAGGCGTTTGGGGTGAGGGCCTCGAATCCTTAGGTAATGTAACCCCTGAGGAGTAAGATGACTCGGGAGTGGTCCCGAAACATCGCGATATACCATATAATACTGCGAGGATGCTCGGAGCAGTAAGTACTGCCGCTTGGACTTGCTTCTAATAAAACCAAGCGAGAGAGGGGTTTCAGTTGCATTCCGAACGTATACCCGGGACCCTTCTTATACGCTGATAAAGACTACCGTGAGGTTTTAGTCGGTAGTAGTCCAGCATAACCATGAGGATGCCCCCGCAGCCGAAGGTTTCCATGAGGATTTCCTCACAAAAAAAAGACCTTCCTCAAGGAATGATAGAAATCACGTGGTAAAACTGTGCTGCACTTATATTTGTGGCGGCGCTGTCGTCGCGCCATAAGCAAATCACACCAAAGCCTAAATCGTGCTATCAAAAGTTCCGAACCATAAACAGTATGTATAGAACATCTCCGAACTATCTTACGGAGTGTTGGCAGCTCCCCGGGCAGAACGCCTTGCCCGGCGGGAGATCTCCCCTTTTCCTTCCACGGCCACAGTGGGTGGTGACCCCGGCGACGACAGCGCTGCCACATTTTAATAGTGTAACTGTAATTGTAGCACCAGTGTAACTGTAATTGTAGTACCAGCGTAAAATAGTAGCTTAATACGACTGTGTTTCGTATGGTGAGTGTAGAGAACCGGAGACCATATTTACTGGAAACGAGGCATTCCACGCCCATCCTCACGGGTGACAACGCATCTGCATTTTGATTTGTAATCGAGGATAGATGTCTATGGGCCGCAGCAACCACTTACCATCAGGTGGACTGTATGCTCGTTTGCCACCCTACCCTACAAAAAAAGATTAGTAGTGTGGTCTTGGCACAAATGGGTCAGCTTGGCCGGGGAAAGACCACGCTCTCACAGAATGCCAGCATAAAACAGCAGCTGCTATAGTGCTGCTGTGTTACGTATGGTAAGTGTAGAGAACCAGTTACCCTACTTACACTTACTGGAAAGGAGGCATTTCATATTCATCCTCATGGGTGACAACGCGTCTGCATTACGATTCGTAATCGAAGATAAATGTAGATGTATATGGGCTACAGCAACCACCTACCATAAGGTGGACTGTGTACTCGTTTGTCACCATTATCCTATTATAAAACACGGTACTGAACTCATTGCATACATCAACTTCCCGCACCTGTTACCAAGTTATCACTTCATCTAGTGGGGGACCGAATCACACTTCGGTTAATGATACGCTACCATCATATATCTTTCTGATAACATTATGATAATAAAACTTCGGTAGCCAAGTTTTTTTTTTCTAAGCGTGGCAATTTTGGCAATATACCATACATGACGAATGGTTAATTTAACCGATTTCGTGCTAATATAGTGGCGGATATCGATAGCGTTGAAAAGAAACGAGAGTATTTACAATGTAGGAAAAAAATGCTATAAAGGAAAAGCACATTAAAAGTAATTAGAAAACATATTTATTATTTACATTTATATATAGTAGCTGTATAATAAATCGCATGTTGCTTTTGATGATTACACAATTATAATGAAAATTTGCTTCGACACTTAGGAGTTGCGTTCTAGGAGAGATAATATTGGAACATTAAAACGCTTGCACACAAAATTAGTTCAATAGAAAGGTTCATAATTGTCATTAATCATCAATCAATATATCGGAAGTATCAATTATAAATACCGCAATCAATACTTTATTTATTATTCCATGTTCCAAATACTGCCGGACGCAGGTGTATGTTAAATACGGACGTACACAGCCCATATGATTTAAGAAACTTTTTCAACCCAAATATATACTCTGAAGACAATGTAATTATTATGTAAATTTAAACTAAAAGGTTGGAAGATTGTTCAAGATAAAGTTGTTTGCATTATGTCAATTTAAAGATCGAAGATATGCGTAGTTTGCCAATTCGCACTAGAATCTAGAGCATACTTTGCTCTGCTACAAACCTTACAAATAATAACATTAGAATTTTAGGAAACTCAAAAAGGGTAGATGTAGATGTTTATGGGCCACAGCAACCACTTACCATCAGGTGAACTGTGTGCTCGTTTGTCCCCCCCTATCCTATAAAGAAGGTCACTTTTATCATGAGCCGTGATGATTCTCGGATGAATTATCCTGGATATCCTGATCAGGATATTAGGATAAAGCTATTTATTTATTGTACTGTCATGGGTCCTTGATATGAGTGCAAATTTTCAAGTCAAGCGGCCGTCTACAAGTTGGTGAAAATTACATAAAAATTTCCGTTACATAGATAGATAGATACAGGCAAAGCTAATAAAAGCATGTTAAATAATCTTGTGCATGTAATTGTATGTAGCCAACTTTATAAATAGAGTAAATTAATAGCTAACATAATATTACATGAGTTCTGCGGCTAGGCACATACTTATTATGGTCGTAGCACGAAAGTGTCAACTCAACCGGGGTAGGACCACGCTGTTACAGAATACTAACTTAAAATACCAGCTTAATGCTGCTGTGTTTCCTATGGTGAATTTAGAGAACCAGAGATCCTTTTTACTAAAGACGAGGTATTCTATTTTAGTCCTCAGGGGTGACAGTGCTTCTATATTTTGATTCTTAAGCGAGATAAATGTCTACGGTCTACATCATTCACATATCACCAAGTCGACTTTGTGCTCGTTTGTCACCCTTATTTTATTAATAATGTATTCACGTTAAACACACATTTCACCCCTTTTTTCTTAAAAACAATGATCTAATCTTAATGATTAATTGAACGTTATTTTCACTAAATTCATTAAGGAAATTAAATAAAGTAAAGTTACAGGATATAACCATCCCACTGCTCCGCACATGACTCCTCTCATTTCTACAAGGTTTGTGCAACAAAATGCGAAAATGGTTTTAAGAAAATATTTTTTTTTAATTTAATAAATTATTTTGTACTGCACCGTTTGGATATATTATGTGATATTTTAAGTATTAGGCTTTAACTAAATGTAACTTTTCTTATTCCATTATATATTTCATTGTAAATGTTTTTGTTGCAAAATTATAATAATATAAGGGCTTCCTGATAGTAAATCCACAGTGCTACTGCAGCTCGTGTAGACTGCAACCACCTGTCTTTCTTTCCAGGTAACTTCTATATAGGTACTCTGTTATCTTCATCTGGCGTGAAGCAATAATGCTATCACTATTGTGTTCTGGTAAAACGGTTCGGGGAATCAGTATAAATTACAGGCTGTGAGGGTGTGGGTGCTGAGGAGGGTGTGCCAACGCGTGGGTGCTGACAACAGATCCGTGGCCTTGTTTCTTGCTGAGCATTTACCACCGCATTTAAGTTGTGCATTGAATGTAGTAGCTTACTCTCACATGAGAGTCCGTTACTGAGGGTAAGCCAAAACAAACTAAACACATAATTATATGAATAATTAGGAAACAAAATAATTATACAAAAACATTACTGTAAAACATTAATATAATAATTTCCTTTTACGGAGTGGTAATATTATTAATTAATCCGTTTTTGTTATCTAGTGTTGTGAATACATGTGTTGTTGAACACATACCTTCGCAAAAGAACACGTACTGTTATCAAGTATAATTCGTAAGGCTATTTAAAGAAAAAAATTGCTTGGTATCCTTATTCATAATAACTAAAATTTATACTAAAGCCTTAATTCATTTTAAGAAGACAAAATATAAAATTAATAATAAAAGATGAGTATAACTCGCTTTAGCTTTGATATTTGAGTGTTGTGCTCCATAGTCTGAGTGAAGTCTCGTTCTATCGGCGCTTGTAAGTAATCAAAACGTGAAAATTTAAAAAGTAAGTGAATTGAACGCGACATTACTGAAAATAAAAACATTTTATATTATTTTTTGTATCAGTCCTACTATTGTCAACTTAAATTTATGATATGGAAATCATTTAATAAACGTTAACCTAAGCGTATCCACTAATTCAAAAGGATGAAATAATAGGTTAGGATAGTCATCATAGATAATAAGATTATATAAAAGTGATTTTATATTAAAAAGAAATTTAAGTTGCCCTTTTTTGCTGAAAAACGTGTCCCCAGGACAAAAAAGATCAATGTTGAGATTTAATCCGAAACTAATAGCAACAATTTGTCTGGGGTCTGTGAATAAAAAGCGTTGATTTCATCAAAAAAAGCTGAGGTCAGAGTTAAAAATGTTAATAGCTAAGGAGTGTTTTATTTTAAGCACTTTTTAAATAAAACTGATAAAATAAAAAAAATATTCACCGTTAAAAAAATTGAAAACATTTTGTCATTGCTTCGCAAAGAATAAATTTGCAAATCGATTTGACTATCTTCACCTGATCAATATTTTAAATACTTTGTTAGGATTGTTAATTGAAGTTTTCTTGTAACGGCAATATTTTTGCCGCAGCTATTAAACCACTTATTCAGGAAATATTGTAGGTTTGTGCCATGACTTTTTCTTAAACATGATATGAACAATTTTTATACGTATTACTGCTACTCTAAAGCTGTATTATGGTTGCAGCATGAATGGGTGACCCAAGCGGTGAAGGTCCACTGTCGCACAGAATAATAATAAGATAAGAATAAAAAGAAAAAAAAGAAAAGAATAACAGATATGTAATTCTGCTGTTTTATGTGGTGAGTGTAGAGAACTGGAGATAATTTTTATTGGTAATGAGGTTTTCCTTACGTGCTAGAGCAATGCTGCAGCTGTAGATATTTGTAGCACAAGCAATATTTTTATTCAAAAAGTCTTAACACAGAAGATTTTTACTTTAATCAAAGAAGCTACACCACCGCCTCTCTAAGGCCCTACTGCGGGAGACCCTGCGGGTGGAAGAATCTTAAAAATTTGGACAGTAGTAGTAATTTGTCATCAGCTAGACTGCTAGTTTGTTAGTCACTTAATTCTCAATAAAAATACATTATTTTTCTTCTAAAAATTATCGCTTTGTAAAAGAAGAAACCCAAAAATAAAATATAAATAAATAATGGTATCGTTTCAAAGAAAAACGAAATTTAAAACTCGAAAAGAAAGATTTTAATTTTTTGTCATGGGATGAAACAATTAGTTATTTATTTACTTTATTAGAGCAATTGAATTTTAATACAACAAGGGAAATAGAAATATGATTGAATACTGCTCATTATACGTCAGGAATACCTTCGGGGTGAATTCTAACCAGAATCATAATCAATTTGCCTCAGCTGAGTAATTTGGGATGATGGTTGATTTTTTTACCGCGTTCATAAAACTAAAAAGAAATCTAGTAATTGTAAAGAACATAATAATATATTTATCAAATATACATATACTTTAAAACATTTGACCTCTATACAGTTTTATCTTAAGTAAAATTATGAGAATAACGCTTAAAAAATGCATTGACAAGAAATCAGACTTGATTTATCGAGCCTACCAATATAGTTTTATGTTTTCACTTAGCGATTAAATTTAATAAAACGTTTCGCTAACGGAATGACGAAACTTTTTACTATGGCTACGTAAATGCAAGTTCGATTGCTGAACTTCCATCGAGCGTACAAAGGAACAGGAATCTAAAGAAACTTAAGATTATTTTTATGTATAGGTTTTTGTCTTTTACTCTATATTCAGCTAGTACGCAATCCGCCTACCAAGCGTGGTGATTACGGTATAACCGGCATATAGGGGTGAAAACCCATGTGCATTCCAGACCGTTACGGGCTGAATGATCAAGTAAGAAAAAATGCAACCATTGAATTCGCAATTTTTTTTGTTTTGCTTTTCATTTCACACCTTTTAAAAAACTGCGATGTAAAAGACTTCAACGGGGTCTAAATTTTTGTTATTTAATTTAATTATGTGTTTTACAAATTGCTGATATTTAACATGACGATTATCCAGCAATATGTTCTGGAAATTTTTGATTAGAGTAATAATTATATTATATCTCCGCCTTAAAGAAGATGAATGCATAAAATATAAATTGCATTATTATTTATTTTCATTTTATACATCGTCATTTATAAACGAGTATAAAACATAACATTATCGTTATTTTTAATAATGATATAATGTTGTACACAAGTGTTACTTTATATTATTAAAAATAATGATAATAAAAATAAAAGTTGGCTGCCGAAGCGTGTTCATATAATTGTGGCAAACGTAATCTTAAAAAATAATACGCACAAGTTAAATAAAAACTTAGATCTAGTAATTGTCGGACTAAGATTAATATTATATATACGTTGGCAGCATGGGAATACTTAACTTAAGCCATTAGTGTATTACCATATACCAAGAGTATATAATGCCGTAACGCCGTGAGCCCATAAAAACGCGCGCGCATACACGCACGCAAGCACGCTCGCAAGTGGAGAAGAATCTGAGTCATAAACTTGGATATCCTATTTAAGAAATAATGTAACGTACACATATGTAATAGGTATATATTACGTAAGAGTTTTGATAAACGTTAATTTTAATTTGATCATATAAAAATTTTAAACACATAAATTTATTTTTACGCATCTTTATAAATGTGTCGCATGGTGTCAAGGTGGTGAAAAAATAACCGAATTACCCAAGCTCATTGTTGTTATTAGTGTCAGATCAATAACATATTAGGAACCGTTCGCGTTGCCACCGTCAGATGACGAAATAAACATCTTTACTCCTGAAATTTCTGCGGAGAAGCATGGTAAAAGGATCAATATGTCTAGCATGCAAAAAAGTCCATATATGGAAAAATCTGTTTCTGTATATACTGTTGGACAATCCACGTTTGGAATATCTAAGAAAGTAAAGTAGCTTGTAATAATATATATATCCGTTAAATTAATTTCACGTTTGAAAATCAAATATAATACAATTCATAACTTGTTATTATCCAATCTTGAACCGTGTATTGGCGGTGTATATTCACTGTTCCATATAATCCCGTGAGTGTCGTAAGAAGCGACCGAGGGAAACTTTAACAGGAGATAGGCTGCAGCGTCTTCCTGACAACAACTCAAAATAATAAAACTGCGGTTACAAACCCGCTTGCCATGCGTGGTAACTATGGAAAATATCCCAGTATGCGATATTATAAGTTCTACTATATTTAGCAGTGGCCTATGATAGGCTGTAAAATATGGATGGATGCAATCTTATCAACCTTTTTGGCTAAAGCTGCGCTGCACTGCGCTGCAGCTTATTAGCATAATACTCCTGTGCTTTGTACGGTTAGTGACGAGAGCTGGTAACGACGTATTCCATCTTACGACGTAGTCCTCATGGGTAAAGATCTATTGGCATTTAAATCCCTTATTGAGGATAGATGAAGGTATTTATCGATTACAGCGTCTAGTTGCCTTTAAACGGACTGTGTGCTCATTTGTACCCTAAATAAAAAACCTTACAGTAGAAGTTGACCTATAATTTTTTCGAGTTATGATTGTTTTGTTGAATTATGATAATAATTAATTTCACATTAATAGTTGACGTGTAAGAATATCTACTACCCCATATCGTCCCGTGGGTCTCTTAAGAGCTTCTTCCTAATAACGACCAAAATAAAAAAACTGCGGTTTCCAACTCGATTGTCAAGCATAGTAACTATGGAAATATCATATATATTATTAAGGCAACCTTTGGAAGAGCCGTAAGTTCAACAGTAGACTTGGTGGACTTAAGTTGTAACAGTATCGGTCACATTAATAAAGTCTATAACCGTGACAAAACGGGGCGGGTCACTATTAAAAAATAAGAGCCTACTTCAAAGAACTGAAAAGAGTAAAATAAAATAAAAGAAATTAAAAGAGTAAATAAAATAATTTTACGTGATAGAGCCACGCTGCAGCTATATTGTGGTTGTATCACGAATGGGTTGGCTCGACCGGAGCAGGACACACTCTCACACAAAACCAGCGTAAAGTCGCAGCTTAATGCTGTTGTTTCGTGTGGTGAGTGTAGAGAACCGGAGACCCTTTTTACTGGAGTCGTGACATTCCAACTTAGTCCTCAGGGGTGACTACGCATCTGCATTTTAATTCTTAATTTAGGATAAATTTGGCCTATGGGCCAAAGCATACACTTACCGTCAGGTGAACTGTCAGTGTGAATCTTTAAGCCGGGGCTTTGATCCTTTCTATACATTATGTGTTTACACCAACTTCAGAATATGATATTATTTTATAATATTTAGATCTATAAAGTCAGATTTTACTTTATTTTTTTAGTTTCGTGTTTTGAATTTACCCGTAATATTTGATTATATAAAAAATGTGTAAGTGTTAGGTAAATTTACGTTTGCCTCTCCTTTACTACATGGGGTCAATAAGGCAGGGCCTTATTGTTTTTTTTTAATTCGCCTACCGTAGAGTCAGTCATACTTCAGTTTTTTAACTACCCCACAGATTTTATTATAAATGTTTTTTTTTTTGCTTAAAAATGATTTATATGGACTCCCGCTATTCTTGTTTACGACGTTATCGCTGAACACAAAGCGAAAAGATCTATATCAATCCCCGTAAATGTGTTCGGCATGATGCGAGAATTTTGACACCAAACAGCAGCGATAACATCTTAAAAACAGCTAATGTTTTAAACAAACTCTTTTATGTGGGCTAACTTAATTTTGTGAGAATAAAAGAAGATATTTTGTAAGCATTGTTTGATTTTTATATTTTTTATCGCTGCGGGACCATTTTATCTGCCTTTCCCAAATAAATAAAAAATTAATGGACTTCTAATGTAATTTGTTGGTAATATAAAGTGATATAAACAATGCTTAAAAATTTTTTGGTGTAACTTGTGTTAAAACTGTTTAACCTAAAAATACTTCTCCTACAAATTTATCAGTTAGTACATTAAAATTATATTTTAAATTTTTATTAAAATAAAAACGAATAGAAACACTCAAAAGCTGACTTCTGTACACAAATAAACTGACAAGTTTGCCGAGTTAGCTGTGATATTGAATTCAGAGTGTTCTAAAGAGAGCTACGCTGAATAGCGGAATTAATTTCGAGAATATTCACCATAGAATAACAGTAACAATAATGTTACAGCCGATCAAAAATAAGTAAACTGAAGTGGCCGCGTAGTTTGAAACGGACTAACACGATATAACCAGACTAAATACTTTAAAAAAGGCTTGGGATCGTATTTAATTATTATTTATTATAAAGTATATATTTAATTACAATTTCTGGGGAACCCTTTGTTTTACAGTATAGTTAATAAAAATATAGGTACTCATGGTGATATTGGGAAGGAAAAATGATTTTTAAGCTATTGCATAGCAAATTCCGTAACGAAAAAAACCTCACGCTCCCCACTCCGACGGGCACGGAGGTGTGGCGTTGAAAGCCGTGCATCGTCTAACGTCGTTTTAGTTCGGCGGACTTCGGCACTCGGCAGACTTCGGCACGGTGTTTGTGTGCGTGTACACTAGCTGCTAACTCAATGATAAAAATTCCTGTATAACCTACATGTATTGTAAGATATTAATAATATTTTAAACAATATTAACTTTGAATAAAACTATTATTTACGGATTTTATCGCGTTTAATTACTTTAATCTATTTTTATTATTATCCCGACGTTTCGGGTGCTTTACAGCGCCCATGGTCACGGGGGGGGACTGAGATGTTTGACGTCCCAATGTCATAGTTAGTCCAGCTACCTTCAGTTTTTTAATATAAAATTTTGGTCCGATTTACGCAAAACGAGCTTATAGTATCATGAATTCTTGCAGTGGTATGCTTGGGTTTGGGTTTAATTTTGTTAATTATAGGATCCCAAGCAGATGGTAGCACCCAACCATCATCTCTATTGAAATTTGGATGTTTTTTAATTTCAATAGCCTCGCGTATCATCCTTGGTAGGAATCGGTGTTCTTTTGCGAGAATTTGTGGTTTATCAAATCTAATGTAATGGTGGGGACGATCTTGAACATGTCCGCAGACTGCAGACTTCCCTTAGAATATTAACTTCTCATTTATTCAATAAGAGAAAAAAAATTGTTTTCTTATCGATCACCACGCTCAAAAAGTGTAACTTGATTTAATATCAAAGACTTAACTGCATAAATAAAATAAATAAATAATTATAATTGCATAAGTTGATAAAAAATACTATGCAATAGCTTTACCGCGGCAGTCACCGAGTGCCACACGTATTTTTTAATCTACTTGCTTTTCAATTTTACTCATATTATTAACACAAATACTCGTGGGTTTTGTAAAAGGCGACAGAGGGTGGCACATCAGGAGATGGGCAGCAGCGTCTTCCTAATAATCTCTTCTAAACGTGGCACCTATGCTAAATATAACCCCTATTAGGCAATATATAGGAGAAACCCATGTTCAGCAGTGGACTTAGAAGGCTATAACGGTAAAGGTACAAACACGAAACATATAATTATGATCAATACATATCGTTTGAATAATCGAATAAATGCATTGAATTTATTATCGTCTACTTAAGGCGTAGCAAAAATATAAATACAATACAACAAGCAGCAATTAGTCATGCATTCTTTACTTTGATCTTCGTATTTTTATTCGGCACGCACATATGCAAATATTTTCAATAAATGGACATCTCGTTGAACGGCGACACACAGGTGCCCATGCCGGCTTAGACGAGCAAGAAATAAAGATTAAATAAATTCCTACAGAGTTAGTTATTAAGGTAGTTATTAGTTATAACTTAAAGCGATTTTATTTAATGTGCGCTATAACTTGCACTATAATTTTGTTTGCGGCTTTGTAGAGAAAAAGCGCTACAATTTTGTTAAATTTAGCCAGATATTTCTTCCAGAATGAAACGCGTTTTATTAATACAAACAGCCTGTTTAATGGAAACCGAAAACTGGAATTACTAATTAAACTATGACGATTTTTTCTTTGTTATTCTTATAACATACTAAATTTCAAAAGGTTTTAGCTAGTTAATATTTCCGGCAGGGCTTCGAATCTAGGCAGCATTTAGACTACTACGACACTGAATTGTCATTATTAAAATAGCCATTAACAAAAGCGAATTAAAATGTTGTTTATCATTACTGACAAATCCAAGTATTTAATTCACAAAAATAAAGAGAATACCATTAGCATTATTTGAGCTAACACGTAATAAATATATTCAAATCAACTAATAAAAATATACCATTTTTCTAATGTTGATTACATTTTAATCTTTCAATAGTACGGAACCGCAACTTATAATTTTAACGGTGGTAAATAAATGCGGGCTCAAGCTTATTCCTTTAAGAACTGCCTACCTGCATGCATTAGGATTCTGCTCGCCACTTAGCGAGACTTACCTACAGACCTGTTGCCCGTATTCCCATTTGATGGGTAAAAATAGACATTGAATAATGTTAGGATCTAGTATCGCGTAGGCTGATGTGAGGTGTAGAGTCGCCAACTAATAAAAGGTTGTTATTCTGTAAAGTGTCAATTTGAAAAGCATGTTGTTAATATAGCTATAATAAAATTTTAAGGTACATACGTAAAATAACATGATACATCTTATATATAATAATTATAATAAATAAAGATATATATATATATATATATATATATATATATATATATATATATATATATATATATATATATATATAAAATAATATATATTAATAAATATGTATATATGTGTATATAACCATTTATTTTATTTTATTAAGTATTATTTTATTTAATTATTATATTAATTTTATTCGTAAAAAAGCTGCTAATCTAAAACCTATACTGCAATGCAATAAAATATTATTTAAATTATACTAAGTTTCAAATTTACCTCTCTGCTTCGTAAGTGTTATTCAGCATGTTGTGAAACTCTGTTATAGGTTAAGTGTACTATAATATAATTTTTTTTAAGTATGTTTTAAAAAAATGTTGTTGAGTTTCCTAATAAATAAATAAATAAGTTGTACATGTCGTATCTATTCGTATCATATCTCTCCAAGAGAAATATGCTATCACAATATATTGTAAACAAACATCATAATTAATTTTGTACCTACATGTATATAGTTAAATTCAATAGATTCTTATTAAAGTGAAATTTAGGATTTTCTAAATTGAAATAGTTTAGTGCATTTAAAATGCATCTGAAATTTGTACAAAAATATTGAATTTTATTATTTATCTAAGTTAAACTTCTCTATAAAATCTCTATTATAGTCGAGCGGTAAAATGTGCATATTAGCAGTTAGTGTGGTTGAATATAAGTATTCATTAGTCGAAGCGTCATATAAACGTAAATTCTTTCACTTCACTAGACTACTAAAAATCTTTTAAGATAATTTAATATTAAAAAAAACGAATTGCTCTTTCTCGAAACAAAATGTTACATTTTCTATTCTATGACATTATTTAAAACATCTATAATATAAAAAATATAAAATGCCAAAATCCGACATCTAAAACAGATGCAAACAAATCACAGATACAAACAAATGCAGCGGTGAAGAGTTCGCGGGGATATAACGTCACCCTGTTTTACGCCTCTCTGCAGTTGGATAGGATTCGAACTCTGGTTCTGTACTCGAATAGACATCGTAGCTCTACTGTACAAACACTTCAGCACTTCGATTTACCGACAGTCAACTTGGAACCGCTGAAGGAACTGTAGCTCCACCCAAATTTCTACGGAATCAAAAGCTTTCTCACGGTCCACATACGCCGGGCAATGTGCCAGATTGTACTCTTCGATCTTCTGTACATTCTGCCACAGCGTATGTATGTGGTCTATGGTACTGAAGCCTTTTCGAAAACTGGCTTGTTCGGGAGTCTGGAAGTCGTCGAGTCTTCGTGCGAGTGATTGTAATGACTGAAAACACGCGACGCAAAAAAGACGCGTCTCAGAAGGGAAATCGGTCTGTAGGTTGTTTTTGAAGAACAAGACCGCCGCACTTCTGCTCCACGCCTTCGGAGTAGTGCCACCACGGAGGACGGAATTGAAGAGCTTCTGAAGGACTTTAAGTACCAGTGTTCCACCCGCTTTCAGAAGCTCCGCTGTAATTCTATCCTCGCCTGGGGCCCTGCCGTTGTTAAGTTGCTGGAGAGCAATTCTAATTTCGCTCACACTGTCAGCCGGGATGTCAGCGGAATGGTGACGGATAAGGCTTTTTCTTGGATCGTTACTCACACTTGCGTATGGCTCCAACGATGATGTGTACAGCTGCCCATAGAACCTCTCAATCTCACTCAAAATCTCAGGTGTCCCGAAAAGGATGCTGCCACACTCAGTCTTCAGCTTTGACAGTTGGCTCTTTCTAACAGACAGATCTCTGGCAAAGACTTTAGAGCCCTGTTTGCGCTTGATCGCTTCTTCAATACGAGCAGTATTAAAGTTGCATAAGTCCCGCCGCATGCATTTGATCTGTCTGTTCAGTTGCCTGTATGCTGTCAAGTCTGCTGACGATTGCAGCCTCATATCTCGTCTAACAGTCATGAGATTAAAAGTAGGATCGGAGAGTTTTTGTGTTCTTCTGCGGCGGGTCTTGCAGAACTTGGCTCCTACCGCATGGACAGTTTCCACGAGCTTGTCATTCATATTGCCCACTGCATTGCAATCTTCTAGGCACTGAAAACGGTTTTGTAACTCGAGCTGAAAGGTTTCGGGATTTTGGACTAGAGCACAAGGGGGACGGAGGGGGTGCTAAGAATCTCCGGTGGAGGTTTGGTTGCCTCCTACGACTTTACATTGGCTGTAATAAATGAATGAATAAAAGTTTGATTTACCTATAATCATCCAAACATACAAACATTAACATTTTATTTTGTTCTTGTTTTTGCCATGTATAGAGAATACAAGCATTTTGAGTTCAATGAAACCGTTAACTGAAATTTTAATGCCTCATTTACCACGTGCCCGATGATGAATGAATATATTCTAAGAAAACCTACATGTTTCAGAAATAAATCAAAAATAAATATTTCGAAACCACGTGAAATCTGACAACACGCTTTGCGATAGCGCAAAAATGCAAGGAGGTATTTTTCCAACGATGGAACGTATATTGTATATGTTTATTTTTTTAATTTTTGCTTTTTAGTGCAGTCTCAATTGCGTAGAATTTGCACAGGTAAGAAAGGTGTAGCAGCCAGGCCAATCGGCAATAAATAATATATACCCTGCTGCTACCATAACACAGAAGGCGAAGAAAACATTTATTTCCTAACTATCCCCGGCCACTGAGATACTGCGAGCTGCATATTGATGCGAGATAATTTGACGTATATGTTTAACGTTATAATAAAGAAACAAGAAACAGCCGGAAATATCATTCAGCACCACATCGTCTTCACACGCCGCTATCGTTATGTATCCGTCGACCATTTTGAAGCCGTTTCTTCAACGCCGCAGCTTGCTTCTTCTTGCTGTTCCGGAGCTGTGTCCCATGCCGCCGCTGCTCGCCGACTACGCGCGCGCGCTTTTTTTGTTTTTTTTTTTTTTGCGCCCGAAGCAAATATGGGCAACCCTCCGTAAAGCGGGGGAGAGAGGCGGTGAATGCTCATAGCATACCACGCAGCCGGCTGCGTGGTTATGTGGAGACTTTTACCCACTAAACACCGCCTTTATGGATTGGCTTACCGATCTGACGAGAGATCTCTAAGCCGTATACGAACGCGACCCTCCTTGGCAGAAAGGAGGGCGCAAGCGGTGAAAAGCCGCTTAGAAGTGTGCCTAACTAAGGCAGATTAAGGGATGTGTTATGTAGGCTCGGCCTGAGCCGCCAGGAGGCAGTTCAGGTCAGCTGAAAGCTTGTTGGGGGGGAGGGGGTCCGAGAGAGAGTTTCTCGGTCTGCGCACACTATCGCGAGTGTAGATAGGGGCTGCATAGGCAGCTGTCTCACGAATGAGGTGATTTGAGTGGGACTCTGAGGCTTTGAAAAATCTCTCAGGGAGTGATTTAAGGAACTGCTGGATTGTTGGGAGCTCTAAGTACCGGTGTAGGTCAGCATTACGGACATAATAGGGCGAGTTAGTGGCCCTACGACAGAATAGATTTTGGCTTATATAGGGTTCGCTTGTTGCGGAGGGACATTTTACTGTGTCTGCCCAACATGCTGTTGAGCCTACCCATGTAAAAACGTGCGGTGCGAGTTACGTTCTTGATATGGGGCTCGAAAGTGAGCCTTTCACCAAGGGTGACGCCTAAATATTTGGCTTTTGTTTGCCATGGGACAGGGGTTCCTAACATCCTGATTGGCGGAGTGGTGGTGAGACGGCGTCGTTTGTATTCGAAGCAAACGGCTGAGCTCTTCTCCGGGTTTACGTCGATACGCCATTTTTGGAACCAAGCTCCTAAGTCGTTAACTGACTTTTGGATCTTGTTCCGAATCTGTGGCAGTGAGTTGCCTTTAGAGTAAAGGGCTGTGTCATCTGCGAAGAGGGCTAGTTTAACACCGTTCGACGGCATAGGGATGTCGTTGGTGATTAGTATATATAGGAGGGAGTCAAGCACAGAGCCTTGAGGGACACCGGCTTTGATTTGACGAGTAGATGATGGCGTGCCTTCGTGTCTAAAGCGAAAGGTACGATCCTTCAGATAGGATGCTACAAGGCGGATGAGACGGTCAGGGAGGCCTAAGTCGTACAATTAGTAGATAAGGTCCTCGTGCCAGACTCTGTCGAATGCAAAAAAAAAAGGCAATGTCGAAAAAGACCGCGATGGTTTTTTGACGACGAGGATAAAAACGCTGAGGATATATTCCACTATGCGGTGAACCTGCTGGGGGCACGAGTGTTTGGCTTGAAAAAGAGGGTCACCGTCTGTGGGAAACTCATTCGAAAAGTTTGCCCATGGCCTTGAGGAGGCTGATGGAACGGTGATTGGAGGGGAGGTGGTGAGGTTTGCCTGGCTTGGGAATGCCAATGACAGTTGCCTCTTTCCAAGAGGTGGGAAAGTAGCTGAATTCGAAGCAGGCGTTGAAGATTATGGCCAATAAGGCGATCACCTGCTCCGGAAAGTGTTTGAGGGCTTGGTTGGAGATGCTATCCGCACCCGGTGCTTTTTTGGGCTTAAGTCCTTTGATGGTAGATGAAATCTCATCTTTGAACACAGTGATAGGGTCAGAGGCGGTGGTGGGCGAGTTCCGGCGACGGACCTCGTCCTGCACTAGTTTGACGTGTAGGGGGTCAGTGGGTTGTGAGCTGGGAGAGCATTGAGCGGCGACGCTGTCGGCGAAGCACTCAGCCTTTTCTTCGTCCTCGAAAGCAATAGAGCCGTCGGGACGAGACAGAGGGGGGATTATGCGTGGTAGCGTCTATCCGGAGCGCTCTCGCCATCTGGTAGTACGCTGTGTGGGAGGGGGAGATTTTCTCCATGAGATTGCCCCTTTCGAGGTCTCTGTAATCTTTGAGGCGGTAACGGAATTTGCGTTGAAGGCGGTGGGCCACGAGTCTATACTCGGGAGTGGGATAGCGTGCAGCTCTACGGAGGGCAGCTTTTTTTGGCTTTTAACCGGGACGACCTTTTCATTCTCTTTAAGAGAGGATGTTGTAAGTGAGGTGAGATTTTTGACCGCGGTGTCTATTTTCCCCGTACTGTCGAGGACGTCGGAAGAAAGGGTTATGGGAGGGTCCGGAGAGTCTATAGCCGAGGCTAGAGACTTCTTGAAGCCCTTCCAGTTGGTGTAGGTTTTGGAAGTGGGAGTTGGAGGTGGCTGATGGCCAAGAAGGAGGGATACAGAACTCAGGTGGAGTGTGTTTTTTAACGGTGGTCGGATCCTAGATCATCGAGAGTCCTAGATCATCGAGAGGGCGCGCGCGCCGGCCTGCACAACTTTATAGCCCAGTCCAGCGACGTAGATACGAGAAGATAACACGAGTCTCACGCCGGCAAATGGAACGTACATAATAGTTGTATTTTTAGTAATCGTTTTTGGTCATAATGTATGTACTGTAATTGGCTAGGCAAATAAAAATTGCTACTATTGGTTAACTAACGACGTAGCCGGACATATAAATATAGGCTGGGTCGACGTAAAATTCATTCCATATTCCCTATTCAATTCAAACTTGATACACCATTCGTTTGCACATAAATAGTAGTTTCATTTCTCCACCACTAAACCACTCGGAGTCTGTTAATAGTGGACCGCTTATCCCCACAATTACAAATGTATGAAAAACCAAAATGATCTTTGGTCTATATTGGGATTGAAAATTAACCCGTGTTCTATTTTATAACATAACTTACCTCTTCGTTAAGTTTCAATTATCAAATATGCTAAAATTTATAAGCGTAATTATGTAAAAAAGATTCAAATATAAAAACAATAATTTAATAGTTAACAAGATATCATTTATCATAATACTTTAAAGTGGTAGAACTACGCTACACAGCATAAATAAATCGACTCGATTAGAGAAGGACTACACTTGCTCAGAAAACTGCGAATTATTTTTTAATATAAAACTGAAATAACAATTGGGACTGCAGCCCACGAACGAAAGCAAAACAAAAATATAGATGTGGTCATCCCAGAGAACTAAGATGGAATGTCACATCCTTAATTATACTTATTTTATACCCTTCAGACCAGAACAAAGCAATACAAGCACTAATATTTTGCGGCAGAAGGTAAGAGGGTAGTATCTACATTGACAGACTCCTAGTCAAACAAGAAGTTCTACCACCAATAAAATAAAATTTCAGCAGAATGTCTCTACGGTAGCCAACATACTAATCTGTGACCATTTTTATTGACATCTAAGTATTCCATCCTACTATTCAGGGTTAACAACGCATCCGCTTTTTTAATTCTCTATTAAGGTTGTCTATGAATACATGATTTGATTACAATCAGGGGATATATCAAGGGACGCCCGGTAGATGTGAAACAGAATTTGGTGGTAGAATTTTTAGTTAATGAAAAACAATAAAGAACTATAGAGTAAAATAAATAAAGTTAAAAATGTTAAAAAAGTGTGTATACAAGCGATGAACACGTCAAGTATAATATAGTGGAATAGAAAGGCACAGACAACTCACACAGAAAAGCAATGAAGCGGTGGCGTAGAGGGAACATGAGGACATAAGAAAACGTCATTCCGTTTGCCGTCACGGAAAACGAGTCGGTTTTACTCCCGTTGAAATGAGGTGTTTCACCTTAAAAATAATATATGTTCAATTGTTGTAAGTAATATTTTTCGTTACTTGTACATAAGAATAATCGATAGATTTAGTAAAATATTTCCGAAGAAAATAAAAAATTATTTCGCATAATAATCGCGGAAAGAAAAAATATAATACCGACCTCAATTGTTATCGCATTTGATAGTTAAATAGTACGTGGTGTAAAATCAGCTAAATCGGTTAGCTCATTGAAGATATATCAGAAATATAAAGCCGCATTAACAACAGTACTAGTACCAGTCAATTAAAAAGGGGCAGCAATCAAGTTATACTACATCATATATCTTACCTCCCAACTTGAAATAACTAACCAATCAGGAAATGGAGTATTTTATCGAGCAAGCTTACAAGAAAAATATAATGTTTTTAAAGTATTTTTCGTTTTCATTATATATTTTTAATTTTGATTCATTAATTTAATAAAAAACTGTGTATGCAAAAGTATTGTAACAAGATAAAGAGAAAAAAGTGGAAGAAAAAAGAGGCACTGCTTATTTATTTCATATGCAGGCCATGTACTGATACAGAATAGTTAAAAGTGAAGGAGGTTTAGTATGCACTCTTCTTATTTTATTATTATGATTTTAAAGATATATAAATTCAGTATACAGATAATAAATACAAATACATACATTCACGCAGACATACACAAATACACTTGTAATAAAACATATTATATATATACCCACATATATTATAAGAAAATCATGGATAAAATCATTAGGATGAAAAGGAAAGATAGAGCTCTTAAACTAGCTTTCACTGTTTTAAATATCCATAATCTAACTGCATCACTCGGTTACTCAAGGTTCTCGAGTGGCAGCCTCCTACCGTTAAACGAAGTGTAGGATGGTCTCCAACTAGATGGAGTGACGACCTGGTAAGAGATGCAGGAAGTCGATGCAGGTGGCTCAGGACCGCGCTTTGTACCATTCCTTCGGGGAGGCCTATGTTAAGCAGTGGATTTGTCAATGGATGTAATAATAATAATAAAAACTCTAGCAGCACGCATTGTAAAAGAGAAATGAAATTCTCTAAGAAAGGTTCTGTAAGAAGAGAATTTTTGGAGAGTCTTTGAATTTTATAGTTGTAAGATATAATCTGCAAATTGTATCGGGAAATGGACAAAAAGGTAGCAAACACAGTTTGGTGATGATACTGGATAGTATGGAATACTAAAAGGGAAGTAAAGGATTCGGGGATTCCTGCAAAGTTGGATTAGTAGCCACTTGAGCTGCTTGTGATAGGAAGAGAAATGGTCATACTATTTTTAATATCTAAACAATAAGACTAATACCTAAACAATAAGACAATCAGTATACTAATACTGTACTATATTATATAGTAGTATACTAATACTAATTGTCTTATTGTTTAGATAATTTTAGAGGTATTAAAAATAGTATGACCACTTCTCTTCCTATCACAAGCAGCTCAATTGGCTACTAATCCAACTTTGCAGGAATCCCCGAATCCTTCACTTCTTTTTTAGTATCCCATACTATCCAGCATCATCACCAATCTGTGTTTGCTTCCTTATATATACGAATATATATGTCGATATAACAACATAGCATTTTCTCATGAACATCTTAATGCATGGGTATGACATACACTTGTCGAACTTGAGTGAATTAACTATAATCTCTTAAGAAGATGCACCTGCTAAAATCCAATAATTGCTACTATGCTAGTCACATTTTAAACAAGTTTTAATACAACTAGCGCTGCTATTTTATCTACCGTAATTAAAAATATAAATAAAATAATATTTTATTCAAAATGCTTAATTTGCATAACAGATAATAGTCAGTGAATACAAATAAATACTGATATTTATGTCAACATTACATTGCATTGGTATTAAGCATAAGCGCTTTGTGTAATTTATGAAATACTTACAGTAAATCTGTCGCACATCTTTTATTTTTTTATTACTTATCGCTTAATTGAGTTTTAAGAATAATGTGAATTTAATAAAACTCGGCATCGCAGAATCCCAGCAATTTTGCAGCCGCCCATAACGAAGGCTACTTTAAATGTAGTCTGAGAGCCTTCAGTACAAGTGTGAGTGACCCGCCAACTTTACGGTGAACGCGCGTGCGACTCGTGCTGCGCCCGCACCGCGTGCGTCATGTAAATTACCACAACCAATATGGCGCCCCGTCAACATATTTTTTAAATAATTTATGAATTGTGCAAAAGCCTACCTCATTAAATAGTGATCTGTATTGAACTATTTTTTCCGACACTAGCAAAAACCATCACGGCCTTCGTCAAAATGCCAAGATCAATTTTTGTCAAGGAACTTTTATAACTCAGACTTGTCTCACCACGGGTTCTCTCTACTTTACCGCCTTTTTCGCTATAATACCACCTGGCATTCGAAAGACGTTTTATTTAAAATAAAATTTCTAGACCGGCCACCAAATTCTCAGTCCTTATATTGCAATGACAACATTTGCGATGCTGGTGAAAAAAATTATCGACTGAGAGGTATGCTTCAATAAACTGGTTTATGGATCATCTTATTGATTTGTCTTTAGTGTTTCAAATATTTCACAACTTATAAACAATTTCAATACGCAAATGATCTTAGTGATTGTCAAAAGTATTTTAATTTACTAAAATTGCAGAAATTTCATCGATTCGACGCCGAAATTATATTGCAATTTAAGTCCATTTTAACAAGTAAATATTTTTTGTGATATTGATGAAGTATTTCTCACGAATATTTTGACTGGTCGTCGAACTCTTCAGTACGGCAGATCAAAGACTACCGACCGCCATCGCACAGCGTATCGTCGTTGAATCTATGTCATTCGCGCTCAAAGTGGAGTCGGCGAGAAAACGTTGTAGCAGAGGCGCCGCCGCTGTTGGCAATTAATGTAACCAAAGATCATCAATAAACATCTTTATCACTTCATCGCTTCTGACAACGGAGTACTTAAACATCTAGAGACCAGTGCGTAACTTTTGAAAATTCAGTCACGCACAACTTTCAACGAGATTAACTTTAAGCGCGTCATAATTAAAAAATGCAGCTTACATTTGTTGTTTTTGAATCTTATGAGCATAATATTAACTACCAACTACTATTTAAAACTTTTTTACGAAATAAATCATTGTTTTAATGTCAAGGATTAACATACGTGATTAATATAAATGATTAATATAAATGTTTCATCATTGTTTTATTGGGTAGGTTCAGTGTGTACTAACAGTAATACTCTTCTTCACATCAAAACGTAAAAACCCACTGCTAGAGACGGGGCTCTAACGTTGAAGATAAAGTTGGCTTTAATTGTAACGCTTATTAGGCGGTTTAGCTGATGATCTCAATATCAAATATCTTACAACTTTTATACTACCGACCGACGCCGATGTGGGTAATTAATATCCGATGGTAACGAGGATG
This sequence comes from Parnassius apollo, assembly GCA_907164705.1. NCBI lineage: Eukaryota > Metazoa > Arthropoda > Insecta > Lepidoptera > Papilionidae > Parnassius > Parnassius apollo. The sequence continues at coordinate 6,756,104 of CAJQZP010001593.1, read as the reverse complement.
GTATACCACTATAGGAGACATAAGTTTTTCAGGCATTTAATTCTTACAACACCAACGGGGCAAAATGGGGTGATTGACTCCTCTAGGCTCACACCAGTCAGCATTGTGTAAATAACACTAATTGGCAGTAAATTACTTCTAACTCTACGTTAATTCCTGACTGCGTAGTTAATGACACTGCCATACATATAGATAATCGTAAGAAGCAATGTATTTTACATAAGGCAAGGCCAAGGCAGGTTTTTAAAAGCTCAAAACTATGTTCTAATGACCGAGAAGTTCATTTTAAAGCCAGTTTCACCAATTATGACCATTAAAAGGAAGCTTGGTAGTAAGAATCAGCCGGTCTAGTCTTGCCATTTACGGCAATCTGATGAACGATCAATGCCACGCGTTTGATATTGTTTTACTCTGTAATATAGAAGGTAAACAATACAACGAAAACATTTTTTTCTATATTACTATACATAAAAATTCTTTTACGATTATATATATATATATATATATATATATATATATATATATATATATATATATATATATATATATATATATATATATATGTGTATATATATTACGTGGTAGCGCCATGCTGCAGGTATATTGTGGTTGCAGCACGAATGGGTTTGCTCGACCGGGCTCGAGCTTAATGCTGCAGTGTTTCGTATGGTGAGTGTAGAGAACCGGAGACCCTTTTTACTGGAAACGATGCATTCCATCTTCCTCGATTTTTTTATGTAGATGTCTATGGGCCACAGCATCCACTTACCATCAGATGTACTGTGTGTTCGTTTGTCACATGGAAAAAAAATTATAATCGTATACTATTCGCAAAACTATTGTACGAAAACGTAGCACGTCTCATCCCGCTCGTCCTGCGACATCGATTTCAGCAGTCACTTATTGCAGCAGATTTAGCAGCAGTCCTTCAGAGAGAGCCTTCTAGATATTTTTTTTACGGAATCACCTCGGACACCTAATACTCGCCATATTTTATCTTTTTTCACTAAAAGATTCTCTGTAAGATGCTTAATATTATTCAATGACCTAGTCATTGATTATTTTAGACACTAACTGTAACAAAGTTCGTATAGTAGAAATCATATTTGCAAATACAACAACCGTTTTCGATATCTATTCGCCTACGAATAATCAATTTAATTTATTCCCACGCTGGAATGTTATCCAAATGTATATGTGATTAATTTATCAATGGGTAATCTACTGCGCGTATCTCATTCTATCTGCCCGTGAGTGTCTCACGCGAGGTTCAAGCTCAGATGGTATTTCGAATCTTACCACGCAATCGAACCTTATTCGATAACGAATTTGAAATATAATTATTGATTTATGATCGTTTTTAAATATGGTAATCGAGTAATAACAATAATAAATTTATATGAACTATGATGTCAAATTGAAGGGCCACTATCACAGCTATATAACATTAGTACGCAGTACTATATTTAGTAATCATTTTATTAACATGTTTTATCTTATAAACGTTAAAGTGCATACATACAAAACTCTAATACCTGTCAACTAATGAAACAGACCGAGGCTATAGACCATTTGGCACAATCCTGATACACCTGTGTCGCTTCTTTCACACCCGTATACGGCGGTGTAAGAATATCCATATAATTCCGTGGGTGTAAAAGGCGTAGTAGTGAAACAAAGCAGGGGATCGGTAGCAGCGTCTTCCTAATAACATCACGAAAACAAAAAAAATCTGATTACCTTCCCAATCATGGCAACTATGGCAAAAATCCCACTTATTGGGTAATCCAAGGGGCGACCTATGTTCAGAAGTGGACTTAGATAGGCTGTAAAGAGTGAATTAAGAAATAATTAACATATCAACACAACATATAGGTATATTCGTCGGTTGAGGGTACTACTATTTTGGCCTTAATTCAATATAACGCATATTTGGTTGATAAATGTCTGTCCAAGATGACCCTAGTCAACTCTGGCAGAGCTTATTTCTGCAGCATAAATTTAGTTTGTCACTCTTTACTAATTAATTGCTTTGACGTGTTTAAGCCGCCGAAGCATTTTTTTTTCTTAATGCTGGTTACCACATTTTCTTGAATGTTTATCACAAAATTTTTCACCTCATTATTCAGTCACTCCTCTGATCTAATAAAAAATAAAAATAAATATTGTTTTATGTTTTCTTTGTACGATATAAGAATATAATAGGTACTTCCGAGTTGAGCTCTCTCATTAGTGGTCCGATTAATGTTGACCGACTTCACATATGCTCTAAATATAAGTTTCACGATTTTCTTCTTTACTGCTTAGCACAGTATTTTAAAAATGCCCTGTAGCGGCGTGTATTCATCACTTGTTTTATACCGCGAGTATTATAACAAGCAACTATGAGAAACGCCAGAAACATTTGGGGGCTTCCGATAGATGGCGGTAAAACCACTTCCTTTACGCCGGACGTAATATACTCAGACCGCGACGTGCAGCACCGTTAAAAGTACAATAGTTCTGGTACTGAAATAGTCAATCACAGGCAGATTGACAACCGTCATTGAATAAATAAAATAAGATAAATCTATATATTTTATAGGGATAATGAAAGAGGCCCTTGTTCACTCGTGGACTCTTATAGGCTGATGATGATTAAATTGCAAATAACAATTTCAGTGCTTTTGCGTGGAACAATCTACATTCTAATTTTTTCTTATATTTACGCGAACACTACACATTGAAATAATACTAGTTTTTACGGAATTTATCGCGTATATTTAACTTTTTAAATACCCGACGTTTCGAACGCTTTACAGCACTCATGGTCACGGGCGGGACTGAGATGTTCAACGTCCATATGTCATAGTTAACCGCGGTTACCATAGATTAAAATTTAACTTTTGTTCCGATCTATACAGTATGAACTTATGGTATCTTGAAGTCTTGCAGTTGTATGCTTGGGTTGGGATTTAATTTTATTTATTATCGGATCCCAAGTAGATGGTAGCACCCAGCCATCTTCTCTATTGAAATTAGGATATTTTTTGATTTCAATAGCCTCGCGAATCATCCTTGGAAGGAATCGGTGTTCTTTAGCGAGGATTTGCGGTCTATCAAATCTGATGTAGTGACGGGGGTGATCCTGTACGTGTTCACAGACTGCAGACTTCCCGTCTGTGAACAGGTACAGGTTCCGTAAAAACTAGTATTATTTCAATCTCCATTCTCTTGTGTCCTGATGAAAATTGAAGTTACTGCGCGTTTTAAATTTTCTAAAAGCTTTTAATATTTTTGAGCTTTTCTTGTTTTAATAGCATCTTTTAAAAATGTTTGCTTTAACTAAAATTGTTACTGCCTACTAAAGTCCGCTGCTGAACATAGTACTCACCCATAGATTACCTCTAAGGACATATTTGCTATGGTTGCCATGCATGCCAAGTGGTTTGGCAGACGCAGTAGTCATTAGGAAGACGCTGCTGCCCATCTCCTGATTTGTTTCCCTCTGTCGCCTGTTACGACACCCACGGGATGATATGGATTAGTGGATATTCTTACACCGCACTAAACGGTATAATTGTTAGAACCTGAATATTCAAAGACTTAAATAAGCAATAAACTTCGTCCTCCTACCATATATAATTTTCCTTTACTAAAAGTTCTATTCTTTTCATTTAATTTAACCCGCTAGCTCAGAAAGAACAGCAAACAGTTAAAATATTTTGTTGGGTCTGAAAATGGGAGTTGTCCAATGAGGAATATCCAGCAAATGTGCATTCCATGTGTCCATTCTAGGTGATTCAAAATATCCCATCCAATCTCTAAAATGTAGGCAGTAAAGATATACATACTCGTATAATGAACATTCTTCATCATTGGACGGGCTTCCCGATTGAGGTGCATTATCAAGAGAAATATTCCTGTTTTAAATTTCGCAAACGACTTTTGACACGTAGTTAACGCACCATCGCAATTATACATCACATTTCATTGATTGAGTGTGTATGGTCTCGTTTGCGTTTAGCGCTGAGCCGACATAGGTACTTAAATCTCGTTGAAGGGTAAAAAATTAAGTTGCAAAAATAAATAGCAGAGTCGGCAAGTGTTGCCCTAGACGTTGTTCGTCCAAATTGACAAAATGTTGAAGATGGACCACATTGAGAGCATCCTTAATTGACGAAGATGTATGCTTGAAAGTGAAAGTCCATAGTGCCTTATGATTAACAGGCGTGAATATTTATGTTTATATGTATGTAGAATTCCGTAATTGGGATATGTAAAAAGAATAAAGGAGGAAAGTGTGACAAAGCAAATGTATGCTGCATGAGTTAACGACTTAGGTAACAATGTGCATGTACGTATAAAAGTTATATTCTATTATAATCTAGGCAACACAATATATCTTGAGACAAGGAAACTTAAAAATTTCATACAGTTCTTATAGATCATATATGCGTGAATCGACAGACGTGAGGTATATCATCTCATGGTGTTTAGCCACGAGGATGCCCCGAGCGGTAGCTCCTCCTTCCATTGTTTCAGACAATACGTTGTAACTTCTTACTAACGAGGCACGATTGGAATAATTCACACGATCTTAGCGGATAAAAATTTAAACAGATCTACATAATACTTAATGGTTTCTTTTCATTTAAAAGTAATATTTGATACATAAACTTCACAAGGTCAAACATCGATACCTGGAACAATTATTTATAGGCCATGCAAATACTTGCTCCGTGCGGGATTCAAACTCGCGACCCTTGGCGCTACAACTCATTACTAAGCCAGTGCACCATGGAGCCATATAATTGACTGAATAAAGCAAATATGGGGAAAAAACTGTTAACGAAGCATGCGCATTACAATAACTTATCGTATGCTCTATTCTATAACGTAGTCTACCTGTGTGTTAACTTCAAATAATAATAATAATACCTGGATCTGGCTCACGAGGTGACTGACATGTGGGGTGGTCTGCCGACGGAAATTATTCCTGTATTCGTCTCTGCAAGTGGGCTAGTACTGGTCAGCCTCTCGAGTCATCTAAGACGACTGGAACACCGTGACGGACCGCGCCGGGCTCAAATGCAGAAGGCGGTGCTCCTCAATACCGCCCGCTTCGTTCGCAGGTTTCTTTCCCTTTCCCCCTTACCCTCGGCCGTTTGATCCCCCCTGACGAGGGCTTCCGTTTGGTTGGGCCTTTATTAATTTATGTATTATTTATTTATGTATGTATTATTTATTTATTTATGTATTATTAGTATATGAAATATATATTTATGTATATTTATCGTTTCCATTTATATATTTATTCAGCCCAACCCGATGAGAATACTCTATTAATACCCATAAATAATAATAATAAATTATTTTTTATTTCCCCTTCACAAAGGTATAAAATTTCACATTATTACTTAAATAATACGGTTAAAGACAATTTTGACCTTAGTGAGAGACTAGTGTCCATACTAGGGTAATCCCTGTGTTATACATAATAGATCAACAGACCCTCACCCTAACGGATAGCACATATTTACATTTTAAAATATACTACAAGAGATATACAAAAATAAAAAGAACTTCAAATGAAATCTTTCTACCTTTTAAGCATTATGGGCGACATATATTTAAATAAAAACATTCTCATATTTATTATTTGTTGCCTAATACTTTTACCCTCTTTCTAAATACCTCCCTTTATTTTCTAAGCGTACAAAGGCCCTGTGAACCTGTTCGAAATGCATTAGCTACTGCGACATGTAAAGGACAGATTAATAAATAGATCTTCATTAAAGTAAAGAACAAGAAACCCCTTCGCTGTAATCGGTGCGATAGAGCACTTAACGGAACTAATATGCTGCAGTTACCTGCTACATCTACGGTGTTGTATGTGTACCGATTGTATTACTGCACGAAAGCCAAGAAGATCTTAGAGAATATCGGACTCAAGACCAATCTTAAGTTGAGAGTTAAAAGGTTTACTTTCATCACAATCTTAACTTTAAATCATTGATAGCGCGGGTGTCAAAATGTAACCTTCATGAAGGGAAAATTATTGGTATCAATTAGTATTATGTTATTAGTATGTATTAGATTATCATTATCATTCACTTCGTGGTCCTTCACTGCTGGCCGTATGAGGACGCTCAAAGTCGCTCAGCGAGCTATGGAGAGGGCTATGCTCGGAGTTTCTCTGCGTGATAAACTTAGAAACGAGGATATCTGTAGTAGAAACAGAGTGACCGACATAGCCAACGGATTAGTAAGCTGAAGTGGCAATGGGCCGGCCATATAGCTCGAAGAACCGACAACCGTTGGGGAAAAAAGGTTCTCGAGTGGCAGCCTCGTACCGGTAGGCGAAGTGTAGGGCGACCCCCCACTAGATGGAGTGACGACCTGGTAAGACATGCAGGAAGTCGATGGATGCAGGTGGCTCAGGACCGTGCTTTGTGGCATACCTTGGGGGAGGCCTATGTTCAGCAGTGGACTTGTGAAGGACTGTAATGATGATGAATGCATATATGTTAAGATCTAAGAGATCTTAACTAAATAAATAGAAAGCATTTTCATCAACGCTCAATCTTGCGTAATTTAAATTAAAATTGTATGCTTATATTGTAAAGTTATAAAGTTTTTACAATTTATGAAATTACGAAGAGTTATAAACCATAAATAAATTAAAATTTAAAATAAATTGTCATTGGTCCTAGATACAAATGCAAATTATCAAGTCAGTTGGTCGTCTACAAGTTGGCGAAAATTACATTAATATTCCGTTACATAGATAGATAGATAAAAGCGAAGCTAATAAAAACGTGTTAAAAATGCAGTAAATGTAAGACTAACACTAATAATAAATACGCTTTTTCGATGTTCAAAAGCTTTTGGCTTAAGTTCACTTAAAAACATTTAACCCTCAAGCATTCTCACATTTGTAAAAACTATAATAAGCATTCCCTTTTGGCATATTGTATTGACACTCGATAAATATTTGCGAGATTACGATGCGTCGAGATTGTGCGCACGATCGCCAACATTTGGCTTAAGGGTATGAGCGTAGCATTTTTAGTATTATGAAGTTGGTATCTCAGAACCGGTCTTACTCCAAGTCCGATATATTACACTTCCCATGTATCTATTGTTTATTAGCTGCATAGGTATATTTGCTGTAAAGACGCAAAAGTAGAAAAAAGTAGCCACTTTCTGTGCAAAATAAGATTTACTGTTCATTAATACCAAATTTAAGAGCATATAGGAAGAAGAGTCTGAGTCAAAATATTTAATTTATTATAGGCTTATTTCAAACTCTTTTAAACTTCAACTCTATAGGTTGTCGATGCTGTCTGCAATGTCTTTATAGGCAAAGAAAAATTTGCAAATAAATTGGCAATACAATTACAATGATTTTTTATAAAATTACCATGCACTAGCTGTGCATTGTAATTTTATAACATTTCATACGTGCAAACGTGTATCATCTGCACATCCTACTAATAACATACTTGGACACTGAGGCAGTGCGGTGGAAACATAACATAACATTGTCATAAATGTGTAGGTATAGTTAGGCTGCAACTATACTTTTAATAACAAAGAATACCAGCGTATAAAACAGCAGCATGATGCTTTGTATTTTAAAGACAAAAACTTTGAAAGTCAATAAAGCAACGAAATTGCTTCAGTAAGCCCCAACTGCGGAAGAACTTATGAGAAAAAGCGGCTATAATGTATGTAAATATAATTTAGATATATAAAATATGATCTAAATTTTCTGATAAAATATTATGTACTTACAGAATATTAACGTAAAATAGCAGCAGCTCAATGCCGCTGTGTTTCGTACGGTAAGTGTAGAGACCGGAGACCCTTTTTACTGGAAACGGGGCATTCCATCTTAGTCCTCAGTGGTGACAAACAATCTGCATTTTAATTCTTAATCGAGGATAGACCTAAATATCTATGAGCCACAGCATCCCCTTACCATCAAGTGGACAGTGTGTTCGTTTGTCATACTTTTTCTATAAAAAAATTGTTTTGAAATTTAGATATAAAATACATTAAAATAATATCCACTATGTCCACCATCTATTTTTTTTGTTTCATGAAATGGACACGATTATTCCAAAACCATCCAAAATGGGTAAGGATTTTAAATACGTCCTTGCATAAATACGTAATTATCTATACACATCCCACTGCTTGACAAAATCCCACTCTCAACTGTTAGGTTTATGGGAAAGGGAAGATTTAAGTTCTATTAACTTAACGTGTCATCTAAAATAAATTATTTCTTAGAATTGTTTTTAATTTATTTTATGTCTGGCGTTGTGGTTTATTTCCATAATTAGCTGAAATATCTTCCAGTAGACCCATAAAGGAAATTATATTGATATTTTTTCTGGTTTATAGGGTAATAGATCCGGATAATGTAAGTACAGACCTTAACTTGCTTTTTATAAGTTGTTTTGAGATGTCCATATCACTTACCGTCAAGTATTGTTACCCTAATAAAGACAAAACATTGCCTTCTTCAAATTTTAAATACTAGCTCACAGTCTCGACTCTCAGTGTACAAATAATAATAACCCATAAGTCAATATAAGAAGATTGTTTTAAGAACTAATGTAGTTTTGCATAAAAAATTAATAATCATAAGAACCATTAACACGTGTGCCCTTTAATAGCGGTGAGTTTGAATACTTTTCATATTACTTTTTTTTAATCAAGACCCTGGAATGTTGCAGGAGCGCCACCCTTAAAAAGCCTAATTTAATTTAACAGGTAGGCAGTGTTTCTTTAATCATAGGCTTACTTCTAAATTATATACCACGATAATAGCAACCGAGCAATCAGCAATATTTTGCTACTGCTTTTTTGTTGCCTATAAAAAACGAATACGAAGAACAAAATTTGTTTTTCTCTCGGTCGACGATCGAATAATCAACTGTCAAAATGGTTATAATTCACATAGATGTCAAATTTAAAATAAAAAATATTTTTGCGACAGTTCTGGTCACGTTAGATAAGTGCGTTCCAGCTTTTTAAGGCAGCTTTTTGTATTATAACCGCTCGAGTTAAATTCATGTGTCCTAGTTATGAAGTCCGTTTAGAGCCAACAAGTGTACAACAGCAGAAATTGTTGAAAATTATTGAACGTCCTATCCAGTTATATTCTGAGTATATCTTAGTCTAATATATTGCATATTTGCATACATGTCCTCCTATCGTTTAAGTGTTACTCGGTCAGTGTTATATGTATTACTTGTGGTATTATAATTTCTCTTACTCATTTTATAGCTTTCGTTAGGATGTTGCCAAGCAAGAACTACCCGAAGGGTACCATAAAAATATTACAGTTTCATTACGTTAAACCTTCAATACACGTCTGTAATTTTAAGTGCTATGAATTTATTTAATTTTACGCAAGCGTATACGCAATTTAGTTAAGTTTGGCTATAATCGAGGACTTTTTACAGAAATTACATAGCGCTATCCATTGAATCGGCTTAACATTAAAATCCTCATTAAAATGGAATGACTAAGCACACCGTGGATGTTATTATAAAACATGAGAGCCGCGGTGAGGGAGTGGTTTTGACCAGACACGTATAGATTCCGAATAGAACAAAACAAACTGGTGTTATCTTGCCTTCCGTTACATCGGCACACGTCGGTCAAATTACATGGGCAGTAGAAAGCTTAGCACTTCTTAGGTGTCAAAATTGCCATAATTTTCACAGGCGTTGTGTATCACGCCCATCCCTTAAAACGAGCCGACTTTTTGCCCACATCGAAAATATCAAACTCAATTTTGTTAATGATTTGTAGCCGCAACCGATATTTTGAAATTGGATGATCGAATTCGAAACCTCGATCGATCGTGTGAAAATAATTTCGGATTAAACTCGTTGCTTCCTTACTTTTTCCTTCAAAGAACTATATATATAAATTTTCTGGGAATAACATACTTTTATCAGTTATTAATATGATCTACTTTTTTTGAGCGTATAGATTCTACAATATCTTTTCAAAGAATTTCCTTCTGAATACTAACATTACTCATATTTTTTCATGTGCTTTATTGTCAATAAATTGTAAGCTAATTAGATAAGCTATTGATACAGTCATTTGGGTATATTGTGTTTCGATTAGGCACGGTTAGATAGGCCGAATGCATTCTTATTTTGGGTCATCAATTTGTATTTATCTTATTAATATCAAACAAAAAAGATCTGACTCGGAACTCTTTTTATTTGCTTGAAAATAAAAACAAAATACTTACGAGTATTTTTCTGTGTCCTGTTGGACATAGCCATCCGAAAATGCCACACTTTGTTTTATATATAAATAATATGTTCTTAAGCAAGCACAGTAATGTTCATGCACTATTTTTCTTGCATAGCATTAATCAGTTAATAGTATATGTTCATGGTATGTGTATCTTTTATTAAACAATTCTAATCTAATTTATCATCGTAAAAGACAAGTGCAATTTAATAGTAATGAAATCTATTACTGTTACATTATTTTATATTCTCGTAAAAAGTTACATTTTTCATTAAGAAAAATGCATAATATTATGTTTTACATTTATTACTGCAATTTAGTATGTGTTGCTTTACAAATCGGCCATTTCACGCCGATTTATTAATAGCAGCCATGGAGCATAAATCAAGTTCAACGCAAGCACTGTGTTGTTGTATATTCTAGTCAAAATTAATTGCACGTTTTCAACGGTTAACCAAACGTGAAATTGGGTGTGTTTGAAGTGCGTCGGCAGGACAAGTGTGGCGACAACTGGGTTTAACTTTGTTGTCCGTTACCGTGAATTGTGCAAAAAGGGTTCTACCTGTGATCCGTACACTGACAGCGAAGTTCAACCTCTCAATGTTTCTCTGACGCAACAAAGTTTGTTGTAACTTGGGGTCTGGCACGTACGGTATCGTCGTGCTACATTACACAATACTCACAATAGGATTCCATCATCCTTAAGGACCGTTGGATTTTTTTCGCATGTTTAATTTCGTTTCGCGTGGAAGTCAACAAGATGGACTTAAGGGTTCTATAAGCAAACTGCTAAACAATTGTTGCGTTATGGTCAATAGAGCACAGTTGGTTTTTGTACCGTTTTTTTATATTCTAGTTTTAAACCGCTATTGGAACAAAAAAGTTTACAACGTTACTGAAAGAATTAAAGAGATATGTAAGACGTGAGCCATAAGCCGATTTATCGAGTTTCTTACTATTAGAAAATTCTTGGAATAAGTTCGGTTTTTAATATAATAAGGGTGACAAATGAGTACATAATCCACTTGACGGTAAGTGGATACTTTAGTTCAAATACATCTACATCTATTCTCTATTAAGAATTAAAATTTATGTGCGTTGTCACCAGATGGAATACGTCGTCCAATAAAAGGTTTTCTACATTGATGATACGAAACACACCAGCATATTCATATTCATATTTTGTGAAAGCGCAGTCTTTTCCTGATCAGGCCAAGCCATTCGTGCTTTAACCATAATATTGTAGTAGCGCGAGCGAAGCTCTAACACGTGTTGGACTTGGTAGGTTCTTTTAATATATTTTTCAGTTATCTTTGCAGCGTATAACATTTTAATACTTAAATCATAATAAAAATTTAAATCATAAAAAAATCTCTTCACAAACCGTGCAAAATAAATTTTACCAAAAAATGTCCAGTCATATTTTCATGCACTGTTTAATTAATTATAAATAAAACAAGCATGAAATGAACGCAGTTTCTTTTAACTTAAAAATGCTTTATCTTTTAACGCCTATTGTGAAAAATGATTTCAATGAAAGGAATCTTTATCACGGTTGTGTTTCTCATTTTTCCAAATTACTATCTGCTTTGAAAAATATCCCGATGTTATATGCTTCAAAAGTATTCAAATAATAAATCACGAGTGGTTCCTTCCTGTTTACATTGTGTTCTTTGTAACATTTCGCAAAAGTACGTACGTTGTACAATTTACCAGCAAATAATTAAAGAATAGGTTGACACATGCTATTCCTTATACTAATGTTATGTTTACAATCACTCACGCCCTCATTGAAAACGAAGCACTCGTGCCAATAGGAAGATTTATATGTTAGCATAATACATATCGTAAATTCATATCAGCTTTACAATTTCACACAATAATGCCCAATTCCCGGAGAAGGAAATAAATGGCGTACCAATTATTCAGAGACCGTTCGACCGGAAGTGTTCGAATGTTTTTATAACAGGTTTGAACGCTGATCCGATTTTAAACAAATATCGATACTATGAAATGATTCCGGTCGCCGCCTAAATCGGTTTATATCGAAGATTACGGCAAAATCCTGTTTTTGTTTGTTTTCTTTGCTCTCATTCTATTGTGTTGCGGCTTCGATTAGCAAGTTAACCCACGCTAAATATACCTAAAGTTGCTTTGTAAATATAGGTAAAAAAATGGTTGATAAAAATTCAGTAGACACAAGGAAGATACAATAGTACTATAAAAATAAGATTTGGAATACAGGTGAGATAAACTGCAGTTCTTCCTCAGGGGTGACAATGCTTAATCATAATCGAGATTAAATGTACATGTTTATGGGCCACAGTATCCACTTGCCATCAAGTGGACTGTGTGCTCGTTTGTCAGCCTTATTCTAAAAAAATATCCACTATCCCAAATCATCCTATGGCTGTCGTAAGAGGTAACAGCAGGAAATTAGCAGTAGTGCCCTTCTGATACCAGCTAAATATAAAAAAACTGTGGTTGCCAACCCATCTACCAAGCGTAGCAGTAATGGGGAAATCTCCTATTAGGCAATCTATGGCTGAGGCCAATGTTTACTTGTGGACTTTTATTAGGCTGTAGCGATAACGGAAATTTTATTCTTTTATTATTATTATTTTATTTTTATTATTATTTTATTTATTCGGAATTTTATTGCAGGACAATAAAATTCCAAAATATATCAGAACTTAATAAAACCATAAAAGTTGAAAAATCAAATTGAGAATTGCATTAAAACTGTAACACGATCTTTTTCTCTGATAATATATGAAAAAGGAAACAAGAGATTACTACAGTAATGAATAGCACCTTGAGTCGTAGTCATTCTTTCTTAGTCTCACGATTCATTTTTAAATAAATATCTCAAACCAGTTAAATTAAACCACGAGATTACACCTAAAAGCATTGGCTCCTGTATCGTGGAGAGGCGTCATAGTTATCGAAACTAATTCTATGAATGATTGCTGTTGAAACAAAGTAAAGAGATAAGCAGTTCCTTTCACGCGCATCTATTAATTTTCTTCTTATTTAATGACAACTAAATTTTAAGGTTCAATTCAATCTGTACAAGATTTACGTAGTATGCGTTATCTCTATATATAAAAATCAATTGTCTGTTCATCTCGCAAAAACTGAAAGTGGCTGGACTGATTTTGATGAATTTTTGTGTGTGTTTGAGTGTGTAATCTTAACAATTTGCCATTAGACACTGTTGATGGCGCTATTGTCTAGATCCAGAAGTCACCCGCACGAAGCCGGAGCGGATTGCTAGTTTATGAATTTTTATTTCTTTTTTCTAGAGCTAAATGATAACGCAGTTGTTCATTTATCTTTTTGTTCGACGTTTGGATTTTACACGAAGTGTTGGTATTATCGTTAACATTTACTTAACGAAGGTAATCGTCCTTATCAAGCACATGTAAAGTAACATAGTCGACACTTTAATCAAACTGCTTCAATTTAATTGGTGTCTTATAAGAGAAATCTCAAATTCAATTAAAAGCTTGAAAGTAATTGAAACAACGTCGGAGACGGACTGATTGATCTTATCGGGGTTGATACTTGTTTTGCTTATTATATATGTACATTGTACATATGGCGTCCTTAATAAACATGTTAAGTTCAAAAGTTTGGTAACTTATCGTATAAGTATAGAAAAAAATATAGCAGATACATGAAAATTTTAACATTTAGTAAACTATCTAAAGCTTTTTTATAGTTTATATTTTCTGTGTATATTGTGGTTAACCAAAACCGATTCCTTTGTCCAAATGGTTCGTCTTTTGCAGCCACTTCAAAGTACTACCGACAATACACCCGGATCTTGGCATTACTGAAGCGAAGACGCGTGCCTCTAATCTCCATTGATATAACGGAATAAACGAAACTGTATGAACACCTTACAGATTTTTTTATTCCCACCTCTTCAGATTCGACGTCCCTATAAAACGCTACACCGTTAGTTTTTGTTTGCTCTTTCATATATTAAGAGAACTGTATTGAACAGTGCCGTTATTCCAAACAAAAACCTTCAAGTGTTACAGTTTTTTGACATAACTGTATCACCTCCCTTTAGTTCCGAAACTCGAGCACCACCATCGTGATTTACTTCAAGGTGGAAGGAAGTAATACATTATTTTACTTGGCATCGAACTCATGTTATTGAATTACTTTGAAAACTGATTTGGGTTTTTACAACGTTGTTTGCACTTTCGCATCTGCTGGGGACTATTTATTTTTTTCGTGCAGCAGATATTTTGGTGAAGTTACATGTGGGTGCTTAATTATGTTTACGGTCATAAAGATAATGTAATATAATCCTTAATGCGAACAATTACGGCAGAGCAAGGTGATGCGGAATCCTTAAATTTATCTTATAAATGAGGTCGTAATGCGATATTCTATTGATTTGAAAAGGTGACTCTGGCTGCATCATTTTGGCACGTTCTCGATAACTGATCTATACCTTCATTCGGATACACCTTGTCCTGCTTATGCGCACATCTTACTATTTCTTTTAAATCAATAATTACATATAACAATGCGTAACGCAGATGTGAAGGGTTATTGTGATAGTTATGATTTCTATAGATACCAGAGGCAAGGTGCGTTTGAGTATAAATGGCATGTGCCATACGCACACATTTCATATTTCAATGTGATACTCGTACTAGATAAAATATTATAAATATTAGGAACAGTTTTGATTTTATTAATATTGTTAATTATGGAGCGTTCATTAATATACATAAAGTTAACTGAATAACGTTTAGCAAATTTAAGTAAGGTTATAAAACATCTACATCTAAATTAACAAACACTCGCAAAAAAACTACTTTGAAAGTTGGATTACGGTATTGTGCCACAAAAATCGGTACGTCGGCAGATTTCAAAGGGGTATCGGACGCCACTGACAGATGACGTATCCGTTGCACAATACAACGAAAGAAAGGGGTGGAGTGCATCGCGATGCAATTCATAGGGGCACTTCACGGTCAAATCTTGCAACCCAACATATAAACCCCTTCTCGATTTCAGCACGTGTGCAAAATTTGATCTACTTACATACTGCAACCAATGACAGTAATGATTGATGAAACCTTTGATTTATAATTCAAAGCAACGTTAGAAGGTGCTACTTCTAGAAAATATAAGTAATTAGGAGATTTTTATTGATAGAGCCGTGTTTGTTCTCGGAAATGAGAGATCTGTGGTCAGCAGTAGAAGTTTATAGGCTGTAACTTTATTAATACCACTTCTACATACCTACATCTGTAAAATAAAATATTAAAAAATTATTAGCGTTATTCTATAACATATCAATTAAAGGCAGTTAAAAGCGTCATAGGTCAAGGCGATACTATGATCATTGAGTTATACAACACTAGAGGAGCAAACCATATTACCGCGCGTCGAAAAAAGTGTAACCACTATACAAACACGACGACGTAGCTTTGAAACTAATAACAATTTTAAATAAACATATACCTATCTCACTTATACAAGTTGCGAAAACAATATCGTCGCTAAGATTAGATAAAGATAGACGCACAAACATGCAATGGCGGGTTGGTGTGGCTTACTATATGAAATTTTACCTAAAATACTCAATAAAAATGAGTTTTTTTAAGCTGCAGTTAATTGTTTTTATATTAAAAAAAATATATTTTATTTTAAAATCTGTATTGTGTCCCCTAACAAAAAAAGGATACAAAGTTTATCAGATGAATAGAAGTAAACATAATGATGAAATAAAACATATTTTTATTGTACTAATAAATCAAACAATATAAAATAGGTAATAAAATATAATTAATAGATAATTCATGAATAAACTAAAATAAGAATAATCAATTATTATGTATGAAAGTTAAAACGTAGTTTTTATTATAATTTCCAAAATATTTAAAATCAGAGGTAACGAATTAACTTACTCCATTAATAATAAGTATTATACATTGAACCTTAATGTACTAACCTTAATTATTGAAAAATTTTATTTTATTGCTTGAGGTTTTTTACGTTTATATGAAAA
The DNA here is from genome assembly GCA_907164705.1 of Parnassius apollo. NCBI lineage: Eukaryota > Metazoa > Arthropoda > Insecta > Lepidoptera > Papilionidae > Parnassius > Parnassius apollo. Next base: position 6,739,792 of record CAJQZP010001593.1, on the reverse strand, counting down.
TAAGAACTAAAAATTATGTGTTGAAAGTGATTCCGCTTGATTTATTACGTTTTTATGACCTTTAATGCCATTCTTTCGCTACGCATTTGCCGATTTTTTGTCGCGGCTCAACTCTGTCGGCGTCACATTGAACACTGAACTGACGTTAGCTAGGCATATGGCTGTGGCCATATGTGTAGTGGCAACGCTTTGGCGCGGTCATTACTGATCTAGTATAATATACAATGACTATGATCGACAATCCACCTTCCGACCGCTAGTAGTTAAAGCAAATTCTTACAAATATGGAAGATACTCCTATCCGCTTGCGGGCTAATAAGTAAGGCAAACGATAAACGTTTTTTTTACATTAAACTTTTAATATTTCATAATTTTTTATGAAGTAAGGTGTCACCTTTCGTAGTATTATTATTTTACTTACCGACAAGCGGCCTAAACAAATATTGCAGTTTGCCCACTGGCGCCTGTTATTTAATATCCCTTCAAACAATGTTCATTTTAGCAAATAGCAGATATTGGAATAATAGCACTTTAAAAATTATGTGTTCAATATTTTACATATATTAAATACGATAACGATTAATTCAAAACTGTAAGTAACTTGAATCAAGTAATTGATAACGAAATAAAGTAAATCTCCGTTAAAATATATCCCTTTCTAAGTTATCAAAGAAATCTGGCATTATTTAAAATATAATAATAGTATATTTTAGATGTGACACGATGATATTTATTCTCAAAATTAATTTATTTCCAGTAAATACAAGCATATCAATATTAACCGACTAAAATATCATCTAAGAAAACGAATAATAACTAATGTAATTTTTAATAGATAATTATGTAGGCAGTACTAATTTACGATATCTAGAGATTTTTAAGGTATCAAAGAACCCACAATAATATATCGCATACTTGTACTAAGATCAGAATCTTATTTCTGACATTAAACAAAATTGTTTTATTCCGTATAAATATATCTCAAGAATCCGAATCCCGAATTTCTTACGACTGACATACTGCCTTTGCCGTTAAAGAAAACGAATCTAATGAAATATCTAAACCGTAAAATATAAAGTTGTGAAGCAAAAACACTTCCATTTTTGAATAACGAACCCAATAATTTATTTTGTATAGTTGAGAAAAGAACTTAATAAATAAAATAACTTCTATTACGAATTAATTTCTATTACCTACGAAATTGACGTTTTTATTAAATAAGTTAACGTATTTTTTTCTATATTTTTTTATTTCTATTAATTAAAGTAATCATCCGTGCAATTGATGCATCTTTGCCAACACAGTGGTAGTTTATTGACGACCTTCTTAAATAGGTCAGCTGCACGGGAGGCAACTAATTCTTCAAAGGTTGTACTGCCTCTCGGGTACTGAATTTTTCCGCCAAAAAGTTATCCGAATTCAGGTTAAAGTAGAATTCTGTAGCGCAAGGTCTGGTGAGTACGGCGGATGACGGAGAGCTTCCAACCCCAGCTCTTGTAACTTGGAGACCATCTGTTGTGCAGTATGAGGTCGCGCGTTGCCGTGCAGGAGCAGCGATTGACAAAAACTGGTTGGAGACGTGTGAGCTTCCCCATCATTGTGTTCAGTTCTTCACAGTACACTTCTGCAGCAATGCTCATCCCGCTTAGTAAGAAGCTTTGATGAATCAAACGGGTGCTAGACCACCAAAATAACCATCACTTTTCTAGGGGTAAGTTTTCGTTTAGGGCATTGTTTACTGAGTGCTGAGTGCTGAACCAGGATCCAGCCAACTTGCTGAGCGCTTGCAATTGTCAAACATAATCCATTTTTCGTCGTAGGTTTATTCGGTACAAAATTCCTTCGTTTGTGTCCCTATTAATTGCAGTACAAGACACGTCTCGACGCGTACTTCGCGCTGGCGATCATTGAGTTCGTGGTGCACCCATTTATCAAGCTTTTGTACCCTACCAATTTGAAGCAAATGAGCCAATACTGTTTTGTAGCATCAAAACAATATTGGTTGACGTCAAAAACTGCTATTAATTCAGTCGTAGATTGAGTATGTCAGCTTCCACAATCGCCTTTAAATCGTCCTTGTCGATCAAAGTTTTCGCAAGACCACGGCGTTGATTTCTCAGGTTTAAATTTCCAGAACGGAAGCGGGCACACCAATAATAGATAGTGCGTTCGTTTGTAATATTTGCTCCGTCATTGATTTTGTGTGCCTCTTGTGCCACGTTGCTGCCGCGACGTTACTCATATTCCATAATTACTCGAATTTTTAAAGTATCCATAGTGACGAAAAGGATTCAAATGCGATGAAAGCATAACGCTTATCAATAAACAAATGACTAATTTAAAAAGAATTCCATGTTTTAAAATAAAATTAATTTGAAAATAGAATTCTTAGCCAAACAATTATTTTGATTTAAAATGGCCAGTAATACAGAACGGCAATTTCATTGGTAAAGACATTTGTTAAAGTACTCTCAGTAAACTAATTGGTAAAGAGTTCTTATTAAGAAATCTAATTTATCGCGCATTGTGTTTAAATGTAGATTTTCAGTTTAAAAAATTCGGTTATCCGTGTGTCACAAAATATGTCCCAAACTTTTGTTAATATGGAAGAGCCTCTCTCATGACATAGATTGTATATATATTCAGGTACAAATTACTGGGACGGGACTCGATCACTCGAGATGGTGGTCGGAGATAAACCGACACCGTCACTATAAAGACATAATTTAGCCAGCTCTAAACAAAAAGAATACCATACGGAACTAGATGAACGATTCTGCCTCCGCATTTTAATTAACGATAACAACCTGCGATTGCAGCGTCCTGTGGGGAAAAAACAGGTGCATTAGTTTTGTTTTTGAAATAACATGCGTTTCGATGAAGTACTTTTTTTAGTTTCTCTCATATCACCCCATAAAAATTTGTATTTAATTTTTTTTTCAATAAACAAAAACTGAAATTATTACTCGACTGCCTCATAAGCAGGATAAAGTTTTCTGTGAGTGTGTACTCATGTATGTATGTTGTATGTCTGTCTATTTCTTTGGCACACCTAAAGGGCTTGATGGATTTTAACAAGGTGCCGTTAGATTTGTCTTAAATGTTGCAGTAACATAGGCTATGTAATATTTATACATATATTTTTATTTTCATAATAGAACGGGGGAGTGGGCGGAGCCCGTGTAGTCATTACATGTCACTAACATGTCAATTAAGACCTATAAATGTCAACACATCTCTTTTGACGTTACGTGCATGCAAATTATTTGTCAATAGTTTGCAAACTATTTGTAAATAAATATGTATAAATTTTTTGATATGATTATTTTTTAATGATGATCTTGAACATAAATCAAAAGTCTAATACTTCAAAATTCGCTTAATCTGTCAACACAGAGAATCGGGTTTGTAGTAGTGATAATACGATGTAATTGCACGTATGTGTGCTCCCAGAGACGCCGATCCTCGTACGAACTAAGGTTGACAGCCATTCTATTAGGTATTATAGTATTCTATGTATAATATATATTCTATTTACAAATACAAAAAAGGGATTTTTTTTAGTAAACATTTTAACGCAATCGTTTTTTTTTAAGTACTGTTGTAACCATTAAGTCTCATTTTACATTCGACAGGCGAATTGCCATTAGGGAAAAGTGAACTACTTTTTTAATAACGTTATCCCCACACTATGATTTTCTCCTGTATCGTAGAGGCAGTTTACAAACATAGATTGCACAAGAACAGACATCCAGACCCGAAACAATTATTTGTGAGGCATAATATTGTTCTTTGCGGGATTCGAACCCGCGCTCTCAGCACCGCGACTTAATGCAAGACCACTGCGCTACGGAGCCGTCAAATTTCCTAAGTTTATAATTATGTATGTATGTACGTATTTTTTTTTAAAAAACTGTTGTTATAACACACGATGTGATATCCAGTAACGGTGAATGAAAGCTTAGGATACATTACAGAAAAACAAAAATTCCTTTTGGAAAATGCTCACGAAGTCAATTTTGTTTACAATAGAGCAAAATGAACTACTAATAAATTTATTACGTAATAAATTTATCTTTTAAAATGTTGTCAAATTAAAAATATGTTAGTTTAATGCACAAACTTAGTGTGACGTTAAACGTTTTTAAATTTTAAATGATGGCCATGTAATGGCGGTGTAAGAATATGCATTACCCCATATCGTCCCGTGGATGTCGTAAAAGGTATCAAAGGGAATCAAAACAGGAGATTGGCAGTGATGCCTTCTTAATAACAGCTAAAAAATAAAACCTCGTGGTTGCCAACCTGCTTGCCAATCGTGGTATCTTTAGAAAATATCGTCTTATGAGGCAATCAGATTTCAATAGAGACAATCAGACCAATGTAGAGATTTTTGTCCAGCATTGGACTTTGATAGGCTATAAATAAATAAATATACCTAATATAATTAAAATATTATTTATATATATTTTTAATTATATTATTAAAAAATATATCATATAAAAATCTATCACAATGTTCATTTTGATTGCTACTAAGACATTTTTAAGTTATTGAAGAATGGTAACTTAAACTCAAAAATATTTTGTCGGTATTTTCAAAAGGCTTAATACACTTTTAGCTGTATACAGGTTTAATGAAGCATCTCAATTTCCTGTAAAGATACATTGGCATCTACTGAGCAGTATTCGCAATCCGGAAACGCTATTGTTATGCGTTATATGCAAGCGAACGGGTTAATGCATAGCCTAACAATAAGCGTATTGTTATGTGATATTTTCACGCTTTTGCACTTATCTGTATAAGTATATATAATATTAATATGAATTACGATATTATTAGAAACATTAGCAATACATATATGAATTTCGTTCAATATTCGACGGTACAATAAACGCAGAAACACAAATCTTAAGAAGACGGCCTAGGCGAAAGTTTATCGACCAAATTAGCGATATATTGAAAATGGGCGAAATTAGGAGTACCCTTAACCGACGAGCATGTATGCGTAGGTATATGGATGTGGAGGAGGCGAGAGAGGTATGTCAGGATCGTGCCAAATGGTAGTCTTTAGTATCTGCCTACCCCTCTGGGTGACAGGTGTGAGTTTTTATGTTATATTTTTTGTTTACAAATCTTATTTATGTTCACTGATTGCAAGCTTTTTGTTTTACAGTAATTATAAAAAAAATAAACAAAAATAGTAAATACCTATGTTGATATTTGATGTAAAAACTGTAACACTAATTCATTAAGTTTTTTTTTTAAAAACCATTCGTTTTTCAGAAATCGCGTAAAACATAAAAATATGGGTGTCTTCAAGGCAAGAGTGACCAGACTTTTGTTAAGTCAGTGCGCTTCACAACCTTCGACTACATCACCACTTGATATCAGGTGGGATTGTAGTTAAGTGCTGGCTTAGAATAGTAAAATACATACTAAGCCAGCGCTTATTTTACAACGATAATATACATACATATACGACTTTCTCGTTGCTCTAGTGGTTGTAGTAGAGCGACGGCTGAGCATGAGGTCCTGGGTTCGATTCCCGGGTCGGGCCAAAAAATTAATTATTGAGTTTTTCCGTCAAGAAATTCTCAGTAGTTGCCCGGAGTCAGGAAGTTGGCGGTGTCTCACCCCCGTGCCTCGGAAAGCACGTGAAGCCGTTGGTCCTGCACCTGAACTCTCTCCGGTCGTGTTGGTTTACTGTCCCAACGGATTATGAGAGTGAGGGAATAGAGAGTGCACCTGTGCTTGCGCATACACTTGGGCACTACAATCCCGTCCTGCGCTGATGACTAGTCTCCGTTGAGGCAGGCCGCCGTGGCCGAAATTCGGGACATTATCCATACATATAAAAAAACAAACAAGATATATCTACTTATGGAATGTCATTATCATCACACAGGTCATAGTATATACCTCGTGTCGTACTTTATATTTCAGTCATTTGTAGCTATATATTATAGAAAATATAATATCGTATGAAGAATACTATATTTTATCCCTAATTCAACTGTCGCCCTTTTTATATTAACTGATTGGAAGTTTGAAAAAAGTATGTCTTACGCAAAGATTTTGTCCATCATGAATGTTAAATTGGAAGAAGAAAGAAAAACAGCATGTATTAACTTATTTAAAATTAATTGTTAATTTGTTTTAATATGAATCTAAATTACTAAGACTCCTATAATTATTTTAAAAGTAAGTTAGAAAGTAGGTTGGTTAGATCATTGATGGCTAAGCAAAGAGCTATACTTTTTTTTTTTATATTATATATATATATATATATATTATAGAAAAACACATAAAGATTAAAAATAAATGTGTACTTTTTTCCCTTGAATTTCACAAAAGTACTATATTTTTGCATCTTTTTTTGGAAAAAAATACTAAATTTATTCAAAAAAGGTGGCAACCCTAGTCCTAAACGACCTGCATCCATCGATTTCCTACATGTTTTAACAGGTCGTTACTCCATCTACTCGTAGTGAAGGACCACTCTACACTTCGCTTACCGATATGACATACGAGTATGTAAACAAAAATTGTATATTTTAGTCAAACTTCTCAATAAATTGTTGGTTTAAAAGGGCGGTTGGAGCAAATAAATTAACTGCATACCAAATTACAGATCAATTTTATTGTAAAATAAAAAATTACAGTAACTAATAATAATGATACGATACCTATGTGGTAAATTATGATGAGCTTTAAAATCTCAATAATGTATGAATGGAACGAATTTTGATTAAAATTATAACAGCTATTAAACTATAAAACTACTTTCTGACCCTATTCTTAGCGGGATACTGGCGCCCACCCATAGGTGTTGAAACCAAACTGTCAGGGTAAGCAATTCAAAATATTAACCCAATAAAACCTAAGATTTAATAGTGTTAAAGCCCCTTTAAGATTGAAGTGCACTTAATTTTGAATCGTTACCGCAAAGAAAAAATTACTTTGCCGACCTTTTTAACGAATAATAAAAAAAAATATTTCGTTACATGTCAATGTCTAAGCCGAGTAGTAACGGCGTGAGAGAAACCACCCCATTTCGTTTCAGTTTTCAGAGGCGATTACGAAAAATACCAAGAAAAATCTTATAGCTTTTTATCGGTGACGGTACAAATATCTCTATTTCTTAACTTAATCGAGAAATACCCAGAGCAGCGTGAAAAGTGCTACAAGTCTGGTACTGCGGCTCAAACCACCAGCGAAGCGTGACGATAAAGGTGAATTCTCTCAACATCGGTAGACATTCATGTATTTACATTGAAATACATTGAAGCTCGTTCTAAATACATATAACAGAATGCGAGTAACCCGGGTTCGATCACAGCCGGCACCAATGAAATTGTTAATTGCAGTTTTAAGTGCTGATTTATCACATGCTCGGCCGTGAAGGAAAACATTGTGAGGCTGAGGAATAAAAAAAATATTTCGAAGACATGTGAAGTTCACCACACGCATTGGGGCAGCGCGGCAACACTTCCTTGCCCTTAAACCCTCTCAGAAATGGGGGGGAGGCCTGTGCCCAGCAATGGGACGTATATAGGCTGTAGCTTTAACTTTTTACATTGAATCCATTATCATTTTCAATTTAAATTTTAATAACACAAAATGCAAGATTAAAATTTATTTAACTCACGATATCTCAGAGAATAGGGGTTTTCAAATTTCAAAGAACACGAGCAACATTTGTTAACCTTGTTACGTCGGTGTAAGAATATCACATCGTCCCTTGGGTGTCGTAACAAGCGCCAGAGCGAAACTGAAACAGGAAATGGGCAGCAGCATCATCCAACAACAGCATCAACAGCAACAACATCCAAAACTCAAAATAACAAAGGAACTACCTAAGGCCTATATCATATATACTCAATATATGGGGAGGAGGCCTATGATCAGAAGTGGACTTTTATAGGCTGTAATGGATGGATGTAATTCATGCATGTAATTGTTAATCGTAGTCGTAATCGTAACGTTAATCTGCCGCATGTTTGACGGTCGAACCAAAAATGCTCGTAAGGAAACTTGCATAAACGAGTTACATGCACTGTAGAACCACGGCGTACTCATTCCTACTACTAAATTAAAAAAAAATATTGATAATTGCAGGATATAAGCCTTTCAACGAAGCACGCATTACTTACAATATTTTCTGACTTTTACTACACTAGCACTACTTTTTGTAGAGCCACGCTGCAGATATACTATGGTTGTAGCACGAATGGGTCGGCTTGACCATGATCTCACAGAATACCAGCGTAAAATAGCAGCTTAATAGTACTGTCTTTCGTATGGTGAGTGTAGAGACACGGAGACCCATTTTTACTGGAAACGAGGTATTCCATCTTAGTTCTCAGAAGTGACAACACATCTGAATTTTGATTCTTAATTGAGGATAAATGTAGATGTCTATGGGCCACAGCATCCTCTTATCATCGGGTGCACTGTGTACCCGTTTATCACCCTTATTCTATAAAAAAATCCGGTAGCCAAGCGATTTCGTAAGCGCAAGGCAATTTCAATCGGATACAAGTCTGTGATTTCACAAGACAGTCGTCAGGTCCTAGTCTTTATAATTGCATGTGTAGTACCATGTTCAGATAAGAAGGCTTTTAGACAAATGTTAGCATTTAGTTTTTAGTATATTCCACATTTCCAATAATAGTAAAAACCCATAATTGAAAGAAACTGTTACAAAAATATGAAATAATATCCATCCATGGTTGCCAACCCGATTGCTAAATGTGGCAACTATGGTAAATATCCCCCTTCTGAAGCAATCTATGTGGGGGGTCCTATGTTCGGTAGTGGACTTTAATAGTAGTAGACAAAAACAGTAGTAGACTTTAGTAACGTATCATACATGTATATATAATAAAGAAATAATATCCTCCAGGTTGAGTTCTGAGACAGGATTATAGTTCCCGAGTGTATGCTCAAGCACAATTGCACTCTCTATCTCTCTCTGTCTGAGAGAAAAACTCAGTCCTGCGCCCTCTTTTCCCAAAAGAGGGTCGCTCACGATAAGGCACAATAAAGCTTAATCAGCCAGTTGCCTGTCCCTAAAGGCGGTTTTTAGAGGGTATCACTTAAGGTCCCCGGTAGGATGTGAGTCCCTCATAACCACGATAGACCGGCTATCGTGGTATGCGTAATGTATTTTCCGCCTCCCTACGTATAGGGTAGCCCTTTATTTGCTTCGGGCGCAAAAAAAAACTCAATAACTTATTTTTCACAATACCCGGGATTCGGACCCAGGACCTCACGATTAGTAACCATATTTACTATCACTAAACCAACGTAGTAGTTACTAAAATATTAAGTCTATAATGTGTCATGTCCTTGTTAACTTCAAATCCTTCACTGGCTATTGAAAACTAAGTTGATTCAAACTTTTTGTCGTCCATGTCGAACGTGGGACGACACACAGCAGTTACTTACGATTGTTTTGGGGCCTGTATCCAGTCCTCTGCATTTACTGATTAGTAAACTAAGCCTTAGTACTGTCGCAATAAACAAATAAATCCCTCGTATTAAATTTAAAGGAAGCATTCTCTCGTGGCAGTTCTTGTAAATCTATCTTCGATAGCAATCTTGATGTAACGTCGGATGGAAAACGGGATAACCACCGGTCCTTCGTCGCTCGTAGTTTGATTTAAAGCAATACATGTATCTATAAGAAACCGCATAAGTATCGAATCTGAGTTAAAATAATCACAAACGATTTGCTTATCGATGATCAATCTCGATTGTTTAGTCTAAATCGATACGTAGATAAAATTTGTGTGCATTTTGAATAATCAAGCTAAATATTCTTCCAATAAACAAAATATAAGACGGGTCATTCTATTCTCACTGACCTTAACAAAGCCCGTGATATCAAATGCGTATTTTAATTGGAAGCCACATTTGTGAGTACAAAACAAACAAGTGCTGTTTCTCCAATATACACACACACACACACAACATATATATATATATATATATATATATATATATATATATATATATATATATATATAGATATATATTATACCCCCCACTTGATGGAGTGACGACCTGGTAAGATATGCAGGAAGTCGATGGATAGCAGGTGGCTCAGGACCGTGCTTTGTGGCATTACTTGGGGGAGGCCTATGTTCAGCAGTGGACTTGTGAAGGGCTGTAATGATGATGATGATGATGATATATATATATATATATATATATATAACGTGAATGAATAATTTATAGTCTAAAGTTAGAGATTTAAGTTAAACCTATATACGTCCCACTTCTGGGCACAGGCCTTCTCTCATTTTAGTGCAAGGAAGTGTCCGCCGCGCTGCCCTAATGTGTGTTGGCGAACTTTGCATGTCTTCGAAACATTTTTTTTTATTTCTCAGACATGCTGCTTTCCTTACGATGTTTTCCTTCACCGCCAATCAAGTGCTAATGCAGCGCGTGTTAAAGCACATGTTAAAATTGTAATTAACAATTTCATTGGTGCCGATGGGGATCGAACCCGGGTTGCTCGCGTACTGTGAAATTTACTAGTAGTGCTATAGTGCTAAACGCTTGAGTTACTACGACTATATATATAATGTATAGCGTGACATAACATAAAAAAAGGAAATAAAACCTTTTTATCCTTAATTTGTAAAACTTTTATTTAACTGATGATTGGAAATCCGGCCTAGGAGTCAGGAATACACTAATGCGTACTCGTTTTCACCATTCCTTTTTTTTGGGACAAAGATGAGAAAATGACCAAAAAATTTGCGTGGCCAAAAACATGGGAATAATTCATTCAAATTTTAATTACCATCTTGTACATTAACACATAACACACAGATTTAGGTTATGAAAGCCGATTGATACTTGTAAACATTGCGATCACAGAAAATGTAATAATATGTCCTATTATTACGATTTCTGTAATTGCGATCGATACAAAAAATGGTTTAAAAATTAAGACACACGCTCACTTAAATAATGGATTGCCTGTGTGCGATAGAGAAGATTTAGTACATTCGATAGTATATTTAAATAATTATAATTAATCTAATTTTGCTTAAACGACCCAGGATCAATGATATATCATATTTGAAGCCTGATTTTGTCTCCATAAATTTGTAGACAACGCAGGGTTCCAATAGTAACGAATAAAATTTATTACGGTCTAAAACAAACAAGGGCAACGCCCCACTGAGACTTGCGGCGACTTTTGTTTTGAATAATATGCAAATTCGAGGGTAAAATAATGGAAGCCTACGTAGGCACTTAAATTTTTTTTATAGTATGGGGTGACAAAGGAGCACACAATCCACCTGATGGAAAGTGGTTGCTGCGGCCCATAGAAATCTACATCTATCCTCAATTACAAATCAAAATGCAGATGCCTTGTCACCCGTGAGGACTAAGATGCCTCGTTTCCAGTGAAAAGGGTCTCTGGTTTTCTATACTCACCATACGTGACACAGCAGCATTAAGCTACTATTTTACGCTGGTATTCTGTGAGAGCGTGATCCTTCCCCGGTCGAGCCGACCTATTCGTGCTTATACTACTAATATAACTGCAGCATGGCAGTATGCTACAAAAAATTTAAAAATATTTACAATATTACACATTTCTTTACACGTGAGAGAGCAACGCTTCAAATGTATAGCTGTTTTGACGACAGATAGACTAATCTCGCACAGAAACATCATCATCATCATTATAATCATCGTCATCATGACTGCAGCCTATCAAAGTCAACTGCTGAAATATATTGCTTCAGTATTTTATTTATTTTATTTGATGATGTTGCCACGCTTGTTAGGCGGGTTGGCAATCAAATTCTTTAATTTTTTTATAGGAGTGGGGGCAATGAGCATATGGCTCACCTAATAGTAAGTGATTACTACCGCCCATGAACAACTACAACACCAGTGGAATCGCAGCTGCGTTGCCGGCCTTTCAAAAGGATTAGGCTCTTTTCTTAAAGCTCCCTAAGTCGTATCGGTCTGGAAAAATCTCCGGTGGTAGTCAAATTCACAAGGAAGTTGTTCCTTTAAATCGCACAATGGTGGACCGCCAGTAATCCAGATAGTATGGATGGTATCGCGAGTTTTGTCGCGATATGCGATTGTGAAATGGTTCGCTTGGAATTAGTTCGAACAATTCCTCATAGCACTCCCAATAGTAAATGCGATAAATTACGCAAAGAGATGCAACATCTCTTCGCAGTGCCAGTGAGTCAAGCCGACCGGAAAGAGCTCGGTCACCGACGATTCGAATAGCTCTGCGCTGGATGCGATAAAATGGAAGGAGCTGGCATTGGGGGAGCCCCAGTCCAGAAGATGGTATTCCATGTGTAGCCGAATCTGCGCCTTGTAAAGTTGCAGGCCGTGTGCAGGCGTGAATTACTGTCCCGCTCCGCTAAGCACGCCAAGCTGTTTCGAGGCCAATTTAGCCTTCTTTTATTATTTTGAGTTGTTATTATGAAGATACGGTTGACAATCTCGATTAGAATACTAGCGTAAAATAGCAGCTTTACGTTGCGCTGTTTAATATGGTGATAAATGTCGGAAATTCTTTTTCCTAGTTTTAATATACTACTTCTACATAATTTTGAGGTGTCGTAGGTTTGGGCTACAGAGGCTTCTTACCATCAGTTAGACTGGGTATTCACTTTTCATCCTTAGTTGTATAAAAATATTAAAATAATAATAGTAATATACTTCTTAAGGCTAACTTAAGCAGTTTAGATTTTTTATAGAATAAGGGTGACAAACGAGCACACAGTCATTTGATGGTAAGTGGATGCTGTGGTCCATAGATATCTACATTTATCCTCGCTTAAAGCTCAAAACGCATATGCGTTGTCACTGAACTAAGATAGAATCCCTCGTTTCCAGTAAAAAGGATCTCCGGATGTTTACACTCACTATATAAAACACACCAGTATTAAGCTGCTATTTTACGCTGGTATTCTCTGAGAGCGTGGTCCTTTCCCGACCGAGCCGACTCATTCGTGCTACAACCATAATATAGTTTTAGTATGGCTCTACCACGTATAAAATATATAATAAAAAAATTATACGTTAAAGTTGCTAATATTCCGATTGCAACAGTACTATACATTTCGTAATCGCACACTTATATTTATTGGTTGTAAAGAACTAGAGACTAAGTAAAATGGCTACTTTTTTGTTTTCAAGTTCGTTTAGATTGGTTAGATTGGACCACCCTCTTACCTATGTGGCGGCTGTATGGTAGCATCTGAAGAGTATCGAGATTTAAAGAGTGTAGGGATAGTACAACAAAGATGGTATAGTGATAAGCTACGAAATATTTAATTTTGGTCGTCCTTGTAACGACGCATCTGTAGTCTTTTTTTTCACTTGAATTTTTCAGCAGGTATTCGTAGACTAAAGTAGCCACATACCATCAGGTGGACTGTCAATTTGTTTATCATTTACTTTTATTTAAAAAAAACGGTGACGCTTTATTCTTAAGCAAAATCTGTAGGCTTTCTAAAACCTGTATATTGAATTTATTATAAAAGCATATTTAAACATATCAAACACGCTGGATGGCAGATCTCATGACCTAATATAGATAGTCATATAAGTCATCAGGTATATATATCAAAAATACACAGTCCAACTACCGAATAGATTTGAACCACCAGTCATAAAATTAAACCCCATCTACTATGAGAGGGTTCTATGTAGACTTTATTGGCCTATTGGAATGGTACGAGCCGCAGCAGAAGAAAAAAATTATCCAGGCAGTTTCCAATATCATCAAATGCGTTGTAATGGCACGTGCAGAGTAAACAACAAAAATAAATCAGTCATAACATTGAAAAAAATCATGTTTTGGCACCTACGCTAACGACCGAGCCTGTTGATTTGGCAGATGTTATTTTGGTCATTAGAGGGAAAAAATCAATTAATGCCCTCCGTTTGTGTATAAAATTGATTACCGAGGCTTCTGAAGTCAGGCCGCAGCAGGGCCAGCCGTGTGAACTCTGAAAATTACAATTGCACACTGTCTAATCGAAAGTAGTCATTTATCTCTGTCTAACGAGTACATAAATGTGCAAACAAGAAGGAGACAGCTGTTAGGAAATAAATAGCGCTTCATATCTACGTGACTACATTTTGATTGATGAACAGAGAAAACGCCTCGAGTGAGTTAATCACGCCCAAATTTAATTTAGAAGAAATATGAAAACACGAAGGCTATTTATTACGTTTTATTTGTTTTGACATACCTTCTTTTGAAGAAAGCGTAATTTGATGCTCTTAAGGATGTAATTGATGAAAAGCTTTTTAGAATAATCGACCTTATTTCATTGCACCACATGCTTCATTATAGCTTAGATTTATAGTTTGATTAACGTTCTAAATATTACGATAGACATAAAACGCAATAATTTTTCGTAAATAAAAAACTAACAATTCATTTTCATTTTACGTAAATATTGATTAGTAATTGAGTACTGGGCATATTTTATGGTGTGTACTTAATCTTAAAGATAAAATAAATATTTTTATTTTTTTATTTTATTTTATTTATTTAATTAGGATGACAAACGACCACACAGCCCATCTGATGGTAAAGTGGATGCTGTGGCACATAGACAACTACATCTACGCTCAATTAAGCGTCCGGTGAAACTGTATAGTTTGATAAAGTTGATAGCTCTAACATTGTAGAAAATAGAGACCAAAATTAAGAATCAAAATGCAGATACGAGGTAGCTCCAGGATATTAAGATGGAATGCCTTGTTTCCAGTAAAACAGTCACTTTTATTGCGAAACACAACAGCATTTTACGCTGGTATTCTGCGAGTGGGTATTCCCCAGTTGGGCAAACCCATTCGTGCCACAACCATAATACAACTGGAGCACTTATAAAATATGGTGAAATGCAGGAAATATACGAAAATAAGGTGCTAAGTTAGATTGTGTAATGCTACTTATAATAATTGTTCGTTCATTTGTGAATTGTAACGAAAAAAAAATTATGTTTTCATCATTTAACTTTTTTGCGCAAGTACCCACAGCCATTGACTATGTTTGTCTTATCAGATGGTTAATTGAGCTAAATAGATGTGTATGATTGAGAGGATGTTTCTCAGTTACTACAGTGTTTGGACCAAATAAAACCAAACAAATGTCATGTGCTCGTAACAGGATCTAACTTGCAATGGATCTTTCTCAAAAACCAGTATCAAGCAAAGTATGTGACAACCTCTCTTTATCAAGTTTTAATTAACACTTATGACGAGAACTTAAATTTTGTCAAAGCGATATTAAAATTTAATGTATGAATTAAACTATAAAAATATTCTATATTCCAACTTAATTACTATCCATAAATAAATCATAATTTAATAAATATATAATGAAATTCTACATTATTGAAGACACTTATTTGCCATAATTGAATATTATAGACTACAAGAACATAAATTATTAAAATAATAATTCCCATTACGTCCATGTTTTTCATCCAAACTTGGCTGAACTAGCTATCACAATATGCTTCTGCCGTGACATATAACTTTTATAAAAAAAAAAAACTCTTGCCAACTTTTACAGCTGCTTTTACAAAAACGTACTCATAAATTTAAAAAAATCGAAAATGTTAAAGCCAAGTAAGTTGAATGTAAAAAAACTAGTACTAGCACTTCAGAACGATATATTTGTATAAGTTTAAAGGTGCCAATCTAACCACATTCCACAAAGTATGAATCCGTCTAAGTTTCCTATCTAGGACTCGTAACTTGGTAATCAAGTACTCTGCGTCTAAGCTACTCTTTCATTCATCAGTAATAAAAAAAATACTATTTCTCTCCACCCTGAACTGCTCAAAGCCGATCCAAATTTTACCCCTTTATTATGGTCTGTTACTTTGTTGAACCATGCATAATTGCTGGCGTTAAACGTTTTGAAGAAAACTGAAATTTAAGTGAACGTTTGCTATTAGATCCACTTAACGCTAGAGTCATTCGAGTCCATAAAGATAATGTCTCTAATCGCTGAGATTGTAATATTTGTTCAATGAACAGAGGTTGGATGGAGATATATCTTTGCTTTAAATATTTAAAACTAATAAAATAGCATCACTTGAGATATTGTAGATCCCAAATGTCAATATTAAAAGACGAAAGCTTTCATTTATTAAAAACATCAATTGTAAGAACTTACTACACCTATTAAAAAACCTATACTAAAATATATTTTTGACAAAATTTTTATATGCTATAAAGAAAGTTAACGGATATTTTAGTTTTTTAGACTAAAAACAAAAAACTGCGGTTGCCAACCAGCTTTCCAAGCATGGCAACTATGACAAATATCTTCCTCCCCATAAGGCAATCTAAGGGGGAGACCTATCAGCAGTGAACTCTAATAATCTGTAACGGTAATGGAAACAAGAACACCGCATATTACATAAAATATAAATAGGTTATAAATATTTCACATTTAAGATGTGACATTGTAGGCTAACATACTGACACTAAAAAGTCTTGACTTTTCTTCTCTATTCATTACACTGTCCAAAATAAAGGCAATCACTCATTATTTAAAGATTACGCATAAATAAATATATAATGAAGTAAATTGAAATCATTCAACGAAATTGCCAGGTTGAAGTGGCTATAATAACACCAGATTTTTTCTCAGTTGATTATAGAAAAAAATTTTGGACACACACAGTTTATTTACTATTAGATTTAATTTAATAATAAAATTTAGCCCAAAAATAAGCGGTTGAAATTTAATTTATTAAAGTTCAAATTGAAATATTGTGACAAAAAATTTAGGGTGTTTGTGTTGCTATAGCTTTTTTCGTTTGTGTGTCATTATAAGTGTGTATGTCACCTGTATTTAATGCAATCTGCCATATGAACTGAAAATTGGTATATTTTATTAATAAATTCTAAATTAAAATCAAACACAATGCCCATTGGAGTATCGCCAAAGCAAAAGTAACGTATTTTTGTTCACTAAGAACACAAGCGTCGTTTTGCTATGTTCAACATGGTAAACTTCTTGATGTCTTATGCATTTCTATTTTACTAATTTTTTTAAAGGCTGACCTGAGCAAGTAGCTCATAAAAGGTTAACAAAGAAGTAGAAGCTTAATCATCATCATCACCTTTAACTAAAACTATTTTTTACGGTTTCTCACAATAAATATCTAAACATAATATTAGTTCAAACCCTATCTGTACACGTCCCACTTTTAGCCAGGGTCCTTTCTGACTTTATGGAGCGTTATGCGTCACTCTGCTCCAATTCGTGTTAGTATAGCTTTAGGTTTAGCGTTGAGTTACAGCACTGAGAGACGCGTATTCGAATCCTGCATGGAACAAGTATTTGTATAGACTACAAATAATTATTCCGTGACGAGATGTTTGTCCTTGTGCAATTAATGAATGTAACCTGCCTCCACAATACAGGAGAAAATTCTAGTATGGCGGAGGCTAACTTTAAAAAAAATATTTTCTTCAATGTCGAGTTCAGTTTGCAAAATTGATAATTTCGTTGGTAGGTAATATGTCATCACTAAAAATCGGTCAAGGCGGCAGCCTCTATCAATAATGTGTGACACCAAAATAGCTACATTTTATCGATATGTACTTGCCACTTCACGTACATACACCACCGATGGCAGATGTATTCAACTTGTTATCTGGTTTGCGTGGGTGGACGGCACGCGCCTGTGTTGCCAATGAACTGATCTCAATGCTGTCCATTGTTGGACACCCCTGCATAGAGATTAGTGGCACACGATTGGCACTCTACTTCCTTGTTTACTTTTGATTTTGTACCGGCGGCATCTGAATTTTTTTTCAATTATTTCTCAAATAACAAACAAATTATTTTTAAAAAGTTTGCTTTGATTTTTCTGTGAAATTTAATTAATTTAACAGCTATTGTTACTGTAGTTTTTGGCCGCATTTTCACTTACGTGGAATGCATCCATGTGTTTGTTTGAAATTTTTTATTATCCCGTCTCTAAGAGATGATTCTAATAGTCAGGGGTTCTAACATGATACAAAGGTAATTTTTATATGTTTTTTGGGCTTTCGATACTAATACATGATAGTAAAACTGTTTCTATTAATACCACAAAAAAGGTACACAAACTAGGGAAGGTAGTATAGTCAAAGGTGCAAAATGTATGGTGGATCGTCAGTCCATCTATCAACCGTGACAACTATAGGAAATATCCTTTGCTCCATATCAAATAGCCTTGCTCTTCATGAGAAACCCATGTCCAGCAGCGATTTGTGTGCAAACTGATGAGGAAGAAGAACATATATTTTTATTTACGTACTATTATATACATTTTTATTATAAAAACTTTTAATTAGTGCAAATTAAATCTTTTACATTTTTTTTACAATTATACTTACCGAAATTCATTTATCTCCACTGGTGTTGGAGAAGTCCTTGGTTCTCGGAAGAACCAAAAAGAAATATTTTTTCAAATACATATTGAATTACAATACACAAATGGGTCGGCTCGAACCGTAGAAAGACCACGCGCTCACAAATTACCAGCGTAAAAGGGCTGTTATGTTTCATATAATGCGTGTAGAGAACTGGAGAGTTTTAACTGGGAAAGAGACGTCTTTGCCCTCGAGGGTGACAACGCATCTGCTTTTTTGATTTTTAAACGACGATAGATGTAAATTTTTAAGGGTCATAGCATCCACTAACTATCAGGTGGAATGTGTGCTCGTCAATCTTGTTCTATTAATAAAGACCAATTTCTGTAGACCATATAATTGAAAGTTCGCAATGAACTCAACAATCTTACGCATCTTAAATATAAACCTAAATTAATAAATTATTTTAAGCCATTCATTTTGAAATGTTGATCCTATTACACTCAAATAATTTCTTATTTAATTTACGAACATAAATATCCTCAAGTTTTGCTTTCCCAGGCAAATATAATGGATTCCACTTAATGGTATCGGTAATATTGTCAAATCCGACAAAGTTAATCCGACAATCGATGCTCGATCAGACACCGCCGTTGCACCGACATCGATATAACGCCTCCAGAACGTCCAATAAATTCGTTTTTATCAAGAATAATGAACAGATAATACCAATTAGAAAATCACCATACAAAAGTAATCAGTTTTTTAAATTAATTTTAGTAAGTACCTAATAAGGTAGTGACATTTTTCTATATTATTCACATTCGTGTGATTAGTATTAGTAATAGTGTTGCATGTATATGCTCTATATGCTTTCGAAAAACTATTTCAAAATAACAAGACAGCCTAACGTTTTTTTTTTTGTAGACTTTAATATTTTTTTGCCCTAAAACTTGTACAAAGTTAAACTTTTAATAAAAATAAGAAACGACTTCAAAGATTTGAATAAATTCTATTTGCTGCTAAGGATAGTGCTAAACGAGTATCACAAGTATTGTACTTGATAACAACTAGGATGACAAATATGTAGTTTGCATTACATTTAAACTTTATTATAATACCTATTTACACACTTGGGGATGGAAAAAAGAATCATTGAAATCGTTTCAGTCGTTACCGTTATGTAGTAGAGCCATACTGAAGCTATGGTCTAAAAATAAGAAACATAGCAGCTTAATACTGCTGTGTTTCGTATGATGAGTGTAGAGAAACGGAGACCCTTTTTACTGGATACGAGGCATTCCATCTTAGTATCTGCATTTTGATTCGTAATTCAGGATTATGGTCCACAATTAATTACTACAGGTAGACGTTTGTATCTTTATTTATAAGAGAATTACCAAAATAACCTAGTATTAATATCAAAAAAAAATTAAAAAATTATTAGAGTACGTAACCCGTCGAATGGAGAAACCATTCGTTTTTCGAACGCGGTTAAAAATTTCGGGAATTTTCAAACCGTTACCGTTACCACTACTATTACAGCCTATTAAAGTCCACTGCTGAACACAGGCCTCCCCCGAAATTTCCTCATAGGGGAGATATTTGCCATAGGTGCCACGCTTGGCGAACTGTTTTATTTTTATTTTTAGTCGTTATCAGTAAGATGCTACGGCCCATTTCCTGATTTGTTTCCATCAGTCGCCTCTTACGACACCCACGGGATGATATGGGGTAATAGATGTTCTTACACTGCCACTGTGTGTAACTAGCGCGTATGCATATTTGTGGAAAAATGAGAGGAGGACTCTTCCACCAGCCCAACGTACCAGTAGGATACGGTAAGGTAGTAGGAAATTACCAAAAGTTCAGTCCGATGCGATATGGGTAGTAAAACGGTCCTCGAATAGCAGCTTCATACTGGCAAACTTTCTCAAGCCTTGGAAATGAGATATTATTTATAATGCCGCAGAATATAAAATATATTTTATTTTTTAACTCATTTGAATTTGGCTTCTACTTTTTGTTAAAAGTTAAGTCCTGTAGCCTGTAACTTGTCTGTATCTTGTAGCCTGTAAGTTGTTGGTACCAATAACGAACAATCTATATATTTATATAAAATAAAAATCACTTATTCCGAATAATTTACCATGTTCAAGCCTGCGGCATGTGTGTCCTGTATTTAATTTTTGCAGTTCGAGACCTTTCGCCCTACGCATTTTAAACGCCGTATTCATAGTCCTATAAGGTTAGAAGCAACAAAAATACTCTAAAATGTTAATTTTAATCAATATTAATTTTGGAAGCACTAATTTATGTAATGTTAATTGACCTTATCTTTGTTTGATTAAAATTCTACTACTTAACATAATATACTTTAAGTGGAATAGATAATACGACTGCAATGTAATTGATCAAAACTTTTCCCACGGACTATCTATCAGTGTGATCATTTTTTTATCTTCTCTTTCAAAATCATGCTATTAATTACTTATCCGATCAAATTCTTTTCAATATTTACAATTCTTTAACTATAAATTTGACTCTTTAACATCCGTTTAATATAGATACTTTGCTTGTCTGATAATAATTAATAAACGTTCGGTCGATATCGCCTCGTGACCACCGAAGGGTTTCGTGACCGCGGCATCTCTGACCCGCCGCAGATTGAGATATCAAAATTCGCATTTCAATCCCGCAGTGATACTTTTGTTTATAGTTATCATTAAGTCGATTACTGCCTCTAAGGCAGGGAACACCTATTGACAGATGACGCAGGATTAAACTTTTTATTTAAGATAATTGATAGAATCAGGCGTTACTTTGCGGAAATCCATTATAATAAAAATAAAAATATCAATTACTTCGCAACCTTCCGCTAACTAAATAAAATGATGTGTCTTACCTGGATTGAAGAGCACCTCCCGCTCTCCCTCAATTGCATGTACTAACTCTGTCACCACTAGTCCCAGCACTACTACTTCCAACACCACTACTTAAGAGTGTAAACGAAGATGCCGGAGTACTTACTGTACGTCAACTCTTTGTGCTGAATACGACTTTAGCAGTACATAAATCCATATTATCTTCAAATGACCACAAACTACTGACAAATCGCAGGTTATATAAACTATCCATACCTTCTGTCAATATAAAATTTGCCCAACGCTTTGGCGACTTTATCAAAAGACAAATTTATAATAAAGTCGTCAAACACTGTAATATTATAAATAAAAAATTTGCATCAACAAAATTAATCATAAAGAAATGGTTGGTCACCCTATCATATGAGGAAATAGAAGAATTGTTAAAAACTGACTTGCTAATTGATAGTATTTGCGAAATTTTTAGGTAAATATTGTTGTTGTTTCAATTTTATTTTCTTTTTCTTTTTAAATGTAAATACATATACATATAATTAATACATTGCGGTTATATAAAACTTGGCTTGGTTGTTAAAGGTTTCTTTCTTTTTTTAATGTTTTTAGATTTTGAGCATTAAGCAGTTCTTTTATTGCTATTTTGTGTAGGTATATTAACACAGATTGTCTGAAAAGATGTATAAAATAATGCCTTGTGAACTTTGGTCTCAGGTTTCCTTGATACAGGCTTGCCTAGTGAGGAAACCAACAAATATTACCTATTGTATATATTTTTCTCTTAATAAAACATTTTTACTTTCATTTTTTCATAAGATTACATAGCAACAAGACTACTTAAGACTACTTAGCGGTCAGCCGCCGTAAAGTCTACATCACCTGAGGATGCCTCGTGTAGAGGCGAAACACGTGTCGTATTATCGTCGATGGTGTGTCTTACCTGGAATAGTGGTATTGGAAGTAGTGGTGCCGGGAGTAGTGGTGTTGGGAGTAGTGGTGCTGGGACTAGTGGTGACGGAGTTAGTGCATGCAATTGAAGGAGAGCGGGAAGTGCTCTTCAATCCAGGTAAGACACATCATTGTATTTAGTTAGCGGAAGGTTGCGAAGTAATTGATATTTTTATTTTTGCTTTCTATTTAGCAATGAACCGAACAATATGCCTAAATATTACTCGTAAAAATGTAACAAATATGATAATTTTATTAAAAGTACACACAATTTCAAGTAATTAACAAAATTAAAAGTATCTGGCAAGAGCAACTGTATATTTTACTCAAATGCGTTCAACTCAAAACATTTACATATTTTTGATCCTATCAGGCGATGGACATCTTCAGAAACCTGTACTTGTACTTAGCTGGCTGCGAGCGTGAGCATAAATTTAATGTAAATAAAAATTTACGCAACAAATTGTCTCTCATTTGTCTTTTTATGTAATTTATTGCGCGGTGCACCGACCGAGTCGAATGCTAATTCTATTTACACTTTCTCAGTAACATTTTCTTATCGCAGATCTACGTAATGGTAAGTGCGGTTAAACTGCTAATTGTTTTTGTTTGAATCGTACAAATTGCGGTATCCGTTGCGTGAAGCGCACGGAGAGCGGGTTTCATCGATCTAGATTGCTCTGATTTATATTTCATAGCTTTACACGATTTATTGCTTTCCAAAGCATAGGTAATGTTGCGTTCGGAAATTGTTAATGATAATATTTGATATAACCTGCAATTATTACTTTTGTAGTAGACTAATTTAACGATCCCTATTAACATTAAATAATATATTTGAATGGTTAATACATTTTTGTACTAGTAAAGATGTATTATGAGTACGTTAACCTTTATGAATGGCAATAGTTTTATAATGAAACTAAATTTATTTTACTACCTATCATATTTTCGAATATAACACTTTTTATAACAATAATACATTATTATGTAAAAATAGTAAACCACTTACTATCAAAATATTGTTTGTACATTTTCTGTTTTTTCTCAGTGCAAAGTTTTCAAAGAACATTTCAGAACACAAGATTGCGGTTCACAAAGCATTGAAAGTCATTGTTACCGAACAGATAACACTTTGTTTATATTAGCCTGGAGCCGGGATTGAGCTGTTCTACAACACGTATCTAGATAAAGAATATTGCTTCCCGCCTCCCGATAGAGCCTTATGGCATTGTTTTACTTATAAGTTCAATGTACACAACAATTCTTAGTATTTGAAACAAAGGCAGCTTAAAATTCAACATTTACGGATTTTTATTGTGTGTTCTTAACACGATTACTGACTCGAATAAAATATGTATCAATCAATCAAAATGTAAACAAAAGCGAAACCTTGGGAGCGCCACCTACATTTATTAAAACAAACACATTTTTGCTTCACAGTAACAAATGTACAAAAATCACACATTCATTGGTGTCGTGTCCTTCAAATTGAATGTTATATTGTACTTTATTAAACTTTAATATATACAACATATATTTATATTTTAAAATAACCAAATTGATAATGAATTTATCTTAGCTTTATGTTAATATTTATGTCGCTATAAATATATATTAGAGCCATATTGGCGTTAAGCCTACCACTACCGCTTCAAACCCGCTAAGCTTACGTTTTATTTAAATGTGCCGGATCAATCGGGAAAAGGAAATTCACTCTCGTAATTTCTCACGAAACTCTCAACTCACGTAATTTTTCTAATCAAGGTTATTATTGCATTTACTACAAGTAGAATTTAAACAAAACATGTTTGGATAATTTGAAAAGACATACGTCTTCGCATTAACATACTTATAGATGTATTAGTGACAGTAGTTCTTCAACCTATTTGCAGTCTTCTTCCTCATCACCAACCCCATTCCTGAGAGGATATTGGAGCAGTTTTTCGCTGCTCCAGTGCATTCATTCATCAGTCTTCGATCAATTATATACTATTGATCGAAGATTACAGTTGTTTAAGATTGCCATAGAGATAAAATACTTGCCAAAGTCGTACCGCTTAGAAGGCGGGTTTCATCAGGAAGACGCTATTGCCCAACTCTTGGCATATTTTCCTCTGTCATATCTTATGACACCCAGGATAAAATGTGGTTGAGATATTTTTACAATGCCATTATACGGCGACTGCATTGAATTGCAACTAACAATTTGATAGGAGCCGACGTGGGTTGAACTTTAGCTGCTCGCATACTACAAAATTTATGAGAATCACTTAGCCTCTAAGCTACCGTTATGTTATAAAAATGTATTTAATGCAAAATTGTTTCAAAAACTTCAGTGTCGTGTGAAGATAAAATGACTTTTGCTATGAAAAAATAAAAAGTAACTTAAAAACAGAGAAAGAAAATTAAATCAGTGAAAAAAATTGAAGCATTAATACAGTCAGTAGTTACAGGCATGTTCAGTTGTGTCTGCATTCAACCGCGTGAGTTCAGATCGGTATCAAATGTACTACTTCACTTCCAACAAAGATAATACATGTACTCGTTCAAATTATTTTAAATTATTTTAGCCTCTATTGCTACTATTTAAATACCTAAATCCCACAAACATCAATTTCTTGAGCGCATCAATATATTTGTTTATATACATGTTGAAACTTTTGTCGTCTTATCAGGATTGGATCTGCCGCTCAGTTTTACGGTAATCGTATCATGTGTATTTTAAACTACCGAAAGTATTTATGTTTATTAAATTTCTTGCTTAAGTAATTTTGCGTTTTATTTCTATCTCTCCTTACTTCGCCCGATTGACCGTTGCTATCATCAGCAGACAAATTATTTTCGTTTTTTGATGGATTTTTTCGACACATTTCGTTCTTAGAACCGTGTGATTGTCATAATAATGATATACGTAATATACGTAAATTATTGGTAAATTAAAACAACGATGGTACCATCGATAAAAATATGCGATAATAAGTACATGGGCGTAATTTCTGCTAAAAATTCAATACAAACCGTTGCCTCCGCCCAGAGGCAGCTGTGTCCTGTCCTCATCCAGCACACACTAAGCCTGTATTATGGTTACCTCTCGCATAAACACGACGTTTAACCATAAAAGTGGTCGGCCGCGACGGTCGTCAATTTATACTTGAAATTAACCTGTCGCTCGCACTTAAGGTATGCAAGTAGACGTCTTTCAAACGAATAGGTGCAATTTTCGGATACCGGAGAGATTTTAATGTATAAGTTAATTGTCACACACAAGAGAACTTTTGCTTTTTTATTTATTTAATGACATTTTTTACTTACAAAACGTTTACGTCGATATCTAAATTAGGTATAAAGATGCATAAAATTGCAACGATTTTTGACCATTAGAGATTTTACAGATACGCCAAAGAGTACAAAAAATACTTTTTTGTAAGTAGACTGTAAATAAATTATATATATTTTTCATTCTTATTTTACTAAAAATTCGTAATAAAATACGAATAATTAAGAAAAATGCATTCAGATTTTCACTTTTATTATTACACTTTCATTAACTAAAATAAAACATTTAAATAATTGACTGACTGTAGCACTTACTTATATTCTATTGTTATACGAGTATTCCTTTGAGAAAAACAATGGAATCAGTGAAATCATTGGTACACAATCCAATGGCATAGGTACATATCATTTTGTAACGTTGCTCTTTGTAATTATGAAATCGAATTTTCACCTAATCATGCCATTAGTTTCAACGTATTACATTATGACAGTTTTATAATCAGTATTCGAGATTAGGCTAATCATCGTAGTGTCATAGATACATAATTAATTAAACATAAAAAAAAAATCATGACGAGGTCCAAAGAAGGGATCTGCACAACGATGTACTAAGGCAGATGGACAGTGACACCTGCCCTTTGGCAATCTACATCTCTTTCCTTGCTCCTAACTTTATATTTGCCTCTCTTTCTTGTAACTACTTTTATGAATGGTTAATAACCTTCGTAAATAATAAACAAGGAAATCACATAAGCGTAGTTGTTTTTGTTTTGTTTCGGTTGTAATAATTTTAATTATTCGAAACTTAATTAAGACCCACGGGGCATGAGCACGTGACTCGTCCACTGCTGAACATAAATCCTCCCCAAGATTGCCTCATATAGGAACATCTACCATATATGCTACACTTTGCAAGTAGAGTGGCAAACACAGTTTTTTTTAATTTTAAGTCGTTATTAGGTAGATACTGCTGCCCATCTCTTCATTTCTTTCCCACTGTAGCCTCCTACGACACCCACGGGATGATACGGGGTATCAGATATTCTCACGCTGCAACTACGCAGTATTACGAATATGGATTCTCTTATGGTACTACCAAAATAATTGGCACATCGGTGAAAGGACTTATTCAGTTAGAAAAATTCTTTTTAAGCCGTAGTTTAAGACCGAGATTATCTATAAACTAGGTTTTGTAATGGTGATTTTGGATAATTGGTGCCAGTAGAAATTTAATTTATGTTAATGTTACAGAAGTAAAATATTTCACGAACTCACCAAGCGTGTTAGTGGTCAAATCATAGAAACATTTATTGATGACTAGCTGGTTTCCTGCGCGTTGCTGCCGAAGAAAAAATAATTGTGGTCATATAATTTTAAATTTATAAGAGTTATATTATTTAATTAGTAATGATAATGATGATGGTATATAACTTTCAAATAAATTTGCCGATACGATACGCGTGCCATCTACTGCAAGTAAGTACTATGCCTTCTTGCGAGTGTAAGCAATAACTTGACAAACTTTAGTTTTTATATATTAGGAAAGATTAAGGTAAATTGCGTTTTGTTGTCACTTAATGAAACCAAAGATTAGCTGACTTCTCATTATGAATATTCCGTTACTAAAAAAGATGCATTTTACTTTAATTACCAAATACCAAAACGTTGGACATAAATTTTACGACAAACCTGGTTCACGTACATCACATAACAACTTTTATTTTATTATCATACTAATTATACCTTTACCATAATTTAAATGGTAATTCGAAATCTGGGAAACGGCCCTACATTTACCGCGAACGCAGATGTTAAAGAGTAGCCAAACATATTTCAAAACTGAATTAATTGGAACTATATTTATCCGGATCAAGTTTTATCGGCACACACTTCTTAGAGCTGTCATTGATACTGTCGACATTCTTTTAAAACCAGCTGAAGAACATTTTGTATTTTTCTTTACACCGTTGCATTATTTTATTTTTCATCTAATATCACAATTAAACAAATCCACATATAACATTTTCACTACCTTCATCCATATTTTAAACGTGACACTTTAAGAATCTTTTAGACTTATTAATTTGTTGTTTCTATCATTTTTTTCATTTTCGTACTTACGATAAAATTTTAATAAAACAACATTAGTCAGAATAGATGATAGACCTTATTATACCTCCACTAGAAAACGAACGCTGACAACCGAAACAGATTAACACCTCATACTTAAGAGTTACTTGCTATATTAGTATAAATATATATTTCTACTTTAAATATATTCTTAATATATAATTTAAAAACACTAAACTTAACGAAACATTTATCTAAAATTACTTTAGTAAACATAAATGCTCACAATAATTCGCGAAACACAACTTTTTTTTTTTTTTTTTTTGCGCCCGAAGCAAATATGGGCAACCCTCCGGAAAGCGGGGGGAGGGAGGTTGAGAATGCTCATAGCATACCACGCAGCCGGCTGCGTGGTTATGTGGAGACTTTTACCCACTAAACTCAACCTTTTGGTAATTGGCTTAACGATCTGACTAGAGATCTCTAAGCCGTATACGAACGCGACCCTCCTTGGCAGAAAGGAGGGCGCAATGAAACACAACTCTACAGTGACCTTTTTTAAGCGGTAGAACCACATCACAGCTATTTTGTAGTTGTAACACGAATGGGTCGGTTCGACCGGTGTAGGACCACGCTCTAACAGAATAACGGCG
Source organism: Parnassius apollo (assembly GCA_907164705.1). Lineage (NCBI taxonomy): Eukaryota > Metazoa > Arthropoda > Insecta > Lepidoptera > Papilionidae > Parnassius > Parnassius apollo. The sequence goes on along the minus strand of CAJQZP010001593.1, from coordinate 6,711,567 downwards.
TAAAATAGCAGTTTAATGCTGTTGTGTCTCGTACGGTTACTGTAGAGAACCGGAAACCTTTTTACTGGAAGCGATGTATTCCATCTTAGTCTTCAGGGGTGAAAATGCATCTGTATTCAATCTTAGTACTCAGGGGTGAAAATGCATCTGTGCATTTCAAATCAATCGAGGATATGTACGTCTAATGTACGTCTAAGAGTGACAGCATCCACTTACCATCAGGTGGACTGTACGCTCGTTTGTCACCCTTATACTATAAAAAAAACGTAAGTCGTCTCCATGGTTTTCAGTGAGCCGACAACTTGGGCAGGTGCTGTCCGGCGCACACTTCTTTCATTAAAATTAATACCAATGTCGCGTGTGCACATTCTTACTCGATAACGCCTCACTGTAATTAAGGCACGGTTCAAAACGAGCAAACTTGTCCGACGGACGGCCGTCGGCCGGTCGCACGCCCGCCACGCGCCGCCTCGACGTACTTCGACAAACATTTAACGAGAATTATGCTGCAGCCTCATTTCTTGCATATCGTATCAGATTATATGACACAAAATATCGACTTTGTTTATTGGCAATCAAGGCACGAAATTTATTTACGCTGAACGCTGTATCTTCGCGTGGATCTCTTTTGAGGTGTAGCCGCGCCGTCAACGCATCAATAAAACTCAAAAAGTGGTTACATTATCTTTCTATACAAAAAACAATCAATACTAATTATCTATTTAAGCTATCTTATCGTTGTTGTTAACGAGGTGTAGTAAAACTATAAAATAATAAATCGACTCTCGTTTGTCTGCGAGCGGTTTGAAACTTCTTAAATAGACCTATTTATTGACTTAACGACGTATGACACTATTGTAACAGCCTTCGTGAATTATGATACACTAAACGCGACACGTTTCCTCATTATTAGAGTACATGCTAGTAAACATTTTTAAATTTAATTAAGTATGTTCAATGCAGTGTTTACAGCGGGTTTGTTTTAAATTATTAAAATTTTATGTACTTGTTTACTACGCCGTGGGTCCTGAATGCAGTCCGGGCTGAAACACAAATTGTGTTATATTTATACGAATGTCTGTGATTTTACTTCTGAGCTAATATTGCCCTCGAGCCTACTATCAATCCTATTTCTATCGCTTAGGAAGGACTATGAATACAGTCAGGTTACAACTAGTTAGCACCTCTATATCTTTCTAGCACATGTACAGTTGTAGCACTATAGTATAGAATAATACATATTCAACATAGAATAAAAGTCATACATAATGAAAGGCACGCTTTTACCACTAGTTTAGAAAATAGCCTCTATGCTGGACAAACCAGAAAGGAATCTACCGGAACTAATTTATAAGTCCAGTGCAGTAAATAGTTTTGATGCTATTCGGAAGAATCTCGAATGGCTGTTATGTACATACTGGTAAGCATAGAGTAATCCCGTTTAGTGAAACATGCGGTGTCAATGAATGCAGGTGGCTCAGGAACGTGGTTTGTGCCAAACTATGTGAGATAGTAAACCGTGTAGTGGCGGTGTAAGCATATGCACAACCCCATACCATCCCGTGGGTGTCGTAAGAGGCGACAAAAGGAACTGATCAGGAGACTGGCAGCGTCTACCTAAGAACGACTAAAAATAAATAACAGCGGTTGGCACCCGCTTGCCAAGCATGGCAACTATGGTAAATATCCCCCCTATGAGGTAGTCTATGGTGGAGGCCTATGTTCAGTAGTGGACTTTAGAAGGCTGTAACGGTATGTGAGAAGTTTATATCCAGCAGAAAACCTTATGTCAATAGTAAGTAAATATATAGTAAATATTTATAGGAATACTTACTTACTTACTTACTTACTTATCTTCACGCACAATCCCTAACGGGGTAGCCAGAGAGAACAGATCGCCAAGTGTCACGATCCTTACATACCTCTTTCGCTTCCTTCAGGTTCATTAACTTCTTCATACATGCACGTCTAGGTATCCGAGTACTCTTGACCTTCCCCTCTTCGAGCAATTTGCTCACATGGTCTTCGAAAGTTAGTCTCGGTCTACCTCGACACCTTTTAATATTTACTTTCGCTCTATATATTTTCTTCACCATTCGGTCTTCACTCATTCGTTCAACGTGCCCAAACCATTGGAGTACGCCCCTATCAATTTTTGTGATAAGGTCATCTTTCAATCCTGCCATATTGCGAATCTCTTCGTTTCGCTTTCGGTCGGCTAAGGTAACGCCACACATTTTACGAAGAGATCGCATCTCCACTGCATTCAACTTGCTTTTATGCTTCTTCTGGCATACCCAGGTTTCGCTGCCATATAACAAAGTCGGTACCAACACTGCATTATGTATTGCAAGGCGTGCACTCTTCACCACGCCTTGCCTTTTTACTAATGCATTCAGGGCACCATTGACTTTGTTTCCGGCAGCGACACGGATTATATTTATAGGAATTATAGGAATTTAAAGGAAAAATTTTAATTTATAGGAATTATACACACATTTATAGAAATGTTGCTCATATTTGCCTATGAAACATTAAAAATAGTTATTTATTAACTTTGTAATTTGTAAAACGGCTCGTAAGGGAAAATGGAGCGTTTTTTAAAACATAGAAAACTATTAATTAGTCATCCCAAGTGACTTTGCTTCTGAAACATTTTTGGAGTGAACTGCAGATATCTTTCAGTTTCAATAGCCTCTTTAGCATCTAAAGAAAAGTAAAGTTCTTGATCGTCAAAGGAGGGTAATTACCGCCCTCTTACCATTCCTGCCGCCTAGCATCACTGTGTCCACTGCTGTGTTTTAGACTGAAAGATAAGCTTGCTGGTATAAACTTGCGGTGAAATATTATAATATCTTAGTCGCTAGAGGTGTGCAAACAACTGCGGCCTTCTTTGCTTGATGTATATTGGCGTTTTGCAAGGGCTATATTAGACATATACCACTAAGTGCATTAAAATCTATAGAAATAACCGTTAACACCGCAAGAGATAACTGCTGTATTGTGGAGGCGTTTTAAATACTCTCGTAATCGTTTTTTTATAGGATAGGGTGACAAACGAGCACACAGTCCATCTGATGGTAAGTGGTTGCTGTGACCCATAGACATCCACATTGATCCTCGATTACGAATCAAAATGCAGATGCGTTGTCAACCGTGAGGACTAAGATCGAATGCCTCGTTTCCAGTTAAAAGGGTCTCCGGTTCTCTACACTCACCATACGAAAAACAGCAGCATTAAGCCGTTATTTTACGCTGGTATTCCGTAAGAGCGTGGTCCTTCCCCGGTCGAGCCGATCTATTCGTGCTACAACTATACTTCTAATATACTGCAGCAGGGCTCTACCACGTATGAAAAATTGTTATCTAAAGGCTTTACACACACATTTTTGTGCGGGCTTCGATACCGCGGCTGTACAATGCCGCACTGACTATTCCCCTGTGCTATCTCAACAGTCAAAACACCCATCCCGCGGCTGTGTATCAAATATAGTTTGTCAGTAACTGTGATCCATGGCGGCGATTTAATTCCTGACATTTTCCGCATTTTTTTAAAATAATTTAATTATTATTATACCTCGCTTTTAGCACTAATGTTATAATAATATATAAATTTAGATGAGAAAAACATGTTTATTATATATTATTGTATAAACTATAATATTATACCCATAAACTTAAAGAAAACACGAAATTAAGTAAATTATTTCTCCCGAGCAGTAAATAGTTACAACTCGCAATGGTTGCAACATATAAGAAATGACACCATTTACAAAGATACTGTTGAGGTGTTAAGAAACCGTAATAATATAAGTGTTAGTATTGATACATTCTTTGTTAATACAGCCAAAATAATTACAATTGAAAATTCGAATTCAGTTTACCCTTGTGGTCAATGTTTTATAATTCAAGATTCGATCCAACTTCACAATTGATCGATTCAAAAACTAAGTTGTAGGCACCTCAAAGGAACAAATCTCGATTGAGATCAATGTCGAAGTGTCGACCAGGCTTAAACCTGTCCACATCTAGAGATCCAAAAGTTTCTGTCAGCTGCGGGGGAAGCTGGCTGATGAGTGTGATATGTGTACCTCAAAGAAACGAATCTCGGTCGAGATCAGTACCGAAGTGTTGGCGAAACATACACATGTCGAAAGAGTTTCTCTCAGCTGCGGAGGCTGGGTTGTCGAATTGTCCAAACTGATTCGATGGTACGATAGTAAGTAATTGTTACAAGCTTTGAAGACAAGACATTTTGTTTATGTTGATAAAGCGTATAAAATGATTACCTTTTTTACAAATACAACGGAAAGGTCAGTTGATTTCAACTTCAAATTTTATAAATTTTTGAAATGTCGACCTGTCATGCATATACGCAATTCATTCCTGCTTTCATACACTACAATATTTTTAAAAGTTCAAAAGCTAGGTCCCTTTGTGTAAAAACTAACCATACTTAGGTGAAACGTAAAACATTCTCTTTATTAATGTTTGAATATCACCCTTTGACGTTGCGATGAATAGGAGTCACTCAACAAATCGTTAATCAATCGTTATTGGATACGAATCAGGTAGTTGTATTGTGCGATCGATGTCGGCAACCTTTAACATTTGTGATTTATAGGCCAACGTAATTTTTAAATATGAAATTAATGAGAGGATCATGCTTCAATACGACAAGGCTCTAACCGTAAACATGCTACTGATGACAGATTAATAAAAAATAAGTAGAATTTTTAACGTCTTTGATCTTACTTTAAAAAAAATTATATACAAAATAGTATACGTACCATTCCTGTCTAGAAGTCCGTCGACATTTGTACCCAATTTCTGTATACCCAATTCAGTATTCCGGTTCAAAAGGTAAGAGAGACTGTATAATTACAGGATGCGAGGCATTTTGTCTTAATCCTGAGGAATGACACCGCATTTGTTTCGTAGCTTGCTTGAAGTTGATTGCAGGTATCCATAGGCTGCAGTAATCAGCAACCATCAGAAGGGAAAGGAAGGACAGTTATTGAGGGTATACCATCAGGTGGAATATAATTTACACTACTAAACCGGTCTCTTGAGAAAAATCTAAAATTTATTTAGAGTAAAGATTAGATTTGATACTGATTCAATTTTTGAAAACCTTTAAAGGCTTAAAAGAAATTATTTCATCATTTCCATTATAGTGCTTTATGATTATGACATAAAATATCCATCCCCTCCACCTCAGTTAGGCGACTTACTAGACGACGTAGAAGGTTGACTTACTGGATGCCATATATGGCGATAAACTATATACTATCGGCAAACGAAAGCAGAGCAAATGTGCGAGGAATCAAGCTTACTTTAATCACCATTTAATCTACCAAGCTATCTTTGAAGATGTGCATATCCAGCAATGACAGCGACAACTATAAACTACGAGTATTTATTTCATAAAAATAAGGTTAAACAATTTGTTTTGTACAAGAATTTTTTAAAAACTTTTACAATGTCAGAAATCTGTAAGTAAGCTTGAATACTACGCCAAAATAACGTGACAATTTGCTCCCTTACCACTGATGCGTAAATAAAACAGTACCCAGATGACACCATTCCCATAATCATCATCAAACTCACCCCAAAATCCCACGTCGCTTCACATCTCTAACATGTTTTACGTAATTGTTTTATTTACAGCGCGTAATTGTCCAAACAACTAGTGAACGTCGTATTATTTCCGTTATAATGTGACTGGTTATAACTCATCACTCACACATCTATTTTAAAAATTATTTTTTGTTCAATCTGTTTTCTTTTTAAATGTAAAATATATATAATTTGGCAAAATATTTATATTTTTTATATATTACAGAATCTGTATTTTGCTAAACAAAATATTATATAATAAGGATATTATATTTTGTTTTAAAAAAGGGTGAAATCAAGTCACAGTCTGTCATATAAGTCCCACTTCTGGGCACAGGATTCCTCTCATTCATGAGAGAACTTTGGAAAAACTACTAGACCACCACGATTCTCCATCACGTACTGACGGACTTCATCACCAAGTTATCGAAATATTTTATTCCTGAAACATGCAGCTTTTCTCCTGTGTTTCTTCCTTTACCGTTAACCACTTAAAATTGCAATTAACAATTTCGTTGCTGTTGACGGAGATCAAACCCGATTCTCTTTAAGTCGTTAAACAAATTTTGCATAATAAATAATTTTTATTTCTTTAATAAATTTTTAAAACGATTTTGTTTTATTGACAATAAGAAAAAAATCATACTTATCACCATCGTATTTGCAATCAGTTTGTACACCATTTACAAATAAATGTAATATATATTGTTTTTTTTTTTATTTTTTTTTTTTATTTTATAAATATATTTTTTATATTGATATTTAAACAATGTCTTTTTTTTCTCTATAATCTAAAATCTATAGTAGTAGTAAAAAATAGAAGTAGTAGTAAATCTCAACTCAGTTATTCCTTCTCTTTCTTTGAAGAAAGAGACGGTCTCTAAAGATTTATTGTAAATCCGTTGTGATAATAATGATAAGGTAGAATTGTATTCTATCCAAAGTGATAAGTACTCTCTTAATTATTACAGGATTTACACCGCGAGTTCAATTATTGTCACTCTTGAAAGTTCTAAAAACATTTTTTGTTTATAGGATAAAGGTGATAAACGAGCACACAGTCCACCTGATGGTAAATAGTTGCTGTGACACATAGCCACCTACATCTACATTCGACTAAGAATCAAAATGCAGACGCGTTGTCACCCGTGAGGATGACGATGGAATGCTTCGTTTCTAGTAAAAAGGGTCTCCGGTTCTCTACACTCAACCTAAGAAACATAGCAGCATTAAGCTGCTATTTTACGCTAGTATTTTATGAAAGCGTGGTCTTTCCCCGGTCGAGCCGACCCATTCATACTACAACAACACTCCCAAAATAGCTGCAGCACGGCTTTACCACGTATAAAGAAAGGATAATTTTTTAAAAGACACTTATTGCTACCATATTTTTACACAAATTTGGAGTCGTTAATAATTTGCCTTTATTACAATCGTATATTTTCGTTTAAATCGATGCAAACGTATTAAGGTACAACACGCAAGATACATCGAGCGACTCAAAAGACAAGAAATTAGTTACTGATTTTCAATTAAAAACCCGGAACAGATGTGTTTTAATGTGCTTCGATAATTCTCCCTTAAAACAACCACTTTTGTATGCATCAGCTGTTTGTTATATTGCACGAGTAACAGTACCTCTACGCGGTGAACATTAGGTAGTCGATTTACAGCCTGATATCGAAAACTTATTTTATTTTAATTGCTCTACGGGAGTCGAAATAACTGGTGTTTGTTATGACAGTAGGAAATTATTGCATCAAGCACATTCGGAACAATAGTTGTAAAGCAATCAATAATAATTTCAAAACATGTAGAAAATATGTTTATTCATAACATTCATCAAAGTTCACTACTGGATAGGTCACTCCTTAGAGATTGTTTCATATGAGGTATGTTTGCTATTGTAGTCACGCTCGGAACGCGAATAGAAAACGTAAGTAATTTTGATTGCTATATTGAACTACAGAGAATCTGTTTACTGATAAAAGATTACGTCCACGACGTGTCAATACCAACATGTTAAAATACATTTACTCAAAAGAATATCTCATAATAATGACGCTATTGTAATAGAGAGAAATAAAAATAATAGTGTTAAAGCACGTGGGCGGTGAATAAATGGTGTATCCTTAACAATACAATGACTATTTAAGAAATTCTTAAATGACACCATGAATAATATAATTTGTATGGACCTAATAACGAGTTAAACGATGAAATATTATGTTTTATCAGTATCAATGAATATTATAAATACCAGTCCTTAAGTAACTTTTTAAAAATTATTTATTATTGATTTTATTAATGCTATCTTATATATAAAAATCTCGTGTCACAGTGTTTGTGGTTACACTCCTCCGGAACGGCTCAACCAATTTTTATGAAATTTTTGTCGTATATTTGGTAGGTCTTAAGTATACTAATACCCGGTAGGTGGCGCTGTTGTCGAGATAAAGAAATCACCTGCGCAAAGCCGGGTGGGCTGCTAGTTAACTAATAAAAATAGAGTTAAATTTGCATGGATAAATAGTTACCCACATGTTTAATAAATTGAAATTACTTACAAAACTTCTTTAAAATTTCTTTTTTAATTAATAACAAAATTAATTAATTATACAAAATATATAAAAAAGCAAATACAAGATTATATACAACGTGTATTGAATTGGCTCTAAATCTGCTCTTCGAATAGAAGTCCAAAAGAACTAAAAAATTTCTTATTTTTACTTAACACTGTTATACGTGATAAAGTAACGCTGCAGCTATATTCTGGTTGTAGCACGAATGGGTCGGCTTAACCAGGGAAGGACCACGCTCTCACAAAATAGCGTAAAATTGCAGCTTAATACTGCTCGTGTTTCGTATGATGAGTGTAGAGATCCGGAGTCTCTTTTTTACTGGAAACGAGGCATTCCATCTTATTCCTCAGGAGTGACAACGCATCTGCGTTAAATGTAGATTTCTGTGGGCTACAGAATTCACTTACTATCTGGTGTACTGTGAGCTCATTTTTTACCCTTATTCTATAAAAAAAATAGGTGGAGCAGAAAAATTTAATTGAAAGCTGTTCTGTTATTGTTATCTATTAAATAATTTGACTATTCCTTTAGTGGGCACGAAGACTTAAATGTTATAAGTTATTTGGTTTTTGAAAATTATTACACATTTTTTGTTTACTTTTCCCTTAAGCATAAAGAAGTATCTCACAATAACTTGAATTATATTACGTAAAACAGTAATGATGATGTTTCAAACGAATGTATTAGTACATTCAAGAAAAGAGCTTACTCCTTTCTAAAGGGCCGGCAACGCACCTGCAATGCCTCTGGTGTTGCGGATGTTCATGGGAAGTGGTAGTCACTTAACAGTAGGTTTGCCCCCTCTTCTATAAAAAAAACATAATTTATCACATATCAAAACATCAGGACAAATGAAGATAATTAAGTAAGTTAAGGCAACGATCATTAGTTTCTGCCGCTCGCAATAAACTCATTCATATTAATTATGTGTTATATAAATAATGAAAGATATGTTAAAAATAAATACAATAATCCAATGATGAAATTTGTACATAGCTTTAATTTTGGTTAATAAACTTCCGTCTAGAGCATCCCTTGCCGAACCTGCTTAATCACTTCTACATCATATGTTTTTACGTCTTGCACACCAATCTTTTTCGCTTAAATACGAAAAAATATTTCTGACCTAATCAATGCCTTTAGCAAGAAAAATTTTTTTTCTTTAGCACAAAACAAAAATTTATCACCATATTACAAAATATCTTATCTTAACCATACGCCATTGAATTTTACAGACTTCCTGTTAGGTTGCATAATTTTCTCTCTTTTTTATTTTTACATGTTTTAAGCTTCTTATCTAACTAATCCTATTCATTGGTGTTTATCACTGCAAGGCCGTTGTGATAAACTCCGTTAGACTAACTACTTATTTTCATGCTGTTTATATTCTCAGTTTTTGTTTTTGTATGTGGATTTATAATGAGTAATATTCTCAAAACACAATTACATTTTATAAGATAAAGAAACTATAAACCATAGAACTATTTAATGCTATCTAGTTACCTAACTCTCAGTTTAAACATAATGATGGATAGCGAAAACCCTATAAGCTGTTCCATTGCAATAGTATTTAATATCTTCTGACTTTAACGGATTATTTTTTAAGTGTTTGGTTTGTTAACTAGATTTAAATTACAAGTAACCTGTAGAAACAGCAATAGTAACAAATAATGAAATGTTGAGAGCTTACGCACTATTCTTACACCTTCAAATTGCACAAAAGTAGAATTCATTTATGTATGTCATAAACGTCAATCTCGAGCTTACGAAAGAAATATTCAATTAAGTTCGTCATAACTGTCAATCAACGATAGAAAAGAATTTTCACTTCATTTTAAGTCCTTAACATTTGTGACTTTTAAAATTTATAACTTTAAAAATGATGCAACCCTTAAGAGTTATCGTCTATTTTATTACTTTTATCATAACGAAACTACATACATACAAATAAATAAAATAATATACATATAATATAATAATATACAGGTGTAGAACTGTAGAATTAGTATTGTTAACCACGTGACTTAGAAGCAACTTTGAGCAACTTTGTTTTCTTTCGTTTTGTAAGAAGAAGATTGGGCGTGATAACCAAAACTAGGTACATTATTTATCTTAAACTACACAATTTAATTATTTTGGGCATGGAACAATACGGGCAATCGGCGGAACGGAAGGAAGTAGCCATACGCAAGCGTTCCTCTCTATCAAAGTATTAGTCCGCGTACGAGGTCCAATGCGAAATATAAAAGTATTTGCAGCCGCACTACTCACTTTGCGCCCTCCTTTCTGCCAAGGAGGGTCGCGTTCGTATACGGCTTAGAGATCTCTAATCAGATCGTTAAGCCAGTTCCTAAAAGGTTGGGTTTAGTGGGTAAAAGTCACCACATAACCACGCAGCCGGCTGCGTGTTATGCTATGAGCATTCCCAACCTCCCTCGCCCGCTTTCCGGAGGGTTGCCCATATTTGCTTCGGGCGCAAAAAAAACTACTCACTAGACTAAATCTAGTAACGCAGTGGCGACCTCTTACATAAATGACGAATTGCAAATTTTTTTGCTTCAATAAGAGATCTGTCGCGTCAAATTTCCAAAAATATGGCGTTATATTATATATATATATATATATATATATATATATATATATATATATATATATATATATATATATATAAGTAATTTTTAGTCACATTATTGATTTCTACTTCTTTTTAAACTTAAAAAATACAATAATAACGGTCGGGTTGTTTCAGATTTGTTTATCAACACATGCCGCTCACCCTCATACAATATGTAGATCGGTCGAGCAACTGATCTGTGTCTCTATATATGTGTGTGTTAAATTGTTAGTTCATTGTTTTATATATGACTTGCGTAGTGACAGACAATTGTTTTTGTGTGCGCAGATTTCCAACCGCAATAAATGACTGACAGTTATGTATTGGGAAAAATGCTATGACTACTCTCCTCCGGTCCGCCGGTGGCCCGTGTTGCTCTATGTTTTGGGATACTTTGATCTACTATTGAATCTGAAAATTGTTTCATTACATATTATGGATGAGGTAAGACATAAGATCTACTATAAAAATATAAGTAAATGGGTGAATGGGCGGCTCGAACGTGAATAGACCACGCTCTCACAGAATACTAGAGTAAAATAGCAACATTAGAACCTTTTAACTAGTAACAAGCATTTTGGTTCCTATTCCTTCCAGGTATCTAGGGTGCACATCATCCGCCTGCTAGCAGGTGGGCTGTCTGCTCATTTACCATCTTCCCTTGCTTATAAAATACTATTAGCTATAATAATTTCTAAATACATTATTTTATTTTCTAGAAATACTGGTAGGTACTAAGTTTTTACATTAGCATGACATACATCTATGAAATGTATTAAAATGGGGTGAGCACCCTTCATATCTTCTTATTGATGCAATACTCAATCGACCCTAATGGAACAATGAGCTGATCCATTGATTACACATAATAATTTAAAGGATAAAAAAATCTGTTATTTTCGGAACCCATTAGCACCTCCCCGTAGGTTATATCCGGTACAAAATCACGGGGTTTAACCCCACAAGATGACTTGAAACTCAGACTATGGCTTGTTATCGTAACCAATTTAAATCTAATACACGATAACACTAAACCATTTTTAACACACTAGACTGAATGTAGATATTTTGTATTTCCTTTTTTTTTTTTTGTTTAACACTCTTAAGCTAAGGCAAATATCTCCCCTATGAGACAACCTGTGGTGGAGGCTAATATTCAGCGGTGAACTTTAAGATGATGTAACGGTAATGGTAACTCTCAAGCTTAAAAGTGGTGGCGGTATAAGAAAATCCATCACAATGTTTTGTCTCGCTCGGCCATGGGAAACACAAGAAAGATGGCATGACTCCCAAATGATAACTGCAGCTAGACAAAACCTTTCAAAAGACTCCAACAAGTCACCTTAAGTCATCTGAATTACATTTCATGCAACAATTACGTGACGCACACGATTAATGCTGCTCCTCATCACGAGTTAGTGAAACATGATAGATTTTTCGTCGTTGCTCATGCATGCTGCATCCGTATATCATTAGACTGCGTGCAAGTGAGTTTGTCAGAGTTTTTAAATGCGTATAACGTATATGTTGTTTATGTATATGTTTTTAAATGCCCAGATTAGCAACAGGAGCGGAATCGGAAGTAAGAAAAATATGCGTAATACAGTCGCCAATTTCCTGCCGATTGTGGAGATTAAGACAACTCATCCATAAAATAATATAGGTCTAATAGTAAAAACACTCTGCAGTGCGACTGTAGTACTAATGAGTCGGTTTGATCGGGAACGACCGCACTGGCGCAAAATATCAGTATGAAATAGCAGCGTAATCCTGTTATGCTTCGTAAGGTGAATGACGAGAACTGGTATTTTCCTTTTTTTGTAAAAGTAACGGCATAGTTTGTCTTAGTCCAGAGATACGGGTAACGCATTTTAATTTTCAACTGAAAATTAATGTAGAGAATCCATAAGTCACAGCATCTACTTATGATCAGGTGAACTGTGTTCGTTTTTCAAGCTTACCACTATAAAATAGCCTATAACCGGCAGTACAATCAGCTCAACACTATAACGATGTTAAAGAAAATAATATATTTACATATCTCAAAACAGGCGTACATAAGATTTACAAGTTTCATTATTTATATTTTATAAATTATAAACAAGATTATTTATGTTTATATGAATCTATCATGGCCTCGTGATCTTTTAGGAATATCACCAACAGAGGCAAGAGTTGTGGCACGATCTTTCAAGATGTTTTCACTATATTTCGCTACTATGCGCGCGGACTGAAACTGGAAGGCGCGGTCGAGGTGCAGTTGAAGAATAATAGAGGCATGGTTGCACGATTCACCGGATCACCGATCCCTCAGTAAGTGTAGCGCTGTTTTGTTAATTCATCTGATTAGAGCCGCTCGCATCTTTACTACTCCTCGAATTTGCTGTAGGTGTCTACTCTGAAGACACCATATTCCGTGATATAATATGTCGGATCTTAGCTTGAAGCTTAAATTGCGAAAAGAAACTAAAAAGCTAAAGATTAATTACAAATCAAGTATAAAAGTAAATAATTCCTACGTATGCATGTAATTACTCTTAACGAAAAAATTCCTAACGAATACTATATTGACAAGTGACAATCAAACTTAAACTTCTATAACTGCTGTTTAAACTTTTATTTTATTGCACTAAGCAGGAAAACGCCCAAATTTTATTCAACGTTCGTAAGCTTTTATCTTTTGAGTTGCTGTGCTTCAATTCTTAATGACTTAAAACTTTATCAATAAATTCAGTTGCCTTATTACAGTAACATTTAAAGTTTTGGAAAAGGTTAAAAACGATAAAAACGTTTTAATGGTTTACATGTAAATGTAAAACAAGTATACGAAAAAAATATTTTTGTCATTTAGTGATCATTGTAATTTTATATTACAAAACTGTCTGATATGGTATGTCTGTCTGGTATGATATACATTATACAGTCTGTAAGATCGAACCATGAAATCACAATTGTTTGCAGTTCTATAGGCTTTTATCATTGATTAATGTAAGTAATAGTTTGCAGTGTTGTTGATTTTACATTAAATAGCAATGCAATGCATTTAATTTTTTTTTTGTTTATACTGTCTGATCACGTCATAGGTAGGCTCTAAGCTAAGTATGTAGGTTCTTGCCTAAATGAAAGAATTTAGCGCAATCATTAGTTGGCAATTAAATTGGTGATATTTAAAAAAATTGATTTTATTTAATTTGAGGGCGAATTTATCAGATATTTTATACATCGAAAAGCGACTCGAAGCGTCAATGACCGAGTTCTTTCGGATCAGCTTGCTCCACTGGTATCGCGAAAAGACGTTGCATCTGTTTGCAATCTTATCGCATTTACCACTCCAAGGTTTTGTTTGGATTAATTTCAGCCCCTAAGTTACACCAACGCATGTTGTGACAAAATCTCGATACCATCCACACTATCTGAATGCTTAGCGATTCATCACTTTGTAATTTTTCAGTTTTCTAACTTGTAAGACTATTTTGTTGAAACTGCTATCACAAGCGACCAGTATGACGTACGTAGTGACCTTAAAACATGCGTAGTACTTCCTCAAAGGCCGGCAATACACCTGCGATTCCTCCGGTATTAAAAATGTTCATTCACCATCAGACAAGTTAGTCGCACGCTCGGTTGCCTTCTTTTCTATGAAATAACTTTGTTCCACATCTAACACATATTGACCTTTTCCTTTCCATATCTTAGCCACGCGATTTGTTTGCTAATTTTGACTTTCTAAATGTAAATAGCTTTAAATGTGTCCTAAACTTAAACCAGCAGCTAGATACGCTACTAAACATCTCACGGTATAATTGATAGTTAATCAGGCTATCTACCCGCTATCTAAAACATAGAAATTCTGTCATTATAATAATAATAATAATAATAATTTCTTTATTCAGGAAAATTTTTAACAATATATACTTTCATTTGCGCCTGAACTAAGCAATAAGCTTGTATCTCAGGCAACAGCGCTCTTTCTTATGAGACAATTTAACAGAAATCTTTCTGATTAAGAAATTCTTTATTTATAAACAGATATACATACATTTTCGGGGTTTCTTTGCGTGAAGATTAAGAAATAAGTATTCGCAGTAGAACCAGAGTAACCGACATATCCCAACGGAAAGGAAAGCTTCTGAAGTGGAAACCTCGTATCGAGAAGCGAGATGTAGGGCGGCCCCCGACACGCAGGAAG
Source organism: Parnassius apollo (assembly GCA_907164705.1). Lineage (NCBI taxonomy): Eukaryota > Metazoa > Arthropoda > Insecta > Lepidoptera > Papilionidae > Parnassius > Parnassius apollo. The sequence continues at coordinate 6,696,563 of CAJQZP010001593.1, read as the reverse complement.
TCGATGGATGCAGGTGGACGAGGACCATGCTTTGTGGATTTGTGAAGGGAAGGGAAATAATGATGATATATTTTCTTGAAAATTGGATCTGATCTCCGAAATAGTTTTAGTAGTAATGTATATATATATACATATATATGTATATATGTGTGTGTGTGTGTGTAATTTTTATGTAAATAAACACTCGTAAAAGTAATGAGTACCAAACTGAATTCCGTTACGCCAAATTAAACACTTATCAGAACGAATCAAAGCCCAATCCCGTTACTAAGTGCCCGCTAATTAAAACAACTACCGTTTGAAACATCATTTCATTTAAATTAGTTGAGCTGAACCAATTGCATGAGAGTTATTAAATTGGTGCAATATATTGACGGAAGCCGCTCTAACTTTTGATTAAACGGTCAACACATAAAACATCGGTATAATCACAAAAAGCATTCATAGCATATTCGCTACGGCCCTAATTGAAAAATGTTTAGAACATTTAGTATACATTCCAAACTTGTCAGTTTATAGGTTATTTCCACGTTATTTCTAAATCTACGACATATTTTACACCGAAAATGTATTCTCACGTACATTACGATTTCGAAGTATAATTTTAAATTAACTAATTGCTATGTGAAATATGTTCGACATGCCAAGATGTTCGAACTTTCGAGAGATCTTTACGGAAATTAAAAAGTTAAAAAAAATGCAAAGTCATAATCAATGCATTTTATTGGAGTTTTATACAAAATGTAGTGTGATAATTTAAATTAAAACCCAACGGTTTTAGGCATGATGTCGGTCCAACGACTTAGTCTTGTGTAACATATCAAATCAGACCTTAAAATTTTAATTATCACGTTACGTAACCTGTAAGCCACTTTTAATTTCACGAGGATATATAATATGTAAAACTACTATAGTTTTATTTTTGATTCTACATTCAGAATACAATAAGTTTAGACTGACTAGATGGAGTGGCGACCATGTAAGACACGCAGGATCTTAATAAAAGCACTTAGCTCAGTTCCATATTTTGTGGCATTCCTTGTTGGGCTAATGTTCAACAGTCGACTTGTGAAGAGTTGTCACGATGATGATGATGATGGTGATGATTTAGAAGACATACTTTGTTAACACAGTTTTATGTGTCCGGATAACCTGTAAACGTTTTAAGATATATTTTACATTTGATACGTTCCAAAGAAAAAGTGTAATGTTACTTACATACATAATTGACGTGATTTTTAAAGAAAAAAAATGTATGTGTGTCTCTATACATTGAAGCATTACAATACCATGTTTTTAAACAAAATTAAAGGTTTAAGTTAGTGTTATATGGGCTACTTTCCGCATCTGCACGACTGAGCGTAATTTTACCAAAGATTTGGATAATAAAGTATATTTTAAAATAGTGTTTATTTGTTCAATGGTCAGTAGAAAAAAGTGGGCACGCGTTAACCTTAGCTCTCCCCGCGCTCCACAGCACTCCCCTAACTACCACACCAGGTACCGACCCGTACGTACAAAGGGGAAGGGATGATGTAAAATAATAGGGGAAGAGAATTTTAAATATTATATTTTTTGCAGCCGGCGCAGGTGATATAACGCGTGCGCGTGCGCCGCCGACTCACTTGTGCGTGAAGCTTCATTGCCGCAGCTCGCTCTTACCTTACAACCCAAAGCTCCAACGAAGCCTCCCTTTATCGCGCCAGTGCTTTTCCGCCCACCGAGCGGACCGGTTGTGTGCGTTTATAATTCGCGAGCGCCCGCGTAACAAACACGTAAAATGCTACAAGAAATTCAACTTGTCCAGAGCCAAGCTAATTATGTCGTGGTTTCATCTGGATATCCATCTGCAACAATGACCAAAACACCTGTAGAGAAACGGATCATACCTATAGCTCCAGCTCCGGAAAAAAATTATGTAACTCACGATACACCGCCGCATCTGCAGTATAGGAAAAAGGTGCACTTTAAGACGAATCCCTATACAGGACCGCAAGCCGCTTCGATTGCCAGACGAAATGCTCGCGAACGTAATCGTGTGAAACAAGTTAATGACGGCTTCAATGCACTTCGACGTCACTTGCCTGCGTCTGTTGTTGCCGCACTATCAGGTGGCGCTAGACGCGGCTCAGGAAAGAAATTAAGCAAAGTAGATACATTAAGAATGGTGGTTGAATACATAAGATACCTTCAGCAGCTATTAGAAGAAAGTGATGCCGCCTTAGGTATAACACGTGATCAGGAAAATAGGGAAAATATTCCGAGTAGTAATAGCCAGTCGACTAACACAATGGACATGGACGACGGATTCTTCTACGAAAACGATTCACCGTGTTCAGAGAAAGCCGATTCTCCAGCGCCGTCAGAGTGTTCTTCAGGAGTTTCATCAGCGTATTCTGCAGTAGATCGATACGAAGTATCGACGCAGCAACAACTTGGGCCCATGGATGAAGACGAACTTCTCGACGTTATTTCCTGGTGGCAACAGAAATAGCTAATTGTGTAAGTTATTTTGATTAATTATTCGACTGATATATTATTATTTAATTAACAGGTTATACTCATAATAACAGCATCGTTAAAGAATCCTCATCCAGTCACATATATTTCTCATTCAATAATTTTTTGTTTAAAATTTTAAAAGTCTTAAATAAAACCCGATTAACCCGAGTCTTTACTTAACAAGAGATATTATTATTAACCTATTATTTTTGTCCACAGGCAATCGACGTTCAGAATCAAGTTCGGACGAATCCCTCCGAAATAATGTGCATTAATTTAATTGTACCACATTATTTTTTAAGACGAAAAGACTCTTAATGTATCTAGTCATACCATAGTGCCTTAATGATATTAGAAGTTTTAGCTAATAAGTTTACAAAAGAGGTCGATTAGTGTGTACACGTGAAGCTGTATTGGAATGTTTTCGGAGTTCATCGTTAACCATTATCGATGTTATCAAGGCTTATAATTTTCTAGCCTTTGTAAATATTAGTGCCACATAATAAGGTTATTAAATTATTTACTGAAATGTTTTTGTTTTATTCACCTTGGTATATAATGATCATGATATAAAAAAAAATTTGTTCTCCATTCACATGATTACATAAAAATAGCTTGATACTGTTATATTATATGTTAAATTAAAAATATTTCAAATTCGATATAAAAAATTAGTAAATTATACAAATAAAATAGTCCGGAAACAAATCATTAGCTAAATTAATTATCTAGTTTTTAGAATAAAACTTGCTTTTATTTTTGAAACCTCCCTAAAATTTTATTTAATTTCTTATATTTTAATAAAACAACTGTAAAAAAACATTTGCAATGGTTTAAATTTTGCCATATACTTGAAACCCAGTACAAATAAACAAAAGAAATAGGTCATAAATTTCTAAATCTACAAAAAAATATTGTAGATTCAAATTTAGAAAATATTTTTTCTATACTCCTTAAAATTTCGAAGATGTAGTCAATAAATTCACCGTCATGTAAAAGTGTACGCATGACCTCTCGAATGATCCCCGATTCAAATAGAAATGGCAATCTCTATTTTTTTTTTTCATTTATATATCGTTTTTTTTATAGAATAAGGGTTACAAACGAGCACACAGTCCACCCGATGGTAAGTGGATACTGCAGCCCATAGATATCTACATTTATCCTCGATTAAGAATCAAAACGTAGACGTTGGCACCCTTTTTTTTTTACATGGGGAAATGCCTACGCATACCCGCCTCGCGGGGGCAAGGACGGGTTATGTCGGACTCGCACCGACTAAAACCCCATGGTGTTCCACCTTCGTCGCATATTGGCAGGGCTACGGGAACGCTTTCGCATACTTCCGCGGCCCTACCAGCGACTGCCGCCCCATGGCAGCACCTCATCGGGAGAGGAATATTCCTTCCCCGTTCTCCTTTCCAAGTAAGGCGCACCAGAACACATGGCACGCCTTCCTCCACGGCCTCCAATTACATCTGCGCAACAGACGCCCCCGCGTCCGATGCGCGAAGGCCATGGGGCCAGGAAAAACGAGCACTTAGAAGTACTAGCCTTCCCGACCCCAGCGGCGGATCTGGTCTATGGCTCCGCCGCCAACCAAGATTCGGCTGTGGAGGATAGGGAGAGCGGCGCCTCGCAATACCGACAATCCTCTCCCCCCGCAGCCCCATCACCACCGCATCAACGGTGCGGCCCCGTTTGAGTCGCGGAGGATAGGGCGAGTTGGCACCCTGAGGATTAAGATGGAATACCTCCTTTCCAGTAAAAAAAATATTGGAAGGTATTTTTTTTTATAGGATAGGGTGACACGAGCACACAGTCCACCTGATGGTAAGTGGTTGCTGGGACCCATAGACATCTACATCTATCTTCGATTACGAATCAAAATGCAGATGCGTTCTCACCCGTGAGGACTGAGATGGAATGCCCCGGATATCTACGCTCACCATACGAAACACATCAATATTAAGCTGCTATTTTACGCTGGTATTACAGAATTTTACAAAATTTGATACAAAACAATGTGAATGACACCGCTAAAAACCACCCAACCAAGTTGTACCCGCTATATAAAACATATTATGAGCGCATCCTGAAAGACCTACTAGTAAAACATAGGAATACGGATTTGATGCCACTATTATTCATTCACGTAACTTTAGGACTTTCTACCTATAGGTAGAAAGTCCTAAAGTTACGTGAAATCATAATCTTAACGTATAAAAATATGACTTATTAACGAATATATTACAGGTAAAAAATAAAGATTAACTAAGTGACAGCGCATAACTCGGAAACAGTTTGTGCCCACTTTAATTTTGAAGAGGATTTTAAACAGTGAAAAATCCTTTATGAATGGCGGATTTTACATGTCTCGGAATTTTTTTGTCAAGCAGTGTATGAATTATTAGTATAGCCAATAAATAATTCAATCTGGAAATTACTATAACAATTTCATTCGAACTATTTACGCTCATTAACTAGCGACATTTTTGGTGATCGTTTAATGCCTTTTGCAAAAAAAGCTCAATTATATGAGAATGGGTTATTTTAAAATACCTTGCATAGCAAAATAAAAAAATGTAAAAGAGGACTCAAACATTGTTGTAATTTGGTGGAATTTTATTGCTTATTTAGTTAAAAACACTAGATGGAGAGACAACCAGGTAAGACATGCAGGAAGTCGGTGGATGTAGGTAGCTCAGCAATATTATGCTTTGGGGCGTTCTTTGAGGAAGCATATATTTAGCTAAGTAGGTAACCTATGTAACCTTAGTCTGCTACTTGAGATTGGCTGTAACGATGATAGTGGTACTAAAATTTTTTAAATGAATTTATATATATATATATATATATATATATATATATATATATATATTTTAAATTTCGCAGAACTACTTTTTTACTACGAAACTATAGTTAATCTATAGTTTCGTAGTAAATTTCTGTTACTTACTTATCTTCACGTACAATCCCTAACGGGGTAGCCAGAGAGAACAGATACTTTCGCGCTATATTAATGTTAAATTCAGGTATACAAATACTTTTTTACAAGATTATAAAAATCATAATCTTAACAAATATCTTTATTACCCATATAAATTCATTTAGCAACGTTACACGAGGAAACTGAGGAAGATCTAAAAAAATACCTCACACGGGACCAATCAACTATTATTATACGACACGAGGATGAGGGCAGATTCTATTAATTTATAACCAATGTGGGTGGATAAACTAACATTATTTTTTATTTGTCGCATAACGTGGACTTATGTGTCAAATAACCGTAATTTGGTATGTTTTATTAATGTGTTTCTAATCTACCTAAATCAACCCTTGCACATGCAGTTAATGGTAAGCTTTGGTCTTAGAATACAACAAATATAAAAGTAAAAATTACAATTATAAAACTCGGCCCTATAATTATTGCAGAGAACAGGCCAACCAAAGTCTGCCACACAATACGGTTTTTCTAAACTGCGCTTGTCATTCGGGAAGTTTGTTGCTCAACTCATACATTTTTATTTAATAAGACTTAAACTGACAAGACTTAACTTTTCGTTACAAATTTTTTCACTTCGAGAAATCCTAAGCCCTAACTTTCTATACGTATTTTTTTGAATAAGGGTCAAAAATGAACACACAGTCTACCGATGGTGTTGCTGTGTCCAGTAGACTTATATATCTATACTTAAATCAAAATGCAGATGCATCGTCACCCCTGAGAACTAAGATGCCTTATTTCCAGTAAAAAGGACCTTGGGATCTCTACACTCACCATACGAAACACAATCAGCATTAAGCTGCTATTTTACGCTGGTATTCTTATAAAAGCTTGGCAGAGAGAGAGAGAGAGAGAGAGAGGGAGTAAGAGACCAGCCCGAGCCATTTAGCAATACATGCACATACATGTATAGCTAACAATAAATCACTATGTCGCGTCTCCATTGACTGTCACTGTTGCTGATCTGTATGGGGTAAAATATAAATATTTTTGACATATTTTCATATACACATAGACTAAAAATATCTGTTGTTTTAAACAGTAAACACATCGGAACCCGACGTTTGCATAAACTATGATACTTTTTATGAGCGACGTTTAGCTCCATCCATAACTAATCTTTACTTCGCTAAATAAATAGCTATACTGCCAAATCACTTTTACTGATTATAAATAAGAGTAATGTAATACTTTTATAAAATTAGTGCTGATAAACGAACACATAGTCGACATGATAATAGGCAGATGATGTCGGATAGGCTATATGTAGTGTCTACACACATCCACGTGACAGTGGTACAATCATGTGGATGTAAATATATAGATAGACACACCTACATCTATCAGCTAAGAAACAACATGCAGGTGTGTTGCGATCTCTGAGGACTGAGTTAGAATGCCCCGTTTCTAAAAAAAATATAGTGCCTATACTATATTTAAATTATCCCGATTCTTTGCGTGACTATAAATCTATTGATAATAATTAAACTGTGAAATCAATTCTGTGAAACAAATCAAGTCAATTGCCGAACATAGACCTCCCCCAAGGTATGCCATAGAGCATAGTCCTGAGCCACCTGAGCCATCACTTCACCTAGTGTGGGGAACTCCAACTCTTCTCCTGCGGGTACAAGGCTCGCCACTGCCACTTGAAAACTTTTCTTCCCCATCGGTTATGGGTTCTGTGAGCTATATGGCCAGTCCATTGCCACTTTAACTAATTGATTGATCGATTACTCGGGTGCTAATGTAAATACCCTGATTTTTAAGTCTATCACGCAGAAAAACTCCGGGCATAGCCCTTGAGCTTCGTCATACGGCAAGCGGCAAGGACCACGTCTCAGAAGCTCAGAACTATAGTAGTATGTCGCCTCTTACGATATCCACAGAAAAATATGGGGTAGTGAATATTCTGCCATTACCACTACACGAACTGATATATTGAGTTAAATATTGTTTTTAATTACATTTAAAAACTTACGAAACTGATGTACATATATTGAATTATATTGAAGAAAAAAATTATCTCATTGATCATTTTTTTCCTAAATCGACCATGTTAATCTAATAAACATATTGTTATGATAAATCGTTACATAAAAAATTAAGACATACTAAACAGTTCAATTATTCTACTTAACGTATTTCCAAGAAACATCCACCTACAGTTTCCTAATTTATATGTCCACGTAAATTATATCAGATTCGATTGTAAAAGCTTCTGACAAACTGACTTCTTATTTAACGTACGTGTGACCCGACTGTTTTATTTTTTTTATAAAAAGGTTATTGTTTTGATAAAAAATGACACGCCACGAAGGTATCTGATAATAAACGTGGGCGGGGTCATAACAAAAGAGAAATTGGTTAGCACCATACAGACACAATACGGGTTGAAGTTTTGATTCGGGTGTAAAATTAAGTTTTCTAACATCGGCATTCTTTTGTCTACTTGTTTCTTTATATTTTTTTAATAACGCTTTCCGGACACAATCATTGTATTTACGATTGTTTGTTCAACAAATGGTTGGAGTTGTTGTAAATTACTATTTTGTTAATAATTTTTGTGAATGTAAAATGTGTGCTTAGTTTATAAAACAGGTCTATTATAACACTCAAAGTTAAACGCTTTTAAAGAAATATATCAACCATGTAGCGGCAGTGTAAGAATATCCACTATCTCGTTTCGTCCTATGGTTTTCGTAAGAGATGACAAAGAGAAACTGAAACAGGAGATAGGCAGCAGCATTTTCCTGAAAATAATAATAAAACAGCGGTTGTCAACTCCCCTGCTAAGCATGGCAACTTTATCAAAATTCCCCCTATGAGGTAATCTATGGAGGAGAATATTCTATGCTGAAGATAGCAGTGGACTAGAATAGGATAGATGGACTTTTTTTTATAGAAGAGGGGGCAAACGACCATGCGGCTCACCTGATGTTAAGTGATTACCGCCGTCCATGATCAACCGCAACACCAGGGGAATTGCAAGTGCGTTGCCGGCCCTTTAAAAAGGAGTACGCTCTTTTCTTGAAGGTCCCCAGGTCGTATCGGTCCGGAAAAATTGCTGGTGGTAAACTATTCCACAGAGAGGTTGTACGCGGAAGAAAACTTCTCTTGAAACGTACAGTGGTGGACCGCCAAGCATCCAGATGGTGTGGATGTAATAAATTTGGCAATAAGAAATTTGGCGGCTGGGATTAATCCGAAAAATTCCTCAGAGCACTCTCCATGGTATATGCGAACGAAAATGCAAAGAGATGCAACATCTCTTCGCAGTGCCAGTGAATCGAGCCGATCGGAAAGCACTCAGTCGTCGACTATTCGAGACGCTCTGCGCTGGATGCGGTCAAGTGGAAGGAGCTGGTACTGGGGAGCCCCAGGCCAGAGATGGAAACAGTATTCCATGTGCGGCCGAACCTGCGCCTTGTAAAGTTGCAGGCGGTGTGCCGGCATGAAATACTGTCCCGCTCTGCTGACCACGCCAAGCTTTTTAGGGGACAATTTGGCCTTCTCTTCCAAGTGACCACGAAACTGCACGTCACTCGATATGTCGACGCCAAGGATTCCGATACTGGCTGAGGCAACAAGGGGAGTGCCTTGAAACTGAGGAGATACGACAAAGGGGTTCCTTTTTAGCGGTTAACGCGCAAACTTGTGTCTTCTGGGGGTTAAACTGGACTAAATATAGTCGCCCCTAATCCGAGACTCTGTTCAGCAAAGACTCGACTTCAGACACAAGTTTGTACCGGCACTCGGAGACGTTTTCCCGAGAAATATTGGCTCGGCCGGTGTAAAGAGCATCACCAATGCTGTCATCTGCATAGCAATGAATGTTACGGGTTTGCAACATATCATTGATATGCAGAAGAAACAGCGTTGGCGATAGCACGCAGCCTTGTGGAACACCAGCATTAATAGGCTTGCAATCGGAGCTTGCACCGTCTACAACCTTGATGCCCCGATCTGCAAGAAAGCTGGTGATCCAATCGCACAATTTCTCGGGAAGCCCATAGGAAGGGAGCTTCGAAAGAAGCGCTTTGTGCCAAACCCGATCGAAGGCCTTCGCAATGTTCAAACTAACGGCCAATGCCTCCCCCTTGGACTCTACTGCCTCCGCCCATCTGTGAGTTAGGTAGACCAGAAGATCACTAGCTGACCGACCACGGCGAAAACCGTATTGGCGGTCATTAATCAGCTGGTGATCCTCAAGGTACCTCATGAGCTGGCAGTTTACAACGGACTCCATTGTTTTGGAGAACAAGAAGGTGATGGCGATAGGCCGGTAGTTGGACGGGTCTGAGCGGTCGCCTTTTTTAGGGATCGGGTGGATGAAAGTCGTCTTCCATGATTTTGGGACTAAGCCTAGGGAGTAGGAGTACCGGAAAAGACGCGTTAAAACCGGTGCCAACTCAGGAACACACGTCCTCAGCACAATTGGAGGGATTCTGTCAGGCCCACTCAACTTGTGGAGGTCCAGGGAGAGGAGTGCTTTGTGAACCGAGCGCTGTGTGAACTGCACTTCCGGCATGGAGCACTCACACCGCGGGATGGTCGGCAGCGTACTCCCCCCGTCATCAAGAGTTGAGTTGGACGCAAAGAAAGAGCCTAAAAGATAGTCTCAAGAAGTACAGATATGTATTTATATCATCATCATCATCATTACAGACCTTCACAAGTCCACTGCTGAACATAGGCCTCCCCCAAGTAATGCCACAAAGCACAGTTCTGAGCCACCTGCAACCGTCGACTTCTGCCTGTCTTACCAGGTTGTCACTCTATCTGGTAGGGTTCGCCTTACACTCGAGAACCTTTTTTCCCCATCGGTTATGGGTTCTTCGAGCTATATGGCCGGGACATTGCCACTTCAGCTTACTAATCCGTTGGGCTATGTCGGTCACTCTGGTTTTACTGCGGATATGCTCATTTCTGAGTCTATCACGCAGAGAAACTCCGAGCATAGCCCTCTCCATAGCTCACTGAGCGACCTTGAGCGTCCCCATACGGCCAGCAGTGTTCCTTCACTGCTGGCCGTATGCTGTATTTGTAAAGCAACTTTTAATTGTCTCTTTTTTTTCCTAACTTGGATCGATGGTTCACAAATCATAGATGCTTATTTGACATTAATCAAGAACTGAACGCAGGTAAGTGCGAGTAACGTCGTAACTTCCTGCGCTCTTAGTTTCTTTAAGGCTGCTTTTAGGGTTTTTATCGCACTAATGATGTTTTACGATGTAGCTCCACTCACTGTTATCACTTGCTGTCGCCTACGGTAGCTAGCTTGATTTCAATATAGGAATTCTTGTAAAATATACGATAATAGAAAGCTTTTAAGGTTTATTGTTGAATGGAGTCATTTATGTAGATAAATAACAGTAGCGATTTCCTTTCGGCCTTCCTTTGTCGCCTTTATATCTGAAAAGTAAATTAATTGACGGATTGCGGTAGCCAACCGTAATGATTATTCTGCTTTTTGTGCGACAACCAACCTCTTTTGTCAAAATAGTTATCGGAAGACGTAAAAATGCTACATCTTAATTTGATGAGTTTTTTTTTAACGATAAAAGACAGAATGAATAGATTACAGAACCAATTTAACTACGTGCCGTCTAATCTTTTGCATAATTATCATTAACGTCGACCACAAATAAATCGTTAATTATTTTTATATCCTTGAAATAAATACTATTACTAAATAATCCATTTTAATTATCTTTGTGGCTGTCGAGAAGATAATACATCGATTAGTACTTATGTTAATTCTTCTTTTTTTTCGATTTTCATGTAAAAAAAATTACCTTAATTGAAAGTAGGTAGTGAAATTTCAATTGAATATTTCGGTTACGGAGAACAAAGGCCGGCTATACGGCTGTCGGCCGCATTAACGCCCTACTACAATAAATCCAGAAGGTCCGTCGCCAAAGGGCTAATTACTCTGAATATCGGTTGATATACTGTCTACTTAGAAGCCGTGATGTATGGCCGTACTCAAAGGAACAGACGCCGCACGCCCGCGGCACAAATACGATGCAACGATTATAAATAAGCGTATTTAGACTTAGGCCTTAGGTTAGGTAAAGATGCAACTTGACTAGCCATAATAAATTTTAACTAGTTCAAGTGGAAAACAACAAAATCCGTTCTCTTAATTATAATGAAGCTAGCAGTCAGATTCGTCCTTTTTTATAGAAAAGAATGATAAACGAGTACGCAGTCCGCGGTTGTTTAATGAATACTGTGGCCCATAGACATCTACATTTATTCTCGATTTAAAATCAAAGTTCATATTACCTCTAAGGTCTTAAATACATCTTTACTGGTATATTCAGCTATTTCACTCTGATCTTCTGTAAGAGCTTGGTCCTACCGCGGTCGAGCCGACCCATAATAAAGACGCAAAGTGTATCTACCTTCGTAAAATACTTTTTATAAATAAAAGCATTTAGCAGAAGATTACGAAATCAAAAATAATTTTACTTTGACAGTTTTTAAAGGAATTAGTTTGCAACTATACCTTACTATCAACTGATATCATACAAACAAAATAATATCCTAATTTCAATAGCCAACATGGCTGGTTGCTACCATCAACTTCGGATCCCATAATTAAATTAATAAATAAATAATACTGCAAGACGCCAAAATACTGTAAGTTCGTTCTGCGTATATTAAACTAATAATTAATATTTAAACATTGGATGTAAACTTATTTAATTATGACATCAGAACATCAAATACTTCAGTCCCGCAGATATAATTAGATATCATCACCATGCATCATCATAATGGATCATCTTCAACATTGGCCTTCTTCAATAATTACCATAAAATAACGTTCTGAGCCACTTCCAACTATTAGTTTCCAGCATGGTTACTTTCCCTTCAGTTTATTGATTTATTGGGCTATGTCGTCAGTCACTAGGTTTTCATGAGGATATCTTTGTTACGGATTCTATCACGTAGCAAAACTCCGAGCATGTCCTATCTATAACTCGTACTAAATAGATATATAAATACGCTTTTATTTTCTAGCTTAATAAATAAAAATAAAATTGTAGGTGTCAGCTGAGACGTATGGCTGGAGTTTACTCTTAAAAAGCGAATGTTTTAAAATATATGTATACAATATGAAAAGGAAGTAAATGAACCCGTGTATTTATTTATGTTGACATTATAAAATATATTAAATAAATTATATCTATTACATAAAAATATATAACTGATATTACAATACTCATTTCACGAATAGTAGCTGAGGAGAGGGGAGCGCTATGACATGCGCGAGTATTGCGCAGAAAAAACTCACTTTTCACACTTCACTTTTTGTTAACGCTTGATTTTACTACCCATCTATTTTCATACTACGCGCTATATATGAAACTATTCAAAACGAGTAAACTTGAATAAACTGCAAAAAGTAGTTTTCACATGTTTATCAGAAGGTTAAAATATGATAAGCTTGCATAAGAAAAAGTGTAAATATTTAAAAATATCTAAATCAAGTAAAACATTATTTAAAGTTATTTACAAAATAATTGATAAATCTTTAATAATAGTTGATCAATTAATGTTTCTAGAAGTAAATGTCTTCTTTTATCCTAAGTGCAAATATTTTTTCCCTTAGCATTTCTGAAAATGAATATTTTGTTGCAAGATATGCGATGGGCATTTTAATAAATTACATGTTACTGAGTATGTTTCCTGACACTGCTATAACGTTCAAAAGGCTAAGAAATCTTACATAGATTTTAATTTTAGCAATTATACGTCGTTACGCTTTAAAATTAGTTTCAATTAAAAGTAACAAAACCTTGTAACAAATTTATTTTTATATTGTTGACAGTGTATTTGTAGTATTAAGGTAAATACAGAAGTATTGATGTAGAAAAAGGGTTTCTTAGTCATAGAGAATAAAAATATATTTTGACATATTTTATTTCGACGCAGTGGGTCTTTTTCTATCTATTGTATTAATATTTCTAAACAGATATGTAATAAACATGAAGAATTGGAGTTGATATTTATCTTTATTCTGTGGTAAACAGAAGCATAGATCTCAATTGAAAACTATCAGTGCGTTTGAACGTAATCTGTTTCCAAACTGCAGTACAATAGAGAGGCGATAAGATCAAAATTCGAGTTTCAACAAACAAATTGCCATTCAATGTGGAAGAAAGAATCAATAAGTGTATTTAAACAACATGTCATTCTGAAAACTGTTAACGATATACCGTGAAATTGGTTCCTGTGGCACTTCCTTTGTACTGTGAGAAATTTTTTAATGAATAAAACTATGTTAACAATATATTCAAACATATATTTAAAACATTAGTTTTTTTTTTCAATTATCTAAATATATTTTTAGTTTTTAATTCCATTTCAATAAGAGAATTGCAAGGCTGCATACCAAGTTTAAGATTTTTAATAACATTGTAATTATTTATTACTTACGAAGCTTAAGTTTAAATTTAATTAGTTATAATGATTCGAATAGAAAATGGTACTACAACGATAGTCAAATAATTTCATGTTACAATAAAACCATATTGGTCACCATACTTGGATACTGTATACACTGCTATTTCTGTATTTTTTTAAAGACAATCTAATATGAAAGAGTCTGTAGTTTATTTTTCTGGAATTTTATAAAATATGATTTAGCTGATAAATGTTTGAACTATATAAAATTGAAATAAGTCTACGTTTAGTGTATAATATCTGAAAATTGTATAGTACCTACCTACATGTATTATAAACATAAACTCATGAATAATATAGCTGAAAGACCCGACAACCGATCATACAGACATACATCATACAGACAAGCTGAAGTGATATCTTAGCTTATTAAACATCCCAAGTTAAGTGATTTTAAATAAATATAAGAACTGTTTAGTAGCCGTGTAAGAATATCTACTAGCCTACATCGTCAGTAGGCTGTCGTAATCGTAAGATGCGACAAAAGAAAATGAAACAGCAGATGGGGGTGAGGTGCAGGAGATACATGGTATAAGCTAAGGAGATGGTCTACGACGAAAATAAAATAAGATTTGTTAAGAAAATCACATAAGCATAATCTAACAATGCTCAAATTAATAAGCTGTATAATTATGTTATGCAAAATGGAGGTAAGCTAAACTACATTTCAAATCCTTTTAACGTACATACTAGTTATGTTTTTATTTAAAAAAAATACAACATGAACATCTTGGCGCATTGGTACTTTCACCGATTACTATTTTTTCTTTAGTTTACTTATCGTTGTGACACATCTGTATGATGTTCGTCCGCTGCTGTATAATACATAATCCATTAAAATAAAGAAGTGTTCGTACCCGAGCAGATGTCAAAGGATTGCGGGTAGGCAAGGTGTCCACAGATCTCAGGTGCCAACTTCGATTGGCACAAGCCACAGAATTGTCCCATAGGTACTGTCGAGCGCAAAAGTGAATGAAGTGAAAATAAGCAATTTTAGAAAAGACATCATTGACACGTTGAATTAAAAAATAAATATTTTTTGTTGTCTACTGTTAGCACTATCAAGACTACATCTTTAATATGGAGGGCTCAAATACTGAAAAGTTGTATATAACAGATCATCAAAAATATTAACTTAAAATATTGTGAATTAGATATGTTTCACCTTAATATACGTATAACAGTTACAAAAAATAGTGTAAATCTTAAATTATAATTGGTACATTCACTATCGGTTGTATTTATAATATAACTTTAAACTGCTAAAGTGTAGTATAATGTTTAATTATAAATACCATTCACTTATTTTTCTTTATATATATATATATATTAATTTTTTACAACATAGTATTGTAGTGGTAAGCTTTTACTATGTACTTATTAGAATTTTGTGGAAATTTCATTGGTTTTAGAATTACCTTTATGTTTTATAATGTATTTTTTTATTATACTGTATGTTTCCCTTAAAAGCAAATAAATAAATAAATATCTTGGCACCGTTTTATTCAAATATAACTGTGACTCACTTTTTATAGTTTTAAATTAAACAAAAACTTATTTCTTTTTTTATGTTTATGAGAACTTAACTTTATTAAATACTTAATATCTATACCTTTAAATTTTCACCGTGTAGTGAGTGTGTAAGTATTCACTACTCTACACAGTTTTGTGGATATCGTAAGAAGTGACAAAGGGAAACAAACCACGATATGAGACTGCTGCCTCTTCCTAGTAACAACAAAAACATAAAACGGTTGGCATCCTACCTGCCAAGCATGGCAACTATATAGCAAATGTCCCCCATGTAAGGCAATAAAATAAGGGGTGATCTATATTCAGTTATGTACTTCTAATAGGCTGTAACAGTATTGTTTTTTTTTATGAAATAAGGGTGAGAAACGAGCACACAGTCAACCTGATGGTAAGTGGATGCTGTAGCCCATAGACATCTACAATTAACCTCGATCAAGAATCAAAATGCAGATGCGTTGTCACCCCTGAGGACTGAGATGGAATTCCTCAACTCCAGTAAAACCGGTCTCCGGTTCTCTACACCCACCATACGAAACACAGAAGCATTAAGTTGCTATTTTACTCTGGTGTTCTGTGAGAGCGTGGTCCTTCCCCGGTCGAGCCAACCCATTTATCCGACCGTACCGACCGACCGTAATATAGCTGCAGCTTAGCTCTACCACGTATTAACAACTTTTTATATACATACATATAACTTTCTAATTTTTTTGTATAGCAACTTTGTTTTTCACTGACAAATGTGCTAACTTATTTATAGATGCTTACATATTAATCGATTTAACTTAGCATTCTTTCTTATAAGTTTAGTTATTATTAAGTTATATTAATATTTTAAGTAAAAGTAAGAAAGTAAAATAACGTCCTAGATAATAATAAGTACATACGTCGCAATGATAGATACACCTCTCATTTCTAAAAGCCCTCTTTTATATTTATTATTCTGGCTAGGAAGGCTTCGTCGCTCTGCCCCAATGTGTGTTTGCGGAATTCAGATTTTGTTATTTGGTTTTAATTCACAGAAGTATGCAGCATTCTTCTAATCGTTGCCGGTGATTATTATAGAACACAGGTGCTTAGCCTAAAATAATCTTAAATAAAATATGCTATATATTCAATACTGCGAAAGCAGATGTACTCAAATATGTGCAAATAATGATGCCCGTTCCATTGCGCAACAAACAACTCCGACGAAAGCTGCGTTAAAGGGATAAAATTTTCAAATAACTGACGGGTGTTTCATGGTCAATCGGATATAGAATGCAGCGACAGTTTGCGCAAAAACTTTCTATTTGTGACCCTTTCCTTTGGAACATTTTAATGTTGATTGTAGATTTGCACAATTATACAGCTATCATACGTAAACTGGACCAGGTGTGAGTTTGTTATAACAGACTCATTCATTTATTAGGAACACTACGCTCGAAGTTGTTGACGAGTGGGTTTACCTGGCACAAATAGTCCGACTAAGTAAGTCCAACTTCAACTCAGCTGCGCAGCATTTGGGATATTACGACACATCTTTTATTCAGATATATGTCAAAACCCGAAAACAAGATTGTATACCACCATAGCGTGTTGCCAGGGATAGCTTATGGATTTGAAACGTGTCCTTTCAAGGCTGGCCGTATGAGGCAGTTCAAGGTCGCTCACCAAGCTATGGAGAGGGCTGTACTCAAGGTTTCGCGGCATCAGACTTAAAAATGAAGATATCCGCTGTATAACCATAGTAACTGACATAGCCCAAAGGATTAGTAAGCTGAAAAAGCAATGGTATAGGTTGAAGAACCGACAACCGATGAGGAAGAGAGGTTCTCGAGTGGAAAGCTCGTACCGGTAGGCGAAGTGTAGGACGGCCCCCACTAGATAGAGTGACAACCTGGTAAGACATGCGAGAATTCGATGGATAGAGGTGGCTTAGGACCGTGCTCTGTATATTCCTATGTATTCTTTAGGGGATGTCTATGTTCGACAGTGGACTCGTGAAGGGCTGTAATGATGATTTATTGTTGCCTATCAAAGTCCATTGCCAAAGATAGGCCTCCCCATAAATTGCATAAGAGGGACATTTGACTTAGTTGACAAACTTGGCAACCACTGCTTTATTTCTATTTCTTATTTTATTACCTTTTATATTGCCTTTTACGAAACCTGTTTAGCTTTCTTCGGGAAGCTTGACATTAGTTGGACATGAAATGTGAAATTGATTGTTCTTATTCTGGACTTACACTGTTTTAACCTGGTCAGTTCAAAATTATAACAGATTATAACAATATAACGATTTGTTCGGTGCACAGTTACGATTTGTCGTAGCACAGTTCTCTCAAGAGCCGTGCGATTGCGTCTGCATGCAAACCGTCACGCTATTTCATCAGGTGGGTGCCGTAAAAGGCGTCTGTGGAAGATACCAGAAGGATCTAGCTGATCATCTTCACACTGGATATAAAATACCAAACTGCGAAAAACCGTGACGGGGAGTAGCGTTAGGAATGCGGCAATCATATATAATTCTTCTTTACTCAGGAGAGGTCCATGTTAACCTGGAAACCATTAGGGAACAAGAAAAACCCAGAGCGTGACCTAGAGCAATAAAATTAACACAAAATAATGAATTTAATATGATATTTATATACATTTTGAAATAATCCTTCAGTTTCTTAAATTAATGATGTTATTTTTTTTATTTTACATCTAACCTTTTAAGTCGAATTTGGAGAAACGAGCTTGGAATTCCACGTTATGTTGAAATTAATTCTCCTACGTGAAATAGTCTCTGAGATACGTCTGCGTGAGACATATGCCGTGGATATTAATTACATTGTATTCCATTTTGATAATTTTAGCATGGAGCTTTAAAAAGAAATTAAAAACACTGACGAGCTGAAATTACAATGTAATATATATATACATATATATATATATTTTTTTTTTTTTTTTTTTTTAATGAAGTGATGAAAATTTGGAAAATAAATGTCTAGGATAACGTTAACCTCCAATTATCATATTATAGGATATATTTTAAAAACCGATTCCTTGCGGTTTACTGCCGCGCATTTAGAACTTTTATGATATTTATAAATCAAACTTTCAGAGCATTAACAGCCCTCGTTATTAATATATCATTTGAATGACAACGACATGACCGTAAAGTAAACACTTGACTACAGTCAGGCCAAATATTTTACAACGTAACATTTACATCGGTGTTAACGAGGGCCCCTATAAAACCTTTGTAAACGAACATAAATCTTGAACGTTGCAGTTAGGCGGAGACATTTCAATATAAAAATACTGTGTTTAAATGAAATATCTTCACTACGCATTAAAAAATAAGAGAGTATGGGAATTTTCAGTAAAGTAAATCCTACTTAACCAGCCTACTGATTAAATGTGATCAGCGTAAAGGCGATGAATTCCGCTGCGATATACGAAAGTATTTTTTGCTCCCTTGCGAACCAGTGTCACTTTATCTTTTGCGGTTAACATTCTAATGACTTTTTGATGTCACACTTGAACCTTTACTTCATTAAGATAACTTAGATTAATTTAAAACTTCATTGTATAATAATTTGAAAAATTGAAAAATTTGTACCACCAACCACTGATGGGTGTGTTTGCTATCTGAAGTAATGGAGTATTTAACACTTTTCTGAATTGTTTAATTTTGATGTTAGCTTGGTTAATACCCGTTGTTGATTTTAGAAAATTCAGCATCCCATTTCATTTCGTGTATGACGTAGAAGACAAATATGGAAAACGCCAGAAACATCGCATGGATTCTAAAATCCGCATTATTATATTGGCAATCAACCAAGCAAGTGTGGCCAGTATTGCAAATCCTCTCTGCAACTGGAGCTGTCAGCAGTGGGTTTTACGGCCTAATGAAGAAGAAGAGATTATCTTTTTAGCAGCGATTATCCCTTTTTGCCTTTCACTATAGAAGACATAATTTCTGACTGTTCCATATAACTGTTTGCTGTTTTGTCAACATATTTTTAATGGTTACAGTTGCCAATTTTAGTTTCAAGTTGGCGACAAAGTGTGGATGAGTTGTACTTATTTTAATAAAACCAAGTCAGAGAAAGCT
Source organism: Parnassius apollo (assembly GCA_907164705.1). Classification (NCBI taxonomy): domain Eukaryota; kingdom Metazoa; phylum Arthropoda; class Insecta; order Lepidoptera; family Papilionidae; genus Parnassius; species Parnassius apollo. The sequence continues at coordinate 6,676,956 of CAJQZP010001593.1, read as the reverse complement.
TAACGTGGCAATCATCATGGTTGGACTCGGGGAAGACCACGTTTTCACAGAATACCAACGTAAAATAGCAGCATAATGTTGCTGGGTTCCAATTATTTAACTAACTGGGTAGAAGCGTAATTCCTTTTCAAAAATAACAAGGCATCTAATTTTTAAAATACCCAAGCATCCACTTATCATCAAAGGAGCTGTTTACTTGTCTCCTTTTCATTAATTATAAAATAAGAATTTTCGTTTAAAATAAATTGTAGACTATTAAAAAAAAAACATTGAATCAAATGGGAAAAAGGGTAATCTATTTAATGATTCCAAAGTGTAAGATTTGTGATAATATATAAATCCATATCTTTCCTTGCTAAAGTGTTCGATAACGTCTGTAAGAAATAAAAGTTCTTTTTTTAATTAACACATTAAAGCCAAGATATCTTAATCTCTGTGGCGCCAATTCTTGAAAGAGCTTACCTTTTGATAACAGTCGAGACATCTTTATCGAATATAACCGTAGGGCATTCCTATACGGGAATCGTTATGCAAAAAATCTATTGGCTGTGTCTGTAATTAATGGTTTTTTAAAATATATTTTAGTTTTAGACCACCCTGCTTTGAAACCAATTCATTTTTCCTTATTTTCTCTGTTGTAAATTACCCATGCACAGCTATAATTTACAAATAAATCAAAAACTATGGGTTTTGCCATATTCTTCGTATTAAAGATATACCTAACGAACGGCTGACAAAATTTGAATTATTTATTTTTTAGAAAGTTGGTAGTTAGGCTATGCACCGTAATTTCATATACATTATATGTAATAAATCAAGTTAGACCCTGAAGTTGTTAAACGTAAGTTTAAGCGATTATTTCACACATACCCGTTGATGAAAGAAAATACCAAGAGGACACAAGCATGCCTAACCAAGTGGTAAAATTAAAAAAACAATTACAACCGACTTCAATATAAACAAAATAAGAACATAATCAATGTAGTTGAAGTCAAGTAAATACGCGTTATTAAGGATTACTCAAACTGGTCAGATCTTGATCAAATTTATATGGGACCACATGAAAAGCACCAGCTTTAAAAAAAGAATTATCAAAATCGGTTCAACCAGAAAAAAGTTCTGAAGCAACACATAAAATACACTCGAATCAAGAACCTCCTCCTTTTCTTGAAGTCCGTTGAAAAAAAAATAATTTGAAGACATGTCAAGTCCGCTAGTGTCACAGAGAATAATAATAATGTCTTCCAGACCGAATTTCGGCACGGCGGCCTCCCTCAACGGAGGCTAGCCATCGGCGCAGGACAGGATTTTAGTGCCCAAGTGTATGCGCAAGCACAGGTGCACTCTCTATTCCCTCACTCTCATAATCCGATGGGACGGTAAACCGACACGACCGGAGAGAGATAAGGCGCAGGACCAACGGCTTTACGTGCTTTCCGAGGCACGGGGTTAAGACACCGCCAACTTCCTGACTCCGGCAACTACTGAGAATTTCTTGACGGAAAAACTCAATAATTAATTTTTTGGCCCGAGCCGGGATTAGAACCCAGGACCTCATGATCAGCAGTCGCACTACTACAAACACTAGACCAACGAGGCGGCATAGAGAATATAACCACGTGGTTATATAGGTCTTTGGCTAGTGTAGTTTGGTGTGTGTAGTCACTTGAACAGCGTGGTGTACTAACCTTTTCATAAACCTTTCAGGTTTATGTGACCTGTGTCCAGCACTGGGTCGTACTTAGGCTTTTACTTTACCTTTTTTACCTTTCGAAATACCAATGTTAACATTGAAAAGCTTTTTATTTCTTCACTTTAACTGGATTTATCTTACCTGCATGAATTATAACTGTGAAAGATAACATACAATTTTTTACCAATGTCCGTTTTAGACTTTGAAACCATCCAACCGATTTTGATGAAATTTTTTGTGTGTGTTTGAATGGGTCCCTAGATGCTTTATATTCATTATTTAGATCCGTTATATGGCGCTGTTGCCGAGATCCAGAAATCTACTTTGCGAACCCGGGACGAATGGTTAGTGTATTATAACTGTGAAAGACTAAAGGTATTTTTGTTTAAATATTTTTCTTTACACGGAGTAGATGGACCCCTGTACTGTATTATGGGAAGTCACAACGTATCGACAAAGGCACGTATGATAAATCACAATTCAGTACCCATCTTTTCCATAATGTATTGTAGTGAAATACGGTCATCAATTAGTATGGTACATATCTTAGGGGTGACTCCGAATGATAGTCTTAAAATTTGTGCGAAAAAGAGACAAGTGTGGTTTGTAGTAAGATTTTGTTATGAATTTTATGGAATTTCGTGTGCGAAGTGCTTCAGGGGTTTGGATACGTAGAAATAAAGAATGGGAAAAGAGTGTCAAAGTAAGTCTCTGCTGCAGAATTGAGTGACAGAGTCGTTAACGTTCGCCGTAGACTTAAGTTTATTGATCCAATTGGCGATATATTGAATAGGGGGGAGGGGTGTATACAAGACAATACTATGTTGTGAAAATTATTTGTCATCAATAATGTACCATGTTGGCGAATAAATAATAATATTATTATTTATTATTTTTAATAGGGCACGATAATTATTGTTAAATAATTATCGTGCCCTATTACGCATATATCAATTAGATTATACAAAGTTTAGGTGTCTTTAAGGCAAGAATAGTAGAATAGGCTCTTGTCACGCTAAAAGGTTTTATCACCCCTTGCCAACGGGTGGGATTTAAGTAAAGTACTAGCTAAAAAAATTACAGGACTTCACAAGTTCACAGTTAAAAAGCCTCCCCCAAAGAATGTAACACGGTTCCGAACCTCCTGCTTACATCGACTTCCTTCATGTCTTAGCAGATAGTTACTCTACCTAATGAGAGTCATTAGGATTGCAAGGCCAATACAATATAAATAAATACGTAGTATTTCAAAGATTTGCTTAAATAATGATTTTTTATATTTTCGCGAACGCTACACATTTAAATGAAACCAATTTTTACGGTTTTTAACGCGTACAGTAATTCCCGATCTTCGAGTAGAAGACAAATTTTGTTGATTGAATACTCAAAGTTCCCGACGTTTCAAGTACTTAACAGCACCCATTGTGACCACGGTTACCTTTAGTTAAAAAGTATTAATTTTTGGTCCGATCCAAATGATGAAAGATGAGCTTATAGTGGCTGCTATAAAGTACTCGAAACGACGGGAATTTAAATGATGTTAATATACGCTATAAAATCCGTAAAATACAGTTTAATTTAGATTTTTCAAAAGTTTCAGCCTATGTACGTCCCACTTTCGAGCACAGGCCTCCTCTCATTTTCAAGAGGGGTTTATGGCAAGGAAGTGTCCACCGTGCTGTTCTAATGCGTTAGCGGATTTCAAATGTCTTCTAAATATTTTTTTTATTTGTCAGAAATTCAGGTTGCCCTGCGATGATTTACTTCACTGCCAGCGCTTCAGCACCTACAAGTGCAATTAACAATTAAAATGGTGCCGACATGGATCAATTCCAAGTTGCTCGCGCTCTGTTTACTGTAAAATTTAAAGCGAGCCCATAGCCCATGAAATTCCGCGGCTCTGACTTCTCCTCAAAACGTATAAATCTTTCGCCTTTTATGCATAATAATTAAATAAAAAAACAGTACTTTTGTATACAAACCTGATTAAAGTGAAAAAGTCGTCATCAAGCTACTCTTAATTGGGAATACGACCTCCCCGTAGGAAACACTGCAGCAAAATGTAGCAACGCGAACTGCATGTATTCTGTGAACGGCTATGATAGCCATAAAGTCCGCATATAAATCAAGCAACAAGACTACAAGATTTATGCCACTTAAAGTGGTAATTATGTGCGTCCGAAATGCGTTGGAAGCTGTTTGTAGGTATATTTTAAGTGATAAATCATTTATACGTAATGGCACAACAAGGCGGTAAGCGGTACAAAAATATATACATTTCATTGCAATAATAGTAATTAAATAAGAATACAAAAGCTTATACATTAACAAGACATTACTTTAAGTTAAATTTATGAATTTCAATAATTACAAAAGTAAAATTTTATTTATTGTAAAGTACGATCGTTTTTATCTATTTCTTTTAAAATAAATATTTTATTAAATAAACAATACTATACACTACCCAATTATATTTAAACTTAAGTTACACTTCAACAGATCGAAATGCAGTGTAATAATAAATATGTACTAATAAGTACATTGTATTTTGATCAATTAATTTAAAATTATCATTTAGTCATAACTAACTTAAAAAAGCGCTGCGCTTGAAAAGTTTCTTAAGTCATCAACAGCAATAACTCACGCATTTAATAGGTTTGAAATATTAAAGCCATTATAGGAAGAGCATGAAAATAAAGACAAAATATTGCTTGCCTCCGGTGCTCCAGCTAAGGGCCACTGTTTAACCCACATTTAGATATTTTTATGAGAGAAATACCCTATCCGTAAGATCTCGTTCCGGTGATTTATTATTTCAAACCACTAAGATACGAGTAGCTCTGGATAACTTGTTAGTATTCAGTTTAGATTTGCATCCAATTAAGACGGATTAGAATTTTGTATCATGTAGCATACCGTGGAAAAAAGCTACAGGTGTTCTTGCTTATCTTGGCAAAGTAGTATGTCTGAAAATAATATGCATGTATTTAGTTATACTACTCAATTACACTGGGCGGCACATTTTTACGTCAGATTTTAATGGGCATAAAATAGGTACATAAAACGTGTAACTAAAAATGGAGATAGACAAATCACCAAATATCAGGCTACTATAGTAACCACTGTTTATCGTTGTCGTAATACTTGAGCCAAGAGTTGAAAATATTCTTAAAAAACTGTTGGTAAATCCAAATGGGCACGCCTTAAGCGCTCATGTTAAGCGTCATTTTTTTAGAGTATTTTAAATACACACAAGTTTTCACAAATAACCTTATAACTACCTTTAATTTTACGATAATTTTATGTCAAACATCAATAAAAATTTTAAAAAAGCCAAAATTGCACGACTCACAATGCTCATACGATCATGAAAAACTGTAGAAAAAATTCTCAATCAACAATAGATTTTTTTTTTAATTTTACTATATCATTTTAATTGAGATTAAATTTTTTACATAATTATTATTTGAAAAAACTTATAACAGAATTATCTTAAAACGACAAGACATCAACTTTAATATTACTTTAATTTTTATATTTGTACTCAGGCATTATCGTAAAAGCTTTTTACCGTGTATTATCGTCTCTCTCGTTAATAGTTTTTTTCTCATCAACTTTATTTCGTTTTCAAAAAGTTTTTCATTCAGTCATAACTTGTATTTTAATTTAGCATTCACCAATGTACACCTTCAGGTCACTCCATAAAGTCCAAGACATATAAGTATATTTATATATAAATCCAACGTACTAATAATATACGTAATAATATATTGTAGTGAAAGTCTGTGTAGTATAGTTGTAGGCGGTTCAGTGTAGGTTAATGCTGCTGTGTTTCGTATGGTGAGTGTAGAGAACCGAAGAACCTTTTTACTGGAAATGAGGCATTCCACCTAAGTCCTCATGGGTGACAACGTATCTGCATTTTGATTCATAATCGAGGATAGATGTTGATATCTATGGGCCACAGAAACCACTTACCATCAGGTGGACTGTGTGCTCGTTTGTCACCCTATCCTATAAAAAAATTTATCAAATTTGGTTTGTGTAATATTTTGTATTTCTACAGCGATCGATATTTTTCATCACGAGCCGCTGTAAACAAACGACACATGAAACTATTCACGATGGTGGCCGAGGCCGCAGTGAGTCAAAGTGTATCTGTATTTAGTAAAATATATTTCATAAAGTTCAAAAGTTATCGTGATTACCCCGCAATGCGGACTTGATAAATCGAAACCATAAGCCACTAAAACCACTTTTTTAATATTAAAATAGCAATTAATTGGTTTGATAAAAAATATTAAATTCAAAAATTTTTCTTTCTAACAACGTGTTTTTGTATCATTTATGTGTTCAATAAGTGCGATTAAAGACAAATAAGTATTGGATTCTTGATTTTTAGGCGCTAGTAGAACATACCTATGCGCTTTGCGCTTAAGGCATGCAACATGAAACCAATTATTTTATTGATACTATTATTTTAACATCATACATAGATTGAGCAATATTACAAATTGCACTTTCATTATGTTCAGTTTTGTATATGTGTTCAAATATGTATGTATTTCTTATGTATGTATATATTATTATAAATTTCGTTACCTTGTACCTAAGCGTAAAATGCTTAACGGATTTAAAAGGGCAAGATATCTTTGGAGTGTCATCAGTATTGTCAGTTAATAATAATAAGACGCTCGCAATAAGTGAGGTTATCTTAAAGTGAATTTAAGTGAAATCGAGTTTTTTTATCTGTTTCTAATTAAAATTTACTAGCGCTTTAACGGTTACTACACTTTATCGTTCAGAATTATTGCATATCACTATTTAGTAAACTACCAATCAGAATTGTTCAAAAAATTAAAGTAAACACATATTCGTATAAACAGTAAAGCTTTTATTAACTATTCACGGATTACAATTGTCTCTTACGTGAAACTTTTGCATACCCTACATACGGTCGAAATGAACGTGAGTGGCAATTTTATTGCGGTAATCAAAACATACATCATTCGATTTTTAGCGTAAATATTAAACCAAAGTAGTTTTAACGTATCCATGGCGCAGTGTCTTATCAATAAGTTGCATCGCTAAAGGCTACAGGTTCGAATCCCGCAAGGAACTAGTAGTTTTCAGGTCTAGATGCTTGTCCATTGAAAATTTATGTATGTAAACTTTGTACGATACAGGAGAAAATCCTAATGAGAAAATCCTACCTCCTCACATCTTTTTTTAAAATCCGAAACCCAAAAGGAGTTTATATATAATTATCCGGTTAAAAGTAGAATCTGTTTCACGAAAGAAGTCCCACGGAAATATGCAATCTAAGATGTAATGTTAATTTGATAGCAAATGTCAACTTTAGAATAGACATTGGTACCACTCATTTAGTTAGAAAGACTCTTCTGAAACCATAATTTATGTCTGGGACCACAAGACTATCAATAAATCACGTTTTCTAATACGGGTACGATGTAACTTATAGTTTATTCTGAGAATGCATAAAGAACCGAATAGTGCTGTATGAAGAAGTACGAATTGTTTAGTGAGCTCATAGATATAATAAAGAAGTTTTTGTTTTTTGTTCTGTTTTTTATATTTCTATGATAAGCTACATAGACGTTTTTCTCGGTGTATGTCTGCGTCATAGATTCATTAATAATCCATAATAATAATAGTATCCGCCCTCGAAACGGAGTTAAGTACCGACACATAAAAATAATTGAGCAAGTGGATGAGTTTGTGTATTTGGGATGTGTATTTAGCAGGGATGGTAGATATGATAAGGATATAAAACGACGAGTAAATGCAGGGAATAGAGTGAATGGGGCATTACACTCTATTATGAAGAACCAGAATGTGTCAAAAAAGGGCACGTATGGTAATTCATAATGCTGTGTTAGTCCTTACTTTAATGTATGGTAGTGAAAGCAGGGTGTGGCAGAAGAAGCACGAAAGTAGAATAAATGCTGTAGAAATGCTTAGTCTTTAAGGAATATGCTAGGTTTGAATCTGAATAACAGGGTGAGAAATTGCGTGATAAGAGATAAATGTGGTATGCAAGATGATGTTGTGACCAGGATTAAGAAAGGAATGTTTCGATGGTTTGGTCATGTAGAAAGAATGAATGAGGAAAGAGTGACAAAGCAAATTTATATGGCAGATGTGAACGGCAGAGTCGGGAAGGGACGCCCTAGAAAAAAGTTTATCGTCCAAATTGGCGATATTTTGAAAATGCGCCACGTTAAAAGTACCTTTCACCGACGAGCATATATGCGTAGATATATGGATGTAAAGGAGGCGAAAGAGGTTGTCAGGATCGTGCCAAATGGAAGTCCGTAGTCTCTGCCTACCCCTCTGGGTGACAGGCGTGAGTGTTTATGTTATGTTACATAAAAATAGGAACAGAGTCAGGTGATATGGTAATATACCAACAATCTTATCCTTCTTTATCAGCCTCTTAAATCCACTACTGCCTTATTGATCTAGTCGTTGTAAGTGTGCCTGTTGATCATGTGATCGTGACCGTCCCCGTCTCAAATCGAGCCAAAATAAATAAGTGGGTTTTTCTGTCTAGAATTTCTCAGTAAACACGTAAAGCCGTTGATCCGGTGACTTATTTCTCTCCGGTTGTATCGAATTGCCATCACATAGGATTAGAGGGAATAGAGTGTGCACCTATGTACTAGTGCGCCTACTTGAGACTGATCACCGTGATCGAAAGTAGGTCTGAAGGATATTATTATACTACTAAATCGAATAGAGCTGTGGTAGCTCAGATGGTTAACGCTCGCTGTAAATATAACAGAACGCGAGTAACCCGGGTTCGATCCCCGCCGGCACCAATGAAATTGTTAATTGCAATTTTAAGTGCTGATTTACCACGTACTCAGCGGTGAAGGAAAACATCGTGAGGAAACCTGCATGTCTGAGGAATAAGAAAAAAAAATATTTCGAAGACATGTGAAGTTCGCCAACACGCATTGGGGCAGCGTGGCGGACATTTCCTTGCCCTAAAACCCTCTCAGAAATGAGGGGAGGCCTGTGCCCAGCAGTGGGACGTATATAGGCTGTAACTTTACTTACTTTTACTAAATCGACTATTCGACACTTTTCTTTTCAAAACTACTACCAAATGACGCATGTCTTGAATAAATTATGCTAATTCAACGGGCTGGATGGGCTGTTTCCTTGAGTACAAAGTTTTGTATACTGACAACACTGCTTCCCATATCCAGTCTGTGTGATTCAGGTTCATTCTAATTAAAAAGTTTCCGTTGTTAGTCACACGTCAGAAGCTCGCTTGTATATTAGCAGAATGCATACTGTAAACTTGGCTGGAAAGAGGAGAAAACTTCATTATTTTCTTTTTCAACGACAAACACTAGGAAATAAAACTCACAGTTGGCAACCTTGAAACGACAAACGTTTCGGGAGGCGTCATGTTATCACTAAGATATGGAGTTATAGTGCGGTCAATAGTAAACTTGTAACAATATATCTTACATATCTTAGGATCACGTTGTGTGATCAAAACACTAACGACCAATTGCACCAAAAGAGACTTAGAAGATTCTTAAAGGCGAATGGTGGATCTGTGCTGGCATTATTTATTACAGATTTTTAAGATGAGATATACTGTCAAAATTACAAACGTAAACAAGCATTATTAATTTTTTTAATTCAAACGCTCTTGCTTTTGCTCTTGTCCTTCTACAAAAAAGCTCTGCTACTTCTCTGCTACAAAAAATACACAAGCATCGACTGGAAACGACGCCCATGCTTCTATTGATTTACATTTTATTCAAAATTTTATGTCTTAAAAGTTAAGATATTAAAACCCTCCTTCTATTTGGAACCTATGCTGTAATTAATACCCTTATAATAGGGTCACAGGCCTCCTGTCATTTCTGAGATGGTTTCAGAGTAAAAAAATGTCCGCTGCACTACCCCAATGGGTGTTGAACTTCGCATGTCTTTGAAAAAAATCTTTTTTGTTAATTATCTGACATGCAGATTTTCTCACGTCGTTTTCCTTCGTTGCCGAACACGTGGTAAATCAACACTTAAAATAGGAATTAACAATTTCATTGGTGCCGGCGGGGATCGAATCCGGGTTGCTCGCGAACTGGGAAATTTACAGTGAGCGCTAACCATCTGAGCTATCACGGATCATGGATAAATAATGTAACACAGCAATTTACATGTTATCAAAAAAATCTTTTAGGTCCGAATGAATATAATCCAAAAGTGTGATCTTTTTAACTGTATGTCACAGTGCTAACTGCCCCCGGCAACCACCAACCGCCCAGGAAGCGCAACTCAACGCGCGAATAAGAAATAAATTCCGTGGCAAGCGTAACAAAGGTAAAGTAAAAAGGAAGCGTCCAGCCCGGAGGCCATTGCGTAGTGGACTCAAATTGAGCACTGAGTAAGCGAAGTCAGTGTGTACCACAAATAAAAACGTGCCTTGTTGTTAGTAAAACTAAGTAATAATCAATCTTCAATCGTAACAAATTAAATATAATTTTTTTCTTAAATTATTTTTTACAGATATTTCAATATTTACCGCATAAGATAAAAAAATATTCGATATAAATAACTTTAGTAATTTTGATTAATAAATATCTTTTATTTATTCATGAATTTTTATCATATACTCGCTATCCGCCCTGGCTTCACACGGATGATTTTTGGATCTCGACAACAGCGCCACCTACCGGGTGGGTACCGAGTGGGTGGGTGCCGGGTGTAATAGTAAATCTAAAACATCCAGAGAACCACTAAAACACAAAAACAAAAATTTCATCAAAGTCAGTCAAGACTTTAGCTATATAAATATAAACCACTTCTAATAATTTACAGTAGTTTTTTTTTTCAATATCCAGCTTTAAAGTAGCCTTGTAGTATTTAATACGAATCACGGTATTTTTTTATTAATTCATCAAATACCTGCAACTTTTACCTTGACCCGCCACATGTTTGAGTTATACTGCAGCTACATAATGGTTTTAGCACCATTGGGTCGGCTCGATTGGGGAATGACCAGTCCTCACAGAATACTAGCTTAAAATAGCAGCTTAATGCTACGAGGATGTTTCAAGGGTTTTGTACGGTGAGTGTAGAGAACCGGAGACAGTTTTTACTGGAAACGGGGCATTCTATCTTCGTCCTCTGGAGTGCAAAACATCTGCATATTTTTATTATTATTCGAAGACATGTGGATATCTACATCAACATCAGGTTGACTGTGTACTCGTTTGTCATCCTTATTCTACAAAAATAACTTTATTAATTTGACCAGGATTGTATTTGATTGTTTGGTTGAAAAAAAAGTTTGCCAAAATAGTTTGTAATTGTGTGACAGTTGACGATTACTACCCCATTTTTTATGAAACAAAATAACAAATGAAGCTACAGTCCACCTGATGGTAACTCCTACTGCAGTCTATGGACAATTGCAGCTAACTTCAATCAAATAAGGTGACAGATGCGTGATAAAAGGGAATAACCCACAGCTTGTGATTTTTGTACTGGCTTTCTATACCCTTAAAACAACACAGTAGTTTAAACACTACTATTTAGCAACGGATATAGCTCAGAGAGTGGTACTCGAGAGGGCAAGGATGACATATGTCGGACTCGAACCGACTGAAAGCCCATGGTGTTCCACCTTCGCCGCATACTGGCAGGCCACAGAAACGCTTTCACACACATCCGCGACCCCACCATCGCTGGCCGCCCTATGACTGGCGATCCTCGAGAAACGACTTCTCTTCCTCATTCTCCTTCTCAGGCAAGGCAAACCAGAACACAAGGCACGGCTTTCTCCATACGCGGAGGCCATGAGATAACGAAAATTGAGCGCTCGGTAGCACCTGTATTCCCGTACCCAACAGCGGATCTGGTCTCTGGCTCCGCCGCCGACCAAGTTTCGGCCACGGAGGGTGGGGGAGCGGCGCCACGCAATACCGACACTCCTCTCCCCGCGACCCAGCCACCACCGCGTCAACGGTGCGGCCCAATCAGATTCACGGAGGATCGAGTGATCGAGTGGGCGATCGCCATACGAGCACTCCTCTTCCCCCGTAACTCCACCTCGGCTGCACCGAAGTGAGCTCGCCAAGCCCTATCGTGGCCACCGCGGGCCGGCCAAGTGGGTTCCTCTTTGTTCACCGCGGGTGATCGAGCCACGACTACTAAACCCCTCGTCACGACAAGACGGGAACCCGTTCGGAGGAAGAGGGTGGTATCTACTATTTATCCAAATTTCTGGTCAGAATAGGACTTTTACCACATCGTAACTCTTACTAAAATATTATTAGTTACCAATCGTCTTAAATTCTTAAGCTCGTCTTAAGCTCATGATTTGGCTCAGACCTCTATAAGCGTGTCAATCACTAAGGTGTCCCAAAAAATTCTGAATCCAATAGGAAGAGTCGTTTTATCGCTATATGAAGATTTTGAGGTTAGGACTTGTTCACCCTGCATACATTTCAACAATTCACGCCTATTTTTAACCAATACTTGAGTACTATCCTACCTCATGGTGGTGGTGATGTGGTCAAGGATCAAATATCCACTGGCCAAGCATAAAAAATCTGTTATTTAAATAAAACTAGTTTTTACGAATTTTACCGTGTATATTAATTTATTTTTTATTCCGTTTCGAGAACTTTACAGCACCCATGGTCACGGGGAGGGACTGAGATTAATCTGAATATAGCCGTGATTAACTATGACATTGGGACGTCAAACACCTCAATCTCGAATACCTTGACGGATATAGCTTAGAAATGTATCAACAATATGAATGTAATTAATTCTATCATCATTATCCCATAAAAAGTGTATATTTTTCTCAACAAATGAGAATAATTCGTTATTCGTCTCTTAAATCACAGATTAGACATCTTCATCATTATTAAAACAGGGAATAATTATATATAGACATTTAAGTACAAAGAGAAGGTTAATATAAGAGAATCATTGACGGCCATACTAGAAAAGAATTAAAACTACCCACTCTTTCGTCGATATTAGCTCCAGTAAGAACAACAGACACGTCGATCATCGCTGCATCATGTGTTAGATCATCTAAACACATACCACCTTAATTACTATTATTATTTAAGTTTAGGTGGTTGTAATTTGTATGATAAGTAAATCAAGTCGTGATATGAAAATGCATCAGCAGGACATTGACCATGTTTATCAACATAAACAACGGAAGAAACAATAATAATGGGTCCGCGAGACGATCAAGTGCATTTGACAAGTCTACGTGCTTGAAGTGAATATTGATCGTTTACAGCGTTGGCTTGACAAGTCCCGTCAAGTATCTACGGGCTGGACCATACTTGACAAAAATTTTGTTTGCTGGCACTTGAACCACCTTGCGCTTGATGCGACTTAACGCGACTTGACAAGTTTTATTCATTTGCGGCCGGAACATCGAAAATGGCGGATGACGAACCGGACCGAGAGGTGGCTTTGGCGGCAAGCGCCGACCTAATTACCGAGCGTGATTTTGTGTTATTATTAATATCTCTCTACAGAAATTATCCTGCATTGTGGAAAATTAAAAGTAAGGAGTATGCGGATAAAAACAAAAGGTCGCTTGCTTTATCAAGCATAGTCAAAGCACTTCGAGTATATAAACCTGCCTACACCGAAGATTTATTGAAGAAAAAAATTAATGCATTAATAACTAACTTCAACAAAGAAAGAAAAAATATTGAACAAGCACAACGGTCTGGCGCGTCTCCCGATGATGTACCAAAACCATCACTCTACTATTACAATGAACTGTCATTTCTGTCAGACCAAATGTGTATAAGTGATACTGAAAGCAGTTTAAGCGGTGAGGTAAAACATTTTTTATTTACAATTCAAAGATACATTTTACTTTTAATTATGTTTTTAAATAACTAAATAAGGCAATTATTTTGCCAAGGGACTGAACCGTTACAATTAAAGTACTCGCAAAAGTCATCTCTCACTCTTTTTGCCTCATTTACCGAGTTTCCTCGTACTCGCTCTATATTTAACAATTGGCGTCCTTGTCTCCACGCACCTCTTGTGACTGTGGTATTTGGTTCTTCTATATGAATATCTTTTTTGTTGAATATATTTTTTGAATATAGTTTTTATATTTTTCACACAAATAGTTGTGTAAGTGACAGGCAGCCAAAACAACTTTATTATCGGGATGCAGTCCAATGTCTTTTAAATATTTTGAATCGCCAAGACAGGATACCAAAAGCATTTTCAACCTGTCATTGACAACCTGCATTTTCTTTCGTCTGTCAAGACGGCTTTGTTGTATGGCTTCATGAAGTTTGGAGTCAGTTGGAAAGCTTCGTCACCTACCAGTACAAACGGAAACTTTTTATCGCTTTCTAGTAACTCACATGGCTCCGGAATATTAAGTTTGTTTTCACTTTCAGATAACAATTGCCAAAACTTTGTATTTCTCAAAGTTCCACCATCTGACATCCGTCCATTTGCACCAACATCAACCATCATAAATTGATAATTGGCGTTTACAATAGCCATAAGAACAATACTAAATGTCTTTTTATAGTTAAAATAGTAAGATCCAGAATTTGAAGGTTTTTCTATTTCGATGAGCTTGCCATCAACAGTACCTATACAGTTGGGAAAGTTCCATCGTCTCTCGAACTCTTTGGCTACTTTTTTCTAGTGTGAATAGTACAAACATTGGTTAATTTTTTACAGGCTTCCGGGTCATCGAATTATCAAAAAGAGATACCACAACCAAAAAAAAAAAAGCAAAAACACATCGAAGCAGGACCTGATAGATATAGCATCGCATTATTTCAAAAAACCTGATGACTCTGAATCGGATATAATTGCGAAGGGCTGGGCTCTTAAATTAAACGTTTATCAGCAGATCAAAGACGCTATGCGGAGAAAATAATAAATGACATTTTATTCGAAGCCGAAATGGGATCACTGTCAAGAAACGGAGTTCAGATTTTGCCAGCTAGCTCACCCACATACACATACTCATACCAGTCACCCGCATCACATCAGTCTCCATCACCTGTGCCATCATCAAATGCACTCCACTCAACTACGACATACCAGTCACCCGCACCACATCAGTCACCATCACCTGTGCCATCACCAAATGTACACTACTCAACGTTGACACACCAGTCACCATCACCAAGTAGGCACCACTCAACTTTGACATACCAGTCACCCGTACCACATCAGTCACCATCACCTGTGCCATCACCAAATGCACTCCATTCCACTACAACATACCAGTCACCCGCACCACATCAGTCACCATCACCTGTGCCATCACCAAATGCACTCCATTCAACTACGACATACTAATCACCCGCACCACATCAGTCACACTCACAAGTCATAGGCAAGACACCGGTGCATGGTCACTCATAATTGTGCCATCTCAACCTATGCAGGCGCCAAGTGTATCTCATGAACAGCCCGTAATTCATATACCAGAACCAACTACTGAAGAAGAAGAATCACAGACTGCGGCTAAGTTCTTACAACACTTCTATTCTTTTTAGTAACTTCTATAGACCAAACTGAGAACTTTTTGGGTATGAATCGGTTGCACAACCGAGCCATACAAGATAAAATAAAAGAAACCAATAAAAAGTTTTCTGTTTTGTCTGTCTCATATTTCACCATCACATTAATTTTTTAATTTTTGTTATGATTATTTTGGTTAATATCTGTATTATGAAATCCAAAGTACGAGGAGCGACAGCACTCATAAACTTTAAATCTTCCAAGTCCTTACCAGTGACCAAGTACCTTAGAGTTATAGAGAGCCTTTGGCTGGCAGGAATAGCTTGTCGCATATTGGTATCGCTTTTCAATATTGGGTTGAATCAACTCCAACAATGTTTCAAAAGATTTTCCATGGAAATGGTTTTGCCTAATCGATATCTCATTTTATACCATTTCTTACACCATCGCCTCTTTCTTTTCTTTTTTTCTTTGATAGATACCGCTAGAGTTATAGCAAGGAATGCCTTGTCTGCGTTGGAAACCATTATTAATTTTTGCGACGACCACTTTCCTGAGCACAGGGCGGTGAACGACTGCGGCATGTGGACTTGACGGCACCTTCAAGTCGCGTCAAGTCCCTCGTCAAGTGAAATCGTCAAGCACGTAGACTTGTCAAGTGCACTTGATCGTCTCGCGGACCCATAAAACGAAGAAGAGATGGGGAATAATTTGGAAAAAATGAGTAGCAGAAAAAGGGAGAATATGTAAATTAGAGCACGTGTTACTTTTTAGCGGAATATAGTTGTGGTACAAGAAAAAAGAACCTAGAATATTTGTAAATGGTAAATGCGAGCGAAGGCAGGTGGCAACACCTCCACCAACCCGAGTATAGCGAGCCTTCCTTATTAGTTGAAAGCCTGGATGAGCATATTATGTGGAGGACAAACGAGACTTAAGCCAAGAATCGGAGATCAAAATTGTATGCACGTGTTTGTTATGAAATGATGAGAGCATGTCTGGATCACGTGCAGGAATACTTTCGGTAATGCCCAGAGTATAAACAGAGTATGAGGATGGACATACCGATAATGTTAAAAAATTTAGTATATCTGAGAAGTGCAAATCTAATGTTTGATTAAGAGAAGGAAGACTGTAGATATTATTAACACTATTCAATCCGTCAGAAGATTAAGGTGAAAAATAAATGAGTCGTCTAGGTTTATATCTTGAAAAGTTATGTCATTGTTAAAATAAAATCCTGTTCCCCATTACTGATTTGTTTTTCTAAGCTCTTTCCACCATATATCATAGGCTTTCTTTACCTTGACAGGGTTTTTATAAATTTATCAAGTTAAAAAGGGTTAAAAGCAGGCGACACTATTTAACAAAAAGCTAAATCAAAAGCGTTCATCAATTCTAATAAGTAAAATAATTTATACTTTTTTTAAATTATATAAATTGATCATCCTTCTGTAGTAAAACAATACATACCAAACATGTGTTTTGTTTATGAACTTAACGATTAAGAGTCTTGTAAAACTTAGCCTAACGCTTAAGCGGAGTACTTTAAGATCTAAGCCGAGCGTTTCTGGAATTATTTCTTTTATTTATTATAAGCCAGTGTTTAACTACAATCTTACCTAGTGGTAAGTGGTCAAAATATGGCACATTGTCTCGAAGTGACATAAGCCTATTCATTATAACCTTGAAGACAATTCGATTTTAATTAAATGGAAAGATAAACGCTAACAGATTCACGAAAGACGAAGCAAACCGTTCATGGTTTTGTATAGCTTTTATGGCATATATTTGGAGCAGTCATTCCTGCAAGACAAAACCGTGTATGTGTATGTGTTGAACGCTGAGTTTCCCGCCCATCTGCATACCTGCCTTAAACCAGGTGTTGTTTAGTTCTGTTTGTGGAATCGTTTATCACTAGCAAATTTTCCGGACCGATACGACTTGGGAACCTTCAAGAAAAGTGCTTACTCCTTTCTAAAAGACCGGCAACGATCCTGCAATGATCTTGGTGTTGCAGATGTTCATGGGCGGTGGTTGTCACTTACTATCAGGTGAGCCAAATGCTCGTTTGCCCCCTCTTCTATATAAAAAAGTTCTCAAACTGCAAACTACAGACATGTTCAAGATCGTCAAAGCCATTAACATAACATTTTATAAACGGCCAATACTCGCAAAAGAACGCCGATTTCTACCAAGGATTGATTGGCGAAGCTATCAAAATTAAAAAAACATCCAAATTTAATATAGGATATGGTTGGATGCTACCATCTACTTGGGATTATTTCTATAGGTAATAAAATTAAATCTAGGCCTGAGCATACAACTGCAAGACTTCAAGATCCTTGAAGACCTACTGTAAGCTTGTTCTGGGTAGATCGGACCAAAAAGTATAATTCTAAAGCTGAAGATAGCCCGAGTTAATTTTACATCCCTCAACCTTTACCCGACTTTGATCTGGGTGCTGTAGAGTACACGAAACATCAGGAATCAAAATAATTAAAAATACGTTCAATTATATATATATATATATATATATATATATATATATATATATATATATATATATATATATATATATATAAGTTAGTTTTATTAAGGGTTTAATAATCGTGTAATTATAAGAAATCAATATAATACCCTTGTTCCCAATTAATCGAGATCAGTAACAAATAAATCAATAAGTATACAACACGATCTTCATTGACAAAAGGTGGAAACAATCTGTCTTTCAAGCTCCGATAAGCATCTTTCACACCTCCAGTGACGCAAACTAAGAAACTCAAGATACAAGAAAATATATAGTTAATTTAAAGTTATACTAAAACCTTAAGACCTTATGAGGTTTGATATACTTGCGTATAAAACAAAGATGGTAATACTCCCTTTATATCTCTCATCATCATCTGGGTTTGACTCTTTCCAGTTTTTATCGCCAAGCATTTTAGTGCACACATTACACATACGTGTACGTTCTGGTGGAAAATATTAGAGTGTATATGAGTCTATAAGGCTTTATTCTAGTCCTAAAGTATAATAAATATCTAGCCTTTCCTGGGATTGTGAACTGTTTATAAGTTTCTATGAGCCACAGTAGTCACCATACCATCAGATAACCGGCATGCTCGTACTCGTAAGTCGCCTTTCTATGATGAAAATAACAATTTCCTGATATGACCCTTTCTGCGAAACAAGTTTAGTTTCAAAATTTGTAACAAGAGGTAAAAATAGCGTGTAACTGGTGAACGGAATAGTGACCTATGGCAGTGATATTTTACAAATTATTTTACATTAACACATTATGCAATTGATCTATCAATAAATACTACTAATCTGAAATATACTTTCGGTACTAAAAAATAACAATAAAATTTTTGAACTAAATAAATAAATCAACTAAAAACTATCGAAATTAAAATTACCTATACGTACCCAGCTAGTAGTACGAGTATTTATTTATTGATAGATCAAGTTCATGATATGTTAACGTAAAATAAAAAAAAATATAAAATATCATTGCCACGAGCTTGTACAACGTATTTTTTCCAGACAGTAAAAAACATCCAGTATATTGAATAAAATCCTAATATATAGGTTTAAAACCTAGCGTTATGTTTTTATAAATGTCAGCATCGCATTTAGCCTTAGTGACATATAGATTCTAGATGTATTCTCACATTTCATCGAACCTTCCTCTGTTAATAATGCACCTTAGTTTCTCACTGAATTTTAGGATAAAGGCCGGGCGGATGTATATTATTACATACTACACGAATTTATATAGTATGAATTTATATAGCAAGAATTTATATAGTATGAATTTATATAGCAAGAATTTATATAGTATGAATTTATACAGGAATTTATATAGTATTATCGTTAGTGCTGTGTCTTTCATAGTATAGTGGTAGTGGTGACAGGGATAGTCCACACAAATGAGGGAGAGCGGGGAGTACTAAGTGCTAGGTAAGACACATCTTTTTATTTATTTTGTAAGCGGATTTTAGTTTATCAATGTTGACATCCTTGCATTCATTTCCCAATATACATGTGTGAGAAGCATCAATTCCAAACCACAAAAGTTAACTGATAACTTGTACTAACGTACTTTTAAACTTTTATATATGATATTTATAACAAAACATTAATATCTTAAAGTAACCACATCTTAAAATTTTATTGGAACTTTGACACAATTTTAATTTTTGATGCAGCTGTTTTATAATTGTACATTTAGAACACAAACATGAACTGAATTAAAGCAATACAATATTCATAAAGTCCTTTATCATTTATTCCAGTTTACAGTTACAGAATCGGTGGTTATGAAGTGAGTTATAAAAATAATATGTTGCAATTAAGTTACAAAAGTGCAAGGATGACACCCGAAATCGTCCTCTTTAGGTTTATGTACGTCGGTTTTTCATTCGGACAAAGTTGAAGGGAGATATACTTGTGATAAATATTGTTTTATGAACTAAAACTAGCTGACTTTGCTTCAAAGACAGATTTTATTTATTTATTTATTCTTTTAATTAACCAGCGGATTGTATTTACTCACATTGATTTTTCTAAATTCTATATGGTATAGTTTTGTGTATTGTTTTAGATAGCTCCAGCAAATTTGTGGTAATATTACATCTTCTGTATCCGGTGTATTATATGATAAATATTTAATGCATTTTTAATTTAACCGTTACCATAATTATTTTTGTACTCCTTATAGTATTTATTCTATTGTTTACCTAGGTTTGAAACAAGGGTTCAAATTTTTATCTTAATTTTTTTAGTTATATTCAGGCAATAAGCATAATATTTAACGTTCAAAAAAAAATGCGTGCATTGTCGAAAAAGTTTATCCAGCGAAGTTACAGTCTAAGTGAAAACAAAAACATTAAAAATGAACAGATTCACACAATTTAACAATACAAGGTAACTTTTGTTTACAAAATAAATATGCTATGATTTAAGTACTAATGCATATACGTGCAAAATATTTAAGAGATATTTTAAAAACAAAAGACTGTTATAGTTTATACACAATAATTTTCGTATGTAAATTTTTCATTAAATATATTTTTAATACATTTTATAGACATGTAGTTAATGATAATGTACATAGTTAAATAATGTAAATGAAAGTACTTTTGGAAGAAAGGGATTTCATTTTCGTTTGTGAAAATCCTTATTACTTTTCAACAGACTTCAAAAGGAGGAGAGGGTGAACCGATTTTGATGATTCTTCTTCTTTTTCATCTTTTTATCGGAAAACTGTTTCTTTTCGTATAGTCCCATATACATTTGATCTAGATCTAACCAGTAATTTTTGAGTTATTCCTAAATAATGCGTATTTAATTTACTTCGAATACATTGATTCGGTGATATTGAAGTCGGTTTTACAAAATTTATAATTTTACCACTTGTTATTTCTTATCCTACAAAAGAATCTCAAATACTTTGAAAGTCAATACGAAATCTAAATGCATTTTCATGCTGAAAACTTTCTACTCCATACATTTCCTTGTTGCAAGTTATCTTACCGTCAGTATTCGCTGGAAGATACGCCATAATAAGCGGTTAAACATACATGAGCCTGGTTACAATATTTTACATAATTGTGCAATTTGTATTAATAATTGAGCAAGCGCAATGATGAAGCTTTTCCGAGAACGTAACTAAATTATCTTCATTTCTCATTGCAGCAAAATTTTGAATAGGTCGAAACAATTTCAAAAAGTGTAGCCGACAATGCAGTAGCATTAGGAAGTGTAGAAATATTATTTTTCGTTTCCTGTTTGGTTTGTAAGTGAAAATTTTAAGAGTAAAGTTTTTGCATTGTACGCGCATCCGTGGGAGCGGCTACCTGGCCCCCGCGGCGGCGTAGTAATTTCTTATAAATCGACATCGAGTGAGATATCCAGGAACGCGGCTCTTTTCCTGCTGAGAGGGAAGCGGGGTGCGGGGCCACCGGTGACTGCGACCAACAGTGAAACACAATGAAGCACAATGGTGCACTGATCTAGATTAGTGACGCGTATTGTGTCGCCAAAGGGTTGCTTGCTTTGTACTCCGCAGAAACGCTGCGCCCGCGCATAATGCGAATAACCCGCAAACATCTCGATATTGAATTCGCACGAATTCTATGAATTTCTAAAGAAAATAAATATAACTTTTGACAGCCGTCCACGCTTCGATGCTATCTTTATTTGTCGAATGTGAATTCATTGATACAACAAAAAGTAACAAATCTTAAACTATACGTAGATGGATACAAGAACCCGTTTCAAAATTTCACAATAAAAAACGTAACTAGTAATCATGCTTTTATAAAAATTAAAGATTGTGATTTGACGAATAAGATGCATAATTTAAAATGTTCTAATAGTTTCTAATAGTATGTTTATCATTAATCTAGGACAGGCAGTAATTAATTTCAAGGGGTTAAGAAGCTGTATAATTATCTTACCCTTAAACCATTATGATATTTTAAATTAAATACTTCATCACTTAAGGGCTGTTTTAAAATTTTGGAAGATAATTAAACAATTATTCCTTTTTTCCACTAAAACCTTAAGAGTCTACTCAATCATCATCATCAGGTGGTGTAAGAATATTCACTACACCTTATCACCCCTCGGGTATCGTAAGAAGTGTCAGAGGGAAACTTAAGCAGGTGAAACAGGTGATCTTCCTAGTAATAACTCAAAATAATAAAAAAACTGCGGTTGTCAACCCGACTGGCGTGCGTTGCAACCATGGCAAATTAAGTGGTATTTTTATGAGGCAATCTATGGTCGAGGCCTATGTGGAACTTTATAGGTTGGAATGGATCATCATCATCAACATCATCATTACATTCCTTCACAAGTCCACTGCTGAACATAGAACTACAAGAAATACCACAAAGCACGGTCCTGAGCTACCTGCATCCACCGACTTCCTTCATATCTTACCAGGTCGTGACTCCATCTAGTGGGGGTTACTTAACACTTCTACTCAATGTTCTACCGTAATGTAAGTACAACGATGTAAAAGCAAAATAAAAAACTTTTTAAACTTAAAAAATATAATGCTAACAATTTTTTCTGGCTTATTTTCTATCACGTACGGTTACGTTGTGAAATTTTTATCATCGCCAATTGGTTTTCTGGACTGGTTTCCTTTAAGACTAAAGAACCTTTAAGAAAAATAACTTCTCCTTTCTCTGCTGCTTGATCTGTAACACACAGAACTACAATTATTCTGGTGTGTAATGGGCGACGATGGTCAAAAACATCAGAGCTGCATGCTCGTATTACCTATCTTCTATAAAAACTACCCTTCAATAACCCCACGTGCATGTAAAAGCCCTTGTCAAGTAAGGCCATATTATCTACGTACATATTAATTATGTGGCTTTCACTGGTCTTCATTTTTTATGAGACATTAAAACGCTATTAAAATTCTAAAATTCTGTTAGAATTGAGTTTAAAAACGCACTATACGAGTACACAACCTGTCCAATAAAGAGTAGTCAAAATATTTTATGGATATAAATGTTAACACTTTTGTCAAACGTGATCGCCTACTGGCAATACAAAGGCCACCGATGTAAATCTTAGCCTTTATACGCCGCTAGTCCCTTCAATTCGCTCTAATATAATATAGATATGAATATCATAATAAACGCAATAAATTTGAACAGGATCATTCACGGCCGCTGGATTAAAAACTTGTCTCTACAATACATAAAAATTTGTTTGAACCCAAATTTTTTTACATGCAACCTGACCGCTGTCTTTTTTAATTGTTAACATTTTAGCTAAAAAAAAAGAATGAATGAGTCTCGGTCGCTGTCTTTTGAGCACCCAAGGGTTGACAAAGTTGAAGAACGATTTGTCTTACAAGTTTAGATTCGATCTTGAAATAAGTGACTCTTTTGCGCGCCTGCGCTTTAACACCTGTATCTTTAGATTCATTCTTATATTTTTTAGGTATTTTGAAATTAGAGTATGTCGTCCATTAAACGAACTTTATGGTTTTATTGCAAAGTTAAAGCGTGGAGATTTACGACTTGATTCTAGCGTTTTAATATCACTATTTTCAATCAACGAGTACCCATTCATCAAGATTTGGACGTCTTTTCTTAAGTAAAAATTTTAATACATAAAATTTCAAAATGGACTCTATTACATAGTATTAAAATCTGTTTCTATTTTAAAAAGACTCACTTTATTTAAACGAATACGCGAGCATTATAGTGTCCACATATCTAATTAGATAAAATAATTAAAACAAAATTCCTTTCTCACCTTTGGGTGGTAAAATATTCCTATGCTCTTATCTCTGTAGATTGGATTTATTGTTTTATTTTCATTTTGCTTCACATTAAGAAAACTGATATTATAAAATACTAAAGCAGTTCAAACAAAGTAACCTTTTTCCAAAAGTAAATGCAGTGCAATGACGGACAAAAAACTAACGGAAGAGGATGGGACCTTCCAATATTAGTTTTATATCTGGCAGAAAAAAGGCTGACACTTGAGAGAGCGATTGTCGATCAAAATAACAATAATTATGGGAACCCTTTGAGAATACAGAATTATTTACGAACCCTTTGAGTTGGTCCGCACCTGATGCGGAAGCTATTCGCGAGAGACGCGAAGTTGTGGGAACCGTTCTCAATATTCTCTCATTTTATTCTGAATCTAAATGAATATTTTAGCTAGGGATACACACTTTTGCCAATACGATATCATTCTTGTCGCACGGGGGTGTGTTTTCTCAAATCTACGATTATAATTTGGTTCATTAATTTTCCAAAGAATTTAACTAAAATTTACAATTAAAGGAAAACAATAATGTTATAACAATATTTATAACAACAGTATTGCGTCGAAAGCGATATGGCTAGTCGGTTTAGGTTCCATTTGCGGTGGAAAATAGTTCTTAGATGCGGTAGGACTTATCTAAAACTAAACAATAATGTAATTGCGCGCTAACATATTTTGAATCGTATCAGTGTATCGGCAAATACAAAATATCGACGATATATCTATGTCGAATATCGGTATCAGATGCACACCCCGAATTTTAGCATCTCCTTTATAATAAATGTAATATATATATATTTAAATCTAACAAAAGAAAGATCTGACTTAGTACTAATCAAATCAAATCGAAGTAACGAATACGCAGATTTCACAAAAAAGATTTACACTAAGAGATTTTTTGGTGTAATGCCTCCCTTTTGTCACCTGTTTTTACGTACATAAATTGCGTATAACAAAACATACAAACCAATAACCGATGGGGCAGAAAGCTTCTCGAATGAACCCCCCTTGCCCCCCCCCCCCACAGTTGGAATAACTTCCTAGTAAGACATGCAGGAACTCTATGGATGGAGTGTCTCAGGATCGTGATGTGTGGCATTCCTTCGAGGTGGCTTATGTTCATTAGTGGCCATGTAAAGGTGATGGGATATTGAAAATGATGAAGTATCTAAACCAAATAGGTACCACAAACACTCGTCCCTATGGGATTCAATACGTTTAATTATACCTTAATACAGGGAGCACTACGAAGAAAAAAGTAATTATAATATAGAATTTACAATCATTAAATGTATATTGTACTTAAGTAAGCATTTTTAAATGAACACGTTACGATATGCGTGATGGCCGCAAAGTAAAGAAAACAAATGCTTGGAATACTGATTGAAGAACGTAAATCGGAATTTTTGTTATTCCGCTCAGATAATGAGCACTTACTTCGTATGTAAGACAAGTTGTCAATACCTTTAAGTATTAATTATATTGAGAGTCATATTTATAGGTTTTAATTTGTTTATTTTTAGTTAATCTTAAAGTTCATAGCACTTCAAGTTGCAAGTTATCGTCAGCAATACCTGCGGAATAGTCGGTTACGTCCTAAATATTGCCGACAAAGATATTAAATGGAATACACAAGAAACAGGGATTTTGAATTGTATGCTGTTGTAATAAGATTGCGAATCATGGACAGTCAATTCCACCCGCATGGTATACCTATATGCTCGGCCACGCGTCAGTGCATTAAAGATAACATTATCTGAATTACACTTGACTCTCAAGCCTTCCAGGCAGTTCTAAATGTTTTATTAATATCTAACGACTTCATTCTATTTCTTTTTAAATGAGCTTCACACTAGGAATATCTCCTGTATATACCTACGTAGGCGTATTTCATACATAAACTTCTCATGGACAAATGCTCTATATGCCTAACTGAACTTGTTTTAAGCGGGAATTAAACCCGCAGCTCACAGCGTTATAACTAGTCACATTGCCGTTGCGCTACTGAGACCTAAAATAACTAAAATATAATTAGTGTAGCACATATAAATCATTCAATAATTAACGCAGGCTTTGGCGATGAGAAAGCGAGAAGATTTCTACGTAATATTTGGGTGTGTGTTTACGATTTCACACATTTTCTAAATACTTATATTTATTATCTGTGGAATTAACGTATTATCTCACGGTGTTTAAATTTACCACAGCCCGTTTTAAATAACATGGCATTTGATAATTTCAGCCTGTGAAATTGAACTCAGCATTCTTACTACGACTACCTTCAAATTAAATAAAAATTTGTTTAAGCATTAATTGTTATGGGTACTTAGTATATTACTCATAGAATATTTACGTAATATTACTACACATCTGTTTTTATTTTATTTAACAATTGAAAAAGAAATAAACTTAAAGTACTACTCTTGATTCTTAAAGTGTGTGGTCAGGCATTGGCTTCAAATAAATAAATAAAACAACTGACTGACTTTATAAGATTATTAAATTTATCTACGATTTACGTTACAATGTAACATGTAGATGAAATTATCTTTGAGCAAGAAACCTTCTTAGAATGTAATCATCTACTTTATTTAAAAACTTGTACCTTGGCCAAATAAGATCATAAAAATATGACGGTAAACATATTATTACAAGACCTAAAATATTCTCAACAGCGAGGAAGCGATTACGAAGTTGTAAGTTGTAACGACTCGCGATACTGCAAACATAAATATTCGTTAAATACTTCGTTTTTAACGAATATTTATGTTTGCAGTTCTTCCTTTATTTGTTAATTATGCAAGCATAATTATTACTTTAGAAAGGTCCATGTCCAGTCAGTTGAACTTATTGAGAGATGGAGATATATTGATGGAGACCCATTTATAAAGAACTTTAGCGCATAGATGAGTCCTTGTACATGCGTATTTGGTCCATTTTTTTAAATTTCTGAGTTATGCATGTTACAATTACAATATAATAAACTGTAATAATAATATAATCTACAATATAATACAATAAACTTAACAAAAATAAATAATTGTATTTAGGTGCTAGTTTAAATAGTTCAAGTAATTAAATTATCCACTAGGCATTTCAAGTAGGTACGGTACGGACTAGTAAACTGAAGAACCGAACCGACAAACGATGGAGAAAAATGTTCTTGAGCAGTAACCTCAAACTGATTAGCAAGTGTAAGGTGGCCCCCAGATGGAGTAAAGATCTGGCAAAATATGCAAGAAATCGATGAATATTAGTGGCTCAGAATTTTGATATGTAGCATTCCTTGGGGGAGATGATCTAGGTTCAGCAGTAGACTTGTCACGAAATGTAATGAGGATGATGATAATGATATGGTACTTCAAAGGTTAAGCTTACAACAGATTGATTTCAAGAACATTGTTTTGTCAGTGCTAGATATATTGTGTCAAGTATACTTTTTAAGTGTGTATGTAATACTTTAAAAGTGTGTTTTATATTATTTAGTTTAGAGAAAACTGAAAACAAAACGATGATATAATTTTATTTTTCTGCGAAATGTTACCCGCACAAGTTTTTTTACTTCAATATGGACATGTTTTACATATACTTACAAATTGTTTCGTATTTTATACACAATTTAATTAACTTTAATCTAAAATCAGATATTTACTACTTGTTATTTGAAACCGGTATTGTTTTCTTATCATTAATTTAATTTGAAAATCGGCAACAACACATTCATTGAAGATTATTTTTAAACACATTCATTGAAGACTATTGTTATATCTTTTGGACTTAGATATCTAAATGTACCTGTACTTCTTTTAAATGACAAAAATGAAGATGTAGTTTCACCAAGTGTCAACAAACGCAAGTATTATGTGCAACAGTGTTTGAGTAAATTACTATCCTCGATAAAACGTCACACATTTTAATAACAAAATTATAAATGTGTCAGTATTATTACTGTGATTCCCTCTAATGATTTTTGTCACCCTCTTAAAAGCCGACTCTAATGTGACGGAAGCTAAATCACTTTTGAAAATTTGATTGCTGTCATAACAGCGGATACGATTCATTTAAGCTTATTTCACCTAATTGAATCCTAGAGCATTAAGCCTTCCCAACCTATAATCCCCTTTATAAAATTCACTCCGACATCATTTAAGGATCAAGTTGGCTCTTTTCTTTATAAGTAAGTGCCTTTTTTATTTTAATATACATACATATATAAACATGTGTTCGTGTTCGGTTGTGTGTTTGTATGCGCTTTTACATACAATTGCGCTTTTTCAAAAAAGCATAATTATCGTATAAATTTAATTCAAATTGCAATATCGCATAAATCGTAACGTTTATACTATCTTTTAATAAAAAAGGAAACTTTAAACAGTATGCTGAAACAGATACTTTTCAATATAAATTTCAGCTTCACAAGCGTAAAAATTTAACTATAAAGCTCTATTGAAGTGTTCGTTTGATTGAAATCTGTGAGTTAAATATGTATAGGTTATAAAATTAGAGTAAATCCAAAATAAATTCCACTAAACGTTTCGTATGTCGCACATTATCTAAGTGTAATCCGATAAAATAACGGTTGTTACTATAAATATCCAATTTATTTAACTAATTCTCTATTTCATGAATATTTTACATTAAGCATGATTATATGTAGATAGCTCTGTGCCGAACCGAGCCGTGGTAGCTGAGATGGTTAGCGCTCGCTGTAAATATCACAGTAAGCGAGCAAACCGGATTCGATCCCCGCCGGCACCAGTGAAATTGTTAATTGCAATTTTAAGTGCTGATTTACCACGTGCTCGTCGGTGAAGGAAAACATCGTGAGGAAACCTGTATGTCTGAGAAATAAGAAAAAATATATATTTCGAAGACATGTTAAGTTCGCCAACACGCATTGGGGCAGCGCGGCGGACACTTCCTTGTCCTAAAACCCCCTCAGAAATTAAGGGAGGCCTGTGCCCAGCTGTAGGACGTATTTAGGCTGTAACTTTACTTTACATTTATATGTATATAGAATAAGGTATATGGAGATTTCCAAAAATCACATTCACATTATTAACAAGTCTTGCTTTTAACTTAGATTTTCAATATTGTTAATGGAAAGCTATACAATAATTTAATCTGATTTTCCATGATATTTATTAATGTATGAAGCAAGCTCAGCACAGCAGCATACATACGTTGTCAACAAACGGGACGCATTATTTACCTCCTCAAGTTTTGGGCATGAATTTATAGAAACAAGTCACAGGACATTTCTATTAAAATTAAGCCGTTTTTTTTATTTTTAGTGACAAAAACAAACCCAGCATAGATTTATTAAATTAAATTCGCACATACATAGACTATGTATTTATGTGCAAATAGTAATGGTAATAATGTGATTATTGAGATATTTGTCTTAATTTTCTACGGAAAATAAATACGTTTACGTTACTGTTGTTCAAGACAGTAAAAAACGAATATAGGAGCAGCTAAAACCAAAATCGTATTTTTAAATTACACAGACTATAAGTATGATGTACAAATATTTTAGATACCTATTTTCAAAGATATAAAAACTTGAAGAGTACAATCACCCTCTTCTCCCTCAAATTAAAAATGTGGTACATCTCGTTTCTTTTCTAGTATGTAAACTCTCAATGATTCAAAACTCTGGAAAGCATTAAATATAAAAATGCAATAGAAAAACAATATCAAAAGATGGTATAAAAAATGTTGCAACCCACAGTTAAGTGTTAACAATTTGAGTTATTTCAAGCGGAATACATTCTCAAATTGCACATCACAAAAATGCTCTTCCGATTGAAAAATAAGTAAGTTTTCAAGAGCTATACCGACGTACCATTTAAATGTTTCTTTGAAAACTAAATATCGATCGTCATTATTATATAGTGTAAATATATTTTTAAAATCAATATCGAATATCGATCATTCATATTTTCAGAAGATGTAAAACGATACTTTGTAAATTTGCGGTCAAGTGATTACGGAACACAACTCATCACAAAATTGTAATTACGTTTTGCCGCAACTGCTACTGGTAGTCGCCAGATGTACTTTTATGTCATTCGATACTCCCTAAATATACATTAAAACGCTAATTCATTACAAAAAATCTAATAATTACGGCTAAACCCACCATGCCCAGTACGTGCCTGCCACTCAAGAACCTCTTTTCCCCATCGGTGTCGGTTCCTCGAGCTATATGACTAACCCACTACAGCTTAGTGATCCACTGGGCTTTATCATTTACTTTTTTTATAGAATAAGGGTGACAAATGACCACAAAGTCCACCTGATGGTAAGTGGATGCGGTGGTCCATAGACATTTACATTTAAGGGCCTATACTACCTCAAATGGCATAACAAGATCGTTCGTTATGCCGAAAATGTTGCGGCATTATTTTGAAATAAATATATGGTAAAGTTGAGGATTAATGTTGATTATTGTTACACTATAACACGATTCTGTAAAATTTACCCGATAGAAAAAATATTAGAAGTTACCTTCAAACTGAACAATAAACCTGATATTTATAAAATACTTTAAATTAGATCATAATAATTTGCATACTAACTAAACTAACTATAAAGCAGGGCTTATTTTTTATTTTTAAATTACCATTATTTTCACTGTAAGAAGAAATTACCTAAACTATCGGCATCCTGAATCTTGATCCCTGGTGCCCGATCAGTCTCACTTCGGCTTTCGAAGGGAAAAGCTGTGCCGCTTACGATCAGACCTACACATTACGCAACAGGACGAAGTAAAATTGAAATGGAAAATAACCGTAATAAAAATAAAAAGGACTGGGTTAGCGTAAAGAAACAGGCATAAATATGATAAAACTAATGAAATAACTATCAAACGAACTATCTACTTACAGTATTAGTTATTACAATCATGTCGATACATAGCATACGACGCGCGGGTAAGTAGGGGCAAATTAGAATTTGATCTGAGGTAGTATAGGCCCTTAAGAATCAAAACACAGAATCGTCGTCACACCAAAGGACTAAGAGGGAATGCCTGGTTTCCAGTAAAAAAAGGGTCTCCAGATCTATACACTCACCATACGAAATACGACAGTATTAAGGTGCCATTTTAGGTTATATGGTGTTTCTGTCAGAGCGTAAGTCCTTCCCCGGTAGAGCCGACCCATTCATGCTACAACCATCATATAGCTACAGAGTGGCCCTACCACGTACAAACACACAACATACACTACTACAGGATACCTACACTACAAAGTCTATCACGCAAGCCTCGTATCGGCAAGCGAAGTAGGGCGGCTCACACTTTATGGATTGTGGAATGACCGTGCTTTGTGGCATTTCATTGTGGAGGCCTGTGCTCAACAGAGAACTTTTGGTGGGCTGTAATAATGATAATGATAAAGAATCAGTATACTTCTTTATCTAGAAAAGAAAAACTAACCTTTTAAACTTCTTAATAAAAAAGTCAGTAGTTCAAAATTCTTATAAATGTAATAAATACTATGTTTGTTTTACTTAAATTATCGAATATTTTCTACAAAATTATTAAACAGTCAGTGAGTAAACAGGATTTATTTTATTTGCGGCGTCAAAGTTTATCGTTCAGCCGTACGATTGTCGTTTGGGAAACATCGGTACTCTTGACCCTAAACGCATCTATCAAGCGGGTTCCCAGCGGCCGGAGGAAGCCGATATCCGACAATTATTTATGGGCCAGACCGCCGCTAGCCTCAATTCTTACGACTACTTATAAAGTAAAGAAACAAAGAACTTCGCGCTTAATTTTTTTTTTATATTATGATGTATCTTAAGGATATTTTTAATGAAAATGTACAGAGATGTTTAAAAAAAATGTATTATGGGATATAATTCATCATCGTCATCATATTTTATTACGTGTATTTAAATAATAAACAATACATACTTGTAATTTAGCCACGCACACACGTGTTACACACGCACTATGCGCACACACTTACGCACGATTACAAACAATAAGTGAAATAATATTAGCCTTTACGTAGTGACAACGTTGCAGTTTTAAACCAAAGCTTATAGTCCTGTTGGTATATTTGCGTAGAAATTTCCAAAAACATAGAAGCATGTATAGTGAAAAAAGAGCTGAAGAAACGAATGTGGAGAAATACTAATTTTAACGCATTTACATAAAAACAAGTTATATATTTTTTAATATAGAATAAGGGTGACAAACGATCATACTGCCCACTTGATGATTAGTGGATGCTGTGGCCCACACACATCTACAGTTATCATCAATTATGAATCAAAAAGCAGATGCGTTGTCACCTCTGAGGACTAAGATGGAATGCCTCGTTTTCAGTAAAAAGGGTCTCCGGTTCTCTACACTCACCATACGAAACTCAACAGCAGTATTTTGAGTTAAACAGAGATGACATTATTAAAATTTATTACATAACATATCTCTGGGGACAAAGATGGAATGCCTCGTTACGAGTAAAAAGGATATCTGTTTCTCTAAGGATGAGCATCCCAGCAGCATCTTCCTGATAACAACTCAAAGTTAAGAATAAATGAGATTATCTCATGAGGTGACAACTATGGATAAATAGAATATATATTCCCCCTATGAGGTATCTACCTATGAGGTATCTATTTTCAGTAGTAGAATTTTGATAATCTTTAATGAACGAGTGTGTGACTACTATCTTACTACCGTACGTAATTTGTGGTGTAGTCGAAGATGGCAAAGCGCACAGACTTAAATTAGTACTTACAATATCCAGACCACGACGAGAGTAACGATTACCCCAAATTACAAAGGCTGGTAATAGGGAGCAGTTTTAACATTGCAAGTGGGTCGCAATCTCTAAACTCCCTGTTGAGTTTGCTTACCAAATCGCCTGCACGATCAAAAAAAAAATGAGAAATCAGTCTGTACAACAATCGATTGGAACCTCTTAATAAAAAAATAGAGAAATCAGATTATCATCAAGAGGCTTTTTTTTCACTTTCACACACTTTATAAGCCAGTGCTTGAGCACAACACCACCTGGTGGTAAGTGGTGATGCATCCTTAGATGGTAAATCGCATTGTCTTAGCGTAACAAATGCCTATTCACTCTTGCCTTGAAGACGCCCAGATTGTATTCGAATGGAAAGATAGACGCCGGCAAATTAATCCAATTATTTCCCAAAGAATACTAAATTGCTATTTTACTCTTTTTGGAAGGCTGGTGTTGATGATAAAAGAAGAAATAATAAAATTCTTATTATAAATAAATTATTTGGATTAAAAATCACTATTCCCACCCACTGTCTCAATATACTAAGTACGAGTGTATTCAAATAAATCTCGCGTCGATCGGTGCGGCAATGCAACAGTCAAGGAGGGACCGTAAACCATTTGCATATGCGACGGCTCACGTCCCCCTACTATCGTTTAATTATATCGTTATACCGAGGTAGCGGTACACATCAATTTTGGGATTTAAAATTTATTCTAGTACGTCTTTACAAATGATAACTTAAATATTTTTAGTAAAACTTACAATTCAACTCAAAATTATAAAAGAGCATAGTTAGTTATTTAAACACCGATTAACAAAAATTGAAAAGTGAAAGCAATACATTAATTAAAATTTTACAAATGAACAAGTCTATTGAAGGCGTAAAAGAAACGATGAAGAAAACATTGACAATCGCATTATACCCAATTGAGCGGCCATTCAAGTATAATCTGCAAACAATAGCAACCACAGAATAACCAGTAATGTAAAAAAGATATGATCTCTTCAGCCTTACTTCAGAGATCGAAGATTAAACATCTATAACAACCAAAGATTAAACATCTATAGCAAACATCTATAATCATAGAAATAGAGTAGGTGTATCTTTTAATTTGTTGAATATTGGTAGTCAGAATTATCCTATATTTATAACACAAGTTTCAAGAATGGGTTCACTGAACATAGCAGACATTTACATAATATGGTTAAAATAGTCGATCGTTCGTAAAAATTTAATTTCATAATTAAATATTATTATCGGTTCGATGATGTCACTTACGGGGTGGAACTCCAATTCATCGATGGCATGTAACTTAAAATCTTTGATGCTTAAAATCTATACTTCTCGGACTACCTACCCGTTTCACCACAAAACACAAAAACTGTTGGAAATTGTGTTTTGTGGCGAACCGGGTAACACAACCGGCGAAATTTACAACAAGACCATTTGATTGGTTTTTTCGGATATTAACGTATTCATGTCAATTTTATTTTATAAAAAAGACATAAATGATAAACTATGTGTTAGATAAGCCATATTATTTATAAATAAACCGGCCTACCCGATGAAGGAGGACTATAATATTATCACAAGATTATTTCTTTAATTTCATAACGTTGCACTAAGATAATAATCCTCACCCACTTAAGCTCCCGGCCTGAAAGACCTGAGTCCGATGAAGCTGTAAAAGCCAAAAGGATAAAAGCACTAAAATCATCAGAAACCAGAAGAAGATATATAAGTTTTAGTATTCTTCTGAATGTATTTTTATATTTTGTAATATTTATTATTTGTACAATATTTCTCACTTTCATTTGAGAATATTACACTCTTGCTTCTCTTTATAGAACATAGCATTAACAAACTTACGACATTAAATTTAAATTGAATACAACAACTAATCCATTTGTAAAGGTTTATCGTTAACTTTACGCAAAAAGCACGAACGGAATAAAGCTCACGTGCGCCGAGTAATAAGATTACCGACACAAAGCGAATCGAAACAGAATCGTTTTAAGTTTCCGGAATTTAGCAAAATGATTTTGTATCGATACACAACTTTTTATACTAAAACCAATACAAAACAGGAAACATTCAAGTGGGAAATGAAAGTACACAAAGTCGCAAAAACTAATCTTTGGCAACGCATAGAGGCCACGCACTCACGCTATAAGGGAATTCACTACAATTACATAAACGATGCTCTAAATTAATTACGATCTCCTCAATTTTCTGTTAGTATTACCTAATCGCAAAGTTTAATTTATTGTAAGACATAAATCGAGTTCAATACAGATAGACAAAAGTAACTGAAAACAAATGCATTTCTTCAAAAGATATTATATTTTTGTTCTACTTTATTCATAATAACTAAAACTTCAAGGTCACCTTGAGTTGTTTCGACAAAATTAACAACAAATCAATTCAAAATCAATTGCCATGCAGTAAATTTGAAAATTCTTTTACTGGTCGAAAGATAATAGTCCTGATGATCAAAGACTATTTTTTGACGATGGTAAAGGTTCGTTTGGAATTAAGACGCAGAAATATAATCTAATTGCCTAATATAAATGTCATGTACGTACAAAAATGCCATCGTAATTTGATTACACCGTTTCCTTTTTACACCCCGCAGAGAAGGCACTATAAAATTACATACACGCAAAGTATGGGGCTAGATCTAATCGTCATAATTTGTCCTTATGATTTATTATTATTAATCAAAGGAAATTTTCTTTACTTCTCTTTAAAACCTCTTTAAATCCACTGCTTGGTATATATTTTTAATAACAACAGCAAGCAACTAAAGGCGTTTAACTTCATTCAATCTTTCAAAATTCGTACAAAAGTTTGACAAATATGATATTATATCTTAAAATTCCAAACTAATATCTTGTAAGCTTGAGAGATCACATTAAATGTACTGCATCTGAAAATTATAATTTTCTATATGAACCAATGCATCAAATAAGTACAAGAGATTGTAATAAAATAAACGGTAACCACAATTCCTATTCGAGTGAACTTCTTTGTTCCTTTATCAGTGTCGTTTTATTCGCACATGTAAATGCATTTAGCTCCCACCTCCTTATCTCGCCGAACACCATTAATCTTGTATAACAATGTCCCGGTACTGTGACCGCGCATCGATGGCTTAATCAAGCCTCTGTGTATAATTTTAGCAGTATTTTTAGCATAATACAGATAGCGCTACGCTGAAAGATATCCGTACATTCCATAAGCTCTAAAAGATCGATCTCAGCTTTAATCATGCCACTGTAAGTGTTACACCGGCAGAGTTTAATTAAGATATCTACAGATCATTCGAGATATCAAAACCTGTGCATGTATACGTTATATTCTAAGAGATTTCAGACTCGGAGATTTCTCATTTAAGATCCTGAATGGTTTTTTTTCATCCAAAACATCTGCCGTCAATGCATTATTTTCATTTCATTACGTAATGTTTAAAGCTTGAATAGATATTATCTGTTGATGATTTACCTACCGCTTAAATAAATGAAAAACTGCCCATTCGGATTCGGATTCGGAGCTCAATTTTGCGTTGAAGAAAATCTATAAACTATAAAACACCATGACTTAAGTACCTCATTCTTAGCACAGGGAGTAATTACATTACTGTAATTTAAACACTGCTCCCAGTTAGATACAAAGCAATAATGGTGCAAAAAAAAACCTAAATAATTATTAGACCCTAATAAATAGTAGAGATCTAGATATGATGGTAAGTGGTTGCTGCGGCCCATAGACATCTACATCTATCCTCGATTACAAATCAAAATGCAGATGCGTTGTCACCCGTGAGGACTAAGATGGAATGCCTCTTTTCCCGTAAAAAGGGTCTCCGGTTCTCTACACTCACCATACGAAAAACACAGCAGCATTACAATGCATGCACTTTTTTGTTCCTATTATTGTATTTAGAGCCAGTATAATTCAAGCTGTAGAGCATTCCATCTTAGACGTCTTTATTTGAAGTTGGTTGCAAGTGTCTATGAACTGCAGTAGCCAATAATGGTCAGGTAGACTGTAAGCACATTGGTCATTTCAATTTTATAAAAAGATAGTACTAGTACAATGTTTTTTTTTAATAATGATTTCTTATATTTACGCGAACACAACACATTGAAATAATACTAATTTTTACGGAATTTATCGCGTATATTTAACTTTTTTACCCGACGTTTCGAGAGCTTTACAGCACCCATGGTCACGGGAAGGACTGAGATGTTCAACGTCCAGCTGTCATAGTTAACCGCGGTTACCATAGATTAAAATTTAACTTTGGTTCCGATCTACACAGTATGAACTTATGGTATCATGGAGTCTTGCAGTTGTATGCTTGGGTTGGGATTTAATTTTATTTATTATAGGATCCCAAGCAGATGGTAGCACCCAGCCATCTTCTCTATTGAAATTAGGATGTTTTTTGATTTCAATAGCCTCGCGAATCATCCTTGGAAGGAATCGGTGTTCTTTAGCGAGAATTTGTGGTCTATCAAATCTGATGTAGTGACGGGGGCGATCCTGTACATGTTCACAGACTGCAGACTTCCCGGAGCGTCGATTCTTCACATCAGCTATATGTTCTTTGACGCGGGTTTTAATTGATCTTTTAGTTTGTCCTATGTAGGAGAGACCACATTCACAATCAAGCTTGTACACTCCTGCATCTTGCAGAGGGACGTTACACTTGACTGATGGTAAAAACTGACCAATCTTCTTCGGCGGCTTGAAGTATGTTTTGATGGAAGCGCGCTTCAAGATGTAGCCAATCTTGTCAGTGACTCCTCTAACATATGGCAGTACCAACAAACAGCACACTAAAAACAACTAGTGACCTCATAAAGAAACACTCCGAAAAATTAAATCTGGACGTAAAATGGATAATACCTACGTGCGCCAAATCACCAAAGTTGTATGGGTTACCAAAAATACACAAGCCCAATGCGCCATTACGCCCCATAGTGAGCCAAATCGATTCACCAACTTACAGATTGGCTCAACACTTAGCGAAAATACTCTCACCGCTCAGGGGACATACAAGAGCACACATAAAGGATTCCTACCATTTTGTCAGCGAGATTAAAGACCTACGTCTGGCAGACAATGAAACTATGGTCAGTTTTGATGTGCAGTCATTGTTTACATGCTTACCTGTTGAAGACTGCATCTCAATTGTAACTAGAAGGCTGGAAGAAAACAACATGCCCGTAGAGTATGCAGTATTACTCAGACACTGCCTTACATCTGGCTACCTATTGTGGAAGGAGGAGTTCTACAAGCAAGTAGATGGTGTGGCGATGGGCTCACCTGTATCTCCTATTGTCGCCGACATATTCA
The DNA here is from genome assembly GCA_907164705.1 of Parnassius apollo. Lineage (NCBI taxonomy): Eukaryota > Metazoa > Arthropoda > Insecta > Lepidoptera > Papilionidae > Parnassius > Parnassius apollo. The sequence continues at coordinate 6,639,281 of CAJQZP010001593.1, read as the reverse complement.
TGGAAGACTTTGAGGAGAAAGCCCTGCTTACTTCTCCCATAAATCCAAGATTCTACAAGCGGTACGTAGACGACACTTTCACAATTCTACCTTTAGATAAAGTAACTGCATTTTTAGACCATCTTAACTCTATAAATACTAAAATTCAGTTCACAATGGAGTTAGAGGCAAACAATTCCTTAGCTTTTCTAGATGTGTTAGTAATTCGGAATCCTGATAACACCTTGAGCCATACTGTGTATAGAAAAAAGACCCATACAGATAGATATTTAAACGGTGATTCTCACCACCATCCTTCACAGTTAGCTACCGTGGGTAAATCTTTGTTTCAGAGAGCACGAGGGATCTGTGACAGTAAACACCTGGCTGCCGAGCTCCAACATGTCAAGCAAGTTTTGCATGACAACAAGCTTCGGGTCCCGCGCCTACGTTACAGAGAACGAGTGAAGCCGGCCACAGTCGAGCGTGTACCTGCTGTACTGCCATATGTTAGAGGAGTCACTGACAAGATTGGCTACATCTTGAAGCGCTAGCTCTCGAAACGTCGGCTAAAAAAGTTAAATATACGCGATAAATTCCGTAAAAATTAGTATTATTTCAATGTTTTTTTTTTCATATCTCTGACATTAAATTCTAACTTTCCTCATATTCCATGGGATAACATTACCGCAGGGCCAGAATAAATTTAAAAAAATAAAGATGAACAATGAACACAAAGTCCACCTGATGGTAAGTCTTTTTTTATAGGATAGGGTGACAAACGAGCACACACTCCACCTGATGGTAAGTGGTTGCTGCGGCCCATAGACATCTACATCTATCCTCGATTACAAATCAAAATGCAGATGCGTTGTCACCCGTGAGCACTAAGATGGAATGCCTCTTTTCCCGTAAAAAGGGTCTCCGGTTCTCTACACTCACCATACGAAAAACACAGCAGCATTACGCAACTATTGTTTTTATAGAAGAGGAGGCAAACGAGCATGCGGCTCACCTGCTGTTAAGTGACTACCGCCGCCCGTGATCAACCGCAACACCAGGAGAATTGCAGGTGCGTTGCCGGCCCTTTGGAAAGGAGTAAGCTCTTATCTTGAAGATCTTATCGGTCCGGAAAAATTGCCGGTGGTAAACTATTCCACAGAGAGGTTTTACGCGGAAGAAAACTCCTTTTGAAACGTACAGTGGTGGACCGCCAAGCATCCAGATGGTGTGAATGGTATCGGGACGTTTGCCGCGTTGTGCGTTCACGAAATTTGGCGGCTGGGATTAATCCGAACACTTCCTTAGAGCACTTTCCATGGTATATGCGAAAGAAAATGCAAAGAGATGCAACATCTCTTCGCAGTGCCAGTGAATCGAACCGATCGGAAAGCACTCGGTCGTCGACGATTCGAGTCGCTCTGCGCTGATGCGGTCAAGTGGAAGGAGCTGGTACTGGGGAGCCCCGGCCCCGAGAAGGGAATAGTATTCCATGTGCGGCCGAACCTGCGCCTTGTAAAGTTGCAGGCGGTGTGCCGGCATGAAATACTGTCCCGCTCTGCTGAGCACGCCAAACTTTTTAGAGGCCAATTTGGTCTTCTCTTCCAAGTGACCACGAAACTGCACGTCATTCGATATGTCGACGCCGAGGATTCCGATACTGGCTGAGGCAACAAGGGGAGTACCTTGCAACTATATACTATTTCACGCTAGTATTCTGTGAGAGCGTGGTCCTTCCCCGGTAGAGCCGACCTATTCGTGCTACAACTATACTACTAATATAACTACAGCATGGCTCTACCACGTATGCGATATCGATGCTGTGTGCCATAGACACATACATCTATCCTACAATGTTGTACTTAAAAGTTATTTTAGTGAATAAGAAACTTCTCTTTTATATACTCCATCACTAGTTGTCTTAATATTATATTTGTTTTAATATAGTGATAATAAATTTTCGCTTTGCGGTGTGTGCACTCTTTTTATGAGATCGCATCATATGAAAAATTTTAAGTATAATGATTTTTTTGAGAATTTTAAGTTAGACTAAGGCCTTTCGAAGTAGTGAAAACCATCTTAAAATATTGATTCTGATAACGCAGTTAACGGGAACCGCATGGTTTTTGTTACATGTTGTATATGTATTATAGATACGGTACTTTAGAACATTTATGACCGAGTTGAATAAAGATTTTGTATATATTGTTCCTACCCCTAATTCTCAGAAATTAACGACTATAGATGTAAGACAATATTTTTTTTTTCAAAATTCAAATTTTATTCCTGTACACTACTTTTATGTATTTTCATCTGTTATATAAGATGTAAAAGTTTTTGGATTTTCCATATTGATTGGGTTTTATCAAATTACACAGGTCTTTGAAAATAATTATGAGAGTCATTAAAAGGTTTTAAGATACACGCCTTTAGTTAGGTAAGTATATACGTTACTCTTGTTATGTTGTACTCGGTTATTATATTTATAATAAAATAATCTTATAAAACTAAGCTGTAATATATTCAAAGATCGGGTAGGTATATTTCATAGCATTTATGAGAATTTCACCCTCATTTTATTACACTTACATTACATTACACTTACTATACACTTCTCATTTTATTAAGAATTTAACGTTTCACCCACGCTAGGATTTGCTTCTGATTCGTGGAGGCAGTTCACAAGGACAAACACCACATACCCGGAACAATTATTTGTAGGCCATACAAAAATACCCTGCGGGGTTCGGACCCGCGGCCTCAGCGTAGCAATTCCACTACGCTACGGAGCCGTCCATGGAGCGCCCCGAGATTCGGAAGCTTTTGTTACATCTCTAATATTAAAATTAACTAACCATTCTGCGGCTTAAAGAAATCGTCCCTAAGATAAATCAATGAGAATTTAAATATACTTTGAAGATTGTATAGTTTGAGGAAATGAGGGATGTCAGTCAGTACATATTCAGCAGCGTGAGTTAAATAGGCTCACTTCTTTCTTTTAAAAGTTTAGAAAAAACTTCTAATTATTATCATTGCATAGGGAAAAGAAATGACAGCTTAAAGCGTTTTCTGGGGCGCTCTGGGTCAAAGATTCTATTCTGCTCGAAACAAAAATATTATAAGGTCTGCAGACCCTATTTGCAAACAATAATAGTTCCGAGAGTTTGTCTATGTACAAAATTATGTATGTAAGTCGCCTCCATAATATAGAAGAAATTACTTGTGTATGTGTAACATTGTAAAGACTATAAAATTCGTAAACAATTTTAAAGACATAAGATAATAAGGAAAAACAATATATTTTTGTTTAAAATACATTTATAAAATTTTTATACCACTTGTACAAAGTAAGCTTATTATCATATATATTATTTTCATAGTAAAATATTTACAAATATAGTAAAGCCTAAATTGACTATAGTAAAACTATACTATACTATAGTTATATAATTACGATATGTAAACAGATTACTTTGACTAGATATCACTTTACAAATATGAATAATCTATTATGTATAATAATTACTTCTCTTGCCACCACGTTATTGCATCGAGTAACTCTGTATCACCCATTCGTGTCATCAAATCGTCGTCTATACGATTATAACGCATCTCTTCAGTATTTTGATAATTCGTGAATTGATCATTACGAGGAGAATATTCCGACGACACTCCAGACGAACACTCCGAATTGGCTGGAGAAGGCACAGGTTCTGAATATGGGGAACTTATATCCCCAAATACTCCCTCATCTTCGTAAGTCACTGGCATTCGGCTAACAAACGTCTCCGTTTTATCAGCGATGCCCACAGCCGCATCGCTTTCATCGATCAGTCGTTGCAAATATTTTATGTATTCAACGACCATTCTCAATGTGTCCACTTTGCTGAGTTTCTTGCCTGATCCACGGCGCGCTCCTCCCGATAAAGCGGCCACAATAGCCGCAGGTAATCTCTTCCTTAATGCATTAAATCCATCATTCACTTGTTTCACGCGGTTCCTTTCTCGAGCGTTTCTTCTGGCAATCGATGCCGCTTGCGCGCCAACGTACGGGCTTTTGTAATTATACTTCATATGAGTATCTGCGTTTGCAAGGTCAGATATATGTATTCGTTCTGGTGCTGGAGCGATAGGCACTAGTTTAAGTAAGTCGGTTCTTGAGTACGATGATATATATGCCATTTTATAATCCGCTGTATTACTTTTCGAGTAAGAAATTCAAATATTAACTGAACGTATTTACGGGACGTACTTAATAAGGAATTAAAGTTTTTGGAGCCTTGACTACCTCGACAACAAAGTAATGAATGAAATACGTCGGCACCCGCACCGAGTTTTATGGCAATGCCATAGCAGAAAAAATAATAGGGATATCTCCCACCCCTACGTGAAGGTTGTATTCCTTTTTTTATATTTGTACCTGGAACACTTCAAAATGTGGGCTAGGGACCCTTTTCGTACACGTGCCGTCAAATTTATTTTGACCATTAATTGACCGACAATTTTATTTCTCGACCTTCTTAGAGAAAATTTTAAACAATGTAGGTATTTGATATCAAAGTTTCCATTTTATTAAAATACTTACACACATTCGTATCCTTTTTACATATATCCTGCAAATATTCAAATACTGGTCATGGGTGTTGGTCGCCAACATATTATTATCTATGCATTTCTATTCAGTTGCAGTTACAGATTAAAAAACTATTCAAGTTAATTTTGAGTAATATTTTGTTACACAAGGTAGCTGGCCTCAAGATACCGTAGATAGAAGAAGAATAATATAATGTACATAGATAAATTATATTATCTTCTTTCTTTACCTTAACAGTCTGAACAGTAGATTACTGGTAGGCCTCTCCATAGTAGGAAAATACTTTTCGTCTCATAGTAGGAAACTACTACTATTATCATTGTCTGGAGGACTAATTCTCCACATACGGCGTATTGACGATCGTCATACAGCACTTCTCTCGCTTTTGACTCTTTCGAACTGTAAGGAATCCCATTTCTATGTCTGGCAATGGAAATGGACATGGGATTCTTGCAGGAAGGCACTTTTTTGACAATGTGATTTATAATACTAAATTTTATTTTATTTCAATTTATTTAGTACTTATACTAAAGTCCAAATGATTAGGCTAGTCGATTGTCAATAATCTCCCAAATCGATCAGTATTTAATTAAATTCAATTATTGAAATTAGTGCCAACCATGTAGTGGCGTAAGAGTATCCACAACCCCATATCATCCCGTAGGAGTCGTAAGAGCCGACATAGTGAACTGAAACCAGAGAGAAACCAGAGATGGACGGCCGCATCTTCCTTATAACAATTCAAAATTATTATTAAAAACTCTGGTTGCCAACCTGCCCGCCCAGTGTGGCAATTATGGCATGATCCCCCGGCGAATTGCCACGAGGCATTCCGTGGAGGAGGACTACGTTTAGCGTGCACTTTTAAAAACCATAATGGATGGATGAGTTGCAGCGATTCGATTATTGAGCATCGGTAGTTAAATAATTTAAATCATTCATAATTGCATCCCGCAGGATTTGGTGATAATCCTTTAACACTCTCGTCATTCTAATGGTCGAAAGCATGACTGCTGATCATGTGGTTGCGGGTTTGAACTCCAAGTCGGGCCAAAATTGGTTATTGTGCTTTTCTGTCAAGAAGTTGGCGGTGTTTCACCCCGTGTCTCAGAAAGCACGTAAAGATGTATCCTGAGCCTGATCTCTCTCTCTCTCTCTCTCTCTCTCTCTGGTAGTGCCGTATTGCCGTCCCATCGGACTATAAGAGTGAGAGAATAGACAGTGCGCTTCTGTCATCATCATCATCATCATTACAGCCCTTCACAAGTCCACTGCTGAACATAAGTCTCCCCCAAGTAATGCCACAAAGCACGGTCCTGAGCCACCTGCATCCATCGAGTTCCTGCATGTCTTACCATCTAGTGAGGGGTCGCCCTACACTACGCCTACCGGTACGAGGCTGCCACTCGAGAACCTTTCTTCCTCATCGGTGCACTTGTGTATGCGCATATATTTGTGCACTATAATCATTGAGTTACAATACCTATAGAGTCACAATCTCTAACTGACAATACTCAAAAAATGTCCGAGCGCCGTTCCATATACCTATATATTTTGATATTATATAGTTCAAAATGACATTTGCTCGAATTTAGACGTTAACCTGCTTGTATAATGTTCAAAGTCGCTCGTATGCAATGTCATCATCATTCACTCAAGGGCTTGCGTACGAGCAGGGAACAAGGCATCAGTGGAGACGCTATTTATACTAATATTATTAGGAGTTTATAATAATTGTGAAATATGAGTTTGTGAGTTTATATGTACCTAGGAGAACTAAACAACTGATTTCAAAAATTATTACACCAATTTCTTTTTAATTTACTTATCATATTAAAAAATCTTATAACACATTTTATAAGATTTTTTATATGATAAGTAAATGAAAAAAAAATTGGTGTAATAATTAATAGTATTAATAGCACTAGTAAACCACTAAGGTTTGTGAATTAGGTACTAAAATGCTAAGTATTAAAATGTACGTTTTAGTGTGTATGTTTGTATTTTGTTCGTGCTCTAACAGATCGACGGATTCGGATGAAAATGTAAACAGCTTATACCCTAAATTATCACTTATGCTACCTACTTTTTATACCGGGAAACACGGGATCACGCGGGTCGCTGATAATTTAAAATAAAACAAAATTAATATTAGGTATAAGCGTTATATTACTTACTTACTTTTAATAACTTACAACTAAAACTTAACCTAACCTAATTACCTTGAAACAATGTTAATTTATTGTAACGTTGCCTTTTACTTTGATTTTTAATTTTTTCAGTACATTTCTTTGCAATGTAATGAATTCTAATGTTTATGTACCGTTCAATGACTGCCCTCATTAAAATGGTTCTATGGTTTGTAAATTCAAATGCATGTTCAATTAGATCTTCCATAACTATTGCACCTACGAATGATTTCAGAACTGCAGAAATAATTTTTTGTGGGTTCAACTTAAGTCCACAACGTTGACAATGTCTTATAGTGTGCACGGTTTTTTTTTCATAAATTAAACACACCTTTGGACGAATAAAATAATCCTCCCATGTTTTTGATATCAATCAAGTTGTGGAATGTCATTTTTTCTTTAGCCATCAAAGAGTTGCAACAAACTTCGCACTTAACCTTTTTTTAAAATGTGGCGTACAACGTTCCCAGAAATATACCCCACAATTTGATCAATGTATTCGGACTCAGATTCAGATTCGTCAAGCTGTTGCGACAATATGTCACAATTACTATACGTTTCAGACTCATGGATTGAAATAATTTGAGTATCGTCATTTTCGTTTTCAATTTCATGACAATAGCCAATTGTTGTATTATTTAAATTGTGAAGAGTGTTGTCGCCACTCAATATGGGAATATTTTCAAGTGGTATAGCATTTCCGGAAAATTTAGAACTCAGTTCCAGAAGGGTTAACATTTTTTTGTAAGCGGATTTTACATGGCGAGAATTGGGGTTGTTGTTATAGCCTCCTTGGCTTCTCAGATCACCAAAAAACAATTCAATATGGTCTTGGCTAGTTTTATATGTCAAAAGAAACGACAAAACTGATGTCTTAACCAGTGTTGTAAATAAGTGTTTTAAGCTTTCAAGGCATATAACCAAGCCCAGAGCTCCAGTCCCTGATTGGGATTTCCACAACGGTACGTTTTCTGTGGTATGCACAGTTCTTGTTTCGTTGTTTTTTTTAATGGTTCGTTTTCGCAAAATGTCAATATTTAGAGATAACAGATATTCTTTGGCATGATCTATAAATGAAAGAATTTCATCAGCGTTTGTTAAGCTCAAAGGCTTTTTGTAACCATAATTTTGTAGGTTTCGTGTGTTCAGAATGTCAAAAATGTTGTTGATGGTCATAATGAAGTCTGACGTCGGATGAGATCCATCGAATGTTGCTATAGCTAAGTCATTTTTACAAAATTGTATAGATTTAGCTACACTGCGGCTTAGAAGTTGTGTAGCTAATTTAACCTTCATGATCTCGTTCTTGAAGGCTATATGTCTGTGCGTCAATTTATTTGATAAGTGCAGCTGTTTTTCCTCCTGCAATTTGTGAAGCTCGGTGACGTACTTCCATTTGATGGCTTCGTGTTCCCCATTTTTTATAATTTTTTTTAGATTCAAACACGTTCCTCATGAGTTTGACCATATGACATGCATCTAGGAATACCGCTACATTGTGATCGGCGGAAGGGTGTTTAAAAAAAGGTTTTCATGGATTCCTTATTATTTAAGTTGCAGCCTAAAATTTTCATTGTTGCAATATTTGTCTTACAACCATCGAAAGTCAATGAAACTACTTTCATTTTAACTTGATGACATTTTCGCAGTGCAATGTTTATTAAGTTAGCCTTCATTTCTGCTGTTAAGCTTGTTATAAAAAAATAGCCCAATGGAATTTTGAATGAATCGTTAATAGCTACCAACATTATGACGTATACTTGACTAGCTATAACTTCAGATTCTTCAGATCCTGTACCCATATCCACTAGTCCTTCGTATCGTTTCCCCGTCCATATTTTCTGTTGCCTTATTGACATCTCATCTGCTACTAGGGCGCAAATATACTCTTTGTCTGAATTGTTGGATTTTTCCTTCAATCTATCAAATGATTCCACTGTAAAACCTGGTTCTGCGTTAACACTCTTATACCAGTTACATAGCGTGTTTGGATGAGGCAAACATGTGTTACAGAGACGCCTTACATACTTATAGGCTGCCGGCGAGTAAAAGTGGAACGTAAGTGCGAATTTCCTAACAGCAGGCGGATATTTTTTGAATGGCCTCTTCTTTTTCTTTACATTTTTTATGTATAAGGCATTGAACATTTCGGTAACTTCTAAATTTTGAGATAATTCAGAAAACAACGACTGGTCAATGCCTTTCCTACTTTTTAATACTTTCAAGGCATTTTTTAAAGTTGTGTTCTTTTTAATAAGTCTTTTATTTTGTTTTTGTAGTCTATTGATCTGTCTGTTTTTGTTTAAAATCATTTTTTCGCATAAATTCAGCTTTCTCTTTATAACAGTTTTTCTGGGAGTGTCTAAAATAGACCCAATACTTATAGACGTAGAAGGGCTCTGTTCGATTTTTCTTGAATTTTCCTCCTGAAGCAAATAAAAAAATGATAATAACGAAATATTTTTTAAAATCATACAATTTTATGACGTAAATTCACTACCTGCAAGCATACAACGTTAGTTTGTTGGCATATTTCTTCATCGTTCCCAAATTCATTATCAATCTGGAATAAATAAATAGGAATTAATTTTGCCTTTATATTTTATTATACGTACTTTATTTACGGCAATTATTTATTTTTAACTTACATCAAAAGACAATTCAATGCTATCTTCATTTTGTTTAATTGTTTGCTGATTGTTGTCGTGATCTAAGTTTACGTGAGTGTTGTCTTGATCTGAACTATCGTAACTTCTAAGTTGTTTTTTATTCAGCTGTAATAGAAATCATAGATCATACATTTATCTGCAAGACGTAAAATAAGCAATTTTTGAATAATGCACGCATTTTAAGAATACAAAATCGAAAGTTATAATAAAATATTACATTGTAAGCATTAAAAAGGAATAAGTTCTTACATGTAAAATGGGTTTTGCATTTTTGTTAAGCCTACTGAAACCTTTCGTTGTTGTATAAATGTCTGAAGCAGGAAAGTGATTAGAGCATACAACCGACCCTTTATATGGCTTGTAGTTTAATTCATTTCGGGCTTTTGCTATAATAACTGTCCATTCAGAGCATCTTATGGGGTTTCGAGGAAAACTAAAAACAAAAAAAAAACATATTGTAATTATACTTTAAAATAATAAAACTCTTTCGACCTACATTTTATACGGAAAACTAAAAAATAAAACATTTAACAACATTGTAATATTAGTACATTAAGTTTAAAATCTGTAAAAATATTTATTGTATCAATCCACTCCATAGAACCGTTAGAACATAATTTGCGAGTCACTCTCGTACTCGTGACTATTTGTTTCTCTTTTACTCTTGCATATTTGTCTAACGTGTGAAAGAGAAACGTTATCGCGGCGCCGCGCGGTAGGCGGTGAGTGTTTTAGTTTGCTAATAAAATGAAAATTATTGAAATTTAAATGAAAACATGCACTGTGGATACATAAATACGTAAATTTGGTATGATACTTACCTAAAATATGAAACACCATCCTTTTTTTCGCACGTGTCTGCTGTTATTTGGGCAGGAAATCACCGAACACTTTGGCATCGCGGACGTTGTACGAGGATTGTGGTCGCCTTACAACTAAACAAAAACTCTGCGCACTTCGCAGCGTGCGCCGAGTTTTGGCGCGGACATTTTATTTGTCTGTTTGTGACTCTATAGGTATTGTAACTCAATGACTATAATGCTGTCCTGCACCATTAGGGCTTGTATTTAAAAGGACTGGCAGTCGTGGCCAAAATTCTGCCGAGAGAATATTATATGGCTCTATAAGAATCACTGACGATTTTTTAAAAGTACCAATGACCAGCAGAGGATCAAATAAGTTGATAAGTAAATTAATGTAAAGCTGCAGACTTTATATGTCTATATAAGCTACGTCTCACTGCAGGGCATGGGTCTCCTCCTATTTCTGAAAGTGTCATAGAGAAAATAGATCAGCGCATTGAATGTTGACTGATTTCACATGTTCTTGAAATTATTTCACTCCTTTGCCGGAAGCAAACGAAGCGCATTACTAAAAACGAAGCAAACTCTTTCATTCGTGTGTGGGTTTGGCTAAAGACCCGCCAACATTCTCATTGCGCGATGGTACAAAAGGGAGAGAGGAATTAAAGCATGTTATTCCCACGCACATTCTCTAAAATGTATTCTACAGAAAACCGAGAGGCTGCCTACTCTGCACCTGTGCCCAAGGCTGAGAAGATTGGTTTCAACCAAATTAAGGTTACCAATAAGCCTCTTAGCACGCCCCTCCACTGACTCAACTCATTCTGAGTGGTATTTTGCAACACCAGTCCATAGGTGACAGCAGTTCTCAACGTACGAGTGGATTTACGCTATAAATAAGGTAAGAAGCTGTCCCAGCGTGGAGTACCGCAGCATTCTTACAAAGAAACCTAGTTTCCTAATTGGTTTATTAGTTGGGTTGGTCTGATTAGGCTGTGTAACCTCTTAAGATGCTTTAATTTTATATAGTTTTATTTTGAACATGATCAAATTACTAATGTGACTTTTGATTTAATTTGCACCATCAAACAAGTTTAGTATTACCTATTTTAATACAATCCAGTGGATGTAGTCGTAGCCGAAATAGGTAAACATATCAGAGACGCAAAACTTGAAAAACGAATTATCATAAAATTATTTTGAAAAAAAAAAAGAAAATTCATATTATTTATAGATTAATTAATAGATTTAATCACGGCCAATAGCAGGAGCGGATCGCTAATGGGGTAATAAATGAAATAAGTTGACTATGACATCATAATAATATACGAATTGTGGCTCGATTCATTATCATCTCAAAGTTTTCTAACCTACGTTAAGTCAAAACCTTACAAGTAAATATTTTAAAACCAATTTAGATTGTGAATAAAAATTCAATAAAGGCACATAATGCGCAGTGTTTAATTTATTACGGTTACCTAAAATTAAAAGAATTCAAGCAATGTTTTATTGTATTTGTAGTAACAATACTGACAGAAACGAATAGAAATACCTAGCAGTTTCAGCAAACACAAATAAATAAGATCCTTAAGAGTATAACCTGTAGATTTCTTTTGCATTTGCTCGATATTGTTTTCTATTTTAAAATGCAACTTGCACACTAGGCGGCATCACCTTCAGTGAATATCTGAAAAAAGTTTACATTAATTTAGGACGAGCGTCAGTATTTTACACGGTTCTGAATGGCAAGGGGCCTGCCATTGTCACATCCATTATGCCGTAAAAAGATTACACAGGGAATGTGGGCCATGCCATTGAGACAGTGCAAAGAATGAATTGTTTAGAAGCTTTCAATCATTTCCATTGAAGGAGGCGCTAAAGTTGATTTTAATAGACTTCGTGTCGCCTCGGAGAAGTCATTCGTTTTTAATTTTGTTTCTTTGATTATTTCTTACCTGCTAACTGCTATTGAATACTGAAATCACTAAATTTAATTTATCCAATTGTGTAAAATAAATTAAAATTAACATAATATATTTAATTTTATTTAAACACTAGCAAGATTTTTTAAATTATCAAATGTTCTTTATATTATCCAGTCATTTAAATCTATAATTGAAAGTACCCTATTGATGACTTCGTAAAGTCTATATTCTAAATCTAATTTACTTCGTAAAAAAATTAAACGTAAATTTCATTTGTATAAAAAAAATCACAATTTTGGCATTGATCACACACTTCTCTATTTTCGAGTGGGGATATGATGGGATATATAGTTTTGTTTTTTATTTGATTTCTTTAAACATATTTTACCTATCAAATATCGCATTTTTAAAGCATTTTTGATAATAAAACCCTAGAGACCTATAACTTCTCACATACAAAGCAACAATAGCTCTAGAAACGAGAAGAAAATAGAACCGATCCATCATTTTAGCTCAAATATTCTTCATTCAGGCGAATTCGCTAAACATAATATAATTGTGGGAGTGATACAAGGAAGCATAAAGTACATGTACAATAGCTCCACGGGCGTGCTCACAAAGCGATCGTCAAATAACATTTAGCCAGCCCACACCTTAGGAAATCGCAAAATAGAGATGTCTCTGAAACACAAAGCCGTATGAAGAGCACACGGAACCATAACCGATAATTACAACCTTTGTTGATCTGATACTTTGTGATCATATAATACCAACTATAAACTTCAAATGACATCCATTTTTGAAAATCGCAATTACAAAAAGTCTTTAACTAAATATTTGTTAATAGAAAAACTTAAAAATTATATAAAAATCTTATATTAAACTTGTAATTTAATAAATGGTTTAAAGAAATTGCAATTCACAACATCATTGGTACAAGCAGTAATCAAGTCTGGGATGCTCAGGTACTGTAAAATTAAGAGCAGATCTACTACGTCTCTGGTTTTGCAAGAAAAAATAATTTAAGACACTTTACTTTGCATGTACTCGTATGTTATTAAAATGCAAATTCAGCTCTTACTTTATAATAGACACATTCAGTCGAATGAACAAAACTAGTAGTAGTCGGACAGTTTCATTAGCCAACAAAATATGTGGCCAATATTTATGTAAAGTTCGTGCAACCCGAGCAGATACGATACCTGGTGGTCCGTTCTGCACTGGATAAGTCTTTGATCGATAAAGTTGTAAGTTTAATTACTAAACTGGTACAGTGGCTTGTTTTAAAAGGCACCGCGGCACGAGTGCCTCCTGTGCGTCCTAAGCATGACCATATCCTCTCAGATAAGGGTCCAATTATTAATGACAAATATCCATAAAGTATATCTTAACAATGTTTTAAATGTAAATGCTAATGGAGATGTGAACATTTTCAAGGCCAATAGATCAACAGATGCGTAATATAGAATTGCTTGTTGTTTGAAATGACGTTCGGCACAAGCCATATAAGTCTATGATGTGAGGATGAACACACCTTGCCAGACATATGTATGCAATCCTTTCGCATCTGCCGATCTTGCACTGATTTTTGTTTATGAATAATATGACGAATTATAGCCGGCCTTTTATTTGCGCTGCCACCTTTCCGGATGTACTTCGGCGGCGGATGTTACCTTTCCTACAAATTTATGTGTTGCAAAAGTGTTAAAATTTTGCTGAGTAAGTATGCATAGGTGAAATATTGCCATGATTTTTTTCGTGAAAGCAATTGATATATAAATGAATTTATATCCATTTAACGTAACCCATCACAAGTTTACTACTGAACAAAAATCAAATAAATCCATCCATCAACTCGCTGCTTTTTTATCAGCTCGTTACTCCATCTAGTTGAAGATGGCCTACTCTTCGCTTAACGGTACTGATTCTTCACTTTTTTCTACTGATCCGTAGGGATATATCAGTAACTCCGGTTTTACTGCAATCTGATATCCTCATTTCTAAGTGTATCACACAGTGAAACCCATCTTCTGAGCGACCTTGAGTATCCTCGTACGGCCAACAGTGAAGGACTACATATCAAGTACATATATCTTCATTGGCTACACACGCTGGTTGTACAAGTACAATCTTGTAATCTAGTATTGCGGTATACCTGACAAGAATATGAAATCCTATGAATTCGCAGTTCAAAATGAAGTCGTTTGTTTGTTTTATCCCCAAAAAAACGAAAAGCATTGAATTTATGACAATGTTCCACTTATAAAGACATTGTCATCTTAATGTGGCAGAATTTTTTATTTCTATTATAAAGTTTCAAAAGGCAACACGCCACCTATCAATCCTCCATGGGGTAATCTATCTAATAAAGTTACACGCATGAAGGTGTCCGCAGAAAAGTGTATTGTTGTGCAACATTACATCATCTCTATTGACATATTACCATTTAGTAGTTTGACCCTATTGTTAACATTTTTGGGTTTAAATAAGTCCATTTTAAGCTTCATACTCAAGTTATTTTGAAAGAAATTAGACAGCTTAGAATAATACTTTCACGACCATTTCTTAACAAATTTATCTAAATATACGTTATTCGTTATTAGCTGTTACACTACTACTACTATTGTGTATTACGTACTGAGGTAAGCTATGTCGTAATTTTATCTGGTTTCCATTATCCGCGACGCTTCCCGTAGTGAAACGTAAATCTTAATAAAATTAAGAGCCAATAAAATGTAAGTAAATTGAAATATCGTGGAGAGACATCGTAATTCTCGGACGGAGATAGGCATTAAAAGCTAACTTTTATTTAATAATGAACTATTATTAATTGTTTTAAAGGCTACCATCAGAAATGATGTGGGACTCAACTATTGAGTTTCGACTATTATAATGATTACAGTTTTGTAAAAGGTGTTCTTCAGACTTTAGGTTTGAAATAAAGTGTTTTAAAAGCACAGCACTTTTACACGACATTATTCGACAAGCAGCACATGATTAGAAACCCGCTCGCCAAGCGTGGCATCTATGGCAATACAACCCTAAAGGCAACAATACAAATAAACTATTCCTCGCTACGGTGGCAACCATGGTAACGGCGGGGTAGGGGGTGCTAAGAATCTCCGGTAGAGTTGCCATCTAAGATGACTCGAACTGGCAATATACAACGCACGAACCCTGAGAACTGTCGAGAAGATCCGGGAGCTGGAAGAAGAGACAGACTAGTTGTGCTAGAATATTATAGGATTATCCGAGGACCGAAGAGAGGGGGGACACGGTGATTCTCGAATCCGGCAACTTGTTCTACCATTGGATGGTAGAGTCATGTTGCAGTTATATTAGAAGTATGGGTCTGCTCGACCGGGAAGAACCACGCTCTCACAGAATACCAGCGTAAAATAGTAGCTTCATGCTACTGTGTTTCGTATTGAATAGATAATATAACCAGAGACCCTTTTTAGTGGAAACGACGCATTTCATCTTAGTTCTCACGAGTGACAACGCATCTGCATTTTGATTCGTAATCAAGGATAGATGTAGATGACTATGGGCCACATCAAACATTTACCATCAGGTGGACTGTGTACTCGTTTGGCACCCAATCCTATAAATAAAAAAGGAGGAGTTGGATTTATCGTCCACAAGTTTCTTGTAAACAACAGATAGGGAGTGTGTCGCCTAGTGTTGTGTACCTTATACTCAGAATCATCCTGGTTTACGCACCAACTACGGCACATCCCGATGAAGAGGGGAAGAAAATATATGAGGATATTTCTAGAGCCATGCATTCCTCCAAAACTCGCTATACGGTATTAATGGGAGACTTCAACGCAAACTAGGCAGAAGAGAGAACGGTGAGATGAAAGTAGGGAAATTCGGAATAGGGCAACGAAACCCAAGGGGCCAGCGGGTGGCCGACTTCATGGAGAAAGAGAGTACCTCTTTCTTTATGATGAACTCTTTCTTCCAGACGTGGCCTCACAGAAAGTGGACCTGTTTGAAACCCGACGGTTCGATAAAAAATGAGATTGACTTCATTATGGTGACTAGATGACAACTCTTTAGTGATGTCTAAGTGATCGCAAAGGTGAAAACTGGCAGCGATCACCGAATAGTTAGAGGCACACTGAACCTAAACGTTAAGTTGGAGAGGTCTCGTCTAATGAAGTTAAGATTACGTTCCAGTCGTGCTCTAATCCAAAGTCCCAAACCTTTCAGCTCGAGTTACAAAACCGTTTTCAGTGCCTAGAAGACTACAATTCAATGGACAAAATAAATGACAAGCTCGAATAAACTGTCTGTTCTGAAAGACCCGCTGCAGAAGAACACAAAAACTCCCCCAATCACACTCTTAATCTCATGGCTGTTAGACGGGAAATGAAGCTGCAGTCTTCTACAGATTTGACAGTATACAGTCAACTGAACAGACAGATCTTCAATGGCATGTGGCGGGACTTACGCAACTTTAATACTGCTCGTATTGAAGAAGCTATCGAGAGGAAGCCAAAGATCTGTCTGCCAGAAAGAGCCAACTGACAAAGATGACGATTGAAAGTAGCAGCATCGTTTCCGGGGCACCTGAAATTCTGAGTGAGATTGAGAGGTTCTACAGGCAGCTGTACACATCATCCTTGGAGCCACACGCGAGTGTGAGTAATGTTCCAAGGTCACGTCTTATCGGAAACTATTCCGATGATATCACTTACTTCAGTCTGAGCGAGATTAGAATGGCTCTCCAGCACCTTCAAAGCGGCAAGGTCCCATACGAGGATGAAATTACAGCGGAGCTTCTGAAAGTGTGTGGAAAACCGTTACTTGAAGTCCTTCAGAAGCTCTTCAATTCCATCCTCCATGGTAGCAATACTATGGAGGCGTGTGGCAGAAGTGCTGTGGTCTTGTTCTTCAAGAAAGGCGACAACGCTCTCTTGAAGAACTATAGACCGATTTCCTTTCTGAGTCGCGTCTACGTGCTGTTTTCGAGAGTCATTACGAATTGTCTCGCACGCATACTGGGTCATTTCCGGCCTCCAGAACGAGCCGGTTTCCGAAAAGGATTTGGAACCATAGACCACATACATACTCTGCAGCAGATTGTACAGAAGACCTAAGAGTACAATCTGCCGATTGTCTTGCGTATGTGGACTATGAAAAAGCTTTTGATTCTGTCAAAATTCAGACGGTGGTACAGTCCCTCCAGTGATGCCAAATTGACTGTCAGTGTATCGAAGTGCTGAAGTATTTGTACAATAGGGCTACGATGGCTATTCGAGTACAGAACCAGAGTACGAAACCTATACAACTGTAGAGAGGTGTAAGACAGGGTGACGTTATATCCCCGAAACTCATCACCGCCGCATGGATGGTGAATGGCGTTTCTGCGTAGACAGCAGGAAGCTTAACTCAGTTACACGTCGTGATGCTTATAGTCTGCCACTAATAAGCGAAATTTTGGACAACCTGAAGAATGCCAAATTCTTATCAAGCATCGACATTGCGAAAGCATTTTGGGAGATTCCCTTGAATCCTGCTGATAAAGATAAAACTGCATTTTATGTACCTGGAAGAGGCATGTTTAGATTCAAGGTAATGCCTTTTGGTCTCTCTAACTCACCTGCAACTCTACAAAGATTAATGGATATGCTTTTTACTCCTGAATTTGAGAACAAGGTATTTTGCTATCTGGATGACATCGTTATTATTAGCGAGACTTTTGATGAACACATATCGCTTCTCATGAAAGTTCATGAAAAACTTTCATATGCTAATCTGACTATTAACTTTGAGAAGAGTCAATTCTTCAAGAAAGAACTGAAATACCTTGGTTTTCTAGTGGACGAGTATGGTCTACGTGCTGATCCAGATAAAATAAAAGCTATTTTAGAATATCCTGTACCTACTTGCAGAAAAGAAGTACGAAGATTCATAGGCACCTGCAGCTGGTTCAGAAGATTCATTCCAAACTTTAGCACCATTGCCTCTCCACTCAACCAACTAACCTGTTCCGGGAAGAACGCTCCTAAATTTTTATGGAATTCACAAGCTGCAGCTGCTTTCCAGAAACTTAAAGAAGCTTTGGTAACTGCTCCTGTCCTTGCTTGCCCTAACTTCAAACTACCCTTCTCTGTACATTGTGATGCATCAAATTATGGCATAGGAGCAATGCTTACTCAACATCAAGATGACAAAGAAGTCGTGATTGCTTACATGAGTAAAGCACTAAACAAAAATCAACAGAACTACTCAACTACTGAAAGAGAAACATTGGCTGTAATAACTGCGTTAGAACATTGGCGATGTTACCTAGACAATGGTAAAGAATTTACAATATATACTGACCATGCTGCACTTAAATGGTTTCAGAACTTATCGAATCCATCAGGAAGACTTGCTCGCTGGACTTTACGCTTATCATGCTTTAACTTTGTCCTGAAACATAAAAAAGGAAAGGATAACGTTGTTCCAGATTTATTATCAAGACATAAGAATCAAGAACGTCCTGATACACGAGAAACTTCACCTCAAGGCGTACATCCTATTACGATTGAAGAACCACCTAATCGTGAACTTGAGCACTACAACAAGATTTTTCTCGGATGCTCCAACAACCCAGACGCATATCCCAACTACACTATCAGGGATAACAAACTTTACCGCTGCATCCATTCTCCCGATCGTCTAAACGATGACTTTATTTGGAAAGAAGTTCCACTACCTCGAGATAGGCATACACTTATTGAAGTTAACCATGGTTCCCCTTCAGAACTCCATCTTGGTATCTTCAAGACATTCAAGAAAATATCTTTAAAATACTATTGGCCTGGTATGTTTAAGGACATTGCCAAATTAATCTCGTCTTGTGAAACCTGCTTAACCTACAAACACCCTAATCATTCTCCCTATGGTCTTATGGGTAAACCCAAACTTTGCTCCAGACCTTTTCAAACTATATCCTTAGATCTTATGGGTCCATTACCTATGACTCGAAGACGAAACCAATATATTCTAGTAATTAACTGCAATTTTACTAAATATACTATGATTTTTCCCCTTAAACGTGCTACTTCAGCTAATATTATTAATGTTTTGGAAAATTCAGTTTTTCTAGTTCATGGCATTCCTCAAACTATTATAATGGACAACGCGGTTCAATTTCAGTCGCGAGAATTCCACTCATTCTTAAATTCTTATAACGTTCCTTGTATTTTTCACACAGCTTTATATTGTCCTCAGGTTAATCCTACGGAGAAGTTTAATAGTACAATTATTACAGCTCTAGCATCTCTAGTAGGAGACGATCATAGATCCTGGGACAACCATCTTGCTAAGATTCAGTACGCAATGAACAGCGCTACAAATGTAGCTACTGGCTTTACTCCAAACTTTTTAGTCTTTGGTAGGGAAACAATACCTTGTGGTTCCTTCTATACTCCAACTCATAACCTCGAGGAATTGATATTTATGCCTCGGGATATTTACGCGTCTAATGCTGGTCTCCTCTCATCTATTTTTCACAAAGTTCAAACTAAACTTCACATAGCTCACGCTAAAAATAGCGCTCGCTATGATCTTCGCCGGTCTTTTAAAGAATTTAATGTGGGAGACACTGTTTGGCGTAAAAACCATGTTTTAAGCAATGCCGGCGCATACTTTAATGCTAAACTTGCCCCTAAGTTCATCAAGTGCAAAGTGATAGCTAAACTGTCACCACTAGTCTATGTGCTTGAAGACCCTAATGGAGTTAGAGGCAAGTGGCACATCAAAGATGTAAAATCATAATTTTTTTTTATTAACTGTTAATTTGTATATATGTATAAATATCACCATCATTCTCACCTTATTATTTTGTTTGATGATCCAGTGTTCTTCAACACATCTTGCTTTAGGACCTCGAACTTTCGTTGGTTAATCTTCACTTTTTATTTTTATTTCAGACACATCTCGTTAGTGATGTTGCTGATCTCTGGCTTTGAGCCCTACCGCTCTGGCCGTTCTTAATCTTTACTTAAGTCATAGCGACTAAAGCTTGCTTAAGATTAATTTCTTTAACTTTATCTTCACTCAGGAGCGGATGACAACTCCTTAAATAAGCCTGGATGTCCTTTCGAATTTTTTTTTCCACGCAGGAGCGGATGACAACTCCTTAAATAAGCCTGAATGTCCTTTCGAAAACACACTTTTAGAGTGGTAGTCATTGAATGTGAACTCCACCCTTACCTGAATGCAGATGATGAATGTAAGAGATTGTATATCTGATTTTGCCTGGTGATGTCTGTTACTGCAAAGCTGTGTTTTTATGGTTTATTTTGGAATGTACATCTCAAAATTTTTGCTGAGTCAAAAATTTTCCAGGGTCGGGGGGAAAATGTAGTGTTATGCTTACATACATACTTACATATCATTTTACACTATTTTATTTTTATTTTTCCATTCTGTTTTTGATTTTCTACATTCACCTCAAAACTGGATATTTTGCATCACCTTTATTTCCATAGGATCCTGTAATATTTTTAATTCATAAGAACACAATAACAAATCATTTTCACTTCGTATTTTCACGTTATCAGCACTTTTTAAATCGGTGTCAATGGAGTCTACCTTTTTCGATCTTTTATTTAGTTCTCCGTAACTCTACAATTTCGGGTTTCGTGCGCGCTCTTGCGCTACCTTTTTTTCCTATATAAATAATATCTCATTTTTCACTTAAATCTTGCCGTTTCTGTATTACGAGCTTAAAACCAAAATTTGACATGTTTTGACATCGTTGTTTATCTGGTTGTCGTGGCAATTTTTATTCAAATATTGTTACCGGCCTGATGTTTTTACTTCAAAAATACTCTTTTCTTCTTGGCCATTTACAAAAATTTGCTTTTAATTTAAATAATTTCAAATAATTTCTCGTTCTTATCCCAGATCCGTCAAAAAGTATAAAAGCCGAAGAATCGGCCGATAGAGGTCCTCACTTCAGCTTTGATACGAGAAGCACCTCTTAAAGGCTTTATCCGCACTGCCTCGGGATCTTGCAAGCCTTCTCCTGAAGTCGTCGCCTAGCCACGCCTACGCCTCCACCTATTAGTGCCCGCGCTATCTTCGGCCGCTGAGCGTGTTTGTCTCAAGCGCTGCGTGTTCCTACTCCAGACGCTGCGTGTCTACTCCGGACGCTGTGTGTGTCTACTCCGGACGTTGTGTTTGCCTACTTCAAGCGCCACGTGTACCTACTCCAGACGCTACGTGTCTACTCCGGGTGCTGCGTGTATCTGCTCCGGGCGTTGCGTGGGCCTACTCCAAGCGCTGCGTGTACCTTCTCCAGACGCTGCATGTGCTTTCTCCAGATTCTGCGTGTACCTAGAGCAGGCGCTGCGCACCTATCATAGGCATAGCCTGTGCATACTTCGTTGCAGTATCTTTATTTTTGTTATTTTTTTTTAATAATATTGTAAATCACTATCATCATTACAGCCCATCATCACCTTCATACCTTTTTTTTATAAAAGAAACTGTAAATCTTTTCAAATTTTTAAATAATTTATTTTATTTTTGGTTGTTTTGTTGTAGTTAGGTTAGGTTATTTAGTTTTTAATTGTCGCTTCACGACAAAGACTTTTTAAAGCTACTGAACTGAAAAGGCTACGGTATTCACATCAATGGCGAGTAAATTACTCATCTTTTATTTGCCAACGATATAGTCCTTGTGGCAGAATCGTTGGAGGTCGTAAACACTATGCTCAATGACCTCAATAGGGTTTTTCAACGTCTTAAGATGAACCAAAAAACAAAGATCATGTTTAATGTTCATGTCACACCTATGCCGGTAGTTGTTGGGAGCACTAAGCTCGAAGTTGTTGACGAGTACGTTTACCTGAGACAAATAGTCCGACTAGGTAAGTCCAACTTCGACCGAGAGGTCAGTTGACGGATTCAACTCAGCTGGACAGCGTTCGGGAAATTACGACACATATTCTCGGCAGGTATATCTCAAAACCAGAAAACTAGATTGTACAACCAGCGCGTGTTGCTAGTGTTGACTTATGGATCTGAGACGTGGTTCTTCACTGCTGGCCGTATGATGACACTCAAGGTTACTCAGCGAGCTAAAGAGAAGGCTATGCTCGGGGTTTCTCTGGATGATTAGTGAAACTTAGAAATGAGGATATCTGCAGTAGAACTAGAGTGAGCGACATAGCTCAACTGATTAGTAAGCCGAAGAGGCAATGGGCCGGGCATATAGCTCGCAGAACCAACAACCGATGGGAAAAAATATTCTCGAGTGGCAGGCTCGTACCGGTAGCCGTAGCGTAGGGCGACCCCCCACTAGATGGAGTGATAACCTGGTAAGAATGGCAGGAAGTGGATGGGTGCAGGTGGCTCAGGACCGTGCTTTGTGGCATTTCTTGACGATGGTGATGATATCATTTATATCATATACCATCAAGTATGGGAATCACACCTCATATTTACTTTGAACATTGGTCTCGTATATTAACAACTTAAAACACGGGCTGTTGAATTTTTCACATTTACTTCTTTAAAAAAAGCCCTACATACGTCACAATGTTGGGCACGTGCCTTTCTTAGAGATTTTGTCATCGGCCGTGCTGCTCCAATGCGTCTTCAGAATCTTCACATATTCTTGAAACAGTCTTTAATTTTTCGGCCCTCAGGATGTTTTCCCTCACCTCCTAACACGTGATAAATTAGCCCATGAAATTTCAATTTCATTGTTGCCGGTGAAGATCAAATAGAACTGCGAACCTGGTTAGTTCTTACGACCCAGAACATCGACCCACATTAGTTAAGTTGTCAGAGCCGGGGCCGCTAACCTCTGCTCGGAAAGTGTTCAGATATTTAATCTGTACATTAATTCGTGTATAGCTAAACACCGTACCGGAAATTCGACGTTACGACATGGGCCGGGTCATCATCATCATCGTGATCATCAGTTCCCTTTTATAATAAAGCGCTGAATCTCATGTAGCTGTAAAAGTCCACTTGCTAACAGTACTAGCATCACACAAAATAGAAAGTTATCCCTAAAAAATAAATATGAAAAGCTGCATGATTGCTACAAACTGCAAATTCCTTATAGCCTGTAATTAATACCCGGAACACAGCGATAGAGAAGAGCAAACCAAACGTACTCATAAGCAGATAAAAGCCACCACCACCATCACTACAACTGCACCGTGGAATTGTTATTTACATTTTATTTTATTTTTACTTTAATAAAACATTATGGTGAACCTGAACCTACACCGCCTTTCACTTAAAATTTTACGATTATTACAACTATTAAAGTAATAACTTACCATTACAATTGAGCGTCCCAAACGTGCCATTTGACTTAAAAGTAATTGAATTTTAGTAAAAGTATTTAAGAAATTTTTTCTCAATAAATTGAAAAATTTGTTTGTTGTTTAATGTTTGGAACTAAATGCTTTAAATGCTGCTTTAAATGTACCTTTGGTAAGACATTTATCAGCATGAGTAATTTTGTATAAAAATTGTTCGGTTAAACCAAAGACGTTTATTTTTTAAAGAATTATTTAGTAATAAATTTGACAAACGTGTTTTTTGAAGATGGTCTAATCTCATCATGTTTATTACGATCGCATCGAAACAACAGTGTTTTATAAATACAGGTTTCCTTTCTCTTTGTAACATAAACTTCTCCCATTGTAGGGAGGTTTTGCCTTAAATGTCTCACTTAGCTGGCGAATCGATAATCGCAATACCAAATGTTCCTTATGACCAGTCTGTTTACGCCTTGAATAAACGAGGTAGTTACTCGTATATCGCCATCTATCTGAAATTATAAGATATTTCTTACATAGCACACAGTCGAATCTTACAACAAGCACAAGATGAAATGGTGTTTTCTGCCGCACAAAAAAAGTACAGTTTAATATTACTTCTATCTTTATACTTGATCTATGCAAAATACTAACCATGTCTACATAGAGGGGTTAGACTCATTATAGTTAGTACACAAGTTACAAGTCTTTGATTCATTTTTCGTCCACTAGCGCTATGTTTAATGGAGCGTTTTTAGTTAGTCATTAACTGCTCAAACCCAACTTTTATACTCCATTTATGTAAAATTGGTCAAAGCAATTTCGCTCTCTCTCGCTTTTGTTTGAATTATGTAGCCATATTTAATTTAAAGTGCTTATAAATTATTAATCATGCTACACGTATTCTCGAGAAGCACAAAATTAACCTTATAACCTTATATTATGCTCGAAAGTGAATGAACATTAGTTAATAATTTGTCTCTGTTGAACCTATACCTTCTTTTAAAACAATTAATAAAATTTTAACCTATATTAATTATATGAACCCAATACACATATCAATATAAATTAATATCAATAAACAGCGGGACCATCCAAACGAATTTTAAATTCAGAATTCAAAATAGTTAAGCGCGAGCGTTTATCTTGCGCTACGTAAAATGAATGAATTGAATTATTATACATAGAAATCTATTCGTACTTAGTAAAATACCTATACTAGTTACGGGATATAAATGAGTCGACTACTGTAGAAAAGGACTACACATATTCGCAAAATTCATGTTATAAAAATATGTGCATGGAGTACGCTTACGCTATGTGCAAGTAGTTATACTTCTTTTGTTGTCACTTTCTCATTTCAGACTGAAATTATTATCATTAGGTAAATGGTCAGAAGTTAACTAAGTCAAATCCAATTATCTTTGCATTCCAACTTCATACTGCCGAATCATTTGTAATACTACGGGCGCTACTCCGTTATAAGAAAAATATATTTGAAAACTCTATTCATTATTTTGGTGAGTTGGTAGGAATGTTAATATACCTACAACATATTTTCACAACGAAGATGCATGTTTATAAATATTATGTTCTTTAACTAATATGATAAAGGAATATATAATAATAATAATATAATAAATCATTTATTTCGGACAACTTGTACATCCATATTGTGTTAGTAAAAATGGCTTACAGAATATGTTAGTATATTATTAATTGGGATTGAAAATTATACTCATTACAATAATAATAATAAATTAATTATCTACAGTTATATTTGTTACTATAAGTGACCATCAGGGGAAAGGGTATGTTCCCGTGATCGTCACTCTTTGCACAAAGCATTTCCAAATTGGAGAAGTAAATCGGTTTGCTAATATACGAAGGGTGTTCTAAATAAAACATCAGCAGCAGTAAACTTATTTACTTAAAAATATAAGTTATTAGTGTCCCGTTCCGTTCCTTTCTATACTTTCATAACACTATATATAACTCTATTTCTATTTATATCAGAACTTCACATGTATTTTAAGTAATTCTTTTACAGTAGTTGACTCAGGTGTTGAGCATGCCGCAAAACAAACACAAAGACATCTACTGCACAGGTGATGGTCAGCGCTTATTATCTCAACTTTTAACATTGTGATAGAGAGCTTTATCCACTTTACTTAATCTAAACTATACATAAACATGAAATATCTGTCTGCAATATCAAAGTAACTTCTAATATCCTCTAGGAGTTATTTGCATTATATTGAGACACGATTATGCTACGGCCACACTGCCCACACACACACACCTTACCGTCTACCGCCCGTTTACCGCAATAATTATGGCATTAAATTACCGTTTAAATTACCGCATTAAGTCGTGTGGTTACACTAGAATTTACCTAGATATGTCAATAAATTAGGCGGTAAATATCATATTTCAAGATGGAGGTTGAAGCTACAGTTGTGTTGTGTTTTATGAGTGCCAATAATTATTTGTACATGAATCCTTTAAATTTTTACAAAGCTAAAGCAAGACTAAAAAGAAGATAGTCGATGATAAAAATGCACCGAAACCGTACAAGGTTAGACTTTCGATCAGTCGATACGTGCATCGCCGTTGAGCTCATGTTGCTCACTGGACACTACCGTTTGTTCAATAGTACTACTACAATGAGCACAAACGCATTAATTTTTGCGGTAATCTTCTTTGATGTGCGAAAAAAGACCGCCGCCGGAGCTATTGTCTACCGCTATTTGCCATATTGATTAGCATTGTAAAATTATGGTCATAAATCGTGGTTATACCTAGTCGTTGTTGAAGTTATTTTAATAATTATTGGCATATCACGGTAGTGTGGCCGTAGCATCAGGTAATGCCAGCAAGGATCTAGGCCATATTTTAAAACTTTTATGTAAATCGGAAAAATTGATAAAATAAATTTTATTTTATTATCTTAAATCTAAATAATTCCACAATTATAGATACTATCCAGTCGAAACCAAGCCAAAGCCAATTTGAAGAAAAATATATAAGTTTTATAAATAAATTGTATAATTGATAGAATGACAACTGAATTTAGCTTCAAATCCTCTTTTACATTTATTTTTTCAATATTTAAATATTATTAACAATGTAATCAAAAGTCCTTTACGGAACCCAAATTAATGTTTTTAAATATTTTATAGGTAGTTGCAACTCTACTGTAACGGTAGGCGGCTATTTCCCACTAATGCATGGCGATAATTTATTACTTGCTCGTGTTTGTTTCATTTTTAAATAATTCAATGTAATATTCATTAGATATATAAATTATTATATGATTAATAAATCTCTGTCACTTCTACGCGTTCTTTGGCATACATAATTGCTATAATTATGAATATCTGAAAACATCGAGGAAAGCATTTCTGATACTTTCTTCGGCCTCCAAAAAGGAGACGTCAATGCTTTTTGTACTATTTATGACAAAGGTCTATCCTACTGTAAGAACGATTTGCCAGATCTACTAAAAAACTTTCTGATATGACATCCACGATACTAAATCTTTTTTTTCTTCTTTTTTTTTTGGTAAAAAAATTACCCCACACTACTCCCATCCACACTAGGATTTTCTCCTGTATCGTGGAGGCAGTTTACAAACATAATTTGCACAAGAACAAACGTCCAGACCCGGAACAATTATTTGTAAGTCATACAAATACTTATTCCGTGCGGGATTCGAACCCGCGGCCCTAAGCGTTGCAACCCATTACTAAGCCACTGCGCCACGGTGCATTTACGCTGCATACCGATTCGGGTTTAATATCACGAATTCGCGGTCATTAAACGGAAAATACACCTTTATATTGAAATCCATCTATTCATTAGAACCTATAACAGTCGACTGCTAAATAAAGGCCTCTATCACAGATTGTGGGATTTCGCAATAGTTGCCACGCTTGCCAACCACATCTTTTATAATTTTGAGTTGATATTAGAAAGGGGCTGCTATCCTTTTACCGTTTAAGTTTCCCTGTTTTGCTTCTACCGACACCCACTAGATAAAAAAGGGTAGTATATATTTTTAAACTGCCACTACCATATATTGTAAATCATCCTCCAATGGGCACGACTAATGACGTAAAACCCATAAAAAACTTGAAATCCAAATTGTAAAGTAACCTCACCAGTATGGCCAGGGTAAGCAGACCTTTCAATAATTAATGCCAACTGATTCCTTTCTTTTGTCTGGTGTTTTTGTTTTCCACGTGATTGCACTCCGCTTTACTCTTATTGGTTTCGCTAGCTTGTCGGAAGTTTGCGACATTTGGATCCGTCGACGAAAGTAGCCTGGCATGAGGCAATGTATGGGGGAAGTATATGTTGAGTAGTGGTCTTTTGATATGCTCTAATAAATTGAATGAAATGGACGAACTTGTGTAGCCCAATCGATCGCTTCTGCTTACAATCCAATCCTCTCCTTTTTGCATGACGAATATACTGGGGGTGTTGTACTATCATATTTCTCCAATGATGTTTGGCTCAGTTATAAGTTCTTATTCTTAAATTATAATGATAAATCCATTTCTATTATTATCGTAAGCTTGAAATACACTTTGTAAAAGGCACTAACAATTCCAAAAACTGCTAATATTTATTTAAAGGCATAACATACAAAGTAATTGCAAATTCAAACATAGTCTTGAAGATTGCGTGTACTAAATTAACCGTGTCTGATAACGTATTTATGTGATAATAAAAACTTGAAGTATCACATGATATTGCACATTTTTACTTATTATCCTATCGGCTCCTTCGTCGTAAAGATCTTAAACACTCTTAGATAACTGACATTTAATACAACCTTATAAATTACATCGAAACTCGCGTTTAAACGATCGTAAAACTATCTTGATAAAATTTATTAGTTAAGCTTTAATATAAATTGTTGCTTAATGGTTTAATAAACGTAATAACTTTTATTTGTATGTTGGGAAAACAGTAGTGACGGGCACATTACTTAGAACTCTTCTCGTTTTTTAATCGTTACGTCTTGATTGTAGCAATCTACCATTGTGTGGTTTTTCTAAATTTTATGCTCCGTACCACCACAATGTAGAATTTTCGATCACCAGCAGTTTTCTTCGACCAATTTAACTTAGGACCTTCAACAAGAGTGGCTACTCCGTTATTATTTCTTACAGATGATTTTGAGCGGCGTTGGCATCTTGCCATCAGATGAGTTAGCGCATCTTCTATAAAAAATATAACCAATATTTACATGTCTTCTGATTCTTCATCATCAGATAGTGAAACTACACCGCTGTACATGCCTCTTCCATTATAGGGACTTCCTTAATCGTCCTAATTGGCAAGCGAATTGACGATCGCAGTAGGTATCAAATTCTTTGCACCTTTGCTGCTTTCTGTAATGGTTTAGCTCATTTTACGCCTGGTGTTAACAACATGTTTATATCGTCATCAATCAGTAGTGATAAGTTATTTTTGTTATATCACATAGTCGCCTCTTACGATTCCCATGAGACGAAATGGAGTGATGGATTTATATCAAGGTTCATTATCGGGCATTTATTTTATTTTTTTAAATATTAGTAATCTTAATCATTAACATTAGTAATATTCCTTTTTACCACTAATAGTAAGCTTGAAACGCTTGTGTTAGGAGTGGTTCACGACAGTAGAGAGACAGATAGACAGTTCGCGATCCGCGCCCTCCCACTGTCTACTAGGCTAATGTCGCTTCGAAATTATATAATTTAATTACAGCTTTTAATTAAAATGTATGTGTAACTCAGAAATTAAAAATTGACGCTATAGCAATCACAATTTACAGCTTCCTTCAATATTTTTACACCAACAATTTGTAACTCAAATAACAATTAAAACGCCATAACCCACACCTTACTTCATTATTTTACGCCGCTGCACTGATTCTGATTTCTTTAAATTTCTTTCAATTGATTTATATTTTTTAAATTTTGCTTAACCTTCATCGGTGGTGGTAGCGGAGATTTTGATATTATGATATAGAATAAATAAATAGTTAGCCTAACTAAAATTTAAAATTATGATAAATTTTAGTAAATCTAAGATAAAAAAACGGTGTAATATGAAGCCATATTCAAATTTGCGATTAACTAGACATTGTATAAACAAAAACATCCAATGTTGCCAGAAAATAAATATTTCCAGCTTCGTTTTGTCAAAGGAAAACGAAAATTTATATTTTAATATTCCATGACTTTATCTACCTACTCACGAAAACTTACCCTCCCACTGTCTACTAGGCTAATGTCGCTTCGAAATTATATAATTTAATTACAGCTTTTAATTAAAATGTATGTGTACTCAGAAA
Source organism: Parnassius apollo (assembly GCA_907164705.1). NCBI lineage: Eukaryota > Metazoa > Arthropoda > Insecta > Lepidoptera > Papilionidae > Parnassius > Parnassius apollo. Next base: position 6,609,482 of record CAJQZP010001593.1, on the reverse strand, counting down.
TTAAAAATTGACGCTATAGCAATCACAATTTACAGCTTCCTTCAATATTTTTACACCAACAATTTGTAACTCAAATAACAATTAAAACGCCATAACCCACACCTTACTTCATTATTTCACGCCGCTGCACTGATTCTGATTTCTTTAAATTTCTTTCAATTGATTTATATTTTTTAAAATTTTGCTTAACCTTCATCGGTGGTGGTAGCGGAGATTTTGATATTATGATATAGAATAAATAAATAGTTAGCCTAACTAAAATTTAAAATTATGACAAATTTTAGTAAATCTAAGATAAAAAAAACGGTGTAATATGAAGCCATATTCAAATTTGCGATTAACTAGACATTGTATAAACAAAAACATCCAATGTTGCCAGAAAATAAATATTTCCAGCTTCGTTTTGTCAAAGGAAAACGAAAATTTATATTTTAATATTCCATGACTTTATCTACCTACTCACGAAAACTTAAACAATTACACACACCATAAATCACATGCCAAATAAATCTGAGAAAGCACAGATCTTAATTTAAATATGCGGAGAACAATTGACTTTCATAGCACCTCAACAGTAAGAGAAGTATGTTAGTATTAGCTCTTCAAGGTAATTAACATAAATTTACTATTTACTGTAGGTGTCCATGGATATTAATAATTAATAAATATTGAATAATAGCAAATTTATTTTAGATATTTTTTCTTTCTCTTAAGAAATAAAATCACTTTAGATATTATATCAACCTACCTACGCAAGCCGTGTAGAGGCGGTTCAGAATATCCACTACCCCATATCTTCCCGTGGGTGTCGTAAGAGGCGACAGAGAAAAAAGGCAGGAGATGGGCAGCAGCATATTCCTTATAACAACAACTCTACAACAAAAAACCGCGGTTTCCTACCCGCTCGCCAAGCGTGGCAACTATGGAGGGGATTCCCATGAGTAACGACACAAATAGACGGCCCCCAGTACCCGGTGCCCCCTATTCCTGGCTACTGTAGCGACCATGGTAACGGCGGGGCAGGGGGTGCTGAGAATCTCCGGTGGAGGTTCAGTTGCCTGGCTACTTTACCTGGCAACTTACAACGCACGCACCCTGAGGACTGACGAGTAGATCCTGGAGCTGGAAGAAGAGATAGACCTATAGCTCAAAACCTGAAAACAAGATTGTACAACCAGTGCGTGTTGCCATTGATGACTTACGGATCTGGGACGATGTCTTTCACTGCTGGCCGTATGAGGACGCTCAAGGTCGCTCAGCGAGCTATGGAGAGGGCAATGCTCGAGGTTTCTCTGCGTGATAAACTTAGAAATGAGGATATCCTCAGTAGAACCAGAGTGACCGACATTGCCCAACGGATTAGTAAGCTGAAGTAGCAATTGGCCAGTCATATAGCTCGAGGAACTGACAACCGATGGGGAAAAAAGGTTCTCGAGTGGCAGCTTCATACCGGTGGGCGTAGTGTAGGGCGATCTCTCACTAGATGGAGTGACGACCTGGTAAGATATGCAGGAAGTCGATGGACGCAGGTGGCTCAGGACCGTGCTTTGTGGCATTCCTTGGGGGAGGCCTATGTTGTTGTTTGAACTTGTGATGTGCTGTAATGATGAAAATGATGATGATGATGACCTACGCAAAAAATGTAAAATTCCATTTAATAATTAATAATCTATAAGTTCAGTTAATACGAATAAAGTTCTGAAGTAGTAATGATTATTATTATACGTTAAAATTTATTTTCATGTTTTACTCGACTGTACATTAATCATCTAAAAATATCGGCTGATAAAAACAACGAATTGCCGGGGGTTATTTGGATAGTAAATGATGTATTCATTTCGGACGAAAGATGATCTGCTTGATAATCTGATGCGAAATTAATATCTACTCCTTCACTTTGATTAAACAAACATTGATTTGCATATCTGGATAAAAGTTTTGTTTATTTTCCGGATGTTCGTAATAGCAAATGAATAATTTTGATACAAAAATGCTTCTTAAAGAGAAAGAAAAACTCAAAATACAATACAATTTTTTTTTAGAAACCTATGTTGTTTATTTTAAAGATCTTTTTCTTTCTTTTTCTATATCTTAAAACTAAACATTTTAATATACGCAAGGTCTGTATCAATTTGTTGATAAATAAAAAAATAAACTGCAATTATTTCTACCTTCAAATAATTTTTTACAATATTTATTACAACAGCCCTCCGATACGTCGGTGGCCCCTCGAAGTGTAGTAGTGTCCATACGCAGGCCTATGCAGGCAATAAAACTGGTTGCAGCCGTAAAGCACACAATTTTAATATTTTAGACTACATCGAATAAATCCAGTCACGCGGCTGAATCGACGTCCTACAAAAATGCCGAGTTGTTGATTTTTGCTGCAAAAAGAGATGCACTACGTCAATTTTACAAAAATATGGCATTACCTTTAATATTTAAGTAACTTTTAATCACATTATTGCTACTTACATTTTTTTAAACTCGCTCGCCCTCATATAATATGCAGATCGGTCGAGCGACTGATCCGAATATGTATCCAAGTTGTCGCCGTCCCCGAGAGATACTGTTATATATAACGTATCTATGTTTGTACAAATTGTTATTTTATTGTTTTATGTGGGTTTTATAGTGACAGACGATTGTTTTTGTGTGCACAGATTTTCCCCCGCAGAAATAACAGACAGTTCTGTATCGGGAAAAAAAGCTTTTTTTCGCCATCTTAATCGCTGTAACTAAACCAACAATAAATGTGTTCACGAGTAATCTTGGAATTTTATAACTGTTTAATTTTACGTGCTAAGCTGAGGTGCAACTGCATTATGTGCGCCGCGCGAATGGATCAGCTAGAATCAGGAAGGACCAAGCCATCACATAATTCTAGCATTAAGTTACATTATTTTACGTATCGTATAGTGAGTGACAAGAAACAGAGATCCTTTTTTACTTTTTGTCATTGCCCAGGAAATATTTATCTCTGCATTAAGAATCTAATCGAAGTTGTGTCAATGGACCATAGCATCGCTTATTACCTACTTGTACAATAAAAGCAAATTTTAAATTAAGAAAAAACCCACGAAGAAGGCAGTACTTAAGTTATGAAAGATAAAACAAAAAGGACTATATAAAAGGAGGTCTGTCTAATAAACAACTAATTATGACTTTCCTTAATCCTCCCTACCTTTGTGCACCTATTTGTTTATCATAAAGGTAAACTAGACACACTCAAGAAAATCCGCCACAATGGCAGTATAGTATTTCTGTTTTCAACCGATTTAAAAGAAGGTTCTCATTTCGATTATATTTTTTTATGTGTTTCCTCAGAACTTTTTTCTTGGATAACCCATTTTCGTAATTCTTTTTTTTTTTTACTTGAAAGCTGGTACTTTTCATGTGGTTCTTTAGAAATTTGATCAAGATTTTCCTTAATAATGTAATTCACTTTGTCTTCTTTGATGTTCTCATTTTATTTATATTGAAGTCGGTTGCACAAAATTTTTAATTTTACCACTAGTTTCAATAAAAATGTAGCAATACAGAAAAGCTATTATGAGTTTCATAGAGATACAGCAATTCATATTAATTAGAAATTTATTTAAGTACTCAACGTACTTTCAATTAGTCACAATCACATAAAACTGCAAAATTTTTATCTTTTCAAGGCAGGCAATGGACGAGGAAATCGTGGGTAAAATTAACATTTGGTCTCAAAGTCCATGCCGTGATTAAACGACATTAGACGCTTTCCTCTGTATGGATTCTCTTCTTCTTCTTCATAAGCCCGTAAATCTGCACTGCTGGAGATGAGCTTCTCCCATTGTCTCCCCAGTGGGAGAATTTGTAATAATCGTCAAGCTTGAGCTTAGTGGAAATCGCAGTACGATATGACTGATAAATGGTGATTGGATATTAACATCTGTGATATATGAGATGGTTATGCAGCTATTTATCACAAACCATAAGAATATCCTGGCATAGACCCAAGTCTTATTTTACGACACACATGGAATGAATTGAGTAGCGGATTCTCGTACGTCGCCTCTGCACAGCGAGAAAAAAAGACTCACGAGTATATTATTTATTGCCGGCCGAGATCTCCTTCATCACAACAAATTCTTAATGTTGCTAGCAAGCTACAGAAAAAGTAAACAACAATCTAAATATTAAAAATATCTGCGGTTGCCAACGCGACTGCCAAGCTTAGCAACTATGGTAAAAAATGTAGGGCAAGACCTATGTTCAGTAGTGGACTTTAATGTCTATTATATTGTTATATTATTCTTATTTTTTTAATAATTGCCTTTACATTAAAACATTTTCACATAGATACACACAAAATTCTATACAAAAATTCTATTAAATAATTAATCAAGTTTCAAGTATCAACACCATTTAGGCAGCGTATCACATGCAAAGTTTATTTGTTTTCCAAAAAATCACCAACCTGTTTGGATAAGTAATAGCTTAATACCACGTTGCATTGGTGAAGGTGCCTGCTTTCTCAGCTCAGGTTCCCAAACAAGGGCCTGTCGTAACAAATACATGTTATTAAAAACTTCAGACGTCTACAAATAACTGCCGATAACAATGGCGTATTTGTTTGGCTTTTGTTTGATATTTAAATTTGAAACATGGCCTGATGAAGGTGCCTCCTCCGAGCAAATTGGCTAAAATTCCCTTTAATATGAGAAATAATAGACTTACCTCTACGCCACATAGAATATTTACATATATTTATAAGAAATACACACACACACACACACACACACACACACACACACACACACACACACACACATATATATATATATATATATATATATATATATATATATATATATATATATATATATATATATATATATATATATATATATATATATATATATATATATATACATTACTTAATTAATATAGACGCACTATACTTGCGCCGAATCTTGCGTAAATAAGTGTAATAAGTTTTTTTACAAATTCAAAGGTTAAATTATTTAAATTTTAATTCAATTATAATAACAAAAGTAATGTTAATGATAAGGTAAATCATAGATAAGTATTTACCTTCGGTTGGTACCGGCAGGAAAAAAATGACATCTGACATTTATATAAAATTAGTATACTCGTACTAAACGAGATACCCAAATGGAACTTCCTTATTGTAGCGAATACAGAAGTTATATTCGATCATTACCTTTCGATTTTATGTTCGCTTAAAACGATCTCTTAATTGTAGCATTAAAGTGCGCTGGCCACCCATCTAGCGCCCCACGCCGCGTCCTCCGCCACTGTGACGGATTCTCGACACGCCCCTCATTTGTTATACAAATTTTATACTACCCTCCGAGCAAAAGCCCCGTAAAGCTTCAAAGCGCTTTAAAAGAAACAATGGACAAAATATTTTCATCGTCAAATTATTTATGATCTTGCTGCATATACCAAAACTAACATTTTTAATTTAAATATTTTTTTCAAAAAAAGTCAATTCTTTGCGCATCAAAGTTTGAACTTTACTTTAACATTTAAGTGCATCTACCACAAATAGAAACATTTGTTTCTTTTGTTTTGCCCAGATTAATTAACTTCCAAATCAGTTCACACAAAATAATAAAAGCCATAAAAACAGTGTAAGGATTTCATTATAAGCATCACCCGGGGAAAACATACAATTCCACGGAGGCAGCCGAGATTGAGACGGCAGGCATGGATTGTACAGCCTGAGGGTTTCTGTACACGGTATTGCTTCTTGATTAAATAAAGTTTCAAACCTATATCTCGCCGGCGGCTAACATCAGTTCTTGGCGTATATCACAACTGTCCCTTGATATTAATATTTATTGTATTTATTTTCAACTATATTCATATTTTTATAGAAACCTGTTCAAGATTATCTTAAAAGTTATTTTTGTTATTTTTTTCTATACATCAAAATGTCTTCAGCAGTTTTATCCCATTAATATTCATTACATAATATAGCCATCTGTTTACATTTATGCCTTGTAGAAGAAATGGTTTATCTGACATCCTTGGGGAATATATGGCTATTCTCAGCAATTTATACGTGGTAGAGCCATGCTGCAGTTATATTAGTAGTATAGTTGTAGCACGAATGGGTCTGCTCGACCGGGGAAGGACCACGCTCTCACAGAATACCAGCGTGAAATAGTAGCTTAATGCTGCTGTATTTCGTATGGTGAGTGTAGAGAACCGGAGACCCTTTTTACTGGAAACGAGGCATTCCATCTTAGTCCTCACGGGTGACAACGCATCTGCATTTTGATTCGTAATCGAGGATAGATGTAGATGTCTATGGGCCACAGCAACCACTTACCATCAGGTGGACTGTGTGCTCGTTTGTCACCCTATCCTATAAAAAAAAATTGTTAGAGCGAGGTGCTATTTGTCTATAAGAAACCACATTTGTCAGTAACAAACGCTGAGCAGTTCGATGCATACAATTAAAAATTTACGACTTGATTGTAGTCACTGTCACTGAACTCTCATTCATTATATCTATGGTTTTACTCTTCAATAACACCGAAATGATTAGTACCGTCTATCAATAAATTGTATTTGTATGGCCAGTGACTCACGGTTGATGTACATGTCTAATTTTTCTTATATTTAATTCGTATCCTTAGCAATACTTATACTACTGTGCTACAAATATTTCTTCTTTATAAGTTAATATTCTACTTTAAAGCATGAGCCTCCTCACTGTAAGAAAGACTTGCTTTATTTGCCGCCGTTGGCAGACGAGTAGGATATCGCAGTAGGTACCATGCTTTCTAGCACATTTAACGCTGTACTTTGTCGCCGACAGGAGGCAGTATGTATATCATTCGCACCTGGCATATACGAATCGCAGCAGCCTAGGGTTTAAACAAAAACCTCCACGTCTGATAAATTAAATAGAAAAAATCGAAGGTATTTGAAGCCTACTTTCTCGCACTGGAACTCTTTGAAAAATTATAGGAGCCCAACAGTAGATGTAGGTACATTCCGTATGAAATATTACTACACTTTCTACTTTTAGGCCCTCTTTTTGTTTAAGAAAGCGTTTGAAAGCATGGAAATCCCACCGCAGTACGTGTGGGTCCAGAAGACTTCGAAATACGTGGTAGAGCCATGCTGTTTGCTGCTTGCTGCTATTATATTAGTAGTATAGTTGTAGCACGAATGGGTCGGCTCTACCGGAGAAGGACCACGCTTTCACAGAATACCAGCGCAAAATATTAGCTTAATGGTGCTGTGTTTCGTATGGTGAGTATATAGAACCGGAGTCCCTTTTTACTGGAAACGAGGCATTCCATCTTAGTCCTCACGGGTGACAACGCATCTCATTTGCATTTTGATTTGTAATCGAGGATAGATGTAGATGTCTATGGGCCACTGCAACCACTTACCATCAGGTGGACTGTGCGCTAGTTTATAACCCTATCCTACCAAAAAAACATGCAGATTTTCTAATAATGTTTCAGTAAATTTTTGTTACTTACTACTTCACGTGGATCAAACTAGGGTTACTCGCGTACTATATAATTTATGGCCAGTGTTTATCTACTCTGGAGTTGCCTTCTCGGATTATGTTTTCCAGTTTTGCTAATAAAATAAATATACAATACTGGAGGAATAAAGAAGCAGACTAAAACAGATAAATATTATAAATCCACGTCCTAAAACTATCTTGTACGTATTAAGAGGGAGTAGGAATTCCATATAAAATTAGATATTAACATTTCGTTCCGGCCCAAATTATGACTTAATAAAATTTAACACGTATCATATTTCAAACGACGTTAAAAGAGTTTGTGACGTCTGTGAACACATTTAATAATTAACAGGACAAAATTCCATTAAATGAACGTGGTTGTAATATTATAAAAATAAATTATTTTCATAAAATTCAACTTACTTTTTATAACGTTTTGAATAGTTGATTGTAGTTGAGTATTTACGAATACTTTAAGATTCTTGATATAATCTACTTTAAAGTTTATAAGGTCCTTCAGACCGAATTTCGCCCTTGTGCGGTGGGCAAGTTTTAACAGACACAACCCACTGTACCAGTTACTCTCTGTTCCCTCACTCTCATATTCTGATGCGACGTCGATCGGACACGACTGACGCGGGCTCAGGCGCAGGACTACGGCTATACGTGCATACCGAGACACGGGGATGTAACGCTGCAAGCTTCTTGTCTCCGAGCTGCAACTGAGAATTACTTGATAGAAGAACCTAATAACACTTTTTAGCCCCACTCGAGATTCTAGGACCTTATAACCAGCAGTCTCGCTTATAATCACTAGAACACTTAGAACACAAGACCAACGAAACAGTAGTTGGTCTAGCCGGTCTCCGGGCTACTACTTTGAATTTCTTGAAAACCTAAGAATTGATTTCGGCCCGATTCGGAATTCGATCCCATGACTGCTTACTACCTCTAGACTAAGGAGGCAGTGAAATCAAAAGTTACACTAAATGATTCTTGTCTTAAAGAATTTGCAAAAAACTCACCAAAATGTGTTGGTGAGTTTAGCACACCTCTCTGGTGATGCAGTTGCGTATCGCCATTCTGTGTAATTTAGGATTTTAATGGATTATCCATTATCATTTTCGTTTTTCATGCGTTTATCAATAATCAAAATATTTTTCATACATCCTATTCGTCATAAATCCGTCAATCCAATGTAGGACATGGCCTTTCTTGTTATAGCGAGCATTTAGACTGCTAGTGATTGTAGTAGTGCGATTGCTGATCATGAGGTCCTGGGTTCGAATCCTGGATCAGACCAAGAAATCAATTATTGAGATTGTCCGTCACGAAATTCGCAGTAGCTGCCCTGAGTCAGGAAGTTGGCGGTATCTCACCTGCGCCTGATCTCTTTCCAGTCGTGTCAGTTCACCGTCCCATCGGATTATAAGAGTCAAGGAATGGAGAGTGTTCTTGTGCTTGCGCGTACACTTGGGCACTGTAATCCTGTCCTGCGCCAATGGCTAGTCTCCGTTGAGGCTGGCCACCGTGACCGAAATTCGATCTGGAGGACATTATCATTTATCTTAATTGTTTCGCTTGTCAGCTGGATGGGTGATCACAGGAGCAGAAGACCATTGATGCTGCTCGCAATTTATGCACTGTAACGGCCCAACGTAAAATGAGTAGAATCATTAAATCCTCCAGACCGAATTCCGGTCACGGAGGCCAGCCTCAACGGAGATTAGCCATCGGCGCAGGAGAGGATTCTCTCTCTATTCCCTCACCGTCATAGTTCCATGGGACAATAAGCCGACACAACTAAAGAGAGATCAGGCGCAGGACCAATGGGTAGATACGGCTAACTTCCAGATTCCAGACAACTACTGAGAATCTCTTAACGGAAAATCTGAATAACTGATTTTTTTGGTCCAACACAGGTTCAAACCCGGGATTTCATGATCAGTAGTCGCGTTTGTACTAGTCGCGTAACTACTAGACCAGCGAGGAAGTCGTTATTTCCCTTTCTATTTTGATAATACCTTTGTTGCCTTAAAGTTATACACTGATTGGTATTACGTCTACCCAACTATTTTCATCATGGTAACTTCTGTCGATAAAGCGGTCAATTAATTGGATTAGGACATTTTAAGGCAACTTTTCATCTTTCAACTGGTATATTTTTAACTTTTCCCACTGAAAATCCTGAACTACTCCCATGCTAATCTCGCGACGGACGTAATTATTGTAATATAAAAAGGATTTAATAAGATATTTGAAAATCCACGACTATAAGGAAGTATGTCACGACATATAAAAAAACGTTTTAGTTTTGTCATAATCAACAACTAATTATGATTTTCCTACCTTTGTGTAACTATTTGTTTGCCGTAGAGACAAACACAGCAATAATATCAAATATAGATACTACATATATTCACCCACATATTAGATAATATGATTACAAACCCTAGTAATTGCACTTACAATTTATTACCACATACCACATGCTTTACATACCACAGATTCAGAAAAAAGATAAAACTGTATCTTAGGTCACTTGGTCTACCTGTAGATCTCCGTAGAGAAAATAGGTAGACGTAGCTATGAAAAGGTTTTCCTTCGTGGTCTATATATTTAAATAAAATAGAAGTATATGTCTATAACATAGAAACAGTTGGCTTCTATCAAGCCTTGGGGGATTGGCATCCTATTGAGACATAACCATATTTTCATCTGTCTGTCTGTTGGTCCGAGCTAATATTCAAAATGGCCTAACAAATTGTGATAAAACTTTTTGAACACATAGATAGCAATCCTAAGAATGATTTAGGGTATATTTTATTTAAAAAAACTTTGGTTTTTCTTCAAAAACTAAAAATAAATGAGTTCGTGATTGCCTTAAATTTAAATGACATGATTATAATAATAGATCCCAGATGCCCAAGCAAAGTTAGGGGAGCCGTAGAACAACAAAACACGCTACACCTATATTCTAGTAAAAGAATTAATTAAGATGATCCAAGTCTATACAATTAACTTTTACTTTTATTTAGAGTTTTTCACGAAAAACGCTGAAGCTACTACTACTTAAGTCGGATTTTGGCATAACGTATTTAAGTAGAATAAACATTTAGATGATATTTTTTATATAATTAGAAGTTTTTTTTTTGTATTAATTGCGTTGTTTATTTCTTTTAATCCCCATTGTACGTAAATTAGTAATCAAACAATACTTTTCTTTCTCAACCAACTCCATAAGTCAGTTGCGACTGGCTTACTTAATAAATTCAAAGGATTGACTCGCTGTGTAGTGAGAACGCGTACATTTACAGAAGCCGCCGTATTACAAGAGCATAAATCTAAGCGAAGTGTCGTCGGATGCCAGTTCCTTGCATGAATGGAGCCTTCGATATGAGGGATGGTTGAGTATTAAACCAAAGCAAGAATATACACGCACGTCATTCTCCGTTTTTAACACGACATTTTGACAATCGCCGATACGAAAATTGAAATATGAACTTGGGTACTACGATTGAGCTTGAATGAGGACCTCACTGTCATCAAATAGGTAAGACCTTCACTACTCACTTTAAATAAAGAATTTAAGATATGAAAATGAAACAGTTAGAAATTAATTATATAGGCCTATAACAAACCTTGTGTGCTTAATAAACATATAATTGTCTTGTTCTAACTTCAAAAAATCCAGTTATAAAATAGAAAAGAACACTGTTTGGGTTATAATACTTTTGGCTTTGATGGCTCCGTAGCGCATTGCATTGTCCTTTGCCAGTTGCCTGTACCACAAGTAGTACCGAGTATAAATACCAAGGAGAGGGTCGCGAGTTCGAATTCCGCACGGAACTAGTATTTGTATAGGATATAAATAATTTTTTCGGCTCTGGATGATTTTCTTTGTGTAATTACCGTAATATGTTTAAAAACCGTATGTAAACCCTTGACACAGAAAAACATCCTATTGTGGGGGTTCATTCTTCTTAAATATTTGTTTTTATAAAATTAAATATGAACATATTCACCATGTCCAAAGTATCCATGATCCAGCCTTCAACTTAAAAAAATGATGGTTTCTCGGGAATGATCAGGTGAAACATAGAGGGAGTCGATGGATTCAAGTGGCTCAGGACTGTGCTTTATGTCAGTCTATAGAAGGATTATATTTTTAGCAGTGAATTTGTGATAGGGTAAGGTGTCAATAATCGCGTTTAGCGTATGTTCAGCGTGTCTTATTTTTTTTATTAAATTGAAGTAATAAACGAACGAACGAGACAAACAGTCACGATGATGATATGTGGCCAATGCAGCCCATAGATATTTGCCACAGAGATACGTTGTCATCTCAGAGGACCAAGATGGAATACCCCACAGCCTGTAATTACACTGCCTTTCTATGCCCTTCAGATCGGAACACAGGCTCATAAGGGCTAGAACCCAGAGCCATAAAGCATTTATTTAAAAAAAAACAGATACGAACACAGTACACCCACTGCTATTTGGCGGCAAAATAAATAGGAGTGGTACCTACTCAGATGGGACTCCTAGGCATAAAAATAGTGGCATGTACGCTAGGGTAGTTCTAGGATAACCCTGAGCGTATTAGCGGATAAACAATATTGGGGTAGGCGTTTGATAAAACTGCATATATTAAATTAGACATGCTTGAACCTTGGATAGTCATCTGTTAATTTAAATTTTGACTTTAATTCAATATTAGTTTTAATTTTTTTAATTGTAACCACTAACACCAGGTTTATAAGATTATAAATTACTAACAAATATATATATATATATATATATATATATATATATATATATATATATATATATATATATATACACATATATTCTCTGTAATAGATCATTATTTTTATGTAATTATTTTTATAAAGCGAATAGAATCGTGTAGTAGCAGTCAACTATGTAGTGGTGTAAGAATCATATCATCCCGTAAGTGTCGCAAGAGGCGACAGATGGAAACAAATCAGGAGTTGGGCAGCAGCTTCTTTCTAATAAAGACGAAAAATAACTGCAGTTAGCAACCCGCTTGCCAAGCGTAGCAACTGTGGCAAATAGGATAGGGATAGGAATACCCTATTAGACAATATATGGGGAGGCCTATGTTCTGCAGTTAGTAGACTATAATAGGCTTTAACGGATTATTATGATGATGATTATGATCATAATGATGCTGATGAATAAAACATCTTAATAATGCCAAATATATTATGAATAGCAGCATTCAAGCAGTAGTATCCGATTAATATACGTTAATAACATATCATCCTCCAAAAACCAAAAATCGCTATCTTTAAACATATATTTACTTCACCCAGAATTTAAACTTATTCTGCAGTAAAGTACTGCAACTGCTAAACCAAGCGGATGTCAAGATTATTATAAATTCATTACTTTTTAACCATTCCTTTGAAGTCAACCTAAAACCAATGAACGTCAATTTAGCGGTATTAAAATCAGTTGAAAAAAATACAATGGGTTTATGCGTTCGTAATGGCCATCTTAACATGAACATTCATCTCATCATACAATATTGATGTAGCTAAAATTTATGGCCAATGTTTCAAGCGAAATCACAAAGTCAATACGGCTTATTAATGTGTGAAGAGACTCACCTCCTCCCAGAAGCAGTCCCTTATTGACATATTTTTATCGACGTCACTCAGGTCGTTAGCGATGAGCTTTCGTTCCAGAATACAATTGAATGTGATCGTCAAAAATATATTTCATAATTTTGATAATATAACGAATGCTTTCGTTTGTGTGTATTCGTGTACTGTCAAAAAAACTTCAACCCTTCACAGAGAAAACTTTAGTAAGTTAAAAAAGCATTTTAAATATCAATGAGACGAGGAGCTTTAAAGTTGGCCCATTGTGTAGTTTCTAAATTGACTTTAATCTACTAAGAATCTAAAGTCATTCGCTTCTAAAGCACGTTTTTCGAATCAAATAGATTTAATCTTCTTCTGTCACGTAAAAAATTCAAAGTCTTCTGATACAAAATTTTAAACGTTTAATAATGCACTGGCGTGTTTACATTTGCATCTATCTTTAATTCCATTTAAATAAACATTTTACAACAAAACCTTAAATTCATGAATAACAATATTACAATTTATTGCATTTAGTATTTTGTCACGATCTTTTGACAAACATATTTACAACTTATTTAAAAATGATTATTCAAATTTAAAGTTAGTATAATATGTTAATTTAATAGCGATAGCTTGATGAGATAATATGAAAGTAACTTATATATAAATAATAAAATGAAAGTAACGTAAAGTTGCAGTTTACATACGTCCCACTGCTGGGAGAATATCTCCTCTCATGTGTGGGAGGGATATAGGGGAAAAAAGTATTCTACAGTTTGCTCTAACGCGTGTTTTACTCACGATGTTTTCACTCCAAGTACGTGTTAAATAACCTGCGGTAAACTACTGACGGTAATCGAATCTATGTTGCTCGTGTACTGTGATTTTACGACAAACGCTCATTCCCTGAGCTACCGCGGTATTAGTTAAGTGTCCTGGATTACAATATCAGTCATATATCACATATTCATTATTTTAGATCTCGTAGCACTGTATTTGTGTCGAACCGCTTTATAACAAAGTGAATGTCTCTGTAATCGAGCAAGCACTTGTGACACTATATTTATACAAAGACTATACTCGCATTCGGTTTTATCGAGGTGGTAATTAGTCTGGATGTTATATTATTTATATCTTAGCCTACATACTATTTTATTTTTATTTTATATAATAAAGGTAACAAACGAGTTTACAGCCCACCTGGTAGTATAAGTGGTTGCTGTGGTACATAGATATCTACATCTATCCTCTATTAAGGATCAAAATACAGATGTGTTCATATTGTTAAGATCTTAGGTGGAATGCCTTGTTTCTAGTGAAAAGGGTCTTCGATTCTCTACACGCACTATATGAAAGCATTAAGTTGCTATTTTAAGCTCGTATTCAGTGAGAGCGTGCTACTTCATCATTTAAGCCGAACGTTCGACCGTGGTTCTACCACGTATGCACGTTCTGCTGCATAAGTAGTACATAAGCACGCTGATAGATTTATAATATTTTTTGCGCATCTAGTCAATTTTAACATTATTAAGCTGTTGCCGTATTTAAAAATAGGACTAGAAGAAACTGCTATGAAGGCAATTTTAATGTTGTTAATTTAATATAATTTAAAATAGTAGAGCCATGTAGTAGAAGCGTTATGCTTTCAGCAGGATTTAGTTGACTTTATTTTAGTTTTTATGGGTGAAAACGTATGTGCATTTTGTTTCCTAATAGATAAAAAATATAAGTAGATATAGATGGTGAAAAAATATAAGTAAATATCTACTATATAGACAAGATCTACTGCTTGTTTATTCCGCTAATTGTATCAAAAATCAATAAAAAATAATACATCTAATGCAACATAATCTCAACAGGCCAAGAACATACACAAGTTATATACCGAATTCTCGACTCCAAAGTCAGAAATTCATTTGTGGGGCAATGTATACAACTTTACGACACACTACCAGTAAATATACAAGAGCTTCGAATCACCAAATTTATTATATATAAAGACATAATAAACAAATACAGAATGTATAAAAAGGGTAAGGGAATACATCCATATAATCCATAAAAGGCCACTGATGAACATAGGCCCCTCCCATAGATTGCCTCATAGCAGCCTCATTTTGCCGTAGTTTCCACACTTGGCGGGAGGATTGGCAACCGTAGTTCTTTTACAATTTTTAGTTATATCTACCTATCAGAGTCTATTCAACCATCATTTTCTTGCGACACCCACGGGTCGATATGAGGAACTAGATATTTTTACTGTTAAAATTAACGAATATATGGTTGATAATAACTCCCGCGAATGAGGTGATCGCTTTCAAGCTGTTTCTTATCAGATAAGATATATATCAGATTATTATCTTGTAAGAAATCGTACAAATTATTAATTATTAACACTCTTAGCGCACATTTTACACACGATCGTGTGCAGAAATGATCCAGTGGCGCTGAGAGCATTAACCATACAAATTATTAATTAATTATATTTTTAACTTTTAACGTTTCTTCATAAAAAAGTCCCGAAAGGTTTCTTGTTGTTTCTTCCCAGTTTGTTTCCAATCCAGTGGTAAAAGTAAAAAGTTGCTTTGAATAGGAATTATTAATAATCTATTTTAATAAAAAAAACTATTTTGTTCATATACAACAACGTCTTTATTACTATTAAAAAAACTGATTTCAGACGTAAAATAAAACTTTCTCTTGTTTGTGCTTAAGAGATATATTATTAAGTAATAAAAAAATAATATTTTTACGAGCGTCATATTAAGACATTCCGGAGATAAAATTGGGTACCTTGCATACGTTAAGCTGTTTAGACTACAGGAGGTCACATAAAAACAGACAAACATTGAAAATACACTCGAAAAACCTATGTCTCACTCTGGGCTGTAGAACAAAAAGACATAGAACGTGACATTAATGTTAGTCACCTTCCTATTAGAACGATTTGGTCATATATTTATCAATCTATAGGCAATCTATGGGAGAGGCCTGTGTTGAGAAGCGGGTTTTTATAGGCTGTAATGGAATGGGGATCTCTACCGTGGTGTGTAGTGTCTATGTCTATCTTTGGCTTATATCGCTTTCTTTGGGTTTTTCTTTTTTTGGCTTAAGCATTCATGACGTTTGTTTTATTATTTTTAAGGATAATGTTTTTGCAAAGGATGAAAGTCAAGGTCATTAGAATCGTATGCTAAGGTTTTAGGGGAACTTTTATGTATGTGTATGTATGTATATCGTATTTTTCTATGAACGTACGTTCGTGGTCAATTTTAACCTTCCATATCTCAAAAACAAATAATACTTTCGTCATCGTACTTGCATTCGGTGCCCAAATATGTAATTAGAACCTAATTTAGCTTTTTGGATCCTCAAAATCGGCCCAGCAATTTTTATGCATAAATTATCCGCAGAAATGGTATATTCATGGAATTACACAATTAATAATTTTGACATTGGTCTTTCTTTTAATATTCAGATTCTATATGATCAGACCAATAACTTTTACTATATAAAAGTTTCATGGTATTTCTATTTTCCTATTTAATATTCCACGATACTTATATGTTTTGTCTTCTCACAGTTTGTAGTTTTAACCTCCCAGGTTACACACAGGTCACAGGTTATTTTTATTTCTAGTATTTAAAACACGTATGTATGGCAAGTTATAAGTAGTATAAGTATACGTCACTACAAATAATGCCTAGTTTTATATTTTCTTTTTTTATTTTCTTAACATTTTAAACATAAATCTATTTCAATTACTTACTGTTGCAGCCTTTTAAAAATCTACTGCTGAATATAGACCTCTCCCATAGTTTGTCACGTAGCTCATATTTGCCATAATTGACACACTTTTTTGGTTGTCAACCATTTTTTTATATTAGGCAGACATTGCTGCACTTCTCTTGATTTTTTTGTCTCTTTCACCTCTTACGACACCCAAGGGACGCTATGGGGTAGTGTATATTCTTGTTTAGCCACTACATGGTTCTAACCTTTGACTTTTACCTCCACACTATAAATTTCTCCTGTACCGTGAGGGCAGTCTATCCAGACCCGAAAAAATTATTTGTAGGCTATACAAATACTGTTCCGAGCGGGATTCGAACCCGCGGCCCTTAGCGCTGCATCTCATTGCTCAGCCACTGCGTAACAAATCCGTCCAAAACTTATAACGATTAAGATTTTTTAATTGAACTAAGTTGAAGAAAAAATAATTTATTTATATAATACGAGTTTGTACGAATGTATTTTTGTATATAAAAAACATATCGTAACGGAAAGTAAAACGTGTCTAGATATAGGAATCGGGTTGAGTGACGTATAAAAGACATCAACGCGTTAGGTTCAAACGTTGCGCCCGCTCTTCGTAGACCGCGTAATGCCCTTATTGGACCACCAATTCCGCTGGATCTTGGCGACCAAAACATCGCAGACACATCACACAACGTCACTATACCCACATAAAATGTAGCGAGCACCATTAGGATAACGAATGGGACGCGTCACACCCGTAAGAGAGCACGACCCGCACACACTGCGTACACACTGTACACCCGCGTACCTAGGTGGTTCTCACCACCTAGAACATCACCTGACACGAGCTAAGAAGTCAGAGGCGAAGATCTGCACCCCCCCCCCTCCCACTCAAACAGCGGTAATATTTGGTTACAAAACCAAATCACAAACCATCATCATAAAAATTATCACCTCTCCCATTTTTAACAGCTGATAGGCCACAGAGTGAACGTCGGCGAGCTGAAAGGCTACAGCCTGAAAGGCCACAAGCTCAGCCTCAAATGAAAGTGTAAGAGCTAAAATGCTAACAGTACTAACATCTCAGAATAAAGATGGTTTCCTATAATACTGTTAATTGAAAATAATTTTTAAGAAAATATATTTGTCGACAATAGACATGGTTTAAATCCTAGTACCCGGTTGACCGAGCTTTGCTCGGTATTTTTCGCTCGGTTTTTTTTAATTCGTTTGTTTTCGAAATTATATTTAGATACAAATTACATACTGATGAAATACGAATAATATTTTTTGATCTTAGCGACATAATAGAAAAAACTGAACTATTTGAATAAAAAATCATGAGTGCAATTAGTTTAATTCAAATTTTCGTGTTTTTAAAAAATCCTAAAATACTAAAAAAATAGCTCGAAAAAATAGATTTTCTCAAAAAAGAAAGGAACTTGAAAAAAAATTAAAAAAAGTCCGTCCGGTCGGTCTGGGCTCGAACCATGGTATTACGATTTTGCGACCGCCCAATATACCAATTAAGCTATTTGTAATCATTAATAAACTGTCAAAATTTACCTTCTTATTCTAACGATATTGTAGCAGTTTTTC
The DNA here is from genome assembly GCA_907164705.1 of Parnassius apollo. Lineage (NCBI taxonomy): Eukaryota > Metazoa > Arthropoda > Insecta > Lepidoptera > Papilionidae > Parnassius > Parnassius apollo. The sequence goes on along the minus strand of CAJQZP010001593.1, from coordinate 6,591,017 downwards.
ATTGCCTAAAAACACGGACAAAAAGACATTTTCTAAAAATAAATCCTAGCTAGATCGATTTATTGCCCCCGAAACTCCCTGCACACAAAATTTTATGAAAATCGTTGGAGCCGTTTCCGAGATTCCGTTTATATATATATATATATATATATATATATATATATATATATATATAAGAATTGCTCGTTTAAAGGTATAGGATAAATATTAACTTGTATAGTTAATCTTGTTTTAAGAAAATAATCTCTTCTTCTTCCGTCTTCATATAGCAATATATATCATATAGCAATAGCAATATCTGTCATAATCAATCTGTTTAAAACTTTATACGACGTTGATTGATATTTTCGCACCTCTCGGACTGATATGGGGGCGTAACATAATTGCCTCTTCGTAACAAACTTAAATGACTACGTTTCCTTAATAAAAAGTATTTAGTTGCCAAAACGTGATGACAGCCGCTGCGGGCTAGTGTCAGTTGAAGCAAATTATGGCAATCCTGACACCTACGAGGTGCTAACTGGAGTCGCAACCTACAATTTGCGGAACGTGAGGCTGGGAACATCGTCCGCTAGCGGCTGCAGTGCAGTAATAAAGGCACTGATTTACTCTTCTTACAGTATGATGTATTACTGTAAAAATAAATAACTTGATATTATAATCAATAATAACATGACTTGTGATTGCATATTTGTGTGTTCTTATGAGGCTAGTAATAAAAATTTGATGCTATTAATATTTTATTAAATCGTAATAAACTGATACTTACTTTTTAATTGTATTAAAGTTACAACCTGTATTATACAGAGAGGATAACTCCTCCCCCTATTATATATCTAGCAAAGCGTAATACATGATGCAGATTCCTGCACGGCCTACATTTGTATTTAAGCAACGCAATCCTCAAGTACATGCACGGTGAAAAATATTGCATTGAAAATGTATTAAATCTACTTAACATTGGCGTTTTTAGTCATGATTCATTTAAAAAATAATAATATTTGACAGAACTTAAAAAATTATAAGCGAGTTGGTACTACAAACATAGATCTAAAGTTGAGTGGGATTTAATGAAGGAACAGATTTAAATAATAGTATGATTTTACTTCTGCTATAGATTCATTTATTAATTACTACACACCCGCCCCGGTTTTACCTGGGGTCTTTTAATGTGGTGTTATTTCAATTTGTAAATTGGCAAGTTGTGATTTTCTTAATCAAAAAACATTTTTTTACCACTATTTCTTTTTTTAATTATCTTAAAGTTTTTTTTAGAATATAACCTAGATACTTTCTATCAATTTTCTCTATCTATTCGTATAGTTTCATTATAATTGGCTCTGCCAAAATTTTAAAAATATTTAACAAACAGCACTCACTGGTGAGCTTCAATGTTAATTTGTGTGTGTTTGCGTCACACTAAAAAATTCTTTATATAGTAAAAAAAAATTCTTTCTGCAGGTATAGTACTGACTATAAACTATAACTGATGATAACAATATAAGTCGATCGGTCTACAAAAAAGCATCATAGGTCGCCCTATATATTTCATTGCGACAATTTCAGTGAGTCTTTCTTGGCCTAAAATACGCTCTAGTCACGTCTAGCAATGACCGGTAAAGTATCAGTTAGAATTGTAATAAACAGTTTTGTTAGCGTTGGCGATGGAATTTAAACAAGTGCTTTTGTTCTGAGCTACCAAGTTTCTTATTTACAAAGACACTAAACTAAATTTACTATCTCTGATATAAAATTAAAAAAAGAAAAACAGGAACACACAACTACCTTACCTCAAACTAATCTGAGCTCCCAATTTAAAATTACCCTAAGATATAACATAAATGATAAGAGTTTAAGGCACCTGGCGTAGCTGCCGAAAGCAACTGTGTGTAATTCGGTTTAGAACTGGGCAGTGCCGGTCCTTACCGAACGTCTACCGCATCCTCCGCAAAACAATAGCCCTACAACAAAAGAAAACAGTCGATCGATTTTAAAATCAGCCGGGCAATCTCCGCGCAGTATAATCTTACAAATATTTATTATATGTCAAAACAATATGCCGAAATGGTACGCATATTGTGGTTTTTACAAATGTGTCTGTTGCGCCTCGAAGCGCTCGTTAGCGTGAAGTACGGCGTATTGTGGGGGTTACAATGGGGGGCGGATCGTGACCCCGAGGCGTTTGCATGACCAGGGAAAAAACTTTCGTTTACGTTTAAATTATTAACAGATTTTATACCACATACACACTTAGATACTTTCTAGCATATTATGATTCGATGACTGATTAGCTACTAAGCCTTCTAAATCAGAGAACCTTTCTATTACATTAAGGTTTCTGAGTTCAAAAAAGTAAATATTCGTGCAAAAACCGTAATTGTTCTAGTTCCTATAAAATATTTTGATTATTACTTGTATTAACTGCGCGAAGTGCAGTATTGTGCCTTTTTAAAGGTTTTATGTTTTTATATAATCCTTTCCTAAGGCCTAAAAGGCCCAAAATCATGAAAGACGGCTCTCGTCCACCCGATCCCTAAAAAAGGCGACCACTCAGATCCATCAAACTACAGGTCTATCACCATCACCTCCTTGTTCGCCAAAATAACGGAATCGCTTATAAACTGCAGCTCATGCAATACCTTGAGGATCACCAGCTCCAGCACCAGTAGGGTCGATTAGCTGGTGATCTTCTGGTCTACCTGACTCATAGATGGGCGGAGGCAGTAGTGTCCAAGGGGGAGGCATTGGCCGTTAGTTTGGACATTTCGAAGACCTTCGATCGGGTTTGGCACAAAGCGCTTCTTTTGAAGCTACCTTCCCATGGGCTTTCCAAGAAATTATGCAATTGGAGTACCAGTTTTCCCGCAGATCAGAGCATCAACGTCGTTGTAGACGATGCATGCTCGTAAACGGGGTTCACTTAGCTTATAAGGCACTACCAACAGCTTTCAATTGCTAGTCTAGTGAATATTCATTCTTCCAAAAGACACCTATAAGAACTAAGCTACTAAACAAACACAACGTAAATAAGGGCCCTAACTAAGACGATCACGCCAAAAATACTACAAACGGTCTATTATTAAACCTTTAGAATGATCAAAACATATCTTATTTAACCTGGTCACAAATATATAATATATATTTATTAAGCGAAGAGAAGAGAGGGAAGAGGAGCGTTACAATATCAATGATATGTTGCAAACCGGTAACATTCATTGCATACGGATGACAGCACTGGGGATGCTCTGTACACCGGCCGTGCCAATATTTCTCGGCGTAACGTTTCCGACTACCGGGACAAACTTGTGTCTGAAGTCGAATCTTTGCTGAACAAAGTCACGGACTGGACGTGACTAAATCTAGTCGAGTTTAACCCTCAGAAGACTCAAGTTTGCGCGTTTACCGCTAAAAAGAACGCCTCTGTCATATCTCCTCAGTTTCAAGAAACTCCTCTTGTTCTATCAGCAAGTATTGGAATACTCGGCGTCGACATATCGAATAGTGTGCAGTTTCATGGTCACTTGGAGGGGAAGGCCAAATTGGCCTATAAAAAGCTTGGTGTGCTCAGTAGAGCGAAACAGTATTTCATGCCGGCACCTTTATAAAGCACAGATTCGGCCTCAGATGGAATACTGTTCCCATCTTTATTCTGTGCTCCCTAGTGCCAGCTCCTTCCACTTACCGCATCTACTGAGCGGCTCGAATCGTCGTCGACCGAGTGCTTTCCGATCGGCTCGATTCACTGGCGCTGCGAAGAGATGTTGCATCTCTTTGCATTTTCTTTCATATCTACCACGTGGAGTGCTCCAAGGAATTGTTCGGATTAATCCAAGGCACCAAATTTCATGAACGTACTACGCGGCAATCCTTCCGATACCATTCATACCATCTGGATGCTTGGTGATCAACCACGGTACATTTCACAAGGAGTTTTCTTCAGCGTACGACCTCTCTGTGGAATAGTTTACCACCGGTGATTTTTTTGGACCGATACGACCTAGGGACCTTCAAGATAAGAGCTTACTCCTTTCTAAAAGCCCGCCAACGCACCTGCAATTCCCCTGGTGTTGCAGTTGTTCATGGGCTGTGGTAGTCACTCAAGATCAGGTGAACCGTATGCTCATTTCGTCCGTGAACTTCTGAGATCTCCTATCTACCTACAAACAAATTTTACAGTAGGGCCATAAAACTGATTTATTTCCTTTTCACGATGTTTTTTTATAAAACAAAAAAGTAGTTGGTCGGTTTTTATGTCATTTTATTAATTATAATTAAATAAAGTTAGTGCTGTTGTTTTTTTTTGTTTTATGTTAGTTAGGAGTTTTAAGTTTTCGAATTCAATACCAAAGTCAGATAGGAGATATTTCCTTTAGTTACTTAGGAGAAATCAACCCCCAAAGTGTGCATCTAACTTAAATTTTGAACTAAGGAAGAACAATGAAATACAGAAATATAATATTTATTTATGTTGCTAAAGGGAAATGTTACAAAATCACAATCAGACATTAATAAAAATATGAGAAACAAAACTTAAACTTAAACAGTCTTGAAAAAGGTTGCTTTAAAAATTAATCAACATTCTTAAAATTATTTCAAATCTTTGAGGTTTTTATAAAACTTAAAATAATCTTAGCAAGTAATTCGCATCATTTATCCAGCATGTTAAATCATATTTCTAATACTAAGGTAACATTAGGAATGTTAATGTTCATTATGAGGTAAACTGTCGTAAAAGGAATGACAGTCCAATGGGATAACAGACTTTAGCTCCTGTAAATGTTTATATTTTTGGTATGTGATAGGTATTCTATTCCTATGCAGGGATGCGTACTCTCTTATGATGGCAATTTTATTAACCCTTTGAGGGAGGCTATCCCAATCGGAGTCAAAGTCCAATTTAAACTTAATCAGGCCTGTGTTGTCATAAAAAATAGCCCTTATATCAGTAACTTTTGGATCTCCAGCTTTGCGTCCCGGTCGGATCGAAGTGTAGCGCCATGTTTCAGGAGCCGAATAGTTTTTGAAAAATGTATAGTCTACCATTACAGTTTCGTACTCACAAGGATTTTTGCGAGCTTCTTTGGTAACCGACAGGTAATCACTTGGTAAGTGGATTAGCCTATTTTTCAATTTCCTTTCTATAGCGCTATGTACACAATCTCCTTCCATCTGCGTGTGTCCGACTTCAAGATATTTTTGTATTATAGCCACTTGATGTTGCATGGAGAAATTTAATAAAGCATTCGATAATATATTGTTTCGGTTCTGGCTTGTGCAGCCATCTGAGTATATTATTATGGGTAGATGTTTGGGAAGGCTATGGCGGGTCAAATAATCAATAATAAATGACGCATAGGTAGACGCTGATAGATCACCTTCCGTTTCTGTAAACCAGTAACATGTACACTCATGAGATGCTAAATCATAGATGGTAAAATTATGTACACATAATTTTGTTTTATAGTAAACAGCACTAGCTGTGATAAACGGACACATTTTAACCAATTGTAAATCCATTGTTAAAACTATGCAGTTTCCCTTGATCGCCTCACTTTTATCCATAGATTTTTCTTCACGGGCTCGATTTTTCCTTCTTAGATGTGTTTGGTAGTCAATTTCGCTTATATTACCGGTCTGATGACCTACACAAACATCACACATGTCCTTCTTTATTGTGTGGATAGCTATATTCTTCGATTTGATAGTTTGATTGAATTTATTTCTAGGATCTGCATTTTTTTCTGAGCAGTATTGTTTATAAGTATTGTATAAGTGAGTGGCGTTGCGATAAATTGGTTCCAAGTAGACTTTGGTAGTGTTATAACGGTTGTAATGCGACGGCATTTTAGGTAATACATTGAAAAAGTTATCGAGAATGTCAAGTCTTTGAGACAATTGTGCTTTAGGACGACGGTTACGATTATTATTTTTTTCAGATAGATGCATGCCACTTATTCCTTTTTTTGCCCAATTTTGAACTGAAAATGTTCCAATACACAAAGTTTGAATAAACATTTCACGGCACACACGCTTTTTAGTTGTGGTTCCATCTACAGAATTAGTCACTGGAAGAAAATAAACGAAAGTACCAACTCTTCTCGAATTTATTGATGTCTGCCTTTTTCCTGAAAAGTTATGTTGTTAGCAACATACACTTTTCGTTGATGCCAGTCCATATTGCTCCAGAATTGTCGAAATATCTTCTCTCTGTCCTCATCCCCTACTTCATCACAACATCTCAACTTACTATTTCTACAAAAATCTGAATTGCATTTAGGGCCAAGGACCCTTTGGTTTCGAATTTGGCTTTGTACTTTCTCACCCTTTGGTCTTTTGTAACCGACATACTCTTTCCCCTCCATCCTTAACCGTTTAGTAATACTTTTCTTCCAACTTTCGGGTTGAGCTAGTCTCTGTCTACGTCGGCCTTCAAACATATCTCCAAAGTGAACTACCTCTTCGTTCGTTTGCAGAGTCTCTTCATTTGGAGGGATATTTTCTGAATCCGAACTTAAAGCACCACGATCATTGGGTGGTTCGTAATCGCTGTCGTCATCATTCGAAAAGTCCTCACAAGCATCTCTCACAGGCGGTGGTGAAGTTGGCCTCGGAGACGGTGTTTCTAATAGCGACAGTGAGTCAAGCGCCACTAGGTCTTCTAATTGAATGAGGTCATTGTCTGCAGTTAGTAAAATTTCCCCTAACTGAGATTCAATCCTTTCAAAAGAATGTGGTTCTGTTAGGACATTCTTTACCAAAACAGAAACAGGTGTATGAGACGTGGATGCCATATTCTCTGGTTCACTTAGATTGCAAATTATATTAACGAGTGCATGTGCTCTGTTTCTTGATACCATTATGACAAAATCTGAAATAAATAAGTTATCTTTTAACTACACAAAATACCAAATAATTTATGATCGTACTCCTCAGACAGGTTCAAAAAGATCGTAGATATTTAAGAAGGTAAAAGTAAGTACTAAACTTTTAAGAAATTTCTTCTAACTGCATTAATTGAAAACATAACTTACCAAATTGAAGTAAAAAGTGTTCAAAGAAATTACTCCTATCTGACAAAAAAACTTTAACCTGAAATAAATCATAGCTAATAATAATATACGTACCTACTTTATGAAACAAAATCAGTGAAACACCTTCAGTTAGCCATAACACTAATGTAAATACCAACGAAGTGATAAAAATACCAAAAAAATACTTTTAAATGCCAAACGCCAGAATACTAAATAGCCGTGTACGCGCTTCGAGCAAACTGTTAGTTAGGAGAAATTTCCAGCAAAAATAGGGCGGCAAAATTTAGAAGGTATTTCTCCGAATGGATTGTGACCAAAAAAACAAGTATTTTATTTAGGAGATTAATGCATTCTATTGGTTCTGATCTCTGTCAAACGATGGCGTTAAAAAAGGTTTTGCGAAAAAATGCGAGTTAGGAGGTATCAGAAGTTCACGGACGATTTGCCCCCCTCTTCTATAAAAAAAATATTTTTTTTGTGATCAATATTGCATTGTCTTTCAGGAAACCATAAAAACGCCTAAAATTTTACAGTACTATATTTCTACCGTTAATATTTTGCCTTCAACGCTATCTATATTTAACCCAAACTTATCACATAATGGTAAAGTGAATATATTTAGGTTAATTGCAAATCGATTTCCCCTTTTCCCTTCTAAAATCCTCTTCCAAAATCCTCTCAGAAATGAGAGGAAACCTGTGCCCAGCAGTGGGACGTATATAGGCTTTCACTTTACTTTATAGGTGGTAGAGCCACGCTGTAGCTATATTATGGTTGCAGCATAAACGGATCTGCTCGATCAGGGTAAGAGCACGCTCTCACAGTATGCCAGCGTGAAATAGCAGCTTAATAATGCAGCTGTGTTTCGTATAGTGAGTGTAGAAACAGGAACCCCTTTTTACTGGAAACGAGGCGTTCAATCTTAGTCCTCAGGGGTGACAACGCATCTGCACATTGATTATTAATTGAGGATAAGTGTAGATGTCTGTGGGCCTCAGTATCCACTGTAAATTAGCCGAACTGTGTGCTCGTTTGTATAAAAAAACTATTCATCGTTGTGGTTTTACCACAACACATGCTATGTGTTGTCCTTCTTTGGCATGCCTTTGACGTACTAAGACAAATTAATTAAATCTATGTCTTTTGAATTTATAAATTTGTATGTTGTTATGTGCGTCGATATCCGTCATTTTGTTGCTGCCCAAATTTGTTATTAAAAAGTCTGCAAATATAATTTACTTAAGAACAAGCAATATTTGTTTCATGTTAAAAAATAGTTAAAGCTAAGTTTATATATTCATCAGTCTAGACAATATTTTTAAGACCTTTACCGTACGAATGCCAATAATTTGCCAGCGGACGAGTGCTTGAAATATTTCCATATGCTTATGTTGTTAATGAAGTTAAGGAGTCGAGCATTAGTCAAACTGCTCCGCATAACAACCCTGTAAAATTTTTGTTTAGCGAGTTTGAATGGATATTCCGCAACGCACCGCGTACAGACGAGGTTGGCATTAGCCATATTATCCCTTGCACAACTTTATATCGTGTTATGAGGGCTCGGTGGTGCAGTAACTTAGCAATGAGTAACATAGCTAAGAGTCGCAGGTTTGAATCCCGCACGGAATAGTATATTTCATTACGAGTGGAGAAAGCCTGTCGTTGCAAAGAGTTCCGACAAGTTCCGAAAAAAAACCCGAGCCGAGGCGCAGCCGAAGGTGGGTGTTGACAGTCGGAACAAGTTGCAATGACGGCTCGTCGTAGTGTACTGAACAACTATTTTTAATACAGTTGCGAAAAATGAAGCAATTTAATAATTACCTTTATGGCTAAATAACGATCATCGGGAGCTTCGTTCAAAAACCTTTTCACTTCATTCGATGTTAATATTTTCGACTTTTTAGTTGTAAAACCATCTATTTGTCGTTTTAAGAAAGCATTTAGTTTTGGGTATTCACTTATGTCCACGTTGTTCCTTATTTTCAGCATACTTTTTTTCATCGAAAACCACAACCATAACGTAGAAGGTTTTAATTTTGTTGAGAGTTCGGAGAAGTATGCCAACATAACATTTTCTGAAAAACTATTTGCTTTTTTCTCTTCTCTCCAAGCAATAAATTCGTCGACTTTTGAAATGTGGCGACTTTTTGACTTTCCGAAAAACTTTTTGAAATGTTCTCCGAAGGATTTTGTGCAATTATACTGAATTCCGGTGGTGTTAATTCAAATAAAATATCGTCGAAATTACTCATTTTGTGCAACAAACAACTAAACTCGCAAAGAACAATTAATACGTGGTAGAGCCATGCTGCATTTATATTAGATGTATAGTTGTAGCACGAATGGGTCGGCTCGACCGGGGAAGGACCATGCTCTCACAGAATACCAGCGTGAAATAGTAGCTTAATGCTGCTGTATTTCGTATGGTGAGTGTAGAGAACCGGAGACCCTTTTTACTGGAAATGAGGCATTCCATCTTAGTCCTCACGGGTGACAATACATCTGCATTTTGATTCGTAATCAAGGATAGATGTAGATATCTACCAACGGCCACAGCAACCACTTACCATCAGGTGGACTGTGTGCTCGTTTGTCACCCTATCCTATAAAAAAAATATAAGCAGAGATTTTTTTCGTTTTCTTCACCCATTCTGTAGGCAAAGGGATGTTATGCTCATACAGCCAAATCTTCAGTAGATTTTTTTTATTGATATGAAATAAAAATGAAATTTAAGGAGATGAAATGAAATGAAACCTAACCTAACTCATTGAATCAAATCATATATTGATATTGAAACAAATTAGTAGCTTCTTTTTAGAAATATTTACATGAATCATAAAAACTTACGAGTGTAGAAGTAAGGAGTACCAACGTCGTCTATCCCACTAATATTTTTCTGTGCGTTCTTTAAAATTTACCCCGTAGTTACAGTGGCGCCACCCTTATTTAACGGTTTTCTATGGACACTTTTTAATACACAGTCTGTACTCCTTACGTCTACACTCCATAATAAAAACTTCTATTTTTTTTATTAAAAACTTCGTGGTTGATTTTTTTTTTCTTTTTAATAGACATTATTTTGACAGTTGGGAATGAGAACGCACGAGTTCGGAAAAGGTAAAGAAAAAGCTCGAGTATATAATAGCCCACATCCCGAACGCTACACATCCCTGTAATACGCTACTTTTTGAGCAACTAAACCAAAACTAAATGAAGAAAGCATTTAGTTAACGACAATCAGACAGTTTTACAACTAAAAAGTCGAAAATATTAACATCGAATGAAGTGGAAAGGTTTTTGAACGAACTAGTGATTAAAATTTACCAAAGGTAATTTATTAATAAATACTTATATTTTTCTTTAGTATTCAGGTTACGAAATCGCAAAATACAGTCAATATAGTATTTAAAATATATTAATCAAATCCCTTTTTTTTTGTAGGTTGCGCTTATTTTTGGCGTTATTGGAGCTTGCCGTAAAGAGGAGTTAGCCAATATTACTTTAAAAGATATTGAAGCCCATGGAAAAATGCTACTAATCAAGATTCCGAATACAAAATTAAGATACCCAGAAGCTTTGTTGTTTAGGGAGATTTTCTTTAGAATAGTGCAAAAACATATCAATCGGCGGTCCCAAAAAGCAAATACGACCTTTTTTCCAAAATTATCAAAAAGGGAAGTGTACAGCACAAACAATCGGGATAAACAAATTTGGTAATATGCCAAAAGAAATAGCTACGTTTCTTGGTCTGCCGGATGCGGAGTATTATACTGGGCACAGCTTCAGAAAGACCTCTTCTACATTATTGGCAAATTCAGAAGCCAATTTGACGTCCTTAAAGCGACTAGGAGGTTGGAAGTCAGACAAAGTTGCAGAAGGCTATATTGCTGATTCATTAAACAACAAACTAGAAACTGGGAAAAAATCACACAATCCATTAATTTAAAGTCCAGTCCGTCTCTTTCACATGACAATACTGAAGAGAACATTCGTTTATCTATCTTCGTTGATAATGATAACTGGTCAGTTTCAATTCCATCAACTAGCAAACGCCATTGTATAACGTGTATTATTGTATAACCTTTGACAAATATGCATGAACAGTCATACGAAATTAATAATAGTTTGTCTCAAACAGTAAATATGCAACCTAAAACTTCCCCAGTTAGTATAAAAACTATACCAATTTCAATGTATATATGAATTATAACTTTTATCCATATTAATATTATAAATGCGAATGTGTGTTTGTTTGTTTGTTTGTCCTTCTTTCACGTCGCAATAGAGCGTCGGAATGGCATGATTTTTTGTATGGTGATATTTCGGTGGCTTTAGAGTGACATAGGTTACTTTTTTCCGTGGAAAAACATCTCATTCCCGTGGAAAAACATCTTTCCCGTGGAAAAATAGAATATGTTGCACAAGTTTGTCCTTCTTTCACGTCGCAACAGAGCGTCGGAATGGCATGAATTTTGCTATGGGGATAGATCGGTGGCTGTAGAGTGACATACGCTTTTTTCAGCGGAAAAACATATCATTCCCGTGGGAAAACCGAATATTTTGCAAAATTAAATTCAGCTAGGTGACGCCACCGTGATTCTACAAGAAGGACCGTTATTGTTTTTTACCAAAATTAAGACAAAAAATGTATGGATCTATATTTTTCCACAAAGGACCGGGAAAAGAGCGATAAAAAACATAAAATTCACGAGCTGATTTTCTTCAAACGTTTTGGTGCATTGTAATTCACAGAATAGGCGATAACCTCGCAGACGATATTAAGTAATCCGTTAATGCTCTGCCTACCCCGCAAGGGTTACAGGCGTGATTACAAGTATGGATCAGAAATACTATCACCACCTGTCACGCTTTCACTCTTAACTATTACTTAACTGTGCTAGAAACAGTTCTTAGTAAGCTTTATTAATAAGTATTTACGTAATTACGTACTTAGTAATATTTATTGAACGGAAATGAATACAGTTCTTATGTGTGGTTATGAATGAATCGGTATTACAATAAGAAAAATTGTGCAAAATTATAAGAAAAATATTTTTGAGAGTTCTTATTAACTAACGTATACATAGTTTAAATTGATTCCGCTAGATGTCGTTACTAGATTTTTAAAACGCGGTAACGAAATGGTTCCTGACATGTACTTAACTCCCGCCGTTGAGCCGCGCGTCAACTTATAGTGCATACGGTAACTACGCGCTTAAATTGTTTCTATTTCGTAGCTTATTCGACTACCTGCTTTCGATTTCGGTTGTTTGTTATTTGCTTTGTGATTTGGTTAAGGTTGAATAAATTTATATTGGCTTTCATTTTGTGATTTGCGTATTTTCTTGGATCGGTTTTGTTGATTTGGAAGGTATTCCTTTATATATTTTAACTCTGGCTTTGATTTTTGATTTTGTTTATTTAGAATCGTGAATTGGTTTTCGTTTTTTTAGGTCTTTTTACAATATTTCAAAGGAATATTAATAGTATAGATAGCGTATACGGTACCTATACACTTATTTTTTTTTTGTTGGTTATATTTATATTGACTACTGCTTTCGATTTCGGTTTTCAGCGATTTTTTTGTGATTTGGTTTAAGTTGATTCGATTTTTTTTGGCTATCGGATTCGTGTTGTGTCTTGAATTGGTTTCGTTGTTTTGATTTTAAAAAATATTTAAAAGGAATTCTCCTTCCTTTCCTTCCTCCTTTAGATATTTTAGATTTGCTTTTAAAAAAATATTTAAAAGAAAATTAATTAATTCCTTCTAGGTATTTTAACGTTTTTTTATAAATAGAATTTTTGTTACTTCATAGTGCCTCGCAAACGTAAGACAAGCCTTTCAAGAGTATCTTCTAAAAGACAAGCGAAAAGATTAGCTGGATCGCTAGAATCTTTAGAAAAGTCTGAACTGAGAAGGTAAGAACAAGCAGAGCGTCAGGCTGCTTTTAGAGCATCTGAGACACCTTCTCAACGTCAGCAAAGGCGTCTTCAACAGACAGAGCGTCAGGCTGCTTTAAGAGCTTCCGAAACACCTTCTCAAAGTCATGATAGACGTCTTGAATAGACAGATTGTCAAGCTACTTTAAGAGCTACTGAAACACCTGCTCAAAGTCAGCAAAGGTGTCTTGAACAGGCAGAGCGTCAAGCTACTTTAAGAGCTACTGAAAAACCTGATCAAAGTCAGCAAAGGAGTCTTGAACAGGCAGAGCGTCAATCTACTTTAAAAGCTACCGAAACACCTGCTCAAAGTCAGCAAAGGCTATTTGAACAAGCGGAACACCAGGCCGCCTTAAGAGCCGCGGAAACACCTGATGAAACTCAACACAGACTCATTGAGAAAGCTGATCGTCAATCTACTGTAAGGACATCTGAAACACCAGAAGATTCACAGGCGCGAAGAGATGAAATGCCAAGCTGAACGTCGACAAAATTTTCAAAGAAACAATTTGTCGTTTTTTTTGACGCAGCAATCAATCCTTTGATTAATAATAAAAATCACAGGTTAGTTGTTGTCGGACTGATGGACAAGGCGTATCGATTTTGCAGCGCTTTATAATGGAAAGATGAGACCGCAGGCATGTGCTGTTCCAATGGCAAAGTGTCTCTTCCGTTACTTGGGGAACCAGAAGAACTTTTGAAAACTCTCTTTTTATATGATGCTAATGAGTCACGGTGCTTTTTAAATAGGATCCGGAAATATAACTCATGCTTTCAAATGACGTCCTTCGGAGTTGACCGGGAAATAATAATGCCAGGATTTTCGCCTACATTTACAGTGCAAGGGCAAATTTATCATAGAATTGGTTCACTTTTCCCAGCTGAAAACGAACAGCATAAATTTTTACAAGTATACTTTATGGGTGATGTTTGAGGTAGATCGTCGCTACCAATTTATACAGGGAGTTGAGAGAGACACAGTGTTCAAAATTCAAAGATTCTTGCATGAACGTAACATTTTAGTCAAACATTTAAAACTGCTTCAGAAAACCTACCTGAAGAGGATTATAAAGTCGTCAGTCACGCAGATTGGACCCCTCGAGGAGAGCATGAAAGGCGCTACAATGCACCTTTGATAAACGAAATAGCAGCAGTAATTAGTGGTGATCAATTTTCTTCACGAGACATTGTCTTGCGAGCACGTGATGATACGTTGCAACGGGTAGCCGATACACACAAGTTTTATGACGTTCTGCAATACCCGTTGATTTATTGCAAAGGACAAGAGGGTTATCATTTTCAAATTCCACTCATTAACCCGGTCACAAAGGAGCCTACTCCGAACAAAAAAGTATCATGTATGGATTTTTATGCGTAACATATGATGTTGCGAGAAAATGATTTTAACCTCTTAGCCCGGTGTAGACAATTATTTCATCAATTTTTGGTAGACATGTATGTGAAGGTAGAAAGTGAACGACTCCGTTATATATCTTTAAATCAAAAAAGCTGCGCGTTGAAAATTATATACATTTACAAGATGCAGTTTCTAGCGACACCAATGTAAACTCCAGAGATTTAGGTAAAATGGTAATTCTGCCCTTATCATTCCCCGCTACCTGCATGAGTACACATAAGACGCATTCGCCTATGTACAAACTTAGGGAAGACCTGATCTTTTTGTTACTTTTACTTGCAATCCCACATGGAAAGAAATAACCAAGGAGCTAATGTCGGGCCAAAAAATTACTGACAGACACGATTTAGTTGCTAGAGTATTTAGATTTAAAGTACAAAAATTAATGTATGTAATTAACAAAGGGAAAATTTTCGGAGAGGTGCAGTGCTTCATGTATTCAATTGAATGGCAAAAAAGAGGATTACCGCATGCCCACATTCCAATATGGCTTAAAGAGAAGTTGCGGCCCATCCAAATAAACGACATAATAAGCGCCGAGATTCCGGATCCTGAGCAAGATAAAGAATTGTATGATACCATCGTCCGAAATATGATTCACGGTCCATGTGGAGCACGAAATTCAATACCGCGATGTATGAAAGAAGGAAATTTACAAAGAAATACCCTAAACAGCTATTAAAAAAAACAGTGCACAATGACAATGGCTACCCTTTATTTTGCTCCCGAAGATGGTGGCAGGAAAGTTACAATCAAATCTCGCTCTGAAGCGTTCGAAACCTTAGGTAACAGCTGGATTGTCCCGTAGTCGCCTATTCTATGTAAAATGTTTAATGCCCACATTAATGTAGAAGCATGTATCTCTGTCCACGCAATCAAGTATATCTGTAAGTACATAAATAAAGGAAGCGACCAAGCAATATTTAATCTCAGGAGTGAAGGTGAGGCAAATCCCGTTAATGAAGTACAGACCTTTCAAGCAGGGCGTTATATCAGCAGTAAAGAGGCAGCGTGGCACCCAACAGTTACTCACCTTGCTGTGCACTTAGAAAATGGAGAGTGTTATATTTCATCGAAAGAAATTTCCAACAAAGAATTGCATCACCGCCAAAAACTACACTAACAGACTTCTTTCAACTTTGTCAAACCGACCCCTTTGCAGAAACGTTGTTATATTCTGAAGTACCCCACTATTATACTTGGAACACATCTAGGAAGGAGTAAAAACGCCGTATTCAAGGCGCGCCTGTTGCAAATTGGCCCGGTGTAAAGTCATCAGATACCCTTGGTCGTGTGTATACCGACCATGTAACTAATTTTGAATGTTTCTGTTTACGATTGCTGCTGCACCATGTTCGGGGTCCTACAGGATATAAAGACCTTAAAACTGTCAACGGTCAGGAATGCGCAACTTATAGAGAAGCATGTGAAGCTCTTCATCTTTTAGAAAACGATAATCACTGGGATGAAGCCATGAAGGAAGTTGTGCAGTTCCAGTCACCAGTCAAAATTAGGGATCTTTATGCAACTCTCATATCATCTTGCGGGCTATCTAATGCACATGAATTGTGGGACAAATACAAAAAGTACATGACGAAAGATATTTTGCGAAGGTTACAGCAGACACACGCGAACATGACATACAATGAACACATTTATAATGAAGCACTTGGAAAAATTTAAGATAAAGTAATGGCAATGATAGGCAAAAAATTAAGCGACTTTGGAATGATAAGCCCTCAGCAAATCCAACCGAAATAACAATAAGTGATTAAAATATACGTGATACAAACTACGATATACCAGCTTTGCAGCTGCAAGTAGCCGAATTTGTACCCCGCTTGCTTCCCGAACAAAAACGAGTTTTTGACAAAGTATTAGGACAAATTGAATCTGGAAATGGTGCACTTTTCTTTTTAGATGCCCCTGGAGGAACTGGGAAGACATTTTTGTTAAATTTATTATTAGCGCAAGTACGAAAAGATAAAAACATTGCTGTGGCCGTAGCTTCCTCCGGTATAGCCGCCACGCTGCTAAGCGGGGGCCGCACTGCACATTCTGTTTTAAAACTCCCTCTAAATCTAGCCCAGAAAGAATCGCTGATCTGCAACTTTAGCAAAAATAGTGCACGAGGTATAATGCTACGACAATGTAAAGTTTTAGTGTGGGACAAAAATAGAACGTCGCATAAAAAAGCTGTAGAAGCACTAAATCGAACGGTCCAGGATTTGCGCAGCAATACCGATGTAATGAGAGGAATGGTGGTTTTACTGGTTGGTGACTTTCACCAAACTTTACCTGTTATTCAAAAGGGCACACCTGCAGATGAAATTAAAGCATGTCTCAAGTCGTCTATTTTATAGAACTAGGTGACGAAATTCAGTTTAACTACGACTATGAGGGTGCATTTGTATAATGATATCAATGCTGGAAACTATGCTGACATACTATTAAAAATTGGCGATGGACGGTTGGAAACGGATGCTGAGGGCTGCGTTAAATTGACGAGAGATTTTTGTGATTTGGTACAGAGTCATTCCGAATTAATTGCGAGCGTTTATTCAGATTTAACGAACAACATGCATGAAGACAAATGGTTATGTGAAAGGGCGATTCTTGCACCAAAAAATGAGAGCGTTAACAAAATAAATTCAGATATATTAAGCGAAGTAGCAGGAGAAATAACAGAGCATTTGTCAGTAGACACAGTTGTGGACACAGAACAGAGCACTTCATATCCCGCAGAGTTCCTAAATTCTCTAGAGTTATCAGGTGTGCCCTCACATAAGCTTCAATTAAAATTAGGCGTCCCAGTCATACTAATGTGAAATTTAGATGCTCCTCGTTTATGTAACGGGACAAGGCTGCGTGTGACACATCTTGGACGGAACATAATCGGTGCTACAATTTTGACAGGTGTAGGAAATGGTAAAAATGTTATTATACCACGGATCCCTATAATTCCCACAGATCTTCCTTTTCAATTCAAAAGGTTGCAGTTCCCTATTAAG
Organism: Parnassius apollo; assembly: GCA_907164705.1. Lineage (NCBI taxonomy): Eukaryota > Metazoa > Arthropoda > Insecta > Lepidoptera > Papilionidae > Parnassius > Parnassius apollo. Next base: position 6,573,617 of record CAJQZP010001593.1, on the reverse strand, counting down.
CTCAGTTTTGCAATGACAATTAATAAAGCGCAAGGGCAAACGTTACAGGTAGCGGGGGTCAACTTAGGAACCGTGCTTCTCTCATGGTCAGCTGTATGTAGCATGTTCGCGTGTGTCAAATGCCTAGAATCTCCACATTCTCTCCCCGAATTGAAAAACATATAAAATTGTGTACAGTAGCGTCTTAAAATAGTGTTCAGTTAGTTTTTTTCCAAAATTCCCACAATCAATTAATCAGAATTCCTAAAGATCTTCCCTTTCAATTCAAAATTTCCTATTTAGCTCAGTTTCTTTTCAATTCCAAATGCTGCACCTCTGACGGACCTATTAAGCTCAGTTTCCTTTCAACTCAAATTCTTCCTTTTAACTCAGAAAACTGCATCTCCGACGAATCAATTTAGCTCAGTTTCTTTTCAAAAGTCTGCATCCCTGACGAATAATTATGCTCAGTTTCCTTTAATTAAAAAAATATCCCATTTTCATTTGGAATAAACAGGCTATTTTCATGCTTTCTTATACGCTGCGTTTCAAAACATTTAATTAGGCTGACGAATAAATTTTGCTCAGTTTCCTTTTAATGTCTGCATCTCTGACAAATCTATAAAACTCAGTTTTCTTGCAATTCAAAAAGCAATGGATAGTTCATTTCCCAGTGACATGCGGGCGAAGCCGCGGGTTGCTTCATTTTTTCGCAACTGTATTAAAAATAGTTGTTCAGTACACGTGCGGAACCGTCATTGCAACTTGTTCCGACTGTCAACCCTCACCTTCGGCTGCGCCTCGGCTTGGATAGACATTTGTCAGAACTCTTAGCAATGACAGGCTTTCCGCGCTCGTAATGAAATACATATACTATTTTCATTTTTTTAATGTATAAATGTAAACCTCTGAGTTTGATCAAATAGATTATATATAGATTTTGAGATTAATGATTTCATATACACAAACATCCTCTTTTGATATGTCTTGGAACATTACAACGTTGGTGGTAGAGCCTCGCTGCAGCTATATTATGGTTGTAGCATGAGATCGGCTTGACCAGGACAGGACCATACTCTCACAGAATACCAGCGTAAAATAGCAGCGTAATGCTACTGTTTTTCGTATGGTGAGTGTAGAGAATCGGAGACCCTTTTTACTGGAATCGAGACATTTCATCTTAGTCCTCAGCGTTGACAACACATCTGCATTTTGATTCTTAATCGAGGATAAATGTAGATGTCTACAGGCCACAGCATCCACTTACCATCAGGTGGACTGTATGCACATTTGTCACCATTATTCTATAAAAAAGAACCCCTAATTTCACTAGATTCCGTGAACCCAAATATTGACGGTCAATCACACACAAACTACACATGTGTTTGTGTGTATGTGTGTGTAGTATGTGTGTGTAGTTTGTGTATGATGGACCGGCGACATTAACACACACACACACATACACCTAGTTTCACAAACACAATTAGGACAACGGCTCGGGCGCAGCGTTTCCGCAGACGGGCGCGCCACATACACCTCCAGGGAAGTTGGCTGATTCTTGGTGTGCGTACCGGTAACCATCTTAAAAAATCGTTGATGATGAACATTATAAGAAGCTGTGAAGTAAATGCTGTTAAGCGTTATGTACGATACCAACAGGCAATGTACTTTTATATTATTATCTTCAACATCATAACATCACATCCCAGCACAACTACAGTGCTGAAAATGGACTCCCTTCGTTAATTGCAACAAAGCACCCTTATGAACCAGCCGTGTCCGTAGTCATTATGAACATCTCGTCAGGCAATCACTCCATCTAATTTTGTGGGCTTTTTTTACATTTTTACATAGAAATGCCTATCAATTTTGCGTCATTTATGCATTCATCATCATCATCATTGCAGCCCTTCACAAGTCCACTGGTAAACATAGACCTCCCCCAAGGAGTGCCACAAAGCACGGTCCTGAGCCACCTGCATCCATCGACTTTCTGCATGTCTTACCAGGTCGTCCTTCCACCTTGTGGGGGGCCTCCCTACACTAAACCTACTGGTACAGGGCTGAGACTTGAGAACTTTTTTCCCCAACGGTTGTCGGTTCTTTGAAATATATTGCCGGCTCTTTGCCACTTCAGCTTACTAATCCGTTGGGCTATGTTAGTCACTCAGGTTCTACTGCGGATATCCTCGATTCTAAGTTTATCACGCAAAAAAACATTTGTGCATTTCCTGCATTTAATTATGTACCTTTATAAACTCTATTCACCAACAGTCTCCACTTTAACGATATGGCAGTAGAACACTGATGATATATAAATAGAATAAATATATGTGAGTAAATAAAGGTTAACAACTTCCCTGTCCGCGAAATAGACACAATAGTTAAACAATCGAAATGTTCATATATGACTCATGGGACAGTGAAATGGTTAATATAAATATTGTGGTAGGACTCCCTTATTGCCTTGAAGTTCGTCTGAGTAGGTGCCGCCAAATAGCTACGCTTACACTGCTATGTTTCTACGGTATGAAGGGTATATAGGGAAGCAGTATAATAACAGGCTCGGAGGAATTCCATTTTATCCTTAGAGGTGAAATCGCTTCTATAGACTTCTTCATTTGAAGTTCCAGATGTTTAAGGACTGCAGTAGCCAATTACCATCAGGTAGACTATCAGTTCATTCGTCATCTTAAGTTTTACGAAAAGAAAGAATTGTGAATGTCATAAGAATTAAAACTGATAGTAGACACTACGAAGCACACGGAATTACTCCTGTGGAGAAAAAAACATGTACTCGTATGTATGGCTAGATGGACTTATTTAACACAGCATAATATAAACTTTACTTTAAATTATTTTTGACATTAAATAAATACTGCTTTTTTTTGAGTAAATTATTTTTTCAGACATTCCAATAACAAACCTGACTTGAGCAGCAGCAAAGTTAATTATTAATAAATTTTTTAAACGTACGTAGCCGTAATGTACATCGCATCACAAAAAAAATTAAAATATTTTCTTATGATGCGACGTACGTAAACATGAAATATCGCCCGTTTCCAAGCGGCTACTTCACAGAAGTACTAGTATCGGATATTTAAATTTCTTATTAAGTTACTTGTTAATAAAGAAATAATCATAACATTGGCGAAGTCCCGTTGCGCAAGACTTATAATGTGGCGCGTGGCGACTCGCGCCGGCTCAGTTTTACGACAAAATAATATTCTTTAATTATAATGGAGCGTTATGAAATAAAAAGGCGGCACACACGACATCTGTATTAAATTTTAATGGAGTAACAGTTGCACCTGCGCGGATCGAAGACCGTTCAAGACAGTGGCGGGGACTTCGATCAGTCGCCATTCTGCCTCTTGGAATCTGCAAAGTGTATCTAATTAAATATTAATTACTCGTGCTGATCAAACGGGGAATCCTAACGAATGAATTTCGCGTAACAAACTTAATAAAAACAAAAATATCCCATTTAAAGCTCGCGAAAGCTAACAAACCGACATTCTCATTAAAAGCACTAAAATTACACATGTGAGTGCATCTACGTTTATATGTGTGGCGTTTTAAATGAAATGTATTAAAAAAACTTATTTTGCGCAGAGTTTTGTTCATCTTTATATGGCGCTAACATATTTTTAGTTTATATAACTATTCTAAAACCCAAGATAGTGTTCCGTTGGAATATAACAGTCAAGCATACTATTATAACATAAGTTTTCAGTAGAAATAAACACTCAGGATCAAGTAAATTGGATAATTTCCACAATTTATGGTGACATAATAATTTTTCATATTTACACGAACACTAAACATTGAAAAAACTATTCATACGGATTTTATCGCGTTTAATTAACTTATTTTTAATTCTCGACGTTTCTCGACGAGAAGATTATTAAACATTATTAGTATTTTTAGGAACACAAAAATAATTGTTACGACACACGTATGTTTATTTTTATATATGGTAAAGTGTAGTTACAGCAAGTACAAGCTATATTTTAGTGACGAAATCTTTTTAAACGACATGTTTTAATTCGTAATAGAAAACTAGAATTGACACCACCTATAAATACTCTAACCATTTCGATTTTTAATTATTGGGTGACATGATTATTAACCATAAATTTAGGCAGTTGCAAATGTAGCTTTGAAACAAATTAACGCCCAAAATCGATAACAGTGAAACTAGTTTGAACCTTCGTTTATACCAATATTTAGTGAAATAAAAAATTTTACGTTGCTAAACCATAAATTAATACGAAGAAAACAAAATAGGTTATATTATAGTATCCTTATTGACTTTAAAAATGTTACCTGCAATGGACATAATACAGATATGTAAATAATACAACCCTACAATTTACATACGAGAAAGTAGTATCCGTTAACGGAAATAGAAAGTGAATGCACGACATTAATAATTTTGTCATCTGAAAAATTTATTTTAATTTTTTCATATTAAATGTGGAAAGAAAGACTAAAAAATACCATAAATGAAAATGATAATAATATAATACAATGAATATGACAAAATTGAGTTTCACAAATTGAATTTACGGCAGTAAATAACATTTAATATTTTGTATCAATAAATGTAATTCTGAATTAAAAACGTAATAAAAATTAGATTTTTTTACGTTAAATTATTTAAGCGTAAAACTAGTGATATCTACATATAGCCGTAGGTACGGTCATTATAAACGACACAAGGTCCATTCTAGTTACCGTCACTTTGTATAAATTATATAAAAATAAGCACATCGAGAAAGGGATAAATAGAATGGCGATTGGTATAGAAAAGACAGTGATGGGCGAGGTGGCGAGGGCAGGTGTCGCGGGACATCTGCTGGTCCGCAGACGGGCACGTGTCTCAACCCTCTAAACCGACCTCCATGACTTGACTACGGGAAAAAGTTGAGAAATCCCTGTGAATCACGCAATAACAAGTTCATTTAATTACCACATGTATGAAATTCGGAAATTAAAGATTCACGTATAAATGCTAATGCGTCAAACTTTAGTTTCACTTTTTTATCTATTTCCGTTTCTGAGGCTTTCATTGGTTTTTTTCCTATGAAAATTGTTAACAATGCTTACAGTTCGTAATTTTAAGTTAAAAAGGCTTAATGATTTTATTATGCATAAAGTGTAATGGGCATTACAAATCTTGGTTCTTTTAAATATTTAAATTTCAACAAAAATACAGGCAGAAGGCACAATCCCCTTTTTTATTTTAAAATGGCTAACACCTAACTAACATTTTATGCCATCACAAGTATGCTACCATATATGAGTCACCATATTATAGGATTTACTTACTAGCCATATCTGGTTTTACTGCAGTATGTTACTCCTTTTAATGAGGGGGAAACAGCGTCTAGCGGTACGACCACACACTTTTTTTATGGAATAAGAATGACAATGACCTCACAGTCCAACTGATAATCAGTGGATGCTATGGCCCATAGACATTTTTTATAGAAGAAGGGGCAAATGAGTATGCGGCTCCCCTGATGGTACGTGACTACCGCCGCCACGTGAACAGCACGGGAATAGCAGGTACGTTGCCGGCCTTTTAGAAAGGAGTAAGCTCTTTTGTTGAAGGTCTGTATCGGTTGGGAAAAATTGCCGGTGGTAAACAATTTCACAGGGAAATTGTACGAGGTAAAAAACTTTAGTAAGACGCACAGTGGTGAACCGCCAAGCATCCAGATGGTGAGGATGGTATCGTGAATTTTGACGCGATGTGCGTTCGTGAAATTTGGCGGCTGGAATTAATTCGAACAATTACTCAGAGCACTCCCCATAGTAAATGTGATAGAAAATGCGAAGGGATGCAACATACCTACGTAGCGCCAGTGAATCGAGCCAATCAGAAAGAACTCAGTCGTCGACGATTCGAAACAATCTGCGCTACATGCGGTCAAGTGGAAGAAGCTGGAACTGCGATGCCCCGGCAAAGATGAGAACAGTACTTCATGTAAGGCCGAACTTTCGCTTTGTAAAGTTGCAAGCCATGTGCCGGCATGAAATACTGTCTCGCTCTGCTGAACACGCCAAGCTTTTTAGAGGCCAATTTATCCTTCCCCTCCAAGTGACCACGAAACTACACACTATTCGACATGTCGATGCCGAGTATTCCGATACTAGCTGATACAACAAGAGGAGTTTCTTGAAACTGAGAAGATACGACAGAGGCGTTCTTTTTAGCGGTAACGCGCAAACTTGAGTCTTCTGAGGGTTAAATTGGACTAGATTTAGTAACCCCTAATCCTAGACTTTGTTCAGCAAAGACTTGACTTCAGACACAAGTTTGTCCTGGCAGTCGAAGACGTTTTGCCGAGAAATATTGGCACGGCCGGTGTACAGAGTCATACATCACCAGTGCTGTCATCCGTATGCAATAAATGTTACCGGCTTGCAACATATCATTGATATGCAGAATAAACGGCATTGGTGATAGCACGCAGCCTTGTAAATCACCAGCGTTAATAGGCTTATAATCGGAGCATGCACCGTCTACAACGACCTTGATGCTCCGATGTGTGAGAAATCTGGCGACACAATTGCACAATTTCTCGGGAAGCTCATGGGAAGAGAGTTTCAAAAGAAGCGCTTTATACCAAACCCGATCGAAGGCCTTCGAAATGTCCAAACTATCGGCTAATGCCTCTCTCTTGGACTCTACAGCCTCCACCCGTCTATGAGTCAGGTAAACCAGAAGATTACCAGCTGATCGACGACGATGAAAACCATATTGACGGTCACTAATCAGCTGGTGGTCCTCAAGGGACCTCATGAGCTGGCAGTTTATAATGGACTTCATTATTTTGAAAAACAAGGAGGTGACGACAATAGGCCTGTAGTTGGACAGATCTCAACGGTCCCCTTTTGTAAAGATCGGGTGGATCAAAGCTGTCTTCCATGAATTCAGGACTAGGCTTTGCGAGTAGCAGTACCGGAAAAGACGAGTTAAAACCTGTGCACCGGAGTTGGCTGCTGTTTGATTCCCAGATGTGGAAGACCATGTACCTTCCCTGTTGGACCTCCTTCTAACCTCTTATCAGGACGGATATGAGGTCTCCGTCAATGCCACTTTTGGCTCCTCGGACCATTGTCTGATTCGGACTGCGGTGCCACTCACGCTCGCATCGCGGTTGCGTACTGCAGGTTTCTTGCCTTGTTTGGCATTATAGGTGAGCAGATTGGGACGGGATACGATCTTTTTGCATCCTACCCTTGGAGGCGGGTTTACTTCGTGCCGGATGATCCCAGCGTTGTTGCTGATACTGTCGCTGATGTGGTGCTACAGGGGATGGAACCTTTAATTCCCTCATGTGTGGTACCTATCGGAGGCAAAACCCAGCCTTGGTTTGGTCGCTTCTGCATAATTGCACTTTGTCACAAGCAAGAGTGCTACCAGGCCTGGGCTCGCGCATCGACGTCTCGGGATGCAAATACCAGCGCTTTGAATAAAAGTAATTTTACGGTTTAATTAACTACTTTTACTTAGTTTTTAATTCCCGACGTTTCGGGTGCTTTACAGCACCCATGGTCACGGGAAGGACTGAGATGTTTGACGTCCCAATTTCATAGTTAGTCCGGCTACCTTCAGTTTTTTAATATTAATTTTTCGGCCTGATCTACACAAAACGAGCTTACAGGTCCTGAAGTCTTGCAGTGGTATGCTTGGGTTTGGGTTTAATTTTGTTAATTATAGGATCCCAAGCAGATGGCTTCACCCATCCATCTTCTCTATTGAAATTAGGATGTTTTTTAATTTCAATAGCCTCGCGTATCATCCTTGTTAGGAATTGGTGTTCTTTTGCGAGGATTTGTGGTTTATCAAATCTAATGTAATGGCAGGGACTATCTTGAACATGTTCACAGACTGCAGACTTCCCGGAGCGTCGGTGCTTCACTTCAGCTATATGTTTTTCCACACGGGTTTTTTATGGATCTTTTTGTTTAACCTATGTAAGAGGACCACATTCACAATCTAATTTTTACACTCCTGCATCTTGTAGAGGGATATTACACTTGACGGATGGTAAAAATCGACTAATCTTCTGCGGCGGCTTGTGGTATGTATTAATTGTAATTAAAACATATTACAAGCCAGCGCTCTTAAAAATGAGTACAATTCTGCCTCCGGGTCCTTCAAAAGTGTTATTGTCAAGGCAAAATCAGAGCACATTGGCATAATTGGTGAGAAACTAGTTCGTCTTCCTTCGGGAACACGTACATTCTGGTCTCTCGCCAAAGCCGTCAAAGGGAATTTCTGTCAGCCATCTCTATCATCTCTGCACAGGGAGGACGACTCACTGGCTCATGCCGCAAAGGAGAAAGCCGATTTGCTGGGCTCTCTCTTTGCGTCCAACTCGACTCTTGATAATGGAGAGAAAACACCGCCGACCATCACGTGGAGTCAGTGCTCCATGCAGAATGTCCTGTTTACCCAACGCTCGGTGCACAAAGCGAGGAGTGCTTTGTGCACTGAGCTGCACGTCAACAAGTTGAGTGGGCCTGATGGTGTCCCCTATTGTGCTGAAGACATGTGCTCCGGAGTTGGCACCGGTTTTAACGCATATTTTCCGGTACTCCTGCCCCCTAGGCGTGGTCTCAAAATAATGGAAGACAGCCTTCGACAGCTCCCGATACCTAAAAAAGTTAACCGCTCTGATCCGTCCAACTATAAGCCTATCATCATCACGTCTTTGTTCTCTAAAATAATGGAGTCCATTACTAACAACCAGCTCATGCGGTACCTTGAGGACCACCAGCTGATTAGTGACCACCAGTATGGTTTCCATCGCGGCTGCTCGGCTGGTAATCTTCTGGGTTACCTAACGCATAAATGGGCGGATGTATTAGAGTCCAGGGGGGAGGCGTTGGCCGTTAGTTTGGACATAGCAAAGGCCTTCGATCAGGTTTGGCACGTTGCGTTTCTTACGAAGCTTCCTTCCTTTGGGATTCCCGAGAAATTGTGCAATTGAAGTACAAGCTTTCTTGCAGATCAAAGCATCAAGGTCGTAGTAGACGGTGCATGCTCCGATTACAAGCCCATTAACGCTGGTGTTCCACAAGGCTGCGTCCTATCACCAATGCTGTTCCTTCTGCATATAAATGACATGAGCGACGTGCAGTTTCATAGTCACTTAGAAGAGAAGGCCAAATTGGCCTCTAAAAAGCTTGGCTTGCTCAGCAGTGCTGGCCATATTTCCCATATCCCATATCTAGGCCGGGGATCCCTAGTGCCAGCTCCTTCCATTTGATCACATCCAGCGCAGAGCTCTTCGAATCGTAGGCAACCGAACTCTTTCCGATCGGCTTGACTCTCTGTCACTGCGAAGAAATGTTGCATATCTTTGCGTATTTTATCACATCTACCACGGGGAGTGCTCTGCAGAATTGTTCGGACTAATTCCAGCCGTACAATTTCACCATTGCATATCGCGACAAAACTCGCGATACCATCCATACTATCTGGATGACTGGCGGTCTACCACTGTGTGATTTAAAAGAAGTTTTCTTCCTTGCCCAACTTCCTTGTGGAATCAACTACCACCAGAGAATTTTCCGGACCAGGCTGGCAACGCATCTGCAATTCCATTGGTGTTGCAATTGTTCATGGGCGACGGTAATCACTTAATATCAGGTGAGCCGTATGCTCATTTGGGCCCCTCTTCTATAAAAAAATATATTTTTTACTAAATATACTGTCTCACTTCGGGCACGGCCACCGTCGTGAATGGATTACGGTATAGTTTGTTTACAGCGGTTCGTGATGAAAAATATAGATCGCTGTAGAAATGCAAAATATCCAAAAAAAAATTTGTGACACTTGACCAAGATATTATTATTATAATCACAGATTTTCATAACATTATAAGTTTTCGCTAAAGTAGGTCGTAGGAATAATAATTAAATAAATATAATTATACGTCTTGGACTTTATGGAGTGACCTGAAGGTGTACTTCGGTATCTGCTACTGGAACTCCTTGAAGAGTAGAACTAGGTGTGCCGAGTTTAGCTTCGTTTTGTTAGTTATGATGTGATCTTACCTCCGGGCTTGATAGAGTTACTTGAAGGTGTACTTCGGTGAATGCTAAATTAAAAACTGGTTATGACTAGATGAAAAAATTTTGAAAACTAAATAAAGTTGATGAAAAAAATTTGTAACGAGTCAAGGTAAATAAGACTAGTTTTTACGATAATTCCTGAGTTGACACCTAAAAATTTAAGTTGATTTCTGAACATTTTAAGATTTAACACTTTTTCAATTAACAATAATAAAAAAAAATTGAATCTCAATAATAATAACATAGTAAATATAAAACGAAAACATTTTGTATAGTTGATGAAAAATTTTCTACATTTTTTCACGATCGTATGAGCATTTCTCATAAATGAGTCGTGCACTTTTGGATTTTCCAAACTCTTTTTTATGGACGTTTGAATTAAAATAATCGGAAAATTAGAAGTAATAGTAATAATGTTATTAGTAAAAATGTGTGTGTATTTAAAATACTTAAAAAAATTGACGTATAACATGAGCCCTTAAGGCATGCACATTTCAGTTTCAGTACAAAGTTTCGTGCGGTGATACCAATTTTCGAAACACATTTTCCAGTTCGCCTCAGACACCTCTTTTATGATACGCTGCTAACGCATCTTCTGACGATGAAAACTGTAATCATTTAAGCTATTTTCATTTTTTATTATTAGAATACAATTTGGCATTGATTCTACTTCGAATACCCCACAGTTTAGTCTGTACACACGTAATTCGCATATTCTGTTCAATTAAAATTATCACTGCTAGCACATTTCTTTTCGTAACAGACCTGGAATGATGACTTCTTTCTTCATCTGTCAAAGAAAATCAACCATGCTATGTTATCCCAGTGGTACACAGTTGATTTAGAAGGGTCTTTCATAATCCATAAACGATTTTTGAAGTCTATCAAAAGATCAATTTTTCAATGAAACACGATATTTAAGAATGAGTAAAACATGTGGAACGAAATTTTAAATTGGAACATTTGTGTTTTAACCTCCAAGTAATCATATTTTAATGTAAATTACTCGTATAATTGGCCGGTATCTCATACAAAGAAAAACTTATATACATATATATATATATATTATATATTTTTTAATATTTTTATATATAAATATTTTTTTCGCAAAAATTTTTTCTGCGAGTGGGGTAGTTTTTTTTTTATCATTAGCTAAAAGACAATAAAAGCTTCATAATATATTACCTATTCTAGACATTTCTTGGTACTATCGCTTTCATAAATGGCATACTTAAAATGATATTCGACGGCACTTGGTTTATAGGTTACAGAACTTAAAAACTGTGCTGCAGGTCCTTAAAACTAGCTTGAACTAACTTTCGAGTAAAAAGTTTGGTTTTAAAGTATGATCACTGTTTCTTTGAAACTAAATCTTGGGTCATCTCCTATTCTAATTTCCTATTCTAAATTCCTTTATAGTGTAATATGCCTTGTGCCACATTAAACGAACCACACAGGTAAGAGCTTACGAAGTTATTCGGAAGTTGTCACTGTGTTCGCAGTCAACCTTGACAAAATTATTATAATGTTATCGATGATCTAAACATTAACTTTAGAAACCTATATGTAAATTATCGGCAAACTTAATAAATGTTTTTAAAGTTTACTTCAGTCAGATAGAGTATGGTAATATGGTTGTAGAATTAAACGATTTTTCAAATATTTTATTATGGTTTAATGATCGTTCCCGACAACACTTCAGCCCCGTCCTTTTTTTTAAATTTATATTTAGTTGAAAAAATATCAAATTCAAAGTCTACATCGTATATAAATTTACTCCTATTGACCGAGAAATCAGATTCCATCGCTATAAAATTAACCAAACAGGTATATCTCATTGTCATTTCGTCGTAGTATTTATCGGGTGAACGCTAAGAATTCTAATTTTAAATAATTTTTTTTACAAACATGTTATATTTTTTTATGAAAATTAGTCATTGCTTTATTAATTAGCGTTATGTTTTCATCGCATTTAAATCTGTTTTGTCATCGTTGAAAATTCTAAAAAAATATGGAATATGAGTACCGCCGTCGCAGCAACGCCGCACAAGTGTCACGCAATATCAACGACGACGTTTATGGAGCGCATACGAATGGACCACCTTTTATTGGTTTGCCCGTTTCCGTCCTAGTAATTTGTACCTGAATAATGAACATAATGAATTAAAAACAATTGTGTAAGCAGTTGATACTCAATCTACGGCCGAATTTTCTCACTCTCCAGTTCCAGCTCTTTCCATTTGATCGCATCCAGCACAGAGCTGTTCGAACGTCGGCGACCGAGCTCTTTGCGATCGGCTCGACTCACTGGCAATGCGAAGAGATGTTGCATCTCTGTGCGTATTTTATCGCATCTACCACGGAGAGTGCTCTGAGGAATTGTTCGGAATAATTCCAGCCGCACAATTTCATCATCGCACTTCGTGACAAAACTAGCGATACCATCCATACCATCTGGATGACTGGCGATCCACCAGTGTGCGATTTAAAAAAGTTTATTCCTCGCACAACTTCCTTGTGGAATCAACTACCACCAGAGATTTTTCCAGATTGATATGAGTTAGGGACCTTCAAGAAAAGAGTCTACTCCTTCTTAAAAGGCCGGCAACGCATCTGCATCAGGTGAGACGTATGTTTGTTTAAATGAAAATGCTTGTTTGCTTATTAAAAAAAATTTGCAACGGCTTTCGACATTAGCATCAAATCAATGTTGGTCCATTTGCATCAAATTGGCAAGGTAAAAAACTTAACAGATGGGTGTCCCACGATTTCCAGCCACGAGCCACGAGCGCCAGCACGAAGTACTCGTCGAGACGTGCCTTGCACTGCTGTACTGCACTACTGCAACAGGCACACAAATAAAAGAATTTTCAAACAGAGTCGATTTTTGTCACGGGTAAAACTTGCAACGAAACTCGGATTCTGTTTAACAATCACAAACACTCAGCAAGTTGTTTGAATCCCGGTTCAGCACTTAAACAATGCCCTAAACGAAAACCTACCCCTAGAAAATTCATGGTCACTGTTTGGTTGTCTAGCGCCCGTGTGATTCATCACAGCTCCTTACCAAACGGAATGAGCATTACTGCAGATATTTACAGTGAAGAACTGAACACAATAATGGAGAAGATCGAACATCTCCAACCAGCTTTGGTCAATTGCTCGTCCGTGCTGCTCCTGCACGACAACGCACGACCTCATACTGCACAACAGATGGTCTCCAAGTTACAAGAGCTAGTATTTAGATGTAATACGTCATCCGCTATACGCATCAGACTTTGCGCCTACAGAATTCTACTTTTTACACAATTTGGCTAACATTTTGACGAGAATAACATTCACTACCTACTTGCCTCCCGTCTGGCTGATTTCTTCAAGAAGCAATAATTACAACAGCGTTGGCAAAGATGGATCGATTCGATGGGTGATTACTTTGATTAATAGAAATAAAAAATATAGAAAAAAAATACGTTAATTTATTTCATTCACACATTACAGCCTAAGTACATTGCTGAACATAGGCCTTCCTTATAAGGGACATACTTGCCATAGTTGCCACCGCTTCGCTGGCGGGTTGGCAACTGCAGGTTTTGTTTAATTTTATATAAACACTCACGCCTGTTACACAGAGCAGTAGGCAAAGACTACAGACTTCCATTTGGCACGATCCTGACACACCTCTCTCGCCTCCTCCACATCCATATACCTACGCATACATGCTCATCGGTTAAGGGTACTCCGAATTTGGCCCGTTTTCAATATATCGCCAATTTGGCCGATAAACTTTCGCCTAGGATGTCCCTTTTCGACTCTGCTATTCACTTCTGCAACATAAATTTTCTTTGTCACTCTTTCCTCATTCATTCTTTCCACATGACCAAACCACCGAAGCATTCCTTTCTTAATCCTGGTCACAACATCATCTTGCAAGCCACACTCTTCTTTTTATTTTATAGTTGTTATTAGGAATATGCTGATGATATCCCCTGGTTTGTTCCCTCTGTCGTCCTTTATGAGACCCACGGGACGATAGGGAATAGTGGATATTCTTACACTGTTACTATACAGTGACAAAATGATAAGTAGGATTAAATAATACTATACAGGGTTATTTTTCAAAGAATAGCCAAATTTTAAAATTAAGTTCAAATATACAAAGAAATATATACCGTTAGTGTAGGTTTTGAAAATACGAGTACATAAAGCTTCAAGTATTATTTGAAATTATCCCAAATTGAATGTGATTTAAGGGCAACAACGTTTTTGCCTACCGATCGACCCTTACGAATGTTTGGTGCACAGTAAAATCAGTAAAATAATGTATTACCACGCATTCTGAACTTAAAAGATAAAAGGGAATAATTCTTACTGAGATTGTTTAAATCAATTTTTCTTCACCATTTGCCGATACTACTTATTCTGAAACTTCTCCGCGAATTTTGCCGGTTATTGCAAAATAGCCCTGCATAAAACGTATTATTTAGTATTATTTTAATATAATATTATAATTATTATCCTTGAGCTGTTACGGCTAATCTCCTGCTTCAGTTTCCCTCTGTCGCAATGGACTGCAGAGTTCACATATCATTAGGTAGACTGCAGGTTCGTTTATCACTTCAGTATTTAAAAATAAGGAGTTCCTTTACAATCTCGAGACAGTGCGAGCTCACAACAGAAGCAGACCTAAAAATAAATGATACCGATTTCTTGCATCGGATCTAAGTATTTAAAATCTATTATGTTTACAATATATTTTACCAAAAAAAAACTAGTACTGCCTAATATAACTTAGTTTATACTAAATCTATGATTTTCAATTAACATAAAACTTGCTTTGCACCACTATAGTCATGTATAGGTTGGGCTTCCATTTAATTGATACTTTACATACGATAAAGTTTCTAAACCTTTTCAATCCATTAGCAAATGATGCCAATCTGTATTATCGATACTTCACTGCTTAAATCGATTAATATTCACTGTTACTATTAGTCACTTGATTTCGTCACTAATAAAACAGGTGCACGTGCGCACGCGTCGTTTTTTTATATGCGTAGTATGACGTTACATAATCTTTTATAAAGCTTTCAAAATCAATGCGGAAATAAGAATTAATTTACAATTACAAAAGAATTAACAAAACCCTAAAGGGGCAAGAGATCTTTTACTAAATAATAATATGACAGATAGGTCTTAAGTGCTTGAAGTGGAGTCTTATTTAATGATTTCTTATATTTACGCGAACACTACACATTGAAATAATACTAGTTTTTACGGAATTTATCGCGTATATTTTAACTTTTTAAATACCCGACGTTTCGAACGCTTTACAGCACTCATGGTCACGGGCAGAACTGGGATGTTCAACGTCCATATGTCGTAGTTAACCGCGGTTACCATAGATTAAAATTTAACTTTTGTTCCGATCTATGCAGTATGAACTTATGGTATCTTGAAGTCTTGCAGTTGTATGCTTGGGTTGGGATTTAATTTTATTTATTATAGGATCCCAAGCAGATGGTAGCACCCAGCCATCTTCTCTATTGAAATTAGGATGTTTTTTGATTTCAATAGCCTCGTGAATCATCCTTGGAAGGAATCGGTGTTTTTTAACGAGGATCTGCGGTCTATCAAATCTGATGTAGTGACGGGGGGCGATCCTGTACGTGTTCACAGACTGCAGACTTCCCGGAGCGTCGATTCTTCACATCAGCTATATGTTCATTAACGCGTTAAAGAACATATAGCTGATGTGAAGAAGGATGATTCGCGAGGCTATTGAAATCAAAAAAACATCCTAATTTCAATAGAGAAGATGGCTGGGTGCTACCATCTGCTTGGGATCCTATAATAAATAAAATTAAATCCCAACCCAAGCATACAACTGCAAGACTTCAAGATACCATAAGTTCATACTGCATAGATCGGAATAAAAGTTAAATTTTAATCTATGGTAACCGCGGTTAACTATGACATATGGACGTTGAACATCTCAGTCCTGCCCGTGACCATGAGTGCTGTAAAGCGTTCGAAACGTCGGGCATTTAAAAAGTTAAAATATACGCGATAAATTCCGTAAAAACTAGTATTATTTCAATGTGGAGTCTTATTTTTTTGCAAAAAGTAAATTATTAGTATAAACAAAAACCCGACGCTGGCAGTAATCTATTACAAACTTAGAGTAATTACATACATAAATATCTTCTTCGATCTTATCTAAAGTACTAGAAAATATAGTTCAGAGGCAACTATCTCAATTCCTAACTGTTCACAGCCTGCTGAGTCCTTTTCAATCTGGTTTTCGTCCAGGCCATAGCACAGTCAGCGCTCTGATTAAAGTGTCTGATGATATTCGCTGGGCCATGGACAAAAGACTTCTCACTGTTCTAACATTATTGGATTTCAGCAGTGCATTTAATTCCGTTGATTATGACATACTTCTTGGTATTCTTGCGTCCTTAAACATTTCACCATCAGTAATCTCTTGGTTTAATTCTTACCTTAGGGGTCGCTCGCAGTGTGTCCGCCATGAGGAGGATTTCTCCGAGTGGTGTGATCTTACGGCGGGTGTTCCTCAGGGTGGTGTTCTTTCCCCACTTCTCTTCTCTATTTTTATCAATGCTCTCACTACTGTTCTCTCCTCTCATCATCATCTCTATGCTGATGACTTGCAATTATACCGTCATTTCAAAGTCCAAGATATAGATGAGGCTATTAATAAGCTGAATGCTGACTTAAGTAGCATAAGCAGTTGGGCAAAATCGTTTGGTCTTCTTGTTAACCCTGCTAAATCCCAAGTAATGATTATCGGCAGTTCGTTCGAAGATCCCTGCAGTAACGTATGATAATACTCAAATTCCATATACAGAGACCGCTAAGAACTTAGGTGTTATTTTTGATAATAATTTGTCTTGGGTCGCTCACATTAATATGATTAGCAGAAAAGTGAACTACTCTTTTCAATCTCTCAAGCGTCTCCAGATGTTTTTACCGTTAAAAACTAAGATAACCTTAGCTCAAGCACTTCTTCTTCCTCTCATTGACTACGCTGATGTTAGTTTTTTGGATGCTTCAGAGGAGCTGTTGAACAAACCGGAACGTGTTCAAAATTTGTGTATACGTTTTATTTTCGGTCTTCGTAAGTTTGATCATGTTTCAGAGTACAGGGCTCAATTAAAATGGCTTCCTATCCGTAGACGTCGAGACTTACATGTGTTATCATTTCTATACTTTCTACTCTTTAATCCTCTTGCACCTCCATATCTCCGCGAGCGTTTTGAGTATCTTGTACCTCGTGAAACTCAGTGCCGGACCACTAAACAACTACTTCTCAAAACTCCTTATCATTTCACAAGCCGTTGTGGTGGATCCTTTACTGTAAGGGCGGTCAAGCTATGGACCTCACTTCCACATGACATACGTGCTAGCTCTTCTCTTGATATATTTCGGAGCAGAGTAAAGAAATATTATCTGTCAACTTAGAATTATAAATATTTACATATTTTATGTATTTATATATATAATTGTATATATATGTATGTGATGTATATATACATGTATATATGTATATATATATATATATATGTGTGTGTGTGTGTGTGTGTGTGTGTGTGTGTGTGTTATGTTTATATTTATTATCTTTATTGGTATGTATGTAAATTAATAGAAATAAGAATAAAAGAAATAAGAAAATAAATTATACTTATATGTTATACACTCATATGTTAATTGTTAACTGTAACTTATAGCCAATTTCTATTAAGTAGCGTTATGTTAATTATTAAGTACGCACGCTGCTACCTACTTGCTTTATATATAAAACTATTTCTGTTTCCCAATAGGTTTGCTGGAAGAGAACTCTTATTAGGGTTAAGCTCGCCTTTGCACATTTATTTAAATATTTAATAATTGTTACCAACTTATTGTGTGTACAATAAAGAATAAATAAATAAATACATACATAATTACTAATAAAGACAGATTCATTTATATGAACTTTAGTGAGCGCCTTATTTTTAATATTATTACCATACAAGGATCTTATGACACTCCAACGATAAAGTCGGATATAAGCTACATAAAACTACAAAAACTATTTCACACGTACATCTTCCTACATAAGGACAAAGATCTCTTTCATTATGGTAATTAATTTTTTATTTTTTACAGTGAGTACCAGAATTTTTATACGTGATGCAGCGACACTGCAGCTATATAAGTTGTAGCACGAATGGATTGGCTCGACCGGCTTAAAATAGCAGCTTAAGGCTGCTGTGTATCGTTTGGTGAGTTTAGGAACCAGAGACCTTTTTTACTGGAAACGAGGCATTTCATCTTATTCCTCAGGGGAGGCAACACATCTGCATTTGGATTGTTAATCGAGGATAAATGTAGATAGCTACATCATCCACTTAGGTGTACTATGTGCTCGTTTGTCACCCTTATTTAATTTTAAAAATTCGTGTGCTATTCTTGCCGGTTATAGATTTTTTTCGTTAATAAATACGAGATGAGCTAGTTTCCTTATAAGTCGTCTTTTACGTCATACACGGGATAAGATTGAGTGGTCGTTTTTATTACACCGCAACCGCCTGGTGTACTTAGTACATACATCTTTGTCTTTAACAACCCGTAAATCTTCGGTGCCGTATAAGATTTCTTCCGCTGTAGAAAGGATCTGCTACAATCGCTACACTTGGTGTAGATTAGCAGAGCATTGGTGGTCGCACTAATATCACCGGTCACCGATAGCAGCCAAAAGTGAAAAACTTCTTTATTTCTCACCTCTGAAGGTGCTGGCTATTTAAGGTCTGGCGTAAATTAGATGGCTGTACCATCATATAAAGGACCATATGTATATTTATTTAGTGTTTTTATATTTATTTGGTGATACGGTATTAACATCAATGGCGAGTACATCACGCACCTTCGATTTTCCGACGATATAGTCCTTATGGCAGAATCGCTGGAGGACCTTATCACTATGTTCAATGACCTCAATGGTGTCTCACAACGGATAGGTCTTAAGATAAACATGGACAAAAGAAAGATCATGTTCAATGTCCATGTCACACCTATGCCGGTAGTTGTTGGGAGCACTATGCTCGAAGTTGTTGACGAGTACGTTTACCTGGGACAAATAGTCCGACTAGGTAAGTCCAACTTCGACCGAGAGGTCAATCGACGGATTCAACTCGGCTGGGCAGCGTTCGGGAAATTACGACACGTCTTCTCGTCAGGTATACCTCAATCTCTGAAAACTAAAGTGTACAACCAGTGCGTGTTGCCAGTGATGACTTACGGATCAGAGACGTGGTCCTTCACTGCTGGCCGTATGAGGACGCTCAAGGTCGCTCAGCGAGCTATGGAGAGGGCTATGCTCGGAGTTTCTCTGCGTGATAGACTCAGAAATGAGGATATCCGCAGTAAAACCAGAGTGACCGACGTAGCCCAACGGATTAGTAAGCTGATGGGGCAATGGGCCAGCCATATAGCTCGAAGAACCGATAACCGATGGGGAAGAAAGGTTCTCGAGTGGCAGCCTCGTACCGGTAGGCGTAGTGTAGGGCGACCCCCCACTAGATGGAGTGACGACCTGGTAAGACATGCAGGAAGTCGATGGATGCAGGTGGCTCCGGACCGTGCTTTGTGGCGTTACTTGGGGGAGGCCTATGTTCAGCAGTGGACTTGTGAAGGGCTGTAATGATGATGATGATGATGACATATATATTTGGTATTTTTGAAGTCGCTTCTTCTGACACTGATGAAAGGAAATAGTGTTGAGTTTTTTTACGCTACACGATTTTTTTTATAGAATAAGGGTGACAGACGAGTATACAGTCCACCTAATAGAAAGTGGATACTGTGGCCCATAGATATCTACATCTATCCTCAATATAGAAACAAAATGCAAATTCGTCGTTCGTCGTTCGAGTCCGTCGGTCGGTCGGTCGGTCGGTCGGTCGGTCGAGAACTAAGATGGAATGCCATGTTTCTAATAAAAGACGTATCCTGTTCTCTACACTCACTATTATTAAGCTGCTATTCTACTCTGATATTCTGTGAGAGCGGGAACCTTTCGCCATCGAGCCAACCCATTCATGCTACAACTTTCACATGCCTGCAGCATGGCACGCATATACGTACATACATACATACATACATATATACATACATACATATATACATACACCCAACATACAACACCCTCCTTCGAAGTTTGTAGTTTAATCAATGTTTAATCTCTGTACGAAAGTAAATACTTTTATACTCCATTTGAATAGAAAATTAAACAAATTGCTGCAATTATCCGTTTCATAATCTAAGATAATCGTATTTTATTATACACTTCGTATTTAAGTTACTACTTACACACAAGATATTGCCATTTTAACTCTTTTCTACTTCAGTAGTTTTTGCTCATGGCTCAACTTAATTAATCGGCTTTGCTTACGTGAAAAAGGCTAAGGTGAGAGAGATACAATAAACCAAAAGGCTTTTCCCAACTTCGGCACAAAAAGATCTCATATTATGTATTTATAAATTTCAATTTTTTTTAAATCCTTTCAAGTCTTTCAGCATTGTGAATACATTCACATTTTTAGAATATTATAAAGTTAACACCTTGTTGTTCTTTGTAAAATTATAAAAATTCTACTACGTAAATGTAACGGACTGCTCTCATTAACTTTTAATTATAACCATTACGCTTGACCATAATTAGGTCATACCGCGACATGACATCACGACAAGTTGTTATTCGAATCAGTGTGATTTAATTATTCCGACGATGCGAGTCTTCAGCTGTCTGATGGCATTTTGCGGTTCTGTTCCCAGTGACATGACACGTGTTTTCACAGATAACAAGTATGTGGAATTTGATCCGGAATGTGAAAGCTAGGAAAGAAAGAGTAGCCATCTTAAACTTACTGCACCTTAAGCAATGGGTGTATTATACTGAATTTTTGACTCTAGCAATATTTTAAGTCCAAAGCTAACTTTCCACGTAACAGGACAAATCAGTTTATTTTATTTATCCGACTATTTATAATTTGTTTTTATTTTAAATGGTAATCAAATTATTCGACCACATATAGGGACAGCCGATGGCAGTTGGTTAAACTTCGGTGTTTAGTTTATTCATGGCATGGGTGATGTCAGAAGAAATCATAAGCCTAAATTTATCTGAGTTTACATAGAATTCCGTATGCTTTTCTGGTGAAGGCTAAATAATTTATATAACCATATATAGGCGCTCATATTATTTCATAGGTCAACAAAGTTAACAGAACCTATTGCCATTTTAATTATTATTCTTACTACCCCCAGTCACCATAAATAAATCGAACACATTTAAATTTAACCAAACGCAATCGCTTACAATTATTCGTAGCTAGCTTAGCTCTAAACGATGGACAAATAAAAATAGTATTCGTTCTATCATCAGACACTTCGAAATTTTAACATAACTTGGTTAATTTAGAGATACGCGTAAAATAATTAAACATTTAATAAAAATTAGAATCGATTTCAAAAATCAATCAGACAGATAATTTTATTTCTTTGCTGTACTAGGCTGCATTTAGATAGAGCCTTCTGCCACATAAATATATTACACGTATCACTGACTAATGGTTTACCAAAAATAGGCATCAATAAACTAAACTAAACAATAAACATAAACAAACCCATGAATTGAATATGAAAAATCTATGTGATTTATTGAGAATAAGGCCGTGTTAGGTAGGACACAACTCCGCGGGAAATGAAAAGTGAAGTGTCAAGCAGACTCACAGTTAATTAATGCAATAACAAAACACAGTTTATGCAAAAAAAAGTGTTTGCAGTCATAAAGTTTTTTCTTTTATTGTTAAAGTTATACTTTAGATAACAAATGAGAAATATTAACTAAGTCTGGGTCTTAATATATTCATATAAAGTAAGGGAACTTTATATGGATATATTATGTTGTGTGGCATGAATTGGCAGCCTCGTACCGGCAGGCGTAGTATAGGGGGACTCCCCTTTAGGTGGAGTGACGACCTGGTAAGACATTCATGGAGTCGGTGGATGCAGATGGCTCAGGACCGTGCTTTGTGGCATTCCTTGGGGGAGGCCTATGTTCAGCAGTGGCTGTGTGAAGGGCTGCAATGATGATGATGATGAAGTTTCTATAATATGATAGCGCCATAAGAGAATCTATCACCCGATTCCTGACTGTGAAAAATGCCAAAGATCTTTTATCTTCCGATAGATGACTGTTTACCCTTTCCTCTTATATGGTAGTAAAATCCATCAGTAGTAAAATACGCAGACCGGTGCTTTGGAACAGTGCCATCGCCAATCCGTCAGCCAAGCCTAACAATTACGGCAAATTTTCTCAACAACTGGTGAGGCCCAGGTCCAGCAATAGACTTTTACAGGTGAAGTGTAATGAAGATGTAAAAAATTACAGCATGTCTACCTCCCATGGTTTTAGGACAAAGTTGAGTTTGCCGCGCTACCACATTGAGTTTGGCTTATGTTGGCGTACTTCACATGTCTTCCACATATTTTCTTTTTTTTTTTAAAGTATAATACTTTCGTTTTTAGTCCACACAAATATAAAATTCTATAAAAAAGACGGAGCACCTTCATCAAAGCGACACGTGGAACGCCGGAAGTTCAGAGTGATTTCTTTTTTTTTTTTCTAAGAAACATTGCCAGGTTATGGTTTAAAATAAAAGAGCATATCTTTGTCTTTGATACTATTATCTATTGCATATATTTTTAGTCGCACCGCGGCCCTGTTTCAAAACGCTCTAACAACGAGAGGAGACGTGTGCCCAATATAAGAACATCAGTGGCATAGCTGGGAATGCTACCCGGTGCCGCTAACGCCAAAAATGCCGCCCCTACACTAAACTCCTATTTTCGAATTAACTTCCATTATTGTCGTATATTATTATTTAAATACTATCTGAATCCTTCCAAACCTGGCTCAGTCTTTTTTTATATAGAGTAAGGGTGACAAATGAGCTCACAATCCACCTGATGGTAAGTGGTTGATGTGGGACTAAGATGGAATGCCTCATTTCCAGTAAAGAGGGTCTCCGGTCCTCTACACTCACCACAGGAAACACAGCAGCATTCAGCTACTATTTTGCGCTGATATTCTGTGAGAGCGTGGTCCTTCCCCGGTTGAGCCGATCCATTCGTGCTACAACTACACTACTAATAAAACTGCAGCATATATCTACTACGTTTTCTCGATGTTAACCTAACGGTACCCAAATAATTCTGATGAGACCAAAACACATGATGGAGGATGCATTAGCACTTCCCAACCAAGTTCCCTAAATTTTTGCTGAGTGGCCAAATATGTGTGTGGTCTGGCATTATCACGATGAAAGGCCACTCCTTTTCTGATGATCAATTCCAGCTGATTATATCTTTCTTGAGTCTCATTAGTTGTTAGCAGTAGAGATCCGAATCGGAGGTTTTGACCGGCGGTAAAAGCTCATAACAAACGATGACCTAATCCCACCATACACACATCATCACCTTATTGCGTGTTAATCCGGGTTCCGCTACGATCTGTGTAGCTTGACATGTTCTTGTCGTAGGTGATCCACTTTTCACTTCAAGTGATCAATCTTTTCAAAAATGGTTCTGTTTCATTACGTTTCAGTAGAGAATCGCAAAAGAGTACACGATTCATTGGGTTTTTTTCATTGGGCTCGTTTAGTACCCAAATATCAATATAAACGGTTTCCGGTTCTCTACACTCACCATACGAAACACAGCAGCTTTAAGCCACTATTTTACGCTGGTATTCTGTGAGAGCGTGGTCCTTCTCCGGTCGAGCTGACCCGTGGTACTAATATAACTGCAGCATGGCTCTACCACGTATAAAAACGTAACGTAGTAGTAATACCTCAATAATACGAAGATAAACAGAAACAGAAACAAAACTTTTTTATTCAATGTAGATTATAAACAATACTTATTGAAAGCAAATTTTTTCATTTACCACTGGTTCGCAAAAAAAAAACTCAATCCTGGGAAGAACCAGCCAGAAACCCACGTGTTTACAATTAATTAAATACAAATTAGAAATAGCTTGGTAGCAGTCACCCTCCCAGGGGTTATTATCATCTATAAATTCCTTAATATTATAATAACCCTTTTTATACAAACTTAGTTTAATAACATTTTTGAACTTTGCGTATGACAAATTTTGTATATTTTCTGGGATTTGTCACCCGTGAGGATTAAGATGGAATGCCTAGTTTCCAGTAAAAACGGTTTCCGGTTCTCTACACTCACCATACGAAACACAGCAGCATTAAGCTAGTATTTTACGCTGGTATTCTGTGAGAGCGTCGTCCTTCTCCGGTCGAGCCGACCCGTGGTACTAATATAACTGCAGCTCCATAAACCATGTTTACATTTAATTAAAGACAAATTAGAAATAGCTTGGTAGCGATTACCCTTCCCAGGGGTTATTATCATCCATGATTTCCTTAATATTACAATAACCCTTTTTATACAAACTTAGTTTAATAAAATTTTTGAACTTTGCGTATGACAAAGTGCATTGTTCTGAGTCCATACAATGTTCGCCTGAGAACCAACAGTAAAAAAATACCTTTTTAAGTCCGAAATTGTACATAATTGAAATTGAATGTAAGAACAAATTGTATGTAAGAACAATAACTTTCGACGGACACTTCCGAAAACAAATATATTAACAGTTATCATAGAGATTTTGAGGTTATCTTTTATTTTTATGAAATATTACTGTGTTATTGCTAATGTAAGCAGTTCAGTCTTAGCCTAGTACTTACACGGTAAATAAAACTCAGGTTGTGATTAGGTATTTATTTTATTCATACCAATTAAGTACAATTTATACACTCATTTGGCAACCAAAGTAATTATTGATATTATTAATCATCATTACTTTCGAGCAAAATATTGTTTAAGAATTGAGCAGGGGGTTGATATTTTCTTGGTATCGGGCCTACCTTAAATACCATATTATAGTTATAGCATGGGTGCAGTAACCAATGATTTCCAGTAAGTCAATGGCAGCAACCTATAGTTCTGCGTCCAACAACACAATTACAGCAATAGTTTTTATTGCCTCCCTCCCTATTTCTGATTCATCGACTAAAATATATACAAAATAAGTTTTACTACTAATATGCGGTTATATACTAGGCGGCTGTGTATTCATCAGAAACATTTGTATGTTCTTGCTAATGTAAGCAATTCAGTCTTAGCCTAGAACTTATACAGGTCCATGAAGTTGGCACCCGGAAATAATTATTAAAAATGCGACTAGTATAAATCAATTGCGCGTAAAAATGATGGTTATCGGTACTAATTATTTGTTTGCGCGTCAAATATTTGTAAAGATATTTAAAAAAATAAGGCAAGTGCTGTGAAATAATAAATTTTTATTTTCTGCTTAAAAATGACTTATTTAACCTATAATTGAACAATGTAAATTTGTAGATTTTCACATGCGCAATCAGCACCCGATATCAGTTTATCCATAAGTTATTTATTTACATCGTAAATAAATAATTAAATAATCCCATAACGTCCGTCGCAACGTCCGAGCTCGACAGTGCAATATCCCTAGTACGTTTCTTTAATTGGCGGCAACAGCTTCCTAAAGAGCTTTGCCAAAAACCTATATTATTTATGACTTTATAGTTTAAAATCTTTTTAGTTTTCATAAAAAATCATAATTATAGATTGAAACCTCTTTTATTATATTTTCATATAAAAAACAAAAGAAAAAAATATGGTGGCGAAATTGTTAGTAATTCGTTACGTCAAGGATAAAATCCCTAAAATCCCAGATGTTAAATCTATCTATCTATCCGTTCGCCTCAGACTATGCCTATGGGAGACATAATATGTGAGTTGTTATGAATTTATTTTTCTTCTATTATACGTTTTTACTGAAAACACTCGCTGTGAACTTCACAGTTCGCATGCAGACCGGGTTCGACTTATGGCCTGGAGTGAGACTTAAGATGTAATCTATGACCTTACTTTTTTACTTCCGAGTAAATTTTAGGAACTAAAATACTTATATATAGGATTACAGTTAAGTATTAAGTATTATACTACTAAAAATTACGAAAACTAAAATTGACATTAGTTAAAAATATTTTTGCGCCTGTTAGAAACATTGCGGCAATATTTATTAACCAAACTATTGCTTCTATATAACGTTTGGTGCGTGCAGTGCAGGAACTACTAAAATTAGTTCCTGCAATATTAAGTGCTGATTTATAGTGCGTTTATGAGTGGAATAAAATGCTATTAAAAACGTGTTTTTTATTGGAGAGGGGGCAAACGAGCAAACGGCTCACCGGATGGTAAGTGATTACCGCCACCCATAAATAACTACAACACCAGAGGGATTGCAAATGTGTTGCCGGCCTTTTAAAAAGGAGCAGGTTCTTTTCTTGAAGGTCCCTAAGTCGTATGGGTCCGGAAAAATCTCTGGTGGTAGTTGATTCCACAAAGAAATTATGCAAAGAAGAAGACTTCTTTTTAATCGCACTGTGGTAGTCCGATAGTCATCCAGATGGTATGGATGGTATCCCGAGTTGTGAGTCGAGTGAAATCGAGTGAAATTGTGCGGCTGGAATTAGTCCGAACAATTTCTCAGAGCACTCCCCGTGGTAGATGCGATAAAATACGCAAAGTAAAATATCTGTCAAATAGTAAATATATTTATATACTATAACAAATACAAAATAATTCATAATCATATAAAAGTAAGTAAAGAAACAATCTTTATACGTCCCACTGCTGGGCACAGGCCTTCTTTCATTGCTGAGAGAGTTATTAAGAAACTGTCTGCCACGCTACTTCAATGCGTTTTGGTGGACCTCTTTGTCTAATAGAAATGGAAACAATCACATCACACTTATCTTCAAAAACTCATCATTACATATTTTGTAAAAATTGGCTTGAATTCGTCCAATACAATCGTCGTTAATTATTAATGATTATCACAAAAGCTTTATAAAATAAATTAAGTTAAAAATAACCATTATCCAGCGGTTATTACGGATTTATAGCGGTTTAAAAATATAACTACTTCCTTATAGGCCGGCATTGATAACTATAGGTGATTGCTTATCCAGTAAGCCACATGCTCTCTTACATACTGTCTTATAAAATAATTTACTTCTTTTTTTCTGCTATTTCAACGCGTAACAGTTACACTGCTAGATAAGGGCCTCAAATGTAGTCATCGCCGTTCACGATACCCTTCACACTTTTTACCCTGCTCCCTCTCGACTGTCTGGCTGTTTTGCATCTAGCATAAGAGATAATTTAACATATCGCCTCTAACAACACAATAAAGATTGGGTTATAGATATTATTGAATTATTGCTGTGTATAAAATAAAGTACCTAAATGCAGTGAGTAAGGTTTTTTAATGAAAAGGATTTGTCACAATGACAATCGCGGATCACGCTTTTTTCTCTTTACCGAAGCAGTAATAACTCGTTCTTGACGTACATGCAACAACCATATTAAAACGAATACAATAAGAAGAAAATAAATAATTGCTCAAAATATTGTAACCATTACTCTTGAGTCTATTTAAGGTGTCTCTAATGTATTCTCGGAATAGAATGACCAAACTATTTGAAAAAGGCTTGACCTTTTTTAATTCTTATTGAAAAAAAACGCAATATTTAAGAAAACTCCTACTACGCCTAAATAACAAGTTTTCTTTGTTCCATATAGAATTACGGAAACACTTATATCTACACAACTCAACAATAAGTTGATTTGTCTTTGCTTTTATCAAAGCATAACAAATAGTTTACTTAAATACATATCATTCTCCATAACTTCAGAAACTTAGATACATACGTGAATTAATAAAAGTTTGACTTTGACTATATTTGTAATTTCGAATTCTAAGACCATGCAAAAACGTTTTACTTTTATACCCAATACATGAAAGCGATCGGTCTAAATAATTAACATATAATAATAACAAACAGGACAAGTATTTTCTACATGTAACTGTATTTACTTGGAAATGAAACTTAAAACTATTATTTTGCGCCTAAGTGGCGGGTAAAGTAAATAACATGTGTACGAAGTTGGATAAACACAATAATTATATCTTTTCCTCTTGTTTCATCAAAGATATAAGACTATTAATTTTTATTGGTACTTTAATAGACTGTTAATGGATATAAAATGACGGCGAAGTAACCCATAATTGGCTCACTGCGCTTGCTCGAATTTGTTTTTTTTTTTTTTATATCCTACCTTTATTATTTATTAAGTTTTTGAATAGAATTTACATTTTGTGATTTAAATGTAATACGGTTGTTAATAAAATACAATTATTAGAATTATCGCAGTATTATTTATGCTTAGCAGGATGAAAAGGTTTTTAGTCACTTAGTAAATTATGCCTGGAATTTGAGTTTCTCTGAGTGATAGAACTCGAAATAAGGATATCTCCAGTGGAACCAAAGTTTATTGCTCAACGGATAACTAAGCTTAAGAGGCAATGAGCCCTTTAGGCTTAGAGGCAAAACCGCCAACCGATAGAGAAAAAGGTTTTGAATGGCAGATTTGTATCGAACGATGTAGAACCACTTCTCATTAAATACATTACGATTTGATTAGACATGATGGCAAGCAATCCATCGACTGCTTGCCATCATGATTGGGGAGACTTATGTTAAGCAGTGGATTTGTGAGAAGTTGTAATGATTATGATGACGAAGAAGGTTGAAAAAAAAGTATTCTTTCAATATTCTAAATAATCGTAAATATGCGCAAAGCGATTGATATGGTGATAAATTATTAAGTAAAGCAATAAGAGTGTGAGTAACAAAATTCAAGCTTTTATGCATTAAAATGAAATTAAAATGTGAAACAATTAAGCCAATTGTGATGGCGGCTTTAAAATTAGTTAAAAAAGTAAAATCCTCTTAAAATAAATAAGCTGGAAGCACTACGACGGGGCACGCGACAGAAAGGTTTTAAGACTGGATGCATTGACAGGTTTCCTTAACGGGACTGTAGCTCAAACGAGAATGCAATGAGGAATAAAAAGGATGGTTTAAAAATAAGACACATTAACATATTATTGCTTTTCTCTCTAAAATTTACATAAAAACCAACTACTTAATGTTGGCGCTGCAAAATTGATCTCTAATTTTTACAGACGTAAATAATCTTTGCAGCAGAGTTCTTTATTTTTAACGACAGTTGTTACTTTAATCTCTTATTTTTAATATTTTATAGTGTAACATCTTTTTCATCTTCATCATTTACACGTAAAGTCAACTGCTGAACAAGTGCTTGTCCCGTTGTGAGGAATATTTTTACGCTTAGCAGACCCATTGAAAATTGCAATAAAAGTGCAAATGTTTACTTGTTTAGTATTTTTATCTATTCTTATTCTGTGTACTTATCTAGGCATCCGTTTTTATTCAATCCAATTATTATTAATACATAATTTATAACGAATTCTTTCCATCACAATTTGTAATGAATTTTTTACCAGCGTAAAATAGCAGCTTAATACTGCTATGTTTCGTATGGTGAGTGAAGAGATCAAGAGACCTTTTTTTACTGGAAATTATGAATTCCATCTTAGTCCTCAGGAGTGTGATAAATGTAGATGTCTTTGGGCCAAAGCAACCACTTACCATCAGGTGGACTGTGTACTCAGTTGTCACACTTATTCTATAAAAAAAAATCCGGTATAAAAAAAATTCATCACGGAAAAAAATCAAAAAATTTTCAATACATGCTGCATTTTTTTTTATAATTTTTAGATCTCATACTAGTAACGGTGCAAGTACTCCGTGTTGCCAGTGATGACTTATGGATCTGAGACGTGATCCTTCACTGCTGGCCGTATGAGGACGCTCAAGGTCGCTCAGCGAGCTATGGAAAGGGCTATACTCGAAGTTTCTCTGCGTGATAAACTTATAAATGAGGATATTCGCGGTAGAACTAGAGTTATGACATAGCCCAACGGATTTGTAAGCTGAAGTGGCAATGGGGCCGGTCACATGGCTCGAAGAATCGACAACCGATGGGGAAAAAAGGTTTTCGAATATCAGCCTCGTACCGGTAGGCGTAGTGTAGGGCGACCCCCCACTAGATGGAGTGACGACCTGGTAAGATATGCAGGAAGTCGATGGATGTAGGTGGCTCAGGACCGTTCTTTGTAGTATTCCTTTGGGGGGGGGGGCTTATGTTTGGCATTGGACTTGTGAAGGGCTGTAATGATGATGATGATGAAGTCCTTCATAATTACTTTTACATTAATCATTAATTCACCACAGCCTATAACTGACTATTTGTCTCGTTGGTCTAGTGCTCGTAGACGCATCTGCTGATCATGTTGTAGTGACCGGTTTCGAATCCCGAGTCAGGCTAAAAATCTGTGATTGGGTTTTATTTTCCAAGGAAATCTCAGTAGCTTATTAATAATAGCCTGTAATTAGGAAGATGACTGTGTGTCATCCCCTTAGCCGTGGTAGCTCAGACGGTTAGCGCTCGCTGTAAATTTCACAGTACGCGAGAAAACCGGGTTCGATCCCCGCTGGCACCAATGATATTGTAAATTGCAATTTTAAGTGCTGATTTACCATGTGCTCGGCGGTGAAGGAAAGCATCATGAGGAAACCTGCATATCAGATAAATTAGAAAAAAAATATTTCGAAGACATGTGAAGTTCGCCAACACGCATTGGGGCAGCGCGGCGGACAATTCCTTGCCCTAAAAACCCTCTCAGAAATGAGCGGAGGCCTGTGCCCTACAGTGGGACATATATAGGCTGTAACTCTACTTTACTTTACTTTTATCCCCTTACCTCGGAAAGCACGTAAAGACGTTGGTTCTGGTCCGCGCCTAGTCTCTTTCCAGCCGTGTTGCCATCGCACTAGAAAGTGAGGGAATAGAGTACTGTACTGTACCTGTATTTGCGCACATACTTTTACACTGTACTGCTCTCTTACGCAGATGAATAGTCTTCGTCGAGAGTCGCCGCTGTGACCGAAATTCGGTCCAGAGGACATTATTTAGAACCTATTATAATTTTACTGCTGAAATATGCCTCCCCTATAGATTGTCACATAGGGGTAAATAGTCATGGTTGAGACATTTCACAGACGGGTTGCGCAAAGCAGTGTTCTATTATTGTATGTGTTGTTTTTATCAAGAATTCCCATCAACTTTTTTAATTTATCTTTGTCGTCCCTTACGACACACACGGAATGGTATCGGGTAAAGGATCATCTTGCGCCATCACCGAACTTCTATATACTACTGTTTACTTGATTAACTAACACGAAAACATCAGCCTTAAACTACACTGTTAAACATAGGTCATACCCAGAATGCAGATATACAATTTATGGAAAACTGGAGAAGTATGGTATGACATCATTCTATGGATGGCAAAGTCCTATAAATTTTTCAGTTTGTATAACAAATGTAAGCACTACTGTGTTCCGTTCTGAAGTTTATAGAGATCCGGTATAATTACTGGCTGCTCTATCTTAGTCCTCACAGGTGACAGACAGATCTTTAACTTTCTTTGTTTGAAGTTGGTAACAGGTTAAAGTCACCTTTAACCTGTTACCACACTTATAAGAAACAACCAAATTTATAAGAAACAAACGTCCAAATAATTCTATAAAAACATCCACAGGAAACAAAAAAGACTTTACATATTTTTATACACGCGGAAGTTGAAACATTTATTAATTAACATAGTCCAATTGTGAAACTTAAATTGATTGCGCGTGTGTTTGAGTACCGAAGGCCATTTCACACGTTCCTAATGAACTAGGTGACCGTTTTCGCATTGAACTTGATCGAGCCAAACGACTCGGTCAGCAATATGTGGTAGAACTGTTTTTTTGCCTAGGAGTCTAGATAGGTTCTATCCTGTTAACTATTTCTTTCGTCAATTGAAAGTGCTTGCATTACCTTGTTCCGGTCTGAAAGGTGTAGAAATAGAAATAAATTTTTTTTTAATTCCATATATAGAATTATAAATACTATTATCAACTTACTACCGGTTTATAATATACCTCTGCCCTGGGAAGAACCAGCAATAAATCTAGGTAAAGTTTATACGTGGTAGAGTCACGCTGCAGTTATATTATAGTTGTAGCACGAATGGCTCGGCTCGTCCGGGAAGAACTACACTCTCACAATATACCTGCGTGAAATAGCATCTTGATGCTGCTGTGTTTCGTATGATGAGTGTAGAGATCCGGAGACCCTTTTTTACTGGAAACGAGGCATTGTATCTTGGTCCTCAGCTGCTGTGTTTCGTATGATGAGTGTAGAGATCCGGAGACCCTTTTTTACTGGAAACGAGGCATTGTATCTTGGTCCTCAGGGGTGACAACGCATCTATGTATATTATGATACTTAATCGACGATGAATGTGGATGTTTATAAGCCACAGCATCCACTTACCATCAGACGGAATGTGTGCTCGTTTATTACCCTTATTCGATAAAAAACCTATGAGGATTGAAAAAAGAACAGTTTACAATTTTCTAAGAGGTAGAGCCACGCTGCAGCTATATTATGGTTGCAGCACGTATGGGTCGGCTCGACCGGGACAGGACCACGCTCGCACAGGATGCCAGCTTGAAATAGCAGCTTAATACTTTTGTGTTTCGTATGATAAGTGTAGAGAACCTGGGACCCCTTTTTACTGCAAATGAGGCAATCCATCTCAGTCCTCAGGGGCGACAACGCATCTGCATTTTGATTCTTAATTGAGGATAAATGCGGGTGTATATGGGCCACCGCGTCCACTAACCATCAGGTGAACTGTGTGTTCGTTTATTGCCCTTATTCTATTAAAATATTATATAATATGCTACACAATTAAATACACCAAACAAGTTAGAGATAGCTTGGTAGCAATCATCTCATTCCCAGGAGTTATTATCATCATTCAATTACGTAATATTAATAAAATAATACTGTTCACACAATCTTTGTTTAAAAAAAATTTGAACTTGTCGGCTGACAAATTTTGTGTATTTTGTAAAAGCGTGTACACTGTCTTAACATTGAATTACTGACTCTCTAGTAACTGGTACTACAAGTTTTTGTCTGTTAACAGTATTTATAGAGTGCATATCACATTTTTGTTAAATTACTTATAATTTTCTGTACATACATTACATTATCGTAAATGCATTGGGAGGCAAAAGTAAATATAATGATTTCCTTGAATTTTTGTCTTAGAGACACTCTTTAATTTAGTATCAGCCGCATGTACCCCATAGCAAATTTTACCGTACTTCATAATGTTATAGTACTAGCAAAAATAAACTGGTCTAGCTTTTCTACGCTCGTAAGATTTCTAATCTTTTTACAACATACACCGCAGAACTAAGTCTGCTTACTTTTTTAGAAATAAAGAGGCTCCATAGAAGCTTCTCGTCTGGAGTGGTTCCAAAAAAAGCCAATAATTATATACTATTAGGCATTCCTTATTAGTCCCCTGTGTTTTTAGTCTTTGTTTGAAGTTAATTGATGGTGTCCATGAGCTGCAGTAACTATTTACTATCTGATTAACTGTGAGTTCGCTTGTTACTTCAGTCTCATAAAAAGCCCGGACTCAGTCATTTACGATATAGTATCAGAGAGTGAAAAGGTCTGACATGTTATTTATTGGCACTTTGCAGGCTCAACGTCACTCGACACCATACAAGTACAAATTTGTTCGTGTCACAGACTCCATATTTATCCTTACAGTACTATAAGATTCCCAAAAACAACAATGGTGACGATCCATACAAGGTTAAATTGAATACGAAGTGCAATTTGTAATGAATATTGTCGTTTATAATAGGCCAGTATCCCTCGGCCTTGGCTGAGAATTATTACTGTACTTACAAACCGGGTTTAACATTTTCTGTCTTTACATAAAATTGTATAGCAGACATTATGTAACATGTCTGCCTGTGAACTCTTCACTCTATTGAGAGAAGTTAGAAAGTGTCAAAACTGACACGTATGGCTATGTTGGTGACAGAAAAAACATGAGATTATAATTAATGCTGTAGAAATGAGGTCATTAAAAACTATGTTAGGGATTACTCTGTATGATAGAATGAGAAATTTCGTGACAAGGGAAAAGTGTAATTTGCAGAATTAAGAAAGGAATGCTTCGGTGGTCTGGATACGTAGAAAGAATGCATGAAGAAAGAGTGCCAAAGCAAATTTATCCCGCAGAAGTACGTGTTAAAATCAGCAAAGGCTGGCGTAGACAAATTTTATAGACTAAGTTGGCCATATATTGAAGATGGGTCAAATTAATTGTACACTGAAACTACGAGTAATGCATTGGATGTGAAATGAACGAGAGAAGTGTGTTAGGATCGTACCAAATGGAATTCTAACATGATATGATGCCACCTAGGAGTCCATGTGAATTGAAAGCACATTTTACCTATTTTTCCCCCAAATAGTAATGATACACAACTAGGAACATCTACTGTTCTGAAGGATAAAAAAGTTTTCAAAGGAATTTCATTTTAGTTCCCAGGAGTAACAATGCACCTTCTTAATTCTTCCCGTCGCTGGTCTATATTTTAAGTCTAGAGTAACCGAGATGGTTGTACCATCGTCTATCAGAAGCATTGAGATCTTTCTAGAATTTTCGATAACTGCCCCTCACTTACGACATCCACAGGACAAAATGGGATTATTGATCCTTTTACGCCGCCAGTTGCCACCACAAGGCTTGATGTAATATTACATATCATAATAGCGTATAAATTGTTAAAATAAAAATTAAGATGCAAATTTGACTGCCTAGTTGGTCTAGTGGTTGAAGTCAATATAATAATATAATAAGTCTGACTGCTGATTGTGAGGTACCGGGTTAATCCAATCCCGGGTCGAACCAAAAATTATCAGTTAGGTATTAAGTTCCTCCATCGAGAAATTCTTGGCAGTATGTCACCCCCTTGCCTGGGAAAGCAAGTAAAGCCGTTGGTCCTGTGTCTGATCTCTCCCCGGTTGTGTCGTTTTACCGTCCCATTGAATCATGAGAGTGAGGGAATAGAGAGTGCACCTGTGCTTGCGCGTACACTTGCGCGGGTACTATAATCCGCCGATGGCTAGTCTCCGTTGAGGCTGGCCGCCGCGACCGGAATTCGGTACATTATAAAAAGTAAATTGAATTGTTATAAACCGGCAATATACTTCAAAGCGCAAACAACTCTTCAGGAAAAAGGTCAACGAATGATAGACTGCTGGTAGCTTGGCATAGTCAAGCGGTGCTTGGTAGAGCATTAATTTTTGTTATAGAACGTGTTCCGATTTATTTATGTGATTGCTTCGTTGGGATCAGTTGGTCGTAGGTGCGACAAATCACAACGGTTTTTCTAGCAAGAAATTTTCATATTTCAGTTTCGATGGACCATGGAAGTGAGAGAATAAGGAATACACGTAATGGTTGCGCACACATTCGTGCATTGTAATTTAAATTGTTGGTAGATTGTAAAAGAAATCAATTTCTTTATATTTGCTTTTAATCTAGTAGTTTACATGTTGTAGAGTAATGCTGCAGCTATATTATGGTTGTAGCACGAATGGGTCGGCTCGACCGGGGAAGGACCACGCTCTCACAGAATACCAGCGTAAAATAGCAGCTTAATGCTGCTGTGTTTTTATACGGTGTGTGTAGATGTGCGGAAACCCTTTTTAACTGGAAACGAGGAATTCCATCTTAGTCCAGGGGTGACAACACATCTGCG
The DNA here is from genome assembly GCA_907164705.1 of Parnassius apollo. Classification (NCBI taxonomy): domain Eukaryota; kingdom Metazoa; phylum Arthropoda; class Insecta; order Lepidoptera; family Papilionidae; genus Parnassius; species Parnassius apollo. The sequence continues at coordinate 6,537,735 of CAJQZP010001593.1, read as the reverse complement.
TTTTTATTCTTAATCGTATATAAATGTAGATGTGTATGGGCCACAAAAGCCACTTACCATCAGGTGGACTGTGTGCTTTTTTGTCACCCTTAGTCCATTAAAAGAAACGTTTTAGTTAACAATGTTCAAAATGGCACGTGGAGAAAACAGCGAAAGGTATTATTTTGAGATAATTTGCGTCTACAGAAATAAAATCTTTATGTTTGTTACAATGGAAAAAATATGACAGTGACCCATCATTTAAATGTTTAACACAAAATTAATTGTAAGAGATAACGATAGATGCTGCCACATGTACCTAGATTTAGAATTATATAATAATATATTAGATTGTAAACAACATTTATATTTATTGTGGATACTAATCATGTCCTGTTACATGTTTAGAATTTTAGTAGTTAATAGGAGACATGTAAAACATGCATAATAAAAATTGTCATAGTAGTGTTAAGTTGACAGGAGAAGGTTATTTCGCAAGAATCTTAATGTATGTTATTATTATGCAGTAAAAGTTCTCAGAGTTGCAATACTTTTTTCGAGATAGAGCCACGCTACAACTATATTATAGTTTTAGCACGAATGGGTGCGTTTGGCAGAAAAAAGCGCTAGCAAGCGCTTATAAGCGCTAAAATAGTTTTCGGCCAGGACACGATTGCTACTTCAGTAGCGCTGACACAATCCGCCATTTTGCTTATTTAATTTGATTGTTTTGAAGTAGAGTTTATAAGTTGTTTTGTGCAATATTAGTTTTAAGTAATATAATGACATGAATAAATATATACATGCTATTAAAAACTCATGATTGGTAAGTTTTTAATATGAATACTTTACAAACATATATTTAAATTAGGTTAGATTCCCCGCTTAAAACTAACCTCGTGTCCTGCAGGAAAATAGCTACTTACGATTTGACAGCGCTTACCGCTTACGAACGCCATTTTGCTTACAAGCGCTTGCTAGCGCTTTTTTCTGCCAAACGCACCCAATGTGTCGGCTCGACCGGAGCAGGACCACGATCTCACAGAATATCAACGTAAAATAACAGCGTAATGTTACTGTGTATCGTATGGTGAGTGTAGAGAACCGGTGATTCTTTTTACTAGAATCGAGACGTCCTCAGGGGTGATAACGCATTTGCATTTTAATACTTAGTTGAAGATAAATATGGATGTCTATGGGCGACAGCATTCCCTTACCGTCAGGTGGACAGTGTGCTTGATTGTCACCAAATACTATATAAAAAAACTTCTGAAGACAGCTAGCTCTCAGACCAAACACACTTTGTTGTTAATAAAATGGTGCAATTTCTCTAAACTTAGCTTTGTAAACGTATGAATGTAATGTCGAATTTTATTTAAATCCTTCTTTAATTACATAGTACCTGGACTTTTTTTGGAAATCGTGTGTTTTGGAAATTATATTTAGATACAAATTACATACTGATGAAATACGTATAATATTTTTTGATCTTACCGACATAATAGAAAAAACTGAACTGGTTATTTGAATTAAAAATCATGAGTTTAATTTAGATTTTCGTTTTTAAAAAAAATACTAAAAAAGGGCTCGAAATAATAGATTTTCTCACAAAAGTAGGGAACTTGAAGAAACGGAAAAAAAGTCGGACTGAAGACAGGACTCAAACCAGGATTCTATGACTCCGAGACCCCCCAATATCCCATTTGAGCTATTATAATCATTAACGCATTGCCAAAATTTATCTTCTTATTCTTATGTTATTGTAGGAGTTTTTCATTGCCTGAAAACACGAATAAAACGGCATTTTCTAAAAATGAACCCTAGCTAGATCGATTTATTGCCCCCGAAACCCCCTGGACACTAAACTTTATGAAAATCTTTGGAGCCGTTTCCGAGATTCCGATTATATATACAAGAATTGCTCGATTAAAGGTATTCCATTAAACCAAAACCGATTGTGATTGTGTGTGTTATATGTAAGTCAAACTGTATTGACTTGCATATAACACATCGATGAATTAATCTTAAGTCGTTTTTGTTCATTATATCTGTCTACTTAATAACACTCTAATCGATTATTATGACACACATATAGAAAGGGACGACATTCCATAATGCCAACTAGAAGGTCATTCTAACGACTATCCTAGTAAATTACAATATCAAGTTAAACTTAAAAGGTTTTAATAAAATTCATAATATTCAAAGCTTCGTAACAACGACGTAGCTACTGTATAAATATTTCTGATTTCATTTTAGTATTAAATATTTCGAAAGATTATAATATCTATCCGTAAGCTTTATAACACCCAGATATCCGTGAGGTTGCGGCTTAAGTAAAACCATCAGTCTGTTCTGCCCCGAGGGTATTGTAAAAAGCGACTATTGGATATGCCAAAAAGATTTTATGGCTTCCGATACATGGGGTTATAACCATCTCGCTTATACCAGACGTAAAATACCCCGGCTGGCGATAGGTATAGCGTCAAAGGTATACGCCTGGTATATGCGTACCGTTACTGGTACTCTAATCGCAGATCCATCCACCTGTCAAGCTTCAGTATAAAGTCTAAGTCTAAGTCTTCCCTAAAACAAACTTAATCGAGCTGACGAAAATGAAGAAGAAGTTAATATTCAAATTCAGGAAACTTACTACTACTGGTAGTATTTCTACGACTATATAATATTTGATCTAATATATTATAATGTATTGTATAACTTTAATATAGGTAAGTTTAACATACGACAAATATTGGTTATTTTTCAAAGAGTAGCCAAATTCAAACTTAAGTCGAAATATGTAAATAATAATATACCATTATTGCAGTTTTAGAAAATACGAGTATAGGTATAATGCTTCTACTTCTATTTGAAATTATCTCAAATTGAATGTGATTCATGGGAAACAACGTTTTTGCCTACAGATTAACCCTTACGAATGTGTCCGTGCGCAGTGAAATCGGATAAAATAAAGCATTACCACGCATTTTAAATTTAAAAGATAAAAAGGACGGAATGGTTGAGATTTTTTCATTTTAGTTTCTCTTCAACATTTGCCTATATTATTTATTTCCAACCTCTGCAAATTTGGCCGGTTATTGCAAAATAATCCCGTATAATATACATATACATCATGTAGTGAGGCACAATCAAAATATTCAATTTTATGGAGATTTCTGTGTAGGTTATTCTTAATTTAGTAATTATTTGATATTGAAATCAAAGCTCAGTAATTAAAAATAGTGTAATAAGGAACTGATTCAAACCGCGATTCAATACAGAGTATGACTCAACTTCGACACGTGAATGTCGTAAAAAGATATCGAAATATGGTATAAAAAGCGATGCGTGAAAATGTATAGGCATCAATCAGTTAATGATAGATAAAAGTCTTAAATAAAGGTTGCTAGAGTATTAATACCAACTTGGCGGCCTTTATTGTAGTTGCACCTAATATAATCACAGCTTTCTAGTGTTTTTTATAAACCATTTGCCAACAAATTAACGCTCCTGCAATTCCTCTGATGTTGCAGTAATTCGTGGGCGGCGGTCAACAATTTCGATTAGGTGAGCCGCATGTGCGTTTTCCGGCACTTATATAAAAAATATTTCTTAATTATATATAATAGTCTTAAATCTCCTTCTAATTGAACTTGCAAAAACTATTTTCAGCGTTATCTAGTTTTTTTTTAAATTTTGCGGTTGGCAAACTTTAACCAAAATTACGTCTGAACAAATTTACATGAAATTCAAATTAATACTAAAATGAAATCAGAACACGATACAGGCTACAAATGCTAACACATTTTTTAAGAATCGTTATATAAACTAATATAATAATCCAGATACATCTATTTTAGTATACTTTATGTTAATTCATACTTGAACGCAGGGTGGAATGGATGCTTTTAAAAAATGTTCTTCTTAATGATTTATTAAATTTACGCAAACGCTACCCATTGAATAAAACTATATATACGGATTCTATCGCGTTTACTTATTTTAACTTATATATAATTCCCAACATTCGGGTGCTTCAAGTGCCCCGGTGATGGCATGCTGTACATGCGTGGTCATCGGGGCACTTAAATATATGGGAATTAAATATAAGTTAAAATAAGTAAATTAAACGCGATAGAATCCGTATATATAGTTTTATTCAAAATGTTCTTCTTATTTCATTTTGTTCATAAAGTTTCAGGAGATTAACAAATATGAGCAATGACACAAAACATGGCATTCCCAGTACCTCTCTATTCCTGGCTTCTTATAGAAGAGGGGTCAACAAACATGCTAGTCACCTGAAGGTAAGTATCGATCGATGCCTATGAATAACTGCAACACCACGGAAATGGTTGTATTAAAGAAGCCATTAAGCAGAACTAAAGCTCCAAAGACTTTGCCAGAGATGAGTCTGTTAGAAAAAGCCACCTGTCTAAGTTGATAACTTACTGTGGAACAATCAGTATCGAGTGACTTTTTGAGTTTACGTTGGACACTCAATAAGTTTTGAGATATACAAAAAGTATTCTATATACTATTAATATTTATTTTACATATTTTCAAAATATTCTCTATCATGCTCTATACAAAGTTCCATTCGCCTAAACCAACTCTGAAAACACTTTTGCCAGTCTTGATCTGGCGGGTCGGAAATCGCTTCTTCGTAGGCAGCCACGGCTTCTTTGGCACTTGAAAAAAACTTGCCTTTTATTTTTTTCTTTGACTCTTGGGAACAAAAAAGCTAATAAATCATAAGGAGCTAAGAGGGGGCTGTAGGGTGGTTTCAACACAGATTCCTCAATAAATTCTTTTGTTCTAAGGGAGGTATGTGAAGAGGCGTTATCGTGATGCAGCATGATTCCCCGAAGCCCGGTCTTTGGTCTTATCTCCCACACAGCTTGACAAGATTTGGGTAATGCAACTGTAGTATCATTCAGAGTTGACTGACCTACAATTTTCCAGCATTGACCTTGACAAATGTCCGCTCTGCGAAAAAAAAACTAGCCAGCATTTTTGCCGACGTTGCTATGTCTTTGCAGTTTTGTCGGTAACTGTCCTTCTGAGTAGACCCATACCGATGGTTGCCCTTTATTTTCCGGATCATATTGATATTCATGTCTCGTCACCAGTAACGACTTCTGAAACACGCCTAGATGCCCCGTTTTCAACGTATAATAAACGTGACGAATGCAAGCCTCCCGGACAAGCCAGTTTACCGTCAAAATTTTGAACTACAGTCCCTTCACTAGTGTCAGGTTGACTGACGGTAAATCAAAGTACTTAAAATATTTGTACAGTCATTTTACGATGTCTATTCAAGTACAAAATCAGAATACAAAACCTATCCAACTGCAGAGAGTTGTAAGGTAAGGTGACGTTGTATCCACAAAACACTTCACCACTGCATGTAAAGGCATTTTCAAGCAACTGGACTCAAAAAAATCTGCATAAGTGGAGAGTACATCACTCATCTTTTATTAGCCGATGGTTTAGACGATGTTCTAGATGTTAGATAAATACATGGTATTTTTTAATCGTATGATCGTACGATTAATACTTAGTTTTTTTTAATTATTCTGAAGTAAAATTTGATTGTAATTATTAAAGTAAAATTAACATAGAGAGAAATCACGTATTTTCGTTTAACGTGGCCGGTTAGTATAACAATGAACGCTTTAAAGAAAGTGTATCGGCTAAAACGACAAACAATGTTCATTCCAAAGTGAGTGATAAACACGCGAAGAATACTAATGAGGCCATATTGTGAATGAAAGAGTCCCAAGGGTATAAAACACAAGATTCGTCAAGTGCTCATTAAGAATCTAAACTTGAATGGAGCGGCTCGTGCCTCTTGTTAAAATTCCTGTTGCATAATGCAGTAGCATGGGAGAATTCAAGCAAATACAGTCTCATTCAGCGAACTCTCATCTTTAACATAACGTAAAATGAATATCAAGGCTACCTACCTCCTTGTTTTCGAATCACGAATTTTGATGATGAAATACAATTGTCTTAATTGGCCTTTTGTTCGGCAATGGACTCTTACCAATGTTTATCTGAAAATCATCACTCGACTCGTCATATGATTACAAATTAATCAGCTTTTTTGATGCAATACCAAATATAGCACCAGGCATTTAAAATAAGCGTTAAATTCGTTGTAAGTGCCCATATATATGGCCGTATTCGTTTCGGAACCATTGAGTAAATGCTTCATATAGCGCAGAGCTAATAAGCGATCGTTGTTTAAGAGGCATTAACTTAAGAAATAAAATTTCAATCCCTTATTTTTAAGGAGTTACATGACTCCCTGTAGATTGAGAAGGATCAACAAAAAAAAAACTAGCTGACATAACTAAAGTAAAAAATTTAATACACCAGATAATACAACTTATTTTTATAAGATGGGGTGACAAACGATCACGCAGTCCACCTTATAGTAAGCGGTTGCTGTAGCCCATAGACATCTATATCTATCCTCGATTACGAATCAAAATGCAGATGCCTTGTCACCCGTGAGGACTAAGATGGAATGCCTCGTTTCCAGTAAAAAAGAGTCTTCGGTTCTATACGGTAAATTAACTTTTTTTAATAAGATAGGGTGACAAACGAGCACACAGTCCACTTGGTAGTAAGTTGGTTGTTTCCAGTAAATAGGGTCTTCGGTTCTCTACACTCACCATACGAAACACAGCATCATTAAGCTACTATTTTTCCCAATTCGAGCCGACCTGCAATAATATAACTGCAGCATGGCTCTATCACGTATAGTGTCTCTCAACCTATATCCCAACTGACTCGACATTGGCAAAATTCTAATAGGAGAAACCATGAAGTTAAGAAAAAGAAGAAGAAGAAGAATTTATATCCTGTTGATAACGTTTGTCTCATTATACTATTTAAAGTCGTTGAAAAATGTATATATATGACTGTCTCAATGATCTAGTGGTTGTACAGGCGATTGTTTATCATGAGGTCAGTTGGAACTCCGGGTCGGGCCAAAATCAATAAATGGGTGATTCTGTCAAGAAATCCTAAGTAGCAGCTCGGAGTGAGGAAGCTGGCGGTGTTTCACTCGTGCCTCGGAAAGCACATAAAGCCGTTGGTCCTGCACCTGATCTCTCTTCAGACGTATCGCCTTGCCGTTCCATCGGACTAAAGAGTAAAGGAATAGAGAGTGCGCCTGTGCATCCGTATACACTTGAGCACTATAACCTTCTCCTGCGATGATTAATGAATTCGGTATGTAGGTCATTATGTGACTATTTTGCGGTAAGAACTTGTATTAGAATTAAAATATATATCTGTAATGAATGTAATGCGTAAGTATAAGGAGTGAAATAATTCAGAATCGTTTGTCTTTCCACCAATGTTAATATACGAAAACGAAACCAGTTTTAATATACAACATCCTGTTACGATTTTACAAAACTTACTACGTCAATAATAAATGGTAGAGGAAACCATAAACTTTTCATTCTTAGATGGCACAAAAATATAATTAGAGCTATAATAATTAGCTACAAAAATGAACTCAACACCCAAGGAAAGTTGATATGCTAAATGCAATAAACAAGTTAAAAACAAATCTAAATTAAAGTGTCACCATTGTGAGAAAATATTTAAAATGGCTGATTTACACAGGGGACAGTAACTGGCTCCAAATTCGAAGCCAGTTAGTGCTGACCCGCTACTGGCATAATGTAAATTGATTTGGAGACAGCAATTGGCTCCAAATTCGAGGCCAGTTAGTGCTGACCCGCTACTGCTATAATGTAAATTGATTTGGAGACAGCAATTGGCTCCAAATTCGAGGCCAGTTAGTGCTGACCCGCTACTGGCATAATGTAAATTGATTTGGAGACAGCAATTGGCTCCAAATTCTAGGCCAGTTAGTGCTGACCCGCTACTGGCATAATGTAACTTGATGATAAAATGATTGATGATTTGGAGCAAGTACAGAGCTATCACGCCATTGCCGACTTCAGTATTCCAGCTTGAATATTTTTAAATCAGTCCACACATTCTGCCATCCGCGCCAGCGGTGTTGACCTTATCTAAACGACCAAGTCAGTGCTGACCTGCTACTTGCATAATGTAAATTGATTTGGAGACAGTACAAAGCTATCACGCCAGTGCTGACTTCAAATTCCAGCTTGAATATTTGGAGATCAGTCCACACATTCTGCCATCCGCGCCAGCGGTGTTGACTTTATCTAAACGACCAAGTCAGTGTTTATGCTTGGTCAGTGGTTGGCGTAGTATTCAAGGGCGATGTCGCTTCGTATCATAAAATTATAAAATGTATAGATATTGCTTATCTATACATTTTGTAATTTTATAATACGAAGCGACATGAGGGTAAATAAACGCATTTTATTTATTACTGAAAGCTTGCATTATACATTTATTTATATTAATCATATAATTTATATTTTCTTATCAAAAGTGGTTTCCTTTTAGATATCTCTTCTTCTAACATTTCCGTCAACTCTTTCAACAACAGAATGGAACATTTTCTCAACAGGTACAAAGAGATTTAAATATATATATATATATAGGGTGTCCCAGAACTCAACGTCAAGCCGAAACAGGGTGACAGGAATGATTGTTACGATCATGAGAAAAATCAGAAAAAAAATCTATCCCATGCAGTTCGGAAATTACGGGCATTTAAGAAAAATCTAGAATTTTGGTGAAACTGTAACCATTTTTCGGTTTTTGTGGTTAATTTTCATTATTTTTGTTCATTTAAACTTTGGAACCGTAACCCTAAATAAGATTTCTAGAACAACGGTCAAAAATATTGACACAACTGCCCCAAGTTTTCTAGAATTAAGACTGTTTGCTAAACTATGAATTTAAAATTTTCAACATTTGTCGACTTTGAAAGGTCCTCCTTTAAAAAAAATGTACTAAAGTGCCTTGGCAAGTGCCATTAAAAGTTTGCGCATTTAATCAGAATTGTAAAATGGTACAATACTTGTTGGTTTTATTCTAAAAAAAACAAGTAAATAAATAAAAACCTCGAGTAACCCAATTTTTGGTAACCCATTTTACTTAGTTCAAATGTTTTTATTGATTTGAGAGATGGATAGTGGAGATGTTTGCCATGAGCGAGCAAGACAGATAGTGACGCCAATTTTACAAAAGTCAACAAAAGTAAGTAAAATTAACAAAATAATGAAAAATCTTGACCTAGTTTAGTTTAGGTTTATTGGAATAAAAGTCAGATAGGGAAATAACATTTTTTTATTACAATAAGTGTTCAAATGGTTTACCGTCAGCCTCAATACACGCCCTACATCTTCTTAAAAAAGATCTAGTTATTAGTCGGGCATATCCTCGAGAGTTGATCACGAGGCTGGCCACGAGATAGTGCCTGAACGTCCAATGCACCTTCCCGGATATTCCTGGTCAAGAAAATCTCTTACTTGCACCGCGTAATGCGCTGGGCAGCCATCTTGTTGATACCACATGTGGCGACGATCTGCTAGTGGTACGTCCTCTAACAAAAATGGTAAATTTTCTCGTAAAAAATGTAAGTAATTCGTGCCATTAAAGTTCTCAGGCAGCTCAAAAGGCCCAACAATTTTGCCGTTTAAAATTCCGGTCCACATGTTTACTTTAAAGCGATACTGGGATCTGTCTTCTCGCATTAAATGTGGATTCGCCACATGCCACTCGTGAAAATTGTGTAAGTTTATGTAACCATCTCTTTAAATATAGATTCATCTGACCAGAGAAATTTTTGGATGAATTGGGGATTTTCGTTATGCCTCTGTAGCATTGTTCTACAAAATGAAATCCTTTCAGGATAATCTCGAGGAAGAAGACTTTGAACGCGTTGTACGTGAAACGGATGCATGTCGGCTCTTCGTAAAATACGATGTAATGTGCTTTTGGGTATTCCCGTTCTTTCTTCAATTCCATGAACGGAAATACTTGGATCATCTGCGACCTCTTGCAACACTTCTTCCTCGTAAGGAAAGCGAGCTCTACCTCCAGCCCTTATTTGATTCGGGAAATGGCTGCCCTCCGTAAGTGAACGGTGCACATTAACAAACACGCGGTGATCCGGATAGCGCTCTAAAGTTGGATATCTTTCACGATAAAGTCTAGCGGCGGCACTTGCGTTGCATCTGCATTCCCCATAAATGAGGTGCATGTTGGCATATTCTTGTGAAGTGTAGCGCGTAGGCATGGTAGATAACAAGGATGCCAACACAAAAGTGAATAAAAGAGGGAAGCTAAAGTTGCCCGGTGATCAACAAGTCCAATTCACAATAATCTAAGTCCAAAAAGAGAAGTCAAAAGTGCAATTCCAAAATAGATAAGCCAAAGTTGCCCGGTATGTAATCAACATGTCCAATTCACAATAATCTAAGGCAAAAAGAGAAGCCAAGTTGTCAGTACTAAATCAACACAAGCGAATACAGAAAGGTGCGCAGTAGGCGAATGAGCGAATCGTACTAACTGGTGTCAGACGCATCTCCGTCTCATTGCGTGGCGTCACCATCTGTCTCGGTCGCTCACGGCAATATGTTTTTTTTTCTGATTTTTCTCATGATCGTAACAATCATTCCTGTCACCCTGTTTCGGCTTGACGTTGAGTTCTGGGACATCCTGTATATATATATATATATATATATATATATATATATATATATATATATATATATATATATATATATTATACTAACTATATTACTACTAACTATTTAAATGTCTTTGAACAAGTACTAGACTAAGTATAACCCATCAGCGTGTAAACGTACAGTTATACTGCGGAGGGTTTTTATGATTATATCATATTATTATGGTGTATTTGTAGGTTATTTAAATAAAAAGTATGTGTGTGTAAATAAAATCTTTAAATCACGTTCAAACTAGCCTATATTATAAAAATGTAAGGATTGTGTTTCATGTTTGGCTGTATTGTGGTGAGAAAATAAACATTTATTTTACCATTTGGAATACATAAATATTAATAATCGTTGTAAATTTGATCCAAAAATTGTTTCCGTGAATACGTTTTTCAATAACGTGCGTATACCGTGAAGAAGTTACCACGACTACTGAATGCATGTAAACAGTACGAGTCAGTCCTCGGTGTCAGCACTTGCGCCTGTTACGATCCCTGTGTAAAACAGCCTTTATTTCAAAAAATATAATTCAATGTCAAAAGAAAATGAGCTAAGTGAAAAAAAAAACAAATATGGAACACAAGCAAGATGAAAGTAAAATAGCATACCTAAGTAACACTCCTTAGAAAATCATTTCTTAAGAACATCAGAATGATTAAAGAAATATTGTGGGTGGACAGCAATGAGCCGATACAAAATATGAAAAAATCACAGCTAATTCTTTTCCCCGATTCATTTCCCCAAAACTCTTCACCGCTGCATTGGAAGACGTTTTCAAGCTACTGGACTGGAAAGGATACGGTATTAATATCAATGTCGAGTACATCACTCACCTTCAATTTGCCGACGATATAGTCTTTATGGCAGAATCGCTGGAGGACCTTAGCACTATGCTCAATGACCTCAATGGTGTCTCCCAACGGACAGGTCTTAAGATGAACATGGACAAAACAAAGATCATGTTTAATGTCCATGTCACACCTATGCCCGTAGTTATTGTGAGCACTAAGCTCGAAGTTGTTGACGATTACGTCTACCTGGGACGAATAGTCCGATTAGGTAAGTCCAACTTCGACCGAGAGGTCAATCGACGGATTCAACTAGGCTGGGCAGCGTTCGGGAAATTATGACACATCTTCTCGTCAGGTATACCTCAAAACCTGAAAACTAAGTTGTGCAACCAGTGCGTGTTGCCAGTGATGACCTACGGAACCGAGACGTAGTCCTTCACTGCTAGCCGTATGAGGACGCTCAAAGTCGCTCAACGAGCTATGGAGAGGGCTATGCTCGGGGTTTCTCTACGTGATAAACTTAGAAATAAAGATATCCGCAATAGAACCAGAGTGACCGACATAGCCCAACGGATTAGTAGGCTGAAGTGGCAATGGGCCGGCCATATAGCTCGAAGAACCGACAACCGTTGGGGAAGATAAGTTCTCGAGTGGCAGCCTCGTAACGGTAGGCGAAGTGTAGGGCGACCCCCTGGTAGATGGAGTGACGACCTGGTAAGACATGCAGAAAGTCGATGAATGCAGGTGGCTCAGGACCGGGCTTTGTGGGATACCTTGGGGGAGGCCTATGTTCAGCACTAGACTTGTGAAGGGCTGTAATGATGATGATGATGATGATGATGACAGCTAATTATATCAGCAAGCCTTTTTGCCAGCTCTAAAAAATTTTTAAAAGAATGTAACCAGATAGAAGATTTCTCACAGAACTACGTTTAATTATGCGGTGCAGGTGAAAACGAAGCCAACCAAATTAGCTTACGAGGGTGACACTGAAAGTTATTAGAAAATCAAAAACTGAACAAACTAGCAAGTTATTTGTTGTATTATATTTTTTCAAAATAGTGTCCATTTACATCAATACATCGTTGCATCCGATGGAACCTCTGAGAAAAGCACTTTACCCACTCGTCCTTAGGGGTCTCTTTGACGGCATTTTGAAACGCAGCCACTTTTTCCTCGACGTCCATAAAACGTTTTCCTCGAAGTTTTTCTTCTATTTTCGGAAATAAATAAACATCGCAAGGTGCGAGATCTGGGCTATAGGGCGGATGAACCAGTAATTAACCGTCTGACGTCGCCAGATAGTCGATTTTTTGCTTGGCGGTATGCGACGAGACGTTGTCGCGGTGAAGGAGGATCCTACTGCGAGGCCGTTTCTCCCGAACTTTTTCCAAGCAGTAACTGTTTTTCGATCCTCTAAAACAATTGATGCGTAATGAGTAATGACCTGTCCTTCCGAAGAACGAGGCCACCATCTTTTTTCCCACGCTTCGACCTCTCTTCACTTTAGTTGGCAACTCCTCGAAAGGAAACACCCAGACAGCAGACTGTCTCTTAGTTTCAGGATCACAACAATAAATCCAGCTTTCGTCACCGATAAGTATGTCGAACACAGCATTTGTGTCACCTCCGTTAAATCTTTGAACCATTTCACGACACCAATCAACACGACGGAGTCTTTTGGCCTCTATCAAATTATGAGGTATCCACCGTACACAATGCTTCCGGACCGCTAAATGATCATGGGGGATTTTGTGCACTTGACTCATACCGTGCGGCTGTGAGGAAACTCACTTTTAAACTCATTAAACCAATTGTAAACAGTGGCACGAGATAGGGCTTCATCGTGAAAGGCCGATCAAAATCTATCATAATTTTCTTGTTGACTTAAATACCGTCGAAAGTCATAAAGAATCATTGTACGAATTTTCTGGTGTTAAATTCATGCTGACGTGACACAGACATTTTTCAATTTGCCGCTAAATCGTAAACAAATGACAAATTAAAAAATACATACACAATAGTATGGGCACAGAGTTCCGTTTTCAAAATATGTACTTATTTTGTTATTATATCGTTTACAAGTGGCCAGTTCTAAAAAAAATCCGTGTCGCCCTCGTACCCATCAAATATGCGGCTGCTTTAAAACGTTTTCAACGCATTAATATAATTATAATCGCTGTAAATAATAATAATTTCCTAAAAAAATTTAAGTTAATTTTATTTGTCATTGAAATGTCGAAAATTCGAACTGTAAATTCATTGTAAGAAGTTATTTTATAATAGATTCACAATACTATGCTAGAAAGTACTTGTCGCCTGAAGCGCTAATAAATATTATAAAAGTTCGGTGTCCAAAATTTATAGGAACCAAACAAATACCACAAAAGAGCATTGTACCGTTCTATTTTCCTTGTCTAAATAAATGTGAACGCAAAAAGAAAAAGTTTTTTTTTTTCGTCGCAAAAAAAATTTGTTTTCGTGAATAAAAATAATGAATTTCAATATAAAAATAACTTCAATACGGTAAGTCTATTCCAACAAAACATAGTAGGAATATTAAGTAAGTTACAAATGTTCGAATATAGCGAGCAATATTTGACGCTATGTTCATTATAATTTTTTTCAACTGATGTGACATCCGTACCACAGATCTTTCACAGTGACTGCAGTCAATGGAAACCTGTAGCTAACTTCTAGCAAAAAAGGTTGCTTAACAAGTTTTGCCGCGAAAACTGAAGTGACAAATGAACTTACTGTACCACAGATCGTTAGCCCCTATTGCATTCCATGGACATCTGTAGCTAAATTCATACAAAAAAGGCCGCTTACATAGCTTAGACGGAAAAGACCACCACCTAATAACATTTAGCTTCTTTTAGCAAACAGATCTTTAGTGAAGCACTTTTCACACAATAGGTAGGTTCCATTCAATAGCTTCTTTAATGTGAGCTGTATCGAAGCTAAGTCACTCTCAACGCATACGTTTAGAGATCTATCACATATAAGTATAATCACAAAATGCTATAGTCAGTTGCCTTTATAAATGCGGACATTTTGCGTAAATAAACATTTTATTGGAAATTACTTCTGTCCGAAAAAAGATCCTCATCATCAAGTACCGAACAGTATACAAAAAAAGAAATTTTATTATAGAAGTTTTACTTAAAAGAGTAATTTTTAACATGTTTTATATATGTACAAACGTCCAAATAAAGTCAAAAATCGGACATAAAACTGAGCTTTCATCTAATATTAGGTACTGCTCTAAAATTATCTTAATATCTTTTTTGTACTATTTAAAATACTATCTCATAAAAACTATGTATCTTCTATATTCCAATAGGTACGTTAGGTTTATCAGTAAAGCTACCATCTAGAAATGTGACCGGGAATTTAAAGGAAGAGATTCAATCTGCAATGGAGAAAGAAAACATAAATAAACAAAACAAAACTTTTTTAATTATGCATTAGAACCTATAATAAGAGCATTCTTCCCCATAGATTACCTTATAGGATACGATTTTTGCCATAGTTGCCACGTTTGCCAGGCGGGTTGGCAACCACAGTCGTTTATTATTTTGAAATATTAAGGGGAAGATGATGCTGTCCTTCTCAGGGTTCATTCCATCTGTCACCTCTTTTGACTACCACGGAACGATCCGAGGACAATAAATTCTTTAACGGCCAGTACTACAAAGAGAAACAAAGTATCTCACTTGAATTGGCTACCTACTCATTTTCATTTTGAGGTTATATAAAAACACATAGCTTCCGGAAATACCGTACCTCTAATTTGATTGTATAACAAAAAAGATGACATTTTTTATTTATACATATGTCGTGATGGCTCAGAGGCTTAGTGCTTGGTTTAAATTTCACAGTAAACGAGCAATACGGGTTGAATTCTCTTAAAATCTCGTAAAATAAAATTGTTAATTGCAATTTCAAGCCGTGATATATCACGTGCTGGGCGATGAAGGAAAACATCGTAAGAAAACCAGCATTTCTGAAGAATAAAAATATGATATGATGGAAGATGAGAGGAGGCTTGTGTTTGACTAACAGTGCAACGTATATAGGCTGTAACTTTCTAATATCATATTGTAATAAAAATACAAAGAAGCAAATTCTGTATTCCATATTTTTTTTTTATAATGATAATACTACATGTTGGAAACGGTAACAATAAGTAAACTGCTACTGAAATGAATACAACTCACACAATAAAAGTCTACCGTAAATTTTAAATATATTTTAATTTAGTTCATAAATATTTAAGCGTAGGTGCGAAAATGTGGCTAGAAATAAATGACGCAACCACTTTCATTTTTTTCTTTTTTCCTACGGACGAACGGTTACGAGGCAAGAACTGGTTACGGTAGCAGTGATATTATGACTTAATACAAAGAACTACCACGCCTTGAATCAGATAATTTGTATTGTCTATTTACTTTAGACATGAAAACATTCGTTTCAATATGTGTTCGCTGTGAAACGTTAAATTAATTGTTGGAAGAACAGTATAGGTAAGTCAATACTGCAGCAGATCTTCTTGACATGTAAATCAAAATACAATGCAATTTGGTTGCATACATTGACTTCTTGGTCGAATTTGGACTTACCGAATATGGTACTCTTTCGTAATCAACTGTTCAGCTGCTCGAAGTCAAATATAAGATGGACTTACGCAGAAAATTCTCCACAACCTAATTGACCATTTCACACTTACTTCTCACTTCACATTATAAGCCAAGGTTAAATTATTTAAATAAATGCAGCAAATTTCTTACTATTAAATTCTTTAATAAAATTTTGTCGCTTAATTTAGATCCGCGATTGTACCTGGATAACTCCAACCTCGTTAGGGCGTAAACCAAGTAAGTAAGACAAATAAAAAGCCTTCTCTTTCCGATGAATTGTAAAGACTTTAACTAGAAATTTAAAATACATAACTAACATATACCATAAAAGTATTTTTACGTGGTAAAACCACGTTGCAGCTATATTGTGATTGCACATGAATGGATCGGCTCGACCGGGGTCCTACCACGCTCTCACGGTATACCACCGTGAAATTGCATCTTAATGCTGCTAATGTCGTGTTTCGTAAGGTGAGTGTAGATAACCTGACACCTTTTTTAGTGGAAACGAGGTATTCCATCTGAGTCCTCAGGGGTGACAACACATCTGCATTTTGATTCTTAATCGAGGAAATTGTAGATGTCTATGGGCCACAGCATCCACTTACGATTAATCAGGTGAACCGTTTGTCACCCTATTGTATAAAATATTAATCGTTACGTCCCGCGGGTGTGATAAGAGTCAACGGAGGCAAGCTAAAACAGGAGATGGACAACAGCGTCCTCCTGATAACAGCTGAATAAAAAACTGCGACTACTAACCCGCCTGCTAAGCGTGGCAACTGTGGCAAAATCTCTCCTATGAGGCAATCTATGGGGGAGGCTTATGTTCAGCAGTTGACTTTTATAGGCTGTAATAGAAAAGACAGATTACTAGAACAAAATATTACTTCTCTACAATACACTTTAAATACATATTTACCTTTATAAATCGATTTTAAAAAGACAGACTCAGATGTTGAATTTTATAATATTGAAGTGATAAATGAGC
Organism: Parnassius apollo; assembly: GCA_907164705.1. NCBI lineage: Eukaryota > Metazoa > Arthropoda > Insecta > Lepidoptera > Papilionidae > Parnassius > Parnassius apollo. The sequence goes on along the minus strand of CAJQZP010001593.1, from coordinate 6,520,682 downwards.
ATACAGTCCACCTGGTGGTAAGTAGGTACTGCAGACCACTTCATATAAATAAGGCGTTGTAACTTCTTAGGGCTCAGATGGAATGCCTCTCAACGTGCAACTACATATATCCTCTATACCTTCCGGACTGCGTCAGAAATAAGTAACTTCCTGGACGGACTTGTAGACAGAATGGTGTCCTACGTATAAAATACCAACAGTTCTCTTCCGCCACTGCAAATAGCAGTGGAAAAGATGAGACCCGTCATCTACACATCATCACAAAAACATATCTTACAAATGAAATCAATTATAAGAAATTATCAAAGACTTCTAAAGATTCTGTTTATCATTGATAACTTGTTAAACAAAGACAACTACTATTATTTTTGAGCTATCTCACCTGGGTTGATTTTCTAATTTCAAATTGTCAAACGAAAACGAACGTTAAAGTTTTTACTTAAAGTGTAAATTTATAATGATGACAAATCGTAGTATGGGATTCAGTATTACTAATTATAATAAGTCCGTGAACACACTACTAAAACTCAAATCTACGTGATTGAAATTCAAAAATACTTTCTAATTTCTCAAAAAGACCGGTTCTTATGTAAGTTTCGAACTAGTTATACGATTTTAGAAGAATGCCATCCTTGATCTAAAAAATCCAACATCCAATTGCAAAACATACTGGACATTTTTAAAGTAAGTATATTAACTGGCTTTACGAATACATTACTTGCTCATTAATATAACATAATATTCTCATAATATTCTTTTTAAAATAACAGATAAATAGATGGTATTTAGTGAGTGACTCTCAAGACAGTAGTCCAAAGTAAAATTTTTGAGAATGACTATAACTTTAAATTATATTGATCATTGTAAATACAGTCCACCTGATCGTAAGTGCGGTAAGTATATGTATATATATATATATATTATAGTATATGTATATATACTATACATATATATATGTATATATATGTATAGTATATATATATATACATATATATATGTATATATATATATATATATATATATATATAGTGTAACTTTAAAATTAAATAAACTAAACGCGATCAAATCTGTAAAAGTAGTTTTATTCAATGTGTAGTGTCCGCGTAAATATAAAATTCTGTGAGAGCCTTCGTCGGTCGAGCCAAACCATACGTGCAATCATAATATAGTAGCAATGTAAAAAAAAACAACACGTCCGAAAATGCAACAACAACGTGTTGTACGCTACACGTTGTTGTTGCACTTTACGTCTTCGTATTTTAGCACGAAGGCTCCCATTCGCAGAGACCATAATCATTGATTTTAACGCTCATCACGCTGAATAGCTCAGTTGTCTACGACTCATAATCACAACATATTGCTACCTCCCCCACGCAGATTTCGGATCACGTGCACCTTCCCTGTTGGAATTCCTGCCGACCTCTTATCCGATAAGATACCAAGACTTTGTCGATGATCCTCATAGCTCTTCGTTGTCTGATCCGGAGTACGGATATTCCGCCTTCCAACTATGACCCCGTACATTTTGTTATCTCACCAAGGCTGTCCAAGATAATTTCTGGCAGTCATCACTTCCATCTCTGCATAGGAATCACGATTCGCTGATTCAAATTGCAAGAGAGAAAGCCGAATTTTTAGACACCCTTTTTGCATCCAACTTGACCGTCTATGAGAGTAGAAACACACCGCTGAAGTCTTGTTACCTTGAAGAGCACAGATGATTAGTGACAGCTAGTACAGTTTCTGTCGGTATCGCTCGTCTGAAGTGAACCTCTAATTTACTCTGTATATCTGTGTATATCTCGGACTCCAAGTGTGTGAATGCAGGTCTCAAGGCTGCACCTACCTAGCTAGACTACCCTGTTCCTTCTGCATATCAATGACATTATGTTGCATACTAGTAAAATAAATTGTTATGAAGGCGACAGCACTGACGATGCTTTGTATAGGCCGTGTAAATATTTTTCGGAAACACTTTATCGATGGAGAAAAAAAATCTTGCGTCTGAATTCAAATTTTTGTTAAACAATATCTCGGACTTAGGGTGAGAAAATCTAATCCTATTCAACTCTTAAGAAAACACAGGTTTAACACTAAAAACAAACCATTTGTCGTACCTTTCCAATTTCTTCGGAATCCTCGGTATCGACTTATCGAATGAAGTTTAGTTCCGTGGTAACCTGAAAGCGCAAATTAACCTCTAAAAAGTTTTCATGCCAAGTGTCGATACACCGCTTGCAACTTTATAAGGTGCTAGCTCAGCCTCACTTGGAACACTATTCTCATTTCTGGGTTGGACTACCTAAATTCTAGCTTCTTCCACTTGACTGCATCCAGCAAATGGACGACGACCGATTTCTTTCTGATCGCCTTGCTAATTGGCGTTACGTAGAATAGTTGCACTTCTTTAGATATTCTGTCGCATATACTAATTTACCAGAAGTTATCTTCTTCACACAACTTCTTTGTGGAATCCGCTAGCACTGGTGATTTCCGGAACTTTCAAGAAATGTAGATATTCCTTTTAGGTGGCTGACAATGCACTTGCGATTCCCTTGGTGTTCCAGTTGCTCATGGGTGGCGGTAGTAATTTAATTTTTACATGAATGTTCTATATGAATAACGTCTTTTGTTCAAACTATCAGACAATCGCTATACATTTTATATTTTCCATAAACTGAAAGTTGTAATTCTTTCAATTAACATCAGTGTGTCAAGGAATTTAAAAGTAATAATTGCTTGTTTTCGATATCCCACGCCCATTATTACCTATTTAAGCACCAGAGCGTCAAACTTACATAATTGTATTTCAATATTATTTTCGTACCTAAGTATGGAAACACAACCAATACATACAGAGAATAATTCAAAATAATTATTAAAGTACAAAAAAAAACAAAGCAATTTTGTAAACAAAATAAAAACAATTTTTCGTACGATCTGATTGTAATAAAAATTGTATCTTAACGGACATATATTGAATAAAACTATTATTTACGGATTATATATACGACTTTAATTAATTACTTTAATTTATTTTTATTAATTATCCCGACGTTTCGGGTGCTTTACAGCACCCATGGTCACGGGGGGACTGAGATGTTTGACGTCCCAACGTCATAGTTAGTCCGGCTACCTTCAGTTTTTTTTTAATATAATTTTTTTTTTAAATCGTCGAATTTGTAAATGGGACCAAAAAAAATTTAATATTTACTATTTATTTTTTATTTAAAAAAAAAATTAATATTAAAAAAAAACTGAAGGTAGCCGGACTAACTATGACATTGGGACGTCAAACATCTCAGTCCCCCCCGTGACCATGGGTGCTGTAAAGCACCCGAAACGTCGGGAATTAAAAATAAGTAAAAGTAGTGAAATAAACGCGATAAAATCCGTAAATTTAGTTTTATTTAATAATACATGTTTATTATGAAAACAAATTATTTTAAAATCATAAACATATCTAAAAATATTACCATATGATTGCCGAAAAATCTAAAATTCTATCGCCCGCCAAAGAATATATATAATGGTGATTTTTGGAAAACTTGTTTTTGGTTTTATAACGAACTGAATCAAACCACAATACTTAAGTGTATATTTTTAAAATAGATATCACGGTTGCGGAATCTCACTCGACTTAATATATTTCGCAATTTGGAGCATTCTCTATGAACTTTATATTTTAAAACGTACTGCTATGATATTATTAGTAACTAAATTTGCATTGAGTTGCATTGAGAGTTAACCAAACGTATTTCTATTAGTTACACAACTCTAACGTTAACGAGAATATTAATATTGCTCTGGGAGCGCTAATGACAATTTCGTAAACGTACTTTTGAACATAATAATTGAGTAGTTAGGTATGTACTTCCTGATCACGTTTATTTTTAATTTAAAAAAAAAAAACAATTTTCTTACTATACATATTTTATCACACAAAATTTTATCCTGTGGCAGTCCCGAGACAGTTTACAAACATAATTGCTCAGAGGCAGGCATCCGAGGCTCGGAACTATTATTTGTAGGCCAACGCTGCAACTCAGTGCTATAAGCACAGAAATCTAATTATAAGATTATTACTATTTCTGTGGCTATAAGCTACTTACTTAGTAATTAGTTATAGAATAATGATTTTAAAATAAATTAAATAAAAAAAATTCTTGCATATCTCTCGTATACTTTTAATTTCGACCAAATTTTGTGAATTTGTCGGTAATTGTCAAAGTTTGTGGTATTGACAATACCTAATTTTATCTACGGTATAATTATGTATGTCAAATGGAATTTTGAAAGTTGCGTTCAACTGTTTTACCTACTTACAAGTCTTCACGTAATCTCCTCTAAAACCCTTTTTCAGTATATACTTAAATATAATTTCAAAATTTTAACCGTTTTGACGTAGTTAGTAAATATGCAGACAATCAACTTCGTACGTTTTTCAAAACATCGCATCGCCACCATTTTTTTTTCGCGCCCGAAGCAAAATTGGGCAACCATCCCGAAAGCGGGGGAGGGAGGTGGGGAATGCTCATAGCATACCACGCAGCCGGCTGCGTGGTTATGTGGAGACTTTTACCCTCTAAACCCCACCTTTTAGTGACTGGCTTAACGGTCTAACTAGAGATCTCTAAGCCGTATACGAACGCGACCCTCCTTGGCAGAAAGGATGGCGCAAGCGGCGAAAAGCCGCTTAGACCAGTGCCTAACTAAGGCAGATTAAGGAATGTGTTATGTAGGCTCGGCCTGAGCCGCCAGGAGGCAGTTCAGGTCAGCCGAAAGCTTGTTGTGGGGGTCCGAGAGAGAGTTTCTCGGTCTGCGCACACTATAGCGAGTGTGGATAGGGGCTGCATAGGCAGCTGTCTGACCAATGAGATGATTTGGGTAGGATTCTGAGGCCTTGAAAAATCTCTCAGAGAGTGATTTAAGGAACTGCTGGATTGTTGAAAGCTCTAAGTCTCGGTGTAGGTCGGCATTACGGACATAATAGGGCGAGTTATTGGCCCTACGACAGAATAGGTTTTGGATTATTTGAAGTTCATTTATAGCTTTGGGCTTAGCATGTGCGAAAATGGGGGCCGCGTAGGTCATGACAGGTCGTATGCAGACCTTATATAGGGTTCGCTTGTTGTGGAGGGACATTTTACTGTGTCTGCCCAACATGCTGTTGAGCCTACCCATGTAAAATCGTGCGGTGCGAGTAACCTTCTTGATATGGGGCTCGAAAGTGAGCCTTGCATCAAGGGTGACGCCTAAGTATTTGGCTTTAGTTTGCCACGGGACAGGGGTTCCTAACATCCTGATTGGCAGAGTGGTGGTGAGACGAAGTCGTTTATATTCGAAGCAAACGGCGGAGCTCTTCTCCGGGTTTACGTCGATATGCCATTTTTGAACCAAGCTCCTAAGTCGCTTACTGACTTTTGGATCTTGTTCCGAATCTGTGGCAGTGAGTTGCCTTTAGAGTAAAGGGCTGTGTCATCTGCGAAGAGGGCTAGTTTAACACCATTCGACGGGATAGGGATGTCGTTGGTGAATAGTATATATAGGAGGGGGGCAAGCACAGAGCCTTTAGGGACACCGGCTTTGATTTGACGAGTAGAGGTAAGCGTGCCTTCGTGTCTAAAGCGAAAGGTACGATCCTTCAGATAGGAGGCTACAAGGCGGACGAGACGGTCTGGGAGGCCTAAGTCGTACAATTTGTAGATAAGGCCCTCGTGCCAGACTCTGTCGAAGCCTGGAAGACCGCGATGGTTTTTTGACGACGAGAATAAAAACCGCTGAGGATATATTCCACTATGCGGTGAACTTGCTGGGGGCACGAGTGTTTGGCTCGAAACCCGAATTGTTGTGGGATGACAAGAGGGTCGCCGTCTGTGGGAAACAAATGGCGCCTCATGCGCACGAGAATGACTCGTTCGAAAAGTTTGCCCATGGTCTTGAGGGGGCTGATGGGACGGTGATTGGAGGGGAGGTGGTGAGGTTTGCCTGGCTTGGGAATGTCAATGACAGTTGCCTCTTTCCAAGAGGTGGGAAAATAGCTGGAAGAGTGCCAATAAGGGGATCACCTGCTCCGGAAACTATTTGAGGGCTTGGTTTGAGATGCCATCTGCACCCGGTGCTTTTTTGGGTTTTAGTCCCTTGATGGTAGATGAAATCTCATCTTTGGACACAGTGATAGGGTCAGAGGCGGTAGGGGGCGAGTTCCGGCGATGGACCTCGTCCTCCACTAGTTGGATGTGTATGGGGTCAGAGGGTTGTGAGCTGGGAGAGCATTGAACGGCGACGCTGTCAGCAAAGCACTCAGCCTTTTCTTCGTCCGAAGCAATAGAGCCGTCGGGACGAGACAGAGGGGGAGTATGCGTTATAGCTTCTATCCGGAGGGCTCTCGCCATCTGGTAGTACGCTGTGTGGGTGAGAGAGATTTTCTCCATGAGATTGCACCTTTCTAGGTCTCTGTATTCTTGGAGGCGGTAACGGAGTTTGCGGTGAAGGCGGTGGGCCGCGAGTCTGTATTCGGGAGTGAGATAGGGTGCAACTCTGCGGAGGGCAGCTTTTTTGGCTTTTAGCAGGTTGCTAATATCTAGGGGAAGACTAGTTTTAGCAACTGGGACAACCTTTTCATTCTCTTTAAGAGAGGATGTTATAAGTGAGGTGAGATTTTCGACCGCGGTGCCTATTTTCCCCGTACTGTCGAGGAAGTCGGAAGAAAGGGTTATGGGAGTGTTCGGAGAGTCTATAGCCGAGGCTAGAGACTTCTTGAAGCCCTTCCAGTTGGTGTACGTTTTGGAAGTGGGTTGGGGCTGATGGCCAAGAAGGAGGGATACAGGACCGTGGTCGGATCCTAGATCATCGAGAGACTCGATTGCTCTAAGGTTAAGGGAGACTCCTTTAACTAGAGCAAAATCTAGCACGTCAGAAGCGTAGTTAACATTGTCGGGATAGTGGGTGACAGCGAGGGGGCTGTAGATAGTCAGGTCGAGAGACTGAGTGATATTGAGCAGCACCCTGCCACTACTGGTAGTAGTGCGGCAGGTCCATTCAGTATGCTTGGAGTTAAAGTCTCCAAACATAATGACTGAGTCGCCTAATGCAACGATGGCTTCGAAATCACTCTTAACGGGGAGGGTTCTGCTAGGGATATAGCAAGAGGCTATAGTGATTGACTGGTGTCCAGTCATAGCTAATCTAGTGATAGTGGCTTCCATACTGGTAAGCGTCGGAGTGGATATGTGGGAGCAATGAAGGGACTTTTTGTAATAAATGGCAGTACCGCCGCCTTTGCGGTCGGGTCTGTCATTACGCAGAAGTGAATAATTTTTAATAGAAAGGCCTTTAGAGACCTTGGGGCTGAGGTGGGTCTCCTGAAGGAGGAGGAAGTTGGCTTCGCGATCTCGAAGAAATAGCCTAAGCTCTGGGAGGTTATTTCGCAAATCGCGGATATTGAATGAAACAAGCGACAAACCCTTTGGTTTGATACGACCGTGCGATATTGCGGGATCAGAGGGCTCCGACATAGTGTTATTACAAAAACCTTAGTAGGTTGATGTGCTCAGTAAGAGCAAGGAGACGGTCCTGAGGGGATTGAGCGGTGCGCAGTTTACGCGCAAGGATAAAGATTTCCACTATATTGATCTCTCTATATTGATTTATGGTGTTATACACTAGGCTTAGATCTTCTACTACAGGGTCTGCCTGTTTTTGTGGGTCGGCGGAGGGCCGCGGGATGTTTGACGCCTTTGGGAACCAAGGGTTTATTGGAAGCGGCGCAGGCTGGGAGAGCGGAAGGCTCATAAGAGGCCGAGGAGGGCCCTGAGGGGGCCGATAGATGCCCTGTGTGGGCTGAGTTGAGCCCTGAGGGGGCTGAGGTAGGGGCTGGCCCGGGCGGGGGTTGTGGCTTACAAGAGCCGGGAAGGTTCGGTCATTGGCCTGGGGTGGAGCTTTGTGGCTCGGAGGTGGGCGAGGAGCGCGAGGGAAACCTCTAAAATTGGCCGGGTGGCCTGTTTGTCCACAAAGGACACATGAGGTTGGATATTCGCGGTTTTTGGGCCGAGGGCACTCTTTCGAGTGATGGGGTTCTAGGCACTTAACGCACCTGGGTGGAGCTGAGCAGTTGGCTGCCACGTGCCCATAGAGTTGGCAGCGGTGGCACTGTGCTGGTTAACCGCGCCGGTGTGGGGCTTCGACCTTTATACGCGACAGGCCGCACACAGTGCGTACCTCGCGGAAGATGGCCTTCGCCTCCGGTACATTGGTGAGAACGAGGAGGGCGAGGTTAAATCTTTCGCCCCTGCTGCTGTAAATTTTGTGCACAGCTTCTAAGGGGAAGCCTTGGGACTTAAGGTCTTCCAGAATGTCCTCGTTTGCGAGTTCATAAGCAACTCCGCGGAGGACTGCCTTAACCTTCCTTTCTTTGGCGAGGGCGTATGTGTGAATAGACGGGTTATATTCCGGAAGTCTACTATAGACGCCGGCATGATTTTGATGGCCTCGCCGACATTGGTGGCTTGGTCATATTTGAAACCCTTATCGTAGATGGTTTTGGATAACTGTGTGAATTTAGCCTTGTCTTTGAAAAAGACAGGGGGCGGGACTTAGTTTTTAGCCAGTTTGGGAGCGCAGCGGGTTGCTGGCTTGGCGGTAGTGTCTTTCGACTGAGAGGCGGCAGTGTTTGGGGCTGCGGAAGTAGGGGCAACGATGGGAGCTGCGGAGGTAGAGGCAGCGGCGGAGGGTTGCGGACGGCGGCGGCGGCCGTCGGGGCGGGGGGAGTGAGGGAAGTCGCGGCGCGTTTCTGGCCGCGCTTAGATTTCACTAGCGTGAATTGAGCTGAGTCGGTTATCGTTCCTTCGGAGTCGGATGAATCCGAGGAGCCGGTGGAGCTGAGGGCGGTCCTCTTCCGGGAGGAGGAGGTAACGGACGTGGTGTCCGAGTGCTCCATATCGGAGTCGGGGGACGCGGGCGAGTCCGGCTGCGGGGCAGCCGTTTGGGTCGCGAGGAAAGCCGCGGCGGTGGGCGGGATTACACATGCCTTAGGGGCAGCGGGGAAAATGGCGTTGGCGAGAAGGGTCTCGTCAATTTGGGTGTGAATGGGTAGCCCTGTGGCTTGGACGATTTGGACGATCGTGGCCGTAAATTGGCTCATGAGATTACTTATGTCTATGGAAGACATGTTGATCTGGACAGGGGGGTAACGATTTATTCTAAGAATCTAGAGGTCCCTGTTCTGATAAGAACAGGGCCTTGGGTGGCAGATGGGGAGGACTGACGCTCTATTCCGAGAAGCTGAGGTCTCTGTGTTCTTAAAAGAACAAGGGCTCGCTCTGAGAAGAGCAAGAGACGATCTTCTAAGAACAGTAACAACACAAAGTAACAGTATAACAATAAAACAATAACAAAAAAATTAAAAAATAAAATAAAACAAAGCAAAGCGCGCTCAAACGTCCCCGCCGGAGCGAGGGGACAAGAACGATGCGAAAACAAAGAAACTCACCAACGGCGTCTGCTCGGCCGGTATTAGCCGGGGGAGAGAGGGGCGCGCGGGCGAGAGGTTGCACTCCGCACGAGGTCGGAGCACGAACTGTATGCACGACCGCTCGGGGGCGGTGTGCAGACGGAACTCCTGTCGCCGCCATTAAAACGTGGTAGAGTTGTTGTTCATGTTGTAATGGTTGTTGCGCGAATGGCTCGACAGCGGAAGGACCACACTCTCACGAACAGAATACCGGCGTAAAATAACAGCTTTGCTGCTGTGTTTCGTATGATGGCATCCCGTCTAAGTCCTTGAGTGTCTACACACACACACACACACACTATATATATATATATATATATATTACGTGTCACGTTGTTTGTGCGTGTTGGACTCCTAAACTACTTAACCGATTTTAATAAAATTTGCACACCATGTGCAGTTTGGTCCAACTTGACAGATAGGATAGTTTTTTTGCCCATGAGTGACCCACAATTTTTTTTGGGTTTTTAAGGATTTTTAATAGGACATGACAAAGGGTCGTCGAAAAGCGCAGAACGTCTGACTGGCAATATATATATATATATTATATATATATATATATATATATATATATATATATATATATATAGTCGCAAACGCAATATAGTATAAACTCTCACTATCCTCATACTTCAGTAGTTCAATATAAAATATGTTTTATATGTAAAAGTGGTTTAAGCACTATAAGTACTAATCTCCCATGAGTAAATACACACACTTATAAAAATAATTCGATAAGGATTTCAATTTACAACTTCGATTCGCAACAATAAATTATAATTTGAAGGTTTTAAGGTTCTTATTTAAAAGGGAAAAGGCTACGCTTCACGAGATCATTTGCTTCAGACTATTAATATCAGACACTTCATATTTAGACACTGTTGTACTGGATAATGTGTACACAAAGATATGATACAGGGAGAAGCCTAGTAAGGTAAATTAATGTACTATTACTACTACTATATTAAGATACCCTATATAACTAATAGAAGATAAAGTGCATTGTGAGATAAGCACTCACGTTCATGTTTCATAGATAAGCAAGCTGAGAATGTTAGAAACTTTCCAAATCCAATGAAATTGATAATTGCAATTTTTGAGCCTGAACTACTACGGCATATTTAAATAATCGATCTAAACACTGCTACGTAGGACAAAAAGATAGCAAAGTGACAAAGTGAATGGATTCAGAGTCAATTATCGTGCCATAATTCATTATTTACATATGTATATAGTCCGGTAACGCAGTGACTAAGTGTTTGCATGCTAAGAGTTTGATTTCACGCAACATCAGTAATAATCACGTTCACGAGACTGATTGATCACGGCAGTAAATCTCAACGTAGATTATCCATCTACATTTCATTTTTCTCTATTTCATCTTTCTTAAGTCAAGGTGCGCCGGGTAATGCAAGTCTTCTATATAGCAAAATAGAGCTATATTCAGCAGTGGCATTTTACGGGCTAGTAACTATAACTAAAAGTACTTAAGACGTTTCCCCTAGCGAACGACCTTGAGCGTTCAGTCCTATGCAATCCACGCGCTCTCGCTACAATATATCGCGTAAAAATACGTCCGAATTGTTGGAATTATTGCAATTAAAAAAGAAAAACGAACTTAATAAATTAAATAAAACGTGAAAATATATATTTTTAAATTACCTATCCATTAGTGTAATCCTCGAATGATTAGAGCGTTGCCTTTAGCAACAGATGCATGAAATCAATAATTTTAGTCATTTTTTAAAATTAGATTTTAAATGTATTTATAAAACATAAAAAGAAATTAGAATTGTTGAACGTGGAATGTGATGATAGTATATCGAACATTAGTAATGTGCTTTTAGATATAGCTTATTTCCCATAGCTAATGAGAGAATAGTCTCTGAAAAAACGCACTTTTGCAAGGTTTTGGTCGGGGTACCGCCTTAATGATAACAGCGTGCTGCCTGTCCAGCAAGTACTCTTTCTACAAGTCTACCTTTCGGTATGCAGCGATGCTATTGTGTATTTCCCTTTCATCTTTCTCGCGTGTCTGCAGGGTAAAGAGAATGCTCATGTGCAGATCCATAACCCCAAAGGTACCGGGCACCCAAACGCAGCTCTTCCTGACGGAATCATAACTCGGGAAACTCTGAATGATTTCTTATCTTCTAAAATTAATATAAGAGTTGAAAAAAACTTGAACAAGGCGCATTTATCCTGAGCTGTGATGATCCGGATAATCATTTTATTTTATCCTGGTGGTCTTGATCAGTATACCAGGATAAAGTAAAGTATACGAGGAAAAAGGAATATTACAAATGTTAATTAATAAAATTACTAATATTTTTTTTAAAAAAGTAAAAAAGTTACTTAGTTATTGTATTGTTATCGGTCTGATACGAGTGCAAATTTTGAAGTCAAACGGCCGTCTACAAGTTGGTGAAAATTACATAAAAAGTTCCGTTACATAGATAGATTGATTGATTGATTGATTGATAGATAGATAGATAGGTAAATAGATATATAGATAAATATATATATATATATATATATATATATATATATATATTTACCATCAGGTTAGGTAGTAATCAAGCGCTGGCTTATATATACATAAACACAAGCGCCTCTCACCCAGAGGGGTAAGCAGAGATACGTGCTTCCATTTGGAACGACCCTGACATATTTATCTCGCTTCTTTTAATCATTATCAACGCATACATGCTATTCGGCTAAGGGTACTCTTAGCCTGGCCCATCTTCAATATATCGCCTATTTGGACGACAAAATTTCGTCCAGGTCTTTCCTTCCTGATTCTGCTGTTCTTGACTTAATAGTAAAAAAGGTAATAAGTGAAAAATATTAACTAATAGGTATTTTTTCTTTATCATTCATAAATGTCTCTTTTGAAACAAATATTTCAATATTGAACAAAATAGGTGTTACTTCGCCGAAGTTTTATGTAGCAATGTTAAATGTTTATTTGCTCTGAAATAAATTATAACAACAACAACGAGAGAATTTGCTTAAATATATTTTTATAGTACAATAAGGGTGACAAACGGGCTAAAAGTTCACCAGATGATAGATGGATACTGTGGTACACAGACATATACAGCTATTCTCGATTAAGGATCAAAATGCAGATGCGTTGTCACCCCTGAGGACTTAAATTTTTTTACGTGATAGAGCCATTTTGTAACTATATTAGTAGTATAGTTGTAGCATGAATAGGTAGGCTCGACCGGGGCGGGACCACACGCACTCACAGAATATCAGTGTTAAATAGCAGCTTAACGCTGCTGTATTTCTTTTGTTAAGTGTAGAGAACCGGTGACCCTTTTTACTAGAAACGAGGCATTCCACTACGTATACTAATAACTTTTATTGTAGTCAATTCACGACGTAAAGATATTAATACATGACAAGTTACGTGTAAGTTACAAGTCAAAGTTATTAAATAAGACGTAGCTATTATATTAATATTATCTTTGTCTTAAACCATTAGCATCAATATTTAATGATATAAATATAGGGTCTTATGAAATATTACAGTAGACAAATAAAATGTCGATAATTAAGATCATAGGAACGGATTTCCTCATTAATCTCTAAGAGGTCGATCTAGTAATAGATAGCGAATAGCCTTCAAAATTTTATTTAAAATATTACCTCGTTGTTTTTCGTGTTTAAACTAAATTATAGTTACGAGTATAGCTTTTTATATAATTTACTTATTTACAGGAAGAACTTAAAATTACACTTTACAGTGACCTCATAATTTTGGTTAATAATTTACATTTTGTGCGAGTTTTGTATAATTTATTCGTATTTAAGACTGTAAGTATTAAGTAAATATTTTTAGTTTATATAAAATTATGTATAATGATATTATGATTTATATTTATAACTATCGACCCGCTCCGGTTTTGTCTATGTACTCGTAGGATCTATTAATGTGGCGTTATTAAGATTATAACAAAGATATTAATAGTTACTTTGCAACCATCTGCTCAATAAAATAAAATAATTCCTAGAATAGTGATGTTGGGGCAGTGGTGCTGGGATAAGTGGTGACGGAATTATTGCATGCAATTGAGGTAGGGCGGGAGGTGCTCCTCAAACTAGGTAGGACACATCATTTTATTTTATTGAGCGGATGGTTCCGAAGTAACTATTAATATCTTTATTTTTTTTTTTGGATTTCCGCAAAATAACGCCTGATTCTATTAATTATGTCATTAAGATTTACAAGATAATTATTTTATACATTTTTCGATTCAGAAGTTCTCCGAGGGTTTTTGGATAAAATATAGCCTAGCTTACTCTTAGCAATGCTCTTTATCTATTCGTGAAGTTTCATTACAATCGGTTCAGTCATTCTGAAGTCATTCAGAAGACGGACCAACATACAAACAGTCGGACAAAAATTTACTCAAGTCTTCATGGCATACCAATAGCGCTCTGCGCTGAACAAAAGTCAGTTATTCGATATTACACACACACACTTAAATTTTATTTATATGTGTGTGTGTTTGTATAGTAAAATTTGTATAGTAGTAAAATTTGATTGTATAGTCGTGTGACTTTCTATACATATATCATGTGTCCCAGAGATCAACGTCACAGTGACAGTTAAGATTGGTCATGTGTTTTTCAAATTATAAGCATTCAAAAATAAATCTCTAAACCTGACACCCTTTGATGCTCTTTCAAATCCTGTGGCTACAAATATTGACTTTTCGTCAGTTTTTTCCCCTGTGATATAACCATAAATAACCCTTCTGTATATAGCTTATATATTAAATTTTTAATAAAACTGTTTTTTTACGGTGTTCACACATCTTCGGCGTTACGAATATTTTGGGGCAAATCCAGTATATCCGGTAAGGGTACAACATCTAGTCCTGTACCTTGAAATTCGGGCACGACGCTGGCCACTTGTTGACGCTAATGGAGTCTGGTAAATGGTCCGTAGCCATAATTATGAGGGTTTCGCTTTATGGGATAGTACTGAATCTTACAGTTTTCAAGATGTCGGTCTAAATACTCTTCAACAGTTTTCTGTTTGGTTTCGTTACGATTCGGAATTCACTTAGGTGTTTACTCAAATGGTTAAAATATACGTGACTAAAGGCATTCATTATGAAATTCTACTCAGAAGCCTGTTCAAAAATAACCACGATATATCTAGTCGCGCCGTGGTAGCTTAGAGGTTAAGCGATCGTCGTAAATTTCATAATACGCAAAACCGGTTTTATCGGCAACACGCATTGGAACGCTGCGGGTCATTAATTGCTCCATGGCCCTCAGAAATTAGAGGAGAAGTTTGCCTACCAATAATACGTAGGTATATATGCTGCAACTTTACTTTTACTTTTACCATGGAAAAATTATATTACATACATAAAAGGAAAGAAAACGCAATTATCTTTTTTTTTGAAGGAGTTAAAGTCCCAAAGCAGTTATTAATATATATTATAATAAGATCTTCAAATTTATTCAATATATATTGGTAAAGAATGTTAACTATTATCGCAAACTTATTAAAGGCAATTTATTAATAGCATTAGAACGGGCGGGTTTTTGTAGATAGGTATAAACGTCAATTAATTTTCCTGCATCAATTGCAATTTAAACATATATTATTTATTAAAGATATATTTCTTTAAGGATTTTTGTAGGTTCATTTATGGTAGTTTCTAGAGCTGTAACTACTAATTGAACTTTTATTATGGTTGTGGTGCAGTTGATATGATGTGTGGAGTTAAAAAATAATGGTACAACGTTGGTAAAATATGAATATTTTGTTATTCTTAATTTAAAAATTGGTAGCTACTCGTATATACACTTTAAACAAAACATTTGCAGTCGTCAATCTTACTAAATGGGACAGTTCTCCTGACCTTTTTATTACTCTTAATATATTTTCCCACCAGACAGCAGAGCATCTACTGTAATTTTCCGATTAACAGAGATATTTCATGTTAGTATAGAGGTGACAACGCATCAGTGGATCTGTTAAATGTGTCTTTGTTAGAAGTTCGATAATAGATACCCATGTCCTACAGTAATCACTATTATTTAGGGGTCCAATAGCAGGATAAAAATTCAAAAATTAAATAGTCCCGCTGAGTTTCTTGCTGGTTCTTCCCAGTGCAGAGGTATTTTTACGAACCAGGAACAGTGCATTTATGACTTTCAATAAGCTTTCTTATAATCTATAGTGAATAAAAATTGTTCTATTCTATTATATTCCATTATTTTTTATAGAATAAGGGCGACAAATGAGCACACAGTCCACCTGATGGTAATTGGATGCTGTGGCCCATAGATATCTACATTCATCCTCGATTAAGAATCAAAACGCAAATGCGTTGTCACCCCTGAGGACTAAGATGGAATGCCTCGTTTCCGGTAAAAAAGGGTCTCCGGATCTTTACACTTAAAATACGAATCACAGCAGTAGTAAGCTGCTATTTTACGCTACTATTCTGTGAGAGCGTGGTTCTTCTCCGGTCGAGCCGACCCGTTCGTGTTACAACCATAATATAGCTGCAGCGTGACTCTACCACGTATACCAGTACTATTAAATTTACATGCTCCATTTGCTAATAAATACCGATTCATTAAAAAATAAAGTCATATTATTTCTGTTAAAATTAGTGTTTACATGTTGTAGTGTCTTTCTTTTTAACCATAGGAAATTACATTAACGCACGCAATGATACACTTCTATTCGATTTCAAGCTTTTAGAAAACTTATCCTTAGTGAATACAATCATGTGTTATGCAATTGCAGGTTGTAAGTTTTGTTTGGTGTGTGCATTTATCCAGTAGGAGGAACCTGTGAACGTGTTCCACAATGGGACATAGGCGAATCAGGCGAGAGATCAGGCGAAGATGGTAAAGCGCAGACTAAGCTGAACACAAGCCTACTTACTCTTGCCTTGAAGACACCTACATTCTATTCTGATGGAAAGAAGATGACCTACAGTCGTTTATCAGTCGAAAGATGATTCTATAGCTAGAGGTCAGTAATCCATTTTTAACATATGTGTGATTGAACAAGATACTCTTAGCTCAAGGTCTGCCAAAGTGTCTACGAACGTAGCGTTACTAAAGTTTTGCCTCTGTCCAAAGGGACTAAACTCATACCGTAGGCGTTTACTGCTAATGTTGGAAAAATTTATAAATAAAAAATCCCTCCAGAAAACCGTGGTAGGAGAACCTACTAACGCATTTCTTACAAAAAAGACATTAAAACCCAAAACCATCTACACCGGTTCAATAAATGTACTGATAAGGATACAGATAAGAAATTGTGGCTCCGCGTTGGTTATGAGGAAACTTTCCTCTTCAAATAATGTTTTGAAATTACTTGCTGGTGAATCATGTAAGCAGTGACTAGATTACTGAATCGACAAAGTTAACCGAATTTTAACTTTGTCGATTCAGTAATCTAGTCACTAAAATAATAAATATATAAATATATAATATATAAATATATAAATCCTAATCTAGTTCATCATCAAAATTGTGAAAAAATCTTTATGCACACTCCTCAAAAAAAGATTTTGAATTTTTACCATCACAATATCTGTAAATAAAGCACAGGTCTCGTTTATTATTTTGAGATTTGTTATCGAAATCATTAACACTATATATATATATATATATATATATATATATATATATATATATATATATATATATATTATAATTGGCACGAAAGCAACAAAGGTGGCCAGTAATCAACACAAGAAAGGTTTCTAACACCGTTCCCTCTAAATTTTATAGGTTGTTTGAGTCCGTGCTGTTTATAAAGATAAATTTAGTTTTTTTTTCTACAGCTATATTTAAGACTAATATCAATTTCTTTTGAAGTGTCGGGACATTTCCAGACTGGACTTGAACAGAGTAAGTATGTAAATCTAGTTATAAGAAGACAATATTTTAAAACAGTACGAACAATGAGGGGATTTAAGATTTAATTATATAAGTATAACAGTTTCATTCAATGTGGCCAACTTTGGGGTTTAAAAAGTGACTAGGATGTCGTCCAAATGATTGCATTATACTTTTTATACCCTCAGGATTAAAAAGTTTTCTTCGCTTCAGATTCACCCTTGAGGTATAACTTATTAAATTAATAAAATAATCTTTAAAATTTGTTCACAATTGGCAGATAATAAAGAATAATTACGACCTACATAAGTATTTGCAAAAACTTACGCTAATAAAAACTGTATCCAAATAGGTCAAACCGTCTTGGAGAAAAAATGTAAACATTTGTTCACATATACTCCGCTCATTCTCCATTCCGTCGTGGATAAAAATGACTGAATGGAAGAGGGCGTATGTGTATATAACTAGTAGAGTTGTGTAAAATGAAGAGTGGTCTACCCTTAGTAAAGACCAATGGTAAACGGGAGAATTTGATGAATCTGCAACTTAAAGTCCAGGAGTAGATTGAGCCCTGCACAATCGACTAAGAGGCTCTACGGGTTCAAGTCTTGGGCAAAAATTGAACGGAGTGTGTTGCATTTAATATTCGCTATCTGATTTTTTGGGCTATAACTGTTCAAAAGCTACAAGGTACGTCATGCTTACATAGCTGAGTCAAAATCATCATGCAAGTAAAAATATTAGATGGTTTAAATTTATTTTTGATCCCAAAAAGCTGGTGGATCGGCAACACCATCAAAATTCTTTAGTAGAAAATTCTTGTCTACGGAATATTAACTACACGAACCTATATAAAAGTAACTCTTAAACTTGACAGAATTAGATTTTCTGAAAATTGATACTTTTTTATGTGAAAGTTTATATTGGGGCAAACGAGCTTGCGGCTCACCTGATGGTAAGTGAATACCGCCGCCCACGAACAACTGCAACACCAAGGGAATTGCAGATGCATTGACAGCCTTTAAAAAAAGTACTCTTTTCTGAAGGTCCCTAAGGTGTATCAGTCCGAAAAAATCACTGGTGGTAGTCGTTTCCACAAGGAAATAGTGCGAGTAAGAAAACTTCTTGTCCCACAGTAGTGGACCGCTAATCATCAAGGTGGTAAGGATGTTATCTCGAGTTCTGTCACGATGTGCGATGATGAAATTGAGCTAATCCGAATTAATCCGAACAATTCCTTTGAGCACTCTCCGTGATAAAGTTTCCGTGATACGTGATGAAATGCGAAATCTCTTCGCAGCGCCAGTAAGTCAATCCGTTCAGAAATTGCCCGGTCGCCAACGATTCGAACCGCTCTTTGCAGGATGCAATCAAATGGAAGGAGCTGGCACTGGGGAGCTCCGGCCCAAAGACAGGAACAGTATTCCATGTGAGGCTGGACCTGCGCCTTGTAAAGTAGCAGGCGGTATGCCAGCATGAAATATTGTCCCGCTCTGCTGAGCACCCCAAGGTTTTTGGAGGCCAGTTTGGCCTTCTTTTCCAAGTGACCACAAAATTGCATGGATTTTTTGGATTCCAATACCTGAAACTGAGGAGATATGACAAAGGGGTTCCTTTTAGCGGTAAATACGTAAACTTGTCTCTTCTAGGGATTAAATTAAACTAGATTTAGTCGCCCCAATCCAAGATTTTGTTCAACAATGTCTCGACTTCTGACACAAGTTTGTTCCGTTACGCGGTGACGTTTTCCCAAGAAATATTGGCATGGCCGATCTATAAAGCATCACCAGTGCTGTTGTCCACATAGCAATGAATATTACCGGTTTACAACATATCATTAATATGCAGAAGAAATAGCGTTGGTAATGGCAGGCAGCCTTGTGGAACACTAGCGTTAATAGGCTTGTAATCGGAGCATGCGCCGTCTACTACAACCTTTATGCTGTTGTTGAATTGGATCACCAGTTTTCTGGCTCTTCGAAGAGCCAGAAAACTGGTGATCCAATTACACAATTTCCCGTGGAAGTCGTATGATCTTCCACACCAGAAATTCGCGTAGGCGAGGTAGCCAATTGTGTCAGACCATATGCTATGGCAAAGTCATAAAAAAATCTCCTCACATGATTGGATGGGCGTTAAAATAGCCAAATATCACAATCTCTGCGAATGGAATCTGTTGTAGCAAGAAATCTGTAGCCATTTAAACGTGGTCGATTAGTCAGTCTGTTTTGGCATTACGAATAAGGGACCTATAAAGGCACCCGCGGATGGTTGTCGCTGTCTACGCGCAGCTAAAGTATGGACAGGTCCGTACCTTCAAGACTGCCGAGGTATCGATAGCAGATATCCTCTCTGACGTATACACAAAATCCAGCTAGAGGCAAAGAAATGTTCTAGTTTCTACCCCAGGTAGGACAGGTACGAAGAATCAGACGAAGAGAATACCTGCTGATCGGTCAAAAAGAGCACGAGCAACCGCCGTCTCCAGATAGTAGTGGATGGCGTTAAGCTTCGAGTCCCCAGATGTTGCAAATATCCACGGCTAGCGTGGTAGGGGTCACCATGGTTTTATCGCTCTGTTTGCTCCATGCAGTGTTAGTAGTAAGCGGGATTTTGCGCTCAGAAAGAGAAAGGTAGCTTGGGCGTGAATGCTCAGTGATGGATTATCCATTACTAGGTGTGGTACGCTCCTGGGGTAGTCTTTTATTTTTAAATTCCGCTACCATGCTACGGGGAGCTGAAGTTGGGCCTCCGACCTCCTGCACTAACGGAAGCAAAGCTTCTACTTCACGCTGGTATTCTGTGAGGTCTTGGTACTTCCCCGTTTCCAGCCGGCCCATCCTTGTAACAGCCAGAGCTGCCACGTGGCTCTATCATTGTAAAAATCAGTGAAAATAAATACTAATTACATCCATTCATTTTTTTTTTCTAAAATTCATAACCTTTCTTTAATAGAGCTTACTTACCTATCAATAATTAAGTGGAGTTGTCCACTAAAAAAAGCAAAAGGTTTAAAATAAACTAAATTATGATTCTTTGTTTTGTGTGCATTGTTATACAATAAAAATATATTGATTGATTGTATTATCAAAATAAAAAATAATATCAAATGTCTATAATCTGTAGGATATTTTATGAAGGATATATTTACCACGTGCCTACAATGTACCTAGTAACATAAAATGTTTTTTCGTTCGATACATACGAAAATACTCGTATTATTATTATATAAATATAGCTTGAATCACTTTAGTAGTAAAAAATTAGATAATTTTAATAAATTTACTATGAAATAAAGCTTGTAGGAATTTCCACCAACGACGAATATTTAATTTAATATTTCTTTTTTAAAATTGATTGCAATTAATTTTTTTATTTAAAACATATTTCTATAATTAAAATTATTGTAAGGTAAAACCCGTCAAGCAACTGCTATTGTAATATTGTTTGAGTCTGTTATTAAAACGCTTTTGTTTTTAGAACTGGTGTTAATTATATTTTTAAAATGATTACTTAGAAATACTTTCTAAAACTAAGTCCTTGTAAATGCTGTACAAAAGGTGTAGAGTGTACTAAGTTCACATACGCACTCGCACACAAACACACACACACACACAGAAATCTCTACTATTTACGAATTACATTAACGTTATAAATGTTAGTTTTATTGTAACTGTTTATCGTAAGATATGATTTAAAACGTTATTGGGGTATATATTTATGTATTTCTGTATAGTCTAAGGTATACTTATATAGGTAAAAAATGTAAACAGTTGATTTCATCTATACACTTTTATTTTAACCTGAGATTTCGGAACGACTTGATTAATTAGAATTAGACTTGATTGATTAGAATTTAGAAGATCATTTTATTTTGTGTTATGTATTCACACATACCATATTATTTTAGAACAAAGTTAATAGCTGACTATTGTGAATATCCCAAAATCTGCAAACGAAATTCTTGTATCTAAGCAGTAATATTCAAAAATTACTTGATGCAGGAATAATGGTCACAACTGTTATTTCTATTCGGCATAGATCCACTAATGTCAACTAATGTAGCCTATTGACAGAGATGCATAAAACACCTGTCTAAATATTTCTTAAGTCTACGCTCATTTCATCGCTACGTATTCAACGGAGGAGATGGTGGTAAGGTTTTAAATAGTCGGGGGTACTCATTGGAAGTTAGTCAAAAGTGAACAGCCGCGGTGGACCATTGAAGGCACTGACACAATGTACGTAATCTGTTATGATTATACTAACACAAAATAAACATAAAGTGACGTAACGTGTTTATAAAAGTTAGAAGTGGTTGCCGCTATAACCCTAATTGACTAACGTCTTGAGCATTAAAATATAGTAAGGTAAAATATACTCATATAGTTAGTAATGGAGGAATAACCGTAAGTTTTTTTTTTCAGTTTTTTTTTTTGTAATGTTATTCATATAACACTTTGAAATATATAATATTGTGAAATATAACACTGTACAGTAAAATATGTACAAAATTAACTAACGTCTAAACTTATATTAAATGTAAATTTCATAGTAATTCGATCGTGTAAAACTCCTTAAAAAGCTTTAAATATACAAGACACAAATTTATCTACAAAGAAGCCGTAGACACTAAAAGCTACAGCGGTGAACTTTTCTCAGTGTTAAAAATATTAAAATTTTTAAATCTTGAATGTAATAAGGCGTTCACTAGTTGACATCGATGATTATGTTGATCATTTTGTGCTTGAACTAAGCATGTATAACTCTTATCTGCTTATGCCGTGAAGCAGCGGTGCGTTCACTACTGTGTTCTAGTTTGAAGATCCTATATACAGTGCAACCTCGATATAACAAATCGGAAGGGAACAAGTAAATATTCATTATATCAAGCAATTCGTAGAACTGAGGTATGTTATGTTGAGGTTAGGTTGGTCTAAAATTATAAAGAGTTAAAAAAATAGTTTTATTCACAACTTCTACTAATAAACTTTATATAAAGATTTTGGGTTGACAAAATTCGTTAATTAGAGGTATTTAGTAACTTTCTTGATAGTTGTAAATTCATTATAAAGAGGCTGTTCGTAAGAAACGTTCGCAATGTAAAGATATATTTATAATGAATCTTATGGACAATTTAAGGGGATCACGAAAAATTTGTTAAATCGAGGAAGTCGTTATTTTGAGGTACGTTATATTAAGGTTGCACTGTAATTACTGAAAGTATGACGTTGACCTAAGTCTTCACATGTGAAAACACCATTTGAAGGTTACAAGTGGTCATGGGTTGCGGTAGCGACTAGCCAGCAACAATCACAACTTCAAAAGACGAAGGCAACAAATGTGTTGTCACATCTGAGGACTTAAAAAAAATACCGCTCAGAATATAATTACACTGGTGCTTCGACCGGAGTACTGCAGTGCACGCACCGCTACTAAGCGGCAAAAAAAAAAGAAAGAGGAGATGACTGTACTTAACGAGACCGACTCCTAGGCAGAAAATTATTCCCACCACTTTTATTATTTTAGAATCGCTTATCTCACAAAACACCTTAATTTACTAACGTTCTCAACCTCAGAACTTTTTTCTGGGTGAACCGATTTTGACGACTCTTTTTTAATTTGAAAACAAGTGCTTTTCATGTGGTCTAGTACAATTTTGATCAAGAATTGACTAGCAGTTTTTGAATTATAGAATTTAATTGACTACATTGACGAAGTTCTCATTTAATTTATATTGAAGTCACTTGTACAAAATTTTTGATTTTATGACTTGCTAACTTTAAAAATACTTAAAAGTACTTTTGATTAGTTACATAATAAAACCTCTCCAAAACATTATGCAAGAACATAAATAATGATAAAGTCGTGGTTTATTAATTATCAGCGTTGACATGTTAAAGGAACTAATTTACTAACATATAGATATAGTGTTTATTTAATAATGCCATATAGATTAACCTATATCTTTCAAAGTCATTGAGTGTCATTATGCCTAAAGCAATAAATCACCTTCAAGCCATTACTGTAACAAATATGAACGATTTAAAAAGTATGTTTTGTTTGTCAATGATATGTTATTTTCGAACACGAAAATTCCATTTCCTCATTACATAAAAATTCAACTAGCCTTAAAATCTTAGACGTCTGTTGTTTTAAATGTTGCGTCAAGAAAATTAAACTAGGTCACATTTTTGACTTTCTCTCGTATTGAGTTCAATAACAACCACTTTAGATTTTAGGGAATGTTGCTAATGACATAGGTTTTAACCTGACTTGATAATTGTAGTTCATTCACTGTACGCTATTAAATATAATATGTCGTAATTAATTGATTCATTCAGTCTTAGCTATAGTATCTACGTAATTACGTGAGTGCCCGGTTTTTCAATTACTTTCATAAAAACGTGCTAATGAAACTTGCTAGAGTAGAGGTTTTTTTATTATTTAAATTTAACAAAAGGGTGACATACTATAAGTATTATTTATGGATCTATATTGGATAAAAAAGTTTCTGTATCTGTTTCTGTTTCTACAAATCAAAATTTCATATGCATTTAAGATACTTACAAATACGTGGAAAAAATTTGTACGAACGTCTAATCTGTAACATAAAGTTTACATTAACATTATTGTATAATGTTGAATACGATTCCTTATTTAGTTTTTATACTAATTATAATTCTAATACTTTTAAGCATTATAACATTTTAAATAATTTTAACCAGGGCTACCTTAAGGGAATTGTTAATCGACTATCGTCACTTATTATGTTTACAAAAATATTTTTTTATATATTTTCAATACCAGCTTACTTTTTCTTTTTTGTTGCAAATTAGGCTTACGGTTTTGATTATTTTTGAGGAATATATATCAGACTTTAAATTAGTTATTTATTTATATCTCTTAAAATTATTTTGCATGCTTAATTTATTTATGATTTTAAAAGAAAACTACTTCAGCCATAACGTGGACACACACATTAACTTAAAATATTTTTTAAAACATGAAACAAAAAAATACCAATAATTTTCTTAAAGAATTATAACATCATCATTGTAGTAATATTTTGAAGGCTTGGATTGTTAAACCTAATTACATATGATATAACATTTACGCTCGTGAAAAAATTTAAGTTTATTGACAAACACATTTTCTGTACTTTAGATATCACAACATGTTGCTGAAACTCCTTTTCGTCGGTCTTGTGACCTATGCCTCGGCGGCTGTGAAACTTCAAGAAGTATTTTCATGGAATGTCTTGGACTGGAACTATCCCGACGAGTATCTAAAGCAGGAATCACTTCAGTCTGGAGCGTTTATTCCGGAAAATGCTCTACCAGTGGGCATTGAAAGATGGAGGAACAAGCTTTTCGTCTCTGTTCCCCGTTGGCGACCGGGTAAGATTTTATCCATTTGATATTATGATGCTATAGACTTTGTTTTCTTAGGCGAGAGGCAAACCTCTAATGTGGCATGCCATAGGTACGTAGATGTATATTGCATGCGTACTCTTCGCGTGCGTATTTTAGCATTTTCTCATCTCAGGGGCATCTCGTTTAGAGCTCGGGCAGCATCACTGGCGGCTGAACTGAGTAATAGCGCAAGTATAAGTCTCTAATAGAGATGACTACATATTTGTGCCAGTTGCTATATGACTGTTGCAGTTGCTACAGATGGAGAAACTAACGAGTCTAAACTAAACTAACTTGTCGACGCTGGTAGTAAGAGCGCTGATTGTTTTTCTCGCATAGGCTTAGTATTCATTCAGTGAGGAACCTCAACAAGCAGACAGTACGACTGTTTAATAATTTAAGTTTTTATAATTAATTTTTCTTATAACAATTATAAATAAATTAATATTCTTAGAGGACGTAGAATTGATTCTATTTCTGAGACTTAGTTTGAGACTAATATAATATATTAATATTATGTTTTACTTACACTTCTGTTTTCTGTATATAATATTATTCACAACTAATTTAATAAATAATCATTAACGGAATCAGTAAATTAATCCACTAACGGAAGTCATCTTGTGGTTGTCGGCCAGAGGCGATAGAGGCAGACCGAAAGAGGAGACAATCATTACCGCCCTTCATAAGTCCACTGCTGAACATAGGCCTTCCCCAAGGTATACATGGAAGGAAAGAAACAGGAGATGAACAGCAGCATCTTTCTGATAGTAAATTAATAATAATAGAAAACTGCAGTTGCCAATACGCATGTCAAACAAGACAATTATTTCAAATATAAAACAAGACAGTTATATCTATGTGAGAGGCCTACGTTAAGTAGTCAATGATAAATGAAAATAATATCAGTAATGAACTAGGCTCAAGCATAGTGACCGATACGTGGGTTGGTTTGCCGACCGAAAGTAGTCCTGTAGTCGTTTCTGCGACCATATTAATCCCGATCAGATTCTTACGGGGCCCAGTGACATACCACTCCGGGCTGAAATGCAGAGAGATGGAGAATCTGTGCTCTTTGTTACCGTACGTCTCCTAATATTTTTTCTTTTTCCCTCTTCCTCTTAACCATTTGGACTCCCCTGCCATGTTCCTCATCCGGTTGAGATTTTATTTATCTGTTTATTTTGTATTAGTATAATATTCACCAGATACTTGTTAAATATGTCAATATCAACAAAAGTATTAAAATTCGTACGTAACGCACACTATTTACACTTCTTAAACATGTATATTGTTCCGATTTTTCATATCTTCAAAACATACATGCGTTAAGCTAATAGAGAAAAAACGGGCTGTGCTCCATACAGTTCTATATTACGATAATGATCTTAGTTGTGACACGGTATAGCTGAATTTAATCAATTATAAAATGGTGTCATGGAATTTCAACATTTCCCACTCATATTATCAATAGTATCAGATTGGAGCCGTATTTCACTTGCCGAGTTAATACCCAATTTTACATTCTTACCACATAATATATACGAGTATACTACATTAAATCGGTTATACCAGACGTAAACTGATTATTTTGATGAAAACAGTTCTCTAAGTTTAAATTAAACAAAATAATTATATATTAACAATTAATTTATATTTGGATCATAAACACATAAGGGTATTTTTATTCATTCAAAATCAAATATGTGTTAAAAAAAACTAAATAAAATATGAAAACCTAAACGACGAATTACAAATTAAGAAAAACGCGTAGTACTTAATTGTTACACTCAACACGAACTTGTATGAAATGTTAATATTATATAATAACTATATGATATAACTTTATATTATACAATTTAATAAAGACAATGACTACTATTACAGAAATAATGACCAAGTGTTCTACGCTGAAAGTGTTCTAGTTTGAATTAAGAATTCAAACCTCAAAATAAGTTATTATCATGTATGTATGTATATGTATACGAATGAAAACATTACATAATAGCTAGATTGCTTTTTTTATAGAACAAGGGTGAGAAACGAATACACATTCCATCTGTTGTGAGTGGATGTATTGGCCCATAGACATCTACAACTATCCTCAATTAAGAATTAATGCAGATACGTTGTCACCCCTGATGACTAAGATGGAATGCCTCGTTTCTAGTAAAAAGCGTCTCCGATTCTCACCATACGAAACACCGGGCATTAAGCTGCTATTTTACGCTAGTATTCTGTGAGTGCGTGGTCGAATCCAGATCGAGCTGACCCATTTGTACTACAGCTATAATATAGGTGCAGTGTGGCATTACCACTTAGGAGACCTATACACTTCTTGCTTTCTTGAGTCCTAAGTTTTGGTTTCATTCGCATCATCGCGCATCATTATCCCAAATTATTTAATGATAGGGTTTAATTTTTAGGATTCTGTAGGCGTAACTACATGGGACCACATGAGAAGCATTAGCTTTCAAATAAAAAACGAATCATCAAAATCGGTTCACTTAGAAACAAATTCTGAGGTAACACATAAAAAATACAGTCGAATTGAGCACCTTCTCGTTTCTTTGAAGTCGTTTGATAAAATATCTAAGGGCCACTAATATCCAGTTAATAATAATTTGAAGTTAACTATTATAACAGGTTTATAAGTTTGATTTCGAAGAATTGCCGATCTGCAAGAGAAACAAGCCGGTTATTCAACTTTGATTACCAATTCGAAAATTTCCGCGAGTTTAGAAAGAGAAAGTTCAAAACAAGGCACGACTAATTTAAATAAAATAACACGGGTTTCTGTTTGTGTAGAAACACTTCAATTTTTGAGTGTAAGTCTGTATATCCGTTCTGTAATTAAATTTATGTCTGCAATTCTAATGTAGCTTCATTTTTCCGTTAGTTTAGCTTCATGTGTCCGTGTGATTTCTGACTATGATGAATACTTGGGCTAGTTTTTATAAAACAAAATAGGAAGTGTGTGTTAATTTTGTATGGAATTCGTTATAATATTATATATACGGCGCTAGACGGGTAACTAATTCACTAGGTAAAATAAAATAAAAGAAACTGTGATGAAAAAAATTACGATATACTTTGCTGTTTTTAGGAAAACAAACTCCATATGTCTTGAACGCGTTTCTCTGAAGTCCGTTACTATTGTTTATTAAACGTTTAATTTTGACAAGAATAGAATGTCTTTTAAACAGTTACTTTATATCAGTAAAAACTTTGTCGTTTTTACTATCCCTTTTTTTTTTTTTTTTTTTTTTTTTTTTTTGCGGATGGAAAATCATCTAATGACCCCTTTCGCTCTGGGTGGAGCGTAAGGGAGTGTCAGACTTTTACTGACTAAAAACCATCCGTGTTCCTTCAGTGCCCTTACGTTCCAGAGCCGCGGTATCTCTTTCGAACAGCCCGCAGCCCCGGCAGGCGTCGGCCCTTGCGGGCCCCTTCACGCTGCTGACAGCTCTTTGAGGCGCGCGTGGAACAAAACGCGCCGTCGACACGGCCTGTCGTCATTAGACGGACGGACGACGAGCTACCCATTGCTCGCCGTCCACAGGCCCGCGCCTACGGTGGCCGGGGGCCATGACGTAGCCCCCGACGCCCGGGGCGTCTCCCGCGGCGGCCGGGGAGGAAAGCTGCTGCTCTCTCCTTCTCCCGCTCCGCCACCTCCTTCGCTAGCATCACTGCTTCGCAGAAAGTGGTGACGGCATCCCATTCCGTCTCGCTCCGGACCATGGCTTCGACCAGGGCCGGACGCGAGAGGTCGCCGCCGCCTATCGCCGCTACGAGGACACGGCGGTGCTCCGCCCAAGCAGGGCACACCTCCACGGTGTGTTCCACCGTGTCCTCCGGTCCATCCTCGCAGTGGGAGCACCCGGGCGTTTCCTCCCGCCCGATTCGGTGCAGGAACCTCCCAAACACACCGTGTCCGGTGAGGACCTGCGTCAGACGGAAGGTGAGGATGCCGTGGCGTCTCTCAAGCCACTCCTCAAAGAGGGGTCTTATCGCCGCTATAGTGGCGTGCCCAGCACGGGGTTGCGACAGTCGCTGTCTCCATGTCGCCATGAGATCGTGCCGGAAGTCTGTCCGCTGCGCGACAACTTGCCGCGGCAGCGGGGTTTCCCCACGGCATAGTGCCTCCGCACGCCATTCGTGCAGGCGCGCGAGGACTATCGCCTCCAGATCCCATGGCGGCAATCCGGCAAGGAGGCTCGCCGCCTCGCGGGAGATCGTGCGGTAGCCGCGAACCATGTTCACGGCTATCGCCCTTTGGGGCGCGTTCAGGTGGTGGACGGCAAGCCGCGCCAAACCACGCGCCCACACCGGGGCCCCGTAAAGGGCCATGGACCGCACGATCCCCGCGTAGAGCCTCCGGCAGGAGGCGTTTGGCCCTCCCAGGTTTTTACTATCCTTAGGGTGGGATTTTTGCTATAATCAATTTATAAAGAAAAATATATTAAAATCTGTACACAATGAGAGACACTTTCTTTCACGTCCTTTCACGACTTTCCTTCACGACCTTTTCTCCCACCACTTTTCTTTTCTTTCTAAAATGTTAGTTATATTTTATATTTATCAGATTAAAAATTGACAGTCTAAACTACGGATATTCCTAAAAGTAGAAGAATTAAAAAAGTTAAAAATGTGTTAAAAAATTAAAGAACACAGCCTTGAGGTGTTTTGAGTATATTATGGATATATTAGAAACCGAAAACTGTGTGACCGTTTCCGTGATAAATAAAATTACCTCATCCAAGTAGCCGTCTTTGGCGAAGATGTTGCTTAACAGTTTAACATTTGTTGGTAGCAAAACAAAAAAGAACAGAGTGAGTGAGAGTGCTTAGAACCTGATCCACGTATGAAGTCGGCTAATAAGCTTGAAGCTTAAGAAGCTTCGAAGCCTAATACAAAGTAACAGGAAAAAAGTTCTTCGTGCGTCACCTCCAGGCTGACTCAATAGAATTCTAAATCAGTTTAATGTTTAACTGTATCGTCTATCTATCTTTTGATTTTGATGATAAGATCGTCTAACCCTGGCTTTCATCTGGTTTTGTCCGACGTACCGCAAATGATTTCAAATTGCATAGAGAATAGTAAATCAAAATTTAATTATGACATTTAGTAACTGAACTTATATGTTTACTGGAGGAACGTCTCTTTTGCAATATATGATCATAGGGCTCCCAACATTATGTAAACACGCTTACATATATTTCAAAAAAATCAGATCATCATATAATTATGACATTATAGTGCTAGAATTTGCTGACAGTTATCATTACGGAAACTTAAATATTGACTTCGAATAGATGAAAAGTGACACCTTCGTAAATGTTAACATCAAAATAGGTAATTGAGTAACTCACAATTTTTAGTGCTAATGATCGGCACAGATGCATCGGGTGTTTAGTGGTGAAGTATTATTATAATATTATGATGTGTAAGAAAAATTACATGCCTACCTAATAATGCCAAAATATGTCTTTTTGTTTGTCCTTCTTTGCCTCCGTCCTTCTATAGATATTTTATAGACCGAATATTGACGTAGGCATTTTTATCCCGGAAAAATGTACGGATCCTGATGGATACATCTGGAGCGTAATTCAGTATGTCCCTCTTCATTCCAAAATGGTTAAACTTATTTTGATGAAGATTAGTATGAAATTTAGGTCTTGGAATAACACATAAGACAGTTTGGATTAGTGTTGCTCAAATGCAAGAACAAGACGAGACTTAGCCTGTCTTGGTCTTGGTCTTGCGCCAATACACCTGGTCTTGTTCTTGGTCTTGGTATTGCGCTCTCAGTCTTGTTCTTGGTCTTGGTCTTGCAGCAAAAGTCTCGCAAGTCTGAATCATAGTTATTTTACTTTAGATCTTAGAACAACTTAACAGAGTAGGCACATTTTGAGCTTGAATTAACATAGCCATAGAAAGACCAACCAAATTAATAAATGTCTAAACATTTAATGAGAAATTCGAAAAATCAACTAATACCGGGTGGGGTTTGAACCCACAACCTGAGCGATCCGAGCCGATACTCTAACCAACAGCTGTCTACCAAGTCTCACAGCTACGGGAGTTAGTCTGTTTCTTTATAAACGTTTACATTTAATAAGCTTACATATGCTAAAACTTAGTCAAAACATATAAAAAACAAATTAATGACATTAACTTGACTGTATTATAAGGAACATTATCTGTCTAGAAAGAGATTGATAGACCCTTATATGAAATGGAATAAAAGAGTTAAAAGAGTTGAGATACAATTTACCATTTATTTAAATAAATATAAAATACAATACAAATTAAATTACATAACAGTACACAACATCTTTGACATTACTGTTACTTTATATTAATTATTTTGACCAAGAATTAATACAAAGTAACCATCTGGCTGACTCATCACTTAACCTATTTCTATGTTTTCTAATTACTAATGATGCTTTAGAAAATAATCTCTCAGCAGGTACTGAAGTTGCAGGTATTGAAAGAAAATCACGGGCCTTCGATAAAGTCGGATATTCTGTCTCATGCGTCCTCCACCACTCTAAAATGTCTTCCGAACTGGCGGCTCTGGGTTTACTTAGGTACTCCTCCAACTCGTCTATAACCAAGCCTTGATGAAAAGATCCAGATCCAGATGACGTCGGGATGACAGGGACATGCATACAATTTCTCAAAGTCTATTACGTCTTCATCTTCATCATATTCACATACGTTCTTTTCATTTCTTGGTGATTCTAGAGTAGTATTCACTGAGTGTAGACTTTTATATTCTTTATAAAGTTCATTAAATTTGCGCAGGCTTTCTGTTTTAATTTGCTTCCCCCATAATGTCATGTCAAAAGTCTGAGTCTTAGGCCTTGGGTCTAAAATTAAAAAGGTACAATAAATCCGGTTGCTCTTTTTATAATGTTTAAGCATTTTGTCTCGAGCTGCTTGAAAACCCAGAATGAGCCTTTCATCCACTTCGGATCGATTAGGTTTCTCATCTAATTGTTTTACCATGGATTCAATTTTATCGAGCAAGAGATTGAATGATACAATGACTAGCGGTAATGTAACATATTTTTCTCCACCAAGTTTCGTTGATAGAAGTTTAAAGTTTATTAGAAACTTATGTATTTTTTCGAGTATTTGTCATTCACTATCTGTGATTTGAAAATCATTCAATTCGGTGACAGAAGTGCACAATATGTTAATGCCAGTTCTCACTTTTAAACCAAATCCAACCATATCATGTGTGGCATTCCATCTTGTTGGACAGTCAAGTATGGGGTTCAGATTTGTTGGCACGCCAGCTGCTTCACAAGCAGACTGAAACTTCCTCTTCAATATCTCACTTCTTTTTATTTTACTGGAAATACTGCGTAATTTTCTTATAGTTGTACGTGAGTCAGCAATATTTGGCGCATATTCTTCATCTTCCTCAGTTTCGTCTTCATTATCTTCATACTGCTGTTCTTGTCCCTTTTTGTCAGTTTCACTGTGTAATGCTAAGGTCTTTAATAAATCTTGTACACCAAGGTTCGAAATGTGAGCAAAGCACCGGAAATGTTGATTGTCTGAATCAAAGTGTGGCAGCTGTTTGTCCAATTCATACATAAATTTGGTATTTGCAGTTGCGTTGTCGACCGTGATACCCTGTATTTTATCAATTATGTCATATTCCAATAAACATTCGTGGAAAATCGTTGCAATGTCTTCCCCAGTATCTCGACCGCGTGATGGTATAAAATCAAGGACTACAGATCGATACTTCCATTCGTTGTCTATATAATGAATAGTGACCCCGTAGTAACTCCTACCAGCAATTGACGTCCATCCATCAATGGTAAATGACATTTTAGATGAAAATTGTTGTAGTCATTTCTTAAGATTCAATTGAAGCTCTTCAAACCGTTCTTTGACCTTCCTTCTAAGTGTGGACCTTTTAGGAAACACCATATTTGGGCAAATTGATCGAAAATATACTTGTGTAGCTTCGTCATCGAAAAATGCGAAGGGAAGATATTTTTTAACCATCCAATCAACTGTAGCTGTCGTGACGTTGTCACTGCTATTTTCAGACTGAAATAAAACAGTAAATCATGTGTCTCGTCGATTATAAAAACAAATGAAAATATGATCTATATATTTTTTATATATATATATATATATATATATATATATATATTATATATATATATATATACTTATTTAAAAACCACTCACTGACTGACTATAACGATATCTCAGGAACTATAAAACATACAAACTTGAAGTTTGTATGAAAGTCCTACGTTTTTGAAGTTAGAGACACGATAATCGGCATTAAAGTTATAAGTTTTCAATAATAAAATCCTTAATAAGCTGTTTTACGAAATCCTAACCCTAAGGGGGTGAAATTGTGGTAAAATGGTTACATGCAAGTCTTATATTTTCAAAGTATAGATATGAAGATCGACATTTACTTTATTAGTTTTAAATAATAAATACTTGCATAGTTAAGCTTTACCTATAAAGCCTCTTTATACTTAGGTAAGACTTTTGCAGCGAGGAAATTTCAAAATCTCATAGGAAATCAGATATTGTACGCGGACGAAGTCGCAGGCGGCCGCTAGTTACATAATATATGTGTTATGTAATTGTGTGATAAGTATATTTTTTCTTACCTGTCCACTTTTTCCGTGGTTATTAAAAAAGCTTGTGATATTC
This sequence comes from Parnassius apollo, assembly GCA_907164705.1. Lineage (NCBI taxonomy): Eukaryota > Metazoa > Arthropoda > Insecta > Lepidoptera > Papilionidae > Parnassius > Parnassius apollo. The sequence goes on along the minus strand of CAJQZP010001593.1, from coordinate 6,487,157 downwards.
CCACTTAATTTTGGTTTTTCAGGAAGAAATATTTGTGATTCCTTTTTGTGCAAAGATATTAGATGCTTCCTTAAGCCTAAGTGTTTCTGTTTTTCATTTTTATTTCAACCTTTTTATGTTGGCATAATTTACACAAAGCAATTTGGGATCCATGAATTATGTCGAAAAACTCATCAAATTTACTTTTAGGTCTTTTAGATCTATAACTCCAACTCTCACTACTCCGACTAGAATATTCTCTATTCGACTCTTCGTCACTCATGTCAAATTGTAAACTTATCACTCCGAGAACAAGAAGGATTAGAGTAAAAACAATTAATACATTAGACTCGAAGCAAAGCTCAATTGGGAATGACTGGAATTAAAATAAATACTACCATTTGTAAGTACACGCCGAAAGACCGACAAAGGAAAGTTAGGCATCCTTTGATAAATTAATGATTCTTCAGAAGATTAATAAAGTAGATGCGTTGCCAGATAGGTATAGTGTGCCTACGTAACATGAAATGTAAATATGTAAATAAAATTGTGTATATTATGTTCTTCTTGTGATTGAATTAATCTACGTTAATTAAATTAAATTTGCCTTCACTCGTTTGAAATTCAAAATTCAAATATGTTTTATTCAAGTAGGCATTAAAAAATACACTTTTGAATAGTCATATTGTCACTGTTTTCCCCAATTTTTTCTTTTCCATGTCCAGGGGCTCTGATTCTACTGAGAAGAATCATGGTAGAAAGTAAGAAACTCAGTAGCTGCTCTTTTCAAAATATTTTTAAAATAGTTCTATAATTATGTAAAGCGATAAGTCAAACATAAAATGTCAAATGTATATGTAGATACCAAATCGGTTTAGAAATTTCTAGTTAGTCTTGTGTAGTACGAGAGGTCAGTTCCAAGCATTTTTGTCTGACTTAAATTGAAAAGGTGAAAGATCTAACATTTCTTTTGGAATCTTATTATAAAAGCGTATATCGCTACCCAAGAACGCATTATATACTTTGTGTAACCGGAAAGCAGGTATTGTGATTTTATTTTTGTTTCTACTATTAAAATTGTGCAAATCACTACTATTTACATCAATTCGATGCAATCAATTTCTTTAAACAGGTACTCTCTAAGAGATACTCGGGCTCCTAAAAAGTACACAGATCTTATTTTACGCTTTTTATTTAATATGCACACTTTTTATATTATTCGATTAGAATTGTACAAAATGTTTACACGTTTCAAGTGTGTTAAAAGTGTCTACAATATTTACCAAATGGATGACGACATATTCGAACACTTTGTGTTCAAAAACACACACTTCCAAAAATCGAGATTTGCAGTGAACTTATTGAACATGTTTATCTATTAGATAATAATAATAATAGTAAGTAATTATTATAAACCCACATAGTTAATATTATAATAATTACTTACTAGAATAAATTATTATGGTATCTATCCTATCCTTACCATTATCTAATTACAATATTCCTTGCGAGATCAGCATAATGTATTCGAGTCCATTCTGAGCACTCGGAAACTTATTTTATTCTTTGGAACATGTACTCTGTGGCGGCATTCAAACAGTGTCAAATGTAGTGCGCGTGTATCTTGACCTTGTACTTCCGAATAGCTGCAAAATTTCTTTGACAGGTCAGTATTCGACCTTTGATGATGCCGACAACAAGACGCCGCGCACTATCAAAGTACCGATGGTCAAAACTAGGGATGCACTGTTTTTTCTTTTAATGGATATTTTCATCCTTTATGTATGTTTGTGGTATTGTTCGTAATGCGCATAAGTCCAATTTTCCAAAATTTTTTTATATATTTTTGCGTCTCATAGAGTCTCTAAGCATATACCCGAACTCCTATACTCCCTGAAACGACACTCATTCCCCAACCTAGCAAGACGCAAGAGTCTCGCAGGCTTAGTCTTGTTCTTGCTCAAATCTTGCACGGTCAGTCTTGGTCTTGGTCTTGCTAAAATTAGGCGGTCTTGTTCTTGGTCTTGGTCTTGCAAAAATGCAAGAACAATACCAAGACTGCAAGACCAAGACCGATTTTGGGCAACACTAGTTTGGATGCAATATTATCAAGAGTAGTGGGCGCAACGTTCTGTTACAGTAGTGCAGGATAATCGTAAAAGCGTACGGACGATGCCTTCAGGACATCTGCAGCAACCATGGGGAGTGTTGTCGTTTTGCTCGCAAGCGTCAGTAGACATAAACTGTCGGGCACGCTGGCGGATGAAAACAACGCATGTCTCAAGGCGTCGATGTAATGTGTGTTCAGGGTGAAAAACTACTGACGTGCAACATGTGTGCGCAATTTTGCAATGACGAAGAATCGGGTGTTCATGACAGTAAGCTACAAGTATAGGAGAAAACAGTCTACTGAAAATGAATGCGTGTGGCTGAATTCTATTTTCGAATTAATTTTGCCCCCGAGTGACGGCAGATGACAAACTCAATGCATACGTCCCGAATTTAATGTAATCACAATGTAATTGTATATGTTAGTGGGCTGTTCTGTTGCTAAATCAATGTATTAATAAAAAAAATTAAAAAAAAATTGAAATAGTTATCGGCGAATCAAAGATTGATTCGTCGATAGATACTATAATGATACTGTAATAGATTCAACGGACATGCCTTTGCATAAGCTAAAATGAGGTGTTTCAGTTCTGCTGGTGCCTAACCTTGACGCACTAAGATTATTTTTATAGAATGAGGGTGACAAACAAGTACACAGTCCACCTGATGCTTACTGTGGTCCATAGACTCGTTTCCAGTAAAAAGGATCTCCGGTTCTTTAAACTCACCATACGAAACACAGCAGCATTGAACTGCTATTTTACGCTGGTATATTGCGAAATCGTGGTCCTTCCCTGGTCGAGCCCACCCATTCGTACTTCAACCATAACATAGTTACGGGGTGGCTCTAACACGTAAAATGTTTAATTGTATAATATTAATTGAATCTTGATAAAACTGACTTTAGAAATTTTGTGAGCTGTTTTAAGGTTAATTTTCGTTGTCACTGTTGGTTATTGCACCTCTATCTCATTGTCTAAGATGGCGAAAATAAGTTATAAAATAAAGAGAACGAGCTATTTAAACCAGGTCAAAGTCAATTTAAAGTTTAATAATATCGTTCATGCCCACTTAACTTTCGATTTTAACCATGATCAGCCCTGTGGAATTGAACATGTGGTAAACGTGTTAAATATTATAGAATTTTAATCTCACAATGAAAATATCTCTTAACTAATGAAATCATTAAATATGCGTAAAATATAACGTAACTGTTATCGAATAAAGTCATTATATTCATATAATATGTTGATTTATGTTTATATATTAGTAAAGAAACAAGAGAAAAATATCAAAGCATCTTTCAATATTCCACCACGTTTTTTTGACTAAGCGTTTATTAAGTCACTTTCTTGTTTGTCTGTCTGTTTGTGTGTCGTTTCGGGTGGAATTTAGTAATGGATTTTAAACTTACTTCCCCATGAGCTGTAAACTTGAAATTTTGAATATACGAGTAGCTCAAATTCTGATAACAATGCAAGAATATGATAAAACGTGTTATTTAAAAAAATCATCACATTTTTTTATGTTGCCAATATTTATCAACGTTAAATTCGTTTACTTTCGTTTCTTAAGATATGTTTGACGTCTCGTATTCAAAACATTTCGAATGATTTGCTAACTCGCATAGCTTATTACTTTAAAAAAAGGAAAATCCGTTAATTTAATCACTTTCACGTAAAATAAATATTTTCATTTATTTGAGGTCAGCTAACCTTATTATTCCAATTATTCAATGAACATAAATAAGAAAACATTTTTGGACACGTTTAATACGTGGAAATATGTGAGTAAGGGCAGAAACCGGTATAGTAAGATTCTTGATCGAATGAACAATTTGTTTTGAATGGTTCACATAGCTTTTAGCATAGTTTCTTAATTGAATAATGTTAAAATTTATTTTTAATTAATGATTAAATTGAAAAGAAAACAACGTTACGGTGACATAGACCTCTTATTTTAAAATCCTTTAATAATTATTTCAATAAACTTATAAGGTAAATAAACTCTTATTTATTACTTTACCTTATAACAATTGTAAAATAAGTTGGGAAGCTGTGAGATACTTAAATATACTGTAAAAAGTATACGGCAACTTACCTTACTTACATGTAGCACTATAGACCCTCAAAGAAAAGTTTTATTTAGCTATCTTAGGAGGTAACTTATTGCCTCATAATTTTATTATCGATATTCCAAGCAATCGAACTAAACGGCTTGCTTAGGCTTTCGTAATACCTGTAGCTAAAGAGTGGAATAATTTGTCGGCGTCTATCTTTCCGTCTTATGATCTGATCATCTTTATAATTAAAAAGTTACCACTTATGAAATTGGATATCGGTCTGACTTAGTTACTTAGTCTTTCAGCGAAATAGTCTAATCTGGTGGCGACTAATTCTAGTCTAATTCAATCCTCAGAAGACACAAGTTTGCGCGTTTACTACTAAAGTTTTTTTTCGTATCTCCTGTGTTTCAAGGCACTCCCCTTTTTGCCTCAGCCAGTATCGGAATCCTTGGCGCCGACATATCGAAATATGTGCAGTCTCGTGGTCACAGGCACACCGCCTGCAACTTAACAAGGCGCAGTTTCGACCACACATGGAATGCTGTTCCCCTCTCTGGGCCAGGGCTCCCCAGTGCCAGCTCCTTCCATATGATCGCATCCAGCGCAGAGCGGCTGGATTTGTCAACGATTGAGTCCTCTCCGATCGGATCGACAGCAGATACACTGATGCTACGAACAGATGTTGCATCTCTTTACATTTTCTATCGCATCTACCACGGGGAGTGCTCTGCAGCTGTCAAATTTCACGAACTCACATCGCGATAAAACTCACGATATCATCCACACCATCTGGATGCTTGGCGGTCCACCACTGCGCTTTTTCTAGGAGTTTTCTTCCTCGTCGGGGGTCGTCCCTTTGTTGTATCGTTTACCACTGGCGATTTTTCTGGATTGATACCACTCAGGGACCTTTAAGAAAAGAGCTTAAGACTGCTTTCTAAAAGGCCGGCAACATACCTGAAATTCCCTTGGTGTTGTAGTTGTTCATGGCCGGTGGTAGTCCCTCTCCATCAGGTGAGCCTCATACTCGTTTGCTCACTCTTCTATAAAATAAAAAAGAGCCGGTCTTCCCGTCTCTAAGTTGCGGATACAGCTCGTTCAGAAACTCCACCGCACGTTTACCCACAGACGGATGGTATCTACAGCAAATACAAATGCCTTTCATCTTAATAACACCGTCTCATAGTTGCGTCATTTACTCAGTTCAGCAGTGTCTAATGCCGCTCCGGCTTGAAACGAGGTACTCCTAAGATAAGAGACGAACAAAGTGTGTCTTTTATTTATTAATTCAGCAATTAATGCCAGAAGTACTAATTGCTGAATCTGAACGACAGGGTAAGAAATTGTGTAATAAGAGAAGAGTGTGGTTTGCAAGATGATGTGACCAGGATTAAGAAAGGAATGCTTCGGTGGTTTGGTCATGTGGAAAGAATGAATGAAGAAAGAGTGACAAAGAAAATTTATGTTGCAGAAGTGAATGGCAGAGTCGGAAAGGGACGTCCTAGGCGAAAATTGAACGGGCCAAATTAGGAGTACCCTTAACCGACGAGCATGTATGCGTAGGTGTATGGATGTGAAGGAGGCGAGAGAGGTGTGTCAGGATCGTGCCAAATGGAAGTCTGTAGTCTCTGCCTACCCCTCTGGGTGACAGGCGTGAGTGTTTATGTTATGTTATATGTTATGTTAAGTACTAATTGATTGCAATATTTATATACTTTTAATCTTTTTATTTATTTTGAGAAAATAATGTTGAATTTCACGGTCTTCCTTCAATTTCCTACCTAATGTTTGCGAGCGATTTTCATTTAATATAATTGGCCACCATAAAATATAGACATTTAGATTTTAACATTTAACTGGACTTGAATCCCGGCTTAGGCAAGTGACTTAATATCTATGAATTCAGTTCTACACACATACGTAAAAACTCACGGCTGTCACCCAGAGTGGTAGGCAGAGACTACGGACTTCTATTTGGCATGATTTTGACACATCTCTCTCGCTTTCTTTACATATGGATGTACCTACGCATACATGCTTGTATGGGCATTTTCAATATATTGTCAATTTGGTCGATAAACTTTCGTCTAAGGCGTCCTTTCTAGACTCTGCCGTTCACATCTGCAACATAGATTTGCTTTGTCACTCTTTTTTCGTTCATTCTTTCTACATGACCAAACTACTGAAGCATTCCTTTTTTAATGCTGATCACAACATCATCTTGCAAACCAAACTTTTCACTTATCACATGATTTCTCACCCTGTCATTCAGATTCAGCCCTAACTCACTCCTTAATGACCGCATTTCTACAGCATCTCTCGTGTTTTTTTCTGCCAAACCCAACTTACACTACTATACATTAAATATAGGGACTAACATAGCATTGTGAATTGCAATACGTGCCTACACCATTCACTATTGTGGAACTGCATATGTTCTAAACTGTAAAAAATATTTGAAAGCTTAGATGAACAGCATAGATAGATAGAAGAAAACTAGATCACTGCGGTCGAAATCGACCAGGAAAAAACCACAACACAAATTCAGATAACAACCTAATTTCAGTTATATAAATTTCACTAGAAGTTAAGATTGTTTTGCTTTTTGCGTTGTGTTTGTGTTATTATTATTGTATTGCTACATTTTGTTTACTGTTCATTCAATCAAATATGAAATATTCGTTAATCAATCTACATCAGGCATTGCCACGCCTCGTTTCTTCGAATTATTTTAAACATGTTGCAAGGAATCGGTGTTATAAATGCACGTAATTGGTGTACATTAACTTCAAATCATGTATATGCGTGATGAAACTTGTATAATTATTGAAATTTCAGTAAACTTCACGCTATAGAAATTAAATCGCCAACGCCCTGTATTAATTCACTGCCTAGTTGATTACGTAAGAACGTTCATAGTTAGCGTCTATTAACACATATAACACCGATTTTTTGTTGTTATTCGTTTTCTAAAAACCGATGTAATGTATTATTTTTTACATTCAATGTATTAGCAAATGCTGCCTGCATTAATACTTGTTCCTCGTGTGGAATCAGCAAACTCTTATTGTTTTACAACCAGAAGTTCGCACGTACGCCATAATTCAAAAGCAATTGATCAAGTAATGGGGGATGGCGGCTTAAAAGAAACCATCATTGTCTCTTTTTTTGTAAATATGAGCAAAGAGGAATAGTGAAAGAACATTGTTGCTTGGTCACCGAAAGATAAAACTAGTTTAGTTATACTTGTTAGTAGAGAATACAATCGTAGATGTCTATTCCACAGCTTTCACTTACTATCAGGTGGAAAGTGTGCTCGTATGTCAACCTTATTCTTTAAGAAAATACAAGATTTTCAGCACCCGCCAATCCAATTTACCAGTCCACCTGCTAATAGCAACAATTCCTATAGGCTCAAAATCACCAGCAGTAAACAGTTAGCAGGCTTGATATAACCCCTGCCCTTAGATACCTATAGGTACACCTGTGAAAATTGCTGCGACAAGGTTGGAGATGCGATGCAACGTTTTCGCTTGTTATATTGTGGGACATACGAGGAAATTGTCTTAGTTCAATACCAGGTAGCAAGAAATAACATTTAAGTCTTGCGTGTTTCGTCGCTTACGGATGACATCTTCCAATTCATGGGGTAACAGTAAAAAATATCACATCGTAGTCATCATCATTCTCTAAACCATTTCCCATTATCTGGGGTCGGCGCAGTAAATCTTCTTGTTCCATTCCTCTCTATCAGCCGTCATTTCCATACTTACTCCTTTCATTCTCATATCACTCTTCACACAATCGATCCATCTTTTATTCGGCCTTCCTCTGCCCGTGTGTCCCTCCACATTCATATTCAACACTCGTTTTGTGACATGACTTTCATCCCTCCGCATCACATGCCCAAACCATGCCAATCTGCTTCCTCTCACCTTTTCTACCACTGGCGCTACTTTCAGGCTTCCTCTTATATACTCATTCCTTATCTTATCCATCCTTGTCACACCACACATCCAGTCAGGGGGGTTTTCATGCTGGTCTACCTTTCCGGTGATCCTGTTATGGAATACGGGTACGCGACCCCGGCTCCCCGAGCTACTGTTATTCGTATCGTACGTTAACGTACTGTTATTCACATCGTAGTATAATGATTAGTTTAAATCCATTTGCTATCGACTCAAACATGAACTTGTATTTTGATTAACATTTTTAGAAAATATTTCATGATAAACTTTAACAAATTTCTTCAATTTTACGGTAATGTTTTATGAGTTGTGAGTTATTTTATCTTTATTTATCATTATAATATGCTACCTCCTATATAATTAAGCTATTAAATCCTTGTAATTACATACTATTTATAGAACATTTATAATAAATCCTTTCGCATCTGAATACGAACACATATAATCAATAAATTCATATCGCCAGGCTAATTATATTGTTTTATCTGACTAATTAAAACTAAAAAATAAAAGCAATTTTTGACTGCATCATTGGTGGTCGTAAGCCCTACTGCTGATCATGTAGTCCCGGGTTCGAATCTCAGGTCGAGCCAAAATTAGTGCACTATAATCCCGTCTTATGTAGATACCTAGCCTTATAGTAAGTTTGAGACTGGCCGCCGTTATTGAAATTCAGTTTGGAGGACATTGTAATGAAATTCAACTTGTAATATTATATGGATATTTATTCATAACGCCGTGGGTGCAAATTTATGGACATAAATTTCGAAAAAGTTTTGAAAAATATTTAAAAGTTACTGTACGTAACATATTATATATTATGTATGTGAAAGTAGCATACATAATATATAATAAGTCCCTCTGTTGGGTATACGCCTCATTTCATTTCTGCCATGCTGCATGTTGGATATCCTTGAATATGTAAGCTTAAATTTCTTAGGCTCCCCATGATGTTTTCTTGTATCGGGTAAATTAGCACTCAAAACAGCTGTTGACAATTTCACTGATGCTTACGGTCACCGAACTTGGGTTGCTGTCATATGAAATTTAAGCAGGCACGCACTTAGCACTCCCCAACAAAGACTGATAAAAAATAATCTTACATCCATAATTATTTCAATATTGATGAACTACACTTATTATTTATTACTTACTGTGTCTGGCGAGCATTGCAATGCCTTTTTTGTCAGAAGCTAACGCGCACGCACAATAATGAACCAAAGTTTCATCCTAATCAGATGAATGGTATAGATATTTTTATAGGATAGGGTGACAAACGAGCACACAGTCCACCTGATGATAAATGGTTGCGTGGCCACAGCATAGACATCTACATTAAAAAATACACAAAATACAGGTGCGTCATCACGCGCGAGGACTAAGATGGAATGCCTCGTTTCCAGTGAAACGAGTCTCCGGTTCTCTACATTCACCAAACGAAACACAGCAGTATTAAGCTACTATTTTACGCTGGTATTCTGTGAGAGCGTGGTCCTTCCCCGGTCGAGCCGACCCATTCGTACTACTTTTGCAGTTCACTAATTAATTGGTGAAGGCGAGGATCGAATGTATATCATATATGTATATCATAATAGAAAATAGGAACCCCTATGTATGGGGAATTACATAGGGGTCCCTATTTTTTTGAGAAAAATAAACACAAAACATTGCTTGCGCAATATTGAAGCGTATTCTCACAAGCAGTTGACCTGAGGTTTTTTGTTTACTTAAAATAAATTACTGCAATCATGTATTTGTTATTTTTTATAATAATTTTCTTGTTTAATCATATTCATATATATTTAAACATAAACTGTCTAGCCTACTATAGTTTACCTTATTATTTTTTTGTTTATCTTAATGTACAAATGAAGGACCTTTTAAATACAAAGCTCCTTATTCATCCAAAATTATTCCTCTTTCAGGTATTCCTGCGACATTAAACTACATTCCTTTGGACGCTCCTCACGAACCATCACCAAAATTAAACCCCTACCCAAGTTATAAAGGCAACGAGTTGGGTAATTGTGAAACCGGATTGAACACAGTATATAGGATCAAGGCGGATAAATGCGACCGACTCTGGGTTTTGGACGTAGGAACGTATGGATATGGTGAGCATAATATTTTTATTAAACGACATATTAAAAAAAACTTACCGTACTCAAAAAATTATTTCTTTTTTCAGATCCTAATGTTACCAACTTATGTCCGTATGCTTTGAACGTGTATGACTTAAATACGGATACTCGAATTCGAAGATATGTTTTCCGTCCTGAAGATATCCTCCCGTCTACTTTTATTGCCAACATTGCTCTTGATGAAGGAGCTACTTGTGAAGACACCTTCGCTTACTTCTCCGATGAGTTAGGATATGGTCTTATTGCTTATTCTTGGCAACAAAACCGATCCTGGAGATTCAGTCACAGTTACTTTATGCCCGACCCGCTCGTTGGAGACTTTAATATTGCAGGCCTAAACTTCCAGTGGGGAGCAGAAGGAATTTTCGGAATAACAACCTCTCCTGTTGGCCCAGATGGTTTTAGAACACTTTATTTTAGCCCTCTATCTAGTCACACAGAATTCTCTGTTTCCACGCGCATTCTAAGAGATGAAACGAAAGTGAAAGATGCATCTTTTAATGATTTTAAAGTGGTCGGTGTACGAGGACCTAATGGCCATACCACATCCAAGGTAATGGATGATTCTGGAGTTCAACTATTCAATCTAATCGATCAAAATAGCATCGGCTGTTGGAGTTCTTCCCTACCCCATAAACCACAAAATATTGGCGTTGCAGACAAGGATGATGTTGGTCTGGTCTTCCCTAGTGATGTTAAAATAGACGAAGAAAAGAACGTTTGGGTTATTTCGGACCGTATGCCAGTATTTTTAGAAGCTGAATTAGACTACAGTGACATTAATTTCAGAATATACACAGCTCCTCTTTATAATCTTATTGACGGAACCGTATGCGAGCCGCCGTCACAATTTATTCAAACTTCCAGTCCAGCGCCAATGTTAAATACTAAGACAATCGCACAAACCCCATTATACGGATTTTCATTAAATGTGCCTTCCGCTCCTGTTCAGACTTCCTATTTTTCTTCTTTTCCCCTTAACGGCCGAAAGATAAAGGCATACAACCCAGCTTCTTTAAGTGTTGCTCCAAAGTATTCAAGCTTTCTCGATATTCCAAGACAAACATCATATTCTGATATTACGTTAAACAAAGCTGGCTTTAGCTCCTTTAACAAAACACCTTGGTGGTCGAGGGGAAACTACCAAATACGTGGAAATATCCAACAGTAATACCAAAAATAGCAATAATGTGTGACAGTATATTGGTATGATATACTGTCATACTTCGCAAGCATGTTATATTGTAGTACATAGGCTATAAATAAAAAGATAGCGCTCATGTAACTACTTAGTTAACACTTAGTTTTATAATTCTTTTATTTTTGTTAAGCGTCATTATAGTTTGAGGACTTAGAATTCACCTGCATGTAGTTTGTTTGGTGTGTGTTTTGTTTATATTTGTATGTATACTATTTTGTATTTCCATGTGAGTGTCTGTATATTGTGTAAGAGGGAGTAAGGGTGTATGTTTGGTAATGCGTGAATGACTTGTATTTTTCTATTTACTTTTCTGTATTGATTTTGATAGAAAATTCAAACATATGGATAATTATTACCCTATACACTTTCCTCACAACGGATGACTTTCATGTGTTAGTAACAAAGAAACGTACCATGCCATATTTTGTGACTTCATATTTACCTTGTCATTAGTTCTATTTACTTTTAATGATAATTTATGTACAAGGTCATTGATTTATATGTTGAATAAAATGAAAAAGCAAATATGTGTTGTTTTTTATTTAAATAATACAAATATATTTAATAACACTGCTACTTATGTAAGCAAGCCTTGGTTTCTTTAATTGAAATTTTTAAACTTTATCTAAACTTAAATATTACTTATTAAGTTCACTTCCCAAAACTATAATCAAGACCTTGCCGCCAGCTATCACTACCTTATTTAATTACTTTTTGACACTTATGTTAAATTTCGTACTGTCTACTTCATTATTCATTCGTTTATTTATTACACAAGTCGACGACTGAACATAGTCCTCCTCCAAGTAATGCCTCAAAACACGTTTTTCGCCACCTGTATCCATCGACTTCCCGTATGTCACACTAGGTCGTCACAAAATTTAGTGGATATGCGTGGTGATACAAGGCCGCTGTAGGTACTATTCGCTTACCAAAGCGGCTACTCTAGAACCTTTCTTCTCAATTGATTACTGATACTTCGAGTTTACGGCCAGCGCTTTTGCACTTCTGCAAAAATGCTTTGTTTCAGAACTGAGAGGCAGCCTCTGCCCAGCTGTGAGATGTATAGGTTTATTATATTCATAATAATTAAAAAAATATAACTGTATAGTGGCTGTGTGATTTTATACTAACCATCACGTGAGCCTCATGCTCGTTTGCCCCCCTCCCCTCCCTTTTATAAAAAATCCACTACTCTATGGCGACATTGGGAAACAAACCAGAAAATGGGCAGAAGCGTCTACCCAATAACAACGAGAAAATAAAAAAACTGCAGCTGCCAATCAGCCTGTCAATCGTGGCAACTATGGCAATCTTTGACTCTGATAAATAATGATGATGATAATGAAAAGATATAAAGATACCTTATGTAACCACGTAATGCCCGCACCATCAACAATGTTTATCTTATGAAATAATAATATGTTGCACAGGAAATTATAGACAAAGCGTGATTTACATATCAGCTTTATCTCAATATAATGTTAGGTTAAGAATTATATAAATTACCGCTACAACGAAGTCACATACCGAAAGGCTGATTTAGCGTGTTATCAAGGTGTAGGCTAATATCTATTAGAACCTCTCTTTGACATGCTATAGCAGTGTAATAAATACTGTATGGTGAATTGTGGTGTCAGATAGACAAAGTTCGCTAATTATGTATAATTGTGATAACAAGTAATATTTCGGAAAATGGATGAGGGCAAAATGGAAGAGGAGAATAGAGAGGATTACAATCCATTTGAACATCGAAAAGTAAACAAGCCAAGTTCGTAAGTGATCACATTTTGAATAAGTAGATCACACCTAGATTTTTAACGATTTTGTATTATAGTTTAATTTAATGATTTTAAAGCATAAAGTGAAACCATACTAAAACCATATTAAATTACTTTTTAATCATAATTTTATGAAATTTTATACATATTAAATATGTATTTAAATTGCTGTCTATTGTAATATATTAATTTCCTAAAATGTTTTTCTAAGCGACTCTTAGGTTTAAAATCATAGATTGCTTTTATGGCCCTCTTCTGTAAAACAAATATTATAATTTTAATGCCAGTAGCGTGTCCCCATAGCAAAATATCATACGACATTATGCTATGGAAATAGCTAAGGTAAACTAGGTTTCAACTCTGAGTTATAAAATATTATTCCGATAAAATCATTGCGCGTGTCGCAAGAGGTGACAGAGAAATGAAACAGAGGATTGGGAGCAATTTCCTGATAACAATCCCGAATAACAAAAATCTGCATTTGCTAACGCCTGCCAAGCTTGGCAACTTTGATAATTATCCTTCCTATGATGTAATAAACGGGAGAGGCCCATGTCCATCAATGAACTTTTAGTGGACGACAAAATATAAAGCAGTTACATATTTAATTGTTTACAAATTAAGAAATAAGGTGGCAACAATCTCGTAAAAATGCTAAAATTTCCTGAAGTAAGTAACGCTAATGGACGCCACACACGGTCAGTTCAACTGATCATTCCAACTGATCAGTTCAAACTAAAACTGTTGATATTTTTTAAAGTATTGAATTTTCGATATATCGATAATTATAAATATATCAATATGGGATTTTTATATCTAAGTTTATTTATCGATGTATCGAAAATCCAATATTTTAAAAAATATCAACAGTTTTATTTTGAACTGATCAGTTGAAATGATTAGTTGAATTGACCGTGTGTGGCGACTATAACCCAAATTGTAGATAATATTTAAGTTATTAATTTTAACACAGAGTAAAAACCGACTTCAAATTGCTAAAAAATAAGTTTTCTTATTTACTACTCTCAGGGGTGGAATTTTATCTCCAAATTCATATAATATCCTTTTTAATAAAAAAGAATCATAAAAATTGTTTCACAATCTGCGAAGATATCGCGTAACTTACAAAATATTACTTAACATACACTTGAATTGAAAATCTCCTCCTTTTTAAAGTCGGTTAATTAGTAAAGCGATTAACATATTTTATTGCTATTATTTTATTATAGTTTTGAAATTGTTTTTAACATGTGGTATTAACACTTAAACTCACCTTTTAAATGCAATAGTGAACTGAGACAGTGACGGCAACCAAAGGCTTAATGACCAAATGTTAAAAAATATTTTGCTACAAAACAAAGTTTTTACGTGGTAGAGCTGGGGACTGAGCTATATGCTGCAGGTATTTTATAGTAGTTGTAACACGAATAGGTTTTGGGTTCGCTTGAGCGGGGAAGAACCACGCTTTCACAAAATACCAGCGTAAAATAGCAACTTAATACTGCTGTTTCGTATGGTTAGTGTAGAAAACCCAGGGCCTTTTTTACTGGAAACGAGGCATTACATCTTAATTCTCAAGAGTGACAAAACATCTGCATTTTGATTCTTAATCAAAAATATATTTACGAGTAGATTTCTGGAGGCATCCACTTACCATCAGGCGGAAGTTGTGCTCGCCCTTATTCTATAAAATAAAATTAGGTAATGCGAATACTTGTACATATATATATCTTACGAAAGTAGACTGAATGCGACCAAGGTCATTAAGAGTATGCAATACGCACTTACAATTAGAAATATGGCGCAAAATGTTATCTACTCGGAGCGGTATGACAAGGCTACATTTACATTTGACTATATTCAGTATAGCTTCAGTGTCAGAGACGTTCGAATAAGCAAAACATTTACAACCGGGTCTAAATATTATGCAAGTATTGACCGCCATTATTAAATATGCCATACTTCTCATCAGCACGTACTCGATCCGCAACCGAACATGAACCTGCCCTGTAGAAGCAGAAACTGATTCGTATGTTTGGCGTATCAGACGTCTTATCTACTACTAGCGATCCGGGTGATTTCTAGATCCCCCTCCCCTATCAACATAGTAACGGAATTAAATGTTAAACTACCCCAGGATGGTACCAGCACCCCTGGAGAATCCCTCGCTGAGCATCCACGACCAAGTTACTCCACAAAAACAGTTAATCCTGAGCGTGGGTGCTCAGGCTGCCCCGCGTATTCTGGGGGGGGGGGGGGCAATTTCCGCTCAAGTCTACAACTGCTTGAGGCAAACGGAGCAACAAGAGCAAGGCGACCCCTGCCACGCTATCCATGAATTTCTGCAAGACCAGGGGAAAGTAAATAAAAAGTAAAAATAAACGCGATAAAATCCGTAAAAGTAGTTTTAATCATTAATCAAGACCAGGGGACTTCACTCTAACCTAAACACCGTCCACTACCATCTCGAGACGGCGAGGCCGGCTCAGCTCTTTCACACAGCGATCGGTTCGTAAAACACTCCTCTCCCTGGACATCCACAAATCGAGTGGGCCTGACGGAATCCCCCCAATTGTGATGAGGACGTGCGCTCCAGAGTTGGCACCGGTTTTAACGCGTCTTTTCCGATACTCCTACTCCCTAGGCTAGTCCCATGGTTCCGATCCTAAAAAGGCGACCCCGTCCAACTACCGGCCTATCGCCATCACCTCCTTGTTCTCCAAAATAATGGAGTCTATTGTTAACTGCCAGCTCATGAGGTACCTTGAGGATCACCAGCTGATTAGTGATCGCCAATACGGTTTTCGCCGTGGTCGGTCAGCTGGTGATCTTTTGGTCTACCTAACTCACAGATGGGCGGAGGCAGTAGAGTCCAGGGGGAAGGCATTGTCCGTTAGTTCGGACATTGCAAAGGCCTTCGATCGGGTTTGGCACAAAGCGCTTCTTTCAAATCTCCCTTCCTATGGGCTTTACGAGAAATTGTGCGATTGGATCACCAGCTTTCTTGGAGATCAGAGCATCAAGGTCGTTGTAGACGGTGCAAGCTCCAATTACAAGCCTATTAATGCTGGTGTTCCACAAGGCTGCGTGCTATCGGCAACGCCGTTTCTTCTGCATATCAATGATATGTTGATATGTAACATTAATTGCTATGCAAATTACAGCACTGGTGATGCTTTTTACACCGGCCGTGCCAATATTTCTAGGGAAAACGTCTCCGAGTACCGGGACAAACTTGTGTCTGAAGTCGAGTCTTTGCTGAACAGAGTCTAGGATTGGGGGTGACTAAATCTAGTCCAGTTTAACCCCTAGAAGACACAAGTTTGCGCGTTAACCGCTAAAAAGAACCCCTTTGTCGTATCTCCTCAGTTTCAAAGCACTCCCCTTGTTGCCTCAGCCAGTATCAGAATCGTCGGCGTCGACATATCGAGTGACGTGCAGTTTCGTGGTCACTTGGAAGAAAAGGCCAAATAGGCCTCTAAAAAGCTTGGCGTGCTCAGCAGAGCGGGACAGTATTTCATGCCGGTACACCGCCTGCAACTTTACAAGGCGCAGATTCGGCCGCACATGGAATACTGTTCACATCTCTGGGCTGGGGCTCCCCAGTACCAGCTTCTTCCACTTGACCGCATCCAGCGCAGAGCGGCTCGAATCGTTGACGACCGAGTGCTTTCCGATCGGCTCGATTTACTGGCGCTGCGAAGAGATATTGCATCTCTTTGCATTTTCTTTCGCATATACTATGGGGAGTGCTCTGAGGAATTGTTCGGATTAATCCCAGCCGCCAAATTTCGTGAACGCACTACGCGGCAAACGTCCCGATACCATCCACACCATCTGGATGATTGGCGGTCCACCACTGTACGTTTCAAAGTTTTTTCGTTTGTGGAATTGTCTACCACCGGCGATTTTTCCGGACCGATACGTCCTGGGGACTTTCAAGAAAAGGGCTTACTCCTTCCTAAAGGGTCGGAAACGCACCTGCAATTTCCCTGGTGTTGCGGTTGATCATGGGCGGCGGTAGTCACTTAACATCAGGTGAGCCGCATGCTCGTTTGGGGCAAACTATTTAAAAAAAAACACAAAAATCATCAAAATCGTTTGAGCCGACTTTGAGTTTTGACCGCGATGAACTCCTAAACTACTGAACTGATTTTAATTAAATTTGGCACACTGTGTGCAGTTTGGTTCAATTAGAGTAGCAGGATAGTTTTGTGGTAGTTAGATCTACACTTATCTAACTACCACAAAACTATCACTGTATACACTGATGGGTCGTCGGGAAGGGCAGAACAGCGTCTGCCTTACAAACTAGTATATTACAAGATAAAGTTAAACCACCATCTGCTGGAGGTCATAAGAATATATAGCAATAAGAATGAGATCATGTAATAAATTTAATTACTCCGTCATCTCAAAGAGCCGGACTACTTACTATATGATACACAAAGTATTTCGTGTAATAAGCATTCAGCTTTACACATATTTGTGATAGAGCTGCAGTTATATTATGACTAGTAAATGGGTCTGATTGTCCAAGATATGTGGAACTAGAATATGTGGGGGCGTTGTCTCTTCCTCCTCTGCGTGGATGAGAGTAGAAAACCGGATAAACTTTTTACTATTATCGAGGCATTCAATCTCATTCTTCAGGGGGACAACGTATCTGCACTTTAACTCTTAATCGATATTAGATGTTCGCGTCTAAGGGTCATAGTTCTACTTTTATAATATTGAGGTGACAAACGAACTTAAAGTCTACCGCATGGTAGGTTGGTCAACACCGCCATATCACTCCCAGCTCGATGCCTAAATCGCGCTATCAAAGTTCCGAAGCAAAAACAGTTTAAAATATAGAAAAGCTCCGAACTACTAGTTTCCTTCTACGGCCAAATAATAACCAACCTAATAACCGCTTATGCTGCGGCTACACTAACGTGAAACGTCAATGCCCATAAATGCAACAATTATTGCCTTAAATTTAACGCGATAAAGTGAGTAGCTACACTTGAACAGTCAACGTCGTTTCAATTTCAATGCCGTTGAATGGCGTTAAAGTTGTCGTTGAACGGCGTTAAATGTTTTTTTAAGTTAAATGTTCCTTGAATTTCAAGTAAGATGGACGTTGACGCAGCTACTCTATATTTGATAAGTGTAAATTTTTATTATATGAATATATTTTGTCATTGATGCAATTTTATTAAAATTGCAAATAAATAAATAAAGCAGCAACGCGCCGAACATCAATGCTCGGACCTGGAAGTCAATGACGAAATAGAGGTTTTCGTTCCACGATCACTTTGAACCTTCTTATATCGTATTATATACTTACCACTGTATTTAATGTATGATTACTTTCACATACTCGTCGCAGGAAACTATCCATCGTTTCGAATGCGAACCAATTAGTTGTATACACGTCCTTTGTTCTATAATATTCCATATTGGTTTTTCATTATTGGTAATTCAATATTGGTTCTATAATAACCCATTAGGCTTTCCTTCTTCTGTTTAATTTCTTCAATAGATGTTTGAAAAGGTAACAGCTGCATAATTTATCGCCAAGCATCATTTTGCGATGTACGATTTTTAAAACTTTTATGTCTCGGTCCCACAAACATCTGTTTGCAGGATCTCGAGAAATGTTGTAACTTTTTCATAACTCCACTCCATCGCAGCCATACGTGCAACCCACGTTGCACTCACCGTGCACAATGGAGACAAACGTAGTGTGGCCGCTTCAACGCGATAATTCGTGCGTTAATCCTTTGATGTACCGCCACTCGAGTTATCGCAAAACAGGAAATGACATTGTTAATGCCGTTGTCAAATTATCGCGTTAATTTGTAGTCACACCTACATTCTACGTCCATCAACGCGATAATTAATAGCATATATCGTTAGTGTGGACCAGTCATTACGAGTACTTTACCAGGCATTACTTTGCGGAAATCCATTATATTATATTTTGTAAAAATTACTTCGTCTGCATCCGCTTATATATCCGCTTTAATATTCAATCCAGCGAGATATGTGTGAATGATGCGAAATATTTAAAAATAAATGAACAATGATATACAGAATGGGGTCCCACATATATGCAATAAATGAAACCACAAGTAATACTAGTCCGTAGAAGTGTAGAAAAATTAAATATTAAATTAAAACCCGTAAAATAAAAAAGTGAAATTTTCAAACAAAATAAATATTAAAATAAATTCAGTAAAAGTGAACACTCTGTTTAGACAACGTACCTTGACCCCTTGGAAGAGTGACAACGTTGCACGCGGGTGGCATAGCGATTGTTGGCACGGCCTATGGTTCGTTGGACAATGTGCGACGAAATAAAAACTTACTCACTAAACTGTTTAGATATTTTACCGCTACTTTTTTATTTCGCGAAAATGGAACTTAACGAAATAAATATTATTGCATATTAGTAGCAAAATTTAATGAAACCCTAAATTTTAAAATTTTCAAAATGTCCACCACGTTCTTGAATGCACAAGTTACATCGCCGCATAATGTTGTCCTGAAGCCTGCTCAACAAATTTCGTTCAGGATCCAGAGCCAGGGCTTTTAATTTGTTAAAGGCGGCAACAATACGATTGCGCAGTTCATCTTCGGTTTCGGAGATCTTTGAGTACACTTCATTTTTAATAAAGCCCCATAAAAAGAAGTCTAGAGGAGTGAGGTCGGGCGATCGAGCTGGCCACCTGCGAGGGCCATAGCGCCCTATCCATTTTCGCCGAACATGGTGTTAAGCCGCTCTCTCGCGAGGAGTACGGAGTGTGGAGGAGCTCCATCTAACTGGAACCATACCCTTTGGTAAGCTGCCACAGACAATCCTTCTAAATATTCTGTTATTGGGCCGTTAAGAATGTAATAGTGGAGACGTACTGTCCACTATTAACAGACTCCGAGTGGTTTTCTTTAAGGTGGAGAAATGAAACTACTGTTTATGTTTATGAAGGTTCTGTCGAATGGGATTCAGAATGGAATATATTTTGCATCAACCTTGCCTATATTTATATGGCTGGCTCACTATTGATTTGCCAATGGTAACAATTAATATTTTGACTAGCCAATTATATTGCTTATTTTATGACCAATGAAAACTATTTAAAATATACAATTATCTACGTTTCGTTTCCCGGCGTGAGACTTGTTTGTTGTTCACGAAGCTACGTCGCTGGACCGGGCTATATAAGACATGCAGATCGGTGCGCACGCGTAGTCGGCGGGCGGCGGCGGTGTGGAATACAGCTCCGGAACAGCAAGAGGAAACGAACTGCGGCGTTGAAGCAACGGCTCACCATTGGTCGACGGATACGTGACGATAGCGGCGTGTGAAGTCGGTGTGGCGCTGAATGATATTTGCGGCTGCTTCTTGTTTCTTTATAAGAACGTCAAATTATCTATATACAGTCCGCAGTATCTCAGTAGCCAAGAATAATTAGGAAATAAAATGTTTTTTTTATTTATTCTCGCCTTCCGCGTTATGGTAGCAGCGGAGTATATATTATTTATTCCCGTTTCGGTTTGATTAATCTGGCTGCTACATCACTCTCCCCCCAGCGAAAGCGTACCGGAGGCTTGACGACTCGCCCGTATTTCGTAGTTTTTAAAATAGGTTTCAACTGGGTTGATGTAGATGATGAAGTTTCAAGCTTCCTCGCTGGTGGTTTTGATGATGATGATGAATCCTCTGCAGTATCCTCGTTAATAATATAGGCAGGCTTTAGTCGGTCGATCGATATAATCGTAGATTTCCTTCCGGGTATTTGTAGTTTAAAAGTCTTGCTATTTCTCTCTAATACTTTATACGGTCCATCGTAGGTAGGTTGAAATTGTTTTTTCATTGCGTCGTTTCTTACAAAAACTTGTTTGCATGTTTTCAAATCTTGGTGAATGAATACTGATTTATTATTTATGTGTGATTGCATTTCGGTGCATTTCAACGATAAGGCTTTGTTAATTGATTCTCGAAGTTTAGTTACGAAATCGTAATCCATTTCTTGTTTGTTTGACGCTGCTGAACTGAAGAAGTCACACGGCAGCCTTATGCTGCAGCCGTAGATTAGCTGAGTGGCGCTAAGACTAGTGTCTGCACGCGGTGTTGCTCGTAGTCCGAGTAGCACTGTAGGTAGCTCATCAATCCACTTTGTATGTTGAGATAAACGAGTTTTGAGTGCAGTCTTTAATGTACGATGCCATCGTTCGATTATTCCGTTTGACTGAGGATGGTATGCTGTTGTACGCGTCTTCTGTATTCCCATAGTTTGAAGAAGTTTGAGGAATAGGTTGCTTTCGAAATTCCTTCCTTGATCCGTTGTGATGGTTTTAGGTGATCCGAAACGAGTAATCCAACTTTCATAAATTATCTTCGCGACGGATTCGGCTGAAGTATCATCGGTAGGTATTGCTTCTGGCCATCTTGTTGTTCTGTCGATCATTGTTACGAGATAACGATGTCCTTGCGGTGAAGTAGGTAATGGTCCAACGATGTCAACGTGCAAGTGTTCGAATCTCTCCGTGGGTGGAAATGTAGCTAGACTACTTGATGTATGCCTTTGTACTTTGCATTTTTGGCATTGAATGCATTGCTTCGCCCAGTTGCCAACATCCGCTTTCATTGCAGGCCAAAAGAATTTTTCAGTGATGAGTTTTCTTGTTGTTCTAACACTTGGATGACTAATGTTGTGCAGTGCATTGAAGACTTCGCGACGACATTCTTCTGGTATGTATGGTCGCATGGTTGTCGTTGAGGCTTCACAGTATATAGGTAGATGCGTCATTGGCATTGTAACTTGCTTGATGGACAAGTTACTTTGCTTCGATAGATGTTTTATGTTGTCACTATCTCTGTCTTGTGCTGCGGCGATCTTATGATAGTCGATTGATGTAGGGCACGCTACACTGTCGATTGGTACGCGACTGAGTGCGTCGGCAACTATGTTGTCCTTTCCACTGATGTGACGTATGTCGGTCGTGAATTCACTTATGAAAATAAGTTGTCTTGCTCTTCGTGGTGTTTCCGATAGTGATGGTTTCTTTGGAAGTACATATGTTAATGGTTTGTGGTCGGTAAAAACGATCAGGTTTCGACCCTCGAACGTTTTTCTGAAGTGCTTGATAGCCATGTAAATAGCGAGTAGCTCTCGGTCGAATGTACTGTAGTTACGTTGAGTATCGGAGAACTTCTTCGAAAAATATCCAAGTGGTTGCCATTTCCCATTGCTGTATTGTTGGAGAACTGCTCCTGCTGAGAGATCGGATGCGTCGCTGAAGGTAGCAAGGGTTGCTTCGTGTGATGGGTGAGCGAGTAAAGCTGCATTTTGGATCGCAATTTTACAAGCTTCAAATGCCTTCGTGGCTTCATCGTTCCATTCGATTGACGTTTTATCTTTTTTCTTCGTGTTGTGAAGGTAGGCGTGAAGTGGTGCTTGGATTTCAGCGGCTTTAGGTATGTGTTCTCTGTAAAAATTTATCATCCCAAGAAAACGCCTTAGCTCTTCGATAGTTTTAGGTTTTGCATAATCGATGATTGCTCTGACTTTTTCGGCAGGCGGTTTTATTCCTTCCTTGCTGACGGTGAAACCAAGAAATTGAACTTCTTGCTGTCCAAATATGCATTTCGAAGGGTTGATTGTGATTCCGTTGTCTTCTAATCGCTGTAGCACGGTGCGTAGATGGGTTTCGTGCGTTTCTTTATCAGGGCTTGCAACAAGGAGATCATCAATAAATGCGAAAACGAAATCCAGTCCATGAAGTACTTCGTGTATGAATCTTTGGAAAGTTTGACCTCCGTTCTTTAATCCTGGGATCATTCTTGGGAATTCGAATAATCCCATTGGGGTAATTATTGCTGTCTTCTCTATGTCTTCATCGCGGACTCTTATTTGTTGGTAAGCTCGGTTGAGATCGATGGTGGAGAATATAGTCTTGTCTGATAGTTGATGAGTGAAATCCCTGACTCGCGGTATTGGGTAGCGGTCAGGAGTGGTAATAGAATTCAGTCTTCTGTAATCTCCACAAACTCGTAATTCTCCGTTCTTCTTCGGTACAATGTGAAGTGGTGATGACCAAGGGCTTTTGCTTGGACGGCATATTCCTTGCTCAATCATGTTTTCGAATTCCTTTCGAACTTGCTCGTATAGGTGTGGTGCGATTGGACGTGCACGACAATGAAGTGGTGGTCCATTGGTGTCGATGAAATGCTCAACGTCGTTCTTCGGTGTTAATTTCATTGAAGTTATTCTTGTGATACCAGGGTATTCTTCGAGGATCTTGTGATACGGTTGTTGCACATCTATGCTTCTTATTGTGGGCAGATTGGTTGCTTGTACAAAAGACTGAGATGCAAGATTGGTTTTCCCGTCGATGATTCTTCTATTTTTGATGTCGACGACCAACTGGTGATGTTGAAGAAAATCAGCACCGATGATTGGTTTGCTGACTTTAGCGACGATAAATCTCCATTTGAATGGTCGGCGTAGATTAAAATCAAGTTCCATTGTTTTTTCTCCATATGTAGGAATAACCGTATTGTTTGCTGCATAGAGTTGAAAATCTAGTGGCTTCAACTTCTGTCCTTGCTTCGGCGGTAACACTGAGATATTTGCTCCGGTGTCGATAAGGAAAGTGAGCTTGCTTTTTTTATCGGTGACGAAAAGACGGTAGGACTTTGCTGTTACGCTGGATCCCGTCGCATCGAGCGTACTAGTTAGTTTTCCGTATTCGTATTTTCATTTTTGAATGTACACGGTGCTGTGCATTTTCTTGCCTCGATCCCGAAACGTCGATGATAGTAGCAGTAAGGGGATCTTGATGTTGAGCTTATTCGACTTCTACTTGCAGAGCGGTTGCGACGAAAAGGTGATCTTCGGTGTTGCTGATTGCGCTGGTTGTACTGTTGCTGGTAAAAGGTATGATGCTGGGAAGCTTTGAGCGCGGCGACTTCGAATGATAGCTTCCGAATTTCTTCGAGAAGAAACTGGGTATCATTGGCCTTTGTTGAAGTGCCTTCGATGATCGATATGTGTGAGCTACTGCTGTTTTCGATCATCTTGTCCGCCAGGAGTGCCAGTTCGTCGAGCTTCGTCTGCGTGCTGAATGTTTCGCTGACTGCTATTACCGATCGAATATGTGGTGGTAGGTGGTTTACCCACATTAGCCGTAGTGTTGAATCCGGAACTTTATCTCGCCCCAAAGTACGCATTTTGCGTAGAAGTTGTGTGGGTTTCTGGTCTCCAAGTTCTATTTCTGATAGAAGTTTCTGTAGCTGTCGACTGTCGGATTCTTCATATGCGGAGATCAGACGATCCTTCAGTGAATTATACTGGTCGACTGCTGGTGGGTTGTACAACAGGTCCGCAATTTGTTCGATGTCTTGTTTCTCAAGTTGGGCTATCACCATCTGTGCTAATTGCGCTTGGCTCTTCTTTAAACCATTCGTTGCGGCTTCAAAACTGACGAACCAAAGTCGTGGTTTGTCTCTCCAAAACGGTGGTATTCTTAACGATAGAGATATACCGGCGATTTCTGGTTCCTTTACCGGGTTTGATGTATATGTGTTTGCCTCCTGCTCCATAATGACGGCTTGATTACACTGATTTTATATACTGAAGTCTTCTTTCTCGGTGTTCGTACGGGTTTCCTTCGCGGTGTTCGTGCAATAGTAGTGGTACGTCGCAGGGTGTTCCTTCTTGGTGTTCGTACCGGATCTTCCCCCTCGGTGTTCGTACGGGTTCACCACTGTAATAGTGGTGACGTACTGTCCACTATTAACAGACTCCGAGTGGTTTTCTTTAAGGTGGAGAAATGAAACTACTGTTTATGTTTATGAAGGTTCTGTCGAATGAGATTCAGAATGGAATATATTTTGCATCAACCTTGCCTATATTTATATGGCTGGCTCACTATTGATTTGCCAATGGTAACAATTAATATTTTGACTAGCCAATTATATTGCTTATTTTATGACCAATGAAAACTATTTAAAATATACAATTATCTACGTTTCGTTTCCCGGCGTGAGACTTGTTTGTTGTTCACGAAGCTACGTCGCTGGACCGGGCTATATAAGACATGCAGATCGGTGCGCACGCGTAGTCGGCGGGCGGCGGCGGTGTGGAATACAGCTCCGGAACAGCAAGAGGAAACGAACTGCGGCGTTGAAGCAACGGCTCACCATTGGTCGACGGATACGTGACGATAGCGGCGTGTGAAGTCGGTGTGGCGCTGAATGATATTTGCGGCTGCTTCTTGTTTCTTTATAAGAACGTCAAATTATCTATATACAGTCCGCAGTATCTCAGTAGCCAAGAATAATTAGGAAATAAAATGTTTTTTTTATTTATTCTCGCCTTCCGCGTTATGGTAGCAGCGGAGTATATATTATTTATTCCCGTTTCGGTTTGATTAATCTGGCTGCTACAAGAATATTGAGAAATTTCTGTGCGTTCAGGTTTCCGTCAATAAAAATAGGGCCGATTATTTGATCTCCGTGAATGCCTGCCCAAACATTAATGGAAAATCGGTATTGATGAGCTGATTCCCTAAATAAATGGGGATTCGTATGGCTCCAGTAACGCATGGATTGTCGGTTCCATATGCCGTTTCCAGTAAACGTGCTTTCATCTGTCCAAAACACATTTGTTAGGAAACGTTGGTCTTGAGACATTTTTTCCAGTACAAAGTACAAAGTACAAAGATTATGGTTTTAGTTTTTTTGGGACTCAGGGAGGATTTATTGGTCGGTTATAAAGATAAAGGTGTCAATATTACGGGACAGTATTACGTTACGCTACTAGAAAAATTCTTAGATACGATAAGAAAAAAGAAGAAAAAAGTGGTCTCTAGGTGTGGTCCTTTTAACGACGCACCCGTCCGCAAGAGTAATGTTGCGACGAATTTCCTTACACAAGTTCTTCTTCGAAACTTTAAACCACCCTATTATTAAGTTCTAAAAACCCAGGACCAAGTGGCAGTAAGATTCTCTAATCGGCTTATCGCGGAGCAGCAGCGCCTGCACCTTAACATATTTATAAGGACGTAGTTTGTTCCTTTTCAGCACTCGGTGTATTGTTTTATGCCTCACTCTAAACACACGCCCAGCTTGTCTAAAACTGCAGGTTGGATTCCGATCGAATTGGTCTAAGATTCATTGTTCGAACGGGGGTGGAAAGTGACGCGGAGCAACTCCTTCATGAGTGTTGGGCACTATGCGCTGATTTTCCCTGATTCTTTGGACAGCACCTAGTATTGTCCGGACGCTAGTAGGGCAGATGCGAGTTGCGCCGTATCTCTCACTATAAGTACGCAGAATTAACGCTGAATTTTGGTGGCATTTGCCGTACAAAAAAACCATGTCTGTATACTCTGCCGCAATGTAAAAATGCTGTTGTCTTGGCATTTTCCGCCGCCAAAACGTATACACAAAAGTCAAGTAGTGTCAATATCACAGTGAAAAAGTAATAAAAATAAACGTACTTAAAAACACTATTTACACACACAAAGTCAATTAACTAATAAGTGTCTATTTCACCGTAAAATAATTGTTCGACTAATTGTATTTATCTTACGATAATACGATAATTATCTTACGATAAATAATTGCGATGCGTGTAGACAGCTGTATTCTGGGAGAATTGCGCGTGAACTGGAAGCCGAATTTCCAAATTCCAAAATGGCGAAAATAATAAAAGTAATAAATAGGGCGGCCACAAGGTGCAATTATCGTTTATCGATACTTTTCTTTTTGCACTTACTTACCTACTACATTTGAATACAAGTAATTTTGATTTTTGATTTGATAACAATCGACAAGTTATTGATTGTTAAAAAAAAAGTTTATTTTTATACAATTGAACTTACGACACTACCGATTTGTAACTTCCTGGGAAACGGGTAAGTATGTATGACTTTTTAATTGGTTGTTTTTGTGGGTTTTATGAGCACGTTAAAATAATTTATTATCTCTAAATCTACAAGAACACACTTAAACAAAAAAGCTTTAAAGTTTAGCTTTAAATACTTAGGTCGTAGTGTTTTTAGAATTATCATAACAACACGATTATTCTAAAAAAACCATACCCTAAGTGTTTAAAGCTAAACATTTTTTTTGTTTATCGATTATTACTCCCTTTGAAAGAAGCTAATCGTCGATAACTGGTGTCCTACTCTACGACAAAGGCGCGCGCACTTGCGCTGTCGCCTTTGAAGTACGCCGCATGCCTCTTGCCGCTTGTTTATGGACGCCGACAAAAGACACCGCTGTCGATATGTCGCAATACCAATAGTTTGCACTGCGTGGCAACGTCGCTTTTTAATGTTCAAGGATTCAAGTTCATTGAATCATTGACTTAGTGACCCAATTCTATAGAGAGTTCAAATTTGCTTAAAATTAAAACTCTACTTTTTGACCTAATTACTGGACCGATTACGTTCATTTTTTGTATATCGTCAGCAAAGGCGATAACAAGTATATGGTTTCATTTATTGCATATATGTGGGACCCATTCTGTATATAGGAATATTACAAAGTTGACCATTGTGGTGATGATCAAATCACACCAGCCTGTAAAAATGTGTGACACTTGACAAAGGGGGAAGGAATTTGTTACGGTCTTGACATACATACATAAGCACTCACGCCTGTCTCCCAGAGAGGTAGGCAGAGACTACAGACTTCCATTTAGCACGAACCCGACACACGTCTTTTGCCTCTTCACCATCCATATACCTACGCATACATGTTCGTCGGTTAAGGGTATTCTTAATTTGGCCCCTTTTCAATAGATTGCCACTGGGAAAAAATACTCATAACGGAACCCAACACCTGACAAAGCTTTTCATCATTACCAGAAGGTATTTTTTGTTATTTTATAGAATGTGGGTGACAAACAAACAGACATTCAACAAAATGGTAGGTGCTGTAGCCCATAGACATCTATCTTCGATGAATACATTCTGTACAAACAATTTATCTTCGATTAAGAATCAAAATGTAGATGCGTTATCACCCCTGAGGACTACGATGGAATTCTGTGAGAATGTGGTCCTTCCCCGGTCGAGCCGACCTATTCACGCCACAACCAAAATAGTATAGCTGCAGCGTGGCTCTACCACGTAAAATTTTCCACAATAAGTATTAATTCCACAATATAATATTGACTCTGGAAATCAACCTAAAGCAAGTACCATGATAGCTAAGCGACAATTCATGCAAACGGAACTTAAAATACATGGAGTTATTTTTTAATTTTTTGTATTGGCCATTAACGTAATACAATAATGTATTATATGTCATAAAATGTTCGCCTGCTCTGCCATAATGAGAGCTTGTTTATACAGTTGATTATTCTAATCCAAGATAATTTAAGACTTCAATCACACAGACTGACAAATATAATCATTACGTTCTCTGTGTAAGCCTTGAAATGTTGCGACGACTTTATATTATGTTTTCAAAACGAGTATGATAAAGAGGTATTTTTTACAATTAGAGTTTTTGAGTCAATTTAGATAAATTTAGTATGTAGGTGTCGGGTCTCAATTTTAAGATAACAAAATTTACTTAAATATTTTACTTCGTGTACGTACGTCTTAAGAAGCTTTGTCAATATGCAAATAGACATGTGAATTTTTTAACTTCATAAATTACAGTTTTATTTTATATGGAGGGTTTGTGTATTGCAGGTACTATTACATATTTTCAAACAAAATGGCATCTTTTCTTTTTTTTTTTGTGCTGCCTGATTACTTGGGTGCTGCAAATGCGACTACAAAACAATGCCAAACTGTTTTCAATACTTTTTAAGAGATAATTTTGGCAACATACAAAGTAGTTACATAGAAGCTAAAATATGGAATATAAGTTTAAATAGTAATAAAGCTATAAAAATGCGTTTTTAAGAACACGAAAAGCACGATGCAGTAGCTTAACATTGAGATGTCGGTATAGTCACAAATTAATTAAATGTTCATAACAAAAAATATACATAAGTTTTATAGTATGTAAGTACCAAAAAGACGTCATGTTTTTCGTTAAATTTGGGAGTCTGAACGAATTTAACTCGTTGTATTTTTTTAATGTACAACTTACATAATTTTACGAATATGGTGCAAATTTTTAAGAGATATATACTTAACCTAATTAAAATACCTTCATTACAATTTACCCACTATGTTGTTTTTATAAGCAATCAAAATATGAGAATTTTTTTTTTCAAAAAGGGGCAAAATCTACGGCCTTATCCATATACAATTCTTTCGTTAATGATAAATGTATTTCATTAATTTATTCATTAATTTATTCATTAGATACATTCTACTAAAAGGTCCCTGTTGAACGTAGGTCTCCATCTTGCCTCATATTTTTCACATATTTTGCCATGGTTGCCACGCTTGGCAAACGGGTTGGCAACCGCAGTTTTTTATTATTTTGAGTTATTATCGGGAAGACGCTGCTGCGTATCTCCTGTTTCGTTTTCCCTCTGTCGCCTCTCACAATACCCTCGGGACGATATGGGGTGGTGAATTGGATATTCTTACACCGCCACTACATGGTTAACCATTAAGAAAGATTACATAACTTTTCCAGAGACTTAAGGTCTACAACTAATCTTATAAAGGCTTCTTTGGGTTCTGGACTATTAGCGGGACCTTTGGCATTTGCCAATGCAGGATGGGGAGTTGGAATTGTTGGAACTATTATCATTGGCTTTATTTGTGGACACTGCGTTCACATATTGGTAAGTAGGTATTCTTTCGCATCACTAAAATCATTTAATAAAAGTATATTTTTTGTCCCTTTTGAGTGGCCTTAAAAATATCTCAAGCTCAAGAAACAACCAAAATGTTGTCTAAAGCTAAGATTACGTTAGAAACGGCCAGGGCCGCAACGGTGGGCCAAGCATTTTCCATTATACAAGATGGGCTGGGCCATATTGGCATATTTTTGTCGACAGCCTTGGCTGTGAAAAATAAGAGTAGAATTATCAATAGTGAGGTCTGAAAAAAAATACAAAAGTCTAAAACATTAAGTTTGAACCCACAATATTTGTAAGAATAGAAACTTTCCTGTTTAATTTCCTCGCTGATTTTTTATTATTTAAGAATGATTCGATAAAATTCTTTGAGTATTTTCGTATGCCTCAGGAACGAACATTTTGAATTCGTAACATATTATATTCGTAGGTTGTAGTTATTCGTGCATGTAACTCAAAAATTATACAGACGAATAACTACATTATGTAACTAAATTCTCATTAATTTCCCTAGTATAACATAAACTACGTCATCGGATTAATCGTGTTCTACGTCTACTAAAACGGTTCGAGGCGGGCCAGGTCGCAACGATGTGAAAAATACGGATGCCGCCGACGACGGATTGCGTTGCGCTCCGCAAAATGTATAGCAGGATTTTTACGTTGCGAAGCGGCCCGACCCAGCCTGTTTAGTGTACGGCTAGCTAAATAGTTACATTAAAAGTTCTTTTTTCAAATGTGCTTCTTTATATGTGTGAGATCATATCTGAAGGAGTATTTAATAAAGAAGCATCAAAATGGTGATCGGTTATCGGCCTTTTTGAAATCCGCTTAAAATAAGATATTATCATACTTTAACAAAGGACAACCCTATTTCTTCTCATTTTAAAGAATGAATATTCCCTGCTAGGTATAGGCCTCCCACTTAATACTGATATAGAGGATTTGCCTTAAGCGCCGTATTGTCTTATTCTAAAATAAATTCAAAACTTCTAAGTCGCTGCTTACGATTCATATGATGTGATACGATGGTGTTATAATTATTTTGTAGCACACGGCTAATTAACATTATTATGTTTGCAGGTGAAAACTTCACGATCGTGTTGTAAATTGGAACGGAAACCATTACTAGGATATGCAGAGACAGCTGAATCTGCTTTTACAAATGGTCCAAAACCATTACGACCTTACGCAAATTGGGCAAAGTAAAAAAACTTTCTATAGCTAATATATTAAGAAGAATTTTTATAAATTTATAATAGTAATAATAATTCTTTATTGACATTTTTATAGTTTACATACTTTTTATAAATATATACAATAAGTACATCATGAGGACCAATTTGAAATGGGTAGAATCCTGAGTCTCCTAACTAGGTTACTTAGTAACTGGTATTTAGGAAAGGAAATTTAAATATGTATCATTATTACTAGAAATGTGGAGTTTGTTTTGATTAAATTTTTTAACAGTTTCGGAAGTACGAGGTATAAAAAAACCTCACCTGCATGCTTAGATCATTCAACCCAACCTGCATGCGGCGTACTCCGTTAACTAACAAATGAGGCTATATGTATTGTATATGGCCTATGGTCACCTGATGGGGAAAATCAATACATCCAAATGTTACTGAGCTGTTACTGTTAACTAGTGCAAAGGAATTATCGGCAATGCACTCTCAAACTTGCTCAATTTTTAGCGACTATTCTTTGAAGAATTATGGCACTTTGTGCATTTTAATGTGTCCTATAGAGTTTTAAAGCGTACAAAAAGTAGAGAAGAAGAAAGGTTATAAGACTTATAATCATCACATTAATTACCACCAACTGTACAAAACTCTACCAAGTTGGGAAGGCAATCCCGAACGTCGCCTTTTCGTCGTCGGCCTGGAGAGCTTAGGTCTAGATTTCAAATAAATATTTCGTCACATGTCGATGTAGATGTCTATGGGCCACAGCAACCATCAGGTGGACTGTATGCTCGTTTGTCACCCTCTCCTATAAAAAAACATATTACAGTTCTTTAGTAACTTTAGCAATTTCCGCGACGAGTAGAGTAATTATGATAGCATATGGTATGATATGATATAATACTGATACACAAAAAATTACTGCACTTCAATATTTTTAGAGAGTTTGTGTATTACGAGTATTATCATAATTCATTAAAGCAGACAAAACCTTCTTCATCATCATCAGCCCGCATTTATCCACATCAGAACATGGGGCTCTCCTTTTGTAAAGAGAATTTGCCTTAATTGCCAAGCTTGGCAGGTACTACTAGGTAAAGCACCCAGTACCAGACTAATTCCTTTTTGACCCTGTTACCCGTCTTTGCCTGGTCTGAATACTTTACGCCTGACTTGTAACTCTACCTAAGTGCTACAGTGAATCAAATTGTTAATTTACCGACTCGTATAACGCCGCATACTTCGACAATTATTGATGTCATAATTACTAGAGTTAATCTGGAGCCCATATCGGTTGATGTTGTACATAATGATGACCTAAGTGATCATGGACTAGTAATAGCGACATTTCCTAATAGTGTTCCTAACATAAAACCCCGTACCGTTCAGTACAGACCACTGACAGATAATGCCGAATATATTAAGAAAGCATCTGAATACACTCCTTGGGAACTCATACTGGAGTATAATGACCTTAATGATATGGTTAACTTATTTTCTTATTTTGGACCTAATAGATACTTTTGTACCGGTATGTACACGTAAACTTAAAAATCCCCATCTCCATCGTCTGTCGAGACCTACAAGATATCTCTAGCAAGTGACGTAAAAGTAGACTTACGGATAAGTCGACTTTTACGACACTGCAGTGAGTTTGCGGACCGATAAAAATCATAAACTTTATAAAATAATAATATCTTTAGATAAATAAACTACCGTGAAAATGAAACTAGGGATGGGCAGCAACATCTTCCTGATAACAACACAAAGTAATAAAAGACTGCGGCTGCCGATTTCAGCCGTAAACTTTTTATAGGCTGGAATGAATGGATGAAATAAGCTTTATTAACAATTTTGATTTTCCTTTTAGAATATTCAGCGAATTTGCTTTAGTTTCAACGTATGTGGGAGTATGTTGCATTTACACCGTTCTCATATCAGATTCAATAAAACAGGTATTGTTTAATTAATTTTATTAACACATTAATAATCTAAAATTATGACCATATATTTAATAATAATGCTTCTTTTTCAGTTAGTGGATAAATATTTCCCTTCTGTGATTTTGCCAGTCGAATACTACTGTCTGATCACATTAGCACCAATATGTTTATTATGTCAAGTCAGATATTTGAAGTGGCTAGCTATTTTCTCCTTTTTGGCTAACTTATTCCTTATAGCAACATATCTTATTTGTTTGTATTACATTTTCGGAGAGAAAATTACATTAGCTGACAAAAGAATTGCTGGTGACCCTTGGAGATTTCCTGCATTTGTCTCGTAAGTATCAAACTCAAAGTAAGTAAGCAAGGGAGATAAAAAAATAAATATTTGAACGTCTATTCATTCCAGTACTGTTATCTTTGCTATGGAAGGTATTGGAGTGGTAATGCCTGTTGAAAATGCTATGAAGAAACCCCAACATTTCCTCGGATGTCCCAGTGTTCTCGTAGTAGCCATGACAGCTATAGTTTTTTTCTATAGTACTCTGGGCTTATTTGGTTACTTCAGATACGGCGACGTTCTTAGAGGTTCTATTACTTTAAATCTACCATTGGACGAATGGTTAGTATATCTTTGTAAAATTTGATTAAAAAAAACTCAGGTAAAAATGTGAAATCTGTCATATAGTAGTAGTTCATTAAATGACTAGTGTGTTCGATACTAAGCAAGTATATTTCGCATTATGTCAGTCAATTCTCACCTCACCAAGAGTTTTATTAAAAGTTTCAACATTCCGCGCTATCTTTTTCCGTTCCGTCTCTTATTTAAATCCTGTAATTTCCTCTCATTTTGGCATTATTCGTTATGAGTATGTTACGAAAAGAGCACTTTTGCTTTAGTATTTTGCTATAGTATATTGATATTTATAAAGTAATAAAGTTTTTTAAGTAATTGACAAAGTAAGTGAAACTAACTTAATGCATTCTTTCAAGTATAGATTTTTTTACTATCCTTGCCCCGTTTTCTGTATAATCAAGTGAATGCAATTTTGTACATGTATCAATTAAAATGGCATATTGTTAAATATAATTCAAACAACAAAATTGGTTATACGATAATACGTAAAGTTGCTAATTTCTTTTAAGTTAATTAATGATAATATATTTTACCGAAATTAGCTTTAATTAGTTGGTATGTTATTCATTTTATTCATATAAGAAACAGAAAATATATGTCCGTCACCGTTTACGGCCTCGCGATTTTAGACAAGGTTTATGTATTACTTAAAAGCCGTGAACGCGCTGAAAAACTTTAATAGTCATGCCATCAATATTATTAATATAACTAAATATGTTTTATTCAGTCTAGCAACATAAGTTAGCGCACAATAGCTTGCTATCGCGGGGAATTCTCGCCACGTGCCGGCAAAAGCCGAGGATTCCTAGTTATGTTTGTTTAGACATAGAATTTAGGCTTTATTTAATCGTGGGCGCTTCTGTTGGTAGACGCAGCTGATTCTTCCGTGGCAGAAAACAGTTTTTGGTTTTATTCAAAAAATCTATTTGCTGTTTTCGGTTTCCAGCAAACGCTGGCAATTGATCAAAAGTTGATGATCTTGTTGGATGCATCGAAAGTTTAATGAAAAAAATCAAACGGAAGAATCAGATACACTTAATTATTTGTATTTCGTATTAAACGATATGCTCTGTTTGGACTTTAATATAATATCATTACAACACATTAACATACATGATGTTATAAGCTATTATCGCGTGTTAATATAATAAGAAAATTATGGTAATCTGTACAAGTCCATTTAAGCATTGGGCTCAACCTTCCATTGACGTCCGTCGCGTAGGGGGTTAAATATACCCAAACATTTTCGTCGTCATTAGAATATTATTAACAATACCGATCAGTACAGCCTCCGCCAAACGTTTCCGCCAAAAGTCGTTTTTTTTTATTTTATACAATTCGTTTCCTTGCGCGGGCAGAGGCAAAATGTATCTTGCACACATGAAATTTAGGTCTTGCCCCGCCACTGCTGAGAATATCAATCTGCCTGCGAAACGAGAGGATTGTGAAGTTATAAATTTTCATATAAAAGCGATAAAGTTAAAACTTTGTCAGCTTACTGCTAGCAATAGCGCAGACGTTATAGGCATAATACAAGTAGGTGACGCGCGTATCGTACCCACAAATTTATTTGAAAGATATGCTGTAATATATCATCATCATTTTCATTCCTAATTAAACAATACATCTCTCTCAAATTTAAAATGATATCTCCACAATTGTTTTTTCTGCGTCAGCAACGTGCCAGGAACCACTAGTTTCTAATAAAAAGTACTTGCTAAAAATATTTCTTAATAACGCGAAAATATTTACAATTTTGCGAAGTTTAGAAGTTTTCACTTCTGACTTGCAGTCCTAAGACTATGTTTTTTTTAATTAAACTAAACTGAATTACTAAAAAAGAAAAACGTACAGACCTGGATTAAGGTGTAGTGAATCTAATGTACTTTCACTCCCTAAACCGTTTCGAAAATTGTCTCATTTCGTTAAGGTTTAGGGGGTGGAAACGCTATCGCCCGAAACAATACTTCAAAAAAGGAAATGTATGCATTGTTTCCAAAACTTACAATTCTCTCTATCGCACAATACAGCAATACGGAGCTACCGGTATATAAATACCAACTTACGCCACGTATCAGCACTTCACAGTTCTCTTTAAGCAAGCCCTTCCTGCAACGGGAGAAACCCTTACCCAGCAGCTGTGAACTTACACGTCTGATGAAGAAGAAGAAGAATCAGGTTAATCTAATTTATCATTTTATGTTTTCGTTTTTAAAATTTTAGGCCCGCAATCTCTGCAAAGGCTTTCATAGCGTTGTCAATATTCTTCACATACCCTCTTCAATTTTACGTCGTGTTTGACATTTTTAAAAAGCACACTGACCGATACATAATAGATAAGTATCGTAATATCACGGAAATAGTGGCCAGAATCATTGGAGTTGGATTTTGTGGTAAGTTTATGCCACAATTAAAAATTCAATAACAGTACCTCATTATCATCATCATCATCATTACAGCCTTTCACAAGTCCACTGCTGAACATAGGCCTCCCCCAAGGTATACCACAGAGCACGGTCCTAAGCCACCTGGTATAGTAGTACTTGCTACTATATTTAATAATTGTACGATGCGATAACATTTTTTCTACTAACTTTAATACGTTACCTACTACCTTACTACTATATTTAATATGTTACCTACTAACTACAAACGTCAACAACCATCAGTCGTGCCCGAAAATAACCGCATCATGCTCTACTGGGACCGGGCTATCATCACAGACAGGACTATTATTGAGAATAAGCCTGATACTGTGCTGATGGGCTGGACACAATCAATGATATTTTTGTTCGACATTACCATTCCGTATGACGAGAACCTCGTGAAAGCCGAAACCGATATCCAAACAAATTATGAATCTATGGCCTGACTCACGAGGTGACCTACATGTGGGGTGATCAGTAGGCTATAGGCAGCAAGGCATTATACTGAACACAAGAAACAACAGATATTATTATTATTCCTGTAGTCGTTTCTGCAAACGGGCTAACCCCAGTCAGCCTCTCGGGTCATCTGAGGTGACTAAGACTCCGTGAAGGACCGTTCCGTATTCAAATGCAGAAGGCGTTGCTCGTCGATACGCATCGTTCACCGGTTTCTTTCCCTTTCCCCCTAACCCACGCCTATTAGGTTTGTCGAGGGCTTCCAACTGGTTGTAATTTTGTTTATTTATTTATGTTACAATATTTAATGCATATTTATCATTTTCTTTTATATATTTATACAGCCCACCCAGATAGGAATATTATATACTCAATAATTATATATAACTTCGGTCACAGCGGCCACTCTTGGTGGAGTCTAGCCAACTGCATAGGACTACATTATAGTGCACGAGTGCAGTGTGTGTGCTCAAGCACAGGGCTTAACACTTTCTATTCCCTCACCATCATAGTCCGATGGAATAGCAAATTGGCACGACCAGAGAGATCAGGTGAAGGACCAACGACTTTTCGTGTTTTACACCGTGTGTAACACCGCCATCTTCTTGACAATTTATTGTGAGGAAAACTCAATAACTTTTTTTGGCCCGACCCGGGATTTGTATGCGGAACCTCATGGTCAGTAGTATGCATGTACTGCTGTCTTCTCTATTGAAATATGAATGTTTCACTTTTATTTTTATATTCACGTGAATCATCCTTGGTCCAATCCCAAGCAGAAGAATTGAAATTAAGACCCAACATGTATTACAAAAACATTTTTTATTTCTAAACTTTCGGGTTTCCTCGCGTTGTATTTTTCCAACACCGAACACGTAGTAAATTAGTTAAAATTGTAATTAACGATTACATTCGTAGCAGGCCTGGATCGAACTCGGTTCGCTTACCTACCATAAAATAGGAGAGGGCGCCTGGCTAAACTACCACAACTCTCTTATATATCTTCTATTTGAATATGTAAAATTATTAAGCTAAGCTAAGTTTTAATAAATATTTGTAATCACAGTGAAAAATTTAGCTCCAAAATCCTACAACGTATGTTTCTTTTTGAAGAATAAGGTTGCCCCCCCCCCCCCCCATTGTTGCTACGCTTGGCAAAATCACCACCGAAATGTGGGGTTACTCTATTAAAGACTGCCTCGTTGGTCTGGTAGTTGTAGTAGTGCGACTACTGATCATGAATCTGGGTTCTAATCCCGGGTCGGACCAAAAATATTATTGAGTTTTTCTGTTAAGAAAATCTCAGTACCTGCCGGAGTCAGGAAGTTGGCGATGTCTCACCACCTCGGATAGCCGTTGGCCCTGCGCCAGATCTCTCTCCGGTCGTGTCGGTTTACCGTCCCATCTAATTATGAGAGTGAGGGAATAGAGAGTGCACTTGTGGCACATACACTTAGGCACGATAATCCTGTCCTGCGCCGATGGCTAGTCTCCATTTAGGCGGGCCGAAATTCCGTCTGGAGGACAATATTAAAGTCCACTGCTGTACATAAATCTTCCCCATAAACTACTGATAGTTGTCTCGTTTTGCAGGCGGTTTAATTGTTATTTATTATAATTTTGAGTTGTTATCAGGAACATGCTGCTGCCCAACTCCTGTTTCAGCTTCCCTCTGTTGCCTCCTACGACATCCACGGAACAATATGGGTTAGTGGATATTCTTACATCACCACTACACCAAACCAATTTAATATAATGTGTTTCGTTTACAGTCGGAATCGGAATCGCGCTACCTTTATTGGAACAAATTATAAACATCGTTGGAGCCTGTTTCTACTCTATTCTTGGATTCATTATCCCCGCTACTCTGGAGACTGTATTCCGATGGCAAAACCTTGGCAAGTTCAAGTGGATCCTGTGGAAAAATCTGCTTATAATTTTATTTGGATTTGGAAGCTTAATATCTGGTTGCGCAGTCACTATATTAGATATAATAAACATATTAAACAAAAAAACTGAATAGTTATGCTCATTTTCATACCATGAAATTAGGGAGTATCTCGTGATAATTTCAAATAATATTTTGCCAAAAGTCCATGTTATGATTTCTTAGACTTTTGCTGCACATTATATAAAACTGATCTGAACATATCGCTGATTTTACGTATTTTATCACGTTTAATTAAAAAAAATTTTGATTCCCGATGTTTCGGGCACTTTTCAGCACCAATGGTCACGAAGGGGACTGAGGTGTTTGACGTCCTGATGTCATAGTTAACGAAGGCTACCTTCTACTTTTAAATATAGGTTTTTGTCAGCAAAAAGAGCTCACAGTGTCTTGAAGTCTTGCAGGAGTATGCTTTTAATCTCTCTCTTAAATTTAATTTTCTTAGTTATGGGATCCCAAGTAGATGGTAGCACCCAGCCATCTTCTCTATTGAAATTAGGATGTTTTTTAATTTCAATTCTAGACTCTATATACAACAACAATAGACTCACGAATCATTCCTGGTAGGAATCGGTGTTTTTTTGCGAGGATGTGTGGTCTATCAAATCTGATATAATGGTCGGGACGATCCTTTACACGTTGATGCTGACCGTCGGTGCTTCATATCAGGGAATCGCCGAAATTAAATCCAAACACAAACATACTATTTCAAGACTTCAAGATACTTTAAGCACGTTCTGCGTAGATCGGATCAAAAATTAAAATTTAAACGTTGAAGGTAGCCTTCGTTAACTACGACATCGGGACGTCAAACTCCTCAGTCCCCCCCCCCCGAGACCATGGGCGCTGGAAAGTGTCCGCAAACGCAATGAAATCCGTAAAATCGGTTTTATTCCAAAAGTCCATATCATTTATTAGCTGACTGCCCCAGAAGGAGAGTAATGTTTTTCTAGATTATGTATGTACGTATGTGTGTCTAATTTTTGCCAAGATCTGTGGCCCTTGATGGATTTTAACATATGAGGTGTCATTTGATTCGTCTTATGGACGATACACACGGCCAGTTCAACTGATCATTCCAACTGATCAGTTCAAACTAGGACTGTTGATATTTTTTTGTATCGGATTTTCGATATATCGATAAATAAATTTTTATAATTAATCTTAGTCCTCAAGGCTGACAACGCATCTTCATTTTGATTCGCCAACGAAGATAGATGTAAATGTCTATGAGCCACAGCAACCACTTACCATCAGGTGGACTGGTGCTCGCTTGTCACCCTTTTCCTATAAAAAAAATATAAAATTCCGATATTGATATATTTATAGCTATCGATATATCGAATATCCGATGCTTAAAAAAGTATCAACAGTCCTAGTTTGAACTGATTAGTTGGAATGATCAGTTGAACTGATCGTGTGTGTCGTCCATTAGTTGTAGAAGTAAGTGCTTTATCCATTAATCTTGTTTAGTGTTATATAATATATATCTGTTATTTGTAAACCAAAAATACAACTTGAATAAAGTATTCAAATTTATTTTGTTTGTATATTGATATAAAAATATACCTATACATTTTGTCTGTTTAGCATATATAATTATATATGCTAAACAGACTATATATGCTAAAGAGAATATAATTCATATTACTTAGATCGGATTTCCGTTACCTCTACCGTCAAAAACTATAAAAAATATACTTACGAACAAAGGTCTCCTCCGTATACTGCCTTATAACGGGGATATTTGGCAGGCGGGTTTGCATGCGCTGTTTTTCTTAGTCATTCTGAAGACCCTAGTGCCCATCTCCCGATTCATTTCCCTTTGTCGCTTCTTACGACGCTTACGGAACGTATGGTAGGTAGTATATACTTTTACACCGCCACTCTACCGCCTGCTATGAAAACGCAGTCTATTACGATTTACAAAAATGTACTCATACTAACATCGGAAAAACTAATATAGTTTAATTGATAGAATTAATTGACAGAATCAGACGTTACTTTGCGGAAATCCATTATAATAAAGATGTTAATAGTTATTTTGCAACCATCCGCTAAATTAAATAAAATGATGTGTCTTGCCGAGTTTGAAGAGCACCTCCCACCTTCCTCAATTGCGTGCACTAATCCCGTCACCATCAATCCCAGCCACACTACTCCCAACGCCACTACGATCTTCAAACTAGGGAAGACACATCATTTTATTTAATTTAGCGGATGGTTGCAAAATAACTATTAATATCTTTATAATATAGTTTAACTTGACAGCTTAGCACAGACCCCGGTCCAATTGAGTTGCTATAAGCACAACACCACTCGGAACTATCCAGCAACCGCATAGTTCCTTTGATATGTATTTGGTGTAAAATTACATATAAATTACTATTATAAAAAATGTCAGTAAGGTTAAAGTTTTGTCTACTCCTCCTGCACGCGGTGCATCGTGTTAATTGACGGACTAGCAGTCCAGGAAGAATTAGCGCATGAGTACCGAAAACTACTTCCACCTCCATTTTTAATGCGATTCTCTTCAAATTGTCCTACTGAAGATATAAATGCATGTTGCCATGGGGCAACTCGATGCCATTTGTTTAAACCGATTTTATTTCAATTGCACGTAATTGTTATTTTCAAACAGGACAATTTATTTAATAATTTTTGATTAAATACGAATAAAGAAGATCCTATGACTTTTTAAGATAAAGTTAATATTTTCGGTGTTATGAATTTGGAATATTTAGAAACTTTAAAATTAATAGCTCCGAAAATAAAGAAGAAAAAAGATTCTGTGACTTTTTACGATAAAGTCATAGAAACTTTTTATTTGTATTTCATCAAAGAGTATAAAAAATGTCTTTTATATTTTATTATTTTTCTTCATGTATTTTTAATGGGCTCAACAAAATAAAAATAAATCAAAAAAATTGTACTGTTTTAAGATAACAATTCCTTGCAATTGAAAAGAAATCGATTTAAACTATAAGACACCGAGTTGCCCCATAGCAACATTGACAATTTGAAGAGCAGCGCAATGATTGATGTGGAATAGTTTTCAGTACTTATGCGCCGATTCCTCCTGGACTATAAGCTTATGACTAAATAATATTGACAAAAAAACTCTACAAATTTACTGAACCTTAATCTCACAGAAAGGTAAAGAGAAGCAGCGTTACTAGTGTGAAGTTTTTGGCTCTTTTTCCACCAAAACTCCAGCCCAGCAAACCCATAAAAACCATAAAAAGCAAGCCCATAAAAACACCGTTTTTATGGGCAAGGTTTTTATCAGGTTACGCTACAGGAGTGCTTCGTTTCAGGTAGGACAAACCTCAGGGATATTATATTAATAAACCTCTGAAGTTACCGTTACAGCCTACTGTCCACTTGTGAACATAGGCTATAGCTTGCCTATATAAAGTTACCACTAATATATTATTATAGGTGTGTTGTTCAACAATTATATGTGTATATGTTCGTTGTTCTTCCATGACCTGATGATGCCGTAAGACGAAATCTGTTAGTTTTTGCAGTAAATAAATTAATAATTTAAAATAAATATTATGAAACAAGTACAAGTGTATTTCCAAATCCCAAAAATAAGATACTTCTTTAAATATTACACTCGTATTAGTTCATCTATAATAAATGCTACATTTATTTATAAATTTTTGCTTCGTACAAACAGTCAATTCTCCATAAGCTTTACACCTCTATTGATCCTTGTTAGTCGACTGTGAGTGAGCGAGAAGATTACTAGTTCTTTGTTTTGTAAACCGCGAACGTTATTTTCGACAATCCAATAATTTTGTTTAATGTGACGAATAAAACGCTGTCATTATTTATGTGCGCACTTTGGAAACGTGATTTTGTTCAGATAAGTATGTAAGTTTATTTCAAATTTGCCTAAAAATGGTAATTATCATAAATGAAAACAAAACTGCGTGGTTTATTAACAGTGGCATCTACCCGCCCGCGCGATCTAGAGCTGTGACATAGTGTTTTTTTTAATTTGTTTATATATATATATATATATATATCAAACATCCCTGGAACACCAAAAAACACGGCCCCATGCCAACTGCATCCATCATATGTCTACATCTCTTACCAGGTCGTCACTCCGTCTAGTAGGCATTCGTTCTATACTTCACTTACCGGTACGAGACCCTTTGCCACTTCAGCTTACTGATTCGTTGGACTATGCTAAGTACTCTAGTTCTATTGTGGGTATCCTCAATATGAAGTCTGTCACTCAGACAAACTCTGAGCAAAGCCTAACATAACATATCATAACTATTTACTTCATAATTATTATATCAGGAACGAATAAGTAAGCAAGTAAGCAGACGCATTCGCGCACTTGACCTTCACGGTTGGGTTCACAATAATGCCTTTCTGTAATTTGAAAATTTATTTTATGTATTAATTATTTTAAACCTGTTTATGTTTCATTCTAATAAATATTTAAAAAATCACGTGATAGGCCCGCCACATACATACGGAATTCCGTTTCGGGATTCCGTTTCAATGCACCAAGTCCATGTAAAATCAATGACCCGTCACACACCTACGGTGTTTTCCGTACAGAAATTTGCGGGCAAAACGGGATTCCGTATGTGTGTGGTCGACCTGTTCGTTTGGTTTTGGAATACCGAAACGGAATTCCGTATGTAGTGTGTGGGGTAGAGTCACGTAGTATGGATGGTGTTTGCTCCTAGATGTAAATAGATATCTATGGGTCACAGCTTTCACTTACCATAAGGTAGACATTGGAACGCAGAGAGTCGGTCACCGTTACTTCTAAGAACAAACAAAAACTTGGCGTATTAGGCCCGCCACATACTACATACAGAATTCCGTTTCAGAATTCCTAAACGGTACGAACGTGTCAGCCACTCACTTACGAAATCCCGTTTTGCCTGTGAAATTCCATAAGGAAAACTACCGTAGGTGTGTGACGGGTCATTGATTTTATATGGACTTGCTGCGTTCGGAATCCCGAATCGGAATTCCGAAACGGAATCCCGAAATGGAATTCTGTATATATGTGGCGACCTTTATAATGTCACCTCTTAGGACAAATATAATTCCTAATATCTTACCCTAAAGTGTTAAAACCAAAGTTTGCGCGGAAAAAATGGTTTTTAATTGCAAGCCTGATCACACCTATTAATTAAAGGTTAAAAAAAATTCTAGGTTGAGTTTAGTTTTATTTTTCATTTGTTTGCAGGATGAGACAATATACCTATAGATACTTACGTAATTTCAATTATTTACTTTGTTTTTGGTAAGCATTGGATTGTAGTTTTTATATAATTTTTTTATTTAATATCAATAATTGGTGATGGTGCTTGCTTATTTAATCAATCTCTTACTTGTTGTATGGAAACCAAGTACTGGTTAGAGAAATTCATAAGCAGATTATGGATTACGTTATTGCGGTTATTTTGTAAGGCCATATTATTCATAATTTCGCGGACTATCTTGCATCCACGGTACGCTAATCATAGAAAATAAAAATAAACAGTCTTATTAACTTATAAACAGTATAGTGCTTCGGTTAAGAGCTTCATAGCTGCTATTGCCAAGATTAAGGATTTGTAGTACTAATCACAGCGCTTGTTATTTCCATAGCATTATGTCGTATGGTATTTTGCTATGGGAACTCGCGACTGAAATTAAAATTATATTTATTTTACAGAAGAAGGCCATTAGAGCAAATATAATTTAAAACCAAAAGAGTCACTCAGACAAAAATTTAAGGAAATTAATATATTAACTCTGGCCTCTCAATACATTTATGAAAATGTAATGCACGTCCACAAATATAAACGTAGTTTTGCAAAAATATGTGATATTCATTCTGTAAATACTAGGAACAGACACAAGCTAGTAGTACCAGTTACTCGACTCCACCGAGTCAGTAATTCATTCTTGGGGCGATGTATACGCTTTTCTAACGAAATCCCGGAAAATATACAAAATTTGTCATACGCAAAGTTCAAAAATTTCATTAAACTATGTTTGTATTAACCCTTAAACCCTACCCATTCTAGGAGAAACACTATTTCTACCCAGGGGTTTTAAGGACCCCAGTATATAAAAATTCATACT
The DNA here is from genome assembly GCA_907164705.1 of Parnassius apollo. NCBI lineage: Eukaryota > Metazoa > Arthropoda > Insecta > Lepidoptera > Papilionidae > Parnassius > Parnassius apollo. The sequence goes on along the minus strand of CAJQZP010001593.1, from coordinate 6,442,427 downwards.
TAAAAAATAAAAAACAATTTAATTACTATTATTATTTATTATAATAATCTGCTTATTAGACAATACAAAAAAATTGTTAATGGTTTTTGGTAACAGATTCTTGGCACATAGCCTCAGTATTTTCACCGCAAAGAGGTTTTTGGCACATGCCACAGGTGACCTTGGTTTTTCGATCCTCACCCCTTGGACACATTGCACATATTTTTTTAGCAGTGGGAGCAGAACTTGGTTCTTGCAATGGCCGCTTCTTTTGCAAGATTCCACCTAAGAGAACTTGAAGATTCATGGACAAAGAGTGCCATGTTAATCGTTCTTCCATTTGAGGGGTGATCAGATCTATGGCAAGTTTTTTCAAGAAATGACGTCTTTTTTGTAACTCTTTTTTGTGGCCATTTTTAGCAGGACATATGAATTAATACCTACTATATTCAGAAGGTAAAAAAAAATTGCCATTGGCCACCTTTTTGATCTCCTAGATACGCTGTACTTGTGGCATAGCTGATCCATTAAATCGACTCCGTATTTATTCTTATTATAAAACTCTGTCATCTCTAGTACTTGAATCGTTGCATCAGGATCTGCTGTTGCATGCATAGTTGACAACATGGAGACAATTTTTTTTTGTTTGGATTTTGGGGGGCAGTAAGAAAAAAGCGTAAGTTCTCCTGTAAAGGCGAACTTTGCCGTGTTGCGATCGCGATCGTTTAGCTCAAGAAAAGAAGGTGGAATTTCTCTCTTGCTTCTACGTAGTGTACCTACAAGGGTCACCTGCTTTTGCAACAATTATTTTGCTGCAGGTATTGACGTGAACCAATTATCACAAGTGAGGTTCCGGTTTGTGCCATGAATTGTTTCAGTCAATTTCAAAGTAAAGAAATGAGCAGCTGGTACATTTGTAGGGCATGAGCCTTTGCCCAAATATACAAAACATCTAACATATAGGCAGTTTTAGCATCGCAAGTCATCAAAATTTTTATACCATATTTATTTGGTTTATATATATATATATACTCTTCTCTGGTAGACCGGTCGTCAAAACGCAGACAGTTTGTCAAAAACTCAAATCTGGCTAGGCTCATGGTGGCACGAAAATAGCCAACACCTGAGTTCTTGTCAAACAATTCCTTGGTGGTGACGTGATTCATGTTGAGTACCCCTGCTAAGTAGTAAAGTCCAAATAAACCCTTCATTTCCAACACTTGCATCCTTAGCAAAAGAAGGACGTATTTTTGTGGAACTTGATGCGTCCGCGTTTTCGTCTTCCGTATTCTGTACAGGTCTGTCTCGTTTATATTTTTCTCTTTGTTTACCAATTTCAGTATTTGTATTTCTTACAATTTCTTCAAGCTTTTCATCAGAAAAAAAATACTCCATGCTTCTAGCTCTGTTTTTATTTCACGAGCTGCAGCTTTAGGTCCAGGACGATGAAACAAAATATGTCTTCGTGGGACTCTAGACTTTGCTGGTTTTTCACCTGTCCACCTAAACCCGTCCTTGCCCTTCAGATTGTTAGTGACAGGTAAGACACGAAGAAAATTACCTGAACTGTAATTACTCAGAGGAGTGTCATCTTCCGATGAAGAATTTTCTGTATCATCATCTGGATGTTCTGCTCGAAAGTCTTCAATAATTCCGTCTTCGTCAACATCATTATCAAGGTCGGGAACAGCGACTTCACATGCCTCTTCATCTTCTGATTGGTCTTAATACAACCACTGAGTGATCTGTAGATCTATCTTACACAATTTTGATCCTTAAAACTAAAACAATGACATAAAACACAATATTGAATAAACTGTTAAAACGAAACAACAAAATTGCTAGATTTGTTCATATACGTTCCTAAAGAAAGAAACACTATTGTTATTGTAATAAATACATCAAATATTAAATTTACCCTTTAAAATATTGTATCAAAAATAACTGCATTCACCAATGTATCGACAAAAAGAAATGACAAAATACTACGTTATTACTACCCTGGGGTCTGACAGACCCATAAATAGCTATAATACCCTCTAAATTGTGTAAGCGTTGACGCTAGACTAGTGAAAAAATGGCCGACAACGTAATTAAAGATTAGTTCGAGTGGCACAATAGTGCGTTTCATTATTGCAAAAATATCTACAAATATTCAACCTCTGGGGTTTGCTGGATCTCCCGGGTAGGGTTTAAGTGTTAAAAGGGTTATTATAATATTAAGGAATTTATGCATGATAATGACCCCTGGGAAGGGTGATCGCTACCAAACTATTTCTAATGTGTCTTGTGTTGTTAATTGTAAACATGATTGTAAGCTATTATTTGAAAAAAAAATTGTCCCGCTGGGTTTCTTGCTGGTTCTTCCTACGACAGAGGTTTTTTTTGCGAACCAGTGGTAAATGAAAAAATTGACTTTCAATAAGTATTGTTCATAATCTACATTGAATAAAAAAGTTTCTGTTTCTGTTTCTTGAAACGCTTTTTTGTAATGGCTTTCTCTATAGTAGATAAATTAATAGTATGCATACAAAATAGATAGATATTGATTAATTAAATTAATAGAATTTGTATTTGCGTATTTTTCGTATATTAAAATACTCTTGATTTGTTTTTTTTTCTTTTATCATCACATCTTCATATTTTTCGCTTAATCATTTTTAAACGTATTAGGGTAAAGGGTTACACTACTGTTAAGGGTCCTTAAGTAAACGAATATTCTTCTCATCAACGACTCTCAGTCACATAGATATTAATTATCACAATGAACTGTTTCGCGGACCCTAATGGTATTGATGACTCCGAAAGTCGGCAAAGCATCAATACCATCCGCCATCCCTTACGAAAATCATGAAATCTATCAAGACGTCGTCATTTCATAAGTCTTTTTAATATCCTTAAGAGTTAATGATTAAGTTATGATAATAGATATTAACTGATAGTAAAGTCATATTTTATGTCAAACTGAACAATCATTAGTAAGAGGTCTTGTTTTGAGCAACTATATTTACTTTTCATAAGCAACAAACGAAAGTTTATTATACAAAACACTTGACTTTAATCCTTTCTACTGTAAATAGAACTACATAATGCTGGCTCCGTTAATATCAGGTTATCTTTAAGTGCTGTTATTAAAGCCATAACATGATAATTTTATATACAGATGAATCTGCCTGGGTTTTGTAATCATCAAAATTGAAAGCAAGTAAGTTTTCAGTCACTAAATTTTTACAGAACACAATGCGAGTGTAAATGACATAGTATCATATACTTGAATATACAGCGAACTGGAAACCAATCAACGGTCAAAAATGAACCAAAAAGGGGATGAATATGAGCAAGAATATAATCCTTTTGAGCATCGGCATGTAAAACAGCCAAATTCGTGAGTAATTCATTACATCTTTAAGCAATTAAATAATAAATAGGAAGGTTACAAATGTACTGTCAACCGTAGTTCTTTATTACAATTAATTCAGGAGTATTCTGTTTTAAATGTTTTTAATCTTGAAGTGGATTAGTTAACACAATAATATGTTCGGATATCTTATGAGTTTTAACAAACACATTCATACAACATATGTATACAAAACAGCCATAATTAGCAATTGTATGTTTTGAGTAATGTACTTATAACTGGAAGGGACTATGGAGTTTTATTTTTCTATTTTGTAACTACGAATAGCGCTAATGAATAAACCGTAACCATTATTAATTATAATGTCATAACTAGCAGCAGTACCAATTTTACGGTTCTTATCGCGTTTGATTTAAACTTTTTTAATTCCCGACGTTTCGGGCACTTTACAGCACCCATGCTCATAGGGATCGAGGTGGTTGACGTAGGTACTCTGTGGTTAACGTCCTGATGTCATAAACCTGTTAACCAAGCCATGCGCACTTTTGATCGTACAATACCATCCTTCCGTCCGCCAAGTAGTGCGCTAATTAACAATAAATTAACAATAAACATAAAATAACAGTGGTAGAGCCACGCGGCAGCTTTGCTGTTGCACGTATGGGCCGGCTCAAACCGGGGGTGGTACCACGACCTCACAGAATACCGGCGTGAAGTGGAAGCTCTGCTTCCGCATTTCGTTTGGTGATTGCAGGTGGCCGGAGGCCCAAATCCCCCCCCCCCCCCATCAACATGGTAGCGGAATTAAATAATGATAGAATACCCCATGAGGGTACCAGCACCCCTGAAGAATCCCTCGGTGAGCATCCACGACCATGTTTCTCCACTTCTGAGCGTGGGTGCTCAGGCTGCCCCGCGTATTCTGGGGGGGGGGGCAAAATTCCGCTCAAGACTACAACTGCTCGGGGCAAACGGAGCAACAAGACCAAGGCGACCCCTGCCACGCTGTCCGTGAATTTCTGCAATATCAGGGGACTTCACTCTAACCTAAATGCCGTCCACTACCACCTCGAGACGGCGAAGCCGGCTCTGCTCTTTCTGACCGAGACGCAGGTGTCCTCTCCGGCTGATGTCTCGTATCTCTCCTACCCGGGGTACAAACTGGAACACTCCTTTGTGCCTCGGGCTGGAGTTTGCGTTTACGTCAGAGAGGACATCTGTTCTCGACGCCTCGGCAGACTTGAAGGTTCGGACCTGTCCATCCTTTGGCTACGCGTAGACAGCGACGACCATCCGCGCGTCTACGGGTGCCTCTATAGGTCCCATAGCGGTAATGCCGAAACAGACCGACTCTTCGACCACGTCCAAATGGCTGCAGATTCGTTGCTACAGCAGATCCCCTCCGCTGAGATCGTGATCCTCGGCGACTTTAACGCCCATCACGCCGAATGGCTTGGTTCACGTTTAACCGATCATGCGGGGAGATCTGTTCATGATTTTGCCTTGGCATATGGTCTGACACAACTGGTTTCTTCGCCTACGCGGATCCCAGATGTGGAGGATCATGCACCTTCCCTGTTGGACCTTCTGCTGACCTCTCACCCGGACGGATATCAGATTTCCGTCGACGCCCCTTTAGGCTCCTCGGACCATTATCTGGTCCGGAGTGTTGTGCCACTCACGCTGAAATCGCGGTTGCATTCTGCAGGCTGCCGCCGTGTTTGGCACTATAGGTCATAGGCCGATTGGGATGGGATGCGGTCTTTCTTTGCATCCTACCCTTGGGGGCGGGTTTGCTTCTCGCCGGATGATCCCAACGTTGTTGCGGATTCTGTTACTGATGTGGTACTTCAGGGTATGGAACTTTTTATTCCTTCCTCTGTGGTGCCCATTGGAGGCAAATCTCAGCCATGGTTTGGTCGCTCCTGTAAAATAGCATCATGCTATAAGCAGGAATGCTACCAAGCCTGGGTTGATGCATCAGCGTCCCGGGATGTAAACACCAGCGCTCTAAAAAAGAAGTATAATTCCGCCTCTAGGTCCTTCAAAAGAGTCATTGCCAAGGCAAAGTCAGAGCACATAGGCAGAATTGGCGAGAAACTAGTTCGCCTTCCTTCTGGAACCCGTGCATTCTGGTCTCTCGCCAAGGCTGTCCAGGGGAATTTCTGTCAGCCATCTCTTCCATCTCTGCACAGGGAGGACGACTCACTGGCCCATACTGCAAAGGAGAAAGCCGATCTTCTAGGCTCTTTCTTTGCGTCTAACTCGACTCTCGATGACGGGGGGAGTACGCCGCCGACCATCCCGCGGTGTGAGTGCTCCATGCCGGAAGTGCAGTTCACTCAGCGCTCGGTTCGCAAAGCACTCCTCTCCCTGGACATCCAAAAGTCGAGTGGGCCTGACGGAATCCCCCCAATTGTGATAAGGACGTGCGCTCCAGAGTTGGCACCGGTTTTAACGCGTCTTTTCCGGTACTCCTACTCCCTAGGCCGTAGTCCCAAAATCATGGAAGACGGCTTTCGTCCACCCGATCCCTAAAAAAGGCGACCGCTCAGACCCGTCCAACTACCGGCCAATCGCCATCACCTCCTTGTTCTCCAAAACAATGGAGTCCATTGTAAACTGCCAGTTCATGAGGTACCTTGAAGATCACCAGCTGATTAGTGACCGCCAATACGGTTTTCGCCGTGGTCGGTCAGCTGGTGATCTTCTGGTCTACCTCACTCACAGATGGGCGGAGGCAGTAGAGTTCAAGGGGGAGGCATTGGCCGTTAGTTTGGACATTGCGAAGGCCTTCGATCGGGTTTGGCACAAAGCGCTTCTTTCGAAGCTCCCTTCCTATGGGCTTCCCGAGAAATTGTGCGATTGGATCACCAGCTTTCTTGCAGATCGGAGCATCATCATCGGAGCATCTTGTCGTTATAGACGGTGCAAGCTCCGATTGCAAGTCTATTAATGCTGGTGTTCCACAGGGCTGCGTGCTATCGCCAACGCTGTTCCTTCTGCATATCAATGATATGTTGCATACCCGTAACATTCATTGCTATGCAGATGACAGCACTGGTGATGCTCTTTACACCGGCCGAGCCAATATTTCTCGGGAAAACGTCTCCGAGTGCCGGGACAAACTTGTGTCTGAAGTCGAGTCTTTGCTGAACAGAGTCTCGGATTGGGGACGACTAAATCTAGTCCAGTTTAACCCCCAGAAGACACAAGTTTGCGCGTTAACCGCTAAAAAGAACCCCTTTGTCGTATCCCCTCAGTTTCAAGGCACTCCCCTTGTCGCCTCAGCCAGTATCGGAATCCTCAGCGTCGACATATCGAGTAACGTGCAGTGTCGTGGTCACTTGGAAGAGAAGGCCAAATTGGCTTCTAAAAAGCTTGGCATGCTCAGCAGAGCGGGACAGTATTTTATGCAGGCACACCGCCTGAAACTTTACAAGGCGCAGGTTTGGCCGCACATGGAATACTGTTCCCATCTCTGGGCTGGGGCTCCCCAGTACCAGCTCCTTCCACTTGACCGCATCCAGCGCAGAGCGGCTCGAATCGTCGACGACCGAGTGCTTTCCGATCGGCTCGATTCACTGGCGCTGCGAAGAGATGTTGCATCTCTTTGCGTATTTTATCGTATCTATCACGGGGAGTGCTCTGAGGAATTGTTCGGATTAATTCCAGCCGCCAAATTTCGTGAACGCACTACACGGCAAACGTCCCGATACCATCCACACCATCTGGATGCTTGGCGGTCCACCACTGTACGTTTCACAAGGAGTTTTCTTCCACGTACAACCTCTCTGTGGAATAGTTTACCACCGGCGATTTTTCCGGACCGATACGACCTGGGGACCTTCAAGAAAAGAGCTTACTCCTTTCTAAAGGGCCGGCAACGCACCCGCAATTCTCCTGGTGTTGCGGTTGATCATGGGCGGTGGTAGTCACTTAACATCAGGTGAGCCGCATGCTCGTTTGCCCCTTTTTCTATAAAAAAATAAATAAATAATTAGATCAGAATTATGTAAACGTGTTTACCTATGAAAAAACTATTTTTTCGTTTTAAACAAAACCAAAGACACTATGCAATAGATAATAGTATCAAAGACAAAGATATGCTCTTTTATTTTAAACCATAACCTGGCAATGTTTCTTAGAAAAGAAAAAAGAAATCACTCGGAACTTTCGGCGTTCCACGTGTCGTTTTGATGAAGGTGCTCCGTCTTTTTTATAGAATTTTATATTTGTGTCTGGACTAAAAACGAAAGTGTTATACTTTTTTTATATTCCTTGTAATATAGTAAACACGTAGATATATAATTTGTGGTATAAAAAGTGAGAAGTAAATTGCCAAAAGTACTTCAAATTCCGGAAGCTCCATTTTGGCGGTTGGGTCATAAATGTGTTATTTTTCAAATTCTCATTTATTTTTAGTGTAAAATGTAAGTAAAAATAGTTTTCTTACATATTTCAAATAACTTGACGTTGTATTTATTTCAAATTCACACAAAAATATGTTTGAAATATTGTTCGAAATGTCATACAGATAAAATATTATTATTATTTTTTTTAAATTTTTTAATATTTTAATATTTTGGTATGAGTAACGAATGGAAACATATAAAACATAAAAATATACATATTTCCAAACATTTTCATATAAATTTCTCCAAAAACAAAAGTGTAGAATTCAAATTAGTAGTAATTTTGTCACTACAATTGAAGTATATACTACTACTATGCTATACAGGGTAATTTACGTATTTTATTACAATTTCTAGCAACCAAAAATAATTTTATTCGATAGTTTATACATTCAACAAGAATTCCTGTAAGTTTTATCCATAAATATTGTCTCAAAGTGAAAATATAGCAAAATTTGCAATATAGCAAAAAATTTTCTAACTTACAAATTTTCCCGCCATTAAGTTCCCGAGTGAACGGGAGTATAACATGTCGCGCGCTCGCTTGGCGAACAGGACGAAGACTACCTTCAACTTTTAAATATTAACTTTTAATTCGATCTACGCAGAACAAGCTTACAATATTTTAGTCTTGCAGTAATGTAGAAATCGTAAGCAGATGGTGGAACCCAGCCATCTTCTCCTTGAAACAAGGATGTTTTTTAATTTCAATAACCTCGCGAATCATCCTTGGTAAGAATTAGTGTTATATTGCGAATATTTTTGGTCTGTCAAATCAAACGAAATATTCACAACGCTTTGTGTGTTGAGTGACAATGAAGTATTGTATCATAAGGAATTGTGACTAACTCTAAACTGACAAAAAAGTGATACAATTTAACCACTATATATAGTAATGATTAAAAAATGCCTTTCTCATTGCATTCTGAACTTTAGTTAGCCTCGATACAGGATGAACAAGAATAACTCAATGTACCTCTAAAATACTGCTTTAGAATGGGAATTTCATTAGTCTGTTAATTTATAGATGTTTCAATCATAACGTTGTTTTGATGTAAAATATCTATAGCGACGGGTCAGAGCGACTGTTGGCGTGGAGTCGCCACGCTATATAGTAACACCGTCAGAGGGAGCATTACTATTACAGAAGGAATTGATTAAAAGAATTGAATTGTCTCAATTTAAAAAAAGTAGAATTTTAAGTTTTTTTGTTTAATGAATATAAATGTTTATTAAATACAAACAGCCATCTCTTTCTTGAAAAATTCTTAATATTTTATTTTTCGTTATGCCATATTTATTTTCTGTCGTAAACTATCATTTTATGTATAATAAACGTTAACGTTACAGCCTATATATGGCCTATTGCTGGGCACAGGCCTCCGCTCATTTCTGAGAGGGTTTTAGGGCAAGAAATTGTCCGCCGCGCTGCCCCAGTGCATGTTGGCGAACTTCACGTCTCCGAAATATATATTTTTTTCTTATTTCACAGACATATAGGTTTACTCACGATGTTTTCCTTTACCGCTGAGCACGTGGTAAATCAGCACTTAAAATTGCAATTAACAATTTCATTGGTTCCGGCAGGGATCGAACCCGGTTTACTCGCGTACTGTGAAATTTACAGCAAGCGCTAACGATCTGAACTACCACTCATTATGCATATTACTTTTTCACTTCTGCCAGGCGTCCCGTGACAGCTCACAACTTTTTTTGCAAGTGTCCCAACAAGTGTTTGAATGATTTAAAGAGACCACCACATCAAATTGTCGACGCTTTTCCGCTCTATGAGTGTTTTCGTTTAATGAGCTTACAAAATAAAATGCGAAAATAATTATCGGAAATTGTCTAGCGGATTAAGAGAATTTTTTAATAAATGTTTGAAAATTAAAGTAAATTAAAATTCCAGCTTTACGTCCCACAGCTGTTCACAGGCGTCCATTTAATTTCTGTGAGGGTTATGAAGATTGAAGAAATATGTTTATTCCTTAGACTTGGTCCTGACGATGTTTTCCTTCACCGCCGAACATCTGAATAAGCAGCACTTCATTTATCCATAAAGTTAAAAATTTAAGTTACAGCCTATATACGTCCTGCACTGGTGGGCACGGGCCTCTTCTCATTTCTGAGAAATTGATTAACTTTTAATATTATTCCGTTACCGTAACAGCTTATTAAGGTCCATTGCTGGGAATATTTGCCATAGTTACCACGCTTGGCAAGCGGGTTGGCAAGTTTTTTTTATTTTTAGTCGTTATTAGAAAGACGTTGCTGCCCATCCCCTTATTTGTTTCCCTCGGTCGCCTCTTACGACACCCACGGGATGATATGGGGCAGTGGATATTCTAACACCGCTATTACACGGTAAATATTATTATCAGATTATATTTTATTACTGCTTTGGGTTAATAATTATTCTAATTGTTTCAGAGATCTCAGATCATTAGCGAATTTAGTCAAAGCATCCCTAGGTTCAGGACTTCTAGCCATTCCTTTAGCTTTTGCCAACTCGGGTTGGGCTTTAGGAATTGTTGGTACAATAATAGTAGCTACCATTTGCTGTCATTGCGTCTATATATTCGTAAGTGTAATATGATTTTGCAATTATAAATATTGCATGCCTTAAGCGCAAAGCGCGTAAGTATGTTCTACCCGCGCTTAAAAATCAAGAATCCAACGTTTATGGTTGTTGAACTTATTTTTTTCAATCGATTAATTGCTATTTTTACATTAAAAAAGTGGCTTTAGTGGCTTATTGTGTGGAATTATCAGGTCTGCATGGAGGGGTAAACACAATATATATCATTTGTTCAACTCAATCTATGTTTTCTTCATCTATCATATGGGCAGCCATGGAATGTAAATGGCTGTTTAATTTTATTTTGTTTGGTTATAATTTTTTTCGGCTGATAAATCCCGAAATTTTTGGTGCCTTGAGCAGCCTTGTAGTAATATATTTCATTAAATATCTGTATTTTAACTCGCTGTATTTTAGACTGCTGTATCATTTTTTACAGCGACTCGTGATAAAAGAAATCGTTCACTGTAGAAATACAAAATATTCCAAAAACCAAATTGGATGCATTCTTGACCAAGATAAGATGTTATTACTATTTTATAATCACAGATTTTTATTACTACATACTGTTCCACTTATACTTATACGTCTTGGACTTTATGGAGTGACCTGAAGGTGTACTTTGGTGAATGTTAAATTAAAATACTGGTTATGATTAGATGAAAAACTTTTGAAAACAAAAAGTTGATGATAATTTAAATTATTAATGAATCAGGTAAAAGACAAGTATAGTTTTTACGATAATGAGATTTTTTCTAAGTTTTTTCATGATCAGCAGCATTATGAGTCGGCCACTTTTGGACTTTCAAAACTTTTTTAATTTACGTTTGACATAAAATTATCGAAAAATTAGAAGAAATAGTAACAACGTTATTTGTGAAAACTTGTGTCTATTTAAAATACTTTAAAAATGGACGTATAACATGAGAGCTTAAGACATGCACATTTGGATTTACCAAAAGTTTTATTTTTTTTTTTAATGCATATGTAAATTTTGATGATAAGAATGATTTAATGTCCTCCAGACCGAATTTTGGTCACGGCGGCCAGCCTCAACGGAGACTAGCCATCGGCACAGGACAGGATTATAGTGTCCAAGTATACGAGCAAGCACTGATTCTATATACTCTGATAGTCCCATGGGACGGTAAAACAACACAACCGGAGAGCGATCAGCCGCAGGACCAACAGCTTTACGTGCTTTGCGAGGCACAGGGGTAAGACATGGCCAACTTCCTAACTCCGGGCAGCTACTGAGATTTACTTGACGGAAAAACCCAATTTTGGCCCGAATTGGGATTCGAACCCGGGACCTCATGGTTAGCAGTTGCGTTTACAACCACTAGACCAACGAGGCGGGAATGATAATGGAAATAATAAAAATATTATTTATGATTTCTCAATTTTATATTTTCATTTGGTTTTCATCTACAGGTTAAAACGTCCCGTGAATGTTGTCGCATTATTCGAAAACCTTTACTTGGTTATGCTGAAACATGTAAAGCGGCTTTTGCAAATGGACCGAAAGGAGTGCGACCATATGCCAATTTTGCTGGGTAATGCTTAATATCACTGACTTAAGCTTACATACACCTTTGTTTACTTATTTATTTACATTCGGGTCGTTTACTTGTGTTCCTGCATCAATACAGATTGTAAAGTTAGAACACTACATATTAGAATTTAATTTTTAATATAAGAATAATAATAATGTCCTCCAGACTAAATTTCGGTCACGATGGCTAGTTTCAACGAATACTAGCCATCTGCGCAGGACAGGGTTATAGTGCCCAAGTGTAAGCGCAAGCACATGTGCACTCCCTATTCCCACACTCTCATAGTCCGACGCAACGGTAATACGACAAGACCGGAGAGAGACCAGGCGCAGGGCCTACGGCTTTGCCTGCATTTCAAGTCATGAAGGTGGGAAACAACACCAACTACGTGACTCAGGGCTACTCCTGAGAATTTTTTGACATTATATTGCTAGGCCCGGGATTCGTAACTGAGACCATGATCCAAACATGATCATCAACCACTTTTACGACTCATACAACTTACGAAAGCTCTGTGTATCCTTGGCATCTTCATCGTCTTATGTGTCTTACATCCAATATACGGGAGTGTTTTTTTTTATAGGATGGGGTGATAAACGAGCACACGGTCCACCTGATGGTAAGTGGTTGCTGCGGCATATAGACATCTACATCAAAATCAAAATGCATCACAAATCAAAATGCAGATGCTGTGTTACCCATGAGAACTAAGATGGAATGCTTATTTAAGCTTTAATATTTTATTTAAGCTTTGAAAAAAAGCGGCTGAAGTTAAAATTTTACTTTAGTTCTTCCTATATCAACAGAAAAGGGTAAGGAAGTAATGTAAATTTGTTCTCAAACTTTATTAACACACTGATCTTCGTACACAAATCTATCAAATGGAATGTTTCCCAGAGTAATAATTATAAAAATATTAAATAATCAAAATCCGTGACTATTGTATTCTATAAAGACTTATATGTGTACTATTAGTTTTTGAAATAGTAGTTTTATAATAAAATAATTTATAAATTTCAGAATATTTGCTGAATCTTCGTTATGTTTTACATATATTGGAATATGTTGTATATTTACCGTTTTGATAGCGGATTCGATTAAACAGGTTCGTATGGTTTACTGCTAAATCCAAATACTTTAAAAATTTACAAAACTAACATTTAAATTGTGCCGAAAATTGAAGAAAAACTAAACTAATGATACTTTGCGAAAAATATTTAAATAATGTGTTTTAATAAAATGTTACGTTCGTTAATTCGACAAACGAAGAACTGCGCAGTATGGATTACTTACGACTGCCGCAACATCGGGTTTATGTTAAAATAAGATGATGCCTTTTAGCAGTTGTATGTGAGAAATGAGAATCCATCAAAATACTTGTAACCTGGATACCTTGCCATGACGATTTAAATGTCTTAAATCTCTCTCGTAAAAAGTCCTTATTTGACCGTGCAGTGGCACCGTAAGAATGTCCACTAAGCTATATCGTGCCGTAGGTGTCGTAAGAGCAGACAGAGTTAACCAGGCAAGCTTTCAATAAGGCAAGCATGGTAAATATCAATCTCCCCATGAAGCAATCTATGGAGATAACCTTGTTCAGCAGTGGATTTTGGATATGCTGAAACGGTAACAATAAATGGTGATCACCGTGAGTTCCAAGCCAAATTTTCAAACTTAAATTTCTTAAGCGGCTTATGTCCCTTTTCTATACATTGGATTAACCATTGCTTTGATTCTGAAACGTATTGTCTCAAGTATATACTTCTACTTCTTTAATACTCGTAGCCCGTAAAAGTCAGAACAAGACTTACACAATTTACATTGTCTGTCACTATTCCATATATCTTCAGTTGGTAATCCATCATCCACTGGGAGTCAAGATATGAAAGTGAAAAAGGTCGGCAGTCTTACGGCTATGAGGTCTTCATGGACTGCATAAATTCATCATTCCCTACCATTGAAATCAGGCTAATTCACACCGCCTAAAATATTAATAGATTCTATAGTTATATTATAATAATTCTTTATTTTCAGTTATTTGACCGCTACGTTACAACAGTAGATCTGCCTGTCGAATATTACTGTCTGATTTTACTCGTACCGCTCTGTATCATGTGCCAAATCAGATATTTAAAGTGGCTAGCGCCTTTCTCATTCATAGCTAACGTTTTGCTAATAATCACGTTTGCTATATGCTTGTATTATATTTTTAAAGATGAAATTTTATTCGCCGATAAGAAAATCGTCGGTGAAGCAGCCAGATTTCCCGTATTTCTCTCGTAAGTGAGCCTTTTATTTATTACTTATATGCCTCTTTTATCATGAAAATATAACTACATTGTTGTAAATTGGCAAACATTACAAACCGGACAAACATTAAAATGTTCATGTTTTTTTTTTAATTGATAGGGTGACAAACGAGCGCATAGTCCACCTGATGGTAAGTGGTTGCTGTGACCCCATAGACATCTACATCTATCCTCGATTACGAATCAAAATGCAGATGCTTTGTCACCGTTGAGGACTAAGATGAAATGCCTCGTTTCCAGTAAAAAGGGTCTCCGGTTCTCTACACTCACCATACGAAACACAGCAGCATTAAGCTGCTATTTTACGCTGGTATTCTGTGAGAGCGTGGTCCTTCCCCGGTCGAGCCGACCCATTCGTGCTGCAACTATACTACTAATATAACTGCAGCATGGCTCTACCACGTATAAAATTCAATAAACAGTTTCATTAGTGTTATTTTTTATATATAGTTTTTTTTTAAATTGATAGCATTATACGTTTCATATTAGGAAAAGACGAAAAGCGGAGATTCGGTAAAATACAATAAAGCAATTTCATCAGCCAAAACAGTTTCATTGACGGCTTCGTAGCGCAGTGGCTTAGCAATGAGTGGCTGCGCTGGGGGCCGCGGGTTGGAATCCCGCACGCAACAAGTATTTGTATGGCCTACAAATAATTGTTCAGGGTCTGGATGTTTGTCCTGTGCAATTTATGTATGTAAACTGCCTCCACTATACAGGAGAAAATCCTAGTGTGGCGTTTCAAAAAAAGGGTTCTTTATCGTTCTTAAGTATCATACTCTCCATTTAAGAGGTTTTTCTTATATAATAATCAAATTCTATTACAATGATAAACAACTAATATTAGAAATTCTAAAATTCTTTTATGTGTGGTTTATTTTTCACAGCACAGTTATATTTGCAATGGAGGGTATTGGAATGGTAATGCCCGTTGAGAACTCCATGAAGAAACCGGAACACTTCCTTGGCTGTCCCGGAGTATTGGTGATTGCGATGTCACTAATAACGTTGTTATACTCTATACTGGGACTTTTCGGATATCTCAGATACGGTGATGCTCTTAGAGGATCTATCACCCTTAATTTGCCCATTAATGATTGGTATGGCTTCTATTTTATTTCGTTTTTTATTGTCATTTTGCTAGATACAGCCTGTAATGTAGCCATATTTCGCAGCAATAAATATCAACTATTTGGTAACAGAACTAAAATTACTTCTATCCAATTCTTAACCTAACAGCAGAAGAAAATAATTTTGAGCGTATAACTTATATGAAATTAAATTTAGGAAAGGATTAGATGAAAAAAAGTTTTTTTTCCGATATATTGTACCAATTAAACTGGTAACATTGCTGTTCAAAAAAGTGTGCTTCTTGCTTTTATGAACTACGATAGAACTCGGATATATGGAATTGGAGCTTTATTAGAAAATACCTTTAAAATATATAACAATAATAGAGTAATTGTATTTCCCTAATAAACTCATTTCATTACAGCGTATCATATGTCCATTGCTGAACATATGCCTCCAATAAACTTATAAATCCCTAGTATATTTATAAATACGAACGAGTACTTTTTGTAAGTATTATCCATCTTATTTACATTTACAAAATAAACAATAACAAAAATTAAGTGCCACTAGTCACTTCACTCATCTCGTCACTTTGTCACACCGGTAACCACTTTGTCACACCGGTCACCACTTCGCGTTAGTCGGATAAGTTCCAATCTATTTTACTGATAGTTTGCATAAAAACCTAGGAAATCAAGCTTGTTTATTTTATGAAACACATTGAGAGATCCAAATTCCTTTACAAATCTACTCCAACAAAGGAATCTTTATTTTATATTTTTAGTTTTACGCCATTATCGATTAAGATGTAAGTTAAGCAATGATCGTTTATGTTTATAATATTGTTGCTTACAGTAATCTCAGTAAAGTAAAATTTTATCTAAATAAATGAATGAACGTGTAGGAACGAGCGGTTAGTTAATACAGCAGTAGTGTCACTACTATATTAAAGGAAATAAAAAATACGTACCAATTACTTCAAAAGATAACGATGAGAGAACATTCAAATAAAAATATTATTTCGAAAAAAAAAGAGCATTCATGTATTCACAGATTATACACAAAGCAATAAATACCCGTAGTAAGTGCAGTTTCGCTCTGCATCTCTAAAAGGGAATTTTAATACTTTTAAATTGTATTTGAAAAAATAATTTTAGTAATTAAAACATATTTAAATAAAGCTTTACTCTAGGCTATGATAAATTTAAACAACAATAATGTATAGGCTAACAGCAGGGTTGCCTAATACCGCACAGTTCAGTTATTGAAAATTGTCAAGATGTTGCTTTTATTTTATGATAATAATCGTAAATCTATGTTATAGATAGATTAAGAATTACACGTAAATGCTAGAACACTAGACCACACAATAAAGTTCCGCATTAATGCGCCATGGTTACAAAACATTATGCTTTTTGGCGAGACCGAATACTGGTCATAATAATATAAAGTTCTTTTAATACACTTTGATAAGGAGATGATACATTTTGTTTATTAATATTATTTATATATACCAAATAAACCAATTTATATTACTTTTTTTTATTAGGACATAACTCATCATCATCATCACACGTTACAGCCTATTAAAGTCCACTGCTGAAGCCTTCCCCTCCTAAATTGTTTCATGAGATTGGAAACCACATTTTTTTTTATTATTTCGAAATGTTATCAGGATTGTCCTGCTGTCCATCTCCTGTCTCAGATTCCCTCTTTTGCCTCTTACGATAACCCCGGGGTGATATGATTAGTAGATTCTCTTACGCCGCCATGTCCTATACCGTTACCGTTACAGTCTATCAAGCTCCACTGCTGAACATAGATTGACCCAGATATTTGCCATAGTTGCCACAGCGCCAAGCGGTTCTGCAACCGCCGTTTTTTTTAGTCGTTTTAGGAAGATACTACTATCCATCTCCTAATTTGTTTTTTGCCTCTTAAGACATAATGATTTCTTAAATTTACGCGAACACTACACATTGAATAAAACTATTATTTACGGATTTTATCGCGTTTAATTACTTTAATTTATTTTTATTATTATCCCGACGTTTCGGGTGCTTTACAGCGCCCATGGTCACGGGGGGGACACGACATCCACAGAAGGATATGGGGTAGTGGATATTCTTATACAGCCGCTACATGGCACTGAATGTCCTATAAATATCTTAATAATTTATTTAGGATATATTCTGATAAGGGGTGGGCCATTTAAGATTTGGAATTTGAATAGGCTGTAAAAACTAATGAGTATTTTTTCAAAGCTATGAGGTTATTAGAAAGATTGAAAATTCCCTTTTACGAATGGAAGACAACATCAGTCAAATGACTGCTATAGCTAGCCCCATTCGATCAAACCAATTTTCAGTACATTTTGAATTATTTTGGCCTCTATTTCGTCAATGGCAACTTCAAGTTCATGTTTCAATCGTCACTGGATGGTTAGCGTAGCAGCTGCCCTTAACGGCTCTCCACAAAAAAAGTCCAACGGAGGCAAATCGCATCTTCGAGGCGTCCAATTGACATCAGCATTTCGGCTGATTATGCGATTTTCGAAAACGGTGCTCAAAAGATCGATTGTTACATTGGCTGTGTGGCACGTTGCGCCGTCCTGTTGAAACCAAATGTCGTTTATGTAATTTTCTTCAATTTTAGGAAATAAAAAATTACTTAGCATGGCGCGGTAGGGATTACTATTCACTGTAACGACGTTTCCTTGCTCATTTTCGAAGAAATTTGGCTCAATAATGCCGCCAGACTAAAATCTGCACCAGACAGTTACTCATTGTGGATGCATTGGTTTCTCCGCGATGACGTGTGAATTTTCTGAGCCCCAGATCTACAATTTTGCTTATTGATGTATCCTCCGAGATCCAAGATGATTTTTCGGTAAAAATGCTCATCTTCGATCAAACGAATTTCGCTCCATTGAGCAAACTGAAAACGCATCGGATGGTCACATTCTCTGAGCAACAGCAGCGATGATTTCGGTTGAGCGCACTGGACGAGTACGTACACGGGTTGTTTTATCCAACAACAATCCAGTTTCACGAACTCGCTTCACAAATTGATCCACAAACTGCGTTTTGGCACATCCTTTTTTCAATTCTTTTTCTTACAGTTTGAGTAGAAGACTCACCATTTTGGAAATAAGTTTTTAATAATTCCCGACTTTGTCCATCCAGCGATCCATTTCATAAATGTCAAACATAAAACTAACTTTCTGTCACATCGAAAATGTCATCAAACCTTCCAACCTCAAAATAACCTATAGTTCTAATTCCAAACTTTAGATGGCCCTCCCTATAGAATCCTATATTAGGTATTGCATATTCGTTGTGCCATGTACAGACCTCCCTTTTTGAGAGGGTTTATATACTTAAAGCACATTTTGCCGAATGTGATACTAACATAGATCTGCGTCAATTTCTTTATTCTTTTTTTATAATGTACATGTTTCCTTCCCAGGCCGGCTGTTTGTGCGAAGTGTTTCATAGCGCTGTCTATTTTATTAACATATCCACTGCATTTCTACGTTGTTCTTGATATTTTCACTCGATACGCAGAGCCACACATAAAAGAAAAATATAGATCAATCACTCAAGTATTTGTTCGAATAGCTGTCGTGTGCATTTCAGGTAAGACATTGGGCAAATTATATTATTAACTAAGTTAACAGACAGGCGTTGCTGTGGCTCAAATGATTTTTCAAAAAGTGTACAAAAACACGCACGTAAATCGAATGCAACTTTTAATATTAAAATTTATAATCAATCGGTGTAAATTCTTATTTATATTGCTAATAATGTTATTAATCAATAATTTAAAAGAAAGAATAATTTAATTTTTGGAAAAATATGAATTTGTTACACATAAGATATAGTTTACATCTATCCTTAATATAGATTCAAAATACAGAATGACTACGATGGAATGCCTTGTTTTCAGTAAAAAGGGTCTCCTGTTCCAGCACTCATCGTGCGAAATACAGCAGTATTAAGCTGCTATTTCAGTAACTGGTATTCTGTGACAAAGGGGTAGGCCGGTCGAACCGTCCCATTCGAGCTACAACCATAACATAGCTGCAGCGTGGCTTTATGACCAAAGACTTTTAAAGTAACTTCCTTATTCCTTAGTCTACTGCGAGCGGGCGAGAAAATAAGTTCTTTGTTTTGTAAATCGCGAACGTCTACGTCGTACCCACACTGATTTTGTTTATTGTGACTAACAAAACGTACTCATTATTTATGTGCCACTTTGTCAACGTAATTTGAAGTATATTGCACGCCTCATAATCGAAGCGTTAAGATTGTGCTCTACTCCCACCTAATGAAAATACAGTAATTTTCTGAGCTAAAAATGTCTTTATTTTTTACTATTGCACTTTTAGAATAATAAAAATACACATATATCGAGAAAAATCCCTCGTTTTCATGTTTCTGTATTTAGTGTAAAAACAAACTGATTGAAAAAAAAATTCGAGGGTGTCCGGATGTCT
The DNA here is from genome assembly GCA_907164705.1 of Parnassius apollo. Classification (NCBI taxonomy): domain Eukaryota; kingdom Metazoa; phylum Arthropoda; class Insecta; order Lepidoptera; family Papilionidae; genus Parnassius; species Parnassius apollo. The sequence continues at coordinate 6,422,660 of CAJQZP010001593.1, read as the reverse complement.
GTATGTGTGGATGGCGCACGATTACGCTCGTTAGAATTAATGTTATTCAAAATAATTCTTTTTTTTATTAGGTTTAGGATCTCAACGCACAGGTTACTTTTAAAAATCACTGATTAATTTGGTCTCGTTTAATTTCTACAAAAAAATATTCTCACGGATCTCTTCTTTCGTCTCAAATATGCAAAAAAATATATTTTTCTTTTTAAATAATCAAATGAGATTATGAGGCGTGCACTTTTGCATTTTCCAAACTTTTTTCAAATACGCATGTAACTTTATTTCGCCTAAAAACAGTAACTGTCATAAATGAAAATACATCCGCCATCTTGCGTGGCGTATGTGCCGTGCCAAACAACCGCCCGCATTTGCGCCCACGCGCACATAGCTATGGCACAGTTTTTCTTCTAAATTGCCGATGTAGGTAGTAGTACACATGGAAGTTTGTCTACAATGTATAAGTAATAAATTTATATTAATTGCAATAACTCGTGACGAATCTCAAACGAAACCTAATATTTTTAGCTTATCTGCAAGTATACGTACAAATATCCGTTCTTATGTCCTCGCGTTACTTCTAAACTGGTCATTGGGTTGGTTTATATATTTGGATTTGACAAATGAAATCTCAATCGAATTGTTTAACGTAGATTATCAATACAAAATAAATAAAGCGAACTTAAAATGGTAATAATATGCTACCTATAAAATAAGCAAATGTAATTGTCTATGACTTTGGTATCAAAACACGAAGTTTGTTTATGCAATAAGCTTCACTTATTGATCATCATCATCATCATCATTACAGCCCTTTACAAGTCCACTGCTGAATATAGGCCTCCCCCAAAAGAATACCACAAAGCACGGTTCTGAGCCACCTGCATCCATCGACTTCCTGCATGTCTAACCAGGGCGTCACTCCATCTAGTGGCCTTACACTTCACCTACCGGTACGAGGCTGCCACTCGAGAACCTTTTTCCCCCCATCGGTTGTCGGTTCTTCGAGTTATATGGCGGGCCCATTGCCACTTACTACTTCAGCTTACTAATTTGTTGGGCTATGTCGATCACTCGGGTTCTACTGCGGATATCCTCATTTTTAAGTTTATCACTTCATTTATTAATTTTACTTATATTCTAAAATAATAATGAACCATGTTTACAATATATTTCTTTACAGGTGGTATTGGAATCGCACTTCCAATGTTGGAACAAATTATTAACGTTGTTGGCGCTTTATTTTACTCAATCTTAGGAATTATTATTCCCGGCATTATAGAAACTGTATTGCGGTGGGAAAATCTTGGAAGATATAAGTGGATTTTATGGAAAAACATCTTGATTGTATTATTTGGTTTATGCAGTATGATATCTGGTTGCGCGGTCTCCGTCTTAGATATCATTAGCATACTTAATAGTAAGACGCAATAAAACTTCTACCTCCACCAGAAGATTACAGAGTGATTACAGATATGTATATATGAAATGTAAGCCATTTATGTTGTATTAGGTTTATTACCTAACATATTTGATAAGCGTATTATATATCGGTGTTGTTAAAAATAAAAACTAGTTTACGTACCATTTAAACAGTAAATACAGTTGATGAGCTCACTTTAACGTGTTGCCAGCTTTAATCACTAAATTTATAAACGTTAAAATCATAATAAGACAAATAAAAAAAAGATTTCGACAATGCAAATATTATAAAAATAACATCTGACGTGGCACAAGGGTGGAACCTTGTGGCCCCTCCTGAAAAGCGCTTATCTGTATGATGTATATACATTAATCCTCATTCACGCTGTATGCAGATAATAAAAAGATATTTTTTTAAGATAACAACTTACATAATTGCTATAAGCTTCAAAATACAGGCAATAATGGTCCATATTATAATAGTAATCAAATCAATGAGAAATATCACACTCGCATTACTCTTACACGCAAATTTTACGTGTAAGAGTAATGCTGCAGCTATATTATGGTTGTAGCACGAATGTGTCGGCTCGAATGGGGGACAGACACCCCTCTAACAAAATAGAAGTATATCAAAATATTTTTTAAAAGTTTATGTACTATAAATTTAAAGAACGATATTAGACATACAAAGACAGATGTGTATATCATAAATTACTCTCGTTAGAAGTTGAAAGAAAAATGCTTGATCAAATGACACTGTATGACCTTATTTACGGCCGCCTAGAAAGTCTACATTTACTAGGACTTGTCAACTTCTGCACCACTATATATCGTACAAGACATACCAAGTTGTTTTCCATCTCTCACTTTCATACAAAATATACCAAACACTCGCCAATAAATCGGATGTTTTGCACTTATAACCAATTTTTTGCAAACATTGATATTTTTACGAAGTATGCAAAAAACTCTTTAATAAGTTATACGCACGCACGCACGCACGCACGCACGCACGTACGCACGCACGCACGCACGCACGCACGCACGCACGCACGCACGCACGCACGCACGCACGCACGCACGCACGCACGCACGCACGCACGCGCGCACACGCACACGCACACGCACACGCACACGCACACGCACACGCACACGCACACGCACACGCACACAAACACGCACACGCACTCGCACTCGCACACGAACACGCACACGCACACGCACACGCACACGCACACGCACACGCACACGCACACGCACATGCACACGCACACGCACACACACACGCACACGCACACGCACACGCACTCACTCACGCACACGCACACGCACACGCACACGCACACGCACACGCACTCACTCACGCACACGCACACGCACACGCACACGCACACGCACACGCACACACACGCACACGCACACGCACACACATACACACACACACACACACACACACTCACACACACAAATTATATTGTTGTATGTACAGTGTGTAGTGAAGTATCGCCGAAAATAGTTAGCCATTGTGTAATATTTTTGTACTGAGAATGAAGCTTTGCTGTTTTTTTTAAATTACGTTTAGCTTATAGGGATTTTATATATAATTTAAATAATATAGGGAAACCTGTAATAAAGATTATGTTAAGGTATTCCGATTTGATGTAAAGGGGGTATAGATATGATAATATGCAATTAAAACATTGTAATGGTTAAGGAATTGCTTTAAAAAAAGTCGGGGTTTTGAAGATATATAAGTTTTTATTTTCACAAATGCAGTTCTTTTAACAACTATTTTTATCGATTTTATCGCGTTTTATTTCTTTGATTTTTAATTCCAGACGTTTCGGGTGCTTTCTAACACCCATGGTTACGGCGGACTGAGGTGACTGACGTCCCAATGTCAGTGTTAACCCGGAGTACCTTCAGATTTTTAATTTTTATTTATGGTCCGATCTACAGAATGAACTTACTGTGTCTTGAAGTCTTGCAATGGTATGCTTGGGTTTAATTTTAATTTCATTAATTACAGGGTCTTAATCAGGTGGTAGTACCAAGCCTCCTTCTCTATTGAAATTTTTTTTTATTTCAATAGTCTCAGGTATCGGTCCTTGATAGGAATTGATTACCTTTTAGAGGATTTGTGGTCTATCAAATCTTTTTTATACGTCTATCTGGTTGGGGCCGTCCAGGATATGATCACAAACTGCAAACTTCCCTGAACCTTTATGCTTCATGTTAGCTCGCTTCAAGATGTAGCCAATCTTGTCTGTGACACCCCTGACAAATGCTAGTACTGCACATTGACTGTGGCCGGCTTCACTCGGTCACTGTGACGTAAGCGTGGGCCTGAAGCTTGTTGACGTGCAGAACCTGGTTGACGTGCTGAAGCTCGACGGCTCGATGTTTGCTGCCACAGATTCCTTGTGCTCTCTGTAACAAAGATTTACTCACGATAACTAACTGTGAAGGATAATGGCGAAATTCATTGTTTTCTATACACAGTGTGACCTATGGTGTTGTTAGAATTTTGAATGACTAACGTATCTAGGAAAGCTAAGGAATTATTTGCCTCTAATTTACACATCAATACATCATTCAGGAACTGAGCAGGAAGCAAATTATTAGTCTGATGCCGTGCCCAACCCAAATACCATATTACTGTCATAACATGGGCACAGCATCCAACAGTTCGACGGCCGACAGTACTTTTTAACCATTTACACTTTTTAACCATTAACAGAACCATTGCCACTAATTAAAATATATATAAAATACACTTTACGACTAATGGTGATGACTTGCAATTCTAGCCCTAGGTAAAGATCAGCTAGGGCTTAAGTTTATTCCTTCCATAATGCTGCTCCTCTGGTTATCACAGAGTTACAGCAACCATTAAATCTTATATGCTCACCATAATAGTAGCGAGCTTGCTTTATTTGGTATGTGACACAAGCAATTAATATTAAGTCGCTGTAAGTTATAACAGGAAATTCCCTAACATTTTAAAGTCTATATTTATATTTCTAAAGTCTGCCTGCCCTAGCTCTATTTAGATTGCTTTCCCTAGCATACTCAGACAAATCATTATTTGTCTCCATATTTTGGTGAACTATTTCAAGTATTTAAGCTGCATCATCTCTGTCCCTTATTTTTGTGTGGAATTTATTAATTATAGCAGCAGCCACAGCAGTCTATCATCAAATGTGTAGAAGCCCTGTTATAGTAATATTGATGAAATATTTTAAATTCAGTTTTAAAAATGCCATTCACCACCTCTACTACTCATATCGACACATAGTCACGGCTCTGTATTTATTAGCATATCTTGTTATTAACTGAGATTCACCATCTGCTGGAGACATTGCTGCGGCCCTTAGACATCCACATCTATCCTCTATTACAAATCAAAATGCAGATGTGTTGTCACCCGTGAGGACTATGATCATTTTCTCGTTTCCAGTAAAAAGGGTCTCCGGTTCTCTACACTCACTATACAAAACACAGCAGCATTAAGCTACTATTTTACGCTGGTATTCTGTGAGAGCGTGGTCCTTCCCCGGTCAAGTCGACCCATTCATGCTACAACTATACTTCTAATATAACTGCATCATTTCTCTACCGCGTATAACACACATACATAGTAATAGTAATCACAAAAGAGACATACTCGTAATGCTGATGGAACATTGAGTCCATTGGAATTGTTACAACCAGGTAAAAAACATTGATTTGGTGTTAGTGGCGCTTTTAAATAATTAGTTAGCAGTACACTGTGTGATGTATGATCTAAGCTTTGTTGTTCTGGGTGCAATACATTACTCACTTCAGATTGCAAAGAGGATGGACTAGATGATTCAGATGGTTCCCGTTCTGCAGTTGAATGTGATGCTGTTCTATCAGTTCATTGCCAGCAATTATGATACACACGGCATGACAACGGCAACTGAAATAATGTAAATAACAAAAAAAGAGGTCAAAATGAAAAAAAAATATATGTTTATTTTAAACTCAAATATAAATAAAATATTTATCAAGTTAAATGTTACTGCATAAGGATGGACTTAATGCCCTATATTATTTAATAATTAAGACCTGACATACTACCAGCAGTCCAAAAACAATGAAAAATCAACGGTCTCCTTTCTTGATAGTTGATAAAAATGGTCAATCTCATAAATAAGCTAGTATGTTTGTCAGATATAGCTTGTGCAGATGTGAAAAAATAAAACAAGTTCTTGAGTTGATATACAATCAGTGTAAAAACATGTATCAGATATCTGATATGAGCAATACACTTAATAAACCAATCTTAATAAATTGAAAAATGTTAAACACTTACCTCCAAAATTATATCCAATTGTTGAGAGATCAACAATTGCATTTTCCAACAAAACAAAATAACACGATAACACGCAATTGAATTCTTGTGACATAACAGTGACGGGGGCCTACCTGTCAGATTCGATGTTGCCACTTAACTGTCATAGAATCTATGAAACGATATCGATTTTTATTCGATTAATAATATCATAAAAAGAATAATCTTTGACGCGTTTTAAGTTCTGCACGCTTTTTAAAATATAATTTCCTTTATTTATTGAAATTCTATTTCAAATACGTATTTTTAAGAACAGTTAACTTGTGCTGTATTGTTTTGTTATGCTTTAGAGAATTCATGGTAAATCAGCTAGAAATTAACTTCTTGAATTATCATAACATAATTCCATTTTAAATGTTATGTTAAGAACAGATAAGAATAACAGTTAAATTGTGCAGTAGCGTTTTGTTATACTCTAAAGAATTCTTGGTAAATCAGATAGTAATTCGCTTGTTTAATTACCATAACTATAAATGTGAAGGTTGTCATCGATTTCAACCGAGCCTATAACAACGGTTGTTTTTGTTTTTAACGGTTGACTACCGCTTTTGATGACTTGAAATGGATAAAAACCCATTTTGTGCAATAAGTTTTTTCTCTTTGGTAATGAATAAAGCACAGAAACCCGTATAATGTATAATAGTCCTTTTTTTTAGATACAAGTAGTACATTTTAAAGAACCGCAAAAACAACTTTGTTATTAATACAAACACTATGAAAAACAAAATAATTTGTTGCTGGCGATAATGATAGTGGTATTTTTGACTCGATTTAAAATAAGTATATGCTTGTTACTACAGAACTCTTCATGGGCCTGCGAGTCCGACTCGCACTGAACCAGTTTTTTTCAACCATTAGTTTTATTTTAATAAATAGTTTTTTTTTCGTTTAAGCGGAGCTCTTTTTACTTCAGATTTATTACCTCTTTATCTATAATAATCAATCTGAGTAAGTAAAGTGTGCAAATACGATTATTAAATTGTAAAAATAATAATTGGATTTGAACATCTTAGGTAGGTATTTAGTTTTATTTATTTAGAAAATATTAATCTCACAATTAATTATTGTAATAATATAATTTTATCACACAACTAATGCCCTCATTGGCAATGTAATGGTGAAAGAATTTTCAAAATCGGTCTAGTAATTTTTGAGATTAGCCAAAAAACGTATTCATTGAAAGTAGGACCCTCTATAATAAAATTCATCCTATATTAGATATCTAAAATTATACATAACAATCTAGTGGTGAAAGAATTCTCAAAGTTTGTCAAGTATTTTACTTTGATAGTAGCGCCCTCTATAATAAAATGAATCCTACGTTTTTAAGCACCATAACAAAAAACGATTCAACATAGCCTAACCCGCACACACAGTAAAAACATAACCATCCTTTTTCGTCTGTAGTCGGATAAACAACTGGTTGATAACGGTTGCGTATCGGCTGCTTTGGATAAATATCCATTGTCAACGGTCCTTTTAAATATATATCGTAACATCATAATAATTATCGAAAAATTATATTAGCATTGTAATAATGACACCATAAGTAATCGATCAAAAAGGGGAATCGATTTTTTAATGAGATTTGTGATTGGCAACACTTTTTATTTTATTCACAAACTAATGAATTAATGGGTGCGTTTGGCAGAAAAAAGCGCTAGCAAGCGCTTGTAAGCAAAATGGCGATCGTAAGCGGTAAGCGCTGTCAAATCATAAGTAGCTATTTTCCTCCAGGACACGATGTCAGTTTTAGCCGGAGAACCTAACCTAATTTAAATATATGTTTCTAAAGTATTCATATTAAAAACTTACCAATCATGAATTTTTAATAACATGTATATGTTTATTCATGTCAATATATTACTTAAAACTAATATTGCACAAAACAACTTATAAACTCTACTTCAAAACAAACGAATTAAATAAGCAAAATGGCGGATTGTGTCAGCGCTACTGAAGTAGCAATCGTGTCCTGGCCGAAAACTATTTCAACGCTTGTAAGCGCTTGCTAGCGCTTTTTTCTGCCAAACGCACCCATTGATTCACCTAATTTTATTCTTATCTTTTCGGTACTTTTAATTTGTGCAAAAATATTCCCATCTTTTTAGGATAAATGAATATCGCGATTAATAACCATAAATAAAGATATATTTTTTTAACAAATGCACATTGTTGGGCGTTCCATGGCCGAAAATGGGCAATGCCCTTTATGTTGTTAAATGCTGTTGGTTTCCGAATATATAAATAGATAAGCAAATGATGTGATTACCTGTAATTTTATTTTTGTGTGTTTGTTCAAAATTTATAATTAATAAGAATTAATAGTGGTATAACTTGTTGGTGTTCTAAATATATAGTGTGTATAACCAGTTATTACCAGTCTAAAGATAGGTCATTTGTATAATCCAGGTTAGGGAGAAAGAAAGAAGAATGTAAATAAATAGTGCAAAGTTACAGTCTACTTTCGTTCCACTGCTGGGTATAGGCTGCCTCTTATTTCTAAGAGAGTTAACCAAGTCACAGACCACTTAGATATGATAATATTTTATCTGCGTATAAAAACTTATTTATCTGAAAGTATAACACACAACGCAGGTACAATAATATACAAAATGATTCACTTACTTGAAAAACTTACTAGACGTGTTTTTATAGGGAATTATTTACACAAAGTGTTACCTACAACGAATTGTCGTATATAGTTTCTAGATTCGCAAGATAGCTCATTAGAATAGGAATTAGATTTTGATTTAGATGCACGTTTTGCAATGGTATTTAAAGGCGAAGAATTTGGATATAACGTTACACAAATCTTAAAACGGACCGAGGCTAATTTCGTCGCATTTTTTCAGCGACCATCCTGTTTTTACCAGTATATCAGTGTATATTTGTACGAGCAGATAATATTGTCACCATCTTTCTATATATGTCGGTGCTTACAAATATTTAACGATAAAATATAAATTGTCTGTGCTATATGTGTTATAAGTTCATTGAATTTTATAAAAACCGATGCACTCAGTATCTTATAAATTGTATCTGCGTATTCTGTAACTTGCTTTATGGTTATGAAGCAATTAGTCCACCGCGCTGCTCCAGTGCGTCTTGGAAGATTTCACATGATTTCGAAATAAATTTAATCATCAGACATGCATGTTACCTCACGATGTCTTCCTACATCGCTGAGCACGTGGTAAATCAGCACTTAGCGAGTAATATTGAGAGTATTATATAACTTTATATACGTGCAGAGTTTAAAACTATAGTTTACTAGCTTGCCAGGCAAACGTTGTTATGCCCTTTTCGACGACAATTTGTTATGTCCTATTAAAAATAAAATTCGCAAAAAAAACTGTGAGCAAAAAACTATCCTAACTCTCAAGTTGAACCAAACTGCAGACGGTGTGCAAATTTAATTAAAATCGGTTAAGTAGTTTAGGAGTCCATCGCGGACAAACAATGTGACACGTACTTTATATAATAATAATATATTAAGATTTAAATTAAAATAAAGAAAATTAAATTAAATAATAAGAATCAATATCAATAAAATTTCGTTTATTTACTTAGTTATATTTTTTATTAAATTAATGTTGCCATTCGATCGTTTATTGCCATTGCGGTGTAAATATTCCCACGTCCCCGTATCGTATCCCCCCGTATCCCGTGGGTAAGGCGTGAGAGCAACAGAGGGAAACAAATCGGGAGACTATGAGGCTATACGGCAATCTATGGGGTAGGCCTACATAGATGACCTCATAGGGAGGATGTTTGCTATAGTTGCTACGTTTGACAGCAGAGTTGACAAAAAAAAGAGAAGAAAACTCCTAGTAAAATGTACAGTAGTGGACCGCTAAGCATCCAGATGGTGAGGATGGTATCGGGAATTTTGACGCGATGTGCGTTCGTGAAATTTGACGGCTGAAACTAATCCGAACAATTCCTCAGAACAATCCCCATGGTAGATACGATACAAAATGCAAAGGGATGCAACATCCCTACGTAGTGCCAGTGAATCGAGCCGATCAGAAAGAACTCGGTCGTCGACGATTCAAATCGCTCTGCGCTGGACGCGGTCAAGTTGAAGGAACTCGCACTGGTGTGCCCTGGCCCAGAGATGAAAACAGTATTTCATGAGAGCCGAACTTGAGCTTTGTAAAGTTGCAAGCTATGTTCCGGCATGTCTCACACTGTCTCGCTTTGCTGAGCACGCCAAGCAGCTTTTTAGACTCCAATTTGGCCTTCCCTCCAAGTGACCACGAAACTGCACACTATTTGATATGTTGATGCCGAGGATTCTGATGCTAGCTGAGGCAGCAAGGGGAGTGCCTTCAAACTAAGGAGATACGACAAAGGGGTTCTTTTAGCGGGTAAGGCACAATTTTGTGTCTTCTGGGGATTTAATTTGACTAGATTTACTCGCCCCCTATTCGAGACATTGTTAAGCAAAGAGTCGTCTCTTTAATTCGATACTTATGTTATATTATGGCCAAATTACACAAAATCTTATAAATTGTAGCCTTATATATTATTCTAATGTATAAACTACATTACTGTAATTTATTTTTATAACTAGCTGTTACTCGCAGCTTCGCCCGCATGGTCACTGGGAAATGAACTATCCATTGCTTTTTGAATTGAAAGAAAACTGAGTTTTATAGATTTGTCAGAGATGCAGCCATTAAAAGGAAACTGAGCAAAATTGATTCGTCAGCCTATTTAAATGTTTTGAAACGCAGCGTATAGAAAAGCATGAAAATAGCCTGTTTATTCCAAATGGAAATGGGATATATTTTAATTAAAGGAAACTGAGCATAATTATCCGTCAGGGATGCAGACTTTTGAAAAGAAACTGAGCTAAATTTCGTCAAAGATGCAGTTTTCTGAATTGAAAGGAAACTGAGCAAAATAAAAGATCCGTCAGAGATGCAGCCTTTTGAGTTGAAAGGAAACTGAGCTTAATAGGTCCGTCAGAGGTGCAGCATTTGGAATTGAAAAGAAACTGAGCTAAATAGGAAATTTTGAATTGAAAGGGAAGATCTGTAGGAATTTTGATTAATCGATTGTGGGAAGTTTGGAAAAAAAACTAACTGAACACTATTTTAAGACGCTACTGTACACAATGTTATATGTTTTTCCATTCGGGGAAAGAATGTGGAGATTCTGGGCATTTGACACACGCGAACATGCTACATACAGCTGACCATGAGAGAAGCATGGTTTTTCTAAGTTGACCCCGCTACCTGTTTGCCCTGGCGCTTTATTAATTGTCATTGCAAAACTGAGCTTAATAGGGAACTGCAATATTTTGAATTGAAAAGGAAGATGTGTCGGAATTATAGGGATCCGTGGTATAATAACGTTTTCACCTTTTCCTACGCCTGTCAAAATTGTAGCACCGATTATATTCCGTCCAAGATGTGTCACACGGAGCCTTTTCCAGTTACATAACCGTGGAGCATCTAAATTTCGCATTAGCATGACTGGGACGCCTAATTTTAATTGAAGCTTATGTGAGGACACACCTGACAACTCTAGAGAATTTAGAAACTCTGCGGGATATGAAGTGCTCTGTTCTGTGTCCATAACTGTGTTTACTGACAAATAATCTGTTATTTCCCCTGCTACTTCTCTTAATATATCAGAATTTCTTTTGTTAACGCTCTCATTTTTTGGTGCAAGAATCGCCCTTTCACATAACCATTTGTTCGTTAAATCTGAATACGCTCGCAATTAATTCGGAATGACTCTGTACTAAATTACAAAAATCTTTCGTCAATTTAACGCAGCCCTCAGCATCCGTTTCCAACCACCCATCGCCAATTTTTTATAGTGTGTCAACATAGTTTCCAGCATTGATATCATTATACATATAAACTCTCATATTCGTAGTTAAACTGAATTTTGTCACCTTATTCCATAAAATAGACGACTTGAGGCATGCTTTAATTTCATCTGCAGGTGTGCCCTTTTGAATTACAGGTAAAGTTTGGCGAAAGCCACCAGCCAGTAAAACCACCATTCCTCCCATTTCATCGGTATTGCTGCGCAAATCCTGGAGCGTTCGATTTAGTGCTTCTACAGATTTTTTATGCGATATTGTACTTTCGTCCCACACTAAAAGTTTGCATTGTCGTAGCATTATACCTCGTACACTATTTTTGCTAAAGTTGCATATCGGCGATTCTTCCTGGGCTAAATTTATAGGGAGTTTAAAACAGAATGTGCAGTGCGGTCCCCGCTTAGCAGCGTGGCGGCTATACCGGAGGATCCTACGGCCACAGCAATGTTTTTATCTTTCTGTACTTGCGCTAATAATAAATTTAACAAAAATGTCTTCCCAATTACTCCAGGGACATCTAAAAAGAAAAGTGCACCATTTCCAGATTCAGTTTGTCCTAATACTTTGTCAAAAACTCGTTTTTGTTCGGGAAGCAAGCGGGGTACAAATTCGGCTCCTTTCTGCTGCAAAGCTGGTATACCGTAGTTTGTTTCACGTATAATTTCATCACTTAGTTCATTTTCGGTTGTTCGCTGAGGGCTTATTACTCCAAATCGCTTAATTTTTTGCCTACCATTGCCATTACTTTATCTTCAGTTTTTCCAAGTGCTTCATTATAAATGTGTTCATTGTATGTCATGTTCGCGTGTGTCTGCTGTAACCTTCGCAAAATATCTTCCGCCATGTACTCATTAAATTTGTCCCACAATTCATGTGCATTAGATAGCCCGCAAGATGATATGAGAGTTGCATAAAGATCCCTAATTTTGGCTGGTGACTGGCACTGCACAGCTTCCTCCATGGTTTCATCCCAGTGATTATCGTTTTCTAAAAGATGCAGAGCTTCACATGCTTCTCTATAAGTTGCACATTCCTGACCTTTGACAGTTTTAAGGTCTTTATATTATGTAGGACCCCGAACATGGTGCAGCAGCAATCGTAAACAGAAACATTTATAATTAGTTACATGAACGGTATACACACGACCAAGGGCATCTGATGACTTTACACCAGGCCAATTTGCAACAGGCGCATTTTGAATACGGCGTTTCCACTCCTTCCTAGATGTGTTCCAAGTATAATAGCGGGGGACTTCAGAATATAACCGTTTTTGCAAAGGGGTCGGTTTGAAAAGTTGAAAGAAGGCTGTTAGTGTACTTTTTGGCGGTGATGCAATTCTTTCTTGGAAATTTCTTTCGGTGAAATATACACGCTCTCCATCTTCTAAGTTCACAGCAAGGTGAGTAACTGTTGGGTGCCTTTCGTGTAAAGGGAAGCCAAGGAGACGCCACGCTGCCTCGTTACTGCTGACATAACGCCGAGCTTGAAAGGTCTGTACTTTATTAACGGGATTTGCCTCACCTTCACTCCTGAGATTAAATATTGCTTGGTCGCTTCCTTTATTTATGTACTTACAGATATACTTGATTGCGCGAACAGAGCTACATGCTTCTACATTAATGTGGGCATTAAACATTTTACATAGAATGGGCGAACACGGGACAATCCAGATGTTATCTAAAATCTCGAACGCTCAAGAGCGAGATTTGATTTGTAACTTTCCTGCCACAATCTTCGGGAGCTCTGCCTTTTTATAAAGGGTAGCCATTGTCATTGTGCACTGTTTCTTTTAATAGCTGTTTAGGTAATTTCTTTGTACATTTTCCTTCTTTCATACATGGCGATATTGAATTTCGTGCTCCACGTGGACCGCGAATCATATTTCGGACGATGGTATCATAAAATTCTTTATCTTGCTCAGAATCCGGAATCTCGGTGCTTATTATGTCGTTTATTTGGCTGGGCCGCAACTTCTCTTTAAGCCATATTAGAATATGGGCATGCGGTAATCCTCTTTTTTTGCCATTCAATTGAATACATGAAGCGTCTATTCTGGTGTTTCAGATGCCCTTATAGTAGATTGACGTTCAGCTTGCTCAATGAGTCTGTGTTGAGTTTCATCAGGTGTTTCCGCGGCTCTTAAGGCGGCCTGACGTTCCGCTTGTTCGAATAGCCTTTACTGACTTTGAGCAGGTGTTTCAGTAGCTCTTAAAGTAGCTTGACGCTCTGCCTGTTCAAGACGCCTTTGCTGACTTTGAGCAGGTGTTTCAGTAGCTCTTAAAGTAGCTTGACGCTCTGCTTGTTCAAGAGGCCTTCGCTGACTTTGAGAAGGTGTTTCAGAAGCTCTTGAAGTAGCTTGACGCTCTGCCTGTTCAAGACGCCTTTCCTGACTTTGAGAAGGTGTTTCGTAAGCTCTTAAAGCAGCCTGATGTTCTGTTTGTTCAAGACGCCTTTGCTGACGTTGAGAAGGTGTCTCAGATGCTCTAAAAGCACCCTGACGCTCTGCTTGTTCTTGCCTTCTCAGTTCAGCATCTTCTAAAGATTCTAGCGATCGAGCTAATCTTTTCGCTTGTCTTTTAGAAGATACTCTTGAAAGGCTGGACTTACGTTTGCGAGGCATTATGAAGTAACAAAAAACCTTTTTTATAAAAAAACGTTAAAATACCTAAAAGGAATTAAATTTCCTTTTAAATATTTTTTAAAGCAAATCCAGAATATCTAAAAGGAATAAATATTCCTTTTAAATATTTTTTAAAATCAAAACAACAAAACCAATTCAAGACACAACACGAATCCGAAAACGATAGCCAAAAAAATCGAATAAACTTAAACCAAATCACAAAACAAATCGCAGAAAACCGAAATCGAAAGCAGTAGTCAATATAAATATAACCAACGAAAAAAGAAGTAAGTTTATAGGTACCGTATACACTATCTATACTATTAATATTCCTTTGAAATATTGTTAAACAACCTAAAACAACGAAAACCAATTTACGATTCTAAATAAACAAAATCCAAAATTAAAGCCAGAGTCTAAATATGCATAAAGGAATACCAACCAAATCAACAAAACTGATCCAAGAAAATCCACAAATCCGAAAATGAAAGCCAATATAAATCCATTCAACCTTAACCAAATCACAAAGCAAATAACAAACAACAGAACAAAAAACAAGAAATAAAAACAATTTAAGCGTATATGTACCGTATGCACTATAAGTTGACGCGTGGCTCAACGGCGGGAGTTAAGTATATGTCAGGAAACATTTCGTTACCGTGTTTTAAAAACCTAGTAACGACATATAGCGTAATTATTTTAAATTATGTATACGTTAGTTAATAAGAACTCTCAAAAATATTTTTCTTATTATTTTGCACAATTTCTCTTATTGTAATACCGATTCATTCATAACCACATATAAGAACTGTATTAATTTCCGTTCAAGAAATATTACTAAGGCTTATTAATAAGGCTTACTAAGAACTGTTTCTACCACTGTTAAGTAATAGTAAAGGGTAAAAGCTTGACAGGTGGTGATAGTATTTCTGATCCATACTTATAATCACGCCTGTAACCCTTGCGGGATAGGCAGAGCATCAACGGATTACTTAATATCGTCTGTGAGGTTATAGCCTATTCTGTGAATTACAATGCACCAAAACGTTTGAAGAAAATCAGCTGGTGAATTTTATGCTTTTTATCGCTCTCTTCCCGGTCCTGTGTGGAAAAATACAGATCCATATATTTTTTATCTTAATTTTGGTAAAAAGACATAATAATTCAGATATTCTGACCTTCTGTGTTCGTCCATCGTACCGTCGTCCGCCTTGTAGAATGTGGACGGTGGCGCCACCTAGCTGAATTTAATTTTGCAACATATTCGATTTTCCCACGGGAATGATATGTTTTTCCGCGGAAAAAAGTAACCTATGTCACTCTACAGCCACCGAACTATCCCCATACCAAAATTCATGCCATGCCGACGCTCTGTTGCAACGTGAAAGAAGGACAAACTTGTGCAACATATTCGATTTTCCCACGGGAATAAGATGTTTTTCCGCGGAAAAAAGTAACCTATGTCACTCTACAGCCACCGAACTATCCCCATACAAAAAATCATGCCATGCCGATGCTCTGTTGCGACGTGAAAAAGGACAAACAAACAAACAAACACACTTTCGCATTTATATTAGAATGGATTATATATCATAATTTCATCTGAATCCGTTCAGTAGTTTTTACGTGAAAGAGTAACAAACATCCATCCATCCATCCATCCATACTTACAAACTTTCGCGTTTATAATATTAGTAGTATTTACTTGAATCAATAAAACGGCCGACAATGGGGGGAATGGGAAAGGAACCGGCGTGGCGGCCGGTGCGGGTGGTTTTATTTATTTACGTATTGTTTATGTACTTATATCCATTCATATATTTATACAGCCCAACCAGATGAGAAAACTATTTTAATACCCATAGTAATACACTTGCTACTAGAACAAATTTTATAATAACATGTATAGTACTACGCTTATGATCAGTCTAATAATCGAAGGTTGAATGTGACGTAAGTACGTTTTTTTAATGAGATTCCGAGTGTTTTGTTCTTAGACTAAGGCCTAAGTGGAGTTCATCTGACGGGGCGTGCGGCGTATACCAAACGCCCCTTCGCTGCCTACTTTTCACTCATTTTCTGCTACACACTCAGTTTCTATACATAGTAATGTATACATTAGTTCGTCATGCATGCCGAACTACCCGCCCTTAAGACTACGTTTTCATCAAGAGATGTGCGAAGAAGATGAACGATAAGAGGATGCGTAGCAGACTCTTTTCAGTATTGCTGTGCATGGGGGTTAATTACTAGTAATCTGGTGGGTCGCTTAACCACGCAAACTAGCATATCCCTAGCAAACATTCTTCACACGCCCCTCCCGATTGCGTTTTTTGTATCTCGTCGTATGTACAAAGACCTAGTTAAGCCCTTTGCGACCAGAGATGCGTTGAGCGAGGTTATAAAATGAGTGGAATTGTTGGTATTGAAATTGGTATTGAAAGTGAAACTATGAAATATAAACTTTTTACTTGAAATACAAACTTGATTATACGTTAGTTTACTTTCAGCCTTTGTTAGTCATTTTACATTTTTAGTTAAATAATGATGTATTTAAAATTTTCTCTCTTTAAGTATTAGTACTCGTAGATATGTGAATAGAAATTTATTGAAATAAAAATAAAATCCTACAATCGTTTACTTATGTACATACAATGAACACTCTTAATATATTGTGACATTCGCTGCCAATCAACCTTGGGATAGTAAGAAAACTGATGACATTATATGTCTTTGGATGACAGAGGCAGGCTTTGATTAATAGAAAAGGAAAAGTATTCAAGGTAGGTAAACCTCACATAAATTAACACAACACACACACACACACACACACAACCGTGCATGCATGCATGCATGCATAAACACACACATACACACAAGATATAATTACATAGATATAAAAGTTATACCTTCACGTTATAAACCTACAAAGTAAAAGATCTATCAGATATAATATTAAAATTGCAATGAGTACGAAGAAGTTTTTTTTTAAATCGTGAAGAAACCTGCATCTCTGAGAAATTAAGAATAAACATATATTTCGAAGACATGTGAAGTCCGCCAACACGCATTGGGACACCGTGTCGAAGGTTTCCTTGCCCTTAAACCCTCCCAGAAGTAAGACGAGGCCTGTGCCCATCAGTGGGACGTATATAGGCTGTAACTTTACTTTTGATTGTTGTCTTTATTATTTCCCGCGCACAGCTTAGCTACCTCACACCGCTTTGGTAAAAACTTAGCCTTATCTTAGTGCCGTGAGTGGCCGCCTCTCAAACTCAAACTATACCGCCTACACCGCACGCTCCACGTAATACTTTTCACTCAATCCTTACAACGGCTTGCAAAGGCCATCCAAATATATTTAACCTTAATAAAACTGCACGACTTACCGACAATCAAAATACCTAACTATTGATTTGTGAGTTCATTAATTTATTCATACCTACATAACCGACTATCAAAATTCCTATTCTGAATACAGGCCTCCTCCTTCTCATAGATGGCCTCATATTTATTTATATTTGCCAAAGTTGCCACACTACTTTAGGAGACGTCAGCATTGTGATGACGATTCTGACATCTCCCGTTTCAATTCCCTCTGTACTGCCTCATACGGCAGCCACGAGATGATATGACGAAGTGGAAACGCTTACGTTGCATCTACACGGCAACGGATTCGTGAGGGATGAGATAGCATCCTAGCTGTAACCAACATTGATGCAGTGTAGAACACATAAGGTTATATTTCAGCTATAGTAATAATAAAGTTCCTACCTTTATGTCATAAAAATGATATGTATACACCTTTTTATATAGAAGTGGGGGCAAAACGAGCATGTTACTCACCTGATGGTAAGCGACTACCGTCGCCCATGGACAACCGCAACACCAGGGGAATTACAGGTGCATTGCCAGTCTTTTAGAAAGGAGTAAGCTCTTTTTAGGGTTCCGTAGTCAACTAGGAACGCTTATAGTTTCGTCCATGTCTGTCTGTCCGTCTGTCCGTCCTCGCTTAATCTCTGTAACCGTTAGCACTAGAAAGCTGAAATTTGGTACCAATATGTGTATCAATCACGCCGACAAAGTGGTAAAATAAAAATTGGAAAAAAATGTTTTATTAGGGTAGCCCCCCTATATGTAAAGTGGGAAGTGATTTTTTTTTTAATTTCAACCCTAACGTGTGATATATTGTTGGAAAGGTATTTAAAAATGAATAGGGGTTTACTAAAATCATTTTTAATAATGTCAATAATTTCGGAAATAATCGCTCCAAAAGTAAAAAACAATGTGTCCCCCCCTTCTAACTTTTGACCATAAGTTTAGAAAATATGAAAAAAATCTGCAAAGTAGAACTTTATAAGGACTTTCTAGGAAAATCATTTTGAACTTGGATGGAAACAACAGTACCCACTACCGGGAGCAGTTGCAGGAGCGCGGAGCGCTGCTGGAGCGCGAACATAATGGATACCCACCTTTAAACTCATAAGTGGGAACACTTATTGTGACGGACGGGAAACTACGGAACCCTACACTGAGCGTGGCCCGACACGCTCTTGGCCGGTTTTTTGAAGGTCCCTAACAAAACCTGTAAACAAAAGGAACAAACACAAGCTAGTCATAACTAGATTCTCGACCCCACAGTCAGTTATTCATTCTTGGGGCAATGTATGTACAACAAAGCACCAATAAATATACTATATTACCAAGTTTAAATATTTATTAAACAAAACAGTATAAAAAGTATTATTATAATATAAATGACTACATGATTAATAATAACTCCTGGAAAGGAGTTGATCGCTTCCAAGCTGTTTATTAAATAAGTTTTTATTGTATAATTAACTTTGAAGAAGAGTCCCGTGCTGTGTTTCTTGTTGGTTCTTCCCAAAATAGAGATATTTTCAGAACCATTAAAAATGACTTCCGATAAGACTATTACTTGCAATCTATATTACATAAATAATTATTCTATTATTTACACTATGTTATATTATTTATATTATGTAAGTGTTTTCGGCATAGCACGTGCGCTTGTAACCTTAAAATTGATAATACCATTAATATTTGTAGTTGAAAATTAAAACCGGTCAATCATTCATTCATTCATTCATTACATTCTTTAACAAGTCCACTGCTGAACATAGGCCTCCCCCAAGGAGTATTGTATTATGGCATACAAGCACTGTGCTGAGCAACCTGCATCCAGCGATTTCCCACATGTCTTACCAAGTCGTTATCCATCTAGTGGGGGGCCGTGCTACACCCACGGGTACGAGGCTTCTACTCGAGAACCTTTCTTCCCCATCGGTTTTCGGTTCTGGAAGCTATAGAACGGGCCCCTCGAAAGAGAGAAAGAAATAAATATTTATTTGACTGTTTTAAATTGGCACTGGAAACTTAATTTTATAATTTTATATATTGACTTAATTTTATACACTTACATGAAAGTAATAGGGAGCTAACCTTAAAAACTTGTTTTATGGGAAATGGTCCAAATAGGGCTGTTACTCAGGAAATGCTTTTTAAATGTGTCATCCTAGCCCACTGATCAGTTACTATTAGTAATGTGAGAGAAACGAGAGGTTGAGTCCATCTCATATCCATAAGTCATCACTGGCAAAACGCACTGGTTGTACAATCTTGTTTTCAGGTTTTGAGATATACTTTACAAGATGTTCTAATCGCTGCCCAGCCAAGTTGAATCCTTCAATTGAGCTCTCGGTCGCAGTTGGACTTACCAAGTCGGATATCTGTTCTAAGTAAGCATACTCGTCAACAACTTTGAGCTTAGGGCTCCCAACAACTACCAGCATAGGTGTGACATAGACGTTATACATGATCTTTGTTTTGTTCATGTTCATCTTAAGACCTATCCGTTGGTAGGCACTATGGAGTTCAGCGAGCACAGTGCTTTGGTCCTCTAGTGATTCTGCCACAAGAACCATGTCGTCGGCAAATCAAAGGGGAGTGAAGTACTCGCAATTGATATTAATACCGTATTTTTTCCAGTCCAGTACCTTGAAAATGTCTTCCAATGCAGTGGTGAAGAGTTTCGGGAATACAACGTCACTCTATCACGTCGCACCTTTTTGCAGATGGATAGGTTTCGTACTCTGGTTCTATAATCGGATAGCCATCGTAATCCTACTGTACAAACACTTCAACACTTCGATATACCGACAGTCAACACAGCACTGCTGGTGAGGCTGCAGCACGCTCAAATTTCGACAGAATCGAAAGCTTTCCCATAGTCCACCTACGTGTTATAATGTACGAAGATTTAGTATAATTTGCCGCGGGGTATGTATTGGTATATGGTGGTAAAAGCGTATTCCGAAAACCGGTTTGTTCAGGACGATTCGCAATGACTCTCGAAAACAGTATGTAGACGAGGTTCAGAAGGGAAATCGGTCTCTAGTTCTTCAAGAGAGCGTTGTTCAAGGCCACCACAATTCTGCTTTACGCCTCCGGAGTATTTTATTTTATTATAGAATAAGGGTGACAAACGAGCACATAGTCCAACTGATGGTAAGTGGATACTGTGGCCCATAGACATTTACATTTATTCTCGATTAAGAATCAAAACGCAGATGCGTTGTCACACCTGAGGATTAAGATGGAACGCCTCGTTTCCATTAAAAAGGTTCTCCGTATCTCTACACTCACTATACGAAACACAGCAGTATCAAGCTGCTATTGCCAAGATGGAGGGAAGATGAAGATAACGACGGAGCACGGAAATAAAGAGTTTCTGAAACACTTTAAGTACTGGTTTTCCACTCGCTTTCAGAAGCTCCGCTGTAATTCCATCTTAACCAGGGGCTTTGCATCTCGCTCAGACTGACGTCAAGGATATCATCGGAATAGTGTGGGGTGCCCATAGAACCTCCCAATCTCATTCAAAATCTCAGATGTCCCGTAAACGATGATGCCACTTTGGGTCTTCAGATTCGACAGTTATCTGTTTCTGGCAGACGGATCTGTGGCAGAGACTTTGTGGCCCTGGTTCCGCTCGATCGCTTCTTCAATACGAGCTGTGTTGAAGTATATATATGTATTTGGAGATCTATCTGTTCAGTTGCCTGTATGCTGTCAAATCTGCTGAATACTGCAGCTTCATTTCCCGTCTAACAGCCATGATATATAAAGTTTGATCGGAGAGTTTTCGTGTTCTTCTGCGACGGGTCTTGCAAAACTTAGCTCCGACCGCATGGACAGTTTCCATGAGCTTGTCCTTCATATCGTCCACTGCGTTGCAGTCTTCGGTCAAAATAGCACCATTCATTCTTCAAAAGTCCACTGCTGAACATAGGCTTCTCCTATAGATTGTACCACAGGGTAAATATTTGCCACATTTGCCACGCTTTACAGGCGCTTAGTAACCGCGTATTTTTCATTATTTTGAGTAGTTTTCAGATAGATGCTACTAACCAACTGCTGTCTTATTCATCTATGTTGCCTCTTGTCACATCCACGGGATGATATGGAGTAATGGATTCAGGAGAGCATTATACATTTACAAATAAATTTCCAAAACTACCTGTAAATACATCTAATGCAAAAATATTAAATTAAAAACAATGCATTCATTGCTGTATTCCGGTTTGAGGGCATTCCATCTTAGCAGACACCGCATTTATGACTTCCTATTTTAGGACCTATATGTAGGCGTCAGTGCCTGTGGTAGCACTTTACTATCACGTGGACTGTTAAATCATTTCTCATCCTAATATAACATGAAGACAATTTACAGCATAATAAAACACAGCCCATTATCATCAGCAATCTTCAAATCAACGTTTATAAACATAGGATTCTTGCCAAAACGGCATCTGAGACGCCACTTGTTTTAAATGATACATATTTATACTCGAAGATCATTGCAATCAGTCGCAAGCAGCACACCGTTACACAACACGAAAGATGTCGCGCGTGTCCGCATCACTTATAAATAAAACGTAACCCACCCATGTACATAAACAAATGTAAATAAAACATCACCAGTGCGACTTGTACTTAAAAGGATTAAGTATACCAAACGAACACAGAAAGAAATTTGTGTGAAAATGGCGAACAATTACAACATGAAGGAATTTAGTTCCACGTAAGTAGTGAAAATAGATTTTTATTCTCTTCAAACTCGTGCCACTAAACCGTTGGCGAACTAATTATTAACTTTTTTTTATGGTAGACAATGTTACTTTTCTAACAAGAAATCATCTTTATATTTTTAAACCATCATTTACAGATACGCGAAAACAATATTTGAATTTGGAATGCCTTATTCTTCATTTAAAAAATTATAGTAAATGATTATACTAGGCATTTATTAGGTATAATATGGTGAGGTATTCGATCTTAATCCTCAGAGGTATCAAGGCTTTTTATTGTTGGTAGTTGGCTGCAAATGCCCATCAGTTGTAGTAGTATCAATTGGACCGTAAGTAGGTTTGTCTTTTAACTTATATTTAAAAAAAACTTACAAAAATCTCTTTCGCGGCTTTCCTTGGACCTTGATTCGGGTATTATAAATTTTTAATTAATCAAAGACTTAGGTTCTCTTATCAATTATTTTGTTGGCTCCTCAAATGATACAAGAAAGATGTTGAATAATAAAAACTGTTTAAGTCGCTCTGTTATATGAGTCTTAAATGTTATTTATATTGGTTTTAATGTTGTGTAAATTTTATTAACGAGTCAATTCTATGAATATTGGCATTATATTCTGTTCTGCACATTAGGGTTTTTTTTTAATTCAGAAGATTTTTGTGTTCTAGGTAAATGACAGTAACTACACCTTACATAGGCACATTTTAGGTTTTGTTCATCTGGACCTAAGATGAAATAAAAAAAGGTAGATACAGCGCGGCCTTTGTTATTGATGAAGCCAAAAACCTCCGCTCCTTTATGTAAGCACACGTGTTCACGCACACACATGCATCAAACTACGCTCATTTTCGCTCAGTACTTCCCGGGGCGTCGTGTAGTAAATTTGCCTACAAAATGCCGTCCTGTGTAGTTAAATGGTGCAAAAACAATACCAAAGTGAACAAAAAGTTTGAAACAATATCGTTTAACTCGTAAACATTCATTTAACTATATTTTAATTTATTATTCCAAGACAATTTTGAAGGTTATTCGAAGCACGAATGTCAATGTTTCGATATTACGTAACGGAAGAATGTTGACAGTATTTCTTATTTCTAATGATCCAAGATTTGGGTAATTAATTTTAGGCTAAGTTATAAAAATATATGTAGTCAGCATATTTTTTTATTAGTAGATACGAGTATTATGTTATATCAAATTGAAGTCAAGGTAAATATTTAATTTTTTAAGTCGCTGATGTTTCCGTTTTAATTGTTGAGTACTTACAAACTATTTTACATTTGTTGTATATTTTATCGATGTTAACATGCTCACTCGACAATCTATCAAGAAGACTTTTAAATGATCTACAGGGGCCTCCTACGTGCTCTATCTTTTTTAAGTTGTCAAATTGTTGAAAACATTTTTCGCATTCGAACAGCATATTACTCTTATAGTTGTAGTATTGTATCTCGAATTTCAGGGACTTTTAAAAAAAGTGGCAACACTTCTCTGACTCACACAAAGTTATAAAACTGGTTACAGTTTCTTGTTCTAGGTGCGATATCTACCTTTTTTTTACTTCATCTGAGATCTGGACAAACGCTCATTACTACTTTTAACCATACACATTTACAAAACAATTATAATGAAGAAAAAGTATTAAATGCGTTGTAATTAAAATAATTTATCCTTTCAGTCTCTAATCAATATTTGTGTAAACAAAACTTTCCAATACAAGCGGCCCAGAGACAGGTTATTTTAAAACATTTTAGTTATTTTATCGTCAGATTTACAGAAATGAATGGCATTACGTTTTATATATAATTAAAATAAAAGGTAACCCAAATATAAGGTTAAAAATATTTTTAAATTATTAAAATTGGCATGATAATATTGTACGTCAAATATACAGAAGTGTACCTATACTTATACCATAAGTGTTTAAGTGTATATTTATACTATAATAATGTCATATTTGTCTGTTTTGGAACTTAATTAATTCTCATTGTAATGGACATCCTATAATTATTTGATTGCTAAATTGCATGTTTTATCCACTTCCTTTTCAACACAGACATAACTACGTTTTTAAACTTTCCAAACTTCAGAAAAAGAGAGTAATGAGGCTCTTTTCTGCCCCACTATGCTTCTTAAATGAGATAAGATATATCTTATCTCATTTAAGACGCTGCCTTCATTATCCTCACACTTGTTACTTACAGTTTTAAATACTCTGGTTTCTCGTTGCCTGGCACAACAAACATTTTATTAAATTAAAGAACTTAAACAACCTCAAAGTACTCAAATCACTTAAAGTCACTAAAGACATTGTTTATTCAAAATATAACTCATTCGCTTTCTCACATAGAATGAATCAAATCAAATCATCAACTAAATTAAATTCCTCAATAAATAGTATTAAAATATGTGCCATAATAACAAGTTTCAAAGTCAAAGAATAATGAGTGCTAGTATAATATAGTGTATTCTCGCCGAAGCTGAAACTCCAAATGACGGACTAAAATTTTAATAATAAGTATATGAATAAAAGCAAAGCGGTCATTTAAATAAAGATAAAACTGAAAAACATACATCAAACAATATCAGTTTTAGAACATACTAATAATATCAGCACAACGTTTGTTATGTTTAAAAATATACAATATCTCCATTACCACGAAAATATCGTAACCCTTGAAACAATAGATATTAAAACAGGTTTAAAAAAGTCGAGAAGTGAAAAAATATATTGCTTTAAGTAGCATCGTCAAGTATTATCATAGAATAAATAATTGGTGGTATTATGTCCATATAGTAAAATTTAAGATGACCTTGTAGCTTCATTGTAAATTATTTAAGTGTCATACGTATATATGTAGGCCACGGATACTCATTGGTTGTCGTTGAGGGGCATTATTACTCTTCAATTCAAGATCGAAATCTGATAATCATTGCGAGTAAAAGGGGTCTCTGATTCTCGTTACTCGCAGCAGCATAGGTTTAATTCATTATTCTTTGAGAGCGGTGACCCTCCTCGAGCATCCCATTCGTGCTACAGCCATACATTCTACAGCAACTACGTGTCCACGTAAAGATAACGTGATAAATAAATAAGAAATTTGTAAGACGCTGTAACTGTGTGGATATATATAGATATATAGACGGTAGGTACACTTTTATGATGTACTAAAAACAATGGCGAGTGTTTGTCATGCACGTCAAACTCCCCGCCCATTACTCTATGTTTTCATCAGAGCGAAGAAGCTGAGCGGTACGTGGATGAGACTATTTTCACTAATGCTGTGCGAAGAAATCTATTTACAGATAATCTAGTAGCTCGCTTAGCCACATCACCTTGCAACCTTGCATACATTCATATATTATATGTTTTAAAACATAATGATAAGTAAATAACATTTATAAGCACAAACGGTCCAACTGTGCGGATGTGTTTGTTTATATAGATATCATATTCTGTCAATGATGCAATGTTAAGCTCTTGAATACAATGTGCTCTACGATGACAAAAAATATATAACTAAATGTAGTGATTATTTACTCCTTGGCAGCATTCAAATGACATTAAGACTGAAACCAGCCAGTGTTGTAGAGAGTAATGTCAAAGTAATGTCGTGTTTTTTTTTTTGATTGCTGGCGTTAACACAATTTAAAAAAAAATTATTTCTCAACTACACTAATGTAAACTCTAGCCGAATAGCGCGTAGCGAAAGGTCAAAACTCAACGAGGGACTTTCTAACTGTAGCTTTGCCGTCGCTGACCCGTTGATTCCTCTTAGTTCTGTTTCTTTGACTTTAGAAAGCGTAGAACTGCTATTGAATTATAAGTTTTCCGACTTACTTCAAATAATGAAACTACTTTTGTTACATACTATATTAAAAACTTAAAGTGGAATTTACGAAAACAACGGACTTGATGGTTTTAATAGTTTACATTATGAATAAGTGATATACAAATTTCGATGTATTGTTGATCGAAGTATACAATAAAAGTTAACATACCCGTACTGAAAAGTTAAAGCTAGAGTTATAGCCTATATAGGTATGTCCCATAGCTGGGCACAGGCCTCGTCTCATTTCTGAGATGGTTTTAGGGCATGGAAGTTTACGCTGCACTGTTCCAAATTCCAATGCGTGTTGGCAAACTTCACATGTTTTCGAAATATTTTTTTCTTATATCTCAGATATGCAGGTTTCCTCACGATGTTTTCCCGCACCGCTGAGCACGTGGTAAATCAGCACTTAAAATTTCAATTAACAATTTCATTGGTGCCAGCGGGAATCGAACCCGGGTTGCTCGAGTACTTTTAAATTTAAAGCGATCGCTAACCATCTGAGCTACTACGGCTCTACTTTTATTCGTTGACTAAATTTTATGTATATAAATGTTTTTATAAGCTAATTCCTTCTTTATAGCCTCGGCATCTAATTTGCCACTATTTTAATTTTACAACTAAAATAAATACATACAAAAAGGCTTTCTTTTTCTCTCAATCTTTCTGTTCATAAAGTTTGATCACAATCGGTTGCAGCCATAGATACATTGTTTATATTTCTATGGTTGCAGCCGTTCTGAAGATTATTAAAAGACAGACAGACAAAAATTCACAAACGGTTGTTAATGTCTTAATAGCACCTAAAAATACCCCGAGCTTAATAGAAGCCAGTTATTTCAGACATTTAAATTTTATTTGTATATATAGATGTATAGATCATTTTCAAGTAATTGATTGTTGTCGTTTCTCTAGTTTAGAGATGACGGCTACATGGCGCAGTGGCTTAGCAATGAGTGGCTGCGCTGGCGGTCGCGGGTTCGAATCTCACACGAAACAAGTGTTTATATGGCCTAAAAATAATTGTTCTGGATCTGGATGTTTGTTCTTGTGCAATTTATGTTTGTAAACTGCCTCCACTATACAGGAAAAAAACCTAGTGGAGGGTGGGGGGTTAACTTTTTTGTGTCATACGTTTTTGTTTACGTTATATGAATATGAAAGTGTGTTATAAGTTAGGTACACCTCAGCAATATTTGCTTCTAAACTATAGACCTGGTTCCACATTTGTAAGTTACCTAACGACCCACCTAGTAATCTTTTGGATATCCCTATCTCAAAATAAATAAAATATTACGCTATCGTTATACAGTCGAAACAAAAGTTATTTTTTTGTTATTTCCCGTTTACATTGATATAAAATAACACATAATTATAGGTAGTAAAACAAATGAACTTATCAACAATTTTATATAACCGGACACCGTTCATGTGACACACAACTAAAAAAAATGTGTACAAAGCAACTTGCGAATCAGTGATAACTTACTATACCTCAGTTCCGGATAAGGTTTCAAAAACTCATATCTTAAAAATTAAGAGCACTCAAAGGTTTATCATTAAAGTCTCTTTTTTCAAACCACGTCTTTATCCCATAACTCAACTCTATAAGGAAACGAACGTTCTCACTGTTAGAAAACAATACATATTTTCACTATATTTTTTTGCGAAAATAAATAATTCCTATGTTTACCTATGTTAATCACCCCTGAGGACTAAGCTGGAAAGCCTCGTTTCCGGTAAAAAAGATCTCCGATTCTCTACACTAACTATATGTAGCATTAAGCTGCTATTTACGTTAGGTGAGGATTACGCGTCCATATTGAGAAATTATATTGTCAGATTTAGAAGACTTATGGCAAAAGTTACTTAAGACAAAACTCATAGATATAATAAGGAAGTTTTTTTTTATATTTCTATGACAAAACTAATGACATATTGATAATGGAAACAAACAAATTTATTAAAATCTAGTCCGTACTACGAGAATAACGTTTACGAAACGAACAAAGAATGTTACAGGTTATATGGATTATAAATTGGAATTATGGACAATTCGGGCTACTTTCAAAGAAGAAAATAGGCGTAGTTCTCATAATACGGATATAAATTCAACTTCTGTACTGGATTATTTTTTACCGTCTGTAAAAAATAGGATGTAACAGGTGAAAGGAATAGAAGATTATAGCACTGATATTTTACATTTTTTTTTATTTATATTAACAAATTATGAAATTGATTTATCAATTAATACTACTAATTTTAAATTCCGTTCACTTGTTACACTCTGTTTTTTTCCAGACACTAAAAACGACTATGCAGTATAAGTGGAGAAGCGAAAACAATTATTGAGACAAATTCCACCATCGGAACAGAATTATGAAAGGCATGGAATGCGCTAAAGTCTCGTTATAATAATAAGAATTATGTAACGAAAAATATTATGAAAAGGTTATTTAGTCAAAGATATGCTAATCATGAGTCTGCTCAATGCTTAAAACATTTACCTCCTCATACGTAAACATTTTTATACACTTGTACTTCTTTTAGTTAAATCATGTAACATTCTAGCAACAAGTGTCTCGCAAACGCCAGAGTGAGGTTTGAAGAATGTCAAACTTAGGTTTTAATGTTTACCAACGGGATACTATAATACTTATTCAGGTCATAAATTCTGCTAAAAACTTTTTATAAAATTAAAGATACACGAAATGAAAGGTAAATTTATTTAGAATACAATTTTATTTACATTATTCAAAATGCCCTCCTCTATTTTTAAGACATGCCCTTAATCGACGCGGTCAATCATCAATCGCAGCACGCACCACACTCATATCTATTTCTGCCGCTACTATAACCAAAGATGCTCGGAGAGATTCCAAATTTTAATGAGGTTTAGCGCAGACTTTCTCCTCAAAATTTTGTCATATCTTATAATCCAGTGGGCTTAAATCTGGACTAGAAGAGGTCAGTCTTCATGTCCGATAAAGTCAATTCCATGGGCGGTCAATCAGTTTTGTTGCTTCATGGTTGCTTCGTGCCCTATAAGCTGGTACAGAGTCCTGTTGGAATATCCAATGTCTTTTTTTTTTGAACATTATTTGAGAAAGAGGTTCCACTATGTTGGTTAGGAAGTTATTTTGGTACACCCCGGCACTGGTTTTACACCTTTTTTCACAGAAAACACCTCAGTTAAGCCTGAATATGAGACTCCAAGCCAAACCATGAGTGACGAGGATAATGAGCTCTTTGAACCCTCGGAATACGCGTACTGGCTTCTTCACTGCTGTGGGCGTACACCTTATCATTTTATTTATTATAACTTTCTTCGATGTTTAAAATTTTTTCATCCGAAAACAAAATTTCGCGATGTTTTTTCCCGCGCACAGCCGTTACAAAGCGAGGGATCAATCCAGCCTAATTTTTTTCAAACGCTCGTTTAAACAATGTCCGGTCCTCTTACGATCTTCGAGGCTTGAATCTTCAGTGAATTGTTTGATAGTGCAATAAACAAATCGTAGGGTTATTGTAGAGTATAAAATTTGGTAGAGTATTGAAAATCTCTTTTGACGCGTAACCACCCTGGTGCAACGCGGTAACCGCTACTCTATCTTCTTTCTTCGACCATTCCATCTTTGAAAATGAATGAAAATTAATGTCCTTTTTTATTTTCGACAAGCGCAAACGTTATATACTACTATAGTTGCTGGGTGTCGATAGACTTTTGGAAATATTGCAACATGTCTTTCTTTCATTTTTTTTTCATCATCTTTCTTTCATCTTTATTTCATTCTTGCTATACTATATATATGCTATATTATATTTTCTTGTAAATATGGATCTTTGTGTCTGCGATAAAGGATTATTATTATTATTATATTTTTAAAGTTGATGAAGTTCATCCAGCCAGTATTCAAATATTTTAAATATTAGGGTTTTGACAGAACTTATGACCCGACTAAGTATAATTTATATGTTGTCACTTAATTGGGATCAAGAAGTTTCGGAACATTTAGACTTAAAATGGCATAACTATAAAAAAGACGTCAACATTTATCTGACTTCAGAATACCTGGATGGTTAAGTACAAATTCAAACGACTCTGAACATGGACTGCATAATTGTTTTGATTTTTCTCATATACAATAATATGCAGCAGTCATATATCTTTGAGTGATTGGTTTCTCAGGTTGTATATATGTGTCTCTCGTTACAGCAAAAACTAAGGTAGCACCTATTAAAAAGTGTCCATATTGAGGTTGGAATTGTGTGGAGCTGTGCTTCGTAGTAGACATTATGAAAAAAATTTACTGGCACTTTCGGACTGATTCGACTGTGGTTATCTCTTGGCTAAGTAACCACCCAAGTAATTGGAAGATGTTCATTGCTAATTGCGACTCCACAGATATACTGACACCAGACATTTTATCTGCGAGTTGCCGTCACTTAAACATTTTAACTTAAGATTTCGCACTCACTGTCTGTTTTCGGATGTACGTCAGTCCAACTGATCAGTTTAACTGACCGTGTGTGGCGACCATTATTGTACACTCTTAGAAATGTCAGGAGGCCTGTGCTGAGCAGTGAGATCCAAAAAACGCTATAAATTTACTTTATTTTTATTTATTTACCGATTTCTGTTCTAAGCCGCGTCTACATGTGATAACAAAGTAAATTAAATTATATCTTTTTAATTGGCAGTATAAGTGCAGATCCAGTTCCATTGTTGTAAGACTTTTTTTATTTATTCGTGTTCAAAGCAATTCCCTGGAATTACTAAATTCCAAAAAAAAAGCCGTGGTAGTTCAGATAGTTAACGCTCGCTGTAAATATAACAGAACGCGAGTAACCCGGTTTCGATCCCCGCCGCCACCAATGAAATTGTTAATTACAATTTTAAGTACTGATTTACCACGGGCTCGGCGGTGAAGGAAAACATCGTGAGGAAATCTGCATGTCTGAGGAATAAGAAAAAGAAATATTTCGAAGACATGTGAAGTTCGCCAACGGGACAGAGGCGTTCCTTTACCTCTCAGAAATGAGGGGAGGCCTGTGCCCAGCAGTGGGACGTATATAGGCTGTAACTTTAACGAAATTCGATACTGAAAATTCTTTGGTTGATAGGATTGATATTTTACTTAGTATACTTTTTGATCGAAAGAGGCTATGTTTTATTATGATCAAAATTCGTTTCCAAAATAAAATCAGTATAATTGTAAAAATCATAGATATAGTGACTCATAGACCGTGATAGAGAGTGTGTGGCCGAGGGGTTACAGTTGTGAAATACCTTTGATGTCAGGTGATGTCGCCGCCAGCTTATGTATTTACGTGGCCAGCGTGTATACTAGGGGTTTTCACGAAAATGGAATTAAAAGTTTTTGGACATTTCAATACACATTATAATTTATTAACATTAAGAATGAAAATTGAAAATTTATCGAACAAGATCATTTTTATTACTACAAGAAAACACACATTTACAAGTGTTCCGCTGCCAAATATTTTTGTGACACTTACTTCTTATAGATGTTTTCAGTTTTGGATTATTTTATCAATAAATATATGAGGGAAACACAAGCATGGCCGTCATTTGAATTAAATTTTACTTAGTTACTCGTCTATAACAGTAATTCTTTGTAATTAAATTTCCGAAAATGTCACTAAAAATTATTTAAATAAGTACTATAAAACACGCTCGCGCCAACCGCATGTCTATCAGACTCAGTGAAGTACGCTAGCACAAGGTCGGCACGCCCTCTGCCCCGCTAAGCCCCCACCGTTGCTCTGTTTAAGTACATTCGTTTCCCAACTGTAGGTATTTAAACTGTGCTACGGGATGTCACGAAAATAATTTTGGATGGTTTTTTTTAAATTAAAAATGGGCTCTTACCTCCATCTGACCACGGGGCAAAGATTAGGTCTACGATGGAGCGAGTTTGCCCTGTTAACACTCACTTTGACTTTTCAACCTTTGCCAACCTTTGACCAGGTTATAGGTACTCGGAAAAATAGACACATACATGAGTGGAGCCCGCGGTCCCTCATGTATGTGCTATGCTGCTAGCTGTGTGCATTATAAAAGATAATTCATAGCGCTTATTTCGTATATTCGGAATATCAATCAAGTGTGGATGGTAACCTATAGTACGTTTGGTACTTCGATAGGTGAATGGAGATGGTGGTATGAGCTTATGAAGCCCATAGGCACGCTCTCCGAAGTACAATCTGTAGCAGATCGAGCAATATGGCGGCGGTGAGCTAAGCTGTGAATCTTAGTTTCTACCAGCTTCTTGTTTTCCACTCAGTCGAGTGCGGCTTATTGATACTTTGCTGAGCCATCCCAAAGGTGACATATTCCATGTATGATCGGACTTGAGCTTTGTATAAAGTTAGAAGCTGACCAGACTTGAAGTGTCGCTTTTCCCTGTCTAGAATATCTTGTTTTTTGACCGCAGCTTGTGCTTTCGACTCAATGTTAGCGCCAAAGTTGAGGTAAGCACTCAACTATGTGCCGAGAAGCTCAAGATGATGTGTCAGATCAAATGGACCCCATTATTGCGGAGAACAGACATGCATACGTTTTGACGGCGTTGAAAGTGACCAAATTATCGTCACCTAATTTGGAGACTAGACTTAAAGTCGCATTTATGCGCTCCACCATGGCCTCTCTAAAAGAACGTGTTGCTGCCCCTCCGTCCTTTGCACTGCACATGAATCTCTCTGTGACTATGCTGTCATATGCATACTTTGGTATGCATATGACAGCATATACCTCATACAAGTAGGTCATTGATGTTGAGAATCGCAGAGGGAACAGACCCCTGAGGAACTCCGTCTTTAATATGCATTAGGTCAGAAGATCAGCCATCTATGACTACCCTGATCGACCGTTCACTCAGAAAGTCAAACATCCAGTTGCAAAATTCGTCGGAAATGCCGTAGGCAGAAAGCTTACTCAGCAGACTTACGTGTCAAACCGCGTCAAAAGCCTTTGAGATATCGAGTGAAACTGCGAGAGCTGCACCGTTCTTCTCGATAGTCTCCCCCTTAAAAAGTGCGTGACATACACAAGAAGATCCCAGTGGACCGTCCTCTGTGAAAGCTATATTGGTGGTCTGAGGACTGAGAAGGTTATTTGCTTCAAGGTATGTCAGCAGCTTACTATTCAGTACCCTTTCCATAACTTTACAGAGTATGGAGGTGATGGAGATTGGTGATTACAGGAATCGGCCCGACTACCCCTCTTGGGTACTGGTTGCACTTGGCAGTCTTCCTGGATTTGGGCACTGTTCGAGTATTTAATATTCATTATCGTGTTATTTTATCCTTATTACTACAAAAAAAAAACACATTTACAAGTGTTCCACTGCCAAATATTTACGTGACACTTTCTGCTATATATAGCTGACGTGAAGCACCGACGCTCCGGAAAGTCTGCAGTCTGCGAACATGTTCAAGATCTTCCCCACCATTACATTCGATTTGATAAACCACAAATTCTCGCAAAAGAACACCGATTCCTACCAAGGATGATACGCGAGGCTATTGAAATTAAAAAACATCCAAATTTCAATAGAGAAGATGGATGGGTACTGCCACCCGCTTGGGATCCTATAATTAACAAAATTAAACCCAAACCTAAGCATACCACTGCAAGACTTCATGATACTATAGGCTCGTTTTGCGTAAATCGGACCAAAAATTAATATTCAAAAACTGAAGGTAGCCGGACTAACTATGACATTGGGACGTCAAACGTCTCAGTCCCCCCCGTGACCATGGGTGCTGTAAAGCACCCGAAACGTCGGGAATTAAAAATAAGTAAAAGTAATGAAATAAACGCGACAAAATCCGTAAATTTAGTTTTATTCAATGACACTTTCTTTTTAATTTGTCGATTGTTTAATTTAGTTATGTAATGTATTTGAATTTGGATAAACTATTGTAGCATTAGTATTGTTCGTATGCAGCCCTCCATACCCACCATATTCTCTAGACCTTGCTCCGAGTAATTTTCACCTTTTTCGCTTACCTGAAAAATCACTTGCGTGGTGTAAAATTTGACGGCGACAATGAGGTGATGTCTGGAGTAGAAGCCTTTTTCGAGTTCCAGAATCATGCCTTTTTTCCAACTGAATAAACCAACTTGCAAAACACTATGCAGGATGTATTAGCTTAAAAGGCGATTACGTCTCAAAATAAATACAATTTACATATAGTTATCTTAGAGTTTCATTGCGTTTCCAAAAACTTATTGATCAACCTAGTATTGAGCAGGAGAGGGCCCCATCGGTATAGTTACACCGCCGCGCAATTCCAACGGCTTTTAACAACGGACACTTATTTTTATATTTATTTATTACATGTACTCAACAGTTTATATACACTTCTACATAAAAATAAATACATAATACATATACGGGTATACAAAATTTTAACCCGGAATACAAACCAAAGACAAGTACATACAGCTGTGGCAACATGCATTAGACGTAAACACATCTATGATCAAATTAGTTTAACAATTTTGTGACAAGTTTAATTAGTCTTTTTTCTTTTAAGTAATAAAAAACGATTAAAAATAATTTGGAGTTGACTTGAAGTGGTGTACTAGTGTGAAGTTTATTTTTATTATTATCTAAGATGACATTGTGTCACCTAACTCATCAAAAGAGCGACACATTAGATTATCTTGAAAGAAAAACCCCATAAGTGATTTTGTCCCAACCGCGGATTCGAACGGGATCTAACGAGACCACAGGATCAGCAGTCGCGCTTACAACGACCATACCAATGAGGCAGGCTAAATATATTTTAAGCATCAGTTACAACATGATATACGGTACCTGTTTTGCTGGCAAAACAATTTCGAGCTCGACGACGTTGCCACATTACTAAATTTATATATAACAAGGTCTATAATTGTAGCACGTGTTTACTGGCGGTTGCCAGATATCGAACAACTATGTTAATACAAATAAAGATTCTAATATTTATCTGCTCAAACTATCGACTCCCCAATTTGTGACCATTCACAAGTTTAAGTTTTTTAGTTATTGTAATCGTAATTGGTGGTGTAGGAATATCCGCTACCGCATATCATCCCGTGGGTATCGTAAGGAAATAAATCAGGATATGGGCAGCAACGGGTTCCTAATTACGACTGAAAATAAAAAAAAACTGCGGTTTTTTATTATTATTATAGAATGAGGGTGACCAATGAGTACATCACCTAATTGTAAGTGGATGCAGTGGCCCATGGACATCTACATTAATCCTCGATTAAGTATCAAAACGCAGATGCGTTGTCACCCCTGAGGACTAAGACGGAATGCTTCGTTTCCAGTAAAAAAGGGTCGCCGGATATCTACACTAACCATACGAAACACAGCGGTATTAAGATGCCATTTTACGCTGGTATTGTGATTATTGTGAGAGCGTGGTCCTCCCTCGGTCGAGCCGACGTATTCGTGGTACAACCATAATATAGCTGCAGTGTGGCTCTACCACGTATAAAATTTGACAATCCGCTTGCCAAGCGTGGCAACTATGGCAAATATCCTCGCTATGAGGCAATTTTTTGGAGAGGCCTATTTTCAGTAGTGGACTTTATAGCCTGTAAGTTTGACGGTTATTGCAAAACACTGCAGAATCCAAATGTCCTCGCCTACATAGGATCTATTAATATGGCGTTATTTAAATTCAATATAATCAAAACATATTTATTTTACAAATTTACTATTTCAAAATCTTTAATTTTTTTTCGAATCAAATATAGCCTTCTTTGTGTCTCAAAGTTTCATTACAATCGCTTAATCATCCTTATCTTAAAGAAATAGTTATTTGTCTTAATAGCATGTAAATTATAAACCACCCCACAAACACTTCAATTTTATTTTAAATATATAGATTAGATACATATTTTATTCTCAAGATATACGAAATTCAAAAGTCGTGAATAAATCTTATATATATGTATATATATATCTTCTGTATGTGACTTACGTGTCCGATTTTAATGAAATTTTGTGTGTGATAAAGTTGATTCGAAAATGGTTTAGATTCGCAATTGAACCCGGTAGGTGGTTGCCGAGAACCCGTGCGAAATCGGAGCGAATCTCCAGTTTGGTCAAACTTGAGCGATAGGATAGTTTTTTTACCCATGAGTGACCCACATTTTTTTTTGCGAATTTAGGGATTTTTAATAGGACATGACAAAGGACCATCGAAAAGGGTCTGCCCTTTTGACAACGTCTGCCTGGCAAGCTAGTTTGAATTTATAATCTATATTGAACATAAAGTTTCTGTTTCAGTGCTACTATTAATAGAATACTTTAGAAATTATGTTTTACAATAATGAATAGAGTTACATTAGTTTTTTTTTTTTGTAATACAACCAGTTTAAAACATATTTCTTACCGCGTGTTGGTAATATTATAAATATAAATGGACATATTATTCCTAAGTCATCTTAGCTTTAATGATATTACTTAATTGGTATTTGGAATGTACACTCACAATCAATCAATACATGTCAAAAATAGAATCCATACGACATTTGAGGCACATGTCTGTGACAGGCACTATATTTGGCCGGAACTGGTGAAAATATTTTCCATCGACCTTAAAGAACCTATAAATGCTGAATATACCTACAATTTTATTTTATATGTATATAACTATTCAACTGCGCACTATTTTAAGTTATAATACCGGTGAAAACCACTAGAAACTCGCTTCGCATTTGTTTTAGGTTAGATTCATATTTTAATTGATAATTTCTCAGTACTCTGTTTAGGTGCAGTAAAACCAACAATAGTATTGTAATCTGTCGATTATAAGGAATCGATCAACATATATTTCATTAAGAATCCTTAAAATTTGTGGTGGACCCATTCTGCGTACTAAAAGAAATTGTCTCCTTTAGATGTTTGTCACGCACAGCTGTAGTGTTGTCAGTTATTTTTATCTGTACAAACACTAAAAGACACTGTTTCCTCCGATGCCGTTTTATCTATTCAAATTTTCATACCACGCCGTTCCACGGTACAGTTTTAAGGAATCGTAAAAACTGTACAGTTTTTATCGCACATACACACATATCGGTGCAGTTTAAACGGTACAGTGTGGTCGTAACGATTTCTCGTAGCGTGTGTGCTACCCATTAATGAAACTAACTTTCGATTCCAACGCATTGGACTCATGACATGTTACATCGACTTGTCACAGTAGATATATCGCAGCCAACTAGCTTAATTAGCCTTTCAGTTAATAGCCTAGCCTTTTCACTAAACGGCGCCGTTCAACTAGTGGCCTAAATGATATTAAGCCGATGCGTCTAATGCAACACTGTACCTATCTTGTAATATCAGTGACAGTAGGTTATGGTGGTACGTTCATTTATATAATATAGTACAAAGCGCATAATTAGGTATACACCAGCTTACATTACATGACAATGTTACCTTATTAATTTCATAAAATAGACGGCAAAATTACGCTAGGCTAGGCTAAACTGAAAGGCTAATTAAGCTAATTGCCTGCAACAAATACAAAATTACTGTTAACATTTTGTTAGTTTACAGTAGACCAAGTTTTACCCGTAGAACTTATATTTTATTAATTTAAAAAAAAAAACTTTTCCCGAGGAGATTTTCATAGACAAATTATACTTGTGAAAACATCCATAATATCACTGCTAAAAATATTTAATTTTCAAAGTATTATATATATATATATATATATATATATATATATATATATATATATATATATATTTCATAAGTATTTTTTAATCTTTTGCAGAGCTGTCATCACAGAAAATGGAGTGTATCCTTCCACGTTCTCAATAAATACAATTAACACAAAATGTAAAGAGAGTGATGTCGATGAAAGTATCTACGATCCATTCCAGCACAGAAAATTAGAATATCCAAATTCGTAAGTAGTGCCACTACTGCTAGTTACTCACCAATAACCATTAAAGCCTTTGAAATCAGTGCATTCTAGCCGACCTCCGTACTTATAATAGTTTTATTGGCTAAGGGGAAAATCTCCTTCGCAAACACCTTCGGAACATTAAGAAGTTTCCAAAAATTGGCCTCAAAGTACATCACCATCATTTTAAAGGTCCTCTAAAAGGTGTCTATTTTACATATTTTTTAGTTTCATAGATTACGAACGATATACTTGGTATGTGATTTTTAACTATATGATTTTGGATTACATAAAAGGATAACAAGATAGCATGTAAATTTCTCGATAGAAAAATATTTGTAAAGTAGGCTCTAATTAGTTGGACTTCTCCATGTAACCACAATAATTTTACGGATAAATTCATGGAATTATTTTTAAAGCACAGTAAATAATAATATCTAAGTTCATATAAACCATGTTTTAAAGCGTAACGCAGTTTTGTTAAAAAATAAAAAATGTTGTTTGCCGCTTACGTAGTTTATTTCTGAACGCGTGCTCGGCATAGCTATCCCATAATTTGCGTACATGAAGTCATTCCATCACTTTCATTTTCCCTCAGTCATCCGTGAGCTTCACCGACTAAAGGCTAAGTCACACCCACAAAAATACGAATTATTTTCAAGGTATCGTCTTAAATTTAATATTACCTAAATGTAACATCACTCAGAACTTTTTTTCGTTAAAAGATATACATAAAAAATATACAGGTAATTTTCGTAGACAAATTATACTTGTGAAAACCATTAAAGCCTTTGAAAGCGTGTACGCAATTTCACATGACGGCCAAAGTCCTAAAGCAATTGGTAAATTATTCGGTGAATTTTCATGATACAACTTACATTAAAACAAGATATATACAGCCTTATATAGGCTTCCTCCAATTTCTGAGAAGGTTTTAGGGCAAGGAAATGTCCGCCACGCTGCCCCAATGCGTAATGGCGAACTTCATATGTCTTCGATTTTTTTTTCTTATTTCTCGACATGCTGATTTTCTCACGGTGTTTTCTTTCACCTCCGAGCGCGGGGTAAATTAGCACTTAAAATTACAATTAATAATTTCATTAGCGCCGGCGGGAATTGAAACCGGGTTGCTCGCGTACTGTGAAATTTACTGCGAGCGCTAACCATCGGAACTATTAAAACGAAGATAAATATAAAGTTATAAAGACGCCCAAATTCATCAAATTAGGAACAAAGATATTTTTTTTTATTCCAGAGACGTGAGATCGTTCGCCAACCTATTAAAATCCTCACTGGGCTCCGGTATCCTAGCGATGCCGGCAGCATTCAAAAATGCTGGTACACTGGTTGGCGTGTTTGGCACTATCATCCTTGGATATATTTGTACACACTGCGTATACTTGTTGGTAACTAATTTAAAACTACCAAGCTTAAGCTATACTTATCTTTATTAGTATATTTATAAAGTGTATTTATATGTTTATTTCACAAGATATTCTTAACTTTTTGCTTCATTGACTATGACGATATCTACAAGATATATTAAGTAGACGGCAAACATTAACTTCCATTAAGCTTAAAGTACTCATCCCATTCTTGAGAGTAGTTTTGAAGTAGAAACATGTGAAGACGGTCTTTAACTTCAACTTTACATGTTACTTATTTTTTAATCCCTGTAAAAATCGAAGGTTAAGTTGACAAAAGAATAAACATACGTACGTACGTTATATACATTTAGTCACTCAAAAAACATAACCCTCCTTCTGAGGGAATCGGGTAAAAAGGTAAACATTAACATGTTCAGTCTTGAACTCTTACGAGCACAGTATTTATGAGTCTGCAAGGTACTCCGATAAATGAACGTGCCAAAGCATCAATCTAAAGCAATCAATTTAATATTAACATATGTTTGGCTGAGTACAAATGCTTTTCATTTCCATTTATTATCTTCTTATTAACTCAATCAACCGTGGAATTTTAGCAATAGACAGAAGTTGCAAGGATACAAGAAAAAACTAAGAAAATAATTTTACAGCATTTTGTTTTAGTAGCATTTGTCACCTCAACTGGCATTTACTTAATTTGTGAAAATTAATTTTACAGGTCAAAACATCACAGGATGTAGCAAAAATAACAAAAGTTCCATCTCTTGGTTATGCCGAAACAGTTGAGGCTGTTTTCGCGACGGGCCCAAGATGTTTGAGAAAACTTTCTAGAACTGCAAGGTAATTATATCATTTAAAGATATTCCTGTACTATTTTCAACTGGTTAAGATAAATATCGAGTCTTTATAATCAATCGTATCGTTTTCAAAACTTTGGTATTATAATACCCAGTATAAATAGACCATGGTCTTGCTAGATGGCACACGTAGTGGAAGTTGGCGCTCGGAAAAGAAATTGGTGTTTTCCCCTTAAACACCTTTTTTATTTGACATACTACATATTTTGAACATTTCTTTGAGCACTTGCTGGCATTTGAGTTGCTGGTGGAGCTTTTCAAAGCGTCCCTAAACTAAGT
This sequence comes from Parnassius apollo, assembly GCA_907164705.1. Classification (NCBI taxonomy): domain Eukaryota; kingdom Metazoa; phylum Arthropoda; class Insecta; order Lepidoptera; family Papilionidae; genus Parnassius; species Parnassius apollo. The sequence goes on along the minus strand of CAJQZP010001593.1, from coordinate 6,381,995 downwards.
TAGATTTAAAACTAATTTATCTAAAGCAAATGAATATGCAGTTGCTTTATTTTAAATATCTACTAAAATAGTAATGAAACAATTTACAGTACTTTAATTCATTTTTGAGTTGTCTCGAGGAATCTGCAATGTATAAAGTCGGGCAAAAAGTTTCTTTGTATGTTATATACAAGTTATTAGTGTCACTCCGGTTTTCGAAAACCGAGTTCACATCAGTTCTCCGCGTTTTGAGATCCTAGGAAGCCGTTCTGATTATTTCTACGAGGATGTCACTATGCCTGTTTGCATATATATCAATACTTTAATATCATATAGTTAATCCTTAATTCTTTGACTATGTCGTAACTACTAATATGCCGATCTTGCTCCACTTTTTCAAAAATGGCATCGACTTTATTCGCATGAGGGCGACTAGAGCGAGCTGCATCTTTGACATCAAAATTCCCGGACTGAAAACGTTGAACCATCTTTTTGCTACTCTAACACTGCAATAGATCCTTCATTCAAATTCCCTCGTCTCAAACATTTTTCGCGGCTTGAGTCGCATTTTCCCTTTTTTGTAATAAAACTTCAAAATGTATCGAATTTCTTTGATAGATTTACTTATTTTGGAGCACTAAGTATGAAGTTCTTCACGAGTAGGTTTACCTAGGACAAATTTTCCAACTAGGTAAGTCCCACTTCAACCAAGAGGTCAACAATTTCTACCACAATCCCTGATACCAGTTTAATCTGACCCAGGGTGGCCATACCACTATGTGGAGTGATGACCTGGTAAGAGATGTAGGATGTCTATGAACGCAGAGCTCTGTAATATTCATTGGGGGAAGCCTATGTTCAAGAGTGGATACGTGAAGTGCTTTAATTAATAATTATGATGATAATTATGAGACCTCCTTTTGTATTACCATATTTGTATTGTGGTGGCGGTGCCGTCGCGCCACAAGTGAAACGCACCGAAGCCTAAATGGCGCTTTTAAAATTACGAAGTACTGCGCTATATATAGAAGAACTCTGTACAAACAAATGAAGTATTGGACGTTCTCCGGGCTGAATACCTTGCCCGTCGGGAGATCTCCCCTTTTCCTTGCCACGACTAAAGTGATAACCCCGACGTGATATGATTTCAACACGCAAGATGCAACCTTCAAAATCCTCTACTTTTGAACTTTCGTCGTCGTCCTCATGTACCCCATACTTTCGTTATTGCGCAGATATAAGGTTTTACAGGGTTCATCATAGCACAGGCATAATACTTCCTTCTCTTTCAAGCTGCTCTCTGCGCTACAGTGTTCACCACGGCTCTGAGCCTTATTACTCGCTTCTGTTTTACAGCACTCTCGCAGATTACTCGCTTTCTTCTCGATTGGAAAAAAAATCGATTAGAAATGATAATATGGTGATTGATACAAGTTAATTCGGCGTTTTCCTTCTTCTTGTATATAATCTTTCTAATATCAATATTATACCTGACATTTTTATATTTAAATAGCTGGTACCTGGCGCGTTGCCGCCGCATGAAAGTAATTGTAAAAATTTCGTTTTAAATTGGGAATTATTATATTGTTGTAGTAGAAATACATTCATTGAAACTGAATGATGTGTGAATTTCAAATAAATTCAAGATATGCCACCCACTGTAAGCTAATTGTACTTAATTAATGTTAATGCCCATATCCTTCGGGCAAGTGCAAACAATAAGTTGACAAAACTTAACCGCAATCTGATGAACGGTATGGCAGCGCATAAAATACAGACAAAAAAATTATTATTTATATATTGGAAGATGAGGACAATACTCGATTTATTGTTGACGTGATTATTTAGAATTCAACAAACCCCGTTAAACGGAATGCTCACCTTGGACTTGTTTATGAGCTAATTACACGGGCACCTTCTGAAGATATTATTGCCTACGTTCCGGTTTATTTCTTTTCTCTTGTTTTCTGCATATGCATATTGTAGCATCGAATAAGAATTATTATTCGATGTATATATCCGATGAATATATCGATGTATATATTCGAATAATAAGAAGTACTAGATTATTTTTTACACCTCCTTCATTCGTCACATGCGAGTACGGAAGGACTCCATTAAACGCTACCACAGAATAAATAATAGTACACGCTACTGTGTTTTTGATGACAATATTTACCAACAATGTATTTATTATGTCGTTTTTAAGAGTTCAATACCTACATCTTCATTCTTAATCGACCATTGACATAAATCTAACATAGTTCAATTTATAGCCAAGATTTTTTTACCCTTGGTTTTATCCTCCATAATATTATGTCACAGACAAATTGTAAAATTCGATACAGTACAGATATGCTGGTTATTTAAAAATCGGACCCGTAATACAAATTACGCCAAATCAATGTTTAGTCGATGGATGCAGGTGGCTCAGGACCGTGCTTTGTGGCATACCTTGGGGGAGGCCAATGTTCAGCAGTGGACTTGTGAAGGGCTGTAATGATCATGATGATGAATGTTTAGTGGGATTATCATTTCGATATTTTCTACAAAACGGCGACACATATTCACTCGCATTGTAATAAAACTGCATTGTAAGCTGACATGACATGACCATGGCTTTACTTACTAGCCGCACCATACTAGCCCCGTCTCAACAGAGTGATTGTGACTGTTTGCCAATCAGCATTTAGTGATTGTAACAGAACGATACAAATGTATGCCTGGATTTTATTCCAATCGAGATGGACTACTGTGTCGTTTGCGGTTAATGCACCAAAATTAATTTAATCAATTGAATTCTTAATCCCTAAATTCCACTTCCTATTGAGATCAGAACTGAAATAGCCGTAAAAAATAGATTGCTTTTTTGTTTTATTTTCTTTTGTAAAACATTATTACGTATTTAAAAAATTACATAAATAGAATGAAAATGAAATATCTTTAGATAGATTTGTTTTAGTTTTGAACTTGATTTGCAGTAATAAAATTCTATTCTACTTGTGACTTTACCTACTTTGTGCACTGCCTTAACCTACTTTTGTTGATATTACTTGACAAGTGCTTTAACAAAATGGTGGTTCATAACCTGCTTTATTATATTACGGCTAGTTTATTTTGAATAACGCGAAGTGCTAATACGAGTACAATGCGGTGAATATTTATTCAGCCGTAATCCATTCCGGCTATACGTTTATCCGCCGTAATACAAAACGGCTAGTCACTGTGTAATGCGGCGAATTCTACAATTTGGCTGCAACAAATACACAAACAGATAACATCCTTCATTTAGTTTAATTTCATCGCCATCATTAGATATAATTAATAATTAATTAATAAATAATTATCGATATGTGTGGTGGTGGTGTAAGGATATCCACTACCTTGAGGTGAATATGTACATTCAATTTTTTATTTTTTGTTTTCTATCTAATTGTAATTCAATTATTGTTCAATTTATACAATATTTGTATAATTTATATATATTGCACATTAGATTAGCTTGACAACAAAATTTGAGAAGAGTGTAAAAATTTATTTGTCAGATATAATTTAATGATTTATACCACCAGCTCTAGCCCGCTTATATAATAATTTAGGTATTATGTAAAGTCTTAAGACTAATTAAGACTTATTAGTAATTAAGAATACAGACACTTAACAACATAATAATATAATACTTCCATGTTACTAACGTTATGTATTTTTGTCTCACTCTTCTCATTTAAACAACGAAAGTGTTTTCTTTATATAAATTAAATATTATAAAACAAAGAGATTTATATATACTAGATGTGTTTTACCGTCCGGAAAAAATAAAGTGTTAAAGGTGAGCGGAATAGAAGCCTATGGAATTGATATTTTACAATATTTTTTTCAATTTTATATTAACGTATTACGAAAATGATCTATCAATAAATACTACTAATTGGTTACGTATTATTTTAATTTAGATAGTTTGTTGAACTAAATAAATATGTAAATCAATTAAAAACTGTCGAATTTAAAATAATACGTAACCAATTAGTAGTATTTATTGATAGATCAATTTCATAATATGTTAATCTAAAATAAAAATAATTGCAAAATATCAGTGCCGTAGGCTTATATTCTATTCCCTGTTACACCCTATTTTTATCAAGACAGTAAAAAATATCATTCAGTATTATCTACTTAAATGTCTCCGATTAAAAATAAACTTATTAAACGCAAATGTATACAATAGTGTAAACAAGCTTTCACCACGTGTTTCAGGATATTTATAGACTGGGCAATGGCGTTCACCATTTTTGGCGCATGTGCTGTCTATGTCATATTACTCGTGGATTCAGTAAAGCAGGTATTTTGGACGCCTGACAACACAATTTCATAGCATATTCACAGACAGAAATATAAATAGTTTACTTCTAAGAAATTTGTTTATAAACGTTTTTTTAAATGCACAAGAGTACATAGTAAATGTTAAAAGTGCTAGATAATTTTTATAGTATTGTAACAATTTATATAAAATAAGTCCATGGCCTAATTAATTATATTGCTTCGCTGGGTAAATGGGTACCTTCTTTCTTCTTTTTTTTCATCGGCCCGTGAAATTATCTGCTGGATTTTAATATCTCCTATATTTGGAATACGTAGGTCACTCAATAAGTTTTGAGATGCTCGAAATTTAAAAATGGAACGCACCCGTGTTATATGTTTCTTAAAAACAAATTTATTTAAAAATAGAACTTCATAAGCCAATTGCTCAATATTTAAAAAAAAACAAAGTTCTATTAATTTTCCTGCAACGCTTCCCGCGCTTTTCATTTAAAACGCATTTGCTAGCTATGATCTATTATGATTTTAAATTTGGTTTAACTAATCAATTAAGCTTACAACGGTTACAATCCGCATTACGGGACTCAGCTCCATCACGTGCAACAATTGTTAGGTGGTTTGCTGAATTCAAAAAGGGTAAAATTAAACTTAAAGATGATCAAAAAACAGGGGCGCCGCAAACAACAGCAACGGCAGAAAATGTATGGACTACTGAAATGTTGGTGCAAGAAGACCCACGAATCACATATACGGACATCGAAAAGATTGTATGCATTAGTTCGGGAACCATTCACACCATCATACATGATGGTGTGAATGATGGATCCCTCGTTTGCTTTCGAAAAGCGAAAAACAGACTCGTGTGGATTGGTGCAATGAAATACGTCTACGTTTTAAAAACGGAGCATGTAGGTGTGTTTCAGAAATCATTACTGGTGACAAGACATGGATCTAACAATACGATCTGGAAAATAAAAGGTAATCATCGGTATGGGTCTACTCAGAAGGACAGTTACCGACAAAACTGCAAAGACCTCGCAACGTCGGCAAGAAAATGGTGGCTAGTTTTGTTTTCGCGGAGCGAACATTTGTCGAAGTCAATGCTAGAAAACTGTAGGTCAGTCAACTTTGAATGGTATACTACAGTTGCATTACCCACAACTTTTCAAGCTGTGCGGGAGAGAAGACAAAGACGGGGAATCATGCTGCATCACGATAACGCCTCTTCGCATACCTCCCTTAGAACAAAAGCATTTATTGAGGTATCTGGTGTTGAAACTCTAAATCACCCACCCTACAGGCCTGACTTAGCTCCTTGTGACTTTACTTTTTTACCAAAGTCAAAGAAAAAATTAAAAGGCAAGTTTTTTTTTCAAGCGCCAAGCGATTTCCGACCTGTCAGATCAAGACTGGCAAAAGTGTTTTCAGAGTTGGTTTAGGCGAATGGAACTTTGTATAGAGCATGATGGAGAATATTTTGAAAAGATGTAAAATAAATATTAATAGTATCTAGAATACTTTTTGTATATCTCAAAACTTATTGAGTGTCCCACGTATTTAGCGAAATAGCCACATTGTTATTATGCCTTACCATTTTTGGATACACCGACCGTGGGCTGCAGCTAACTCTGCTACGTCACTAAACCTATCCTTATTAATTTAATCCGACTTTTCTTTATGAACTCTTGATGATAATTGATTTAAAAAAGCGGTTTATTTGCCAAAAATTCTACGTCTAAGTCTTTTTGTTGACCACAATGTTTAGTAATCAAACAACCATTTCATATCGACACTGATACGGATAACGATAGATTAGCACAACTCAGGTTATAAGATCTATAATCTAAGAGCAAGAGTTAATGACATCTATGTTGTGCTCTACTTAAGTCGTGATATTTTAGAAATGAGCTGTTGTTGCGGTCAAAGTGGACGTGATAACCAACATCCGTGGCGTTTTCGTAAAATTAAAAATATTTTAATCTTTTTCTACAGAATTCATTCAAAAATTTAAAGGCGAGTCATTCAACAAGCAGCGACCGTTCTTAGAACTGTACATTAAGGAGTAGGGCTAAATGATTTGTAATGAATGAGTTTTAATTTATAGTTTTAAGCTATTGCATAGCTTCTATCGCGGGCCTTGAGCGCGGGGACCGAATCCAGAAATTCCGTAACGAAAAAAAACCTCACGCTCCCCACTCCGACGGGCACGGAGGTGTGGCGTTGAAAGCCGTGCATCGTCTAATGTCGTTTCAGTTCGGCAGACTTTGGCACTCGGCAGACTTCGGCACGGTGTTTTTGTGCGTGCGACTAGACGTATGCGTGTACACTAGCTGCTAACTCAATGATAAAAATTCCTGAATAACCTACATGTATTGTAAGATATTAAAAATATTTTAAACAATATTAACTTCTCATTTATTCAATAAGAGAAAAAAAATGTTTTCTTATCGGTCACCACGCTCAAAAAGTGTAACTCGATTTAATATCAAAGACTTAACTGCATAAATAAAATAAATAAATAATTATAATTGCATAAGTTGATAAAAAATGCTATGCTGCTTTACCGCGGCAGTCACCGAGTGCCACACGTATTTTTTTTATCTATATAAATAATTTTTTATCAAATCACATATTATGTAACGAATTTCGATCAAAGCACTGTCTAACGATATTTTATTTTCTTAAACAGATCGTCGCGTATTATTACCAAGATAATGGTTTCACCGATACCATGTACTGTTTGATGTTCCTTGCTCCCATTCTGATATTTACTCAAATAAAGAACCTCAAGTACTTGGCGCCGTTTTCAGGCTTTGCAAATATTTTACTGGTCGCCACTTTCCTAATATGTTTGTACTACATCTGCTCTGATTTCCATAGTATCGATTCAAGACCTATGTCAGTTGGTATTGGGAGATTACCTTTATTTGTCGGGTAAGTATTGACTATAGTAAGTCTTAGTTTAAACACGTAGTTTTTTTTATAAATATGAAGCTAAAAAATTATGTTGATACTGCAGTCACGGTCACCGGCAGACTTCCTAGTAAAAGTCGTATATTAAAATAGTATAGTACGTGAGGATAATTTGGTTATACGGTTAATACGGTCACTTTCTTATGACCCAAAAACTACAGCCTTGTTAGCATAGATGGCTCTGTGATACGGTAGCTCTTCATCAATCAAATAATAAAGGGTCAAAAGGGCGCTGATTTATCAACACCATTTTAACACTTGACATTATAGTAAATATTTTAGTCCATTTGAGTATGATGTAGTGTAGTTAGTTTTTTTTAAGTTCATTTCTCGAAGTGTTCCTTGCATTGTCTAAGCTTGATTGTTATTTTTTTCTTAGTGTGTTAATTGTATACGACATTCTGTTTTTGTCTATGTCCTCCTCCTAGTTTTGGTTTTATAGGGCGGCAAAGCTTAAATTGACCACAATACCCTCACGTACCTTAGTATCAATTAATCCATAGATAAAGTTTAAGCCCTTATGTTCCGTGTGTGTGGTAAGAGGCGACAGAGAGAAGCTGAAGCAGGGGAAAGACAGTTCATATATATTTAAAATACTCTACAGCAGTATCTTCCTCGCAACAACTCAAAATATTAAAATTCTGCTGTTGCCAATGCGCCTGCCAAATCTATCGCCAAATTCCCCCTGTGAAGCACACTAAGGGAGAGATATATGTTCAGCAGTGGAGTTTTGAAGGCTCTAATGGATGGATGTATAGAAGCTACATTTTAGCCGCTTACATTCCAAACATTCTTTTTTAAAGAGAAAAATATGCAACTTTGATACGCGGTAGTGCCACGCTGCTCCTATATTATGGTTGTAGCACGAAAGGATCGGCTCGACCGGGGAAGGACCACGCTCTCACAAAATACCAGCGTGAAATAGCTACTTGATGCTGCTGTGATTCGTATGGTGAGTGTAGAGAAGCGGAGATACGTTTTACTGGAATCGAGGCATTCCATCTTAGTAATCAGGGGTGACTGATGCCAACGCACTCGCATTTGGATTCTTAATCGAGGTTAAATGTAGATGTCTATGGGACACAGCATCCACTTACCATCAGGTGCACTGTGTGCTAGTTTGTCACCCTAATTCTATAAACATACTTGTAAATTATATGACTGCCTCGTTGGTCCAGCGGTTGTAGTAGTGGGACTGCTGATCATGAGGTCCTGGGTTCGTTCCAAAAAATCAATTATTGAGTTTTTCTGTCAAAAAATTCTCAGTAGCTGCCTAGAGTCAGGAAGTTGGCGGTGTCTCTCCCCAGTGCCTCGGAAAGCACGTAAAGCCGTCGGTCCTGCACCTGATCTCTCTCCGGTCGTGTCGATTTACCATCCCATCGGATTATGAGAGTGAGGGAATAGAGAGTGCACCTGTGCTTGCGCATACACTTGGGCACTGTAATCCTGTCCTGCGCCGCTGGATAGCCTCCGCTGAGGCAGGCCGCCGTGGCTGAAATTCGGTCTGGAGGACATTATATGAGTTTTCCTTGCATATATTATAGGACGATGCTTTTTCGTGAACATTGACGCACGTGTTTTTTTTTATGAAAAAGCCTCGGAAAGCACGTAAAGCCGTCGGTCCTGCACCTGATCTCTCTCCGGTCGTGTCGATTTACCATCCCATCGGATTATGAGAGTGAGGGAATAGAGAGTACACCTGTGCTTGCGCATACACTTGGGCACTATAATCCTGTCCTGCGCCGATGGATAGCCTCCGCTGAGGCAGGCCGCCGTGGCTGAAATTCGGTCTGGAGGACATTATATGAGTTTTCCTTACATATATTATAGGACGATGCTTTTTCGTGAACATTGACGCACGTGTTTATTTTCTTTATGAAAAATTATATATGACTTTAATTTCAACCTTGCTTTATTCCGTAATTAACAATTACATATTTATTTTTCAGTACAGTTATTTTCGCTATGGAAGGCATTGGAGTAGTATTGCCAGTCGAAAATACAATGGCTAAACCGCAGCACTTCCTAGGCTGTCCTGGAGTTCTTAACATCACTATGTCCATTGTGATACTACTTTACATGATCATGGGATTCTTGGGATATATTCGCTACGGTGATGAAGCAGCGGGGAGCATAACTCTAAACTTGCCAACAGAAGAAATGTAGGTTTGAATAATAAATTTATATAGTGAAATAGATAATAAAATAGCTATTAACATTTTATTAAATACAGTCATACGGTCTTTTTATCACTGGTGCCATTTTCTTTTTATTTGTTACAAGCTCTTATTTAACTTCACCTGTTAATATTGTGCGACAAATCTTGCAACTGAATATTAAACCAGTTCCATAAGAGAAATTTTGCACCCACTTTTTATTGTAATACAATCTAATATACTCCTTACTTTTTTTTTCAAAATGGCTGCTGTAAGGTAAAAGATGTATTTTATTTACATACCTCTTGATATGGATATCAAATGAAAGGATTTGTTAAACAGAATACGTGACGTCATACTACCTACCTACCCTAAAATCTTCTATTTTTATATAACTATAGCTCTGTTGGTTTTCTTTGGTGTTATACGTGGTAAAGCCGTTATTTTAGTAGTATAGTTGTAGCACGAATGGGTCGACTCGACCGGGGAAGGATCACCCTCTCACAAAATACCAGTGTAAAATAGTAGCTAAATGCTACTGTGTAATGGTGAGTGTAGAGAACCGAAGACCTTTTCTACTGGAAATGAGGCATTCAATCTTAGTCCTCACGGGATTCGTAATCGAGGATAAATGTAGATGCCTATGCCTATGGGCCACCGAAACCACTTACCATTAGGTGGACTGCGTGCTCGTTTGTCATCTTTATTATATTTTTTTAAAGATTCAATTATTCATAAATCATAAAAACATTAAAGCAATTAAAATTCTTCTAACTTTTAAATAAATTTACAGCCCAGCATTGATGGCGAAATGCTTTATTATCATCGCTATTTTCTTCACATACACGCTGCAGTTCTATGTGCCAATGGAAATTGTGTGGCGGAACACGAAGCAATATGTCTCACAAAAGTATTATAATCACGCACAATCTCTTTTAAGAGCTGTGTTTGCTATACTTACAGGTAAAAATATTGTTTAACTTTGATTTAACGTCACTAATTTCTTTTTAACAAAAATATTTTATTTTAAAAGAACTTGGAATAAAAAATCTATTGTTACATTGGATATCGTTAAATTGAATAAAACTATTTATACGGATTTTATCGCGTTTATTTAATATATTTTGGATAACCAAAGTTTCGGGTGGTTTACGGCACCCATGGTCCATAGGGGACTGAGATGTTTGACGTCCCAAGGTCATACGAGGTCTTACTAGTAATTAGCCCAACTACCTTTAGTTTTTGAATATTGATTTTTGGTCCGATCTCCTAAAGTCTGCAGTCTGTGAACATGTTCAAGATCGTCACCACCATTAAATCAGATTTGATAGACCACAAAGCTTTGCAAAAAAAACACCGATTCCTATTGTACGCTCCCCCCCCCCCCCCCAACCTCTACATAAAAAAATAATATATTGAATATAATTAATTAATATAACCCTTTTCAATAAAATTATATATATGTGACCAGGATTAATAAAATAGGTTTTGATCTTTCTAAATGATCTTTCAAAAGGTTTAATAATAGGCCGTTTGTAATATTTTTGGCGTGATCGTCTTAGTTAGGACCCTTATTTACGTTGTGTTTGTTTAGTAACTTAGTTCTTTTAGGTGTCTTTTGGAAGAATGAATATTCACTAGAGCAATTGAAAGCTGTTGGTAGTGCATTATAAGCTAAGTGAACCCCGTTCACGAAGACAGGGCTCGAGAACTGTTAAGAACATAAAACGTCCCTATTCCACTTGTATCAGGTTTACATTATTAATTTATTATTAATTATCCCTTCCCACTTGGAAAAGGCTCACAATATATTTATACAAAATACCCGATACAAGGGCTTCGCTCTCCTACATTTATTTAAAAAAATGTAGGGGAGGCTCCACACACGCCGTGCGCGGTGAGCGCCAACCATTTTGATGCACTTCCCCCTCAGGGAATGCTAATTCGGAAACTGGACCGTAGTCCACAGCAAAATAACTGGCGAACCAGTAAAAGAGGCTTAGCCCCTTGTTAGTGCGTAAGCACAAACATCGACCGAAGTCGCGCATGTCAATGCGTGTAAATGCCATACAGAATACTAGCGAATCCAGCCACAGTGAATGTACGTCACACGGTTTAGGAAAATAGGCACACTGGCCGTAAACACTCCGTGAGCGCCTCCACCTGCCAAACTGCCGCTCCTGCAGACGTGATGTAAGTGTATGGCATCACCACCGATTGCATGCAAATGCATTTTCAATCATGTTTGCCTCACCCACCAACAAGTTGCCTTCAATCATTCAAAGGTGGGAAAGTTACAGAGATATATTATTATGTTGTTATATAAAACATCGTGGAGGGCAGACAGTCTGCAGTCCCGTAATGAAGGGACCCGACTTGGGCAAAGCTACTTAGGTGTGAGTCAAACCAAGAAGCAGAGAGCGCCATTGAGAATAGCGTCCCACCAAACAACCATCGCAGAGACGCAATGCTGCAATACGCAACAAGCATCAATGCGAGTATCGTCGGGCTTACACCATCCCAAGGTCCCCCATACATCCCAGCAGACATCACCATCCGCATTTAACCATCGACCAGAACCACAAGAGAGCGTCAAATCAGGCGCAGCACATCCGCAGATCCATCACAAGAAGAAGAGAATACCGCAAGTAGCAGTAAGCATCAATGCAACTATCATACGGATGGCGCCCCCTCACAACACACCCACATGATCCCTATCGACTTTGGTAACAAAGTTTGTATTGTTGTTAACTAAAAATATCACCAACGTATTATAGTAGCACGCTACTAAGACGCCAGTGAACAAAACTCCACGTATCATAGCGCTAGTGCACTAAGACATGAAGTTGAGTATGCCCATTACACTTAAAAGTGCTGCCAAACACACTCATCCCAATCCGAAAGATAGACGACGCATCGCTATGCGCTACGGCGCCGCTCTCAAACGTATGGGCGTGCGATGTCCACGGGAAAGCCGTATTGCTACAACAAACCCGCTTACCACCGGCACTAATATGTTGTTAACTAAAAACTGCACCAACGTATCATAGTAGCACGCTACTAAGACGCCAGTGGACAAAACTCCACGTATCATAGCGCTAATGCACTAAGACATGAAGTTCAGTATGCTGGTTACACTTAAAAGTGCTTCCAACACACTCATCCCAATCCGAAAGATAGACGACGCATCGCTATGCGCTACGACGTCGCCCACAAACGGTATGGGTGTGCGATGTCCACGGGAAAGCCGCATTGCTACAACAAACCCGCTTACCAGCGGCACTAAGATGTTGTTAATTGTATACCTCCTTCGACCAGAACCACAAGAATGCGTCGAATCAGGCGCAGCACACCCGCAGATCCATCACAAGACGCAATACCGCAAGTAGCAGTAAGCATCAATGCAACTATCATACGGGTGGGCGTCAAACACTGATCCCTATCGACTTTGGTAACAAAGTTTGTATTGTTGTTAACTAAAAAATATCACCAACCTATGATAGTAGTACACTACTAAGACGTCAGTGAACAAAACTCCACGCGCTAATGCACTAAGACATGTATGACAATATTGGGCCGTCACACTATCATAGTGTGACACGAGGCCATTGAAATTTAAAAATATCCTAATTTCAATAGAGAAGATGGATTTGCTGCGATCTGCTTGGGATCCTATAATAAACAAAATTAAATCCAAACCCAAACATACCATTACAAGACTTCGAGATACTGTAAGCTTGTTCTGCGTAGATCGGACCAAAAATTAATATTCAAATACAGAATGTAGCCGGGCTAACTGACATTGGGACGTCAAACATCAAAGCACACGAAACGTCGGGAATTAAAAATAAGTAAACTAAACGCGATAAAATCCATAAAAATAATTCTTATGTTCGCGTAAATATAAGATATGGCTATATTGTTAAATGTTGGTTTTATTTATTATTTTTTTCTACGTAATCACAATTTGTAATTACATTATTGCAATTCCTAACTCTCTTTTGCGGTGTGGTAGTCACGTCGAAATTCGTCTATCAGCCCATTTCGTTCTGTAAGCATCTGAAGAGATGACTTTGCGAACTGTCAGAAATTTCTTAAAGCGTCCGATAGATGGCGGTATAACCGTCTCGTATACGCCAGGCGCAAAATAGTCAGACTGGCGACGGAACGCAACGTCGGAGGTGTGAAACGTAGGATCATGGAGTATTACCTCTACACTCCATCCTCCATGCTCCATACGTAGGATATACTGCGATCGTCAATCAGACAATGAGGGCTAATAATCTTCGGTTCATCAGGTGTCATTAATTGACACTGAGGTAAATTTTTTATTTAAGTAGATATTTATCCGTTTCTAGAGTACTTTGAGTATTAAACCAAATAGAGTATCGGGAAAACGTCTCCGAGTACCGGGACAAACTTGTGTCTGAATTCGAGTCATTGCTGAACAGAGTCTCAGATTGGGGGCGACTAAATCTAGTCCAGTTTAAGAAGACACAAGTTTGCGCGTTAACCGCTAAAAAGAACCCCTTTGTCGTATCTCCTCAGTTTCAAGGCACTCCCCATGTTGCTTCAGCCAGTATCGGAATCCTCAGCGTCGACATATCGCGTGACGTGCAGTTTCCTGGTCACTTGGAAGAGAAGGCCAAATTGGCCTCTAAAAAGCTTGGCGTGCTCAGCAGACCGGGACAGTATTCCATGCCGGCACACCGGCTGCAACTTTACAAGGCGCAGGTTCGGCCGCAAATGGAATACTGTTCCCATCTTTGGGCTGGGGCTCCCCAGTACCAGCTTCTTCCACTTGACCGCATCCAGCGCAGAGCGGTTCGAATCGTCGACGACTGAGTGCTTTCCGGTCGACTCGATTCACTGGCGCTGCGAAGAGATGTTGCATCTCTTTGCATTTTCTTTCGCATATACCATGGGGACTGCTCTGAGGAATTGTTCGGATTAATCCCAGCCTCCAAATTTCGTGAACACACTACGCGGCAAACGTCCCAATACCATCCACACCATCTGGATGCTTGACGGTCCACCACTGTACGTTTCAAAAGGAGTTTTCTTCCGCGTACAACCTCTCTGTGTAATAGTTTACCACCGGCGATTTTTCCGGACCGATACGACCTGGGGACCTTCAAGAAAAGAGCTTACTCCTTTCTAAAGAGCTGGCAACGCACCTGCAATTCCCCCGGTGTTGCGGTTGATCATGGGCGGCGGTAGTCACTTAACATCAGGTGAGCCGCATGCATGTCTATAAAAAAATTATATTAGTAAACAAAACAATGCCTTAGTAGTTTTCTCTTTAATTTTATGATATATTTAACTCTTTTTTTAATTTTTCTACTTTAATATATACCTGTGGTTTATTTTTTAATCGAATTAATGTAAAATGTAAATAATAATACAGAAATAAACATTAACCTTTTCAAATCAATTTCTAAACAAATTCATTTTCCTGCTATGAAATATGTCAAATATTACATCTCATTTTTAAATGGCGCCATCCTGGTGACGGAAATAGTCGTGGATGCCCTCATTAAGGCAAATTCTCGATAAAACGGAAAAGTACCATGTAAAGTGACCGATAAATTAAAAGCGATATCCTATTAAATTTACCTTTTAATGTTTATCTTGAAAAGTACTGTACATTTTAATATATATAAATTACGTGTCACGTTGTTTGTCCGCGATGGACTCCTAAACTACTAAACCGATTTTAATCAAATTTGTACACCGTTTGCAGTTTGGTCCAACTTGAGAGATAGGATAGTTTTTTTGCCCATGAGTGACCCACAATTTTTTTTTGCAAATATAAATAACTGTCACGTTTTTTGTCCGCGATAGACTCCTAAACTACTAAACCGATTTTAATCAAATTTGCACACCATGTGCAGTTTGGTCCAACTTGAGAGATAGGATAGTTTTTTTTTGCCCATGAATGACCCACAATTTTTTTGCAAATTTAAGGATTTTTAATAGGACATGACAGAGGGTCGTCGAAAAGGGCAGAACAACGTCTGCCTGAGAAGCTAGTTATTATTAATAAAGCAACTAGATTTTAAAAAATTACGAGATTTTCCTGCGCTCTTTGTGTGTTTATGGTTATAGCACGAATGGGTCGGCTAGGCCAATTATTTGTTACTACAACAATTATTGTCTGTAAAGACTGAGACGTAAATTAGGCACTAAGCCTATACTAGTTTGGATTACGGTATTGATTGCTACCCTTTGCCGTGCAGTGGTGACTTAAGAGAATCCGGTTATTTTCACCGATCATTTTACACGTGGTAGAGCCATGCTGCAGCTACATCACCAGTATAGTTGTAGCACGAATGGGTCGGCTCGACCGGGGAAGGACCACGCTCTCACAGAATACCAGCGTAAAATAGCAGCTTATAGCTGCTGTGTTTCGTATGATGAGGGTGGAGAACCAGAGACCCTTTTTACCGGAAACGAAGCATTCTTCAATCTTAGTCCTCAGGAGTGATCACGCATTTGCATTTTGATTCCTAATCTAAGATAATACGTGTAATGCACTATTAGAATAGAATGCATTATTAGAATAGAATAGAATCATTTTATTTAATACTAACGATCCGCCCGGCTTCGCACGAGTGTTTTCTGGACTTCAACACCAGCTTCAAGCCCACAAACCGGGTCCAACTATTGATATAAGCCGTCCAGGGACCCACTCAAACACACACCAAAACTTTCATCAGAATCGGTCAAACCAGTTTCAAGTTTTAGCGAGACTAAAGGATAGCAATTGATTTTTATACAACATGTAACAAAAACCCTGTGGTTCCCGTTAACTGTGTTATCAGAATCAGTATTCAAGCGTATAGAATTTTTTTTTTCAAAAAAACACATTTAAAAAATTTAATTTTAATGAAAAAAGATAATTTGCAAATTGTATGTGGTTTTATTTCCTCTAACTCACACGAGTATCGGTAATGCGGGGTCTTTGACAATCCTCTTACTCTTCGACCAATGCAGAGATAATAAAACCACATACAATTTGCAAATATTTTTTTCATTAAATTTAATTTTTAAGTGTTTTTTAAAAAAAAAAGACGTGTGGCACTCGGGGACTGCCGCGGTAAAGCTATTACATAGCATTTTTTATCAACTTATGCAATTATAATTAATTATTTATTTTATTATTCAGTTAAGTCTTTGATATTAAATCAAGTTACACTTTTTGAGCGTGGTGACCGATAAGAAAACAATTTTTTTTCTCTTATTGTATAAATGAGAAGTTAATATTGTTTAAAATATTTTTAATATCTTACAATACATGTAGGTTATTTTCAGGAATTTTTATCATTCAGTTAGCAGCTAGTGTACACGCATACGACTAGTCGCACGCACACAAACACCGTGCCGAAGTCTGCCGAGTGGAAGTCAAGTCTGCCGAACTGAAACGACGTTAGACGATGCACGGCTTTCAACGCCACACCTCCGTGCCCGTCGGAGTGGGGAGCGTGAGGTTTTTTTCGTTACGGAATTTCTGGATTCGGTCCCCGCGCTCAAGGCCCGCGATAGAAGCTATGCAATAGCTTAATATTTCTATACGCTTGGATGCTGATTCTGATAACGCACCTAACGGGAACCACAGGGTTTTTGTTACACGCTGTATATCGGGGGGCAATAGACCCTTACATCGCCTTCGCACGATAAATAATTTACAACACTTGTTTTCAGTTGTCGCAGCTGCCACTTTACCAAAACTTGAGCAAGTGATCGGGTTGGAGGGAGCTTTCTTCTATTCGTTCCTGGGACTCATCGCGCCGTCGCTGATGGATCTCATATTCTGTTGGAATAGGGATCTTGGCAGATATAAATATGTTCTTATTAAAGATGTTATACTTATTGCGTTTGGATTTTTCGTGTTGATCACTGGTGTTATGCAAAGTATAAGGGAAATTGTTCGTATCAGTGAGTGACAAGTGATAAATGACAATAATTATACCATCACAATTCCTTAAAAGTGTTATTCGGAAAAAAATAATTTTACAGTATACGATAATCTTCGCTAATGTATTATTTTAGGAAATTAAAACTTGAGAAACTAAATTGTACATTTGACAACAGAATCTTAATAATTTGAAATACGTACATATTGTGATTTTTTTATAAACATTACAGGGATAAAATAATATATCAAATGCATAATATGTGCGTTTGCGTAGTCCAATTGTGGTCGTAGGATTGGGCAGATGTCATCTGCCTGGGCATTTCATGATTTGGCCGATGATTTACCTTCATTGCACTTTGTACCTGATTTATTAAATATGACAAGTGGTAAAATTAAAAATGTTGTACAACCGACATAACATAAATAAAATGAAAACATCATCAATGTAGTTGAAGTCAATGTGTTATTGAGGATAACTCAAAAACTACTGGTCAGATCTTCATCAAATTTATATTGGATCACATGAGGACCATATGAGAAGCTTCAACTTTCAAATAAAAAAAGAATCACCTAAATCGGTTCACCTAGAAAAGGTTCTGAGGTTAACACTTAACACACATAAAAAAACACACAGTCGTATTGAGTACCTCCTCCTTTTTTGAAGTCGGTAAAAACCACCTGGACATACTGTCGCTCTTATTACTAAATAGATGCCTTCGTATTTTTACCATAATAATAGAAATCAAAGTTATAAATTATCAGCCAAATCAGGAAATGGCAACGTATCATTAAATGCCCAGGCAGATTACGATCTGCCCAACTCCAACGATCGGACTACGACACATGTAAAACGTATTATAGTACATATTGTACTAACCGGTTTTAGGTATATTTAGATAAAATTGTGTAAATATATTTTTATTACTGTATCATAAATAGGAAGAAAGAGAGAAAGAAGAAAAGCAAGAGGTCAATTATGCTTTAATAGACTTTAAGGATGACATTCACAAAGCAACCCCCTTCTAATAAATATCAATAAAATAGTAAAATATTTGTGATTGTACTTTATAGTTTTCAAGGGGAATTAAATTTATTTTTCATATTTTGTTTTTTTTTATTCATCATGAACAAAATCAAAAAGGAAATGTAACCCTTACATTTTAGACATTATTTATTTCTCAGTGATTACAAAAAAATAGCACACTAAAAGCACCTATATTATATTCTGTACTATCCCAGGGAACTAAGCGATCGATATATATCGATATATCATATAACATAAGTATACTAGATGGTATGGTACAAGTAAAAAATTACTTTCTATAAGAATTAGGTGTAATCTATATTGATTAAAAAGTATTCTATTCTTTTCGATTATATTCATAGTTGAGACCAATGCAAAAACAACAAAGCATAAGTAATTTATGTTAGGTAATGGAGTAAAATAAATACATAATAATAATATTGAGCTCTTTTCTGAATGGGTTTTAGAGCTAGGTAATGTCCGCCGCGCTGCTCCAATACGTTGGAGCAGCGCGGCGGACATGAAGAATCGAAGACATGAAGTCCGCCATACATGGCGGACTTCATGTCTTCGAAATATTTTCGCAAGTTGCCCCGCGACGGTAACCTTTAGCGCTATAAACTATAAACGTGTACTTTGTGGTATTTTGAGGTTATTATTTTTTCATAATATTTTAAATTCACATAAGATATATTATGTAACGCAACTTCTCTATAACTTTTTCTTCTTATTATAACTTTATTTCACTTTTTGAGTTTTAATTTATATTGACTGAGTAAACATACAAAACCGTTGCATATATTGTTTTCAAAATTTTAACAAATTAATGCACTTTATCAATAGGTTCTTATATTCACTATATATTTGTTGTTATACTTTTACTTTTAAATCACTGATTGTTATATAAAATTCACTATTTGCACTTTTTAATTGCTTTTATATCGAAGCTAATGTTAACTGTGCGCTGCCGCGCCCTCTCTCCTCTTTTTTTCTTAGTAATAATTATCATCATTTTAATTACAGGCTTTTAAAAGTCCACTGTTGAAGCTGAACATATGTCTACCCTTAGAATGCCTCAATGCAGGAGGATATTTGCTACAGTTGATACACGTAATAAGTTGTCAAGTAATTAACTAAATTTTAACTTAATTTTAAGTGACTTAATCATGTAAACAATGAATTTAGTAATAACTTACAAGTTAAAATTTAGTGTGCAAATAGACAAGTAGAATAGATTTTTTTCTATTTTTGGTTAAATGACCAATTATTAGACACATAGGACATGCCTACATGATTTAGTTGAATGTATAGGAGAACATGAATTGGAGACTATTATTATTTTTTTAAATTGGACGAAGGATGCATACCATGATGCTACAGTAAAATTTGTTCAAAACTAATAAAAGAAAAAACCATTTCCAGTATCGGGAAAATATTACCTAATATATAATTTTTTTATTATAACGCACATTGCATTTAGGTATCACTGATCGCCATCTCATCTTCAAGTTAAACCATCAAATAATTAAAGGATCACTTTGACATCCGTAGTACAGAGAAAAGCTCTGTTTTATCTTCTGCTAGTTCATGAAACCATATTATACTTGAACCATATTCATCTTCATAACCCTAGTCTTTTAGGTATTGTCGCTTCCCTGACTATTTTATCCAGTATCAATTAATTTACGACCGGAATGTGCTATTAATCCATCTTGGATAAACTGAAGAGCTTTACACAGTACACATGATGGTAAGTGGTTGCTGTGGCCCATAGACATCTACATCTATCCTCGATTACGAATCAAAATGCAAATGCGTTGGCACCCCTCAGGACTAAGCATTAAGCTACTATTTCACGCACGGTATTCTAATACTATTTCACGGTATTCTATGAGAGCGTGGTCCTTCCCCGGTCGAGCCGACCCATTCGTGCTACAACTATCCTACTAATATAACTGCAGCTTGACTCTTTCACGTATAAAAAATATATTAAGTATTGATGACATTTAAACGCTTTCTTAAAATTAAGTCGCTTAAAATTAACTTAAAATTTAGTTAATTATGTGTCTTCACGAGTAATGAGTCGGCTGGACCGAGAATATACCACGCCCTCACAGAAAACTTGCATAAAATAGCAGCTTAATTGAGGCAACACACGGTTAGTCATTCCAACTGATCAGTTCAAAATAAAACAGATGGTAGCGTATCTGCATTTTGATTCGTAATCGAAGATGAATATAGCCTACTAGCCATACTATCCGCTTACGATCAGGTGGACTGTGTGCTTGTTTGGTACTCTTACTTATTCTATTAAAAATATTAAATGAAGGGTAATAAACTATTATTTTACAATCAATAATCTGTAGAAAAGACGTGTCTACAATTCCAATAATTTCTCAAAAAATAAGTCTAATGGACTAATAAATTTAAATAAATGATAATTAAGCCAAATTAATAGTTTTCAGAATTTTTGTCTATCTATCCTGTTTACATTCACGATTCACGTAAAAACTACGGGACGGATTTGCCTAAAATTTGGTACTACGCGTTCATTTCAAGTTTGCCGTCGTCGACCGTTATGATATCACAGCTGACGGTACCGTAGACAAATAAGTCATCATTTTTATCTACCACATTACATAAACATGATGATTATTTTTTTGTCAAATTGAACAAATCTAAGTAAGTAGTTTGTTTTCCTGTACACAGAAATTGACAGCAAACAAGTAGATATATAGGTACATATTATAAAATGATTTATTTAGTACAGTGAAAAATAACAGTGAATAGGAACGTGTCCAAAACAATTATAAAATATTGTAATTAAAGTATTTATAGTTTTATGTTTAAATGCAAATTTAAACATTTCAAATACGTAAAACATTACGAAGGCGAGCTGCTATCGGTACTAATAGAGCGACGCTTGAGTCGCGGAGTGAGGGAGCGCGGCGGGAGGTAACGGCAATCTTGGAATGAACAAGTTGTACGTAGGTATAATTATTATTATCATTATTGCAGCCCTTCACGAGTCCACTGCTGAACATAGACCTCCACCAAGTAATGCCACAAAGCACGGTCCTGAGCCACCTGCATCCATCGACTTCCTGCATGTCTTACCAGTCACTCCATCTAGTGGGGGGTCGCTAGATAAGTACTCGAGAACCTTTCTTCCCCATCGGTTATCGGTTCTTCGAGCTATATGGCCGGCCCATTGCCACTTCAGCTTACTAATCCGTTGGGCTATGTCGGTCACTCTGGTTTTACTGCGGATATCTTCATTTCTGAGTCTATCACGCAGAGAAACTCCAAGCATAACTCTCCATAGCTCGCTGAGCGACCTTGAGTGTCCTCATACGGCCAGCAGTGAAGCACCACGTCTCAGATCCATAAGTCATCACTGGCAACACGCACTGGTTGTACACTTTAGTTTTCAGAAATTGAGGTATACCTGTCCAGAAGATATGTCGTAATTTCCCGAACGCAGCCCAGCCGAGTTGAATCCGTCGATTGACCTCTCGGTGAAAGTTGGACTTACCTAGTCGGACTACTTGTCCCAGGTAAACATACTCGTCAACAACTTCGAGCATAGTGCTCCCAACAACTACCGGCATGGGTGTGACATGGACATGAAACATGATCTTTGTTTTGTCCATGTTCATCTTAAGACCTATCCGTTGGGAGACACCATCGAGGTCATTGAGCATAGTGCTAAGGTACTCCAGCGATTCTGTCATAAGGACTGTATCGTCGGCAAATCGAAGGTGAGTGATGTACTCGCCATTCATGTTAATACCGTATCCTTTCCAGTCAAGTAGCTTGAAAACGTCTTCCAACGCAGAGGTGAAGAGTTTCGGGGATACAACTTCACCCTGTCTTACACCTCTCTGCAGTTGGATGGGTTTCGAACTCTGGTTCTGTACTTGGATAGCCATCGTAGCCCTACTGTACAAACACTTCAGCACTTCGATATACCGACAGTCCAAATTTCGACGGAATCAAAGGCTTTCTCATAGTCCACATATGCCAGGAAAGTGGCAGATTGTACTCTTCGGCCTTCTGTACAATCTGCCGCAGGGTATGTATGTGGTCTATGGTATTGAAGCCTTTTCGGAAACCGGCTTGTTCGGGAGACTGGAAGTCGTCAAGTCTGCGTGCGAGACGATTCGTAATGACTCTCAAAAACAGCACGTAAACGCGGCCCAGAAGGGAAATCGGTCTGTAGTTCTTCAAGAGAGCGTTGTCGCCTTTCTTAAAGAACAAGACCACCGCGCTTCTGCTCCACGCCTCTGGAGTAGTGCCACCATGGAGGACGGAATTGAAGAGCTTCTGAAGGACTTCAAGTACCGGTGTTCCACCCGCTTTCAGAAGCTCCGCTGTAATTTCATCCTCACCCGGGGCCCTGCCATTTTTAAGGTGCTGGAGAGCCATTCTAATCTCGCTCAGACTGACGTCCGGGATATCATCGGAATAGTGTCGGATAAGATTTGCTCTTGGATCGTTACTCACACTTGCGTGTGGCTCCAACGATTATGTGTACAGCTGCCCATAGAACCTCTCAATCTCACTCAAAATATCAGGTGTCCCGGAAACGATACTGCCACATTCAGTCTTCAGCTTTGACAGTTGGCTCTTTCTGACAGAAAGATCTCTGACAAAGACTTTGGAGCCCTGGTTCCGCTCGATCGCTTCTTTAATACAAGCAGTATTAAAGTTGCGTAAGTCTCGCCGCATGCATTTGGAGATATGTCTGTTCAGTTGCCTGTATGCTGTCAAATCTGTTGACGACTGCAGCCTCATCTTCCGTCTAATAGCCATGAGATTAAGAGTGTGATCGGAGAGTTTTTGTGTTCTTCTGCGGCGGGTCTTGCAGAACTTAGCTCCGACCGCATGGACAGTTTCCACGAGCTTGTCATTCATATCGTCCACTGCATTGCAATTTTCTAGGCACTGAAAGCGGTTACGTAACTCGAGCTGAAAGGTTTCGGGATTTTGGATTAGAGCACGAGGGGGACGGAGCGTTGACTTCATTAGACGAGACCTCTCCAACTTAACGTTTAGGTTCAGTGTGCCTCTAACCATTCGGTGATAGCTGCCAGTTTTCACCCTTGCGATCACTGAGACATCACTGAACAGTTGGCGTCTGGTCGTCATAGTGAAGTCAATCTCATTTTTTATCGAACCGTCGGGGCTCGACCAGGT
Source organism: Parnassius apollo (assembly GCA_907164705.1). Taxonomy (NCBI): domain Eukaryota; kingdom Metazoa; phylum Arthropoda; class Insecta; order Lepidoptera; family Papilionidae; genus Parnassius; species Parnassius apollo. The sequence goes on along the minus strand of CAJQZP010001593.1, from coordinate 6,358,429 downwards.
CCACTTCCTGTGGGTCCGCTTCTGGAAGAAATAGTTGATCATAAAGAGTCCCTCTTTCTCCATAAAGTCGGCCAGCTGCTGGCCCCTTCGGTTCCGTTGCCCTACTCCAAATTTCCCTAACTTCAGCTCACCGTTTTCTCTTGTGCCTAGTTTTGCGTTGAAGTCTCCCATCAACACAGTGTAGTGGGTTTTGGAGGAATGCATGGCTCTGGAAATATCCTCATACATTTCCTCCACATCCTCATCGGGATGTTCCGAGGTTGGTGCGTAAACCTGTATGACTTTCAGCAAATACCGTTTGGTGATTCTGAGTATCAGGATAACAGGTACGCGACCCTCGTCGACACACTCCCAATCTTTACAACCTTGTTGATGAGAGACTTGTGGACGATAAATCCGACACCTCCTTGGGACAGATTGTCGCCCTCCCGGTGATAGAACAAGTTACCGGACTCGAGGATTACCGTGTCCTCCCCCTCTCTTCGGACCTCGGATAATCCAATAATATGCCAGTGCAACTTGTCTATCTCTTCTTCCAGCTCCAGTATCTTCTCGTCAATCCTCAGGGTGCGTGCGTTATATGTTGCCAGGTCGTGGGTGGCAACCGAACCTCCACCGGAGATTCTTAGCACCCCCTACCCCGCCGTTACCATGGTCGCCACCGTAGCCAGGAATAGCGGGGCCGCCGGGGACTGGGGTCCGTTTATTTGCGTCATTGTTCATGGGGGGATATTTGCCATAGTTGCCACGCTTGGCGAGCGGGTTGGCAACCGAAGTTTTTTATTATATCACAGTTGTTATTAGGAAGATGCTGCTGCCCATCTCCTGCCTGTCTCCCTCTGTCACCTCTTACGACACCCACGGGAAGATATGGGGTAGTGGATATTCTCAACCGCCTCTACACGGCACAGTACTACACGGCACGTAAGTATAATAGTAGTAAGCAACCAATGGGCAACAAAAAAATTTTAGGTGTTTTCATTCATCTTCTATCCGCGTAAAAGAACATTAGCTGACGTAAAACACCAACGCTCCGGAAAGTCAGCAGTGTGTGATCATATATCCTAAATCGTCATTACAGCCCTTCACAAGTCCACTGCTGAACGTAGGCCTCCTATATATCCTAAATGGCTCCCGCCAATACATCAGATTTGATAGATCGTAAATTCTAGCGAAAGAACATCGATTCCTACCAAGGATGATACGTGAGGCTATTGAAATTGAAAAACATTCTAATTTAAATAGAGAAGGAGGTAGTAGTTCACTTCCTTGGGATCCTGTAATTAAAAAAATTAAAATTAAATCCAAGCATACCACTGCAAGACTTCAAGACTCAGTAAGATCAATCTGCGTAGATCAGACCAGAAGAAATAATTAAAAAGCTGAAGATATTAAACGCGAAAAAGTAGTTTTATTCTATGTGTAGTGTTCGCGTAAATACAAGAAATCTTAATAATTTATTATTGCTTATTTCATAGATATAAACCTACCTTATAAAGATATCAATATGAAAGCCAAGATTATTAACTGAAAGAGAGAATGGTATAGGTATCAGACGATCATTATAGTATATTGATAATTTTATGAGCTAAGTTCATATCTATGAGATAAGGAGTTATGTAATAAAATGTGTCACGGCAGGTAGACCTGAAGCGTCAGTTTTAGCAAACACCTGCGTTACCTTTTATCATCGCTTGACATTTCGTATACGACCAATCGCAGATTCACTTTAGATTAGAACTAGCTGATACCCGGCGTGTGCTACTACGCTAAAAAAAGAAATACATTTTGTTTATTTGTTGGAAAAAAAGGAAGTTTGCTTTAATTACTAAAATGTTTATATAGAGCCTAATGCAACTTTATTGATCTAAAACCATCTTCGCATAAAAGACTTATTAGAATTAATCACTTAAATTTATTCAAGCAAAAGGAAAGTTCGTTGGAATTTTCTATATTAACGCATTTGCCTTTCTAATAAAACCGGCTTGGGACACATCGGATGGATGGTTTCAAAGTCTTTAACGGACATTAAGTAGAAACATTTTTTGTGTTTTGTATAGACAGATTAAATATTTCAATCACATGAATGTCACCGATATAATTGAGCATATAATTAAGCATATATAAGTTTGTAGATCACCGACATGAAAAGCGTACAAACAACCAACTTGAGCCTGGCTGCCGTGACCAAAATTCGGTCTGGAGGACACTTTTCTATATCTACTCTATAAATATAGCGTACATTCTTGATCTATCAGGAGAAGAAAGTCCGGCTATTGAGCTTTCTCATGCGACCACGCTGGGTTATGTAGGTTAATAACAACATGCATTAGTTTTACATATGTGTTACTGGGTTCTATAAATAAATGAAAACGGTCATTAGGTAAAATACTGTGAGACATTACTAATATAAACATTCAAAATACACAACATTTAAACTGCTCGAAGTTCAAAAACTTTTTAAATTAAGTTTGTAGAAAAAGGGTTATTATAATATTAAGGAATTTATGGATGATAATCACCTCTAGGTATGATTACCAAGCTATTTCTAATTTGTTTTGTAATGTTTTTTTTTAGTCCCGCTAGATTTCTTGCTGGTTCTTCCCACGACAGAGGTTTTTTCCAAACCAGTGGAAAATTAAACAAAATAGTGATTTTCAGTATGTATTATTTATAATCCATCTAATATATAAAAATTAATATTTCTTTGTTCGTATTTTTGCACTGCTATACCGTTCATCATATTACGAAAACTTTGTCAACATATTGCTTGCACTGGTGCGAAGGCTATAGGCATAGTTGGATCCTGTAGGTGACGCTGTTGCAGAATCCAGATATCACCCGTGCGAAGCCGGGGCAGTTCGCTGGTATTGAATAAAAATGTTTCTGTTTCTGTTTATTAAGAACTGCAAAATTTATCTCATGTGGTACACACAATATATAGTAATTCTAATTGCAATCTTCTCAATATTATCACTTACGAGGTGGTATGAGTCCTTTTGCTGCCTAGAAGTCTGTCTGGATAAGTACTATCCTCTTACATTTTGTGGCCAAATAACAAAGACTGTACTGCTGTATTCCGGTCTGAAGATAAACCAGAAATAATTCTTACATCTGTAAGGACCATCCCACACTACATACGGAATTCGTAAACTACGGGTCGGCCACACATACATACGAAATCCCGTTTGCCCGTAAAATTCTGTACTGAAAACTAATGTAGGTGTGTGATGGGTCATTGATTTTAACTTGCTGTGTTCGGAATCCCGAATCGGAATTCCGAAACGGAACGAATGGGTCGGCCACACAGATACGGAATCCCATTTTGCCCGCAAAATTCCTCACGGAAAACTACCTTAGGTGTTCGGAAACGGAATTCCGACTCGGAATTAATTCCGTATGTAGTGTGTCGCAGTCCATAGGTGACTAGACATCCGTAACCTTATTTGTTTGAAGTTGCCATCGGATATACGCTTGTTTTATTAAAAAAGAGGCATAAATTAATTAATAATCATGGGCTTTTAGTAAAATAATTAATCAATATAGCAACCAGCATTCGCTGGATATATCTGTTTTTCCTACATAATATTTATAATCCTACAAATGTAAAATCACATGATTCTCTGAAGATTCTACATTATTAAGGTGATTTGAAAATTTGGTGGTTTTTCTATTTAACATATTTTTTTAAGTTTTATAGATTACAAACCAAAATTTTGGTATATGATTTTTAACTATATGATCTTGGATTGCATAAAAGGAAATCACGATATCATGTAATTTTCTCGATAGAATAAAATTGCAAAGTAGGTTCTAATTATTAACATTTCTCGATGACACCACAATATTCTTACTAATAATTTCGTGGAATTATTTTTAAGGCATAGTAAATAATCATATCTAAGTTCTCATAAACCAGTTTTTTAATCCACAACGAAGTTTTGTTGAAATAAATAAAAATGTTGTTTGGCGCTTGCTTAGTTTTTTCCGAGCGCTTGCTCGGTATGTCTATCTCATAATTTGCGTACTATGAAGTCATTGCATCACTTTCATTTTGACACTCCCGCAGTCGTCCGTTTGCTTCACCAACAAAGGAATAAGCCACGACCCCAACTTCGATTCATTTTCAAGGTATCCTCTTAAAGGTTAGTTCACGGTCTTTGAGTATTAAAATTTTGGTTTATCACTCAAAGTTCACGGTGCACCGTGTCACAACCGGGCCGGGACATGGTTAAACATCTTTGTATGTCTTTGAATGGGTCCCTAGACCTAGATGATTTAGATTCACATTTGTACCCGGTAGGTGGCGCTGTTTTCGAGACCTATAAATCACCAGTGCGAAGCCAGGACTGATCGCTAGTATAAATATATTTTTTTTGATGTTCGAGCATAACTTCTTTGTTTATAAACCGATTTTAATGATTTTTCTTTTATTAAATTGGTTAGGTAGATATTACGTATACTTTTGGGGTGTCACATTGTTCACACAGACCTAAGTATTTCTATTTTTTTTTATAGGATAGGGTGACAAACGAGCGCACAGTCCGCCTGATGGTAAGTGGTTGCTGTGACCCATAGACATCTACATTTATCCTCGATTACGAATCAAAACACCCGTGAGGACTTAGGTGGAATGCCTCGTTTCCAGTAAAGAGGGTCTCCGGTTCTCTACACTCACCATACGAAATACAGCAGCATTAAGCTACTATTTGACGCTGGTATTCTGTGAAAGCTGAGAGCGTGGTTCCTCTCCGGTCGAGCCGACCCATTCGTGCTACAAGTATACTACTAATATAACTGCAGCATGCATTGAGTTATACAACACTAGAGGAGCAAATCACATTACCGCGAATCGAAAAAAGTGTAACCACTATCCAAACGCGACGACGTAGCTTTGAAACTAATAACAATTTTAAGTAAACATATATCTATCTCACTTACACAAGTTACGAAAACAATATCGTCGCTAAGATTAGATAAAGATAGACACACAAACATGCAATGGCGGGTTGGTGTGGCTTACTATATGAAATTTTACCTAAAATACGCAATAAAAATGAGTTTTTTTTTAAGCTGCAGTTAAATGTTTTTATATTAAAAAAGTATATTTCATTTTAAAATCTTTATTACGTCCCCTTAGAAAAAAAGGATACAAAGCTTATCAGATGAATATAAGTAAACATAATGATGAAATAAAACGTATTTTTATGGTACTAATAAATCAAACAATATAAAATAGGTAATAAAATATATTTAATAGATAATTCATGAATAAACTAAAATAAGAATAATTAATTATTTTGTATGAAAGTTAAAACGTAGTTTTTATTATAATTTCCAAAATATTTAAAATCAGAGGTAACAAATTAACTTAATCCATTAATTATAGTGTCTCCCATTAATGTAGTATAATCACAAATGCGGAAAAGTGGCAACATTGAACCTAAATGGCAATATTCGATAATTTTATTTAATTATTTGAGGTTTTTTACGTTTATATGAAAACAAGAACTAAAAATTATGTGTTGAAAGTGATTCCGCTTGTTTTATTACGTTTTTGTGACCTTGAATAGCATTCTTTCACTACGCATTTACCCATTTTTGTCGCGGCTCAACTCTGTCGGCGTCACATTGAACAATGAACTCACGTTAGCTAGACATATGGCTGTGGCCATATGTGCAGTGGCAACGCTTTGGCGCGGTTATTACTGATCTAGTGTTATATAAATAATGGCAGCATGGCTCTACCACGTAAAAATTTTCTTTTATAATTTTATTGCTTAAACTACTTATCTACCTACTGTCTATGTTTAAAAATGATAATTTATACCTACTTAGGTAATAAATACTAAATGATAATAAATTTATAGTAGCTACAATAGGTAGGTACCTACATCGTTATTTACAAAAAAAGTACACAACCAAACTAGCACAATCGTATGTATTATTATCTACTCGTACCTATGAGCAAAGACGACGAGATCATGAAAACTAAAATAAATTCCGCCGGAACATCGTACATTCCCCTCATTGTGCAATACAGATACAGAACAGAAGTCTTTAGTTTTGTCTGCGCAGCTACAGCTACAGCTAGACGGATCGAATTTGGTTAGGGCCGGACAACGTATTTGTTGCGGCGGATAAAACATCACTTTGTTTAGTTATTTAACTATACGTTATGGTTTTACGTAACCTAATACCTATTTAAATAGAGAAATTATCAATTTATATTCAGTTAAAATGTCTTCTAACTTAAATTCCAAAATCGTGAGTACATTTTCTCTTTGATCACCTTTAATTCATAAATAAGAAAATGCCACACCAACCCATTGAACTATAATGTACTTACGTACGCAATAGGTGCATATTACTTTATGAACCAATCAATATTTTTTTCTTTATCATTTACTGATAATGGCAAAAGAGGTAAGTCAGATTCTTATAGTTGCTAAGTTAATCGTAAACGGTGTTCGGTTAACTATAATGACAGTGGTAAGTGATAACGTAGCTAATAAGGTTTAAAATTAAAAACTATTCTTCCTGAACAACACTTAAAATCTTTTACTACTAACTTTAACTTGTTGCTAAAACGTGGTGATTAAATTCTCCTTGTTAGCTAATGCTTGCGACCTTACCTTATCTGTCATCTATGGATAGAGGTTACGACGTTACTTAATTTACTGAGAGAATAAATAGAGTAAAAGTATAATAATCCTTTATAAGAAGTAATATAACTATCTTAAGAGTACCAAAGAGTACTTACTCTGAGTCTGAGTTAAGTTATACTTACTCTGAGTTTAATTTTTTACAAAGTAGAGTAGTGCAGTGTTTGCGTTTTGACATTTTGTTTGGAATTTTATTACCTATTGAACAAAATAGAATTTATTATAATATATATTACTAATTTCCCCAACAATTAAATAACTAAGTAGGAAGTATATTTGAAGCGAATGTGTAATAAAGTTGCAGCTGATAGTAAATAAAATTAAGTTAGTAGGGGTACATAATTACTTTAATAAGTTGATAATTAATTGCTTGATTTGAGATAACCAAGTTCAAGGCGAAATATGATGCAATAAACATCATTCAGGCCCTTAAAGAAAAAAAGTTGCTAGTCGTATGCACAGAATACATGTCGTATGTGATAAAACTATGAGTTCATGAGTGTGATGTGAGTGAAGTGGTGTTAGTTCATTCAATTCAGTAAACAGTATCAGTTGGACGTCGTAAACGTATTGTTGTGTTGCCAAAGTTTTATATCATCATGAGCAATTTAAAAGTGGCTGTAATTGACTTTCTAGAGAATCCAGTATGTACCTACTTTTTTTAATTACTATCTGCGTACACGTCCGTTCATAAATGACAATCTCAGATAGTTTTCAAATGAAAATAGTTCTTTCTTGGAAATTTTATAATAGCTAAATGAATTGGTGCAAGTTTCTTTATGCCAAATTACACATCACGGTTAAGTCTGAAACTTATCATTGTAAATTTTATCAAAAAATGCATGTAAAAAATTTCTTATATGTATTTCAGGTAATCCCCATTTTACTAGGTGTTGGATCTGTAGTAGTGCTAACAACAGTAATCGCGAAATGTCTTTGGGGGAAAAAATCAAAGACTTCCAAAAAGTTAGTTGCACTTGTGGATCCGAATAGCAAATATCCACTGCCACTCATAGAAAGAGAAGAAATCAGTCATGATACTAGAAGGTTTAGATTTGGATTACCTTCATCTGAGCATGTTTTAGGTAAGTTTAAAAGTTAAAGTTACAGCCTATATATGTCCCATTGCTGGGCCCAGGTCTCCTCTCATCTCTGAGAGGGTTATAGGGCAAGAAGCAAGACATGCAGGTTTCCTCACAGTGTTTTCCTTCACCCTCGAGCATGTGGTAGCATCAGCACTTAAAATTGCAATTAACAATTTCATTGGTGCATGCGGGGATCGAACCCGGGTAGCTCGCATACTGTAAAATTTGCAGCAAGCGTTAACCATCTGAGCTTCCACAGCTCTCAAAGCGTAGGTAACTTTACTTAATCATAATTCATCCAATCACTACAGCCTATCAAAAGTCGATTGCTTAACATAGGTCTGCCTCGTAGTTTGTTTCATAGAAGGGATATTTTCCGCATTTGTCGTGCTTTGCCGGTGGGTTGGCAACCATGGTGTTATTATTATTTATGAATAGTTATCAAGAAGATGCTGCTGCCAATCTCTTCTTTCATTTCACTCTGTCACAGTATTGTATTAAGTAATGGATTATCTTATAATGACTACACAGTGACCATAATACAGTATTATGTCAAAAAACATGTAAAATGATATAGTAAAAGTAAGAAAGACAGTAACTGAATTAACATTTGTCATGTCTATTACATTATTTTTTGTTTAAGTACAATTTATAAACCATAATAAAAGCACTTAGTATAATCTATTTTTATATATCTTTTAAATTATTTATATTAAGTGCCAATTTTTCAATCTACAGAAAAAAGTAGACTGTCTGGTTTCTAGATACAATAGAATAGAATAATTTATTATTCAATATAGATTACATGTAATTCTTATTGAGTCATTTTTTACTTTACCACTATCAGTAAGACAATAGCATTGAACTATATGTAGGTCACCGCACAGTAAAAGCATTAAAATACAACAAACATTTTTTATATTAAAACTGTTTCACTTTTATATTCAGTCAGCTTATAATTTATTTGATAAATAACTTTTATCTGATGATTTTTAAATCGGTCTAAATGAACTAACCGCTTAATTTTTTTATTGTATGTATAAAACCTTCATTTTTAAGCCAAGTTATTAGAAATGTTACATAATAAAAACTAATCATAAGTAACTAAGGGCACTTGTGCACTGTGGTAATTTCAACATTGTAAAATTTTCATTTTATGGCTTAGATTAATACAGAATCAATTTCAATAATAACTCCTATTCAGAAATTGAATATTATGGTCTACTGTACCAAATATTATACTGGATTTCTTCTTATGTCCAAGTCTCCTAAGGATTTTGATTTTATTTCCTATACATTACTTTACTATTTAGATTATGGTAAACCGTAAAGTAATTATAGAATTACAACAATCTTTCTCTATGTAAGACGCTTATGCAGAAATTATAAGTGGAAACATTTAACTGTAAAAAAAAAAACCTGAATGATGCTCTCCCAATGATATTAGTGATTGAGAAGTCTTGAAAGCCTCAAATTTCAAAACCTAAGATAATTTAATTTGAAAAAAGTCTCAACAAATTACATCCCCGGACCTAAACCCAGAATGTAACGGACAATCAAATTTAATGAAGTAAATAGTAATAATCTTGCGTCTCTGGCTATACAAAAACATGTTTAAGGTTAACTTTATGGGTAAGAGCCCATGTACCAACTGGCTTCATCCACCAGTGCACAGGTGCACCCACTGTGTCTAATTTTATATTATTTGTATAAATTTCCGTGGTTTTGGCCCACAGTCGCACCTTAGAGTGGAATGGAGCAATACAGCTGAATTTGTACAGGTCTCTCAATAGAATTTTCGTACAAGAAATAAAAGAAAACAATTTTCTTGTCTCTATGGCAAAAAGGTCTTGCAACTGGGCATAAAAAAGCAGCTGATGAAAAGAAATATATAACTTAAAGTTATAGATTTCCATTTTCATTTTCTTCAAAACTACTTATTTGTTCAATTTACAAATAGTACCATTCAAAAAGGTAAAGGTGTAGATATTGGTATGAGTATTATAAATACTATTTTACAGTACATATATTCCCCATATAGGTGACCATAGCAGCACGGTGGACACTGCTTTGTCCTGTAACACTCTCAGATATAAGAAGAGGCCTGTGCCCATATAGACAGTAACTTTACTTTGATGTAGTGTACAAATGCACTAAGTAATAAATGTTTCAATAGGATTTTTAATTGCCATGTAATACATTATGTGTATGTGTATTTCAGGATTACCTGTAGGGCAGCATATCCATCTGTCAGTTAAAATAGATGATGACCTCATCATAAGAGCTTACACTCCAGTGTCCAGTGATGAGGATAAAGGATATGTTGATTTAGTTATTAAGGTTTGTACCTCTTGTTTTGTAAATGATTTTTTGAATACTTATATCTAATAAGAAAAGCACAAATCGGCTAAAAACAGACAAAAACTGAATTATGTTACCCCTAAACTAATGCATATAACGGTTTTTTAATGTATACCACTACTTTTATTTAATTATTATCATATGTGGAAATAACAATGGTTTTAGCATGAACGGGTCGGCTCATACCCACACTCTCATAGAATACCATTGTAACTAGCAGTTTAATACTGCTATGTTTCACGTGGTGAGTTGAGAGAACCTCTGGTTAACCCCTTTTTACTGGAAATAAGGCAATCCATCTTAGTCCTCAGGGGTGACAACGCATCCGCATTTTGATTCCTAATTGAGTATAGATGTAGATGTCTATGGGCCGTAGCATCCACTTAGCATCCGGTGGACTGTGTGCTCGTTTTTCATCCTTATTCTATAAAAAAAATATATCAGGTCTACTCAGAATATCACCATTGCAATTAATGATGATGACAGCATTTCCCTGGTTAATTGTAACAATAATCTTAAAATCTTTTTAGAAGTTGTCGAATGAAGCAGTATCTGAATGACAGGGTGAGAAGTTGTGTTATAATAAGTGAAGTGTGTGATTTACAAGATGATGTTGTGACCAGGATTGAGAAAGAAATGCTTGGGTGGTTTAGTCAAGTAGAAAGAATGAATGAGGAAAGAGTGACAAAGCTAATTTATGTTGCCGAAGTGAACGGCAGAGTCGGGAAGGGATGCCCTAGGTGAAAGTTTATCGACCAAATTGGCGATATATTGAAAATGGGCCAAATTAAGCTTACCCTTAACCGACGAGAATGCATGCGTAGGTTTATGGATGTGGAGGAGGCGAAAGAGGTGTGTCAGGATCGTGCCAAATGGTAGTTCGTAGTCTCTGCCTACCCCTCTGGGTGACAGGCGTGAGTGTTTATGTATAAAATGTTGACTATGCTGGACATGTTATAATGTCATATATATGACATGCAAGATTTACTTACTCCTTAATAAATATTCAATGTAACCATTGAAAATTAGATTTTGAATTGGCTATAAGATCCTACGTTAAAAGTATAGATTTTTTTTAACCATAGATATTCTGGCTGCAGAAGTAAGATTTAGGTGTCAGGTACTCTACCACTAAATCTGTCAGTTGCAAATTAATACAACGCTTGACTTAAAAACCACCTTAAAAAATATTTATTTAATAGGTTACTGCTATCTGTGTTAATTAAGAAATTATTGCAAGTCAAGTAGTTAAATATAACATTTAAAAAAGAAGGCTCTAAAACGCTCTAAAATATTCCTAATTATTACTTATAAAAATTAGTACCAACTATAAACATGTGTCAGGAGCTATCCATTGGAATTAATATATTGTTTCTTGGAGTGAATTACATACCATATGTTATCACTATTGTAAATAAAATTTTCGAACTTTTCATCTAATTTTAGGTGTATTTCAAAAATGTACATCCAAAATTCCCAGAAGGTGGAAAAATGTCTCAGTACTTAAATAACATGAAAATAGGAGACACTATTGATTTTCGGGGGCCATCTGGACGTCTACAGTACACTGGCAATGGAACATTCTTAATCAAAAAAATGAGGAAAGATCCTCCCGTTAAAGTTGTTGTCAAGAAACTAAACATGATTGCTGGTAAATATGAACTAATATCAGAGCTAGACTTATCATTGATTGTGTAACTCAGTTTTTAAATCAATACTTATAATCACGGTACTTACTCAAGGCTTAGTAATATAAAACAACTTTTGTAACTGGGAAGCACTCAGTTCATTAGAGGCCGGTGCAGAGTACACTGTTGAACAAACGCCTTTCCTATAGATTGCCTCATAGAGGGCAAATTTGCCATAGGAGCCACTCTTAGCAGGTATCTTGGAAACTGAAGATTTTCATATTATTTTGATATCTTAACAGGGAAATACTACTGCCAATGTTGCCCCTTATTTCACTTTCGCTTTCGCCTCTTAGGACACGCACGGGATGATATTATGGATTTTTTATATTGTCTTTTTATATGAAAAGGGTGACAAGCGAGCACACAGGCCACCTGATGGTAAGTGGTTGCTGTGGCCCATAGACATCTACATCTATCCTCGCTTGCAAATCAAAATTAAGAGGGCCCTTCCCGGCCCTAGTATCGTCAACGCGAGTATGGTTGAAAAGCTTGTTGTTTCATCCAGCGCAATGTTAGAAGAAGAGGCAAAGCGAAAAGAGAGAGAGATAGCGCCTGAGCGCTCGGTTAGAATTCGGTAACTTTTGCCGCTCACTCTCGGCTCGCGGGCGGTAGACCACTAGTGAGCCATTCACAGGGGTAGGACAGTTGCCTTGGACCACAAGAATTCAATTGAAGGTAGCGCCATCCATAATTTGTTTCCAAAAACATTATGTTTATTATTGGTCTAATGTCTTCACAGATGTCGCTACTTTTTAAAAAGAAACTAGAATTAACTTAAAAATAAAATTAAATGCACGATAAATTTATTGGTGATTTTGTTTATAACAAATATTATTTTCACATAAAATAAAAACTTAAACATCATGAAATCAATCAATTATGATAATTATGATACTGGCCACCCTAAACTTCAAAACGTCAAATATTCAAACGAAAATGAAAGTCAAAATGGTGGCTACTTTTTTGCGTGTGCTCATCGTTATCTTTCTTGTTTCATTGCAAATACCCCATAAATACCAGTGTACTTACTGAAACTGTTTTACCCACTGTTAATAAAATCAAAAACAGTATTACAAAAAGTAGGCAGTAAAACTGTTTCAGTATGTATACGAATTAAAGAACAATATTACACATTTCACTATTATAGAAGAGGTATATGTAGAGCTATATATAGCGAATTAGTTCGGATTCAATTTGTAGGAGGCGCTAGCAGTTCAATTTTGTCCGCAATAAAGTGTCGTCAGAGGGCTCTCTTTTCCTGTATATACTTATTATACTCTTTGGCCATTCATGACAATAATATTGAATCGCACGCGCGCGTTTCGCGACTATGTCCTCGCGTGCGCATAGCCATAGTTTTGTAAATTTCTCTGCATACAGGACAGGTGTATACCTACATTTAGTACCGTATTATTTTATTATATTACATGCTTTGTCTAGTACTGACGTAACGCTTGGCCTCGGAGATTTATTTGTGTTGTATTTTTACCAATCTATGTACCGTGCGTGCGTTATTGTTGACGATGTGGAAATTATTTATAACGTACATTAGCTTTTTCTTATTTCATATACACAAGTACCTCATGGACGAACAAAGAAAGTCAGACAGATTTTCGCTAGTAAAAAACTGTAAACACATAAAGCTAGACATTTCCAGTAACAATGGTCTCGATTTGTATCAATTTCCCGTACAATGAGAGATCCGTATAAACTGGTTTTTTAAAATGGTCGTCGTGCGTACAAGCCCGGACACATTCACACATTAGTCAGACATTACAGGCGCAAACGTCAATACTCACACATAGACCAGACTCAGTTTTGTTTTAGCAGGGAGTTCCGTTCGACTTTTTTTGTTCGTCCATCATATACCTAAATACAGCACAAAAAGTAAAGGTAAATGATTTATTCTGCTTAGGGCTAGTAGTCATAGTCATAGTCATAGTCTTTATTGCAATCAAATGGTTACAATAGAAATGTTATGTTTAAAAAAAAGTCCGCATTTGGACCCAGTTTGGGCGTAGCAATTATAAAAATATTAAATTATTATTTTTAAACTACAATATTAGATTTCATTAATACATTACATTATTAGATTATATTATTTTAAAATTCTGTAAATTTAATTTAATTCATAATCACAATGTCAAGTAAAAAGTAATTATTATTATTATAAGTAAAAATAAAATTAAGTAAAAAATAACAATTGAATAACAAAATTAAATTAGATAGGCACAGGCCGAAGTTGTCCACATAAATGAATACAAATATTATATTTGTATCAAAATATTCATTTAAATTATAGAAACATTTTTCAATGAAATATAACTTTAATTTGGATAAAAATAGTGTAGTATTCGTTAAATTTTTTATGTCATTTGGAAGGTTATTAAAAATTTAACTGTCATACAGTAGGGACTAGTGCTATGCAATGCAAGAGTAGATTTCGGCAATGATTATTACGAATTTTGCATACTACGTACTAGACAAAAGAAATTACAGAAACAGTGCCACGAGCGTTACTTAGATAAAATGCAAAGCCTTCTAAAAAAAGATCCTAAAATATTATGGTCTTATTTAAAATCTATACGTAATAGCAACTCTACATACCCTACTACATTAAAATTAGGAAATGAATCATACACAAACGAAACGAACGTGTGTGCGGGATTTAATAAATTCTTTTGAAAGTGTTTTTCAAAAACCTTCTTCTTCTTACGATTATTCCCATATTCCAAACGTAGGAATCAAATGATATATTACATAATATATACTTTAGTACTAAAAATGTTTCTCGTATTCTACATACAATTAAAACTAATACAGGGCCTGGTAGCGATGGCATACCTCCCCTATTTATACACAAATGTGCAGAACACTTGGCCAAGCCTCTCAATAATCTTTAATATGTCTGTTAACACCTATGGAACATTTCCTAGTAAGTGGAAAGAAGCTCTAATAATACCTATACATAAGAGTGGACCAAAAAGCAGAATTGAGCACTACCGCCGAATCTCCATATTAAACACATTTGGAAAGATTTTTGAAAAACTTATCTTTATACACATCAGTCCCATAATCTTAAAATCAATACCAACTGAACAACATGGTTTTATAAATAAAAGTTCAACTGTAACAAATTTAGCTACTTTAACCAATTATATATATATGAGCATGGATGACAGGCAGCAGGTTGATGTAATATACACGGACTTTGAAAAAGCATTTAACCGTATTGATCATGCCATCCTATTACGTAAACTTTACAGTTTGGGTATTCATGGTGATTTGCACAGATGGGTAACTTCATACATAAGTAACAGAAGGCAAGCAGTGTTACTGGGTAGTGCTCATAGTGATTTTATTATGGTAACATCTGGTGTCCCACAAGGCTCAATACTCGGACCTTTGTTCTACAACGCCTATTTATTTGACATCGGTGACTGCTTCTATCATTCAAACTATTTAATGTTCGCAGATGACAAAAAAATTTATCTAAAAATAAAAACAATTGATGACTGTGTTCTGATTCAAAACGATTTAAAAAACCTAGAAACTTATTACAGCAAAAATAGAATTACTATCAATTGTGAAAAAAGTGTCAAAATAACCTTCAGTCGCAAGAAACAGCTCATAGATTACAATTATTCAATTAACAATAAATCCATAAAGAGTGTATCATCAGTTAGAGATCTTGGTATCAGGTTGGACTCAAAATTAACGTCCAATGAGCAGTATTGTTGACAAAACCTACAAGCAAATTGGATTCATAAAGCGCGTCTGCAACGATTTTAGCAGTATTAATTGCTAAAGCTCTATACTTTGCATACGTAAGGAGTGTTCTCGAATACGCTAATACAATCTGGTCTCCAAAGTATGCGAAGCATAAGCATCGAATAGAATCAATTCAAAAACTGCTCATTAAGTTTATCTCATCAAAAGATCATAATAGTTTTGCTTCATACGAAGATGCTTGCAAATTTTACCGCTTAGATACCTTGGAACTCAGAAGACTTCAACACGATATGTTTTTGCTACACGGTTTATGGTCTGGTAACATAGTATGTCCAAACCTGTTATTTTAAATGTTTTTATTTTTTCTTAAAATATCGATACTAGTACCTAAATACCGAACTAGACATACGCCATTATTTCACGTACCACGAGCAAACACAAATTACGCAAAAAATTCTACTTTATGTCGTATTGTTCAAAACTATAATAAGTTTTACGCTGACTTGGATATGTTCAACCTATCCAAGAGTCGCATCAAACGTGATTTTATAAACAAAAATAGGGCATAATCACACACACACACACACACGCACGCACGCACACGCACACGCACGCACGCACGCACGCACGCACGCGCACGCACGCTTAATTATTAGTTGATAAAAATTGTGTAATCTCTATTGGCCTTACTATATGATAATATGTATTGTAAATACGATAAAAACGCTGTATGATTACCTAAATAAATAAATAGTAGCCTATTCTTATTTGGTCTAATTGAGTATTTGTAATTTGTTTCACTTAATTTGATAAATAGTTCTGGGTGGTTTTTTACAAATTTGCATGTTTCCCAAATATACTATAGACGTCAAAGTCAAAATTTTAAAGTTTTTGAAGTGTGGCTTACAACTTTCTGGAATTTTTAATTAATTAATTGTAATTTTGTGCAAAAAAGCAGATTTTTGGAGGCTTATACTGAATTTGTTTCTCCAAATTTTGATTATTTGTTTTTATAATAACCTAGCTATAGTGCACACGATACCTATTAGTTCAAAAATTTCAAAGAAAGATCTATTACAACGCCACAATCACGTACGAGCGTTTGTATGAAAAGTAAGACGGGTTGGCCGCTCTTAAGATGCGTTGTCAGCCTTGAGGACTAAGATGGAATGCCTCTTTTCCAGTAAAAAGGGTCTCCAATTCTCTACACTCACCATACAAAACATAGCTGCATTAAGCTGCTATTTGACGCTGTTATTCTGTGAGAGCGTGGTCCTTCCCACCACAGGTGCTGTAAAGCACCCGAAACGTCGGGATAATAAAAATAAATTAAAGTTGAATTAAACGCGATAAAATCCGTAAATAATAGTTTTATTCAATAATATGATTTATTGATTGTAATGCAAAGAATGACCCAACACTTTTAAATGGGTCATGCTTTAAGCTACCATTTTAGCTTATAATATTTAAATAGATTAAAATTTTACCTATGAAATTTCTGATTAATTGAACAGACCACATTGAACTGTCGTTTGACTTGAAATTACAAATTCGAGACAATTGTTTAAGAGAACAATGGTCTCCTTTTTTTTTTTTTTTTTTCCCTAAACACCGGTGGGGAAAGTTTACGTACGTACGTCCTTTTGTGCGTTTTTCGCCAACGCAAATTGTAGTTTTTCATAATCACCTATTCATTTGTTTTTTGAGCTGCTTTTTTTGCTGCAATATCATTGTATTCATGGCCCTGAACAAAATTCGTGTTATTTTAATTACGACTTCTAACGTGGAAACAATGAGTCTCACAAATTAACGGTAGTGGAAGCTGATCCGTTGCAAACCATGGCTGATCTATCGCCGCCTTTTAACATAAATATCAATACAGTATTAAATCTTATGCGGTAAATCGGTGAAAAAAAATTGGACAAATGGGCAAAAATTTCCTCAGGAAGTGAGTGCCGCTTAGCGATAAACTTGCGTTCAAGCTTGTATCATATTACGGATTCAGTAATACTTAATCGGCATAGAATCGAAAATTTTGGGTTCAATTGTGCGTGCCTGCGATGAGAAGTGTATTCTATACAGTGGCGGCCCTAGCAAAATTTTTAGGTGGTGCCAGATCTCATGGTGGCGCCCCTCTAAATACAAAACCTTAGTGTTTCTATGCTATGCAGTTGCTTTTTCGTGATTTTAAATAGTATTAGACCAACAAAATATCTACAGGTATATATGCAGGGCAAGCACAGTTATCTGTCGCTCTTGCCATAGCAGTCGTTCTGCATATACGCATTAAAGAAATGTTGTCCATTCCGCTCGCACTACTCTGTTGCGCTCGACAACGCCACTATGCTTGCCATGCTGCGGTGACTAGTTGTACAGATTATTTCTCATAATAAAAGTTAATAATCTTGTTTGACAACTTTTATTTAAACTGTTGTTCTGTAGACAGTGTTAAAAAAGATAAAAGAACTACCAACAACAAATGTAATGAAAAGCCTAGATGGTCAACTTTCTGGCTTATGAGCTTGCAATTTTTTATTAATTCGGAATAATTTAACATCTGGACACTATTGTCGAAAATTCTATAATTTTCTATGGAAAAGATGCCGAGATATGACAGTCTTTCCTGACACAGTAGAAACATAGGTAAAGTTATAGTACAGGTATAGTTAGCAAGATACGAAGTGCTGTCTACACATTTTAAATGTCCTGCTAATCATTATTTTTAATAAGTCTGAGAACTTTATGTGGCCCTACTGATTGAAGACCTTTAAATAATGGGTTCAAGCTCACAAGTTCCTGAACCAATTTACAACTAGACAAATCACATTATGCCCATCAGTTCAACTGATTTGCAAATCAACACAGGCGTTTTGACCTTTCAGGAATTATTTTAATTTTGTATAAAAATTAACACGTATCATAGAATTTTGAAGTCAAGTAACCAATACACTTTTAATTTTATCGATCACAGGGTAAAAAACGTTCGTTTTAAACAATTGTTTAGATTAAGTTGGCGTCTCAACTACGGCTTCGTACACAAATAATATTTTTTATGCCGATAATCCACACCATTTGGATGCTTGACAGTCCACCACTGTACGTTTCACTAGGAGTTTTCTTCAGCGTACGACCTCTCTGTGGAATAGTTTATCACCGGCGATTTTTCCGGACCGATAGGACCTAGGGACGTTCAAGGAAAGAGCTTACTTCTTTCTAAAAGGCCGGCAACGCACCTGCAATTCCCCTGGTGTTGCAGCTGATCATGGGCGGCGGTAGTCACTTAACATCAGGTGAACCGTATGCTCGATTATCCCCTCTTCTATAAAAAAAAATACATTATCAAAGTAAGATCACGACTCTAACAACGCCTGTTTCAAATGTGTAGACACTAGGCATATTGTGACATTATTTACTCAATTTGTTAATTTTGTCAACAGGTGGCACTGGTATCACGCCAATGTTACAGCTTGTTAGGCATATATGTAAGGACGCCAGTGACCGTACAGAAATGAGGTTGCTTTTCGCTAATCAGACCGAAGAAGATATTTTGCTGAGAGATGAACTCGAAAAGTATCAGAGTGAACACCCTAATCAATTCAAACTGTGGTACACTTTGGATAGACCAACAGAAGGTTTGTTGCTTTATTACTATACCATCAACCCTTTTTTAATTTTCTCTTCCAGACTCTAAATCCACTGCTGGAGAAAAGTTCCATATTTTCATGTTACAACAATTTATTATGAAACCTTAAAAAAATTACCAATACCTACCAATTATGCTGCGCAAAAGTTACGGCTTATATACGTCCCAATGCTGCTGGGTACATACGTGTTGGCGAACTTCACATATGTTCAAAATATTTTTTTTTCTTATTGCTCCGACATACCGGTTTCCACACGATGTTTTCCTTCACCGTCGAGAACTTGGTAAATCAGCAGTTGTAATTGCAATAAACAATTTCACTGGTGTCGGCGTGGGTTGGTACTGTGAAATTTACAGCGGACGTCTGCGCTATCGCGCCTCTTGGGCAAATGGGTCGGTCAATGTAATTTCCATGGCGTCCCAAAGCTCATATTAAATCCATGTACTGTGTATAGTTTTTGCAATTCACGAAATCGAACGGGCTTTGCTTGTGGTAAACACGTATAGTTATACGTGTACAGACGTACGTGTACACGTGTCAAAGTGTGCGTGAGCTCAAAAACAGGTATGGTTAGCAACAGCATGCGCGCAACTGATCGCCCCGTCAGACACGCACACCATCGCAATATGCATGTTCACTTGCACATTCTACCACAAGTAAACCCGGTGGACTTCGTATATTGCAAGAACTGTAATAATTTAATATGTACTGTATGATGTTTCTGTAACTTTTTGTGTCGACTTAAGAAACTCTATAATATTCATCTTGTCTCTTTTATGATTAATAAAATATCTTGAATATCATCATCATCATCATTTCACCCGATCACAAAGCCAGTGCTAAGCATATAGTGCATCATCTAAGAAATGCTACAAAACATGGTCCTGATTCACCTGGATCCATTCACTATCTACAAATATTACCAAGTCAAATCGTCACTCCATATGGAAAGGAGGAGACCTTATACCTCGCTTACCACTTATTTGTTTAAGGAAGCGTGACCTACAAGCGTACTGTTGATGCTGCAGCCTATACTCAAAGATTTACATGCGTTATCATGCTTTAGGACTGATATGGAAAGCTTTAAACCCAGTAACAAAGGCTACCATTACAGAAAAGACAAACTTGCCTTCTGTAGTTTAACTAGTTGATAATTTTGCTTCACATTGTATTACATGTTTTTCAATTTAAAAACAATACCTTTCTTCTATATTTATTATCTTTTATTTTTCAGGATGGAAGTACAGCGCAGGTTTCATCAATGACGAAATGATTAAAGAGCACATGTTTCCTGCTGGTGATGATGTGTTTGTTCTCATGTGTGGACCACCGCCTATGATTAATTTCGCGTGTAATCCTGCCTTAGAAAAACTGGGTTTCAAGGAAACTCAACGGTTTGCGTACTAAATAATGTAAAGACTAGTTTCCCATTTAGTTTGATGATATTGTAGACGGGTTATTATTGTTTATCTAATAGATAAAAATTTAAAAATAAATATTTTTTCAATTTAATACATTTTTTGTTATTGATCAACTATCATTTTATTTTATAACTAACATTAATACATATGTATATAATAATATTAATGTCCTCCAGACCGAATTTGGGTCACGGCGGCTTGCCTCAACGGAGGCTAGCCATCGGCGCAGGACAGGATTATAGTGCCCAAGTGTATGCGCTAGCACAGGTGCACTCTCTATTCCCTCACTCTCATAATCTGGTGGGACGGTAAACCGACACGACCGGAGAAAGATCAGGCGCAGGACCAACAGCTTTACGTGCTTTACGAGGCACGGGGGTGAGACACTACCAACTTCCTGACTCCGAGCAACTACAGAGAATTTCTTGCTGGAAAAACTCAACAATTAATTTTTTGGCACGACCCGGGATTCGAACCCAGGACCTCATGATCAGCAGTCGCTATACTACAACCACTAGACCAACGAGGCAGTCATATGTATATATGTAGAAGATAAAGAGATGGAATGAAATAATTAAAGGTAGAACTCGAAATCCCCCCTCATTTTTGCAGTATAAATTTCGGCGCAGACGATGTGCTCGAGGAACGGGGATTTCGTCCTAGATTCTATCAATCGGTAATCTTATTTGTCGTGACTTTGTCCGTTCATTGTGATTATTTAGCTCAGAAAAGCAGATGAGAATATTATATGATGAGGCAAACCAGTGTTACATCGTATGGCAATAAAAAATATAAAGAAATAGAAGTGAGGATAGAACTGGAAAGCCCACTCTTTTTCCGAGTATAAAGTTCGGCGCAGACGATGCGCTCGTGGAACGGGGATTCCGTCTTACACAAGGCGGCTGGGCAGCATCTGAATGCGTGAAGCCAATGTTGGAACTAAGACGCACTCCTGCGCGCCTTGAGAGATTCCTATGTCCGGCAGTGAACTGTCGCAGGTTTTATTTTCACTTCATGATGACGTAATTATGTGCGTATGTGCACAACTGCGCTACTTACTTAATTGCATAAGCAAGAAAGCAGGCTACACATCCGTTCTCACACTGCTATTTTTAACAATAACCACTTAAATGTGAACATTAAACGTGAACAAAAAGTGAACATTAGCAATAGACTATTTTTATTTGGGTAGACTTTGCGAAATTACCACAAGGGAAATGACAAATTCTCGATCACGATACTACACGGCAAACAATGGGTGCGTTTGGCAGAAAAAAGCGCTAGCAAGCGCTTACAAGCGCTGAAATAGTTTTCGGCCAGGACACGATTACTACTTCAGTAGCGCTGACACAATCCGCCATTTTGCTTATTTAATTTGTTTGTTTTGAAATAGAGTTTATAAGTTGTTTTGTGCAATATTAGTTTTAAGTAATATAATAACGTGAATAAACATATACATGTTATTAAAAATTCATGATTGGTAAGTTTTTAATATGAATACTTTACAAACATATATTTAAATTAGGTTAGGTTCCTCGGTTAAAACTAACATCGTGTCCTGGAGGAAAATAGCTACTTACGATTTGACAGCGTTTACCGCTTACGATCGCCATTTTGCTTATAAGCGCTTGCTAGCGCTTTTTTCTGCCAAACGCACCCATTATAAGTTGCTCTCCGTTGCTGATATAGAAAAATTTCAATGATTTTTCTATCATCTCATTAAATCTATCAATTCTGTTTACTGCTACGTACTCTGAATTAGTGCAATTTAGCGGACTTCAATCTTCTCTTTAAACATATTTTATTTATTCTTCTCATTACTTCTTTCTTGTCAAATGAATTCTAACAGTAGGTGATTCTTTGCCTACAATCTCACCCTTTTACCTATTTACCGCCAAGTAACTGTGCAACCCCAGTCGTATTCCAGGTGGTCAGTGCACCTTACATGGCTGCAATAGTTCCAATATTACTAGGAAAAAAAATCCACCATAGGCCTGTCTCATAGATTGCAGTGCAGGGACTTCGCCACCGTTGCCACGCTTGGCAATCGGGTTGGCAACCGCAGTTTTTATCAGGAAAATGTTGCTGCTCATCACCTGACGCATTTTCCCTCTGTCACCTCTTACGACACCCTCGGGACGATACGGAGCTACGACGATATTTTTACACGGTCACTACACCGTTTACTAGTAATGTTAAAACGTCGTGAATTTTAAATTACATCCCTCAAATTTCGGTACTAAATGCACACGCAATAGCATAATTAACATGATATGCTAATTAACGTGGCTCTTCTAATCAAATAAACTGTTATTGTAAAAATATCTTAATGGAGCTTTCTACTAATTACTACCCAAGTTTAGTTGACAAATTAACAAAAGTAATTTCATTCAATACATC
The DNA here is from genome assembly GCA_907164705.1 of Parnassius apollo. Classification (NCBI taxonomy): domain Eukaryota; kingdom Metazoa; phylum Arthropoda; class Insecta; order Lepidoptera; family Papilionidae; genus Parnassius; species Parnassius apollo. Next base: position 6,335,430 of record CAJQZP010001593.1, on the reverse strand, counting down.
ATCGCATTCGAAATTTATGAAAAGGGGATATAAAATGTTATGTTCAGACCAAACTAACACAGACAATCATCGCATTTCTTATTGTTTTCTTCGACGTAGCAATAATATACAACCGCTAGAAAACCGCAGAGTAAGCACTTTATTTTGAAAATATCAGCCAGTTATATAATTTTATCTAAAATTTCTGGTGAGTATATTATTAGTTATTAAACAATTTTTGTCATGCAAATCGATAACTCCTTTTATTTCTTCAAAAGTTACTCGATACAAATTGCAGAAAGCCGGTTCAAATGCTGTTCTAATAAAACTACCTATATTAGACATCATAAAATAAATATTTTTATAATAAAAAGTTCTTTTCAAATATGTCTTTACCTAGACCTAGAGCCTAACTGGATTGCTGATCGTTCCATGAGAACTATCGCCGTATCAATCCTTCGGATACCTTGCTAAAATACAGCTTGTCTATTTGATTTTTTTTTAACATCGATGGTCTCTTTTTATTTATTAATCGTACACATTTAATTTTATGTATTTTGTTAGGTTGACGTTCTTACTGTTTGTTGTTCTACGTTTATCTGTTTTAATATTGGTGGATATGTTACTTATTATTAATTCGTTAATTTCTGCGTATCTGTGAAATAAATGTTTTTTCTTTCTTCTTCGTAGTTGCCACGCTTCGCAGGCGGGTTGGCAACAGTAGTTTTTTTTTAAATAATTTTGAGGTATTATCAGAAAGATGCTTCTACCGATCCCCTGTTTGGATTTCCCTCTGTCACCTCTTACGACACCCACGGTACGATATGGGGTAGTAGATATTTCTACACCACCACTGCACGATGTGGTGAATCGTCTTATCGATTTACATCAGTTTCTATAAAGTAACATTTTGTTTTTCAGAGTAAATCTTCTGCATTCTGCGCTCTTAAGGTCTAAGTAATCGAATAATACACACTGGCTGTAACACGACAAAAATGACTACAGAGTATCTTTCAAAGGATATTTTAGAAGAAGAGTTTTTGAAAATTTCCGCTTCGTATCGTTACTTACAAAAAATCTTGGGATCGTGCCGAGTTGATGCCCGCGATAGATTTGTCACAGCACCAACAAAATATCAGAAAGCGTTTACCATCACGTGTATTGTAATCACTGCCTTTTTATTTATAAATTTACACTTAATATTATCTAATAACTTGTCTGGGAAAAATGCAAATTTTTACCGCATAGTATACTGCGCTCTGGCGTTAAATTTCGTTACTTATTTACTCAATATTATACATGTTCGATTCTTTAATGGTGAAGAGAACGCCAAATTCTTTTGCCAGTTGCAAAGAATCGATCGTATGTTAAATATTGAAAATAATAAAAACATAAATAATTTTATAATTTTAATTAACTTTGCCTCGATATCGTTCTTGATGTTGGCGTATGTAATAATATGTGGTGCTTCATGGTACCGAGAAATAATATTTTCTATTGGGTTGCTCGGAGTTCTGTACAGTCAGACCACGTTTACAATAGAAATCACTTACTGTGCCAATATCATATTATTATTCTTTGTACGACTACGTTTTTTAAACTCAATCATTCGAAATTATTTACATAAAACTATTAAATACCCCAAGATGGGATTTATCAATTATCCTTCTGAAGAGCGCTTGTGTTATTTAGCGAACAAAGCACATAATTTCGTTTCATGCGATACGGATATTTATTTAAAAGAAATATTTGATGCTTTGTCTAAATTTCTATACCTATATAGATTTCAGGTAATTTAAAGTGCAATAATACCCATTATTTGTTTTAAATTACTTTAAGATATTCATTTTCAAAACATTATTGCAGATGTTTCTATTTTGCAGCAAATTTGTCGCAAACGTATTGATATCATTTGAAATGAGTCTCTTAATGTTGCAGAACCAAGTAAGTTTCAATATGAAAATAAACTCGTTTTTGTTGATCTTAGCCTTTCAGGCCTAGGCCTATTCGATATCGACAATTATTTCTGAATAATCTTAAGTAATCATTTGCGCGGGATATACTAATATAGTGCCATAATTGTAAATGCAAACACAATGATAATTCTTTGAGATCATAGTTTGTTTAAGTAAAGACGCCACGTCGTAAATAGGGAAGTAATTTTTAAGCAACTAAATCAGAACAAGTGGTAAAATAAAAAAAATAGTACAACCGACTTCAATATAAATAAAATGAGAACATCAACAATGTATTTGAAGTCAATTAAATACGTGTTATTATGGATAACTTAAAAACTACTGATGAAATTTTGATCAAATTTTTATGAGACTATACGAGGAGGACCAGCTTTCAAATGAAACATCAAAATTCGGTTCACTTAGAAAAAAGTTCTGCGGTAACACATTAAAAAACATACAGTCGAATTGAGTACCTCCTACTTTTTGAAGTCGGTTAAAAAAGGTTTTTTAGAAATAGAATGCAGCAGCGTTAAAAGTGCGAGACCTGTGGCACAGTAACTACACCAGAAGAGGACAGGCGTGTATCCAGCAATAGACTTTTACGGGTTGATGAAAATAAGAAGAAAATTTCACCACTTTAAGTAATAATCCTATATTGACATTATAGTTACCTCACTTAATCTTTGTAGCAAATGAATATATTCATCTGTGTTCAAGTTCCAATCGTAACGATTATCGATATACTTTTATCGATATTTCTCTGCCTACGTTGTCAGCTGTTCCTCAACGAAGTAAAAACTACAAAGAAACTATCGACAAACGTTATGGCGCTAAATCTTACTGGTAAGTCAATTTTAGCAGTTGAAGAAATTATTATTATTTTACAAATTAATCAACTGGGCTACAGAATAAAATCGATCTACAACTTACAGACTGGCTTCATTTGTACTAAAAGTACCTATCGGAAATTAATTGTTAACTTGCGGCTCGTCCATGCTTCGTCTCGGTAGCATCTATTAATCCGGCGTTATTTAAATTTAAAAACTTGAAATACCATTGATTCACGCATTACTTTCTATTGGACGACACACACGGTCAGTTCAACTTATCAGTTCAAGCTAGAATTGTCGATATTTTTTAAATTTCGGATATTCGATATATCGACAATTATAAATATATCAATATCGGTGTTTTAAACATAAGTTTATTTATCGATATATCGAAAATCCAATATTTTAAAAAATTACAACATTATTTTAAACTGATCAGTTGGAATAATCAGTTAAATTGACAGTGTGAGTCGCTGCTCGTGAAGTTTTATCATAATTGTTTCGGAATGGCCGAAGTGATCGTGATGAAACTACGAACAGATAGAGAACCATGCCTAAAAGGATCAGCGGCTGCAGTCTCGACATAGATAGCGACTCCATCGCAAACTACCGATCGCTAAATAATAACAACAATAATTGCTTGCCGTAACGATGCTTACAATAAATGCAAGTCTCTACAGCCGAAATTCCGTGCAAGATCGTTAATTATGTTGTTGTTACGCTAACGAAAAACGTATTCATAGTGCGGGTTTTCTTAAAAAAATGTTGGCTGTTAAAAAATAATAGGGAAAATTTGCAGACATAATTTTATAAAAATAATTGCTTTTCTTTGAAAATTGTACAGAAATAGAAGAAACCTTTTCTTATAAAAATATTTTGTATGTAACTTACAAGTAGCTTTTACCGTTTCTAAGAATTGAACTAACTTGTTAAATATCAAAGGACATAAAAGTTCGCCTCCTTGCAACACTATTACATGTCTGTCTCGATTTGACAACGTTGACATTACCTACATATCATTTATTTTATGCTACACATTTTATAAAACATATCATATATTTTAATATATAAAATATAGTTTATATAAAATTTTCAATGGTGGGGGACAGTGACGCAGGCGCAGGCTGCTCGTGTCTAGCTCCTGGCCATTTAGCATTGATGTTCAAAATTAACAGGTCTGGGTCACACACCTAAAATAATTTAAAATAAACTTAGTTAGTGAGTGTACTTTTTTTGTGCTAATAAATAATAAATAGATTTATTTATTATTGATGATGTTCTGGAGTGTAACTAGGTGCAATAAAAATATAATCTAATATATCTAATCTATCTATCTAAGCCCTTAAGACTAATGAGTATAATTTAAACTTTTTCACTTAAACTGCTCAGTGAAATGTATCCAATAACACTTTTTACTATCAATAATAAGGGGAAGATACTTCATGTTTTTAAGCAATTTATGCAGGCTGGAAATAGCCTTAATACCTGTTGATCCCACATTGTTTTGCCTAAGCTTTTGATATTAGATTACTTATGAACATGATAATTGAAGGGCTAAGTGGACATAGGCGGTAAAAATATGGTAAAGAAAAACCTAAGGACAAGCATATAATGCATAGCAACATTCAATTACAAGTGCTATGAAAAGTTTTGTGGTTTTGACCTCTTTTCTCAATACTATAGCTTAAAAGTAACACTGAAAAAAATGTATCTCCCGAAATTCATCAGATCTGAAAATGTCAGAAGAGCACTAACAAACCAAAAAAGGAAAAGAAGCACAACTTATATCTGTGTTCTACCTAATGATAAAAGTTTGTAAGACTGTATTTTCCAATATGTTTCAAATTGCTTATAGAAAAGTAACAGCCATTTAATCAAAAATTAAATTAAATGACGTGACAGCCTCAAAGTACAATGGGGTAAAACTCATACTTATAAAAACAAATTTATATAGACAATTTGTTTTCTAACAAATCCCATGCTAAATACGATTCCGCCATAATTACTTAATACTTTTATTATAACCTTGTATTATAATAGATAAAGATTATTTATAAAACTGTGAAACAACTTATGATCGTAACTAACACTTAGCGGGCTGTCAAAAATGGTAGTTAAAATAATAGCAAACATAACAAATAATTGTAAAGTTTACGATCGGTACCGATCGCTTTGACAGTACAGACTACCAAAAATCGTTATATTCGGATTGTTATGACTTAACAACAAATATTGGTTGTAAAGTGATCGTTATTTATGTCGAGACTGCAGCCGCTGGGCTATGTTTTATCCAAAAAAATTGTTAATTTTCTTGAAAAAGAAAACTAAAATATTGTAGAAGAAATCTAAAACGCTATAAAAGAAATGGTCTTTATCTTAAACCTAAATAACGCCATATTAATAAATCTTATCCAGACGTAGCCGGGTATACTTATATTTAGATAAAATCAATATATAATTAAGTCGGACGTCGGGAATATGAAATAATTTAATATACGCGATAAGGGTTACTATACGCGATGGGGGTTATTTTAAAAGTCAGGTCATTACTTTATTTGACTAACAATATATAACAATGCCACTCCGAGTCCTCACGAGGTAAAACATTTAGTCTAGGACTTCTGGACTAGGGTAAACAGTTCTTGAGACATCAGTAATGTGCTTTGTGGCAATAAATAGGACGAGATATGTTTTTCTATATCAAGCTCCAGAACTAAAAAATGATGTTAAAGGTTCCTAATAAAAAAAATAAACATACATATGTAACCTAGTAGCCTCGTATACGAAACTCGTGCGAAGCATTTTAATCGCTGGCTTATGTACTGTCTTACAGCTTTGTTTAATTACTTATGTAATAAAGTCTTAATTTCAGGGCCATTAAGAGAGAAAGCTAAAAGAATGAGAAAAATGATAGAAGAGATGCCGCCTAAGTTCTCTGTTTACGATATGTGGCATATGGATGCGTTCCTTCTGCTAAAAATTATTCACCTTCTGTCCAACTTCATTATAACAATGTTGCAATTTACTTTGCGATAAAATTCGAAAATAACATTCGATTCGAGTATTATCAAAAAGCATTTTTATTTAAACACCTTATCACACTAGAAATTTGTTTTGTATCACGGAGGCGTTTGACATATTATAGGAAAATATGATTGAAAATGGAAATCAACCGAGGATGCGGATTGCGGATGGTTAGGGAAAACTTCGTGAGTAAACTTATGTTTGATGTGAAGCTTTACAGGTGGTAGAGCCACGTGGCAGCTTTGAGTAGTTACGTTGTACCTGTTCTAGCTCACTAAGTCAGAAGTGGTACAACGTTCGTCGACTCACGATCCTAAAAAAAGAAGGTTTTGGCATGCTCTGATCACGAATCTGCAGTCCGTTTTTGCGTAGGATACACGGTTCCGGAGATGTGCAGATCAATTAACTAATATCTAATTGATATCCGGTGAGGCCCTCCACCGTCATTAGCGTCATTGTTCTTACCTATTTATCTATTGTTCATTAAACACCGTCACTGTCTATTCTTCCTCGGCGTGTGCGTCGACTTATCAGTGCTATTGTATTATACTTCTTTGTTCCTAACTACAACGCTAATCTGAATCATCAATAAAACACATTACTTAATTTTTTTACAATTTTTATTTACAAAATACAAAATCTTATTACTTATTATCTATAAAATAGGAGCGAAACATCTCATCCAATAAAATATCGTTGTACAATGTGTTCCCTGTAAATATACTCGTAAAACTATGCTTTGAACATCCCTGAAACTTATATAGCAAATACATTAAGCAATATTCACCACAAACTGAAGTCCACTCATTCTGAATCCTATCAACAACCCAGTTCCATCTTTTACAATTCCTTTTTAACAACTCTAGATGATATCGTACAGGTGATCGTCCATATGAATCAAAATATTGACCGACGTCATTCGTATCGATATATAAAGCTGCCCAATGCGACCCTGGTTTATCATCTGTATCTGGTTGCGCGAAAAACCATTCGTATTTTTATTTTATTCGAGGGTATGCTTGCCAAGGTTGTCCTTCCTTCGACCTTTCCTTCACCTATCCTTTCCGTACACACCGGGGTGGTGAGGTGAGAGGGGAAAGAAGATAATTCTAGAATGTCGCGTGATTTGCAACCAATGAGAAGCGCGCCCATCCGAGACGCATTGATGGGAGGGCCGAAGTAATTTAAGCTAGCACACGGCCCTCGTGCGCTCTCTTGCCCTTGCGCCGCTAGTTGAAACCACTCGCCTAGGACAGTCGCGTCCTAGAGGGGTCTTGCCCACGCGCACCGCTAGTTCAACCGCACCACGCCTGGAGCAGTCGCGCTCCAGGAGTAACCGCCTCACCTCGTGTGAGATATAGTCGCGCACCGCTCTCTTCCATCGCACCACCGACCAGGACCGCATCCCTGGGGCCCCAGGAGATCCGCCAGAAGTCGCACCGCAGCAACAAAGCGTCCAAGCAGCATCGAAGTAACACCCCGGTAAGTGCGCTTCCTTTATTACGACGCCTGTTTAAGTATTTGTGTTTTGTGAGTTAATCCGCCCCAATTTCATTTCTCCTAATGTGATCAAGCAGGATTCCTCCATAGACCTTGGCAAGCAATAGGTTTTTTTTGGAAGAGCGAGTGCATTGTCAAGGAACCGCATGCTACAGCCGCCATTTTGTTGAAGCAGAAGAAGCCAACCGCGTATACAGTCCATCTAGTATAACATCTCGCGTAGGAGGGTCAAGGCTCGACCGGGGAATAGTGACTCGGCAACCTTAAGGCCCGCCGCCCAACCAGTATCCAAATTCCATATTATATACGTTGGTACGTGGGTATACATGGGCAGTCTATTAGCAGCAAAAACATTATTTTCTAGACTGGGGTGAATCTTTTTCAGATGTTGTTGTAGATTTAGTGTATCCATGATATTACTGCTATTAGTAGATTATTACAGTACCAATCTACTCAATGACTAACATAGGAATGATCAATTATAGTGATTTCTAAATATGAAATTGCATTCTTTTGTGTTATACAAATCGATTTGAGTCATCGACACATCGAACAGGACGCAACACTAAGGAATGTTGAGATAAGCAATAGAATGTGAGATAAGCTTGTTGACGCATAAAGTTACTATCAGTTTCACTGCAGAAATTTTTAGATTAGAATTATTACTTACTGGTGCTATATAAGACCGAGCAGCTGCAGTCATGGAGTAAGTGTATGGTCGTTTGACCGCAGTGGATCTATCAATACTACATTTGTGTTACTTCAACGCATCAAAGGCCAGGGATGTAAGTATTTATTCTATGGACAAACTTACTTTTCTTTCTGTTGTTTTATTACGTGTGTATGATTTAGTGTTAACAAATTATATTTAAATATTGTGTGTGTATATGATTAAGCCGTGGTAGCTCAGATGGTAAGCGCAAGTTGTAAATTTCACAGTACGCGACCCGGGTTCGATCCCCGCCGGCACTAATTAAATTGTTAAGTGCTGATTTACCACGTGCTCGGCGGTGAAGGAAAACATCGTTAGGAAACCTGCATGTCGGAGAAAATTTTAAAGGTATGCGAAGTTCGCCAACACGCGGCGTACATTTCCTAGCCCTAAAACCCTCTCAGAAATGAGAGGAGGCCTATGTTCACCAGTGGACTTTAATAGGCTGTAACTTTAACTTTTTTAACTTTTATGATTAAGTGTTAACAAATTGATATTAACATGATAACTGTGTTGTTTCAGAAATCATTGAGCTTCGATGAAAATACCTATAAACAGTATTACTACTCGCCACTCTCCCCTCAAGAAGAGAGTGATGCCATCGTCATTAATAATAACACATGCGATGGTGGAAAAAGAAAGTCGCAATCGATTGATCATTTTTTGAAGCTGAATCAAAAATAAAAAATAGGAAGCTGTTATCATCAACCGTAGCACGCGCCGCTAGAGATGGTGTATCATACATTTCTAATTCTGACGACGGAGACCAAGTGACGCATCTCATCAAAATTGAAATGTACGATATGAAGAAGCTATCCAAGATTCCAACTACTGATCATTGGAAACATGCTTCCACGAGGATTAAATATTACGTAAAGACTAATAAGGATAGCATCTACGACAACACAAACGCCCTCGTATACAATATTACAAAGACAATAGCAGAAAGTGAATGCTCTGATCACAAATCTGCGGTCCGTTTTTGCGTAGGATGCACGGTTCCGGAGATGTGCAGATCAATTAACTAACATCTAATTGATATCTGGTGAGGGCCTCGACCGTCATTAGCGTCCCATTGTTCTTATCTATTTATCTATTGTTCATTAAACACCGTCATTGTTATTCTGGCTTTTGTATTATACTTCTTTGTTCCTAACTTGTAGTTAATCTGAATCATCAATAAAACACATTACTTAATTTTTTTACAATTTTTATTTACAGAATACAAAATCTTATTACTTATTATCTATAAAATAGGAGCGAAACATCTTATTCACTAAAATATCGTTGTACAATGTGTATGGCGTAAATATACTCCTAAAACTGCATTGAACATCCCTGAAACTTATATAGCAAATACATTAAGCAATATTCGCCACAAACTGAAGTCCACTAATTCTGAATCCTATCAACATTCCAGTTCCATCTTTTACAATCTTTTTTAACAACTCTAGATGATATCGTACAGGTGATCGTCCATATGAATCAAAACATTGACCGACGTCATTCGTATCGATATATGAAGCTAGCCAATGTGACCCTGGTTTATCATCTGTATCCAAATTGCATATATGACTTAGAAAAAATTACAAAATCAACTTTTTTAAATTCGTTTAAAAAAGTTGATTTTGTAATTATATTACTTAAATTCGTTCAGATACATTCATTGGTTGACTTCAAAATTATACATTTTCAAAATCACAGCTATATTTGACAATTATCAAACAGTGGCTTGGAGCACTGAAAGCAAATTGGCTTTGAACAATCACAGCAACAATATTTAGTTTTTTTTTTTGTTGGACAAATAGAACAAAGTTTTCTTCCACTTGGTGGAGCAGACCAAACTACTGGTGGTGGTGGGGGGATATCCTTACCAAAAACCCTAGTGATTGTCATGCGCAGCTCCCTTGGCAATCTTTCATTGTATACCATGGTTTTCATATGATTCAGCACTATATCTCTTGCCAAATTAAATAAAAAAGTTTCTCTCCTCATTTTCGCACAAGAGATTTTAACATTGTGGGGTCAATCAGCTAAGACCAAAGTTCCAAGTAACCTTTAAAATTAGTTGTTGTAGTACGGCCTGGTAATCGAAATATATTATGAGTTGCAATACGTAATATCCTAGGACGCTCTTGTTTACTTCAAATGAAACCGTTTTTACCTGTGAAGTGGTCTTCTAACACGTCTGAAGATCGTTGGCGTTCAACTACAATGGCAGGATCTTGTCACGCTTCTATGTCTGACTCTGGATCTTCATCACATAAAGTAAAGTCTTATTGAAGGTCATCTAGATCGTCAACATCACTAAACTCGTGGTCACTTTCCTCTTCCAGCCACTCTATTATTTGATTTTCATGACCAACAAAAGTTTCAGACGACGTTCTCTTACGAGTAGAAGAAGCATCTGGCCTAGGGTTTTTACTTGAGTCAGCCATCTAAAAAATAAGTTTGTCCTATAAATTACGTATGATTAGCTTCCTCAACTTCAGCCGCGTGGACGATAGATACTATTTCGTTGGTACGTACGTTGGTACGTATATAATATGCAATTTGGATACTGGTTGGGCGGCGGACCTTAACCCTCTGTGACTGACGTGGTAGTCCAACAGACACCGGCACAATATAAAATTCGGTTTATTACCATTAATTTTCAAATTTGAGCGTCGCCACTCTTAGTACCTTGCCATAGTTAGCTCGCGCGTTGGTCGGTGTACGGCAGGGTGCGGTAGCAAGATCATGTGTGCATATTGAGAGGAAGGTGTCCACGAGACTACCACATCAGTGTTAAGGTAAGTGTCTACCATACTACCACCTCAGTAAAATGTTTATTTTTCCATAGTGTCTCCTAAACTACCACATCAGTTACTAAGTTTAGTTTATCTTACGATAAGTTATTTTTTGTATTATTTTGAGTTATTTCACAATTTTATTTTATTTACATAATTTCTTTCTGCACTAATATTATAATCAAGGAGATAAATTTGTATTTTTATTCGAAATGAATAAACTCAAAAAGTACTGGGACTATTTAAATCATTATTTCACTACCACGATGCCATATTATCATTGAGTAACATAGGTTTTATCGCGAAATAGTATCTATCGTCCACGCGGCTGAAGTTGAGGAAGCTAATCATACGTAATTTATAGGACAAACTTATTTTTTAGATGGCTGACTCAAGTAAAAACCCTAGGCCAGATGCTTCTTCTACTCGTAAGAGAACGTCGTCTGAAACTTTTGTTGGTCATGAAAATCAAATAATAGAGTGGCTGGAAGAGGAAAGTGACCACGAGTTTAGTGATGTTGACGATCTAGATGACCTTCAATAAGACTTTACTTTATGTGATGAAGATCCAGAGTCAGACATAGAAGCGTGACAAGATCCTGCCATTGTAGTTGAACGCCAACGATCTTCAGACGTGTTAGAAGACCACTTCACAGGTAAAAACGGTTTCATTTGAAGTAAACAAGAGCGTCCTAGGATATTACGTATTGCAACTCATAATATATTTCGATTACCAGGCCGTACTACAACAACTAATTTTAAAGGTTACTTGGAACTTTGGTCTTAGCTGATTGACCCCACAATGTTAAAATCTCTTGTGCGAAAATGAGGAGAGCAACTTTTTTATTTAATTTGGCAAGAGATATAGTGCTGAATCATATGAAAACCATGGTATACAATGAAAGATTGCCAAGGGAGCTGCGCATGACAATCACTAGGGTTTTTGGTAAGGATATCCCCCCACCACCACCAGTAGTTTGGTCTGCTCCACCAAGTGGAAGAAAACTTTGTTCTATTTGTCCAACAAAAAAAAAAAACTAAATATTGTTGCTGTGATTGTTCAAAGCCAATTTGCTTTCGGTGCTCCAAGCCACTGTTTGATAATTGTCAAATATAGCTGTGATTTTGAAAATGTATAATTTTGAAGTCAACCAATCAATCAAGAATCAGCATGCAATATGAAGTTTACTTTAAAAATAATGTGTTGATGAATATACTCTTGTATTAAAAATAAAATATCATCTTTAATAGAATTTAAAAATAGTTCACGAGTTTCAAAATTTACCCATGTCGAACGATCTACTCTACTCTTGATTTTATAAGTTAAAATCCTATTTCCAAAAGCAGATTCAATAACACTAACGTTTGATAAAGAATTATGTGAATTTAAAAGATTATTTTTGTGAACATTACTTTTAAAATGATTAGCTAAATACCGTTTCTTGATAAATATATGACATGTTAGAATTCCACTTGATCATCGTTACTGATACTGTTCCCTACAGAGGTAGGCGCTTCTGCTTCCGTTGTTGGTTTTTTGATGATCTTGGGTTCTTTGCTGCTCGTTCGCTTCGTTCCTCTTCCAAGTTGTAGTGGTTGACTGCTACAATGTGGAAATTATGATCGAAATGAATGTTTATTTTATTTACTTAAACTGTGTTTCAACCATCGCACAGTGATTATACAACTCATCATCATATTATTAATCGAACAGTTGACCCTTCTCCCTCAAACGAACTTTAGACAACTCCTGATTTAATTCGCTGTTGAATAGTTCCGTATTCTCTTCCATGGTTGTGGAGAAGAAAGCACTGGTGCACACTTTACTGAAGTTTTCCATCCTTATAGTAAAGAAGAAAATAGGTAGCAGAGTAAGTATCAGTTCAGTGTTGGTAGACCAACCGATACCCAATTTCAATTAATGTCCAATATTTATAGTCTAGCAAAGGATTAGAAATAGAATATAATGATTACACAGAAGTAATTTAATAAACAGAATCACATTCACTAATGATCAGCTAATGCCTGTCATTGTTAAAAAAAGTATATTTTAACTTTTTCACTTTCTGCTATTGTCTTTGTAATATTGTATACGAGGGCGTTTGTGTTGTCGTAGATGCTATCCTTATTAGTCTTTACGTAATATTTAATCCTCGTGGAAGCATGTTTCCAATGATCAGTAGTTGGAATCTTGGATAGCTTCTTCATATCGTATATTTCAATTTTGATGATATGCGTCGCTTGGTCTACGTCGTCAGAATTAGTAGAAATGTATGATACACCATCTCTAGCGGCGCGTCCTACGGTTGATGATAACAGCTTCCTCTTTTTTATTTTTGATTCAGCTTCAAAAAATTATCAATCGATTGCGATTTTCTTTTTCCACCATCGCATGTGTTATTATTAATGACGATGGTATGACTCTCGTCTTGAGGGGAGAGTGGTAAGTAGGAATACTGTTTAAAGGTATTTTCATCGAAGCTCAATGATTTCTGCAACAACACAATCATGTTAATATCAATTTGTTAACATTTAATCATAAAAGTTAAAAAAGTTAAAGTTACAGCCTACATAAAAGTTAAAAAAGTTAAAGTTACAGCCTATTAAAATCCACTGCCGAACATAGGCCTCCTCTCATTTCTGAGAGGGTTTTAGGGCTAGGAAATGTCCGCCGCGCTGCCTCAATGCATGTTGACGAACTTCACATACTTTCAAAATTTTCTCCGACATGCAGGTTTCTTCACGATGTTTTCCTTCACCGCCTAGCACGTAGTAAATCAGCACTTAAAATTGCAATTAACAATTTAATTGGTGCCGGCGGGGATCGAACCCGGGTCGCGTACTGTGAAATTTACAGCTTGCGCTAACCATCGTTTCAATCACAAGTTTTCAATCAAAATTTCGCAGTACGTGATGTGAGCTACCACAGCTTAATCATATACACACACAATATTTAAATATAATTTGTTAACACTAAATCATACACACGTAATAAAATAACAGAAAGAAAAGTAAGTTTGTCAATAGAATAAACACTTACATCCATGGCATTTGATGCGTTGAAGTAACACAAATGTAGTGATAGATCCACTGCGGTCAAACGACCATACACTTACTCCATGACTGCATCTGCTCGGTCTTATATAGCACCAGTAAGTAATAATTCTAATGTAAAAATTTCTGCAGTGAAACTGATAGTAACTTTATGCGTCAACAAGCTTATCTCACATTCTGTTGCTTATCTCAACATTCCTTAGTGTTGCGTGCTGTTCGATGTATCGATGACTCAAATCGATTTGTATAACACAAAATAATGCAATTTAATATTTAGAAATTACTACAATTGATCATTCCTATGTTAGTCATTGAGTAGATTAGTACTGTAATAATCTACTAATAGCAGTAATATCATGGATACGCTAGATGTACAATAACATCTGAAAAAGATTCACCCCAGTCTAGAAAATAATGTTAATGCTGCTAATAGACTGCCCATGTATACCCACGTACCAACGTATATAATATGCAATTTGGATACAGATGATTAACCAGGGTCACATTGGGTAGCTTTATATATCGATACGAATGAGGTCGGTCAATATTTTGATTCATATGGACGATCACCTGTACGATATCATCTAGAGTTGTTAAAAAGGAATTGTAAAAGATGGAACTGGAATGTTGATAGGATTCAGAATGAGTCGACTTCAGTTTGTGGCGAATATTGCTTAATGTATTTGCTATATAAGTTTCAGGGGTGTTCAATGCATAGTTTTACGAGTATATTTACAGGGAACACATTGTACAACGATATTTTAGTGGATGAGATGTTTCGCTCCCATTTTATACATAGTAACTAATAAGATTTTGTACTTTGTAAATAAAAATTGTAAAAAAATTAAGTAATGTGTTTTATTGATGATTCAGATTAGCGTTGTAGTTAGGAACAAAGAAGTATAATACAATAGCACTGATAAGTCGATGCACACGCCAAAGAAGAATAGACAATGACGGTGTTTAATGAACAATAGATAAATAGGTAAGAATAATGGGACGCTAGTGACGATGGAGGCCCTCACCGGATATCAATTAGATATTAGTTATTTGATCTGCACATCTCCGGATTCGTGCATCCTACACAAAAACGGACCGCAGATTCGTGATCAGAGCATGCCAAAACCTTTCTTTTTTAGGATCGTGAGTCGACGAACACGTTGTACCACTTCTGACTCAGTGAGCTAGAACTGGTACAACGTAAGTACTGTTTTGCTGTTGTACTTATGGGCCGGCTCAAATCGGGATAGTACCACGACCTCACAGAATACCGGCGTGAAGAAGAAGCTCAGCTTCCGCGTTTCGTCTGGTAAGTGTAAGTGGCCGGAGGCTTTATTCTCCCCCCCCCTTAACATTGTAGCGGAATTAAGTGAAGATCTACTCCAGGAGGGTACCAGCACCCCTGAAGAATCCCTCGCTGAAAATTCACGACCAAGTTCCTCCACTTCTGAGCGTCGGTGCTCAGGCTGCCTCGCGTATTCTGGCAAAATTCCGCTCAAGACAACTGCTCCGGGCAAGCTGAGCAACAAGACCAAGGCGACCCCTGTCACGCTATCCGTGAATTTCTGCAATATCAGGGGACTTCAATCTAACCTAAACGCCGTCTACTACCATCTCGAGATGGCGATTCGTTGCTACAGCAAATCCCCTCCGCAGAAATCGTGATCCTCGGCGATTTTAACGCCCA
This sequence comes from Parnassius apollo, assembly GCA_907164705.1. Classification (NCBI taxonomy): domain Eukaryota; kingdom Metazoa; phylum Arthropoda; class Insecta; order Lepidoptera; family Papilionidae; genus Parnassius; species Parnassius apollo. The sequence goes on along the minus strand of CAJQZP010001593.1, from coordinate 6,319,897 downwards.
CCACGCCGAATGGCTTGGTTCACGTTTAACCGATCATGCGGGGAGATCTGTTCATGATTTTGCCTTGGCATATGATCTGACACAACTGGTTACTTCGCCTACGCGGATTCCAGATGTGGAGGAACATGCAACTTCCCTGTTGGACCTTCTGCTGACCTATCATCTGGATGGATATCAGATTTCCGTCGACGCCCCTTTAGGCTCCTCGGACCATTGTCTTGTCTGGAGTGTGGTGCCACTCACGCTGAAATCGCGGTGGCATTCTGCATGGCTGTCGCCGTGTTTGGCACTACAGGTCAGCCGATTGGGATAGGATGCGGTCTTTCTTTGCATCCTACCCTTGGGGGCGGGTTGGCTTCTCGCCGGACGATCCCAACGTTGTTACTGATTCTGTCGCTGATGTGGTACTTCAAAATATGGAACTTTTTTCTCCTTCCTCTGTGGTGCCCCTCGGAGGCAAATCTTAGCCATGGTTTGGTCGCTCCTGTATAAATAGCATCATGCTATAAGCAGGAGTGCTACCAAGCCTGGGCTGACGTATCAACGTCCCGGGATTAGACACCAGCGCTCTAAAAAAGAAGTATAGTTCCACCTCCAGGTCCTTCAAAAGAGTCATTGCCAAGGCAAAGTCAGAGCACATAGGCAGAATTGGCGAGAAACTAGTTCGCTTTCCTTATGGAACCTGTGCATTCTGGTTGCTCGCTAAGGCTGTCCAGGGGAATTTCTGACATACGTCTCTTCCATCTCTGCACAGGAAGGACGACTCACTGGCCCATGCCGCAAAGGAGAAAGCCGATCCGCTAGGCTCTTTCCTTGCGTCTACCTCGACTTTCCATGACGGGGGGAGTACGCTGCCAACCATCCCGCGTTGTGAGTGCTCCATGCCAGAGGTGCGGTTCACACAACGCTCGATTCGCAAAGCACTCCTCTGCCTGGACATCCACAAGTCGAGCGGGCCTGACGGAATCCCCCCAATTGTGCTGAGGACGTGTGCTCCAGAGTTGGCACCGGTCTCAACGCGTCTTTTCCGGTACTCCTACTCCCTAGGTGTAGTCCCAAAATCACGGAAGACGGCTTTCGTCCACCCGATCCCTAAAAAAGGCGACCGCTCAGACCCGTCCAACTACCGGCCTATCGCCATCACCACCTTGTTCTCCAAAACAATGGAGTCTATTGTTAACTGCCAGCTCATGAGGTGCCTTGAAGATCACCAGCTGATTAGTGATCACCAATACGGTTTTCATAGTAGTCGATCAGCTGGTGATCTTCTGGTCTACCTGACTCATAGATGGGCGGAGGCAGTAGAGTCCAAGGGGGAAGCATTGGCCGTTAGTTTGGACATTGCGAAGGCCTTCGTTTTGTTGCAAACATCGGGTTTGCAACAAAACACTTCTTTCGAAGCTCCATTTCCGTTTCCCGAGAAATTGTGCAATTGGATCACTAACTTTCTTGCAGATCGGAGCATCAAGGTCATTGTAGACGGTGCAAGCTCCGATTACAAGCCTATTAATGCTGGTGTTCCACAAGGCTGCGTGCTATCAGCAACGCTGTTTCTTCTGCATCTCAATGATATGTTGCAAACCGGTAACATCCATTGCTATGCGCTGCACTGGTGATGCTCTGTACACTGGTCGGTCGTGCTAATATTTCTCGGGAAAACGTCTCCGCGTACCGGGACAAACTTGTGTCTGAAGTCGAGTCTTTGCTGAACAAAGTTTCGGATTGGAGGTGACTAAATCTAGTCCAGTTTAACCCTCAGAAGACACAAGTTTAAGCGTTTGCCGTTAAAGGAACCCCTTTGTCGTATCTTCTCAGTTTCAAGACACTCCCCTTGTTGCCTCAGCCAGTATCGGAATCCTCGGCGTCGACATATCGAGTGACGTGCAGTTTCGTAGTCACTTGGAAGATAAGGCCAAATTGGCCTCTAAAATGCTTAGCGTGCTCAGCAGAACGGAACAATATTTCATACCGGCACACGGCCTGCAACTTTACAAGGCGCAGGTTTGGCCGCACATGGAATACTGTTCCCATCTCTGGGCTGGGGCTCCCCAGTACCATCTCCTTCCACTTGACTGCATCCAGCGCAGAGCGACTCGATTCGTCGACGACCGAATGCATTCCGATCGGCTCGGTTCACTGGCGCTGCGAAGAGATGTTGCAAATCCTTGCATTTTCTTTTGCATATACCACGGGGAGTGCTCTGAGGAATTGTTAGGATTAATCCCAGCCGCTAAATTTCATGAACGCACTACGCGGCAAACCTCCTGATCACCAAATCCACACCATTTGTATGCTTGGCGGCCCACCACTGTACGTTTCACTAGGAGTGTTACGGCTTGAATGTTTCGCAAAGTGTTTCGTGGGTGCTTTTGGGAACCAGAGAACAACCAGACCAAGGGCTGGCTAACCCGAGGATCCCAACCGGGAAGTAAACGAAAATAGCTTTAGAACTGGGTAGATAAGGCAATGATACTCACAAAACTGGAGCACTCCTCGTGGTTATGGTAAAGTATAAAATATTTATGCTGAAATTCTAGTGTATACACAGACACCACACTTCACGGATATATGGACACGAGCAATTGCACGATAGTCTTACAACTTTATTTATTGAGTACTTTTTTAACGAAGTCCCCGAGTTCCCGGCGCCCCTTTAATGGGGCAGGGGTGCGAAGAATCTCCGGGAGGAAAACCGGCGACGAGGTTCGCCACCCGTCACGTTCTGTCTCCCGGAGAGGCGAAAAGTGGATTGCAGAGGTCCGTCTGGCTACGTTGAATGTATGTGGGGCAATGAATGATAAAATGGATGAAGTATGCGATATGATGAATGATAGAGGAATAGATGTGTTATGTGTAAATGAGACGAAAAGGAAGGGAAAGGATGTCACTACACATGGCATGTATACCGCATACTGGTCTGGTGTAGACGAGATCGAGCGGGCATGCCAGGGAGTAGGTATCATCCTTTCAGAAAGAATGGGCCAATGTGTGAAAGAGTATGAATGTGTAAGCCCAAGACTGCTGTGGATACGAATGAAAGTGGGCTTAAAGAAGTTGTTTGTGTTAGGGGTCTACGCCCCAGACATGTCTAAGCCCACTTATATCCGAGAGCAGTTTTGGGAAATGGTAAGGATGGTGTTAATGGAGTGTAAGGGAAATGAAAATATTATTATGCTAGGAGATTTTAATGGAAGGGTTGGGGTGAGGAGGCTTGGTTATGAAAGGATATTGGGAACGTTTGGTGATGAAAGTATAAATGAGAATGGTGAAAGTCTCCTCACCGTATGTATGGAAAAGAATCTTTTTGTGACGAACACTTGCTTTCGCCACAAGAGGATTCACATGTATACTTGGGAAAGAGGTGACGATAGAAGCATGATAGATTTAATAATTGTGGATGAAAGATTAAGGGGCGCAGTTGTAGATACAAGGGTTTACCGGGGTTCTAACGTAGGAACGGATCATTATTTGGTTCTATGCCGAATTAATGGTCTATTCAGGCGTTGGCGCCATCGGTCATCTGTGTCTACCACTGCGTTACAGCGTATTAGAACAGAAAGGTTACAAGATGAAGCTGAGAAAAAGAAGTTCAAATGTAGACTGAAAGAAAATATAAGTGGTTTGGATGAATTATGTATGAAGGAGTTAGACTTGGAGAATGTATGGCAAAATGTAAAGAAAGGTTTAGTGGATGCAGCTACCGAAGTATGTGGTGTTAGTAAGAGAAAGAATGAAAGGAAAAATAATACGTTATGGTGGGATGATGAGGTACGTATGGAAGTTGAAGCAAAGAAGAGAGCATGGCTAGATTTACTAGCAACAAAGGCTGGTAATTCTAGCGGTACGAATGATGATATTGAAAGAAAAAAGGCAGTCTTTAGACATCTTAATAAGAGAGTAAAAGAAGTAGTTGAAAGAAAAAAGCAAGAAAGAACGGATAAGAATGATAGAAGAATATCGGATAATTTCCAGGCAAATATTAAAATGTTCTGGAAACTTGTAAGAACTGCCAGGGGACATTCAAAACAGCCTATGATGAATGCTATAAGAGACGAGAATGGCTATATTCTGAATGATGAAGTTTTGAGTTTAAAGAGATGGAAGGAATATTTTGAAAGCGTGTTTATGAGTGAGGAGACAACGTGTGTACTAAGTGAAGTAGAAATTCCGAAGGAAGAGGAAAGAGGTAGCGAGATTAGTGTAGGTGAAATAATGAAAGCAATGAAAAGCATGAAAGCAGGTAAGGCTGCCGGATATGATAGAGTTTCACTCGAAATGCTAAGGGCTGGAGAGGAAGTGGTGGCAGGCCTGCTGCACACCTTGTTTAATTTATGCTGGGAACTGAAGCGGGTACCGGTAGACTGGTGCAAAGCCGTGATAGTCCCAGTATATAAGGGAAAAGGGTCGCAGCAGGACTGTAAAAACTACCGTGGCATCAGCCTTCTTAGCATTGTGGGAAAACTGTATGCTAAGGTACTGATTGAAAGGGTCATGAAAGAAACTGATGGAAAAATTTGGGATGTGCAAGCAGGATTTAGAAAGGGAATGGGATGTACAGATCAAGTCTTTTCCATGCGCATGATCGCGGAGAAGTTTTTGGCCAAAAACCAAAAGGTTTTTTGTGCGTTCATGGACTTGGAAAAGGCCTATGACAGAGTGAATAGGGATGTGCTATGGCAAACACTGAACTCATTTGGGTTGAGCGCTGGCTTGATACGGGCATTGGAGTCCCTTTATAGGGACTCTAGTGCTTGTGTTAGGATCAACGGGGTCTACTCGGACTGGTTTGACATCCATAAAGGTGTCAGACAGGGCTGTGTAGCTTCCCCGTGGCTGTTCAACCTATTTATGGACAGTTGTTTGCAAAATTTGAAAGTTGAAGAATGCGGATTAAGAATGGGTGAGTTAACCGTCAAATGCCTTTTGTACGCCGATGATCAAGTTATACTTGCGTCGTCGGCGGCCGAGTTGCAAATGATGGTTACATTAATGAACAGATCATTAAAAGAAAGGGGTATGAAAGTGAACGCAAGTAAGACGAAGGTTATGGTTTTTGAAAGAGAAGAAAGTAAAACGATTTGTGAAATAAGAATAGAAGGGGAGTTGATCGAGCAAGTAGACGAGTTTGTATATTTGGGCTGCGTATTTAGCAGGGATGGGAGATATGATAAGGATATAGAACGACGAGTGAATGCGGGAAATAGAGTAAATGGGGCCCTGCACTCTATTGTGAAGAGTCAAAATGTGTCGAAAAAGGCACGTATGGCAATTCACAATGCTGTGTTGGTCCCTACTTTAACATATGGTAGTGAAAGTTGGGTGTGGCAGAAGAAGCACGAGAGTAGAATGAACGCAGTAGAAATGCGGTCGTTAAGGAGTATGTTAGGGCTGAATCTTAATGACAGGGTAAGAAATTGTGTAATAAGAGAAGAGTGTGGTTTGCAAGATGATGTTGTGACCAGGATTAAGAAAGGAATGCTTCGGTGGTTTGGTCATGTGGAAAGAATGAATGAGGAAAGAGTGACAAAGAAAATTTATGTTGCAGAAGTGAATGGCAGAGTCGGAAAGGGACGTCCTAGGCGAAAATTTATCGACCAAATTGGCGATTTATTGAAAACGGGCCAAATTAGGAGTACCCTTAACCGACGAGCATGTATGCGGAGGTGTATGGATGTGAAGGAGGCGAGAGAGGTGTGTCAGGATCGTGCCAAATGGAAGTCTGTAGTCTCTGCCTACCCCTCTGGGTGACAGGCGTGAGTGTTTATGTTTGTATGTTTTTTTTAACGAACTGCAACGAACACGGTTTATGCGTACGCGGCCATCTTGCTACTTACTTTTCTTGACATCGGTAGCACACCATTCTTGAGTAGTGCGTATATAGGACAGGCGGGAGGATAGAAAATACTTAGGAAAAGGATATTTTATCGGGACTGTTTCGAAGCCACAATAAGGAGTTTTCTTCCGCGTACGACCTCTCTGTGGAATAGTTTACCACCTGCGATTTTACCGGACCGATACGACGTAGGGACCTTCAAGAAAAGAGCTTTCTCCTTTCTAAAGGGCCGGCAATGTACTTCCAATTCTCCTGGTGTTGCGGTTGTTCATGGGCGGCGGTAGACACTTAACATCAGGTGAACCGTATGCTCGTTTGCCCCCTCTTCTATAAAAAGAAGCCCTGATACGTACATGCTGTAGCAGCACAACGGACTGGGTGCTCCGTTACACAATAAGTTATGAGAGCAGATCTCAGCCCAGCACTGGGACGACTGCAACTTATAAATAGCATGTGTCTTTGGGATATTCTGAAAATACGCAAAAATTTATAAAATAAATGGACTTTGATTATCTTAAATATAAATAACACCCCGTGTAGTGAAGGTGTAAGAATATCCGCTAACCCATATCTTCCTTTGGGCGTCGTAAGAGGCGACAGAGGGAAACTAAGGCAGGAGAAGGGCAGCAGCATCTTTTTGATAGCACCAAAAACACCAATAAAAACTGCGGTTGCAAACCCACTCGCCAAGCGTAGCGACTATGGCAATATATCCCCCATGGCGAGAGTAACAAAGAGACCGCCCCCAGTCCCCGGCGGCTCTGCTATTTCTGGCTACGGTGACGACCGGGAACTATGGTACTACATGGTACTGCGCTAGGTACGTCCAACTTCCTGCGAGAGGTCAATCGACGGAATCAACTCGGCTGGGCAGCATTCGGGAGATTACGACACATTTTTTGTTGGTTTTTGTTCTGGTTTGATAATTGTTTTTCGCAAAAACCTTCCCAGGGGGCTGTTTGCTGTTTGTCCCATCCTTTTTAAAAAAAAACTTCTAGTCAGGTGTACCTCAAAACTTAAAAACAAGATTTAACCACCAGTGTGTACTACCAGTGATGACTAATACATGTGAGACGTGGTCCTACACTGCTGGCCGTAAGAGGAAGATCAAGGTCGTTGAGCGAGCTATAGAAAGGGCTATGCACGGGGTTTCTCTGCGTGATAAACTTAGAAGCGATGATATCCGCAGTAGAATCAGAGATACCGACATAGCCCAACGAATTACTAAGCTGAAGTAGCAATGGGCCGGCCATATCGCTTGAAGAACCGACAACCGACGGGGAATAAAGGTTCTCGAGTGGCAGGCTTGTACTAGTAGACGAAGTATTGGCCCCTCTTTAGATGTAGTGACGACCTGGTAAGACATGCGGGTAGTTGATGGATGCAGGTGGCTCGGTACCGTGCTTTCTGACGCTTCTTGAGAGAGGCCTATGTTGAGCAGTGGACTTGTGTAGAGCTAAATGATGATGATGATGATGATGAAATAACATTACATTATTAGATCTTATCCAGACGAAGCCGGGACGGGACGCTAGTTAGTAATAACCACATTCAATACAATTATAAAAATCCTGCAAACATCATGTACTTAGTTGTAACGGCGTGGCGGTGTGAATATAAACTTCGCCATATCGTCCCGTAGGTGTCGAAAGAGGCGACAGAGGTAAACTGAAAGAACAGATGGGCAGCAGCATCTTCCTGATAACAAAACTAATAATAATAAGAATAAAATAAAAAATTGTGGGTGCTAACCCGCCGAGCGTGGTAACTATAGCAAGTCCCCCATGCGAGGCATTTGGCTTTATAGGCCTGTATTGGATAGAAAAACATCCTTAGAAATATACACATAAATATTACATTTTATATGAATATAAATATTTATGTACATGCAAGTACCGTAATATGCTTATTTAAAAAAAAAGTACCACTCATAAATGACTTATAGAAAAAGTACAGTCCTTTCTGTAAAATTAAAAGACAACATTTTCCTTTACTTCTAATAACAATAATGGAAAAATATCCCCCGGAGACAGCGCATCAATAAATATTTGAATTAATATCGCGCTTCAACAAAAAGCAGTCATCAAGAAGCCATTCGTTAGTTACCTGTTCATTTAAACGCTTGGTCGTTATGGCGAAAAATAAACTTGACGAGTTATCTGCGGATATTTTAGATAAGGATTTTGTAAAAATTTTTAAGCCGGTGCATTTAATACAATATATACTTGGGTCATTATATGTAAAAATCCAATATGGATTCGCTACAAAATCGTCTTACGGATACAATGTGTTTAGTGTTTTTGCTTGGCTTATCCATATACTGTCATTGATCATATTCGTAACCGATTGTGAGGTGTCAAGCAATTCTATGCTGACTGACTTTTATATAAAACTCTACCATATTTTTAATGGGTCAGTTATAGTAATTATCACAATTCTAAATTTTTGCAACGGAAATTTAGTTAGCGAGTTATATGTGAAATTACAAAAAATCGATAGGTATATTAATATGAGAGATGCAAGAAAAAGTAATAAGCGTATGTTCATATTCTCGACAATTTTAGTGGCGATAACTGTTGTTTCAAGCATTATTTGGATGATAGCTCTCCATGAGTATATAATGGAAGGATTTTGTCCCGTTGCTTTTATGGTCCAACTTCCCGTTTTGAGTAACTACATGGATATCATTATAATAAGCTATAAGATATATTTTATGGTGATAAGATTTGAATATATAAATTCAATGTTGAAAGAGAAATTACGTAGCAGCACTTGCGATACTCAAGGTACAGTCAAGCCTTTTGTAGTGAATAACGGTAATACTGACCACGACGACAAATTATGGAACCGTCTCATAATAACTGCACACGCTACAATTACTTTGTGGAAAGAATTATTTAGTATTCATCAAATTACGGTAAGTTTTCTAGAACTCTTTTACAAGCTGATATAGATTTATGTTAAGAGTACTGAAGCAGTTTTTTTTACGCTTTTGAGTGGACTAAGAAATATCACAATCTCACATCGTTGAAATGCTATCCGGCATTATTGGCGCGGCAATATTTTAATAGAATACGGGTGACAAGCTAGCACACAGTCCACCTGATGGAGAATGTAAGAGGATGCTGTGGGCCCACTGACATCTACAAAATGCAAAATGCGTTGTCACCCCTGAGGACCAAGATGAAATGCCTCGTTTCCAATAGCAACAGCAATTAGCTGATATTTCTCGTCGGTAATTTGTGGGAGCGTGGGTCCTTCCCCGGTCGAACCGACACATTCATGCTACAACTATAGTATAGCTGCAGCGTGGCTCTACCAATTTTCAAGAGAAATTAATGTCGTAATTTTTCGTCAACAATTTCTCTGAATAAATCGATTTTGATGCGGTTTGTGGCGATTGATGTTGTTTGAGGTTAAGGGCTAATATTATTTTGAAATCGATCGGTACATTAGTTTCAAAGTTATCTCAAAGTAACATTTTTTGAAAATTAAATTTTTGAGATTTCTCTAAATCTACCGAACCGAATTGATTCAAATTCACATGAAATCTAATGGCAATAGAACTCTTTTGAATGCCGTGAACCGCGTTTTTACATACACACACACATACCTAAATACATACGAAGGAATAAGAATAGTCAGAATATCTTCTTAGAACCTCAAAAAGTGAAGATCTGATGAGAACTCGATTTTCGAAAACCGGGGTGAAACCAATAACTTCCTCATTTTTTGAAAATCGTTAATTTTCATAGCGGGGTGTTAAAAAAGAACATGTGTCGCGGTAGGAGTGAAACATTTAGAAAATTGCTAGTAAAATTGCTTTTTAATAGCCAACTACTTCATTCTATAATGAAAGTCGCTTTATCGAACAAAAATTGGTTGACTCTCAAGGTGGTACGTAAAATAGACACTAGATTGCCTAAACACAACTAATTTTATATAAATCGGTAATGATTTCTTATATTAACGCGAACACTACACATGATTAAAACTACCTTTACGGATTTTATCGCGTTTATTTTTAAAATAAAAGTAATTAAAAGCAAAAATAAACGCGATAAAATCCGTAAAAGTAGTTTTAATCATAAATCGGTCAGTTATGAAATCGTCGATTGTTGTGAATGGATTGGATATGATAATTTTATTTAATATGGTTAATTTTATTTATTTATAAATTTGTTATTTTTTAAATGTTTATTTTAACAGTGAAAAGTTATATTAATCTTCTTGAAAGCACCGCACAAAGAAGAGACCGAGATAATAGGAAACATGTATACTGTACTCTATCTCATTCTCTAGCCAGCTAAATCCTAAAGATGTACGAATATATTTTTGTCTCTCTTTAGTGTCGTTTTTTCGTTTCATCGACACACAACGATTCTAATGAAGTTTTCACTTCAAAAATCGTCCATATTTATATAGGATGACGATAACATATATAATGACAATAATCATCAAAATTGTTTCGAAACTGAAGAAGATAGTGCGTGCCATACATACAAAAACATGCAGTCGAATTGTAAACTTCCTTTCTTGAAGTCGACTAAAAATAAATCTTTTAACAGTCGTTAATGCTGTGATACTTAACTCAGTTATAGGTTATATGGCGGACGTTCGATAAAAGTACTGTGATTGTTAAAGTTACAGCCTAGCAACACTTCAACTACTACAAGCCATCAATGGGACGTTCACTCCCACTGCTGGGCACAGGCCTCCTCTCATTCTGAGAGGATTTTAGGGCAAGGACATGACCGCCGCGCTGCCCCAATACGGGTTGGAGAAATTCACATTTCTTCGAAAGATATTTTTTCTTATTTCTTAGACATGCAGATTTCCCCATGACGTTTTCCTTCACCGCCGAGCACATGGTAAATCGGCACTTAAAATTGCAATCAGCAATTTAATTGGTGCCAGTGGGGATCGAACCGGGGTTGCTCGCATACTATGAAATTTACATGCCCAATAAAAAATCAGTTAAATAAAAGCTGTAACTACTTGCACAATTAGTGATCCGTGCCGAGAATATAAAGTTTAGTAAACTTACCTATAGTTATTAATTTTATTTTAACGGCGCCTCTACACGTTGGCCAACACAGTGGCGAATGTAGTGGCCAATAGCATTGGCCAACGCGTAGACGGGGTGTTTGGGCTTCATTGGTATGTATTGGAACGATGGCCCGCAAGTTGGCGCGAGACCCGTGTGGTGTCGGTTTTTTACAAAAGATCAAAGGATTGTTGGCAGAGTTTGGTCGCCGCATCCACACGTTGGCCGCGCGTTTAGTTTGCTACAAGCACCCATGGTGATTACACGCATCTGATTTAAATTTTATATACAAGCTTTGTAGGGTGGATGCCCCAATTACCAGCCTTTTAGTGCCAATTTCAACTTTAAACATTCCTACTACTTTAATTAGCGCGATTTAATTATTATTGAACATTTGTTTTAATCAATAAGATATTTATTAAAAAAAAATTAACGTTTTTTCACAATCAGATTATTACGAGAACAATTTTAAAATGAAAAAAAAATGAAGCACGTCGTTTATACGTGGTAGAACCATGCAATTATATTAGAAGTATAGTTGCAGCACGGCTCGGCAGCAGGTCGCAGCAGGTTGGCTCGACTGGGGAAGGACCACGCTCTCACAGAATATCAGCGTAAAATAGTAGCTTAATGATGCTGTGTTTCGTATAGTGAGTGTAGAGAACCAGAGACCCTTTTTAAAGAAAACGAGGCATTTCATCTTAGTCCCCACGGGTGACAACGCATCTGCATTTTGATTCGTAATCGAGGATAGATGTAGATGTCTATGGGCCACAGTAACCACTTACCATCAGGTGAACTGTGTGCTCGTTTGTCACCCTATCCTATAAAAAAACGTCGATTTCTTATAATTTAATCGTGCAAGATTTCGAATCATCATCATCATCATTACAGCTGTTCACAAGTCCACTACTGAACATCCTCCCCCACAGACTGCCGCAAAGCATGGTCCTGAGCCACTTTGCTCATGAGTTTTTCATTTATGTTCTAAGTTATAATTAGTACCTATTATTAAGTCAGTGTTAATTATATTTATTGCTATTGTTTTTGTCTTTCTCAAAAAATAATTAAATTACAAAATAAATTATAAGGTGTTTTTTATATACATCAAATGTCTGATAGAAAAGCAAGTACATGTTTTGCTAAACTTTAAAATCAAAACCAATTTTGAAACACTGCGCCACGGAGCCGTCGTCTAAAATAAAATGAATTCGTCCGCACATTGGCCCGAACCGAAGTAAACTGAACGACGTTCCAACGTGTGGACGCCGTCACCAACTCTCGGCCAATATATTCGCCACTCGATTCGCCACTGTGTTGGCCAACGTGTAGAGGCGCAGTAAGACATAATATGATGAAATAAAATTAATAATTATAGGTATAGGTAAAAATACTTAAAAGTACAAGGTACACCCTCGTTCTTTTAAAAAGTACAAGGTACACCTTGTACTTTTAAGTGTTTTGTGGTCATGTTAGCTCAGAGGCTACGCGTTTGTAGTAAATTTCGTACGCGAGCCACCCGGGTTCGATCCCGCCGGTACTAATAAAATTGCTTCTTGTAACTTAAGTGCTAATTTACTACGTGCTTGGCGGTGAAGAAATACATCATGAGGAATTCTACATGTATGAGGAATAAAATATTTCTAGGACATGTGAAGTTTTCCAACACGACATGCACTGGGGCAGCTTGGCGGACTAAGTGTTTCTTAATCCTCTCAGAAATGAGAGGATGCATGTACCTACTGCACCTAGTTATGGGACGTATATAAGTAGGCTGTAACGTTATAATATACCAAATGACAATAACTAAATTAAATAAACCTTCTTAGAAATGAGATTAGGCCTGTGCCCAGCAGTGGGACGTATATAGGCTGTTACAGCCTATATACGTAGTTATTTTAATTTTAAATGACAATATAGTACAATACTAATTTATACTAGCGATTCACCCCGGTTTCACACGGGTGATTTCTGGAACTCGACAACAACCAATACCGGGGCCAATTGTGAATCTAAACCATTCTCGAATGAACTTAATCATAAGCAAAATTTTATCGAAACGAGTCCAACCGTTTAGGAGTTCAGTCACATACACCCGGACAGAAAATGTAATGATAAAGGGACCCTAATTGTACCTAATTAAAAAAACGAACAATATTTTATATTACATAAGTGACAAATAAATTACCGTTTTATGCGTATACTTTGATTTAAAGCTAAAACACGGTATCATCATTCATCATAATCATTATATCAAATCAAAAGTGGGTTGACCATCGGCATGATAATGGGTGCACCCACTGTACTTTTCCTCCGATTCTTATCCTAGGCTACTCAAATAACAAGTGAGGCCTTGTAAATTAGTAACATTTCATTGTTGTATTCAGATGAAAATTGTATTTTGTAGATCTTTGGCCTTACCTGCAAATTTATTATTTTGGACCTGATTTTGGTGCAGAGTGTAATAACTACTATTCAAAATCAGGTAAGTTTATTTTCAAAACTTTTTGCGATATATTCAAACATACCATATTACTATAATCCTAAATTTAATTGTTTTAGATACCCATAAATATTTTGTCAGTGACAATCGTGGCACCATTGATATTGAGTCTGTTCTTTATAGTGTTACTGTGCGCCATGGTGGAACTACTAAACAAAAAGATGGAAAATTCGAAAAAACTTTGCGCCAATATTTTGTGTTTTAGTACTGGTATGAGCTGAAGATTTTTTTAACGTTAGATTATTATTTTGTATTTTCACCGTTATCGTAGTTAAAGACAGCCCGTATAAATACAGGCTGTGAGAGTCCTCAGAGGTGACGACGCATTTGTAGACTTTGTTTGAAATTATCTGCAGGTGTTCACAGACTGCATTAGCTACTTACCATCAGGTGGACTGTATGTCCATATGCCACGTAAGTTTTATGAAAAAAAAAATTATAAAAATTGCTCCTCATCGTATTGGCAACTGCAGTTTTTTAATCTACCTCGCACAGTTTTCCTCTGTCACTTCTTAAGGACCCACAGGTACGATATGAGGTAGTAGATATTTTTACACTGCCGCTACACGGTAGGAAAATATTACAAATGAGCATTATCTTCCCCTATTATTTAAACAGGAAATGAAAATTGTATTCGGCTTTCCACATATCCAAATTAAATAAAGCACATTTGACTACCATAATGTAATAACTTAGTACAAGACCCCACCTCATCCCGTGGTTGTCGCAAGAGGTATCTAATGTAATACCCAGAAGTTCTTGAAGCCTCCAATTTGTGGAGCTATCCTATATTTATACCACTTGAAATCCCCATGCTGGCGACGGGAAGCACAGTCAAGGTTGTGAAATTATGCGTTGCGATAACGGCAAATCCCCTTTACCTATAAAAGAGGCCAACGTACATCGATAGACTGCGCCCTCCTTTCTGCGAAGGAGGGTCGCGTTCGTATAAGGCTTAGAGATCTCTCGTCAGATCGGTAAGCCAATCCTTAAAGGTGGGGTTTAGTGGGTAAGTCTCCACATAACCACGCCGGCCGTGTGGTATGCTATGAGGATTCCCCACCTCCCTCCCCCGCTTTCCGGAGGGTTGCCCATATTTGCTTCGGGCGCAAAAAAATCGATAGACAGTTTATGGGACACTATAATTAACTTAAAATTTAACTCGAATCAAATTAGTTTTAGATTATTGATCATTGTCATTGAGAGGGCAATTTTCTCTTGGGCTTTAATAGCTACTGAATTGTTAATGCAGTATAATCTACTTTCCGACATCTGTCGTCATTTTGTTTTTAACCTTTATTAAAATTATATGTTATTTACTAAAAAAAAACGTATCTTTCTAACAATAGTTTGCGTGTGATAACGATGAAAGAAAATACATCATCCCATCTCAACCTGTGCATGTCGTAAGAGTCGACTATGATATTTGTGCAATGAAGATATGGCCTCCAGTAGATGACGACAAAATAAACTCATATGCCAGGTGTAAATAGTCAGACTAGTGACGAAGACAAAGACAGGAGATATGGTACTAAAACCGCCAGTTCGCTGTGGCGTGGCGATTACTGCAAATCTTACTAAAGGGAAATTTGCCCAAATTTGTCATGTAATGTTTCTTAATCATCAGCTCCAATGCTGATGATTAAGAAACATTACATGACATAATTACAGTCAAACTTAACCCTAGTTTAATTCCCGCACTACTGATTTACGACTGCACAGCGATGAAGAAAAAAATTTATAGAAGGGGAGGCAAACGGACATCTCTCCTAATAAAGTCAAATTTAATTAAAATCTAGTATAATTTAAAAACGGAAGTGATATCTACATCTCATTTCGTTATTTCTAACATTTTCAGGTGCATCTCGGCATAATGTCAAGCGTTTATTACTACTGCTGGAAATAGAAAGAAAAATATACATTTACGACATATATGTATTGGACGCTCAACTACCTTTCAATCTGTTCGCAATCACCGCAACATACACAATAGTTCTTCTGCAGTTTGCTTTGTTATAAACAATGAGGACTAAATCTGGGTAGGAAAAAACTAAATAAAAAAATAATAATAACAATTATTTCTCATTTCGTATAAGATTTAAACAGAATTTAAGAATACATACTATGTAGAATTATGTTTGACCTAGGACATGACATATTTTCACAAATTTACTAATTTATAGGTTCATCATATTCATCTTCTATAAAAAGTTACTTATATAAAAGTAACTTACTCTTAACATTTAAATAAACTGACTTTCAATTCAAAACCTTGTTTAAAGCAAGGAAAAGCGAAAGCGCGCGTAGAGTCGCAAAATGCGGCAAATATTTTTCTTAATAGGGATGACCTAGCAACCCTCAGCTTAAAGATGATATAGTACGTCATCTTATCACGAAGTTCTGAACATGTTACAATATATGAGATTTCGCCATCTTCGAAACCTAGTGTCTGCGAGGCAAGAAACATGGAGCGGAAAATTACGGACTCTCAAATTCTGACAGGCACTCCTTTTATGGACGAAGTTAAAGTCCAAGTATAAAATAAAACCACCGAAATCTAAATGGTATAAATATAAGTCGGTAAGTAAATATAAGTTCGGACGCAGCTAGACGTAAAAATGGTGTTTTGAAGCATATCCAACTGCGAAAATCCCTCCACAACTTGCAAATTTTCAAATAAAGGGATAAAATTTCATAAATAAGTACTTAGTGTTTTAAATAATGTTGTGTTTAATGAAATATACTTAAATAAAATTATCCACCTCCAGTACTACGATTGTCTCCGAAATTTTAATTGTTTTCACACTTCAATATCCATTGAATCCTAAGCTAGTTCATGTCTACGAGTACGACAGCTAAAATCAGCGACGGATTTATAGTAAGGGCAATAAACAAAATTGTTGGGTAAGGTCAATGGAGGCTATTGCAACTATGGGGCTAAAGCAACCAACAGCGATATCTTCTATTCTATGGTTTTTTTTAAATACAATGCCATCAATTGGCGTGGAGAAAAATCATAGTTTAAACTATCATAAACAGATGGCATCACTTAGATCGAAACTGTTTGACTTACCAGAACTTTTTTGTTAGTCGCCATTTTGATCTCGTGTTTGTTGGAGAGCGTCTCATCAATTTTCAACGAAAAAAAATACTTATCGTGCATTTTAAGCAAGGGTTTATGCAACAAATTAGAAAAACTAACGGTAAGTACTCTATAAACTTATTTTTATAACGTTAGATCCTTTAAATCGTAAGATAATGTAATAGTTACATTAGCCTCAATTTACCGCGTTGTGGGGCTATTGTGTCTAGTTATTTTAGTTACAATAGCCCCTTTGTGTTTGTATAAAAATAAATATGCTAGTGATGTCGAATGTCGATAATAAATTAATACAGTTACAGCACGATCTGAATGCATTCGAGACCTGAGTATATTGCTTAAATAAAGGGTAATGCATTGCACTACCCCCATCGTAATATACTCTATCGTTTTGTTTATTTTATGTATGTTTGCAGTAAGAACCATAGTGTTCTCTTTTATTTTTATGTTTTTTTCGAGATATTTGAATTTAACTATCATTTTTTTTGTTTAAAAGTTTGTTCTATTTTATTTCACTTGTTTTATATGGTCCGAAATTATATTAAGAAAAAATAAAAGAGCTACTCAAAAAAAAAAAGCTTCTCGAGGCACTCGAGTTAGTTAAAAACAAAACGTTAAATAGCTATGAGGCAGCAAAAAACTTTAATATTCCGAGATCTACTATAATTTCGCATTTATATGGCACACGTGGCCAGAAGCAGGTGAATGCTGGAATGAAGACAGTATTTTCAATTGATATTGAGTGCAAGATAGCTTCGTATCTGTATACTTTTGAAAAGTATGGCTTTCCTCTAACTAAAAAGGAAGTTTAAAACATTGGTTTCGGAATATGTTGTAAGAAATGGGTGGATAACTCCATTTAAGAATAATATTACTAGAGATGATTGGTTTCGGCGCGTTTGCAAAAGAAATAATCTATCATTAAAAAATCCACAATCAGTCGAAATAGCTAGAAGGAAAGCTTGCAACCCGTTCACCGTATATGAATACTTTAATTTATTGGAAAATGCCATAAATGACTTGGATCTGGCCGAGAAACCTGAGTGCATCTATAATCTAGACGAAACCAGTTTTTGCAAC
Source organism: Parnassius apollo (assembly GCA_907164705.1). Lineage (NCBI taxonomy): Eukaryota > Metazoa > Arthropoda > Insecta > Lepidoptera > Papilionidae > Parnassius > Parnassius apollo. The sequence goes on along the minus strand of CAJQZP010001593.1, from coordinate 6,302,334 downwards.
GATCCTTCCAAGAGTAAAGTGCTTGGCCAAAGAGGGTATAGTTCTACTAGCACAACTAGCTCCCCCGGCCGTGATAACACAAGTGTCCTATTGGCAACTAATGCACGCGGCGATAAAGTCCCACCACTCAAAATTTTTCAAGGAAAATACTTGTGGAACGAGTGGTATTATAAAAATGATAGTGTGAAAACAGCATACGCTGTAAGCCAAAAGGGCTGGATGGAAACATCAATTTTCGAAAAATATTTTAAAAATGTATTTTTACCTGCGATCGAACCACACATATCGATTTAAAAGTAATCGAACTCACCATTTCCGAAAATGTTACCATTTTGAAGTTACCCCCGCATTTTTCACATATCCTTCAACCGCTAGATGTAAGTGGAATGAAGCCTATGAAGGATCGATGGGAAGAAGCCTTGGTTAAATGGCAAAGGCTTCATATCGGAGCAAAGTTACCCAAAAGTGAGTTCGCACGAATTATTACTGAAATATGGGATGTTATGATTCCTGTTATTCTAGCCAATGGGTTTAAAAAAACAGGTATCTATCCCTTAAATTGGCACGTGATCCCAAAAGAAAAGTTTGATCCCTAACTTGGTCTTGATGGGAGCAGTATGTTCAAAGTCAAACATACGAGCAAGGCAACTACGTCGAAGAAGTTAGTGAAGCCATTCGAGCACCATTTGAAAAATTGGTCAACAAACCTCTTAAAAACGTGCCAACTCTCGTTAGATTGGCACTTAGAACTTTATTACATATTGTAAAGATTCAAAACAAACGGAAAACAAGATTCAAAATAAAGAGAACATGAGAAGTTACGAAAGACAACAACAGAATAATTCAATACAATATCATGACCAGAATAATAGGACTAAAAAAATTGAATAAATCAAATACTAAGAGTTAAAAAAGAAACAAGTCCAGAAATAAGAACCTATGAAAAAAGTAAGAAAATCAGAATGACACTGCTATAACAGAATTCAGTAACAAAATTGAAATAACCCTGGAAAAAGAAAAACAAAAAAGAATCTCGTATCCAAAGACCGTAGAAGATCAAAAAACAAAAAGAAATAAAACTTATTCAAATATAATAAATAATAATACAATAAATGTGATAAATATGTGCCATTGATTTAATAGTGAAATGATTCGGTTTGATTTAGTATTATATTAAGTATATTATTCTTGTATTTAAACATTAAAAATGTGATTAATATGTGCCATTGATTGAAACACAGTGATGATTACTAACTGCTAACGCGTATACTATTTTTATATCTGTTTTTTCAATTAAGCATAAAGTCCTCATAGGAAAATTTGATAAATATTTTTCATTGAAATTTTTTGTCCTCTAATAAAATGTGATTTATATGTGCCGTTGATTTAGTATAAAGTGAAGTCAAATAAATATAAATTAAAAACAATGCATAGTTTTATTTCACTTAGTCACCCATCATATTATCGATTACCTACACTTTTTTTTACAATTTATCGATATTTTTTACGCCTACACAGTACTAATCCTATAGAAAATAGTCACATTAGCCCCCACAAATACAAAATATACTTTTAGTCGTATTAGGACTTGACTGCCTCAACTTAGAGATCATTTTTGCGAAAATTTCACGCTGGAGGATCATGCCTCTGATTCTGAGCACATATGCTGCAAAAACGAATAAGTTATTTTAAACAGTTGCATTTACCCCAACATGGGGCTAATGCGACTTTTTCTGCCGGCATGGGTTAATATTAAAATTTTAGGTAAATCTTACAGCTTTTTGACATTATTATAGGTCGATACGAATCTCCGTTATATGCCTTCTTAATCTTATAGTTTTAATACATTAATCCAATAAAATAAGGTGGGCATTTTTAGCAAAAGGTATAATCTTATTTTTTCTAGTTGCAATAACCTCCATTGACCTTACGTAAATTTCCTAGAACATGGCCGCAGGAGTCGAATGCGAGTCAGTTACGTGACACAACTATTTTGTATCGATAATTTATTATGTTTGGCTTACCTAGTTTTAACGAAACGGGAATTAAATGTGATTTTTCGTTAAATATACACCTTTATTTACGCCTTTCTACTTTTTTCTTTCTAAATATTTTATACCGTTAACCGTTTATCAGCGATTATGTGTTTGTTTATACTTTTAAATTACTTGATAAATTTTTAATAAGTTATATTGTAAGGATAAGTAATTATATTGTAAGGATAGTAGTCTTAACTCGATCTGTAAGAAGCCGGGAAACTGAAAAGTAGCAAACAACAGAAAGTCAGTTACAGATCTTTAAAACTAATAGAAAATGATAAATATGTCACCCATACATATATTTATTCGTTTGCTGTTTGTATAATGTTGTATTCATTTTATTTATACATTTGTTTATTTAATAGAATGCTTTTATTACAAGTTGCCAAAACATCCGGTTATTAAAGATAAATGGATATATTTATTCTTAACGTATTATTATATCTCCTTTTTTTCTATGTGCATGACCTTAATGTAACGAATTTTAATTTAAGGCAAATCAAAGCTAGGAGAGCATTGAGTGTTGCCAACAATTTGATGCCACGCTCTATGTGTTGCAACAAGACCTAAGCTCATAGACTTATTATATACTACTGCGTATAAGCTGTTTATTTATGAATTCTCCACCGATAATTAGGTATGACAACTTAGACTGACGTGTGTCATCATACTTACAAGGACATGACTACGTTGATCCATCTTTGTATGAAATTTGAGAAATTTACACACAGTATGATTTTTTCTATGTCCGGGCTGGGACCTAAAAATAGAGTGAGAAAAAGATATCGCTGTTCCTTTCCTACACGTTGTTTTAGATTGCCATTTTAAAAATTAGATACAATTAGGTATACATGATTATTATATCGTAAGAAAGTAAGAAACCGAAAATGTTAATTCTGAGCTATATTGTTCTTGGTTTATACACCTTACAGTAATTATATTACTCGTACATATTCCTCAGAGGCTTGCATAATTAATTGACCTTTTAATTGATTAAAATTAAATTATTAAATATTAGCGGAATTCTATCAAGAGAAGCCAGCTTTTATGTTGAGAAATTTTTTCTCAAATTATTTGTTTTTTTTTTAGAATAAAGATGACAAACGAGCACATGTCATCTTAAGCACAATTCCCTACGAACTTATTCCGCTAAATAAAAAAAATTATACTGAGCTCTACCGGCTCTACCTGACAGGATAAACTAATAAGTCTAAGTGTAAGTACCAACCAAACCAATTAAGGTTAAGTCAAAAATAATAGACCAATTATTGGCAGTGTAAGACTATTCACGGTATGATAACGTCCCGTGACCGCGTAGTGGCGGTGTAACAATATTCGTGGGATGATGTTACCGTCCCGTGTCTTATAATTGACCGTGTAGTGGCGGTGTAAAAAATATTTACGGAATGATATTATCGTCCCGTGTCTTATAACTGACCGCGTAGTGACGGTGTAAAAATATTCGCGTGATGATATTATCGTCCCGTGTCTTATAACTGACCGCGTAGTGACGGTGTAAAAATATTCGCGTGATGATATTATCGCCCCGTGTCCTTATAATTGACCGCGTATTGGCGGTGTAAAAATATTCGTGCGATGATATTATCGTCCCGTGTCTTATAATTGACCGCGTATTGGCGGTGTAAAAATATTCGCGGAATTTTTTTTTTATAGGATAGGGTGACAAACAAGCACACAGTCCACCTGATGGTAAGTGGTTGCTGTGGCCCATAGACATCTACATCTATCCTCAATTACGAATCTCAAAATGCAGATGCGTTGTCACCCGTGAGGACTAAGATGGAATGCCTCGTTTCCAGTAAAAAGGGTCTCCGGTTCTCTACACTCACCATACGAAACACAGCAGCATTAAGCTACTATTTCACGCTGGTATTCTATGAGAGCGTGGTCCTTCCCAGGTCAAGCCGACCCATTCGTGCTACAACTATACATCTAATATAACTGCAGCATGGCTCTACCGCATATAAAACTGATGGGATGATATTATCGTCCCGTGTCTTATAATTGACCGCGTATTGGCGGTGTAAAAATATTCTCGGGATGATATTATCGTCCCGTGTCTTATAGTTGACTGCGTAGTGGTGGTGCAAAAATATTCCCGGGGTGATATTATCGTCTCGTGTCTTATAATTGACCGCGTAGTGAGGGTGTGAAAATATTCGCGTGATGATATTATCGTCCCGTGTCTTATAATTGACCGCGTAGTGACGGTGTAAAAATATTCGCGGGATGATATTATCGTCCCGTGTCTTATAATTGACCGCGTCGTGACGGCGTAAAAATATTCGCGTGATGATATTATCGTCTCGTGTCCTATAATTGACCGCGTAGTGAGGGTGTGAAAATATTCGCGTGATGATATTATCGTCCCGTGTCTTATAATTGACCGCGTAGTGACGGTATAAAAATATTCGCGTGATGATATTAACGTCCCGTGTCATATAATTGACCGCGTAGTGGCGGTGTAAAAATATTCGCGTTATGATATTATCGTCTCGTCCCGTGTCTTATAATTGACCGCGTAGTGGCGGTGTAAAAATATTTACGGGATGATATTATCGTCCCGTGTCTTATAATTGACCGCGTAGTGGCGGTGTAAAAATATTCGCGTTATGATATTATCGTCGTCCCGTGTCTTATAATTGACCGCGTAGTGGCGGTGTAAAAATATTTCCGGAATGATATTATCGTCCCGTGTCTTATAATTGACCGCGTAGTGACGGTGTAAAAATATTCGCGTGATGATATTATCGTCCCGTGTCTTATAATTGACCGCATAGTGGCGGTGTAAAAATATTTACGGGATGATATTATCGTCCCGTGTCTTATAATTGACCGCGTAGTGACGGCGTAAAAATATTCGCGTGATGATATTATCGTCTCGTGTCTTATAATTGACCGCGTACTGACGGTGTAAAAATATTCTCGTGATGATATTATCGTCTCGTCCCGTGTCTTATAATTGACCGCGTATTGGCGGTGTAAAAATATTCTCGTGATGATATTATCGTCTCGTCCCGTGTCTTGTAATTGACCGCGTATTGGCGGTATAAAAATATTCGCGGGATGATTTTATCGTCCCGTGTCTTATAATTGACCGCGTAGTGCGGTATAAAAATATTTGCATGGTGTGGCGGGAGAGCGAGGGGATGAATCCAGCACTAATCCCAAGCGCTTTACGGTAACAAGTTTCGACATAAATTGTTCAGGTATCGAGGTAATCCTGTCGAATAATTCGGTCTTCGGTTCGGTAAAAATTTTAACGAACTTTCGTATTCGGTGAAATCCATATTCGGCCCATCCCCAATAATTGACCGCGTATTGGCGGTGTAAAAATATTCTCGGGATGATATTATCGTCCCGTGTCTTATAATTGACTGCGTAGTGGCGGTGTAAAAATATTTACAGGATGATATTATCGTCCCGTGTCTTATAATTGACCGCGTAGTGGCGGTGTAAAAATATTCGCGGGATGATATTATCGTCCCATGTCTTATAATTGACCGCGTAGTGGCGGTGTAAAAATATTCGCGTGATGATATTATCGTCCCGTGTCTTATAATTGACCGCGTATTGGCGGTGTAAAAATATTTACGGGATGATATTATCGTCCCGTGTCTTATAATTGACCGCGTAGTGACGGCGTAAAAATATTCGCGTGATGATATTATCGTCTCGTGTCTTATAATTGACCGCGTAGTGAGGGTAAAAATATTCGCGTGATGATATTATCGTCCCGTGTCTTATAATTGACCGCATAGTGACGGTGTAAAAATATTCGCGTGATGATATTAACGTCCCGTGTCATATAATTGACCGTGTAGTGGCGGTGTAAAAATATTCTCGTTATGATATTATCGTCCCGTGTCTTATAATTGACCGCGTAGTGGCGGTGTAAAAATATTTACGAGATGATATTATCGTCCCGTGTCTTATAATTGACCGCGTAGTGACGGTGTAAAAATATTCGCGTGATGATATTATCGTCCCGTGTCTTATAATTGACCGCGTAGTGGCGGTGTAAAAATATTTACGGGATGATATTATCGTCCCGTGTCTTATAATTGACCGCGTAGTGACGGCGTAAAATATTCGCGTGATGATATTATCGTCTCGTGTCTTATAATTGACCGCGTACTGACGGTGTAAAAATATTGTCGTGATGATATTATCGTCTCTTCCCGTGTCTTATAATTGAACGCGTATTGGCGGTGTAAAAATATTCTCGTGATGATATTATCGTCTCGTCGCGTGTCTTGTAATTGACAGAGTATTGGCGGTATAAAAATATTCGCGGGATGATTTTATCGTCCCGTGTCTTATAATTGACCGCGTAGTGCGGTGTAAAAATATTCGCATGGTGTGGCGGGAGAGCGAGGGGATGAATCCAGCACTAATCCCAAGCGCTTTACGGTAACAAGTTTCGACATAAATTGTTCAGGTATCGAGGTAATCCTGTCGAATAATTCGGCCTTCGGTTCGGTAAAAATTTTAACGAACTTTCGTATTCGGTGAAATCCATATTCGGCCCATCCCCAATAATTGACCGCGTATTGGCGGTGTAAAAATATTATCGGGATGATATTATCGTCCCGTGTCTTATAATTGACTGCGTAGTGGCGGTGTAAAAATATTTACAGGATGATATTATCGTCCCGTGTCTTATAATTGACCGCGTAGTGGCGGTGTAAAAATATTCGCGGGATAATATTATCGTCCCGTGTCTTATAATTGACCGCGTAGTAGCGGTGTAAAAATATTCGCGGGATGATATTATCGTCCCGTGTCTTATAATTGACCGCGTAGTGGCGGTGTAAAAATATTCGCGGGATGATATTATCGTCCCGTGTCTTATAATTGACCGCGTAGTGGCGGTGTAAAAATATTCGCGGGATGATATTATCGTCCCGTGTCTTATAATTGACCGCGTAGTGGCGGTGTAAAAATATTCGCGGGATGATATTATCGTCCCGTGTCTTATAATTGACCGCGTAGTGGCGGTATAAAAATATTCGCGGGATGATATTATCGTCCCGTGTCTTATAATTGACCGCGTAGTGGCGGTGTAAAAATATTCGCGGGATGATATTATCGTCCCGTGCCTTATAATTGACCGCGTAGTGGCGGTGTAAAAATATTCGCGGGATGATATTATCGTCCCGTTTCTTATAATTGACCGAGTAGTGGCGGTGTAAAAATATTCGCGGGATGATATTATCGTCCCGTGTCTTATAATTGACCGCGTAGTGGCGGTGTAAAAATATTCGCGGGATGATATTATCGTCCTCCCGTGTCTTATAATTGACCGCGTATTGGCGGTATAAAAATATTCGCGGGATGATATTATCGTCCCGTGTCTTATAATTGACCGCGTAGTGGCGGTATAAAAATATTCGCGGGATGATTTTATCGTCCCGTGTCTTATAATTGACCGCGTAGTGCGGTATAAAAATATTCGCATGGTGTGGCGGGAGAGCGAGGGGATGAATCCAGCACTAATCCCAAGCGCTTTACGGTAACAAGTTTCGACATAAATTGTTCAGGTATCGAGGTAATCCTGTCGAATAATTCGGCCTTCGGTTCGGTAAAAATTTTAACCGAACTTTCGTATTCGGTGAAATCCATATTCGGCCCATCCCCAATAATTGACCGCGTATTGGCGGTGTAAAAATATTCTCGGGATGATATTATCGTCCCGTGTCTTATAATTGACTGCATAGTGGCGGTGTAAAATATTTACAGGATGATATTATCGTCCCGTGTCTTATAATTGACCGCGTAGTGGCGGTGTAAAAGTATTCGCGGGGTAATATTATCGTCCCGTGTCTTATATTTACCGCGTAGTGGCGGTGTAAAAATATTCGCGGGATGATATTATCGTCCCGTGTCTTATAATTGACCGCGTAGTGGCGGTGTAAAAATATTCGCGGGATGATATAATCGTCCCGTGTCTTATAATTGACCGCGTAGTGGCGGTGTAAAAATATTCGCGTGATGATATTATCGTCCCGTGTCTTATAATTGACCGCGTAGTGGCGGTGTAAAAATATTTACGGGATGATATTATCGTCCCGTGTCTTATAATTGACCGCGTAGTGACGGTGTAAAAATATTCGCGTGATGATATTATCGTCTCGTGTCTTATAATTGACCGCGTAGTGAGGGTTCGCGTGATGATATTATCGTCCCGTGTCTTATAATTGACCGCATAGTGACGGTGTAAAAATATTCGCGTGATGATATTAACGTCCCGTGTCATATAATTGACCGCGTAGTGGCGGTGTAAAAATATTCGCGTTATGATATTATCGTCTCGTCCCGTGTCTTGTTATTGACCGCGTAGTGGCGGTGTAAAAATATTTACGAGATGATATTATCGTCCCGTGTCTTATAATTGACCGCGTAGTGACGGTGTAAAAATATTCGCGTGATGATATTATCGTCCCGTGTCTTATAATTGACCGCGTAGTGGCGGTGTAAAAATATTTACGGGATGATATTATCGTCCCGTGTCTTATAATTGACCGCGTAGTGACGGCGTAAAAATATTCGCGTGATGATATTATCGTCCCGTGTCTTATAATTGACCGCGTAGTGACGGTGTAAAAATATTGTCGTGATGATATTATCGTCTCGTCCCGTGTCTTATAATTGACCGCGTATTGGCGGTGTAAAAATATTCTCGTGATGATATTATCGTCTCGTCCCGTGTCTTGTAATTGACCGCGTATTGGCGGTATAAAAATATTCGCGGGATGATTTTATCGTCCTGTGTCTTATAATTGACCACGTAGTGCGGTATAAAAATATTCGCATGGTGTGGCGGGAGAGCGAGGGGATGAATCCAGCACTAATCCCAAGCGCTTTACGGTAACAAGTTTCGACATAAATTGTTCAGGTATCGAGGTAATCCTGTCGAATAATTCGGCCTTCGGTTCGGTAAAAATTTTAACGAACTTTCGTATTCGGTGAAATACATATTCGGCCCATCCCCAATTATTGACCGCGTATTGGCGGTGTAAAAATATTATCGGGACGATATTATCGTCCCGTGTCTTATAATTGACTGCGTAGTGGCGGTGTAAAAATATTTACAGGATGATATTTTCGTCCCGTGTCTTATAATTGACCGCGTAGTGGCGGTGTAAAAATATTCGCGGGATGATATTATCGTCCCGTGTCTTATAATTGACCGCGTAGTAGCGGTGTAAAAATATTCGCGGGATGATATTATCGTCCCGTGTCTTATAATTGACCGCGTAGTGGCGGTGTAAAAATATTCGCGGGATGATATTATCGTCCCGTGTCTTATAATTGACCGCGTAGTGGCGGTGTAAAAATATTCGCGGGATGATATTATCGTCCCGTGTCTTATAATTGACCGCGTAGTGGCGGTGTAAAAATATTCGCGGGATGATATTATCGTCCCGTGTCTTATAATTGACCGCGTAGTGGCGGTATAAAAATATTCGCGGGATGATATTATCGTCCCGTGTCTTATAATTGACCGCGTAGTGGCGGTGTAAAAATATTCGCGGGATGATATTATCGTCCCGTGTCTTATAATTGACCGCGTAGTGGCGGTGTAAAAATATTCGCGGGATGATATTATCGTCCCGTTTCTTATAATTGACCGAGTAGTGGCGGTGTAAAAATATTCGCGGGATGATATTATCGTCCCGTGTCTTATAATTGACCGCGTAGTGGCGGTGTAAAAATATTCGCGGGATGATATTATCGTCCCGTGTCTTATAATTGACCGCGTAGTGGCGGTGTAAAAATATTCGCGGGATGATATTATCGTCCCGTGTCTTATAATTGACCGCGTAGTGGCGGTGTAAAAATATTCGCGGGATATTATCGTCCCGTGTCTTATAATTGACCGCGTTGTGGCGGTGTAAAAATATTCGCGGGATGATATTATCGTCCCGTGTCTTATAATTGACCGCGTAATGGCGGTGTAAAAATATTTACAGGCTGATATCGTCCCGTGGGTGTTTTAAAAGGCGACAGAGGGAAACTAACCAGGAGATGGGCAGCAGCATATTCCTGATTTCAACTGAAAACTAAAAAAACTGTGGTTGCCAGTCCGTTGGCCAAGTGTGGCAACTATGACATATATCTCACCTTTGAGGCTATCTATGGGAAGGCCTATGTCCAGCAGTGGTCTTTTGATAGGCTGGAACGGTAACGGTATTCAACAAAAATAAAATGAAACAAGCCTCAAAGTGTAAAGAAAGGAAATAGTGCGAAAATATAAAATACACAGTACGTTTATTTTTTGATAAATTTATTATTCTTACATATCATCTTATATTCAGACGAATTAATACAAAATTGTTACGAAAAATCTATATAATATGTACATATTATAAAAAATGTAATAAACAATGGACGGTATAAAGTATAGAACAACTTTAATATTGACGAAACTTACTTATTTATACCTTATTGTATAACTTATATCAAAGGGTGGAAAGTACAAAGGACGGACTTAATTATTTAATAATTTTCTCCCAGTCAGTCTGACGCTGGTAGTGAGATAGTGTGATTTTGTGTTGTGACATTAGAAGCCACTAGTCAATAATTATCATTCCGCAATATTAACTACATAAGTAATACATAAATAGAAATATAATGGAATAATGAAATCTTATAAAATACTCATTTAATATATAAACAATAATATTATATATTCAAGAACAAGTTAAAATTATAAAATAAACAAATGAACATCTATTTCTAGAATATATATTATAATTATTTGAAATAAGCTTAAAGCACCTATTTCTTTTTATATTCTTTTACAATAAAAGAATAATATTAAAAATACATTTTTAAGATGAGGCACTTATAGGTTAAAATCAATGTAATAATCTACAAATATCACAATACTAAATTTAATTGCGTGTATTTTAATTGCAAAATGTTGTGCAATTTTACGTTCAGAGCTTATATTATATTATTGTAGTATAAATCATATACAATGTAATGAATGTGGCATGTCTGGTTAATGTAATAAACATTATTTAACCAATATTAGGACCAAAAATTCAAAGGCGGCACAACACATCTGCAATTCCCCTCTCATATAAAAAATTTGTTATTTTCATCACCATAATTGATAGTCCGTACGGATAAAGAATAGGATTAGAAATGGCGACTCATCGAGCCCATACCGTCAACACAGTACCAACAACAAGAACCCGCTAATAGCGGTATATCGTTATAACGTTGTAGTATTGGGTTAATTAGAAATTTTCTTTTTATGAGAAATTATTTGAAAATAATTGTACACCTACCCAAGTAGGTACATTAATTTTAAAATTACATTTCGCGACCCGCTCTGGCTTCACTTGGTTGAGGTGTGGCGATATTTAGACTTAAGATAACCATTAAAGAGCATTAATTTTATCTCATCAATATTGATATTTTAATAAAATGTCTTAAATGTTTGGGATAAAATTTAGTCCAGATCACTCCTGGCTCTTTATTTGCTCGTGAAGTTTTATTACAATCGGTTCAGCCATTCCCAAGATTATCTCAGACATACAAACGAAAATTGTAAATATGGTTACTCATGTCTCAATAACATGTTAATATTTTTAATCAAAAATAATAACAAACAAAATCAACAATACTTATTTATGAAGGAAACTTTCTAAGCGTGTCGTAGCTCACAAATTAGCGAAACCCGACGGATTTTTGTAGTTTAAAGCATTTTGTTATTATTGATTTCAATGATATCTCATGTATATAAGAATATGATAGATAATATCGTAAAGTATTTTTTTGCAGTCTTTACTAGAGATGGGCCGAATACGGATTTTACCGAACCGAATATTCGGCCGAACATTATTCGGCAGGATCATCTCAGTACCTAACCAATTTATGTATGTAAAATTTGTTACCACAAAGCGCGCGGGATTAGCACCGCATCCTGCCCCTCGCTTCCCAGCCACACCTGACATATTATTGCATCAACTAGTACTGTGCAAATAGCCGGCACGTGCTTATGTTTTGACTTTTTTTGTGAGAAAAAACTATTTCGTTGTGTTATTCTTAGAGAAAATTGATAATTATATGATAATAATGAGTGGCAGGAGATCTACTATTTGGAATTATTTTAGAGAGACTGACGACCAAAGTAATGTGAAATGTAGATACCAATGTAATGTGATGTTTCTTTGTTTGAATCCAAAAACATTTTATCAAGCGTTATATTTGCTATAATTGGAAATAAATCTACAATGCCTAAAAATATAACACTATACAAGTAGATTTACCCCATAACTACAATATACTTTCAATAGTAAAATAATGAAAACAAGGCATTACTCGATTCGTACATTTCAATACAGTGGACAACTTGAGTAGCACTTCAACGAATGTTCGGTGATTTAGCCGAATATTCGGCCGTATACGAATATTCGGTAAAGATGCCGAATATGCCGAATACCGAATATGAAACGAATATTCGGCCCATCCCTAGTCTTTACCGGGGGTTGTGAGTATATATAACAGCAGTGTGCGAGCGAAAGGTGAAAAAAAGCTACGCCATTTTCAATCCTCATCTTTAACCGCACGGGTAGTACTTAGTTGTATAACAACTTATCAACAATATTTGTATTATAACATATTCAAATTATGAGCAATTATGACAATTACAATAACCTAATAGCAAATGCATGGCTAACTGTAGGTATTTCGAAGTCCGGTGGTTTATTCAGCCTGTAAATTGGATGACTATTTATTTAGTTAATTGGCATTCAAATGCCGTATAAAAGCTTAGCCAAATGTCCAACATTATGTTATATAATGTTATAAAAGGATTGGAAATATTTAGGTCTTGGGTTAAATAAATTATATCACGATTTTAGGTGAAGTTGAGAAATAATGTATAAAATTAAATAACATTGGAGCAAATTCGTGTTTTCTATTGTCAAAGTTTTCAAATAGATCTAAATGATAACATTACATCAACTGTTGACATCATCCTATTAAATAAATGTTAATGCAATAGTGATAGAAAAGGGAACTAAATTTAAATGTCATAGTGGCTATTAGTCCAGACATATCAAAAGGCTGGCTTTTGGTTAGCCAAAAAGTTAAATAAATATTATACATATCATTGTAATTCGACATTCATGCTAGGATGACTCTATGCCACTTTTAAAAGCAAGCTTAGCCATCTAATTAAGATGATATTTAAAGTATCAGACTGCAATAGCTACAATACCTTTACCCACCTTTAACTTAACCACAGTTACTACTTACTGTCAAATGTGATACATATCTGGTATATTAGTGTACCATCTATGGTGATACAAGTAGATTTAAAAGTGCCACCAGTTGTTATTCCTTAAAAATCTTCCTTGTTAAAGATAGCTATCCAAAAAATTCAAACTGACATTACTACTTGACCTGAGGTAAAAAGTATTTACTTAAAGTACATAACTATAAGAATACCTAATAATACAAATAATTTACAAAATGTAAATATCAGAATAAAAGCAATTTTTCTGTGTAAAAGGTAATTTTACCGCCTTGGAAACTACTTATACTCTACATAAAAAGTTACACACATAAATACCGAAATTCCACTAAGTAAAAAATTTTTTAAACATTGGGTAGCAATTTGAGTTTAAATTTAAAATCTACAAGTACAGACCAAAAAACTGTTACGTTTGAATTAATATAGTTGGTATCAGGTACCCTTCGGTATAAATGAGTCTCGGAAAATAAATTTTATATACTAATATATATCAGCGATTCTGAATGACAACAAAACTCTACGTGTGCAATTCGGTATCGCGTCATGTTTTATTTTTCATTTTCATTTGTGCGATTATTTATGAAAAAATTATAATTTAAAATTCAAGTGCCAATGAAAAAGTAGTGACAGCACATTCAATCAGATGAAAATCACCTTAGTCAGTGTGTAAAAGCATTATTATATAACAAATATTTATAGTATTCATTTTTTTACAAGTTATATCCTAATAAAAAGTTTTAATATTGCTTAACTTTACTAGGCTTAGAACAAACAAACAAAACTTGACAATTTCGGTTTAAGTCTACTTATTTGGTCATACATGAATGGCCGTTTTGTACATTTGACTTTTATATACCTATTGTCAGTCTCAGTACAATTTGCAGCACATGACCGGCTATCAAGGAAACATTTTTGTGAGTAATAATACAATTGACAATGCTAGACCGACAAACGAAATCGAAACGGCTGATGCACTGTTACATCTATTGTCAAGAAAGCACATGCACCATATAGTCTCGTCATACCATTCCCTAGAAAATAACAGATAAATGATTGTTATCAATTGCAATATATTTTACGGAATTTAAGATAAAAATAATTTAAAAACATTTGCTGAACTTTCGTTCATTCATTCAGAGTCTGTCCACAAAGCCACAGCTGAACATAGGCCCCCCCATAGATTTGTTATCAGAAATATGCTGTTACCAACCTCATGTTTTAGTTTCCCTTTCTCGCCTCTGATGATACAAGACATGACAGTGGATTTTCTTAGGCCGCCACTACAGGGAAATGTTTACATAACATGAAGTTAAAATTGAAAAGTAAAGTTAAAGTCTATACATGTCCCGCTACTGGGCTTCCTTCACAGGCCTCCTGTCTTTTCTGAGAGGGTTTTAGGGCAAGGAATTGTCCACCTCGCAGCCCCAATGTATGTTGACGAACTTCACATGTTTTTGAAATATTTTTTTCTCTTATTTCTGAGACATGCAAGTTTCCTCACAATATTTTCCTCCACCACAGAGCACATGTTAAATCAGCAACCCGTGTATGATCCCAGCTGGCAGACGTTGTTAATTGCAATTTTAAGTGCTGATTAATCACATGTGCAGCGGTGAAGGAAAACATCTGTCTGAGAAATAAGACAAAAATATATAATTTGAAGACATGTGAAGTCCGCCAACACGCATTGGGGCAGCATGATGGGCATTTACTTGCTCTAATGCCCTCTCAGAAATGTGAGGAGGCTTGTGCGCAGGCTGTAATTTTTACTTTTTGTACACAGATTTGTCTCACTATTTCTCAGCCCAATCTCATTTGAAGTGTTATCAATAAGATTTTAGGAAAGTTCAGTGTTAGCCAAAGACAAAGAATTAATGGTAAAATATCTATTCTGAAATTTTAACAAATATTAGATCTAGCTGGCCTGACTGTTCAAACATAGGACAAATAAATTATTAGGCAAATATATTGACCACAAATAAATTAAAATGTAATATACCTTTTTACATCAAGTTCTTTTATAGAATTGTTCACATAATTGGCCAGGTTTACATCTTTGGCAGCTGGTCTACAGCCCTCATAAGTATCAGCAGGTATATCAGTACGGAATGGTCTAAAATTGCTTAAACAATCTCTTGTTATAATTTCTTGAGCTATAAAAATTTTGATGAATATGTTACTTTAAATAGGTATAACTAATTTATACATAAAATCATGGTAGTTTTCTTGGAAGTTCCTAATTTTAATATATGCAAGCAGTGTGATTAATGTATAGACGTTTTATAAGTAAAATTTTTAATTGCAATTTAACTGCTAATTTATTATGTATACAATAGTGATTACAAAAAAAAGGAAAATCTGCATAACAGAGAAGCAAAATGTAAGTGCATTATGGCTGCAGCTGAAATGAGCTTGAATGACCAAGGAAGGACTATGCTAACATAGAATGGCAGAATAAAATAGCAGTATAGTAGTAAAAATATTAGTCCTCACAAGGTATTTTAATTCCTAATCCAAGATAGATGTTAATATCTGTCATATCTGCCTCCTTACCATCAGGTGGACTATGTATGCTTGTCACTCTAACTTCTATCTTAACTCTGGAAAGAGCAAGCAGATTGTTTCTATCTATACCACCCATAAAATAGCAGCTTAATTCTGTTTTCTTTTATATAGTGAGTGTAGCTTTCTAAAGCAGATGTTTTAACAACTGAAAGTTGCAAAATTAGGATTTACATACATACATAAACACTCATGCCTGTCACCCAGAGGGGTAGGCAGACTATGGACTTCCATTTGGCACAATCCCGACATACCTCTTTCACCTCCTTTACATCCATATATCTACGCATACATGCTTGTCGGTTAAGGGTACTTCTAATGTGGCCCATTTTCAAAATATCGCCAATTTGGTCGATAAACTTTCTTCTAGGTTGTCCCTTCCCGAAGCTGCCGTTCAAAACGTTGCCAAAAGCAAGTCACAATTTAAAACAGGGCTCAGATAACGGTTTATTTTTCGAAACAGTTTCGCCTTAAATACCTACAAACTTATTTGTTTTGTTTATGTATGAATGGAATCACAATAAAAACATTTATAAAGAGAACGAAATTTTAAATCATTCTTCTTCAATAAAATGTTTTTAACCATTTTAAACCATTTTTTCCTATTTTAGGTATGAACATTACGGAAAAGAACTTATTTCCTCAGAATTACAATTTGTTTAACCACGCATACGCACTTACATGTATGTAGAAATATTGAAATAAATACATAGAAACAAATATGGACATATCGCTGATGAGGATATGGAAATAAAGTAAATATTACATAATCAAAATATTGTGCTGCAAAATAATCGTCTTGTATCTTTATTAAAAATATCAAAAAAATATCATGGTTTGTAGTAATCATAAATACTATTATACCTTACTACCAATTTGTCTTCCATCCCTTTAGCTTCCTGCGGAATAAACCGTTTTTTAGGTTCTCACATTACATTCTCATTTCGTTTTGTTCTGAACAAAATGGTATAAAAGGAACCATTCCAAATGTTTTAATAATGCTATTTTTAATAATGTTTTCGAACCCTGATTTAAAACTAAAGAAAATAATCAAGTAATATTTTTACAAAAATTAATAAGATATTTTTTGCCGGTATATTTATACCTTTCTGAATATGTAACTTTAAAAGACATGTTCAGAACATTTTCCATTATGCTTTAGACCTAAAAAAAAATTTTGCCCCTTTACAGTATAGGTTCCTCTACTCCTCTCCCAAATCCCCTTTACTACTGATGAAAAGTAGCTACTGCACATATTTCCAATATTGTTTTGCACATATTTCTATTAATGTTTGTGTTCCTGGTTATTTATTGCTTAAATACAGTATTTTACATTATGTATTAAACAAAACTCATATAAAAAAATCCCTGTGATATATAAACAAAAATAAGAGTATATTCTTCTCTATCCAAATCAATGATACTTAAGAAAGCACTTACCTCCTTTTCTCTCAATCAATTTTACACAGACATCTTCACTATCGACGCAAGGGCTTCCTAAATAACCAATACCTCGCCAGTTAAAGGGTTCATTGCAACCAGGAGTGGCTGCTGTACATTGGTAACACCATATTGCCAAACCTGCTATGAATTCAAAAGATTGAAACATAAATCTTTAAAGAAATGTATGAATGGTACAAAATTAAAACTCTTATGAATTAACCTAAAAATCTTGAATATAAAAGGGTGATAAATATTGTGATACAATAATTGTAAATTTCGTCCTAATGAAGTGCTTAAATTAATATACGTTAGAACTTACAAAGCTTACGACTGAACCACACCCTAATATTAAAATCTGTAAAAAATTATTGTTTGATATAAAAAGATACAACTTACATTCACTAATAGAAGAAACAATTAATAAAATAAGTTGGATTCTCATTTCTATTTTCATAATTTCAATAGGTACATAAATATAAAAATAAGTTTGTTTGTTTTGTTTTGAATTGAGATTGATTGAGAGATTCAAAGATTCAAAGTTGGTTTGGTTATTGGTTATGGTTAGCGTAGCGATGGGCCTGGATGGGCCAATGGCCAACGGGTCAACTCACAAACTAATAAGAGTACTAACGTAGATCAACTCGAGTTAAACTCGAGTTGGATCTGTCTAAATCGAGTTTGGGTTGGCTGTACATTAACGAATTAAACGAGCGAGCGAAAGAGTAAGAGCCCGATTCGTTCGGTGTATACATAGTGTGTATACGGTGTATGGATAGTCGTTTTTAGACTGTTATTTTTTTGCTGAAAATACTAATCTTATTTATAGATGTGCTAACTTACAAGAAATAATATTTCGTTTTCTCATATTTAATGTTTCCATAACGTTTACATATGTAATACAATATTTAAAAAAAACTAAAATAAATAAAATAAAAGTAATAACTTAAATTATCATATAATCCTACTTCCCGTGGTATCGTGTCTAAAACGCTGCCTGCGTTTTCTCGCTGAATGGCTGTACTTAGCTTCCGAGCGAGAAAAGAACTAACCCTCTTATCACCAGCAGCAACGACCAGTCCCAGATAGATTTCCTTTAGAAACTTTACCGCACGTGAATCCCACGGACCGATAGTCTCTATAGCGAGTGTAGCGGCGCTGTCGTCGCACTACAAGCGAAATACACTGAAGCTTAAATCACGCTATCAACATTCCGAATCAGAAACAGTATATATAGAACATCTCCGAACTATCACACGGAGTGTCGGCCGCTCCCCGGGCACAACATCTTGCCTGGTGGGAGATCTCCCCTTTTCCTACTCCGGCCACAGTGGTGACCCCGACGTTATCTGAACACGCAACTAAACAACCTTCGGAAACTTCAAGCTTCATCATCGTCATAGAATACCCATTCGCTCCCGACCAGATATCGTCTGCAGTCTTCATATCCTGCAAGCCATCTAGCTTCACAAGGTTCATCGCAGCACTGGAATAATAATGCTTCCTGTTCCTTCAAGCTACTCTCTGCGCTATACAGTGTTCGGCACGGCTCTGAGCCTTACTGCTCGCCTCTGCTTCACGGCACTCTCGCAGATTACTTGCCTTCTTCTCGACTCACCGCAGACTACAAGGCAATCTCCTGGCACTTGCACATTCGTCGGCAACGAGGCTGCACTATCGACCTCCGGTCTGAGCAGGGGGGTGATGTAGCGGCGCTGTCGTCGCGCCACAAGCGAAATACACCGAAGCTTAAATCACGCTATCAACATTCCGAATCAGAAACAGTATATATAGAACATCTCCGAACTATCACACGGAGTGTCGGCCGCTCCCCGAGCAGAACACCTCGCCCGGCGGGAGATCTCCCCTTTTCCTTTCACGGCCACAGCGAGTGACACAAATATGTAGTCGTTTCTCAGAGACATATATTTGCGCTGCTTATTTAAATTAGCTACCTCTGATGTTATCCCTGTTTAAACGAAGAACCCCTGAGATGTAAGGCTGCCAAAGTGCCTCTGCAAGTAGCATCCTACCCCTCTCTACCGAGGGACCAATGTCATACCATCAGGTCTCTTGCCTTCTTTTTAATTTTTGAGTATTATCTTTCTTTTATCTATTCGGAAAATACTTGATTGAAATACTTTTTAACTCAGCAGTCCCATATCTTAATGCTCCTGCTATGTTTCATATGGTGAGTGTACAGAACCGGAGACCTTTTTTACTGGAATCGAGGCATTCCATCTTAGTCCTCAGGGGTGACAACTCATTTGCAATTTGGTCCTTAGTTCAGGATAAATGTGGATGTCTATGAGCCACAGCATCCACTTACCATCAGGTGGACTGTGTGCTCGTTCGTTATAAAAAATAGGTAACGAATCGTATCTAAGAATATTTTGACAGTGATCATTAAACTATTAATAGCTTATGTACCTACATCTTAAGGCTAGACTGATATTGTTATGTGAATACTGCTATATAGCTAGTTTTGCTGTTGTATAGGTGATTACTATAACCAAGACTAAAAATAAATAAGTAAATGATACATACTAATTATAGCTTTTTTATTTCAATCCTACCTACTTAGTTAAATAATAATAGTTTTCCCAACTCAACATAGAGAAAGATAGAAAAACAAATTTATAAAAAATTAATATGAAGCAATTTATTTATTCTGTTACGTCCTGCTAACTCGAGTTGTGTAACTAGAGTTTTAACTCGAGTTGCGTGAATTTCACCTCTCTAACTTCCATGGTTGACACTAAACGTCAAGGCGGTTATAAATATATATTATAACCTCCTTGCTAAACCATGGAGGTTATAAATATATAGAGAGAACCTCCTTGCTAAACGTGGTAACTAGTGCAAAGAGTATAGAATAGTTTTTTGTGTATATACTGGAGTATAGTTTTAGGTACCTATATAAAAAGTTAAAAAGTACTATGTGGATTATAGTGACTGTCCTACAAAGAGTATAGTAACTAATGGCGGTTAATATTGGGTTATAGGTATTGGTGGTCAATATAGCGCATACCGTCATATTATAGCGCGCTATTTTTCCATAACGCATAGCATGACGTTATGGCGCGTAAGCGCTATTAATTACGAGCGGCACAATATGTGACGCAAATTTGACCTAGCAGCATGCTATTCATCGTGCGTGACCTAATTTAGTGTTAGTTATTACTTAGTTAGTTTATTCTGTATATTTATAAGTGATCGAAAGACACGGTTGTCTGCTACAAAAGTAGCCTAACTAATGTTTTTAAGTGTAAATGAAATATAGATACAAAAGTGTATACAGGCTGTTAGTGTAAGCACCGTTATCCTTGAAACCAGTGGTTTGGTTTCACTTATAGAACGCAAATTCAATGAATTAAAAAAACGCTATTTTCTTTCATAAAATTTAAAAAGTTTCTGTCCGACACCGTCCGTAAATTCATGGATACCCTATGCGCCCTAGTGACATACTAATTACTTTACGTAATCACTGTAAAGATTACCGCCTGCGCTAGTTACCTACACAACATTCTAATAAAAACACAATAGGTACACATAACCTGTGATGTAACTTTTCCTTCATACTTTCATCCTGGCTTAGTACAGGCAAAAAAAGGAGGAATTAGGGAAAAATTGAGATTTTACTTTAAAAAATGTTGTTATTTTTCATTAATTTACGTACTATAAGTGAAACCAAACCACTGGTTTCAAGGATAACGATGTTTACACTAACATCCTGTATAATATGTGTATGTAAATAGTTGATTATTGTATGTACAATCAATAAACTTTTAAATACTCCTTTAATTTATTTATAATTTATATTAAGGTTAAATAACGTTCACATCGATTATATACAAAGAGTAAGCCTTTTTTCTGCTTTATTTTATTTTAGTCTAAAATGCGACTTATTACGAAATAATATTCTTACATAGCACGCAGTCTATCCAACGAACTATATATATACGGAATTTTGGAAACGGCTCCAACGATTTTCATAAAATTTTGTGTGCAGGGAGTTTCGGGGGCAATAAATCGATCTAGCTAGGATTTATTTTTAGAAAATGTCTTTTTGTCCGTGTTTTTAGGCAATAAAAAACTGCTACAATATCGTTAGAATAAGAAGGTAAATTTTGACAGTTTATTAATGATTACAAATAGCTTAATTGGTATATTGGGCGGTCACAAAATCGTAATACCATGGTTCGAACCCAGACCGACCAACCGAATTTTTTTAATTTTTTTTTTCAAGTTCCTTTCTTTTTTGAGAAAATCTATTTTTTCGAACCCTTTTTTTAGTATTTTTTAAAAACACGAAAATTAAACTAATTGCACTCATAATTTTTTATTCTAATAACCAGTTCAGTTTTTCCTATTATGTCGCTAAGATCAAAAAATATTATTCGTATTTCATCAGTATGTAATTTGTATCTAAATATAATTTCCAAAACACACGAATTAAAAAAACCGAGCGAAAAATACTGAGCAAAGCTCGGTCAACCGGGTACTATTGATTTATAGCGTATTATTGATTTATAGTCGTTTTAAAGAACTTTAATAGTAATTGTCGTATACATGGCTGTCCTAGTAGTGATTATATCACAAAATTAATAATAGTACTACGTAATCATATTGTGATATTCTCTTTGGTTGACACCATAAACTAATAAGAAGTACTATAAGTATATTAAGTAGTTTACGACATAGACTTTTCTGATAATAATAGACGAACATAATGTACAAGTGAGAAGGAAATACGAATTTCGATAAAACGTGGACGTGGTAGAGCCACGCTACAGCTATATTATGGTTGTAGCACCAATGGGTCCGCTCAACCGGGGAAGGACCACGCTCTCACAGAATATCAGCGTAAAATAGTAGCTTAATACTGCTGTGTTTTGTATGGTGACTGTAGAGATCTGGAAACCCTTTTTTACTAGAAACGAGGCATTAAATCTTAGTCCTCAGGGGTGACAACGCGTCTGCATTTTGATTTTTAATCGAGGATAAATGTAGATGTCTACAGGCCACCGCATCCACTTATCATCAGGTGGACTTTGTGCTCGTTTGTCACCCTTATTCTATAAAAATACGCACCTTTCCGCTTCCCCCGTCCCATTTCTTATCACTTCGCGCAAAGGAAATTATTCCTTTTGTCGTCTATTATAAGTAAATTTTTCGCTTGTTTGTTGCATAGATTTATCACCTGAAGAATACTAAAAGCTCAAAGACCCATGGCTGGCAAAGGCGAAGACAACTAGCAGCGATACGAAAGGTCATTTACCTTAAAAACGACTGTGGAATTGACAATCTATTATCTATCTCTTTCCATCTTGCGTATTTGTCATAATGTCTCGTTTTCCCGGCAAAAACATGTTGGGGTCAAGACGGGTTCGCCAACATTCGGGAGGCCATTTTAGTAATAATAGTGATTCACTGATTCATTCTGTTTCGGAACGCACTCGTGGTGATACAAGTTATTTGTTAAAGTTTTTGTTACTTTTTGTTGTTTATTTAAGTATCGTAATTTTGTTTCGTTGATAATTGTTTTTTATTAAGAGTGGTTAATGATGGAGCCACAATCAAATACGTTGAGAGATAAAATTACTTGACCACACCTATCTGGCCCAGATTTAGTAATTTTAATTTTTTTTTGTATTACACCGATTAGAATTGTGAATTCGAGTAATTTTGTCTTTTAAATATTTAGATTATTTATAATTTCAATTCGTTAATTACTGGACTGTAGCCTATCGGATTCTAGCACCGCTATAAACCATCGCCTCAATCAAAAATATATTGTGCAAATACGACCTCAATCCATCCATTCATATATTATATAAGATAATTTGCAAAGCGAGATCCGACGAGAAACATTGCAAAATTTAATTATTTAAAATTGATTTAATATTACACATAAAAATCATATCACTGTCCTTTAAAAATATACGTTTTTATTGAGAAAAATCTTAACTTTTCCTTAGCTAAATTAAATTTTTTGTTATATTTGCTATATACGTCCCACAGCTGGGCACAGGCCTCCGCTCATTTCTGAGAGGGTTTTAGGGCAAGGTATTGTCCGCCGCGCTGCCCCAGTTGGCCCACTTGGCGAACTTCACATGTCTTCGAAATATTTTTTCCTAATTTCTCTGACATGCAGGTTTCCTTACGATGTTTTCCTTCACCGCCAAGCACGTGGTAAATCAGCACTTAAAATTGCAATTAACAATTTCATTGGTGCCGGCGGGGATCGAACCCGGTTTGCTCGCGTACTGCAGCGTACTACAGCGAGCGCTAACCATCTGAGCTACCACGGCTCCATATATCATATACAAGGCCACGCTAAAGTAACCACTACATAATTTCAACATCTCGCCATTTCGGTACCAGTTACTCGAATCCACAGAATCAGTAATTCATTTTTGAGGCGATGTATACGCTTTTATAACAAAATGCCAGAAAATATACAAAAATTGACGTAAGTACACATAATTCAAAAACTTTATTAAACTGAGTTTGTATAAAAAGGGCTATTTTAATATTAAGGAATTTATGGATGAAGATAAGCCCTGGGAAGGGTGATCGCTACCAAGCTATTTCCAATTTGTTTTGTGTTCTTAATTGTAAGACGCATGATTGTAAGCTCTTATTTTTAAAAAAAGCTAGTCCCGTTGGGTTTCTTGCTGGTTCTTCCCAGGATAGAGGTATTTTTTGCGAACCAGTGGTAAATGAAAAAAGTGACTTTCAATAAGTATTATTCATAATCTATATTGAGCAAAAAACTTTCTTTTCTGTTTCTTTTTCGAGGCTTACAGTGCGTAATTTTGTGATTTTGTGTTTGTCTTCTTATTTTGTGACTCGTCTTTAACTTTTTGAATTGTTTCTTCTATAATAATTTTTGTACGTGGTAGAGCCACGCTACATCTATATTACAGTTGTAGCACGAATAGGTCGGCTCAACCAGGACAGTACCACGCTCTCAAAGAATACCAGCGTAAAAAAGCAGCGTAATGCTGATGTGTTTCATATGGTGAGTTTAGAGAACCGGAGACCCTTTTTACTGGAATCGAGGCATTCCATCTTAGTCCTCAGGGGTGACAACGCATTTGCATTTTGATTCTTAATTGAAGATAAATGTGTGTCTATGGGTCATAGCATCCACTTACCGTCAGGTGGACTGTGTGCTCGTTTGTCACCCAATGCTATAAAAAAAATTCGGTCAAGCATGTGCCCATGTCCCAAAGGATGATGCAAAATGATGGGCAAAAGAGGTAGAAAAAACTAAAAAATTGATTATGGCTAACTTTGAAAGAGACATTAATTTTAACTGCATTAATGAAAATCAAATATTAATAATTAATATAAACAACGACATCCCTACTAGTTGTACTGAAAGTCATTGAATTAATGTATTTTGAATTTAGTTTCAATCTTAAATTTTTATATCTGTGCCTCTAGATATAAGCAGTAACAACAAATACGAAGAAACTGATAAATCTTTGTTTTGTTTTTAATTTATTCTGGTATTATTCAAACCAAACTGTAAATGATTACCAACTCTAAATTATCGATATCGATTTTTTTAAGAATCGAATATTTTACATTCCCATTTTTTGGTTGGCATGCTTGGTGCAATAAGTCTGACAGCTGTCAAAATGTATTTCTTAGATTTGGTTAACTATAATGTTCATTGCTTCAAATCTAGATTATTAATATATGTTTGAAGTTTAGAAAATACCTGTGAAGTAAAATAATTGCAAACTTATTCTTTCGTTTACACCGAATAATACATTTAAATAAAATGAAATATTATTGTTTAATTGTTCTCTGCCAGTTATTTTTAAAAATGCTTACAATAGGCTTAAAATAGGAAGTGAAAAATTTTTCACTTCCTTGGGGGGGGGCGAAGTATCCATAATCTCCGCTGGTTCCTGAAACATCAAAACATATTTGGAGTTTCAAAACGGATGTAATGATATTATTATTAATAACGCTATTTGGATGTTGGTATCCCATTGACTTTATGCTGGTTTGAGATAATTATATTAAATGATCGCCGTGTAGTGGCGGTTAAGAATATCCATTACCCCATATCTTCTCGTGGGTGTCGTAAAAGGCGACAGAGGGAGACAGGCAGGAGATGGGCAGCAGCATCTTCCTGATAACAACAGTGATATAATAAAAAAACTGCGGTTGCCAACCCGCTCGCCAAGCATGGCAACTATGGCAATATACCCCCCATGAAGAATTACACAAATAGACGGCCCCCAGTCCCCGGCGGCCCCGCTATTCCTGGCTACGGTGGCGACCATGGTAACGGCGGGGCAGGGGGTGCTAAGAATCTCCGGTGGAGGTTCGGTTGCCACCTACGACGACTTGACCTGGCAACATTTAACGCACGCACCCTGAGGACTGACGAGAAGATCCTGGAGCTGGAAGAAGAGATAGACAAATTGCGCTGAAATATTATAGGATTATCCGAGGTCCGAAGAGAGTGGGAGGACACGGTGATTCTCGAATCCAGCAACTTGTTCTATCACCGGGAAGGCGCCCATCTGTACCAAGGAGGTGTTGGATTTATCGTCCTCAAGTCTCTCGTTAACAACGTTTTAAAGATTGGGAGTGTATCGACGAGGGTTGTGTACCTTATACTCAGAATCACCAAACGGTATTCGCTGAAGGTCATACAGGTTTACGCACCAACGTCGGAACATCCCAATGAGGAGGTGGAGGAAATGTATGAGGACATTTATAGAGCCATGCATTCCTCCAAAACACACTATACGGTGTTAATGAGTGACTTAAACGCAAAACTGGGCACAAGAAAGAACGGTGAGCTGAAGGTAGGGAAATTTGGGATAGGGCAACGGAATCCAAGGGGCTGCAGCTGGCCGACTTCATGGAGAAAGAGAGACTTTTTTATCTATCTTCCAGAAGCGGCCCCACAGAAATTGGACCTGGTCGAGCCCCGACGGTTCAAAAAAAAAACGAGATTGACTTCATTATGACGACCAGACGCCAACTGTTCAGTAATGTCTCAGTGATCGCAAGGGTGCAAAATTGGCAGCGATCACCGAATGGTTAGAGGTACACTGAGCCTATACGTTAAGTTGGAGAGGTCTCGTCTAATGAAGTCAACGCTCCGTCCCCCTCGTGCTCTAATCCAGAATCCCGAAACCTTTCAGCTCGAGTTACGTAACCGCTTTCAGCGCCTAGAAGATTGCAATGCAGTGGACGATACGAATGACAAGCTCGTGGAAACTGTCAATGCGGTCGGAGCTTAGTTCTGCAAGACCCGCCGCAGAAGAACACAAAAACTCTCCGATCACACTCTTAATCTTATGGCTGTTAGACGGGAGATGAGGCTGCAATCGTCAACAGATTTGACAGCATACAGGCAACTGAACCGACAGATCTCTAAATGTATGCGGCGAGACATACGCAACTTTAATACTGCTCGTATTAAAGAAGCGATCGAGCGGAACTAGGGCTCCAAAAACTTTGCCATAGTTCTGTCTGCCAGAAATAGTCAACTGTCAAAGCTGAAGATTGAGTGTGGCAGCATCATTTCTATGGGGTTCTATGGGCAGCTGTACACATCATCGTTGGAGCCACACGCAAGTGTGAGTAACGATCCAAGAGCAAGTCTTATCCAACACTATTCCGATGACATCCCGGACGTCAGTCTGAGCGAGATTAAAATGGCTCTCCAGCAACTTAAAAACGGCAGGGCCCCAGGCGAGGATTTAATTACAGCGGAGCTTCTGAAAGCGGGTGGAACACCGGTACTTGAAGTCCTTCAATTCCATCTTCCATGGTGGCACTACTCCGGAGGCGTGGAGCAGAAGTGCGGTGGTCTTGTTCTCTAAGAAAGGCGATTAACGCTCTCTTGAAGAACTACAGACCGATTTCCCTTCTGAGCCGCGTCTACGTGCTGTTTTCGAGAGTCATTACGAATCGTCTCTCACGCAGACTCGGAGACTTCCAGCCTCCCGAACAAGCCGGTTTCCGAAAAGGCTTCAGTACCATAGACCACATACATACCCTTCGGCAGATTGTACAGAAGCCCGAAGAGTACAATCTGCCACTTTGCCTGGCGTAAGTGGACTATGAGAAAACCTTTGATTCCGTCGAAACTTGGGCGATGCTACAGTCCCTTCAGCGGTGCCAAGTTGACTGTCGGTATATCGAAGTGCTGAAGTGTTTGTACAGTAGGGCTACGATGGCTATCCGAGTACAGAACCAGAGTTCGAAATCTATCCAAGTGCAGAGAGGTGTAATAAGACAGGGTGACGTTATTTCCCCCGAAACTCTTTACCGCTGCATTGGAAGACTTTTTCAAGCTACTGGACTGGATAGGATACGGTATTAATATCAATGGCGAGTACATCACTCAACTTCGATTTGCCGACGATATAGTCCTTATGGCAGAATCGCTAGAGGACCTAAGCACTACGCTCAATGACCTCAATGGTGTCTTCCGATGGATAGGTCTTAAGATGAACATGGACAAAACAAAGATCATGTTTAATGTCCATGTCACACCTATGCCGGTAGTAGTTGGGAGCACTATTCTCGAAGTTGTTGACGAGTACGTTTACCTGGGACAAATAGTGCGACTAGGTAAGTCCAACTTCGACCGAGAGGTCAATCGACGGATTCAACTCGGCTGGGCAGCGTTCGGGAAATTACAACACATCTTCTTGTCAGGTATACCTCAATCTCTGAAAACTAGATTGTACAACCAGTGCGTGTTGCCAGTGATGACTTACGGATCTGAGACGTGGTCCTTTACTGCTGGCCATATTAGGACGCTCAAGTTCGCTCAGAGAGCTATGGAGAGGGCTATGCTCGGAGTTTCTCTGCGTGATAGGCTCAGAAATGAGGATATCCCCAGTAAAACCAGAGTGATCGACATAGCTCAATGGATTAGTAAGCTGAAGTGGCAATGGGCCGGCCCTATAGTTCGAAGAACCGATAACCGATGGGGAAGAAAGGTTCTCGAGTGGCAGCCTCGTACCGGTAGGCGTAGTGTAGGGCGACCCCCTAGTACATGGAGTGACGACCTGGTAAGATATGCAGGAAGTCGATGGATGCAGGTGGCTCAGGACCGTGCTTTGCGGCATTATTTTGGGAAGGCCTATGTTCAGAAGTGGACTTGTGAAGGGTGAAGAATGATGATGATGATGATATTTAATGATACGTAATTAAAAATAAAATTAAACATAATAGATGTATTCTTACGATGTATAAAGTAGGAATTGCATTTGATTTCAATTTTCGCAATTTCCCTTCGTTAACAAAACAATGTTTGGCGAAGTGGCTTGAGCAAATGCGGCTATTCTTTGTCTAATGGTTTTATGCCCGTGGTATTACTCTTATCCAGTTCTTCCTTTTTATCATTTTTAGGCATATTAAAACAACGAAAATATAAAGAAGAATGTCGATATGGGTTTGTCGACTTTGCCGATATGCCTTAAAACCGCATCACTATTGTTTAAAATAAATGTTATATTTCAATGATTTTAGCGATTATATATAACAAATACAGTCTCATTTTTACAAGAAACCGACTTGTTATTATCAAAATAATGTGAAATACAGTTTAATTACAGTTACTTATATCTAATGTAATTTTATTCTAGGATAATAAAAACGTACACACCGGTGGAAGCTTACGACTTCTGAACCATGTACCTTACGGGAAGAATGAGATTCGCATCCTAGAATAAAACAAGCCATCTCTATTGCTATACTTTATTTAAAGATATAATTTTATAACAATTTTTTTTTGGAAAAATATTAAAGACAACAGACGTTAAACGTCACAATAAACAATACGACTTAATTGAAATTACATTTGTCAAATAAATCAGCCAGTACGATCTTGGACAAAATAAATACGATCTTATTAACTTTTTTATTTAGTAGTGTAAAAAGAGACCAAAGATGACCGCTTGACATTTCTTTCTCCACGCATGAATTATACGCAACATCTTTGAATATTTTTGTCTCCTTTTGACTTATTTGAAAATTAAATTAGAAAAAGCAACACAAGTATAGCAACTCAATTTATGTAAAAATGTAGGTTCTTTCAATGCATAAGTATGTATGCGTAGACAGAGAAACCTATAGACTAATGATTAGCGTGGCCTCGAGTGAGACAGGTTGATAACGTAGTTTTAGGTTATACAATAATCTTTATAACTTTTAAATATATTTGGATAAAAATTTTAATTGTTCTAAGAACTGAACTGAACAATATTAACCAATTTTAAGCTCATAAAACACTTTTTTTCTCACTTAAACTTACTTGTTAACTCCTTAGATCGCTACGAACTGTCAAAGTTGTTTAGCAAAGTGTAGTTTGCTAAATAAAAAACCGGCACGGAGAAAGGTACAAACAATCACACCGCTCTGTCGCATTTCTATGCAAGACGTATGCATAAATCTATCTTTTTCGTCTGCGAATGCGAAAGAAGACGTCAATTTGTCTATAGGTTTCTCTATCTACGTATGTTTATTTAATTAATCTAAGCTATGGACCCTCTATACTCCATACTATAGACCATGGATGTTAGAGAACAGGAGAACGAACGCTACGTACTAAAGAATAGCCCGCCTGTCCTTGAAAATTTGTAGAATTTATAGGGGCGCTGCTGTCGGTGATTAGTGGCTGCGAAGTTAGCTGTTTATGAGTGCAATTAGATGAAGTTAATTTAATAATGTACAAATTTTGTGATGTGAGAAAACTTTCGTGCTCCGTATTTTTTAAATTTTTGACAAAAAGAAACATTAAAAAATGGAGAAATATTTTATTGTGCGTGGATGTGTGGTTTAGCATCTGATCGGAAAAATAGACTGAAAATTACTTTTATTAAGCGAACTTAGCGATCGCATCGCCTCACTTATTGTATCCATATTTCTGGGACACTATTTTCTACAGCGATTGTTCTCCTGTTCTTTAACCTCCATGCTATGGACCATGGAGGTCAAAGAACAGGAGAACGATCGCTACGTACAAAAGCATATCCCGCCTGTCCTTGAAAATTGTAGAATTAATAGCGACGCTGACGTCGGTGAGTAGTGACTGCGAAGTTAGCTGTTAATGAGTACAAGTAGAAGAAGTTAGTTAAAAAAGTACAAATTTTCTTCGCGACATCGGTGAGAAAATTTTCATGCTCCGTAACTTTGTAATTTTTGACAAAAAGAAACATTAAAAAATGAAGAAATATTTTATTATGCGTGGATGTGCAAGTGGTTTAGCATCTGATCGGAAAAATAGACTGAAAATGACCTTAATTGAGCGAACTTAGCGATCGCAGCGCCTCACTTATGGTGTCCATATTTCTGAGACACTATTTTTTACGGCGATCGTTCTCCTGTTCCCTAACCGCCATGCTATGGACGAAGCGGTTGAATAGGTTTGCACCATGGTTGCCACAGATATTAAATAAACAACCAGACCCTCAGATTAATTACTAGCATAGAGCGAGTTCTAAAATAAAAAATAAAATCCTAAATTTTAATAAATCATAGACTATATTGATACCTTTGACTAGAGAAAAAAGAAAGGGCATGACATAAATATCGTTAGTTGTAGGAATGTAACGAAATATCGGCGTCTCTTTTTAGCTTATGAGTATATTCGTATGTAAAAAAGAACAACAGTAGTTTTATCATTACCGAATATTTTTCAATTTTTTTGCTGCGGCCAGGCGCCTTGTTTTGTCACAGTCAATGACAACTATATCAGTTGTCTTGCGACTTTGGTGAGGTGAGTGTGTTATTTTCATATGTTTCTCTCGTGAAATTCGATTATTACGGAATTTCTTATTCTAATCCAAGGAACCTCTAAATCGGGATAAAAAGTATCCTATATGTTAATTCAGGTAATAAACTATTTGATTGCCAAATTATTACATTCAAACTGGTCTGATACTTTTGGCGTGATTGAGGAACAAACATTCAAACTTTTGCAATTATTATAGTTTGATTAGTGTGCGTATGGTGACTGAGCCTAATTTATTGTCTAACAAACAAACAAAAATTCTTTAATTAGTATTTCTTGTTCAGTAATTCCCGCGAAATAATTGTAACATTAATTATAGATAGTTACATTATAAAAACAAAACAAAAAACATAGGTATAACTTATAATATATTTCAGTATTCTACTTTTAATTTCCTTTATTTTGATACCCCTTTCGATAGGTTGAGTAAAAAATTAAAGACTTACAATTTGGCATCAAAAATCCGTCATATTGATTTAAAAAAAAACCTATCTAAGAACACACGGGTGCTTGAGACGAATCACACGAAATAATCTTTTTCTAAATAAGCGCCACGTTATCGATATTAAGTATAGTGTGCAGCACTACGTCAAGCCGCCATCTTTGTGCCAGACTCAGTTTAGGTATACACGTTTTTTTCGTAGTTTTGTCATGTCCTTTCTTTTTTCTCTAGTCAAAGATTGATACCCCCCTAATTATTCGTTTTTAAAATTTGTGAGACGAATAATTGGAACGTAATATAATAATCATCACCTGATTTATAAAACAATTTACTTGATCGTTCAAATAATAAAAAGTTTAGTCCTATTTTTTTAAATATTTTTAGGTATATAAAATAATAAAAATAAATTAGTAAACAAAAACAAGTATATCGATGTCGATTGTAGCTAACATTGCGAACGAAATCATTAAAGACGTTATGTCTTGCAAAGTAAGGTCACACATAATACTATACTACAATAGGGATGTCATTTTTCTAGTAAACCAGTACATACGAATGTACTTACTCTCATATTTTTGATATAGTGTAAAGAGACCAAAGACGACCACTTGACATTTCTATTTCCACGCTTGAATTATAAGCAACATCTTTAAATAGATTTGTCTATTTTTGCCTTATTTGAAAATTACATTAGAAAAAGCGAGACAAGTACATTGACTCAATTTATGTTGAATTGTAGGTTTTCTCTGTGCATACGATTGTATATAATTACTCTAAAAGCAGACTACACATTTCATTTCGAGCGGCACGACAATTTTCAAATTAAATTAACTTTTTTCACACAAAAGCAAAGACAGGGCCATGTTAAGTCGTTAACTAACCATATTTAACTTAGACATTAATTCATATGGGTTAATACAAAGAATCTTAATTTTTAATACTTTGATTATACTATTATTACCAAAGAAATTATAACTTACTTAATTTTCGTGTACGACGTAGTTCACCACTGTAAACGGTTACTATCTTCTTGAAGGCCTTGTTGGTCTAGTAGCCGTAGCCGCGTTGCTGATCATTAGATCAGGCTTGTTCAAATCCAGTGTCGGAATGAAATCACTTAATGGGTTTTTCTATCAAAAAATTCATCTATCAATCATTCAAATAGTACAAAAAATTTCAATGGTATTTCACCCTCGTACCTTGGAGAGCGCGTAAAGCCTATGGTCCTACGCCTGAACTCTCTCCGGTCGTGTCGGATGACTGTCCCATCGGACTATTACAAATGAACAGAGAACGCACCTATGCTTGCGTATACACTCGGTCACTATAATATATAAATGATTAGACTCCACGTTGAGACTGGTCGCTATGACCGAAATTCGGTCTGGAGAAATAATCATCCTATATTATATACTAGATTCTGCCCGCGACTTCGTACGCGGATCCTGTTGCTTATGCCAGCGACAACGGGGTCGTCAAAATCGAAGATCTGAAACTGAATCTGATGTTGAATTCTAAGAGCCTGGGGACGGGAAAACAACGTTATTCGCGAGACGATTCGAGACGTTCTAGATCTTTCATTTTTGTAAGTCAACAGGAAATGCCCATCAGACTAAACAACTTTTGCTAAGACGTCATTCCTATATATGTTATAGTGTTGATGGGCTTTGGATGGAGTGTAACTCCTTGTGTGTTATTAAGTTAATATATTGGTAATATTGTTTAGATCACGTTCATATGAGGCTTAAGTACTCATAGAACAAAAATACTTCAGCGCAAAGCTTCTTCGGTTAAACTATGTTGAAAGTTGACCCGTCCGACACGTGAACATAAAGATTTCTAGAACTGCTAACCCTGGAAAGAGCGACGTACAACTGACCATGCGAGAAACAACTAACACCGAGATCTACTCCAGCAACACGAAAAGTCTGCCCTTGAGCCTTATTAATTGTCATTGCATAACACACTGATACTGGGAATTGCGTTCTTTTAAATTGGAATGGAAAATTATTTGGTATTATGGGAATTCTGGGAATAAAGACAAATTCTCCTGCACCGCAACCCTAAAAATAGTGACTTCAAAGTTTCCGGTGGATCTTTACTCCACTTTGAAGCATTACAAAAAGAACATACTACGTTCATATCGCCTATTACAGAAGATGATTTGTAAGGTTATAAGCAAACCCACTTTTATATTTGTCGGACCACGCCACCGAATTTGTAGATTGATCTTCTATGTGTACATCTAAGTCATTAAGACTATGTCGAAATCTGTCTGCAGTAAGACGGGCCTCTCGCTATTCGTCCGTTTCAAGAGACCGAATATTTTCAATTCTTAATCTTTCATTAGACAAACTTATTAATCGTTCTTGTCTCAAAGAATTGTAATATTCGCGTCCTGACTCTAGTCGTTGTTCATGCTCATGTTCATCTTCAAGAGATCGAATAATATTATGGTGCACCCTATCATTTGTCAACCGGTCTTCATATTGAGTAAAAGTCGCAGATTCTCGAGATAATACATGACGTTCGCGATCAGCTGTGAGACGTAATTCCCTCTCAGTGTAGGTTTCGGACTCGCGAGATAATGTATGCCGTTCGCGGTCAGCTGTGAGACGTAATTCCCTCTCAGTGTAGGTTTCGGACTCACGGGATAGTACATGCAGTTCGCGATCAGCTGTGAGACGTAATTCCCTCTCAGTGAAGGTTTCGGACTCACGGAATAGTGCATGCCGTTCGCGATCAGCTGTGAGACATAATTCCCTCTCAGTGTAGGTTTCGGACTCGCGAGATAATGAATGCCGTTCGCGGTCAGCTGTGAGCCGCAATTCTCGTTGTGAAGCAGTTTCAGCTTCTCGGGGTAACACATAATGTTTTCGGTCAATG
Source organism: Parnassius apollo (assembly GCA_907164705.1). Taxonomy (NCBI): domain Eukaryota; kingdom Metazoa; phylum Arthropoda; class Insecta; order Lepidoptera; family Papilionidae; genus Parnassius; species Parnassius apollo. The sequence continues at coordinate 6,267,880 of CAJQZP010001593.1, read as the reverse complement.
GTAAGCCTTAGCTCTCGTTGAGAAGAACTTTGAGACACCCGTGATGTAGCTCGTCTCGCTCTGTTAGCTGCTAATCGCATCTCTCTTTCTGGAGAGCTTTCATTGGCTCGAGAAGTTGAGGCACTAACTCTCATAGAGTTTAACCGATGTGCTCTTTCCTCTGCCGATTCTTGAGAACGCCACTTTTCTCATTTTCTTAGCTTCTCTCGAATTTCGAGATAAAGATAATCGTTTTTTAGGTGGCATTGTGTATTTTATTTTTAATCGACGGCATTCAGCTACCTAACAAAATAACCTACGTTAGAGGTCCCAACTATAGCTACCATACACTTAAAAATCTTAATGCCTACTTAAATAATAAAACGGATCCTAAATAAATCCTTAAATCCAAAATTAAATTCTTAAAAATATATAAGCAGGTACCTAAACTACGTCTAATAGAATGAAATAACCTATTTGATACCTGGGTACTTATTTAAAACTACAGCTAAATAAAAAAATAAAAAGTTTAATTTATAATTAAGCTAATACTAAGAAATATTTAAACACTACCAAAATAACTAATACCTATTTTATAAAATAACAATCAAAGAAATATAAAAATAAATTATTAAACGTAAGAGTAGACTAAAAGTCGCGCTGACGAGCACGGTTTGGTAAAATCAATTATTGTCTGTCAATAAAGTCGAACACTCTGAACGTCTATTCGCATCAACAGCCAAATATTGTATGAAGCTCCCACTTTTTTTTCCGCCAGAAGCAAATATGGGCAACCCGGGGGAGGGAGGTGGGGAATGCTCATAACATACCACGCAGCCGGCTGCGTGGTTATGTGGAGACTTTTACCCACTAAACCCCACCTTTTAGGGACTGGCTTAACGGTATAACTAGAGATCTTTAAGCCGTATAAGCCGTATGCCCTCCTTGGCAGAAAGGAGGGCGCAAGCGGCGAAAAGCCGCTTAGAAGTGTGCCTAATTAAGGCATATTAAGGGATGTGTTATGTAGGCTCGGCCTGAGCCCCCAGGAGGCTCAGGACGAGCCAGGCGAGTTCAGGTCAGCCGAAAGCTTGTTGGTGGGGAGCTCGCACTCGGACCCCCCGCCTTTTTATACTTCCCACCGCGAGCCGCGTTGAGCGCGCCGACCGTTACACAAAAATAATCCTTATAGAATGATTCAGTATTCGCGCGATGGCTTATTAGCGTATTTCATGTATAACTTTGGTGTTTTTATAACGATTTCTATGATTCTTTTTTTATTGAATAGATAATAATGTTTATTTATTTAAAAACTTTTTTTAATTAGGGATGAGTGAGAGTGTTATAAACGTAAGAGTAGACAAATATAATCAGAATGCTCCGAACTGCTAAGCTATCGGGAGTTACACGTGTTATTGTGAGTCAACCATAAAAGATAAACATATGCTGTCGTGGGATATTTTTTATATAATTTTAAGGAGAACATTTCCGTTATACATGATTTCTGTGTAGCTTTAACTATTAAGGCTGCACACGCGACGGAAGCTTACAAAATGGAGTAATTTCTCCCGTTTCCCCAACATTTACCTTCACTGCTCTGCTTCTATTAATCGTAACGTGATGAAAATGAGAGTGGGAGTATGGAGAATGATTGTACCAAGTTTCGTTAAAATCCGTTGATCAGTTTTTGTTTCTATAACGAACATACAGACAGACAGACAGACAAAAATTTTACTGTTTGCATTTTTGGCATCAGTATCGATCACTAATCACCCCCTGATAGTTATTTTGGAAATATATTTCATGTACAGAATTGACCTCTCTACAGATTTATTATAAGTATAGATTAAGAAGCCTCCAGACCGAATTTATACAATATATTTATAATTACTTATTAATAATGTTCTATACTTTACCAAAGAGACGTATAAGTCGAATGTGCGCAGATCAAGATTTTGCTAACGATTTGTGCCGCTACATATAGGACCAGCGTGAAGAGGCTGCCCAAGTTGGATTGACGAACCTACTCCGGATGCGAGTTGTTGGACGGGCTGCCTTTCGCAGCTTAAGCCGTGTCGCGGAAAAGAGGAGTGTTGGTATGACGCGAAGACGAGTGCTTTAAAGTCGGAGTCTTTATACTGTTGCGCGCCTAAGTTGACGTCATGTACCCGGCACTAGCGCCATCTAGTGTCGGGGAGGAGAGCGAGGGGAGCTTTCCAGAAAATGACATCACTAATCTTTCAACCGACAGCGCCATCTAGTATCGAAACGAAGTACTAAGCTTCTAGAAGCCCGACACTCGAACTTTTGGCGCCTAGTCGATTGGCGCGCGTATTTACTTGAATATTCTGGATGTTTCGTTGATAATGTGTATTTAAAGGCGCTGCAAGATGCGATCGGGGAAGTATTGAATTTGGCGAGACAAGCGAAGCTTCGGAGCGGAATAAAGTGAATCAGTGTGATTAATTATTAGTGTTTTAAGTTTAATTAGTGTAAAGTGAATTAAAGAGTTAATTTTGGTAATTCTATCAGCAATTTTTATTGTCACGAACCTCAAGCCCGTAACAATTGGTGTCAGAAGTGGGATCAAATCATGCCGATTTTACCGAAGGAGGAATCGGAGGGTGTCCGTACCCGAAGTCAACGACAGCAGGAGACGGACCAAAGGAGATTTGGTGGTGCAACGCCGCAGACGTCGGAGGGCCAACTGCCAGCCACGGAGGCTGCGGGGCCGTCAGTAGCTCCTACATCTTGAAATAATACTAGTTTTTACGGAATTTATCACGTATATTTAACTTTTTAAATACCCGACGTTTCGAACGCTTTACAGCACTCATGGTCACGGGCGGGACTGAGATGTTCAACGTCCAGACTTCCCGAAGCGTCGATTCTTCACATCTGCAGTCTGTGAACACGTACAAGATCGCCCCCGTCACTACATCAGATTTGATAGACCGCAAATCCTCGCTAAAGAACACCGATTCCTTCCAAGGATGATTCGCGAGGCTATTGAAATCAAAAAACATCCTAATTTCAATAGAGAAGATGGCTGGGTGCTACCATCTGCTTGGGATCCTATAATAAATAAAATTAAATCCCAACCCAAGCATACAACTGCAAGACTTTAAGATACCATAAGTTCATACTGATCGGAACAAAAGTTAAATTTTAATCTATGGTAACCGCGGTTAACTATGAAATATCGACGTTGAACATCTCAGTCCCGCCCGTGACCATGAGTGCTGTAAAGCGTTCGAAACGTCGGGTATTTAAAAAGTTAAATACGCGATAAATTCCGTAAAAACTAGTATTATTTCAATGTGTAGTGTTCGCGTAAATATAAGAAATCATTATGTAAACCAGCTCCTACATCTGCAGCACCTGACTTAGGTGCTCTGATGGCGATGCTACAAGAGCAGCTGCAGCGCGGACGAGAGGAACAGGCCCGTTTGTTGAAAGAGCAGCAGGAGGAACAGGCTCGCCGACAGGAGAAACAGGTCCGTCGGTTGGAAGAACAGCTGCGGGGCGGACATGAAGAACAGGCCTGCCGACAGGAGGAATAGATGCTTCTCATGAAGGACCTTCACGCTACCTTCGGGAAAGAGATAAGGGAGGTGAAGGATAAAGTTGCTCAACATGACAACCGCCTGTCGGAAGCTGAAACCCGAATCGACCAAGTGAACAATCGCGTTGACTACGTAATGGCTGACATGAAGAAATCACTGGACGAACTCAAACTTGGGGATGGAACTACAGCTCCCGTAGTAGCTCCTACACCTTCGCTACGTGGGTTCAAGGTGGCTTCTTCCTGGTCAGCCTACAAAATCCAGTTCGAGGCTGCTATGAAGGCGAACGGTTGGAATAAAAGTCAGATCACGACTGCTCTTACACTAGGCCTGCGCGACCAGGCCTTAACAGTTCTGCAAGCTCTCGGTGTGGAAGTGACTTATGAGCAACTCCTTGAGGCATTGGAGGCGAGATATGGTGACGCCCACCTGGAACACGTCTTTCGTGCGCAACTTAAAGATCGCGTGCAGCGCATCAACGAAAACCTGCAGCAGTGGGCTCTAGAGGTGGAGAAGTTGGTGCGAAAAGCATACAGGTCTGTAACTTCGCTCATTGAAGGGAACCTGGTGCAGACATTCATCGACGGCATCCACGACCTGGAAGTAAGAGCTGCTGTGAGGCTCGGGCACCACGAGATGCTTAAGGACGTCTTGGCCCATGCACTGGAGGTGGAAGGCGTGCGGCAGGATCATCGTTCCCATCGTGTCAAGGGGGTTACAGCAGCTATAGTTCGCGACCGCAACAAAGGATACAGCCCTAGGTGCTATGGCTGTGGGGAAAGGGGCCATCTTTGATCCAGCTGCCCTAAGGGAACCCTAGAAAGGGAAGGTGAACGATCTCAGGAGGGTAGTGCGGCCAACAGCATCGCCCAGCAGCAGCAGGGAAACGAGTAAAAGCCAGAACTGCGGGGTGGGTGCTGGCTGATGTTAACAGAGCCCCAAGGATCTCGATCTCACAAACCCATTGATGGGAACAGTCTGATCATCAAGGGCGAAGTCAACGGAATTCCGTGTAAACTGACCATAGATACTGGAGCCTCTCGTACGGTTGTTAGTTTCCAACTTATAAGTCAGTTCATTGGGGACTCCGCATACAACCGAGAACGCATTAATATGGAAACAGCTGCCGGTCAGCGGATACCCGTCCGTGGAGAGAAAGAGATGGAGTTGGAGCTAGGCAACATGATCTACCTGCATAATGTCATCGTGGCTGATATAATAGACGACTGCGTCCTGGGCCTAGACTTTATGAGGAATAATTGTTGTGAGATCGACGTTAAGCAAGGTGTTTTGAAATGTGGACAGGAGGAACTTTTTGTGGAAGGTGCGTTACCAGGGAACGTGTACAGCATTAAGAAAATTGTTCTTCCGCCGAGATTGGAAACGATTGTTGTGTCTTCCCCGAAACGCTGGGCAAGCTCACCGTTGTGTACTTGTGGAAAGGGTAAACAATGACCGTCCATGGAAAGTAGCTCGAACCTTGGTCAGAACCACTGACATCTCAGGAGTACGTGTGCTGAACCTTTGTGACCGGGAACAGATTATAGAAAAAGGCACGCTGGTTGGTACTTGTGAGGAAGTGGATTGGTTACGTCGGTGCCAATATCTATCGAGTGAGACCCCCAGCAAGGATGCACAAACGAGAGTGACCACACTTTTGGAAGACGCTCTCCCCGACCGAAATGGTTAAGGCGAAAAAGTTGTTACTCAAGTATGCCGATGTATTCTCATCAAACGATGCTGACATAGGAAAGACGGGCTTAGTTCAACACAATCAATAAACACAGGAGAAGAATTGCCTATCCGTCAGCGGCCAAGAAGATTGCCGGTAGCACGTAAAAAGGAAGTGGAAACCATGATTGAAGGAATGGTAAAGGATGGTGTTATTGAACCTTCCTCTAGTCCATGGTGTTCACCAGTGGTACTGGTAAAGAAGAAGGAGTGCAGCATGCAGTTTTGTGTTGACTACCGCCGTCTGAACGACGTTATGAAGAAGGACAGCTATCCCTTGCCAAGAATTGATGACACGCTTACAGGATTAAAGTGGTTTAGCACGCTGGATCTAAAAAGTGGCTACTGGCAAGTTGAAATTGACCCTAAGAACAAGGAGAAAACTGCGTTCTCGACGGGAAAGGGTCTGTGGCAATTTAAAGTAATGCCGTTTTCTTTGTGCAATGCTCCAGCAATGTTTGAAAGGCTGATGTAACTTGTAGTTACCGGGCTAATTGGCGATGCCTGTCTGGTCTACTTGGATGACATCATGATCGTGGGCCGTACGTTTGAGGAACACCTTCAAAACCTGGAACGCGTGCTCATGAAGATTCAGAGTGCCAACCTCAAGTTGAGTCCGAAGAAATGTTCACTATTCAAACGGCAAGTTAACTTTTTGGGGTATGTAGTATCGGAAGAAAGTATCCGCACGGATCCAGAGAAAATCGCCGCTGTCAAGGATTGGCCGGTCCCAAAAGACAAGACGCAGGTAAAAGCATTTTTGGGTTTGTGCTCATATTATCGGCGATTTGTAATTGAAGAAATTTGAAGAACTTTGCAGATATAGCCGAACCTCTGCATAAGCTAACCAAGGAGAAGCGACATTTCTGCTGGGATGAAAGTTGCAATATCGCATACTAGGAGCTCAAGGAACGTCTGTGCAAAACACCTATTTTGGGATACCCTGATGCAAGCAAAGAATTTATAGTTGACACAGACGCAAGTGATATAGGACTTGGCGGTGTGTTGTCTCAACGGAATGGTGACCAAGAAGTCGTGATAGCGTACTTCAGCAAGTCGTTGTTAAAACCGGAAAGGAATGATTGAGTCAAAAGACGCGAATTGCTGGCTGTAGTAAAGTCGATGCAGCATTTTAGCAAATATCTTCTGGGACGAAAATTTCACTTACGAACTAACCATGCTGCACTAAAATGACTATTGCAGTTTAAAAATCCAGAAGGACAAGTTGCGAGGTGGATCGAACTACTGCAGGAATACGACTTTGAGATCGAACATCTCAGCGGGAAATCTCATGGCAACGCAGATGCATTGTCAAGAAGACCTTGTCTTGAAGATTGCAAACATTGTACAAGGCAAGAGAGTAAGGAAGTGGTATCCGTGAGGATGCTCAGGGCAGACCACAGCACGAGTGGAAGGACAGAGTGCAGGTTCGGACATCAAGCCGATTCTGGAATGGATGAAGGCCAGTGCTCCCAAGCCCAAGTGGAGCGACGTCTCAGCGATGAGTTCGATCACTAAAAGCTATTGGGCCCAGTGGGACAGCTTGCTGCTTCAGGATGGAGTTCTGTGTCCTAAATGGGAAAATGTTCGGGGAGACAGCTGTCATTTGCAATTGGTTGTCCCTAAAGTTAAAGTACCAAATGTTCTACAGCTGTACCATAATGATTGTTCAGGAGGCCATCTGGGAGTTAAACGAACTCTACTGAAGATCCGAGAATGGTTTTACTGAGTCCAATGTCGAAACGACGTCGAGGACTGGTGTCGCAAATGTACAAGTTGTGCGGCTGTAAAGGGACCACAGACTCATAGTAGAGGTTCGTTGAAGTTGTACAATGTTGGTGCACTATGGGAGAGAATAGCCATTGACGTGGCGGGGTCGTTTCCGGAGAGTGAAAGCGGTAACAAGTATTTCATGGTTGTGATGGATTACTTAACTAAGTGACCAGAAGTCTTCGCCATTTCAAATCAAGAAGCTTCAACTGTTGCAGATAAACTAGTTCATGAAGTCTTCTGTAGTTTTGGAGTACCTTTAGAGATTCACAGCGATCAAGGAAGGAATTTTGAGTCTCAAATATTCCAGGAAACTTGGCGAGTTATGGGTACACATAAAACAAGAACGACTTCTTATCGCCCGCAATCTGATGGAATGGTAGAACGATTTAATCAGACAAATGTCTGAGAAGATGAAAACCCGGAATGACCGCACAAAGGGTTCGACGAAAGTTCACTAGTGTGGTTGCACAATCCAGTCCGCAGCAAAGGGAAATCTCCTAAGCTTCAAGCTAAATGGGACGGCCCGTACCGGATTGGAACCAGGATCAACGATGTAACCTACCGGATACAGAAAGGCGCAAGAGGGTCTCCTAAGATCGTCCATGTGGATCGCTTGGCTTTATTATGGGGCCGATAATGCTCAGGACGAGCATGTCTTAGGAGGGGGCAGTGTTGCGCGCCTAAGTTGACGTCATGTACCCGGCACTAGCGCCATCTGGTGTCGGGGACGAGAGCGAGGGGAGCTTTCCAGAAAATGACATCACTAATCTTTCAACCGACAGCGCCATTTAGTATCGAAACGAAGAACTAAGCTTCTAGAAGTCCGTCACTCGAAATTTCGGCGCCTAGTCGATTGGCGCGCGTATTTACTTAAATATTCAGGGTGTACGTTGATAATGTGTATTTAAAGGCGCTGCAAGATGCGATCGGGGAAGTATTGAATTAGGCGAGACAAGCGAAGCTTCGGAGCGGAATGAAGTAAATCAGTGTGATTAATTATTAGTGTTTTAAGTTTAATTAGTGTAAAGTGAATTAAAGAGTTAATTTTGGTAATTCTATCGGCAATTTTTATTGTCACGAACCTCAAGCTCGTAACAATACGTTCCAAAGCTGGTCGCAGACCTTCTCTCATTTCTGAAAGGGTTTTATGGCAAGGAAATGTCCGCCACGCTGCCCCAATGTGGGTTACTCGCGAGCACCCGGAGTACGATCCCCGCCGGCATCAATGGATAATTTAGGGTATACTTTCTTGCTGGCTCCATGTTCTTTACTCAACAGACTCGGGGGAATCTGTTGTACAGTAAACAGAGGCCTTAATAAAAGCTATGGTTTAATCCTTGTAGTCATATAGTGTTGATATTACTTTCTGAGAGCAAGTGTTACCGTGGAAGGAGAGGGAACACTGACAGATATCCAAATCTGTAGCCGGGAAGCCGGATGATGGGAGAAAGCATATAAGGCTCTCCCCTATACTCCATAAAACAAGTTTTTTTTATAGAAGAGGGTGCAATCGAGCATGCGGCTCACCTGATGTTAAGTGACTACCGCCGCCCATGATCAACCGCAACAGCAGGGGAATTGCATGTGCGTTGCCGGCCCTTTAAAAAGGAGTACGCTCTTTTCTTGAAAGTCCCCACGTCGTATCGGTCCGGAAAAATCGCCGGTGGTAAACTATTCCACAGAGAGGTTGTACGCGGAAGAAAACTCCTTTTGAAACGTACAGTGGTGGACCGCCAAGCATCAAGATGGTGTAAATAGTATCGGGACGTTTGCCGCGTAGTGCATTCACGAAATTTGGCGGCTGGGATTAATCCGAACAATTCCTCAGAGCACTCTCCATGGTATATGCGAAAGAAAATTTTTTTTTTTTTTTTTTTTTTTTTTTTTTTTTTTTTTTTTTTTTTTTTTTTTGGGGGTGGTTTTTTTTTTTTTGTTTTTTTTTTTTTTTTTTTTTTTTTTATTTTCTGTTGGTTTGGTTTTTTGTTTTTTTTTTTTTTTTTTTGTTTTTTTTTTTTTGGTTTTTTTTTTTTTTGTTGGGTTTTTTTTTTTTTTTATAAATTTGTTTAGGTTGTGGTTTGTTTTTCTCAATGTGGGGGGTTTGTGGGGGGGGGTTTTTTTTTTTCCCTTTTGTTTGTCGAACTTTTCAAGATGCAACATCTCTTCGCAGTGCCAGTGAATCGAGCCGATCGGAAAGCACTCGGTCGTCGACGATTCGAGCCGCTCTGCGCTGGATGCGGTCAAGTGGAAAGAGCTGGTACTGGGGAGCCCCAGCCCAGAGATGTGGAACAGTATTCCATGAGCGGCCGAACCTGCGCCTTGTAAAGTTGCAGGCGGTGTGCCGGCATGAAATACTGTCCCGCTCTGCTGAGCACGCCAAGCTTTTTTAGAGGCTAATTTAGCCTTCTCTTCCAAGTGACCACGAAACTGCACGTCACTCGATATGTCGACGCCGAGGGTTCCGATACTGGCTGAGGCAACAAGGGGAGTGCCTTGAAACTGAGGAGATACGACAAAGGGGTTCTTTTTAGCGGTTAACGCACAAACTTGTGTCTTCTGGGGGTTAAACTGGACTAGATTTAGTCGCCCCCAATCCGAGACTCTGTTCAGCAAAAATATGTTTTATTTTTCAGTCATCGTAGGCCCATAACATGTTAGTAACACAAATAAAACTTAAGAACTAATGTTAGTACACAAAACAAATGAAAACACAATAGAAATAAAAACAAAGTAAAAATTCAAACAATGCATACAAATTTTATAGATTTATCAAGCTCACTTTAGTATATGTAGCTTGACAAACCTACCTAGTGTCGGGCCATCGAGCCTCTCCGCAAAGACCCTCAGGATACTATTCGAGCTCCCTCGTAAGAGGGAAGGGAGGGGAGTGATCTGCGCATTAATGACTCCACCTTTTTACGCATTATCGCGAAGTAGTCATCAGTATGCGCATCGGCGAACATGCCCTACAATAAGGTGGAAGCCCCAACAATAACCTGAAGGTATTGTTATATTGAATACGTAGGGTATTGCTTGCCTTTTGGGTATGATTGGCCCAAAGGCTGCTGGTATAAAATGATCGGCAGTAAGCCTTGAACAGTGTAATTTTAACTGGTACAGAGCAAGCAGCAAACCTTCGAGCCACCATATTACCTCTCACAGCTAGTACCCTGCGTTCCCTTTTGATATCTAGATCATCCTTTAAATCCTCTGTGACAATGTGACCCACGTATTTAAAATGAGTTACTCTCTGTAACAGTGAACCATTAAGCTTTACTGGAGGAACACATATTGGACTTTTATTTCTACCTTTGAAAACTAACAGTTCACTTTTTTTAGCATTATATTTTAATCCATGCTGCTCAGCATAATTCTCACAAATGGAAAGCAACTTTCGTATTCCACAGATTGACGGGCTCAGCAGCACCATGTCGTCTGCATAGCTCAAGTTATTTAGACATACTCCATCTACACACATGTGTTCTTTAGCTTATTTATGTAGATATTAAAAATCCTCGAAGAGGTAAGACCCCCCTGCCTCACACCGCACTCAAGTTTATACGGGTCAGACAATGCATTGGACCACCTAACAAAATTTTTTTGCTTATCATACCACGTAGATAACGTAGATACTAATGAAGCAGGGACTCCCGCCTCCAGAAGCTTTCCCCACAGAACATTGTAGGAAACCAGGTCAAAGGCTTTTGAAAGGTCCAGGAAACAAGCATATACGGGTGTTTTCCTGTCAGTATAATATTTGACAGTGTGCTTCAATGCAAAAATAGCACTCTCAGTGGATAGTCCCGCACGAAAACCAAACTGTGAATCATGTAATTTTATGTATTCACTGAGGCGCGAGTCTAGCACACTGTCAAATACTTTTGCTATCACAGTCGCCAGTGAAATAGGTCTGTAATTACACTTATCTGCTATGTCTCCAGTCCTGTTTTTAACAATAGGTACGACTATAGTATCCAGAAGCTCTTGTGGTAAGTAAGAATGTCCTATACATAGAATAACTAAGCAAAGACTCGACTTCAGACAAAAGTTTGTCCCGGCACTCGGAGACGTTTTCACGAGAAATGTTGGCTCGGCCGGTGTAAAGAGCATCACCAGTGCTGTCATCTGCATAGCAATGAATGTTACGGGTTTGCAACATATCATTGATATGCAGAAAAAACAGCGTTGGCGACAGCAAGCAGCCTTGTGGAACACCAGCGTTAATAGGCTTGCAATCGGAGCTTGCACCGTCTACAACGACCACCTTGATGCCCCGATCTGCAAGAAAGCTGGTGATCCAATCGCACAATTTCTCGGGAAGCCCATAGGAAGGGAGCTTCGAAAGAAGCGCTTTGTGCCAAACCTGATCGAAGGCCTTCGCAATGTCCAAACTAACGGCCAATGCCTCCCCCTTGGACTCTACTGCCTCCGCCCATCTGTGAGTTAGGTAGACCAGAAGATCACAAGCTGACCGACCACGGCGAAAACTGTATTGGCGGTCACTAATCAAGCTGGTGATCCTCAAGGTACCTCATGAGCTGGCAGTTTACAATGGACTCCATTGTTTTGGAGAACAAGGAGGTGATGGCGATAGGCCGGTAGTTGGACGGGTCTGAGCGGTCGCCTTTTTTTAGGGATCGGGTGGACGAAAGCCGTATTCCATGATTATGGGACTACGCCTAGGTAGTAGGAGTACCGGAAAAGACGCGTTAATACCGGTGCCAACTCTGGAGCACACGTCCTCAGCACAATTGCGGGGATGCAGTCAGGCCCACTCGACTGGTGGATATTCAGGGAGAGGAGTGCTTTGCGAACCGAGCGCTGTGTGAACTGCACTTCCGGCATGGAGCACTCACACCGCGGGATGGTCGGCGACGTACTCCCCCCGTCATCGAGGGTCGAGTTGGACGCAAAGAAAGAGCCTAGAAGATCGGCTTTCTCCTTTGTGGTATGGGCCAATGAGTCGCCCTCCCTGTGCAGAGATGGAAGAGATGGCTGACAGAAATTCCCCTGGACAGCATTGGCGAGAGACTAGAATGCACGGGTTCCAAAAGGAAGGCGAACTAGTTTCTCGCCAATTCTGCCTATGTGCTCTGACTTTGCCTTGGCAATGACTCTTTTGAAGGACCTAGAGGCGGAATTTTACTTCTTTTTTAGAGAGCTGGTGTTTACATCCCGGGACGCTGATGCGTCAGCCCAGGCTTGGTAGCACTCCTGCTTATAGCATGATGCTATTTTATAGGAGCGACCAAACCATGGCTGAGATTTGCCTCCAATGGGCACCACAGAGGAAGGAATAAAAAGTTCCATACCCTGAAGCACCACATCAGCGACAGAATCCGCAACAACGTTGGGATCGTCCGGCGAGAAGCAAACCCGCCCCCAAGGGTAGGATGCAAAGAAAGACCGCATCCCATCCCAATCGGCTGACCTATAGTGCCAAACACGGCGGCAGCCTGCAGAATGCAACTGCGATTTCAGCGTGAGTGGCAACACACTCCGAACAAGACAATGGTCCGAGGAGCCTAAAGGGGCGTCGACGGAAATCTGATATCCGTCCGGGTGAGAGGTCAGCAGAAGGTCCAACAGGGAAGGTACATGATCCTCCACATCTGGAATCCGCGTAGGCGAAGTAACCAGTTGAGTCAGACCATATGCCAAGGCAAAATCATGAACAGATCTCCCCGCATGATCTTGGCGTTAAAGTCGCCGAGGATCACGATCTCTGCGGAGGGGATCTGCTGTAGCAACGAATCTGTAGCCATTTGGACGTGGTCGAAGAGTCGGTCTGTTTCGGCATTACCGCTATGGGACCTATAGAGGCACCCGTAGACGCGCGGATGGTCGTCTCTGTCTACGCGTAGCCAAAGGATGGACAGGTCCGAACCTTCAAGTCTGCCGAGGCGTCGAGAACAGATGTCCTCTCTGACGTAAACGCAAACTCAAGCCCGAGGCACAAAGGAGTGTTCCAGTTTGTACCCCGGGTAGGAGAGATACGAGACATCAGCCGGAGAGGACACCTGCGTCTCGGTCAGAAAGAGCAGAGCCGGCCTCGCCGTCTCGAGATGGTAGTGGACGGCGTTTAGGTTAGAGTGAAGTCCCCTGATATTGCAGAAATTCATGGACAGCGTGGCAGGGGTCGCCTTGGTCTTGTTGCTCCGTTTGCCCCGAGCAGTTGTAGTCTTGAGCGAAATTTTGCCCCCCCCCTCCCCAGAATACGCGGGGCAGCCTGAGCACCCACGTTCAGAAGTGGAGAAACATGGTCGTGGATGCTCAGCGAGGGATTCTCCAGGGGTGGTGGTACCCTCCTGGGGTAGTCTATCATTATTTAATTCCGCTACCATGTTGATGGGGGGGGGGGGGATTTGGACCTCCGGCCACCTGCACTCACCAGACGAAATGCGGAAGCAGAGCTTCCACTTCACGCCGGTATTCTGTGAGGTCGTGGCTCTACCACTGTTAAAAAAAAGTTTACATATATACTAGTTATTTTACTAGATTTTTATGTTTCGCCTTGAAAATTAGTTTATTATATGATATACATATTACATGTATGTAAACGTCAAATCAGGAAACATGCGATTTAGGTATGGTATATGAATATTATGTCACCACGATTAAAAAACAGAAATAATGCAGTAAAATTTAATTCATGTATAGATTAACATCAAAAATCCTTATAAGTGCTTAGAGTTTATTCATATAGTGTCACTCTCAAAATATATCTCCTTCATTTTTTTCATTAGATTCAGGTTGCAATGATGCTAAAAGCATTAAAATATCATCCTTATTTAAATCAATACACATATTCCCAACTACATCTTCGATAGCAATCGTACCATCATTGCTAATGTCGACTTCTTTTATAAGTTTATTAACTAGCCTTGGGGACATTTTATGGCCTTGCTTTGTTAGCACTTCTTTCATGAACTCTCTGTCTATCAGACCAGTTTCGTCGGGATCAAGTGCTTGCAATGCTGATCTTAATTCTTCTTCTATAGGTATATCTCTTTGTCTTATTGTTACTATCTTTAAAAATTGATCAAATGTGATGTGACCTTCTGAATGGGGGGGCCTCACACAAAAATCTATTAATTCTTGCAGTTGATCTGATGTATAAGTCATAAGAAGAAGAGATTTGAGCATGTAGACCAATTCCTTTTTAGTTATAAAATTGTCTAAATCTGTGTAGACTGGAGTGTAATCCTGGAAAAAATCCCAAAGCTGTTCTACTTCAGCCAACTGATCTGGTCGGAGGTTGAACGGCTCTTTAAGAGCTTCTTTTGAATCTCTAAGGTTTAATGGAGCACTAGGATCTGGTGGAGGTTCTTCATTCAATACATTTTCTTCCTCTTCGACTATTTCTTGTTGTTCTCCTGCTGCTTCTGGACTAATTTTTACTTCAGTCATTTCTTCTTCACTTCCTCTTAATACTTCTATTGCATTTGTGTCAACTATTTGTTTATCAATCAAGGTTTTTACTGATTCTGAGCCTTCTTTTTGGGACAACTTTTCTTGGTTTTCTGAAATATTTTCATATTCTTCTTGTAACCCCACCAATTCTACCACATCTCGTTCGTCATTTTCTTCCTGTTCAGTACTTTTACTTAAATCATCAAAATAAGTTTTATCTTCATGCAAAGTGTCAGATATGAGTTCATCATTTTCAATAACTGCAGTTGTTTCAAGGTTTTTAGTATTCTCCATCTTATTTTACATAGAATTTAAATATTATCATAAAGTTCAGGAAATATATAAATTATATCATACTAAAAATTTGTCACCACATCTAGGTTTCCTCAATCGCGACCTTAAAACTAGTGTTAAGTTCTCAGTTATTTGATCATAAAGATTGAGACTTCGTAATGATATAATGTCAAGAATATTGACAAATTCTTTTAAAAGTTCATCGCGTACATTATCTATAAAATGAATCATTGATATAGTGCTACAAATTAGTGTGAATCAAAAAAGATTTATAACAAACTGTCATATTTATTTATTTTTAAATCTTGAGATATGTCAAAGTCATATACTTATTACACTACTGACTACTGCCTACTGCATATGGACCGGGTCATTGAACAAGC
Source organism: Parnassius apollo (assembly GCA_907164705.1). Lineage (NCBI taxonomy): Eukaryota > Metazoa > Arthropoda > Insecta > Lepidoptera > Papilionidae > Parnassius > Parnassius apollo. The sequence goes on along the minus strand of CAJQZP010001593.1, from coordinate 6,252,747 downwards.
GAAATGGCACCGACTCCTTGGTGCGAAAGTGTTTATGGAGCACCAACGCAAACTCAGTGTTGTCGTGATTTTAAACGCGTCCTGAAGGCGCATTGCATTGCCAAAATGCCAAATTGTATAATAAAAGTGTACTAATTCTAGTAAGTGACTAAAAAAGGATGGAATGTATTTAAAAACAGTAAGTATTACAAAAATTATGTATTACGTATATTTTTAAAATTTTTAATAAATGTATTAATTACCGTTTACAATTGAGTAACCGGCGATGTCCACTTAGCAGTTTATTTATTAAGCTGCGTAGTTTGGATGCCCATTTTCAGCCATAGAACGCCGTATGGATGCCCATTTTTAGCCATAGAACGCCATAGAACAATGTGCATTTGTTAAAAAATATATCTTTATTTATGGTTATTAATCGCGGTATACATTTATCCTAAAAAGATGGGAATATTTTTGCACAAATTAAAAGTACCGAAAAGATAAAAATAAAATTAGGTAAATACATAGACAGAGAAACCTATAGACAAATTGACGCCTTCTTTCGTTTTGGAACACGAAAAAGATAGATTTATGCATACGTCTTGCATAGAAATAAAACAGAGCAGTGTGATTGTTTGTCCCTTTCTCCGTGCCGGTTTTTTTATTTAGCAAACTACACTTTGCTAAACAACTTTAACAGTTCGTAGCAATCTAAGGAGTTTACGTGAGAAAAAAGTGTTTTGTGAACTTAAATTTTTTATGTAAATATGTTTAAAAGTCATAAAGTTTATTGTATAACCTAAAACTACGTTATCGTTCTTTCTCACTCGAGGCCACGCTAATCATTAGTCTATAGGTAGGTTTCTCCGCGTAGACAGAGAAACCTAAACCTAAACCTAGGTTTCTCTGTGTACGTTTCTCCGTCTACGGGTAAATACGTAATTCATTAGTTTGTGAATAAAATAAAAAATGTTGCCAATCACAAAAATCATTAAAAAATCGATTTCCCTTTTCCGGTCGATTACTTACGGTATCATTATTACAATGCTAATATAATTTTTCGATAATTATTATTATGTTATGATATAGGTAAGCAACCGTTTAAAATGGATATTTGTCCAATGCAGCCGATACGCAACCGTTGTCAACCACTTGTTTATCCGACTACAGACGAAAAAGGATGGTTATGTTTTTACTGCGTGTGCGGGTGGCTAAGCTGAATCGTTTTTGCTATTGTGCTTAAAAACGTAGGGTGCATTTTATTATAGAGGGCGCTACTATCAACGAAAATGTTTTTTTCGCTAAACTGTAAAGTAGTTGACCGATTTTGAAAATTCTTTCACCACTAGATTGTTATATATAATTATAGATATCTAATATACGATGCATTTTATTATAGAGGGAGCTATTTTCTATGTATATGTTTTTTGGCTAATCTCGAAAATTACTTGACCGATTTTGAAAATTATTATTATACCTTTACATTGCTAATGAGGGCGTTAGTTGTGTGATAAAATTATATAATTATAATAATTAATTGTGAGATTAATATTTTCTAAATAAATAAAACTAAATATCTACCTCCAATAACTCCAATAATTATTTTTACAATTTAAGAATCGTATTTACACACTTTACCAACTCAGATTGATTGTTATAGATATAAGTAATGAATCTAAAGCAAAAGAGCTCCGCTTTAACGAATAAACTATTTATTAAAATAAAATTGAAAAAAAGTGGCTCAGTGCGAGTTGGACTCGCGGGCCCATGAAGATTTCTGTAGTAACAAGCATAGATCATTTTAGGGGTTTCTGTGGTTTATTCATTACCAAAGAGAAAAAACTTATTGCACATACAACTTATTGTTTTTATTCATTTCAAGCCATCAAAAGCGGTTGTCGACCGTTGAAAACAAAAACAACCGTTGTTATCGGCTCGGTTGAAATCGTTGACAAACTTCACATATATAGTTATGATAATTAAACAAGCGAATAATTAACTGATTTACCATGAATTCTTTAGAGTATAACAAAACACTACTACACAATTTAACTGTTATTCTTATCTGTTCTTAACATTACATTTAAAATGGAATCGTGTTATGATAATTAAAGAAGTTAATTTCTATCTGATTTACCATGAATTCTCTAGAGCATAACAAAACAATACTGCACAAGTTATCTGTTCTTAAAATACATATGAAATAGATACATAAATACATTACATAAACACTCACGCCTGTCACCCAGAGGGGTAGGCAGAGACTACGGACTTCCATTTGACACGATCCTGACATACCTCTTTCGCCTCCTTTACATCCATATATCTACGCATACATGCTCGTCGGTTAAGGGTACTTTTAACGTGGCCCATTTTCAAAATATCGCCAATTTGGTCGATAAACTTTTTTTCTAGGGCGTCCCTTCTCGACTCTGCCGTTCACATCTGCCATATAAATTTGCTTTGTCACTCTTTCCTCATTCATTCTTTCTACGTGACCAAACCACCGAAGCATTCCTTTCTTAATCCTGGTCACAACATCATCTTGCATACCACATTTATCTCTTATCTCGCAATTTCTCACCCTGTCATTCAGATTCAACCCTAGCATACTCCTTAAAGACCGCATTTCTACAGCATTTATTCTAATTTCGTGCTTCTTCTGCCACACCCAACTTTCACTACCATACATTAAAGTAGGGACTAACATAGCATTATGAATTACCATACGTGCCTTTTTTTATACATTATACTATAGAGCGTAGTGCTCCATTCACTCTATTCGCTGCATTTTCTCGTCGCGTCGCCCTTTATTTATTGAAATAGAATTTCAATAAATAAAGGAAAATATATTTTAAAAAGCGTACAGAACTCAAAGCGCGTTAAAGACTATTCTTTTCTGTGATATTATTAATCAAATAAAAATCGATATCGTTTCATAGATTTTATGACAGTTAAGTGGCAACGTCGAATCTGACAGCTAGGCTCCTGTCCCTGTCAAGTCACAATACGAATTTGTTTACGAGTTTTTGTTTTGTTGGAAATTGAATTGTTAATCTCTCAACAATTGGTTCTAACACAGCAGGTAAATAGTTGGTACATGTCACGAAGTGTCATGTCTTCCTCTGAGAAATACTTTTTAACATCAGCTGTGGCAAATCACTTATGAGAATAAGATCACACACATTGTTTGGGTTCGATTCTCCACGTGAGGAACTCATAAAGAATGAGGCTGCCAATCAAATTGCATCACGAGAGTTATGTGTTTAAACATTTTTCTATTTATTAAGTGTGGTACTCTGCGTGACCAGGAAGGACCACGCTCTCACAGAATATCAGCGTGAAATAGTAGCTTAATGCTGCTATATTTCGTATGGTGAGTGTATAGAACCAGAGACTTTTTACTGGAAACGAGGCATTCCATCTTATTCCTCACGGGTGACAATGCATCTGCATTTTGATTTGTAATCGAGGATAGATGTAGATGTCTGTGGGCCAAAGCAATCACTTACCATCAGGTGGACTGTGTGCTCGTTTGTCGCCCTATCCTATAAAAAAAATAATGTACTTACCTCTAGAATATAGAATATGTAATTACCATTTAAAAAGTAACTCTTGCAATATACTTTTAGAATCAACAAAATAATCCTATTAAAACATTTAGTGCAGCACAAATTGAAGATTTTGCTACATTATCCTATACCTTTAAACGAGCAGTTCTTGTATATATATATATAAAGTCGGAATCTCGGAAATGGCTCCAACGATTTTCATAAAATTTAGTTTCCAGGGAGTTTCGGGGACAATAAACCGATCTATCTAGGATTTATCTTTAGAAAATATCCCTTTGTTCGTGTTTTCAGGCAATAAAAAAACTGCTACAATATAAGAAGGTAAATTTTGACAGCAATCGTAATAGCTCAGATGGCATGTTGTTCGGGTGTGATATCGGTGTTCCGTGGTTCACGTCCCGTCTTGAGTCTGACTTTTTTTCCTTTTTTTTTCAAGTTCCCTTCTTTTGTGAGAAAATCTATTATTTCGAGCCCTTTGTTTTAGTATTTTTTAAAAATACGAAAATTTTAATTAATCTAATTGCACTCATGATTTTTTATTCAAATAACCAGTTCAGTTTTTTCTATTATGTCAATAAGGTCAAAAACTGTTATTCATGTAATTTGTATATAAATGTAACTTAAAAAAACCGAGCAAAGCTCGGTCATCCGGTACTAGAAATATAATATGCACATCATATAGACTGAAAATATTCAGTGTATGCCTGAGCATACTATCTGGGGGCACGGCAGTGCCCCCGCCAAGTTGAGCAAAAAAGCGGCACGGCCGTACCATCTTTTCTCGAAGCAATTCAGGTCAATTTCGACCCCCTATAACTTCGTGGTCAATAAAACTAGAAGCCTGAATTTTCAGTAACCGAGGAAGCATTGTATAGATATGGTATGTTTCAAATTTCATTCAATTTGAACCTGTAGTTTAAGAATTGTAACCAGTTAAACTTTCTTAATTTTGTCACTCACTGACTGACCGATCATCAAAACTCTAAGGCACTTCTAGCAGACATAGAAGCTTCAAATTTAGAATGCAATTAGTGTTTAGAGTATAAATCAAGGAAAAACTAAAACATTTGTTAATTTCTGTCCAGTTTTCTAGATACACTAACTGCATAAATAATTTTGTAATCCCTTATAAATATATAGAATTACAAAGTTACATTTGCAGTGAATGAACCAGTGTACTTGTATATGTATTACAGGTGTACATAGGTACGTTGTTGGTACTCAAGAAGTAGAAGGTACTGGAAAGGTAAAAAATTAAGACTATCTTATATACAAAAAGAAATGAGATGCAATTAAAAACATAACTTGTAAAAAAAAACCAAGTCTCGCAACTCAGTTCTTCTACCGTAAAAAGTTGTGAGATCCATGTAATACCAAGTCGGTTAATTTATTCAGTTCCTACTTAAGGGTCCTTCTGTTTTAAGTTATTACGTAATTACCTAACCTAACAACATTATAGTGACTATATCAATTTTAAAAGTCTTTTATATTTTAAATATATAGATTGACTTGGCAATCGCATTAAGCAATCTAATTTAATATAATACGTATTACTTGTGAGATACATTGTGGTTTCATATCTAATTCATAAATTCCACACAAAAATAAGGGACAGGGATGATGCGGCTTAATACTTGAAATAGTTCACCAAAATATGGAGACAAATAATGATTTGTCTGAGTATGCTAGGGAAAACAATCTAGAGCTAGGGCAGACTTTAGAAATATAAATGTATACTAAAAATGTTAGGGAATTTCCTGTTTTAACGACTTAATATTAATTGCTTGTGGCACATACCAATTAAAGCAAGCTCACTCCTATTATTGTGAGCATATAAGATTTAATGATTGCTACCAGATAGAACTCTGTAATAACCACAGGAGCACCATTATGGAAGAAATAAACTTTAGCCCTAGCTGATCTTTACTTAGTGTCGAAAAGTGTATTTTATATATATTTTAATTAGTGGCAATGGTTCTGGTAGAAGTGCAATTAAAAAGTATTGTTGCAATTGTATTGTCGGCCGTCGAACAGTATGATGCTGTGCCCATGTTTATTTATTTATTTATTTAAAAACTTACACGTAATACCTTAAGCTAAAGGGTACATAGGGCAGACTTAATGCCATGTGGCATTCTCTGCCAGTCAACCCTGGGTGGCAAGGACAATTGTTGGCAGGTGCGACCATTATAGGTAAATAAGTGCTTATACATTAAAATATACATATATGCAAAGTACATACATACACATTACATTTAAATATACACACATATAGTATAAATATACGTACAATAATATATACATACATATATATAATATTTATATACATGCTTATAAACTTCGTAAATAAATATCCAAATGAATGATATATATATAATATAATGTTTGAATAATACATAATGAAATAAATATTTGAAGTAAAAAAGTAGAAAAGAAAGACAAAAATTAAGGGAAAATAATGTTAATTATTAGTTTCCTTCAGGTAATGTTCTCGGAGAAGAACTTTGAAAACTTTTTTATTTGTGGCATTCTTAATATCGTTGAGGAGGGTGTTCCAAAGTTGTATAGCTTGTATCGTAAAAGATGACCTAAAAAAAATTTGACTTATGCTGTGGAAACCTTAACCTCAGACGGTTTGACTGTCGGGATGTTCGACTGTCGATCGGATGAAAAAAATGGAAATTATCCTTAAGATAGGAAGGCGACCTTGGATCGTTTAAAATTGAATAAAGTACAAGTAAAATTATAGAGCATTGCCTTTTTTTTTTTTTTTTTTTTTTTTTTTTTTTTATTGATCCACCAACATTTGTATCATTCCTTACATGCTATTTAAATACAATGAAGCGATAAGAACTAAAATGTACAAATAATTACAGGCGGATACAACATGCAAATAACTTTCTCAGCACTGTGTACCTCTATTACTAGGATAAAGAAAGAATTAAAAATTGAAAGAAATTATAACTAAATACGAATAAAAATATATAGAAGCGAAAAGGAAAGAACATATTTTATAGAATGTTACAAAAGATGGTCTCTTAAGGTGCGACGGAGCTTGTTAGGTGGGTCGAAAAATATATCAATTTTATCTCTAAACTTGTTAACAAGTTTACTCAATCTAGCAATTGGGGAATTGGAGCCAAACACTGTTCTTCTATATGGTCTAGTCAATGGTGTAATCTTATGAGCGTAACGCGGGTAACGAAAGGGAACGCATATATTAAATTTACTTAAAATTTCAGGACAGTCAATAACACCACTAATAATTTTAGAAGCAAAAATCAAATCAATAATATCCCTGCGGTTTTCAAGAGAAATCATTTTGAAATTGATCAAATTATTTTCATATGATACACGTTTCTTATTACTTCTAAATCCGCTTGCGTATGACAAATGTCTTATAAATCTTTTTTGGATCCCCTCGATTCTCAGTGAATGTGTAGCGTAATGAGGTCTCCAGACTACAGCACTGTACTCTAATATACTTCTTACCAAACTGTTAAATAAAAGAATTTTAATTCTAGCATTTCCAAAGACTTTGATATATCTTATGACAAAACCCAACATTCTAGATGCACGTTTAGTTATGTTTTCAATGTGCGGTACGAAAGTTAATTTTTTATCAAATATGACCCCGAGGTCCCTAATTTCGTCTAACTGCCGTATTTTATTACATCCAATGTGATAGCTATAGTCGATAGTGTTACTTTTTCTCGCATATTGCACATAGAAACATTTACTAATGTTTAAGTCCATACGATTTACTTTGCACCATTTAATCAGTTGATCAAAATCGTTCTGTAGCTTTATTGAATCGTTCTCTTCCACAATCGTCTTGCAAATTTTTAAGTCATCCGCATACATCCACGAGACCATTTCATCAATTCTGGAATTTCATTTACAAACACCCCAAACAGAATCGGTCCAAGGTGAGACCCTTGGGGCACACCAGAATTAATATTTTTTAATCCTGACTGATATCCATTCACCACCACAAAAAACGCTCGGTCCTTTAAATACGATTTTAGCCATTTTAACATACTACCAGTAATGCCGTAGGCAGCTAACTTACGAACCAATATGTCATGTGGGACCCGATCAAATGCTTTGCTAAGATCAGTATATATTACGTCGACTTGTTTCCCCGCATCAAGTGCTTCAATTAGTATTTCCGTAATATGTACCAAATTAGTGCTCGTAGACCTAGATTTAACGAACACGTGTTGGCTAGTGGTTAAGTAAAGATTGATATGTCTCTGAATATAAGGACAAATAATTGACTCTAATAATTTAGCAAAGACTGATAATATAGAGATCGGCCTGTAATTTCTTACATAATCCTCACTGCCCGTTTTATGAACCGGAACGATTTTAGCTATTTTCCATAGAGTAGGAAATTGCCCAGTACAAAGAGAAAAATTGAATATAATTAATAGTGGATTAACAAGGTGATCAGCACATCTGACTACAAACACTGGAGGGATTCCATCAGGACCTGCTCCTTTATTACATTTAATGCTTTTTAATTTATTTAATAGGGTATCATGATCAATTTTCAGCTGTGCTAGGTGAAGGCTATTAATTTCAATTAATTTCAAGGACTCTGAATGGTCATAAACATAATCCTGTTCTGTACATTTAGTATTTTCAGAGTACACGGATGAAAAGTGTGAAGAAAAAAGTTCGCAAGTTTCCACTCCATCAGAAGTTACCGTCGTACCGTCAGTCATTGATAGGGGATAGGCGCCTGAACCACCACGTTTCGCCTTGACAAAGGACCAAAACAGTTTTGGGTTTTTTGCTATGTCACACTCTATTACTTTTATATATTTGTTGTAGCAATTTGTGGCCATTTGCGTACATCTTTTACTTAGCAATTGCAGTTCAAGCTCATCTCTAGGATTTTTATATTTCTTGTGACGACACCTAACTTTATACCTTTCTTTTAGAGTTCTAATTAGATTCTGATCAAACCAAGGTGGGTAGTTGTTTTTCTTTGACGATTTGTTGGGGACAAATTTTTTGATAATATCCCGAATTTTCTGGTAGAAAATTTGTAGCATATTATTTACATCTGTCAACCCATCAAGTAGCTTGACCCAATCACAACTCGCTAATTCTTTACAAATACTATCATAGTCAGCTCTATAAAAATTTAATTGTACGTTTTCAGTGTTATAAGGTAATCTTATTTCATTTAATAGCTTAATACTTATGTCAAGAGGAGGATGGTGCCTGTCAACTTTGCTGAGGGGGCAAAGTGCCTGTTCTACTGTGCAGTTTGGTAAATTTGCAATAACCAAATCAAGTGTTCTATTTAAACTCTGATTCTTTATACGACTGTACTGCTTCAAATCATTGACGTTTAAAAAATCAATAAATGACTGACTAACAGTGGAAAGCTCGCATTTCGCAGAATCCTCATCTAACAAGCTCCAATTTATGGAAAATAGATTAAAATCACCCACTATACAATGTAGACACTTCTCTTCCAGGACGCTAGTACATGTGTCATAAAATTTATCATAAGTTACACTTTTTACAGGAGATGGTAAATAAATGGCACAGAAAGCAATTTGATAAATTGAGTGTGAAACTGGCGCTTCGACTAAAACCCATAAATCCTCCAGATCCGACTCCCAAGCTTTTAAACGCTTTGATTTTAATTTCCTAGATACTGCTATTAAAACCCCCCCTCCCTCTTTCTTAGTACTACTGGCAGAAGATCTATCTCTTCTATATACTACATATCTAGGGTCAAAAAGTTCACTACTCGAAACAGAATCATTTAGCCAGGTCTCAGTGAGTATTATTATTTCATAGTTGTTACATAGTATTTGATTATAGAAACCATGTGTTTTGGTCTTAAGACCACTACAATTTTGATAGTACAATTTTAGCGTATCGAATTTTATTAAAAACCCTACCATATAACAGACAATAAGAAAGAAAGGAACAAAAAGAATTACTTAAATAAGTTTTTTTAGAGTTTCTAAACTTTTTACCAGAATATAGTCACTCTCATCGGTCTTCCTCATAAATATTCTACCATTACGCACCCACACATATTTATATCCGCTCTCCTTTGCTTTGAGTCTAGCCGCCGCATGAATAGCCTTATTCACTGGGGATAGATGTTCAATTACAAAAACAGGAGTGGTGTGTCCTATTAATCCAAGATGTGTAGCATTAAGTCTGTTTTGTGAGTTCACCTTGTTGTATTTTGAGGCCATCGCCAGCATTTCATCGCGAATCCTAGGTGAAGCTAGATGCACTATTATAGATCTTGGACGCTTGGATTCGCGATTCATTTTGGCAGTGCGTGTACAATTTAGAATGTCCTTTTCATTCAGAGAGCTACCAATGACTTCACTCAACTTTGTTATTATTGTTTTAAGATTTTCATTTTTTGACTCAGGAACGTTCTGGAGTTCTAAATTACATTGACGGGAGTGTTGTTCTATTTGATTTACTCTCTGAGCTAATGCATGTACAGTTCCTTTCAGTTCTGTATTCTCTTTCTCCAAAGTTGATACTTTTAGTTTAGAGGCTTCATTTTCTTTCTTTATGCCTTCATACTGATCATTAATGAATGTTAAAGATTCCTTAATACTCGACAATTCATCTCTCATTGGTTTAATTTCCTTCGCGAAGAATCCAACCAAGTTTTCTTTAAATCTTTTAAATAGATCGTTCATTTTATCATCCATCACACCTTCTACCACTTGACGGATGTCTTCCATAGAAATGTTCACTTTTTCGGGATCAGACTGTGGCGATCCAATGGCTATTCTTTTGTTTCCTCTTACGGTACTGACATTTCTCACAGGTGTATTATCTTTATTTGCCGTTTTTGGTTGTAGGTGGACACATTCAGGGCATGCCCATGTCGCTAGTAAATCAGAGGTAATAATTTTACGATCAATTATCATACATGCATAATGATATTTTCTTTCACATTTAACGCAAACAATAAATTCGTCACAGTTATCATTTTCGGAAAAGCAACAGCCCCAATTCGCATTAGACATCATAAATCCACTCAAATATAATTAGGTTACGATCAAAAGACAAACCATACGATCTTGTACTCGTGGGTGCAAATTATTTACTATTATATTTTTTGTTATTGCACGGAATTATCGCTGTACTATCAGTATTACCTTATCAGTACTCGGTCGGGGGATGCATTACAAACTAGCCGGGCGTATGCGACTATTAACAGTCTACAGTCCGAGTAAGATCGCAGTTTGCGTATCAGGGAGCTCAGCGCACCGGCACTCACAATTATTCCTCTACCGCTCAATGCGAACAAAAACAAACGAATTCAACTTTTCTTTGTTTAAATATACTTTAAGACTAGGTTTTCTTGAGAATTTTATATCACAACACAACCTTTACGCACTATAATTACGAGATCTTATGCATACTAACTTTAAACGTGATTAAACACTTTCGAAACAAAATATTACTTAGGGAGCACAACTACCGAGCTGCTTCTATGCGAACGTCCAAAATGATATGAAATATTTCCATAATCAACCTTAGCCAATAATTCCGAATATTATAACTTTTACTTTTATGTTACGACATTAATATGGTATTAGGGTTGGACACGGCATCAAGCTAATATTTTGCCTGCTGCTCAGTTCCTGGATGATGTATTGATGTATAAATTAGAGGCAAATAATTCCTTAGCTTTCCTAGATGCGTTAGTCATCCAAAATCCTAACAACACCATAGGTCACACTGTGTATAGAAAACAATGAATCTCACCATCATCCTTCACAAGTTTAATCTTTGTTACAGGGTGCACAAGGGATCTATGACAACAAAAATCTGGCTGTCAAGCTTCAGCATGTCAAGCAGGTTCTGCACGTCAACAAGGTTCGGGTCCCGCGCCTACATCACAGTGACCGAGTGAAGCCGGCCACAGTCAAGCGTGTGCAGTACTACCATATGTCAGAGGTGTCACAGACTAGATTGACTACATCTTGAAGCGAGCTTCTATTAGAACATTCTACAAGCCTCTGAAGAAGATTAGTGAGTTCTTACCATCAATCAAGTGTCATATTCTTCTAAAAGGAGCAGGAGTGTACACCCTTGATGGTGAATGTGGTCTCTCATATATAGGGCAAACGAAAATAACAATTAAAACCCGCGTAAAAGAACATATAGCTGACGTGAAGCATTAAAGTTCAGGGAAGTTTGCAGTTTGTGATCATATGCTAGACGGCCCCAACCAGATAGACATAAATCAGATTTGGTAGATCACAAATCCTCTCGTAGGAACATCAATTCCTATCAAGGATGATACGTGAGACTACTGAAATAAAAAAAAATCCTTATTTAAATAGAGAAGGAGGCTGGGTACTACCACCTGCTTGGGACCCTTTAATTAATGAAATTAAAACTAAACCCAAGCATACCACTGCAAGACTTCAAGACACAGTAAGTTCATTCTGTAGATCAGACCATAAATAAAAATTTTAAATCTGAAGGTATTCCAGGTTAACATTGACATTGGGACGTCAGTCATCTAAGTCCGCCGTGAACATGGGTGCTGGAAAGCACCCAAAACGTCTGGATTTAAAAATCAAAGAAATAAAACGCGATAAAATTGATAAAAGTAGTTGTTAAAAAAAAACTGTATTTGTGAAAATAAAACATATATCTTTAAAATCCCGACTTTTTTTAAAGCAATTCCTTTACCATTTCATTCTTTTAATTGCATATTATCATATCTATATACTTTTATACGTGGGCACCCATGGCCGAAGTGTCTATGTAGAGTGGGCATTCCCCTTTGGCCGTGTTATATGCGTGCCGTGCGCAGCCGTGCGTCGGTGCAGTGTTCCATCTTTTAGATATTTTGCATATTTTAGGGTAATCTACTAATGTAGGTAGGATTTTAGGCGTTTCTTCAAGTTGACAGGGTTTCGGATAATTTGGGGTAAAATCGAAATTCAGGTAACCCTACTTTTTATACCCACCCAATGTAATTTTTTTTAAAGATTTGTCGAAGAGCTAGAAAAATGTAGAATGAAAAAGTTTTTCATTTTGTATATCGGAATATTCATTATTCGTATGAGACTAAGTGTTATTATAATTTGAAAATGAGAACGTCTTTTTCATCACAAACCTCAAGACTTTTAATCGTGAAATGATATTCAAATTTTGAATATCATTATTTCATTCATTACATTTTGAATTTCAAAACTTGCAATGATGTTCTTCTTTAAATATTGAAAATTAGGTGCAATAAATAATGTTTTTTTTTTGATTTTTTACGATAATTTAGTGAGTATTACTACAGATTCTAGGGTTCAACCAAAATCATAAGTGGAAACTCTGGTTCCTTGGTAGTTCATAAGTTATTTAAGAGATGGCGCTGATTTATGTTTATATTTTTGTTCGCACGACTATATCTTGTCATTTATATCGATGGTCAAAGTCCGTGTTCCTTGCGATAAAAACTATTAATAATTCAGGCATTACTCTGCGGTAAGATGCATAATATTAAATGTAGCTTAAGTTTTAATAAAAACTACTTTTACGGAATTTATCCCGCGATCACCCGTGACCATGGGTGCTGGAAAGCACCTGAAACGTCGGTAATGCAGCAGTAGCAGCAGTCCCGTCTCGAAAGAGGACTTCTCCTCCACCTTTTCTCTCCTAGGTAAGGTGAACCAGAAACACTATAATAATAATAATAATCTATCCGTCACTGAGCAAAACCTGGCAGACCGAGTTCGGTACATTCTGCGCTCCAACATATTTGGTGACGCCGAACTTGAACGACTACGACTTGAGACTGTTCCCTCATCGGATGGAAATGCTACGGCTGGGAATGCGGCGCCACTAATGGCGCAGCAAACTGCATATGTTGATGCTGCCGTCAATATTCCATATGTGGTTGATTCAGACGATGATGGAATAGTCCCCCGTGAACTAGAGAAAATGAGAAGCATATTGGAAGAGTCGATGCTGGAAACGCGCAGCATGCCTCTCGAAAATCGACCACGACTTTCGCACATACCCCTTAGCAAGCGAAATCGGGCTGTCGTGTGGGCTCTTAACCCAATGCTGGTGACCTATTTGGAAGCCAGCCGGGATCTTTGCGAGACGGACTCAATTCTTTTTTTGCACCGCACTGACAGTATGCCTTATTACTGGCGCCAAACTTCCCATGGCTGGACGTGCTACTCGACAAAATAGCGCCATTCCAGCCTGGAAAAAGAGAATTGAGGACCGTATCGCAAAGGCAAGGGCCCTTGTCGACAGACTGACAAGCTTCAGGTCGGGTAATAATAGACCGATAGTTGTGCGCATTGTTAGAATGGCGTTTGCTGGGCACAAATATTAGTTTGTCCTGGCCGGATATCACGCAGAAACTAACGGTGCGCATAGATGACCTGAAGCAAAAATCACTGCTTGGGGGAAGCGGATTCGACGATTTAGCGAAAGGTCAAGGCGGTTCAACCACAATCGTCTCTTCCAGAGTGATCAGAAGAGGCTCTATAAATCCTTGGAGCGACTAGATGTATGTGGAGCGGGCCCAGGACCGGATCAGGCTGACGCTGTTGCATTTTGGCGTGGCCTGTGGTCAGAGCCCGTAAACCATAACGAGGGCCCTTGGATGGAAGTTGTGGCGAGCCAGAGTACGAGTGTTACGCCTATGGACCCCGTCACCATAACAATAGAAGACTTGGCTGAGGCAGTCCGTAGGGCCCCAAACTGGAAAAGTCCTGGGCTTGACCCATGGATTGGCGAACGGCCGCCGTCGCGAGTGGACGGACTCAATAAATACGTGATTAAAATTTGATATTACCTAATAACTAGCGGTAAAATTCATGTTAAAGTGTTATACTCAATCTGATTAGACTGTCCTATTATTTTCTTAACGCGAAATAACCCAAAACAGTGAAACATTAAACTAAAAGTGAAGTGAATAAATCTCATTAAAAGAACAAATCTCTGAACTAAATCAAAACAACTACAGAGTGTGACTTTCAAAAACAACAACAAAAATAAACGGTGAACTATACAAATATTAAACTAAACAAAACAAAAATTATAATACGTATTATTTAGTACACTATAACAATAAAAGTGATATATGTAACAACAACAAAACATACAATGACGCTATAATATCGTTTCAAAATAATAACGGACCAACAATGTTTGTAAAAACCTAATATTAACCCAGTTACAGAAAAGTGTAGTAAAATTTATATTAAAAAAAACTCTTGACTAAGTTCTTAAAAGTGATTAGTGTTTCATTACGAATAACAAAATCCGTTAGCGAAAAAATTATTTAAATTACATTCATAAATGAATCTACCTACTTGCAATTAAAGTTATCTGATAGAACTAGTAAGCGATCCATAATTTCGGTCGTAGAATCACAAGGCACCGTGGTGTGGAGACGTAACGCGCTACTAAGCCGTGGTATCGTCGTGGGTTCGAAACTAAGCTCCTACATAACTTTTTGCGATTTATTATAAATTTACAATTACAATCACTGATAATTCTACGGTCATACAAAATATATACTACATACTACAATCAATCAAGTTTGAATCCCGCTTAATCTGAAGACTTATTCGGATTGAAATAAATTGTTGAGACATTTGTTTAATAATTATAATAACAAAATATTGAATTTGAATAATACGTTATAAAAAGCAATTTCAAAATAATAAGTTACACTATGGATGAAAATGTAACAGTCAGAAACCGTAAACGAACAAAATCAATGAATGATTCTAGTACTTCGTCATTATTTGATTGCACTATGACAAGCCTCCCGGACGACACTCGGTCCCTAGATTATAAGGATATAATAGAACTGACTGAGACTATAAAAAAGCTGACCTGTGAATTACAATCTGCACACCAGGAAATAGATAATTTAACATGCGAAAATGTACAACTCAAAACAGACTTAAAGAAGGCAAACAAAACGATCGAATTATACAAAAAAAGTTACTATTGCGAGTCCAAGACTTACACCACGATTAGACCGTAAAAAAGAAAAAGAAAGATTCTTTGAGTAGCCAAATGATCCAACATACAAACATACATTTAACAAATGATATGTTCTCAGACAAGGAAGAAACATCTAAACAGTTTGAAGAAAACACAAAAAATTGCAGCGATATTGTCAGCAAACAAGAATCAATGAAAACTCGCCAAATTATTATTAGAAAACGGAAACTCTGTATTTTAACTAATTGTAGTGTGAAAGGTAAATTACAGGATATTGAATCCACATTTGCTGAACAATTTAACTACTGTCGCTATATCACACAAAACTGTGGAGTATTGGAAATGTTGGCAGGTATTAAAACAAAGCTGCGAAACTATACTATTAATGACTACTGTTTAGTCCTGATAGGAGAACATGACTTTACAAAAACTGTAAATTGTTCTGAGCTTGTCAAATCTATTCAGGAATGTTTACAAAGCATATCTCATACAAATATAATATTATGTGTTCCTACATATATATGCGGAGCCCCCATATTTAATTATAAAATAGAAATGTTTAATAGCTTATTATCCATGAATGTACAATACTATAAATATGCATATATTTTTGATTCGAATTATAATCCCTCGTATGACATGTTTTCTTACAAATCTGGTAAAATCAGCAGTTATGGATTACAGAATATATATAAAAATGTTATGCAACGAATACTAGTCGACATATCAATATTTCCATATAACACGGACACTACGTGTAGCATTGATGAAGCAAGTAAGAATATACGTAAATGCACTGCAAAATCGCCAATTGCAATGAATTCTATGGGTGACGCTCGGCCTGATACACCGAAGTTAAACACCTGTGATGACCATGTAATTGCAGAACAATCTAAAATATTTTTCGTTAACTGTAAACATATAAATATATTACATCAAAACATTAATGGCGTTATAAGTAAGTCAGCTCTTTTAACTTTAAATCTCAATTCTCTTTTGGAACAGGGTATCCTAGTTGACGTAGTATGTTTAACTGAGCACAATATGTTGAAAGGTGACACCAAATTATTATTCATAGAAAACTATATACTTGCAGCCTCTTTTTGTCGTAAAAACCGTCATGGCGGTGCCTGTATTTTGATTCACAATCATCGTGAGTTCAAAACATTAAATTCTATAGAAAAATATGGCGTTTCGGGTATAATTGAGTGTTGTGCCATAGAACTTACATTGCATGATATAATAATAGTATGTATTTACAGACCACCTAGAAACAATACACAAAGATTTGATCAGTTTTTTGCTATATTTAATGACATACTTGCTGCATTGTGCTTCGCAAGGAAAAAAATAGTTATATGTGGAGATTTCAATATAAACATTTTAAAAAAAGAGCAAAGAGGCTAACATTCTAAATCAAACAATTATTGGCTATAATCTTAAATTAGCCATTAATAAGCCAACGCGTAATGTAAGTGGATCTTGTTTAGATAACTTTATACACAATATTAGAGGAAGTAAATATAATATTTTTGAATTCGCTCTGTCTGATCACTCAAGCCAAATGTTAACTTGTAAAGTCAAAGAAACTTGTTCTCTCCCACATTGGTTAATAAAATGTAGAGATTACAGTAATGAAAACATGAAAAAATTCAATGAATGCTTAAAATCACTTACTTTTAACGAAATTTACAATACAACTGATCCAAATTATGCATTCGATTATTTTCATGAATTATTCATATTATTTTATAATTTATGTTTTCCATTTATATTAATAAAAAGAACACTTCGGAAAAAACCTTCCTGGATATCGAAAGGTATAAGAATATGTGCAAAACAAAAAAAGAAAATTACTTTGGCAATATAGAAAACATCCGACAAATCACAATAGAAATTTGTTCAAATGTTACACAAAACGTTTAAACAAAATAATAAAGTTAACACAAAGGGCACAGAATGACTATAAAATCAAAACAGCTTCAAACAAATCTAAAGCTACTTGGTCAATCATCAATTATAGTAACAATAATGTGATTAAAGAGGAAATCAGGCATATTAATAATAATGGGATTATCATTGATGACCCCAAAGATATCGCAGAGTTATTTAACAATTATTTCATAAGTGGAAATGACAGTTCTAAGAACAATTAATGTTAACTGCAAATTACCGAATACTTATAACTCATTTTTTATGAACCCAACGACTCCTTTCGAAATTAATAATATAATTAATTCATTAAAGAATACAAATAGCACAGGTTATGATGACGTTAGCACAAAGGTATTAAAAAGTGTATCAACCATCATCTCACCAGTTTTATCCTACATCGTAAATTTAAGTATAGCCTCTGGAATATTCCCAAATAAATTAAAAAAAAACGGTAGTTCAACCTGTATTTAAGAAAAATGATAAGAGTGATGTTGCAAATTATAGACCCATAGCACTCATACCGATATTCTCTAAAATTTTTGAAAAGGTAATAAGTCAAAACCTTAATGATTTCTTCGAAAAATATAAAATCTTCACAGAGAAACAGGTCGGATTTCGGAAAAATAAAAGTATAAATTTAGCTGTCTTTCAATTTCTACGTACTGTAATGTCAAGCCTTAATAATAATCACTTAGTATCTGCTCTATACATGGATTTAACTAAAGCTTTTGACTATGTTAATCACAGTATCCTCTTAAGTAAATTAGAAGCGTACGGGATCCGAGGAAATATCCTTAATCTCCTAAAAACTTACCTAATAAATCGGAAACAATGTACACAAATTACGTGCATATGCTCAAAAACTTATAGACAAATAGTACATTCATCGTCATATCGTGAAGTGACTTAAGGAGTACCCCAGGGAAGTATTCTTGGTCCATTATTATTCCTTGTTTATATAAACGATTTACCAAATTATATAAATCAAGATATGGTATTATATGCAGACGATAGTACAGTGATGTTTACAAGCACAAGCAAAAATAAAATGATATCTGACATAAATCAAACACTAGACATTATAATTCAATGGTTGTCAAATAATAATTTATTAATTAATCTAAATAAAACAAATTTAATGACATTCAGAAATATAAAAAATAATTTAATTAATCTTAATATATGCTACAACGGACAAAAAATTAATGTAGTCGAAAATGCAAAATTTTTAGGCCTCAATCTCGATTCAAACTTAAAATGGAAATCTCAAGCAGAAGATATTTGTACTAAACTAAACCAGTTCTCTTATGCACTGCATAGACTTGGAACAATTGTGAATCAATCTGCGGTCATCACTGCGTACCACGGTTATGTAGAATCAGTGTTAAGGTATGGTGTCATTTTTTGGGGTAACTCTGTAGACAATGATATGATATTTAGAGCCCAAAAGAGATGTGTAAGGGCTATTGTGAAGTTAAAACAGACGGATAGTTGTAAACCATTTTTTATTAGTCTGAAACTGTTAACACTTCCATGTCTTTATATATATGAGGTAGCCGTCTTTGTTATTACGCATATTTCTTTATTTGAGTGCCTACACAGTAAACGTAATAATCATAAAATATGTTTTCCATCAAACAAAACAGCCCAATTTAACAACAGCATATTTTGTATGGCCCCTCGAATTTATAACCATTTACCATTACACATTTTGAGATGTTACAACATTGATATTTTTAAAATACTATTGAAGCAATTTCTCGTTAATAGGGCATACTACAGTGTGAAAGAATATCTCGAAGATAAATGTGAAATTCAATAATTGACTAATATATGACAGTATAACTAAATTGACTTGACTTATATAATATTATCTAAATTGACATATCGCTATTAATTTTGATTTTGAACTCCAATTATAAATAAATCATGTTTAAATAATTTAATATAAAACTAATAAAATGTAATGAATATTGCATGCCAAATGGCGGAATATAGCTGTACTAAGTGTTTGTTCTCTAAGTGATAAACTATCACAATACCATCTGTATCAACCTATATTCGCAATAAATGATTTGAATTGAATTGAATTGACCGGCTGCATCATTACTGGCTGAAGAGGTTCGTAGTGTGTCACGCTGTGCTCGCCCGAAAGTTCCAAGAGGCTCTCAACCAGAAGTCGCTCCCGAGCCTCTTCACTACTGGGATCACTCATTTGGTTCCTAAATATCAGGATACCACAGGTCCGAGCAAATACCGTCCCATCACGTGTTTACCCACCATACATAGGACACTGACATCCATTTTGAGCGCGAGAATCACTCGTCACCTAGGGCTAAATCAGGTGATGTCACGCGCTCAAAATGGATGTCGGGGCAGTGGTTGTGGAACCAAGGAACCACTCCTCATTGACGCGGTCATTGGCAAAGTGGTGAAACGCAACCGTCGGAACTTCTCCGCCGCCTGGATAGACTACAGAAAGGCATTCGACTCGGTACCTCATACATGGCTAAAGAGAGTCCTCGAGCTATACAAGTTGTTAATTTTTGGGCAGTGGAGTACGATCCTTTGTTATCTGGGCGAGCGGATGATGGCTGCGGAGAACCACATAAGGATAAGAACGGGTATCTTCCAGGGCGATTGTCTGAGTCCAATCTGGTTCTGCCTCTCTTTGAACCCTCTCAATACCTTACTGGAGGGCTCCGGGAGAGTATTTCAGCTACGGAAGGGAGGGACAAAAGTGACCCACCTTTTCTATATGGATGAACACAAGTTATTCGTCTCCAGTCGCTCCCATCTTATGGAATTGCTAAACATCACTTGTGAATTTAGTAATTCTATTGGAATGGAGCTGTGGACGGATAAGTGTGCGGTCCTCCATGTTGAAAGGGGAGAGATTGCTAACTCTGAGGGCATAGACTTATCTATGCCCGTCAACTTAAGGACCCTTTCCGAGGCTGAAACATACCGATACCTGGGTATATCACAGAACATCGGTATCGATGAGGCTGGTATGAAACAGTCAGTTTGCGATGTGTTTTATGCACGCTTGACCAAAGTGCTTAACAGCCTTTTGTCCGGTGAGAATAAGACACTCGCATATAACGGCTGGGTCATGCCTGTCCTCGTGTATACCTTTGGCATACTCAGGTGGACTCAGACTGAACTTAACGACCTGGATAGAAAAGTCCGAACTACCATGACGTCCAATAGGATGCATCATCCGAGATCGTCGGTAATGAGGCTGTACTTGCCGCGAAAGCATGGTGGGCGTGGTTTCCTGAGTGCGCTTCACCATACATAATCGCGAAGTGTGCAGCCTCCGTGACTACTTCCTGGCGAGATTGGATGATCCATTCTATAATGACGTCATTTCTAGTGATAAAGGGCTTACTCTTCTATCCTTAGCCAACGAGTAATGGCAGGACCCGGCAGTACATAGCATTTCCGAATGGGAGGCCGTATGGAAGGAGAAGGAGCTCCACGGGAGGTACTATGGGGCTCTACATGAGCTCTTCGTAGATACAGTCGCCTCCGTCAACTGGCTACGTTTCGGTGACCTCTTCGGGGAAACCGAGGGTTTTGTCTGTGCAATACCGGATCAGGTTATTAAGACCAACAACTATCGGAGATACATCCTAAAGGATGGCACCGTCGACGTCTGTCGAACTTGTCGCCATCCCGGGGAGTCACTTGGGCATGTCATCTCCGGTTGTTCGGCGCTTCCTAACTCTGAGTACTTGCACAGGCACAACCTAGTAGCCAGAATTCTACACCAGGAGCTAGCTCTGAAATACGGTCTCGTGGAACGGAAATTTCCGTATTACAAGTACTTGCCGGAAGCCGTGCTCGAAAATGACCGCGCCAGGCTCTACTGGGACCGGTCCATCATCACAGACAGGACTATTCTTGCGAATAAATATTGTGCTAATAGACCGGGCACAGTCAAGGATATTTTTGGTCGACATTATCATTCCATATGACGAGAACCTCGTGACAGCCGAAACAGATAAACAAACGAAATATCTGGACCTGGCTCACGAGGTGACCGACATGTGGGGTGGTCTGCCGGCCGAAATTATTCCTGTAGTCATTTCTGTGAATGGGCTAATCCCAACCAGCCTCTCGGGTCATCTGAGGCGACTCGGACTCCGTGATGGACCGCTCCGGGCGCAAATGCAGAAGGCGGTGCTCCTCGATACTGCTCGTATCGTCCGCCGGTTTCTTCGATACCCCATAATAGTAATAAATCCTTTTATTGTCAGAAATAAATGGCAAAAGCTTATTTCTATACGAGTCTGTATCTTAGGAATCAGCGGCCTCTGCCAGAGTTGTAAGACAGGTAACGCTTAAGATAACTATGCATGTTTTCATTATTAAAATAAGTAGAAACAAAAGAAAAGATAAACAATTCCAATTAAAAAATAAATGGTCTGGCACTAGCGCCATCTAGTATGGGGTAACAGAGCGTGGAGAGCTTTCCAGAAAATGACATGACTAATCTTTCAACCAACAGCGTCATCTAGTATCGAATTAAAGAACTAAGCTTTCTAGAAGCCCTACACTCGAACTTTCGGCGCCTGTTCGGTTGGCGCGCGTATTTACTTGAATATTCTGGATGTTTCGGTGAAAAAGGTGTATTTAAAGGCTCGATCGGATACGCGATCGGGGCAGTATTGAATTTGGCGAGACAAGCGAAGCTTCAGAGCTAAATCAGTGTGATTAATTAGTGAAAAGGGTGTATTTAAAGGCTCTGCAATACGCGATCGGGGCAGTATTGAATTTGGCGAGACAAGCGAAGCTTCAGAGCTAAATCAGTGTGATTAATTATTAGTGTTTTAAATTTTAATTGGTGTAAAGAAAATTAAAGTGTAAATTTTGGTAATTCAATCGGCAGTTTTTATTGTCACGAACCTCAAGCTCGTAACAATTGGTGTCAGAAGTGGGATAAAATCATGCCGATTTTACCTAAGACGGAGGGTGTCCGTACCCGAAGTTAACGCCAGCAGGAGACGGACCAAAGAAGATTTGGGGGTGCAACGCCGCAGACGTCGGAGGGCCAGCCACTGGCTGCAGGCCCGTCAATAGCTCCTACATCTGAAGCACCTGACTTAGGTGCTCTGATGGTGATGCTGCAGGAGCAGGCCCGTCGACAGGAGGAACAGGCCCATCGACAGGAGGAACAGGCCCGTTGGTTGAAAGAGCAGCAGGAGGCACAGGCCCACCAGCAGGCGGAACAGGCACGCTGATTGGAAGAGGAGCTGCGGAGCGGACAAGAGGAACAGGCGCGTCGATTGGAAGAACAGATGCTCCTCATGAAGAACCTTCACGCTACCTTCGTGAAGGAGATGAAGGAGGTGAAGGATAAGGTTGCTCAACATGACAACCGCCTGTCGGAAGCTGAAACCCGAATCGAGAAATCTGAAACCCGAATCGACCAAGTGAACAATCGGGTAGACAACGTGATGGCTGACGTGAAGAAAACGCTGAACGACCTCAAACTGGGGAATGGAGTCACAGCTCCCGTAGTAGCTACAACACCTTCGCTACGTGGGTTCAAAGTGCCGCCGTTCGACGGGACTTCTTCCTGGTCGGCCTACATAATCCAGTTCGAGGCTGTCATGAAAGCGAACGGCTGGAATAAAAGTCAGTTCATGACTGCTCTCACGCTAGGCCTGCGTGACCAGGCCTTAACTGTTCCGGAAGCTCTCGGTAAGGAAGTGACTTATGAGCAGCTCCTTGAGGCATTGGAGGCGAGATATGAGAGACGCTCACCTGGAACACGTATTTCGTGTGCATCTTAAAGATCGCGTGCAGCGCATCAACGAAAACCTGCAGCAGTGGGCTCTAGAGGTGGAGAAGCTGGTGCGAAAAGCATACCGGTCTGTACCTGCGCTCATTGGAGGGAACCTGGTGCAGACATTCATCGACTTGTATCCGCGACCTTGAAGTCAGAGCTGCTGTGAGGCTCGGGCACCACGAGACGCTTAAGGACGCCTTGGCCCATGCACTGGAGGTGGAAGCCGTGCGGAAGGATCATCGTTCCCATCGCGTCAGGGTGGTTGCAGCAGCTACAGTTCTCGACCGCAACAAAGGATACAGCCCTAGGTGCTATGGCTGGGGGAAGGGGCCATCTTCGACTAAGGAACCCTAAAAAGGAAGGTGAAGATCACAGGAGGGTAGGCGGCACCAAGACCGAGAGAGGGAGGCAGGGGTGGCGATGTTAAAGAGCCCCAAGGATCTCGATCTCATAAACCCATGATGGGAACAGTCTATCATCAAGGGCGAGGTCAACGGAATGCCGTGTAAACTGACCATAGATACTGGAGCCTCTCGTACGGTTGTTAGTAACCAACTTATAAGTCAGTTCCTTGGGGACTCCGCATACAACCGGGAACGCATTAATTTGGTAACAGCCACTGGTCAGCGTATACCCGTCCGTGGAGAGAAGGAGATGGAGTTGAAGCTAGGCAACATGATCTACCAGCATAATGTCATCGTGGCTGATATAATGGACGACTGCATCCTGGGCCTAGACTTAATGAGGAATAATTGTTGTGAGATCGACGTTAAGCAAGGTGTTTTGAAATGTGGACAGGAGGAACTTTTTAAGGAAGGTGCGTCACCAGGGAATGTGTACAGCATTAAGAAGATTGTTCTTTCGCCGAGATCGGAAACGATTGTGCCGGTTAGTCTTCCTCGGAACCCTGGGCAAGCCCACCGTTGTGTACTTGTGGAAAGGGTAAACAATGACCTTCCATGAAAAGTAGCTCGAACCTTGGTTAGAACCACTGACATCTCAGGAGTACGTGTGCTGAATCTTTTGACCAGGAACAGATTATAGAAAAAGGCACACTGGTTGGTATTTGTAAGGAAGTGGATTGGTTACTTCGGTGCCAATATCTATCGAGTGGGACCCCCAGCAAGGATTCACAAGCGAGAGTGATCACACTTTTGGAAGACTGTCGCAGCGTTCTCTCCCCGAACGAATTGGTCAAGGCGAAGAAGTTGTTACTCAAGTACGCCGATGTATTCTCATCAAACGATGCTGACATAGGAAAGACTGGCTTAGTTCAACACAAAATAAACACAGGAGAAGAATTGCCTATCCGTCGGCGGCCAAGAAGATTGCCGGTAGCACGTGAAAAGGAAGTGGAAACCATGATTGAGGGAATGGTGAAGGATGGTGTTATTGAACCTTCATCTAGTCCATGGTATTCACCTGTGGTGCTGGTAAAGAAGAAGGACGGCAGCATGCGGTTCTGTGTTGACTACCGCCGTCTGCACGACGTTACAAAGAAGGACAGCTATCCCTGGCCAAGAATTGATGACACGCTGGACATGTTTACAGGAGTAAAGTGGTTTAGCACGTTGGATCTAAAAAAGTGGCTACTGGCAAGTTGAAATTGACCCTAAGAACAAGGAGAAAACTGCGTTCTCGACGGGAAAGGGTCTGTGGCAATTTAAAGTAATGCCATTTGGATTGTGCAATGCTCCAGCAACGTTTGAAAGGCTGATGGAGCTTGTACTTACCGGGCTAATTGGCGATGCCTGTCTGGTCTACTTGGATGACATCATCATCGTGGGCCGTATGTTTGTGGAACACCTTCAAAACCTGGAACGCGTGCTCATGAAGATTCAGAGTGCCAACCTCAAGTTGAGCCCGAAGAAATGTTCACTATTCAAACGGCAAGTTAACTTTTTGGGGTATGTAGTGTCGGAAGAAGGTATCCGCACGGATCCGGAGAAAATCGCAGCTGTCAAGGATTGGCCGGTTCCAAAAGACAAGACGCAGGTTAGAGCATTTTTGGGTTTGTGCTCCTATTACCGGCGATTTGTGAAGAACTTTGCAGATATGCCGAACTGCATAAGCTAACCGAGGAGAAGCGACATTTCTGCTGGGATGAAAGTTGCAATATCGCATTCCAGGAGCTCAAGGACCGTCTGTGTAAAACACCTATTTTGGGATACCCTAATGCCAGCGAAGAATTTATAGTTGACACAGACGCAAGTGATATAGGACTTTGCGGTGTCTCAACGAAATGGTGACCAAGAGATCGTGATAGCGTACTTCAGCAAGTCGTTGTCAAAACCGGAAAGGAACTATTGTGTCACAAGACGCGAATTGCTAGCTGTGGTAAAGTCGTTGCAGCATTTTAACAAACATCTTCTGGGGCGGAAATTTCACTTACGAACTAACCATGCTGCACTAAAAGGGCTATTGCATTTTAAAAATCCAGAAGGACAAGTTGCGAGGTGGATTGAACTACTGCAGGAATACGACTTTGAGATCGAACATCACAGCGGGAAATCTCATGGCAACGCAGATGCATTGTCAAGAAGACCTTGTCCTGAAGATTGCAAACATTGTACTAGGCAAGAGAGTAAGGAAGTGGTATCCGTGAGGATGCTCAGGACAGACCACCTCAGCAACGAGTGGAAGGACAGCTTACAACGTGCACAGCAGGAAGATCTGGACATCAAGCCGATTCTGCAATGGATGAAGGCCAGTGCTCCCAAGCCATGTGGAGCGACGTCTCAGCGATGAGTTCGACCACTAAAAGTTAGCCCAGTGGGACAGCTTGCTGCTTCAAGATGGAGTTCTGTGCCGTAAATGGGGAAATGTTCGAGGAGACAGCTGTCATTTGCAAATGATTGTCCCTAAAGCTAAAGTACCGGATGTTCTACAGCTGTACCATAATGATTGTTCAGGAGGCCATCTGGGAGTTAAATGAACTCTATTGAAGATCCAAGAACGGTTTTACTGGGTCCACTGTCGAAACGATGTCGAGGACTGGTGTCGCAAATGTACAAGTTGTGCGGCTGTAAAGGGACCTCAGACTCGTAGTAGAGGTGCATTGAAGTTGTACAATGTTGGTGCACCATGGGAGAGAATAGCCATTGACGCGGCGGGGCCGTTTCCGGAGAGTGAAAGCGGTAACAAGTATTTCATGGTTGTGATGGATTACTTCACTAAGTGGCCAGAAGTCTTCGCCATTCCAAATTAAGAGGCTTCAACAGTTACAGATAAACTAGTTCATGAAGTCTTCTGTCGTTTGGAGTACCTTTAGAGATTCACAGCGATCAAGGAAGGAATTTTGAGTCTCAAATATTCCAGGAAATTTGCCGAGTTATGGGTACTCATAAAACAAGAACGACTTCTTATCACCCGCAATCTGATGGAATGGTAGAACGATTTAATCAGACATTGGAGAGGTACCTAGCAAAAGTTGCAGACAATCAGCAACGAGATTGCGACAAGCACATACAGCCATTTTTGTTGTCATATCGAAGCGCTGTTCACGAAATTCGATAAGTTAGATCAGTGACACCAGCTTTCGCAAACTTTTGAAGAGAATTACGGCTGCCTGCAGACCTGATCGCCAGGATACCACCTGATGCCCCACGCAGTATAACCGATTATGCAAATGTACTTGCGGAACAAAATGAATGACATTTATGAGCACGTCAAACAATCGGGCCAGCAAATGTCCGAAAAGATGAAAACCCGGTATGACCGCAAAATGAACAACAAAGGGATCGACGAAGATTCACTAGTGTGGTTGCACAATCCAGTCCGCAGCAAAGGGAAATCTCCTAAGCTTCAAGCTAAATGTTACGACTCGTACCGGATTGTGACCAGGATCAACGATGTAACCTATCGGATACAGAAAGGCGCAAGAGGAACTCCTAAGATCGTCCATGTGGATCGCCTGACGCATTATTATGGGGCCGATAATGCTCGGGACGAGCATGTCTTAGGAGGGGGCAGTATTGCGCGCCTAAGTTGACGTCTGACACTAGCGCCATCTAGTGTCGGATAACAGAACAAGGAGAGCTTTCCAGAAAATGACATGACTAATCTTTCAACCAACAGCGCCATCTAGTATCGAATTGAATAACTAAGCTTTCTAGAAGCCCTACACTCGAAACTTTGGCGCCTGTTCAGTTGGCGCCCGTATTTAAGGGAATATTCTGGATGTTTCGGTGAAAAAGGTGTATTTAAAGGCTCTGCAATACGCGATGGGGGCAGTATTGAATTTGGCGAGACAAGCGAAGCTTCGGAGCGAAATAAAGTGAATCAATGTGATTATTAGTGTTTTAAATTTTAATTGGTGTAAAGAAAATTAAAGTGAATTTTGGTAATTCCGTCGGCAGTTTATATTGTCACGAACCTCAAGCTCGTAACAATATTTAATACTGTACATTTATATACATTTCAAATATATATATATATATATATATATATATATATATATATATATATATATATATAAATATACACAACATGTAACATAATTAACAGCCAAAACGTGATATCAGTACTTGGGATGTGGCTAAATGGTAAACGGGTAGATATCGTGTTACTACGCAGAGACAGAATCGATTTCTCCAAATGACTGCCAGAAGACAACCCAATATCACAGCGATGCAACTACTATAAAATATAAAGATATTCAAGTTTTTGATTGGTCTGTACAGTCGCCCGACTTAAATCCTATCGAGTATGCCTGGGACATGTTACAACGAAAAGCTTTGAGATGTATCCCGTCCCGTTAGACGACGGAACAACAACTTTACGAACACTTGCAAAGAACATGGGACCTCATACCACAGCAAGACATTGACAATATAATTTTAAGTATGAACAATCGATGTCAATGTGTAATTAATCTAAGAAATGGCAACACTGATTATTAATAATTAGATTTTGTAAGATTTTTTCAATTTTAATTAAAATGAATAGTTTTATAAAAATTATCTACGGCGATTAAAAAATTTAACAATTTTATTTGGGTGGTGGTGTTGGGAGTAGTGGTGCTGGGACTAGTTGTGACGGATTTAGTGCATGCAATTGAGGGAGGGCGGGAGGTTTACAAAGTAATAAATTAAATTATTTATTATAATGGATTTCCGCAAAGTAACGCCTGATTCTATCAATTAATTAAAACTAGTTTTTGCTTAATTTTTTATATTCCCGACGTTTCGAGCACTTTACAGCTTCCATGGTCACGGGGAGCGATTGAGCCGACAGCAACTTGCAGTTCTCGGTATAATAATTTTGTTGAGTATCTTTAAGGTTTGTTAACGCCGTTTTCGCACATATTTAAAAATTGAATGAATACACCAATCACATCAGAGTATCATCATATGATTATGTTCATTATTTATTATCCCTTTCCCATTTTTATCCTAAATAGTTGATGAAAAGAGATAGCATGCGATTCGAACTAGAAGATTCGATGTAAAAGACAACGACTGTTTTTTCCATTCGTTTTCGGATCACTTATTGGTAACATCGGATGATCGGACACCGCTTGTCATTAACCCGCTGTAAAATTTATCCAGTCCCGTGTAAATGTGAAGTGTTGATATAAATTATATTTAGAAAGATATTGTCGAGTGAGTGGTGCAAGCAAGAGAAAAGACCAGTAGCCGCACAGAAGAGAGCTGAGCTGTCGGCTAAGTCTCCGATTTATTAACACCATATTTGCACCACCAAGGTTTAAAAGTCATAGTTTTTAGTAAATATATGTACTCTTTCGAACTTACAATAGTCTATAATTGATTGTGCTAAAGCAAAGTATACTGTACGCAATCAAAACCAGCAATGTGTCTTAACTTTTTAAATGTCCAAATTATACGACTTCAGGATGAAATATCATCAATATTATTTTAGAGTAGATTTAGTCATATTAAGGCAAGAGCATTTGTCTGTTCACTTTAGATCACAAGAATGTACTTTCAGTTCAATATCATCAAGAGCTGGAGTATTGGTAACACGGAACTGTAAGTACGTTAATTTAGATACGTTTAGTGTCAGTAAACTTTAGCCCAAATCTCTCCATAAAATACTATAACCGTATCATCGGCATAAGTAAATAATTTCCGATGTATTAATTGCATACGAGATACAAAGGTCATTTATACAAATTAGAAAGAGACTTGGCCCTAGGATACGTTTTTGAGGGACACTAAAAATGACACATCAGAACTAATGAAATTCTAATCTTAACTCTCTGCACTCGGTGACTTTAGAAGCTTTTAAAAATTGAGAGAGCAGAATTTCTAATTTCGATATTTTCCAATTTGTTTACAAGAATGGGAATCGAGACGGTGTCGAAAGCCTTGGCTAAATCGACGAAAACCCCTAAAAATTTTTGTTGTTACAAATTCAGTCAAGCTTTTTACCGCGTCTTCTATGCTAATACCCGTTCTGAAACCGAATTACGTGTTTGATAAATTATTGTATTTGTTCAAGAATTTTACTAAACGGTTATTCAACAGCTTTCCAATATTTTCGAAAGAGCAGTCAGCACAGAGATAGGTCTGTAGTTTTATACAATGTCTCGAACTCCACTCTTGTATACAGGAGTAATGAGAGACCTTTTAAACTCTTTTGGAAAGCATCCTTGTTCGAAACAAATTTTAAAGAGGTTGGTAAGTGGCAACATAATTATATCTTTTACCATTTTGAGAAACACGGCAGGGATAGAATCTCACCCAATAGTAGAATCATTTTTAAGATTCAACAAAGTAGATTATACCTACGACTCATCTGGTAGATCGAGCACAAAAGAGTTAAGAGATCTGTGGGTCAAACTTGTAGCTTTATGTTGACCATGATTTGCAATTATTTTATCTGCTAATTTTCTACCGACATTAGAAAATAATGATTCGCTTTCTCAATTGAAACAGTAGGATTTTCCCTAATTAGATCGGCTTAAATACTTATATCATTACGTCCTGAGATAGATTTAATGACAGATCAAGTTTCTTTACTGCTTTTGACACTCTTTAAAAGATATGTTTCATGTTGACTTTTGAGCTTTCCCAACAATGAGTAAAGATATTTTGATTGTCTTATTATCAGTGTTCTGTTTTAAATTTTGGTGTAATTTATCACGGTGACGGATACATTTGATCAAGCCAGGTGTCATCCGTGCTTTAAGAGTACGCCTAGTTCTAGGTAACTTAATTTTTGTTGTGTTATTTTTTACAATCGATGATAACATGTTGACAATTTCATGAGCTGCTATGATATATGCTATTGTTACGAGCTTAGGGTTCGTGACAATAAAAATTGCCGATAAAATTACCTAAATTAACACTTTAATTTACTTTACACAAATTAAAGTTAAAAACACTAATAATTAAACACACTTATTCACTTTATTCCGCTCCGAAGCTTCGCTTGTTTCGCCAAATCAACACTCCTCGATCGCATCTTGCAGCGCCTATATATTTAAATTAGCAAAGAAATATCCAGAATGTTCAAGTAAACACGCGCAAGGTACCGAGCGTTCGAGTTTCGACTAGGCGCTGTCGGTTGAGTAATTTGTGATGTCATTTTCTTAATGCTCCCCTCGCTCTCGTTCCTGACACTAGATGGCGCTAGTGTATTGTCGATTTGAGCGCGTAATACTTATGTAGGAGATATAAAAGAAAAATCTACCGATTCAACTGATTTTATGGCATTATTATAGTTAATTTTATCAATAAACACTAGGCACGTCTCCCGAGTTCGATATTTGGAGGGAATAGGGCCAGGAAAAGTCGAGCCCTCGGACCAGCTTTCCCGACCCCAGCGGTGGATCTGGTCCATGGCTGCACTGCCAACAAATTTTCGGTCACGGAGGATAGGGCAAGTAGCGCATGGTCATACCAACACTCCTCTCCCTCCGCGACTCCGCCTCGGCTGCGGTGGTAGGGGAGGAGAACACCCCTCTTGCCACAACCCACCTACACTCATCGGAAGTGGAACCAAGTCACGGCTTCTAAGCCGCCTCGCAAGTACAAGGCGGGAATTCTTTCGGGGGAGCTGGGAGGGGAGCCAAGATGCCTAGCTTAACCCTTTCCCTGTCTCATGAATCATATACAAACATTTCGATTGTTTAACTATCGTGTCTATATCGCGGACAGGGAAACTGTTAACCTAACTTCTAGGGTGTATTCAAAGCTAGGCTTTGTAATTTAATTTGTATTAGGTACTAACGGCAGGCGATACAAAAGATTCATGGCCCAGGCAAATGCTTTCATCACGTGCTTTATTCATTTCACATATTACATTATTGTGAAATAAGAACGCGTCGACGATAGTGAGTGGCTACGGATCTACGGATAAAGTCTAAGCAAAGTGCAAAGCGCGCGAAATCGGGCAGAAGACAAACCGCGCGCAGTAGTCGCGCATGCGCACTTGTCGGTCTTAAAATCCCATCATTTTTAATAGCGCGAAATATTTCGACAGCGAATTTTATCTTGCTTTTTTTAGCTTAAAGAAATAAAAACTAGTGCTAGTGATCTTGACTCCATTTCCACGGCTTTAATTAAGTGAAGAAATAAAAACAATGGTAAGTGATATTTATGCAGTGTTAAATTTCACGTTGTGGTAGTTTTGATCCATTTTCATTACGCATCCTTAATTATTTAGCAACACAATAGAATATAATTATTATTATTCAATACAGATTATTACATAATACATATTGAAAGTCGTTTATTTTATTCACCACAACGTAAACACGTTGCTATAAAATATAGTACTTATAACAATACAATAATAAAATCAAAGTACAAAATAGACATCTTTATTGTTTTAAGTACATACGTACATTAATAGTTTGAATTTAGTGATATATCTACCTACATTCATATTACGATAATCATTTATATTTGAGCTAATGAGTAAAAATTATCGAAAATTTGGAAAACATTCAGTATCTATATTATTTTGTGTGATGTTGATAATCAATATTGTACCTCTATCTTATATTAAAAACATGAACATATTATTTATTTTATTTTTTTATTTTATTTATTTATCCTTTAACAAAAAATAATTTTTTTTTAAAAAGTTGTGTTATACTAAATAGATTATCGCACCAATTTTTTAAACAAAGTTTTATTATTAAATTCCTTGACATAAGCGGATAAGACGTTTCAGAGGAGTATAGCCTGAACTGTGAAAAAAGAATTAAAAAAAATTGTTTTATGTTCTGGAATACTAACCTTAAGTGCGTTAGAAGATAACTAATTCTCCTTTATTATTATTTTATTACAACTTACGTATGTTTTATTCAACTCAGCAAAATATTATTTTGAGTTTGAACTCGAGTGAAGGCTTTTAATTTTGAGTTTAATAAACTTTGAAAGACGCTCTCCACAATTGCACATCGCATCCAAGCGATCAAATAGAAGTAGCTTCTCGAATTGAAGTGCTAAGGCTCAGAGATGACATCCATGCGAGAACGAACTTGCGCCTTGTAAAGTTGCAAGCGGTAGGCCGGCATAAAATACTGTCCCTCTCAAGCTCACCATACTAAGCTTTTTAGAGGTTTATTTAGCCTTCCCTTCGAATTGATTGCGGAATTGAACGTTACTCGATATATCGAGTCTTCAAATTACTTAAGCAATAAGTTTTTTTTGTTATACATAGTATTCTTATCTCAGTGAAATAGATAAAGGAAACTTATAGATAAAAACAACGATAGACAGCTAAAAGCTCAAATTAACCTAAATCGGGCTGATTTCATACCCGGCGTGTGCTATACTACGCTATAAATAGATAATATACATTTTGTTTATTTCTTGCAAAAAACGGAAATTTTGTTAACGCTTTTTTTATATATTGCCTAATGCATGGTTTTAGTGGTTTAAAATGACCTTCGCATAGCCTTTCTAATGAACCCGGTTTGTGACACATCGACTGGGTGGTTTAAAATTTTATAACGGACATAAGTAGGAATATTTTTTGAGTTTTTTAAAGTACTTTATTAAAACCCATTTTAAAATATTTAAACCATATTTCATAAATCATTAAGTGGCTGCTAACAGATCAATCGCCCCCATTTAATCGTAAGAAGCGACCGGGTGGGTTTCCTATGCAGTAACTAGAGAAGTACAAGTATTTATTTTTCCTTTGATTATATATTAAAACCATCTCGTCCACGCCAGACGTAAAATATCCAGACTTTACTACGTGGTATAGGCATACTGCAGCTATATTAGTAGTATAGTTGTAGCACAAATGGGTCGGCTCGACCGGGGAGGACCACGCTCTCACAGAATACCAGCGTAAAATAGCAGCTTAGCGCTGCTGTGTTTCGTGTGTTAAGTGTAGAGAATCGGAGACACTTTTTTACTGAAAAGGAGGCATTCCATCTGAGTCCTCACGAGTGACAAGGCATTTGCATTTTGACTAGTAATCGAGGATAGATGTAGATGTCTATGGGTCACAGCAACCACTTACCATCAGGTAGACTGTGTGCTCGTTTGTCACCCTAAAAAATCTCTCGATAGCGTCAAAGGTGTATATAGTCGATGTATCATCGGCTTGAGTTTTAGCCCGTGACCCTGCGAAGTGACAAGGTTAAAGATGCCTACTAAATTTATTCCTTTATTGCCGTTCCTAAAGTAGGGTGGATGTGATTTCAATTTCGATAGACTTTAATTTATTTTTTAAGGTGGCCCTAGTCTATAGCATGAACTAAGTGGTGGGCGGGGTTAAATGCATGCTATCTCAGCCGACATCACGTGCGAAAGCGAAAGGCGCGATGATTTACAACAAAAACGAGTGCGCGAAATTTTATAAATAGAGAGACTTTTACAAAAATCTATTGAATGTATCTGTTCAAAATAAAATTATTTGCACTTTTGAACATCTAATCTATCCCTGTATCGTAACAGTTTTGCAATTTTCGTTCTTCTTATGTTATTTATTTCCGCCCAAAGATGTGTTAAAATTAGTACTTTTGAATATTTTCTTTTTTTTTTACTTTTTTGTTTCCATACAGGGCTAGATAATAATGAGACAAATTGAAATCATTTTTTATTTTGAATGTACACCATCAAACAGTGGAATAATCGCCAGACTACGTTTGTATGGAAGAATGAGTGGCTAGTGTACCCTTAATTAAAATTTTTGTTTTTATTTTTTGTAAAATATCAGTGCCATAGTCTTCTACTCCGTTCACAACCCTATTTTTTCCCAGGCGGTGAATAAGCTCATCCAGTATATAGCTTAGATCACCTCTGATATTGCTCACCATCTGTTCGTGAAGTTTCATTACAATCGGTTCAGCCAATCCGAAGATTAGCCCCAACAGACAGGCAAACAAAAATTTAAAAAATTGTTATTTATGTCTTCGTAACATGCAAATAACCCCCTGAGCTAATTAAAGCCAGTTATTTCCATATTGCTGCCAAACATTTCAATTTTATTATATTTTTTAATTTAAATTTAATTATTTATATGCAGTAAAGTTACAGCCTATATACGTCCCACTACTGGGCACAGGCCTCCCCTCATTTCTGAGAGGGTTTAGGGCAAGTAAGTGTCTGCCGTGCTGCCCCAATGCGTGTTGGCGAACTTCACATGTCTTCGAAATATTTTTTTTCTTATTCCTCAGACATGCAGGTTTCCTCACGATGTTTTCCTTCACCGCCGAGCACGTGGTAAATCAACACTTAAAATTACAATCAACAATTTCATTGGTGCCGGCGGGGATTATATGTATTTACACATAAACATATAGGATTACACAAATTTTAAGCCAGGACACGTCGTGCTTACGCTGGGTACTAAACAGTACTAAACGGCTTAACCATGCAAGTTGTGTAAAACCGTAAATAAATTGTTGTTTCTTGTAAGTTTAATTGAATATTGTTGATTTGGATTATTGTACTGTAATGGTGTTTGGGATGTATATACATGTAAAAAATATTCCCCACACCATGTTTGTTTGTCTGTGCACTACTACTACTGTTTTTCCGGAACTACTAAAAGGGTTTTTCATCAATCTTAAAATACCTATAAAGGCTGAATGTAGGTACCTACTACTTTGTTATAAACTATTAATTATTTGACAGTGCACAATTAGACAATCGCTTTTAGTTTGTTTTTAGGTTATTGTGATAATCATATTTTAACTTTTAATATCTCCGTATTACCGATAGATGCGGTAAAAACGAATGTTACTATTGTAATCTGTAGGTTATAAGGAATAAATTGACGTGCATTTCATTAAGTGTCGCTAAAATTTGTGGTGGGTGGTTATTCTCTATACAAAAAAAAATAGTCTCCTTTACGTTTGCTGGATCAACTATTATTTATTGGAGCCGATATATAATCCAATATAAGATATAATAGGTGCAACCTAAAAATGAATCATATCATACGATTAAATATTTTATGTTTACTGATTTTAATTAATGTTAATGTAAAATAAAAACATAATAAAGTATTAGGCCGTAGGAACAAAGAACTAAAATTACAAAATATATGTCTCCGTTTTCGTCAAGTAATACGTGAACACAACATATGTGTGATTGCGCGTCCATTGGGAGAATGGATAACATCAACAAATTAATAGTTTACGTATATTTTTAATATTTTTTAGTTATTCTATTATAAATTGCCTGTCTTAAATTGCGGTTAGCAATCTACATAAATAAGGCCATACAAAACTGGATCACTGACGAATCGTGATGCACGTATTGTACTGCGTATTGTCTGTACAACGGAATATTTCGCTGACGAAGTGCATTACTCCGATTCGTTGCGTAATAGTTGTGACCTTCGCTTCGCACCATCTCTTCATATCATTAACTAGTCTTACCCGTGTCTTTTATCGAGCAAACTCAGGGCGTTTCTGCACTTTCTTATCAAAATTGTAATTTATGCTATTTCCGAACGCAATTGGAAACTGATCAGGTATTCATGAATGGCCGTTGGCGCGAAAGGCTGGATTAACGTGAAGGCGAAGTATTATATGTAGGCAAGTAGTGGTTATGCTGCGAATCTCATCGTTGCGAATTCTATCACGCGGAGAAATTCCAAGCATAACCCCCGAATAGCTCTCATAGCGATCTTTAAACTTTCTCATACCATCCGCTTTCAAATACTCCGCTGTGATTCCATCTTCACCTAACAACTTGCTGTTTTTATAGTGCTGTAGAGCCTGAACATGAATCTCTCTTAGACTGATGTTCGAGATATCACCAGAATGGTGTCGAATGAGACTTGCTCTTGGGTTACTCACATATGTTGAATACTCACAGTAAATTGCGTAACCACTATGTGAACAGCCGTCCGTAGAACCTCTCAATCCACGAGGTTTTCCGACGACGACGCTGTCACAGTTTTCCCCAAAATTAGACAGCTTGCTATCCCTGGAATAAAGATCTCTGGCGAAGACTTTGTAGCCTTGGTTTCGCTCAATACGAAATACGGCTAATACGGCTCGTAAGTCTTGTCGTATGGTTTTTGAGATCTCTCTGTTCAGTTGCCTGTTCGCTGTCACATCGTGTGACAGCGAACAGGCAACTGAACATGTGTGTGATCGTAGAGTTATTTGGTTATACTGTAAAGGGTCACGCAAAACGCTATGACCGCATGGACGGGAAGACATATTGTAGTGGAATCTCTTACGCCGCTGTTATACAACCAAAATTCAGTTTCTATTGGCACATGAAAGAGAAATATAAAGCGCTGAGCACGAGTAATATTTCTATTGATTTAAATAATTCTTCTAGTAGGTAGTTATAATTTTAATAATGAATTAGATGTTATTGTTATTAGTCAATCCATTTAAAATACAATATGCAATCGCTTTCTTAATATAAAGAAAATAATATTTATAACAAGGTTGTTTTAAATGAGAACATTCAATGCGTACAAGACGGTAAATGCTCTGTCAAGAACCATCACGTTATATGCGTGCTTCAGATCTTTACGTTTATTATCCATATCTGTAATGACCGATGTTTTATTAATACAAGTGGTTCATGGTCGACTTATGATGCTGAAGGTTTATAGATTAACAATGCCATCAAACAAATCCAACTTATATTAATATAAACTCTTTGTTATTAGTCTCTTAAAAACTAAGATATGGATAAAAATAAGAAACGTTTTATATTTCCCGGCTTCTCATGGATCCGGAAATCACCGGGTCCAATCGTAAATTTTAACCATCCAGGGACACACACAAAATGGTTCGAGCCATTTTCGAGTTTTTGTGAGACTTAACGGAAAGAAATTAATTTTAATATATTAAGATTTCATATTATTAGGGATAAAAAAACTTTTGATGACAGTGTTGTCAAATGGCAGCACGCCACAAATTTCGATTCGAGCTCCGGCTAACCGGCCAATGTTTTTAATTTTTTATCATTAATGTTTTTAATTTTGTTGGTTTTCTAACTGGTACTACAGTTTTCGCCACTTAGCAAGACCAAGCGGTACATTCACCAAGTACATATTAGGAAGTCTGATCTATTTTTTATAGAAAAAGGTTGCCAAACGAACACACAGTCCACCTGATGATTCCCATAGATATCTACATCTTCCTCGATTAAGAACCAAAATGCAGATTGTTACACCTGAGGACTAAGATGGCATGTCTCATTTTCATTAAATGGGTCTCCGATTCGCTACACTCATCATACTAAACATAGGAGTATTAAGCTGCTATGTTAAGCTAGTATTCTGTGAGAGTATGGTCCTTCCATGGTCGAGACGACCTGTTCGTGCTACAACCATAATATAATTGCAGTATGGCTCTACCACGTACGTAGCATGGTTATACACGATTCGCTGATACAGGAGCTGAATATGCGACTAGCCCCTGTACCACGATAAGCGTTTTGCTTCCAACGTATAATGAGGGTCTATATTGTTATTTTTTTATTAGAGTATACAAAATAGAGAATGGATTCGACAATGAGTTGTTACAAAAGTATAGATACATTTATGTAGTAAACCTATGAATAGGTAAATATGTTATAATAATATGCGATACTGACTGAAATAATAAATAGAAACAGTTTGGTTTGGCAGCATGAATACATTAATATTTAACATTTTTTTAATACTTATTTTACTGATCATGCAAACGTTTCTGAAGGCTATGAATGAAATGGTAGAAATAAACCAAGGGAGGAAAAATTAGTTATTTAATTGTATATAAAATATAATAATATAAAAAGACATCTTAATATGTATATATACAACTCTTCCGGGACG
The DNA here is from genome assembly GCA_907164705.1 of Parnassius apollo. Taxonomy (NCBI): domain Eukaryota; kingdom Metazoa; phylum Arthropoda; class Insecta; order Lepidoptera; family Papilionidae; genus Parnassius; species Parnassius apollo. Next base: position 6,214,242 of record CAJQZP010001593.1, on the reverse strand, counting down.
GATCGCTAGTATTTTTTATTAAATATTCAAGTTAAGAACTAGCTCTCATCGCGTCTCATCATGCTACAGTTTTATTAGTAGCATAGTTGTAGCACGGTTGGGTCGGCTCGACCGGGGAAGGACCACGCTCTCACAGAATACCAGCGTAAAATAGTAGCTTAATGCTGCTGAGTTACGAGTACGTATGGTAATTTAAGAGAACCGGTGACCCCTTTTACTGGAAACGTTTCCAGTAAAACCAATAAGGGTCTCAGCTTCTCTATACTTACCCTACGATACGCAACAGCATTGAGCAGCTATTTTACGCTGGTATTCTATGTGAAATAAGTCTATTTTTCTGTTTATAAGTAAATAATTTAAACACAAGTACGGTAATTAATTTCAATGACACGAATCTAAGCTCAATTTGTTTGCACGTTTCAAGCTCAACTTAAATATTTTGTTACTCGTAACTGCAAATCTGGAATCATTCAACCTTGTCACGTCTTATATTTCTGTCCCGTGTGTTTTATTTGCTAACAATACTTTCGATGACTTCGTCCTTACTTTACTATTTGAGGTCCAATTAGTGTAATATTGTTCAAAGATTACGTCGGGCTAAGTGAACAGTGGCTGAGCTGATATACTATAGAAATTTTACCTTTACGTTCAACTGACAACACTTTAATAGAAAAAGTTTGAAGTTACCTTGATTGAGTGGCATTTCGTGATATTTTACTTCCAAGTTACAGCAACGCCAAATTCAAAACTTTGTAGATAGAAAGCGATTAACGTTTCTTTATTTTTGCAATAATCTGTACTCGTTTATTTGAAACTACTGCAGAAGTTTTATACTTAAAAAGTATAACAAGACAGGGAGTAATTATATGCCTGCAGACAGAATATAGATTATATTATTTATAATTATGACCAACAATTTGTCGGCTGGTTGTGAACCTCCCCAGTTGTATTGAAAGATGATCGAGATATCAGTCGTTGCGCACTCTTAAAGCTGTTTTCTGTTTCCTGTCATTTTTCCGGTGATCTTAAATACCAGTCGAAGGTCATAAGATCCTTTAGGTCAGTGATTCCTAACCAATGGTCCGCGAAAGATTTAAATACTCGTAATTTACTTACCTAATCCTTTTAAATAACACGTTTATTATTTTCTTGTCACGCGGTGCAACACCGTGCGTCGCGTGGCAATCAAAATCGCAATTTGTTATCAAATATGTATGATTTTTTTTACAATAATTACATAAATTATAATACTGTGAATGAAAGCTTAGTTTCCATTTAAAAGTTGTGATTAACATTTATTGTTAGATTAATATTGTTTTTCTTTCACTTTGTTGTCCCTGCTAACAACAAAGGAATCAATGTGGTCCCTGGTCAAAAAAGGTTGGGAAACCCTGCTTTGGATAAACCGTCGCTTTGTAAACCCTTTACCACATCAAGAGATAGGGTGATGGAGTGATTGTTTCTATTTCCCCATAGTCATACGACCAAGTTTATATGTCCACATAAAGCCACAGCGGAGCAGTAGCCACAGTTGACGCCTGGTACATAGCACTAGCGCCATCTATTATCAAATATTGACTTTTTGAAAAATATTGACTTTCAATAAGAATTACTTGTAATCTATATTGAATAAAAATTATTATATTCTATTCTATTCTAAAATAGAGGAACGAAGCTTTCTAGAAGACTCCACACTCGAATTTTCTACACCTAGTCGGTCGGGACCGGTATTTGCTGGAACATTCTAGATGTTTCGGTGGAAAAGGCCTATATAAAGCCGTATGGGCCGCGACTGAGGCAGTATTGAATTGGCAATACAAGTGAAGACTTAGGAACGATATAAAGTGAACTAAAGTTCTTTCATATCAAATCATAAACTGCTTAAATCCGCAATTAGTAATTTCAATAGTTCACTTTTGTAACACTAGGATTTTTCCCGTATCGTTGAGACAGTTTACATACAACAATTATTTGTAGACCATACAAATACAAATACTTATATGGTTTACAAATAATTATGCGGGATTTGAACCCGAAGCCTTCAGCGCTGTAACATAATGGTAAGCCACTGCGCCACGGAGCCGTCTCTATACAGAATGCGGTGTAAGTTTCCTTATGCATTATTTTTGTATATTGACCACCACCTCGTTGGTCTAGGTCGTGAGCGCGACTGTTAAACATGTCATCCCGGGTTAGAATCCCGGCTCTAACCAAAATCGGTTAATGGACTTTTCTGTCAAGAATTCATCCAGAATCCTAGGAGGCGTATTACGTTCCATTCACTGCTTCGGTCTAGTGGCCATAAGCGTCGGGCAAAACAATCAGTTATTGCGTTTTTTGTGTGCTAAGAATTAAATGCCTACTGTGGCAGAGTTGTCTGCCATTTAAGTCTCGCGCGTTGCGGGTCCTAGTATTCTGTTTTTACTATGGTAAGGCGCTTGATATCTCTGCGGTCGTGTCAGATTGCTGTCTCATCGAACTACGAGAATGACGGAATTTACGCATGAAGGTTGACTCACGCTAGACTATGTCGCGTCCGAGCCGAGTGTTGGCCGTAGCACGGTCAATTAATATTACATATATTTTGTATGGACACACGCTATACCGAGAGTAAACCGAGTAACGGCCGAGCAGCGGACAACGGTCCCTGCTTGTAGCTGAAGATTTATCAGATTCTTCATCGTCCAGAGCGATCGCATTAGCCGCTAATTCAAGATCGTCAAACTTCCACATGATTGTAGTCTAGTTATAACACTATGTTTGCTCGGACGAGTATACTGCAACACGGCGGCTCGATCGAGGCCCGTGTTTGTAATTACAGGCACGGTACCGGCTCGGTGACCGTGCTACGGCCGACACTCGGCTCGGACCCGACTCGGTCTAGCGTGAGTCAACCTTGACCGGTGCGCTATCCTGTTCTGGGCAGATGGAAAGTCTCTGTTGAGACCTGCTGCCGTAACCCAAATTCGGTTTGGAGGACATTAAAAATTGCATGTGAACGAATACTTCACGCGCGGAACAATTATTTTCCACATGTGATTTGAGCAGGCGACCCACAGTGCCTCAACCAACAATTAGCGACGGCGCATATGAACTATGAACCAATAGCGCTGGGATAACAGAAATAGTAATTTATCATGTTCTAACTCAGGCGAAGTTTGAATCTCAGCTGAATCTAACATTTTAGGAAAAGAAGAAATTTATTTTTCGGGTCTAGTTGTATTGTGATCATTGCGGTTTTATTTACACTGCATTAAGGGTTCCCTACGAAATTTCACAATTCACGTCGTCAGATCATAGACTTATTATTCTACTGTATCGATGCGTCAGACAACGATTGATTATAATGAATGCGTTTCTCTTCTGCCTCTGTTAGCAAGTATATTTGTGAAAACGGAATAACTTAATATATTTTCTCTGGTAGCAAAATACTCTAAATAAATGGTAATGTATAAATTTATGTGCGTTATTACTATATTATGCATCAGCGATTTTAAGTCGATATTATTTGAGGTGTGACAAAATTCGAAATTGACACTATATTTAAAAATCGACTGACAAATTCTGTCCATTTAAATTTAAGTTTGTATTAATATTACACAGAGTACCTATAAATACTTAGGTTTAGTATAAGGTTGGCTAATCATGTTTACTACGTGCGTATTTTCTTGCTTTCAAAAAAACTACTACTCGAATTGTTACAGAGAAAGATTGTTGCTGTTGCGGCATCCGGTTTATTTATGAACAAAACAAAGAACACTTTTATCCTGGTGTGGAATAAAATTAATATGTAAAGTAAACCAATCTTTAAGTCAGGTTTGCCAACTTAACCCATAGAAAATTTCGTTTTAAGATTTACGTTTTATTTTCGAATCGATAAATATGGATCTATTTTGTAAATAAGTAATCAAATCCGAAATTGATTTTAATTCGTGGTAGAGTCGTGGTAGCTTACTCGCTGAGCGTTCGCTCTAAATTACACACTACGCGAGCAATCCGGGTTCGATCCCCGCTGGCACCAATGAAATGTTGACTTACCACGTGCACGGTAGTGAAAGAAAACATTGTGAGGAAACCTATATGTCTGAGAAATAAGAAAAAAATATTTCGAAGACATGTGAATTTGTCAACACGCAAATCCTCTTAGAAATGAGAGCAGGCCTGTGCCCAGCAGCGGGACGTATATAGGCTGTAATTTTAACTTTAAACTTTTTAGAGCAATGTTGCAGCTATATTATGGATGTAGCACGAATAGGTCGGCTTCACCGAGGAAGGACCACGATCTCACAGAATGCTATCGTAACGTAACAGCTTAATGTTGCTGTGTTTAGTATGGTGAGTGTAGAGAGTGTAGAGATCCGATGACCTTTTTTACTGGATACGGGGCATTCCATTTTAGTCCTCGGAGGTGAGAATGCATCTGTATTTTGATTAATAATCGAGGAAGAACGTAGATGTCTACGGGCCATAATATCCCTTTATTATCACTCCGTCATCAGCTATGCGTCAGTGGAAGTCACGTCAAAATCGGTGCAGGCATTTCCGAGATTAGCCGGAACTAACAGACAGGCAGATACACAGACAAAAATTTTAAAAACATGTTTTCTTGTTATAAGTACCGTATATACTTTCATATGCATTTAGTAAAAAACTGTTATTATGACATTACAAACAAACACTTCAATTTTATTTATTTGTATATATATTTTATACAAGCTTAAAGTTCAATTTCGTAGTTGCCTTTTTTATATGCACTACGATTAAAAACTTGTCAAGTTGTTTTTATATATATATACGAAATTAAACAAGATAACTAATTCTGCTTAGGCTTTGTATTTACTTTCTTATTCTGCAATAGGTACTGCAATTGAAATCCTTTTACGTAAAAGGCGTAGGACGACGTGACGAGAAAATTGTACGGTTCTAAATGAATATATATTTATCTTAGAACTTTAACCATCAGAACCGTGTAGTGGCGTTAAATATCCACTACCCCCCCCCCCCATATCGTCTCAAAGGTGTAGTAAGAAGCGAACAGAGGGAAATAAATCAGGAGATGTCTTCCAAATAATGACTAAAAATAAAGAATTGCTGCTGCCAACCCGTTTGCCAAGTCTGGCTAAGGCTATTACCCCCTACGAGGCGATCCATGGGGAAGGCCTGTGTTCAGCAGTAGGCTTTGTTATATATACTATATACTATACTATATAATATATATAACAAATAACCGTATATATACTATAATATATATATATATATATATATATATATATATATATATATATATATATAGGCTATAACCGTAACCGTATCGTAGAACTCGGTTCACAATCGAACTACATGTGGTAGAGCCACGGTGCATCTATGTTATGGTTGTAGCAAGATGGGTCGGCTCGACCGGGGAAGGACCACTCTCTCACAGAATACAAATAAAAATAGTAATAAAATAGTAGCTTAATGCTGCTGCGTTTCGTATGGTGAGTGTAGAGATCTGGGGATGCTTTACTGGAAACGAGGCATTCCATCTTAGACCTCAGGGGTGACAACGCATCTGCCTTTTGATTCTTAATCGAGGATGAATGTAGATGTCTATGAGCCACAGCATTAATTTATCATGAGGGGCTGTGTGCTTGTTTGTCACCCTTATTGTATGAAACAACTCAAATCATATTAGGTATTTTTTAACTTTATTGGTCCGTAGGTAAATATCAACTGCTGGATACGATCCTCTCCATTATAGAAGGAAAAGTTGGCATAATCGACATTCTTAGAATGAGGCTAAGTATATAAAAATGAATATGATTTGAATTTCGATAGATTTTAATTTATTTATTTATTTAATTAAAAATATTGTTATTATTTATTTTTTGTAAAATATCAGTGCCATAGGCTTCTTCACGTAAAAAAGGTCCTCCAGCATAATTGCAATTATCAATAGACTTTTATTTTAAAGCATCTTGCTGCGAGCTCAGGCGGTCATCGCCACCCATAGATGCCGTGATACGAGTGTAGGTACGTGCTTTGTAAGCTAACTATATAGTTACATGCATACTTGTAGACTTCTCATTTGTCAGTTTTCTTGTCATTTGTCAGTTGCATTTGACACTCGCACTTATCACTTCTCAAAATGTCAACTAGGCCTTAGACCAATAGTCCCACGAAGCTTAAATGAAGGACGGTAAAATTCAAACATAATTTATGAGCACAGTTATTTTCAACAATTATATTTGCAAAGCACTAACAGCGCCATATCAGACTGTGCCTAGCGCCCCATATGCCTTACTTAAATCCCCTATTGCTTCTCGCCCTTGACGCTCCTAAATATGTGAAGGAATGATTGTCTCTTTATGTCCACCTCGTTGCACTATACTATACTCTGCCTTTTTATATTAAAGTTGTTGCCTAATATGCTGTAATATCAAGGATATTTCAGGATCATCCATCCTTATAAGAATACTGAGTCATCATGATTAAAATTTCTTACACAACAATGAAGTCTTATTATTTATTCTTAATGCATCTAAGCGCACCTCACGCACATAATATATACAAATAACTTTTGCTGCCATCAAATGATCTAGCATCATGCAATACTGATGGAAAAGAATTAGGTGAACTGTATTGATATATAAATAAATTTATTAATGTACCTACACCATGATGGTACAGTGTTAATTCATTTAAAGGATTTTGTAACATATTATCATAAAAGTTGGTCACTATTAGGTCGACAATCCAATCATCCATCAATTACGGTCTATAAAACACAATGTTGAACATAGACCTCCCCGATAGCGTCTCACCGCCTCATAATTTTGAATTTTTATCAGGAAGTTCCTGCTGCTAATCTCCTGTTACAGTATGCCTCTGTCGTTTCTTACTATGTACTAAAATACTCGAGAGTCCGTTTCAATTTCTTGTAGAACCTCCTAATCGCAATCCGCCATAGATCTTGCTGCATATCTGTGGGTCACTTGTTAAATGATCCTCTGCGTATGCTCGCTAGACCGTTGTGAACCTTTGATTATATGACAGTGTAACGCTTCCCCCCTATCTCATAATAATAAATATATTAAATACTAAATGTATTATACTCCCCTTTACATAATTATTATATATATTTGTGACCAAGATTAATAAAATATGTTTTGATCTTTCTAAATGATCTTTCTAATTGTTTAATAATAGGCTGATTGTAATATTTTTGGCGTGATCGTCTTAGTTAGGACCCTTATTTACGTTGTGTTTGTTTAGTAACTTAGTTCTTTTAGGTGTCTTTTGGAAGAATGAATATTCACTAGAGCAATTGAAAGCTGTTGGTAGTGACTTATAAGCTAAGTGAACCCCGTTCACGAAGACAGGGCTCGAGAAAGGTTAAGAACATAAAACTTCCCTATTCCACTTGTATCAGGTTTACATTATTAATTTATTATTATTTATCCCTTCCCGCTCGGAAAAGGCTCAAAATATATTTATACAAAATACCCGATACAAGGGCTTCGCTCTCCTACGTCACTACGACACACGCCGTGCACGGTGAGCGCCAACCACGGTGTGCGATGTCCACGGGAAAGCCGTATTGCTACAACAAACCCGCTTACCACCGGCACTAAGATGATATATCTAGGACACATCGGTTAGCGAGTCCAAGTTTACCTCGGACCAATTGCTCGTGAAGTAGCACACACGCCACCATAATATTCCTTTTCAAGTCTCTAATAACGACTAGTCATTTTGCTACAGTACTAGGAGCAGTCGGTCATCCGACCACCCCATACGATGCTTATGCATCAAGGAGACCTTCAATAATAATGCTTTTGTATCATAGACCTTACTTCCATAAGTCATTCATATATAGGGTTCGAACCCACAATCCTACTATTGTAATGCATATTCATCATAGAGACCTTCTATAGTATTGCTTTTGTATCATAGACCTTACTTTCATAAGTCATTAATATATAGGGTTCGAACCCACGACCCTACTATTGTAATGCATATTCATCATAGAGACCTTCTATAGTATTGCTTTTGTATCATAGACCTTACTTTCATAAGTCATTAATATATAGGGTTCAAACCCACGACCCTACTATTGTAATGCATATTCATCATAGAGACCTTTTATAGTATTGCTTTTGTATCATTGAGTTTATTATCATAAGTCCCTAATATAGGACTAGTCATTGTGCTACAGTACTTCAGGCAGTCGGGCTCCCGACCACCCCATATATATGTACAACTGCAGGTATGTATCTCCGACAGCTCCTCCATACAAGACATCTATACATGAACACCTTCCATAACTTAGGAAAATTTTCTTTTATACGTGAACTTCTTCCACAACTTAGGAAATTTCTTTTATACATGAACTCCTTCCACAACTTAGGAAAAAAATTTTCTTTTATATATGAACTCCTTCCAAGACTTGACAATTTTTAACAAATTTTCTAATTATCTTATAAATGTTATTTATCTTTATTTTTATAATATTTTCGACTTGTATTTCTATTATTTATCTTATTTTAAATATTTTTTCAAGTTTTTAATAAATTTATTTATTATGGAAGACAATATTTTGCCTTTAATTTACTGTGTTATTGGTCTAATGTCTGAAATGTATTTATATTAACTTTATGGTTTTTAATGTAATTTTATTGCATAATACGAGTATATATATATATTTTAAGACTATTTTTGACGCCCCTTTATATTGAATTTAATAATTAATAATAATATTGGGCCGTCACAACAGGTATATAATCAAAGTTGTGAACACTCGATGATCTGAATAACATTAAGCATTCGTACAACTCTCACGGTACAATCTCCTTTCAGCATGAGAAACTAAAAAATTTAAATAGAGAAACTACTTTAAATTAAATAACTTTTTACTACTGATAATCACCCTTCACCTTTCTAAGAACCTTTCCCATGAAGTATTACAGATGCTTGATGGCAGCAAATAGTCACGATGCTTACTTGGCTAGAAAGTTAATACACGTGTGTAGAAATTACTAGTCGAAAGTACCAATTGAATTGCATTGGTGCCCTTTGATGAACATATACAAAGTAACTTGTTCGTGCTTTTGTTTGCAATTACAGTCACATTTTAACAATAATAGAGTTGAATTTTTTAAAGTAATACTGGCCTTTTTAAAAACATACGAATATGTGTTGCCTTTTTAGTATTAATAAATGGAGTAATAAAAGACGTAAAGGTGCAATCTTAGTGCAGTTCGTAAGGATAAAGAATGGGATCAGAAATGGCTACTTATCGAGTCTGTGGCGTCAACATGCACACTGCACTGCACCAATAGCAAAATCCCGCTAATAACGGTATATCGTTATAAAGTTATATTATTCAGTTAATTGGAATGTTTTTATTAGTTGGAAAATATTTGAAAATTATTGTATACCTAAGTAGGTACATCTACGTATACCTTACTGTATCACCAGCATCTACTTGCCATCAGATAGACAGATGACATGGAGAGAAAGAGAGAGAGAGAGAGAGACATAGAATAAATAAATAAAACACCTAAGTATCTCCAACTAACTACCCGCTCTGGCTTCGCCTGGGTGGGATCTATTAATGTGGCGTTATTTAGACATAAGAGAATCATTAAAAATTATTTATTTTGTGTTATTTTAATATTAATATTTTTATTTAAAAAAATCTTTAAATATTTAGGTTAAAATTTAGTACAGGTTACTCCTGGTTATTCTCTATTTATTCGTGAAGTTTTGTTACAATCGGTTCAGACATTCCAAAGATTAGCTCAGACAGACAGACAAACAAACAAAACTATTAAAAATGGCTACTCATGTCTCAATAGCATGTTAATATTTTATAAAAAAAAACGTGTGGCACTCGGGGACTGCCGCGGTAAAGCTATTGCATAGCATTTTTTATCAACTTATGCAATTATAATTAATTATTTATTTTATTTATGCAGTTAAGTCTTTGATATTAAATCAAGTTACACTTTTTGAGCGTGGTGACCGATAAGAAAACAATTTTTTTTCTCTTTGTATAAATGAGAAGTTAATATTGTTTAAAATATTTTTAATATCTTACAATACATGTAGGTTATTCAGGAATTTTTATCATTCAGTTAGCAGCTAGTGTACACGCATACGACTAGTCGCACGCACAAAAACACCGTGCCGAAGTCTGCCGAGTGCCGAAGTCTGCCGAACTGAAACGACGTTAGACGATGCACGACTTTCAACGCCACACCTCCGTGCCCGTCGGAGTGGGGAGTGTGAGGTTTTTTTCGTTACGGAATTTCTGGATTCGGTTCCCGCGCTCAAGGCCCGCGATAGAAGCTATGCAATAGCTTAAAAATATTCTCAAAAAGCTCAACGAATTCAGAATTTAATTTTGTTAAAAGAAAATTGGTCAAATAAAAAATAAAGGATGAAAATAAAGCATATGGGAATATAAAAATAAATTGTATTTATTTGTTACTTATTTCTATTTTTACAAGAAAAGTATAATATTTACTGGAGACAATTATTTTATTATTATAATAGTACATGATATTCCCTTTAAAATGACACCAATATGAATAATATCTTATATCTATATCTACAAATAAATAAAATTGAAGTGTCTGTTTGTAATGTTAAAATAACAGCTTTGTATTAAATGCATATGAAAGTACTATTTTTGTCTGTCTGTCGGTCTGTCTGTCTGTCTGTTTGTTCCAGCTAATCTCCGAAACAGCTGGATCTATTTTGACGGGACTTTCACTGGCAGATAGCTGATGATATAAGGAATAACTTGAACTACTTTTGTTTTAGAAAAAGAATTAGGGTTCCGCGCAAAAAAAATTAAAACCCATGAAATCCATATTCCACGCGGGCGAGATCGCGGGGAAAAACTAGTACTCAATATAGATAAATGTATACTTATTTTTATTTATGTATTATTTTAATAAATAAATAAAAATAAGTATTAATAATTTCTAGACACATCTCAACAGATATTTCTATTATTATTTATATATATTATTAGAAAAGAAACGACGTTAGACCATCGTTAGACATGCAAAGGCCTTCAAGCCACACCTCCGTGCCCGTCGGAGAGCGTGAGGTTTTTTTCGTTACGAAATTTCTGGATTTTCCCGCACTCAAGGCCCGCGATAGAAGCAATGCGTGTTGACGAACTTCACATTTCTTCGAAATATATATTTTTTAATTTCTCAGACATGCGCTACCAGCATGCGACGACGCGGCCCGCGCCTTGCCGCCACTTGCGTTTGCCGCACTTTGTCTCGTCACAGAGTGGCGAAATCACAGTAATATAGGTATTTTATAAACAGCACCTGTCTAATATTATGAAATATGTAGATAAAACTTAAAACTTACCTTGATAAATGTATACCCTTTTATTTGTAATATTTTTTAGACCTCTCTTCAATCGTTTCTGCTTATTCCCCATGTTTTACAAACTAAACTTAAACATTAATAAAACTGTACAATTAATATAACTATAAAACACTACGATTAAACAAGAATCAGAAAAAACCTACTCCACTATTAACAAAATTAAATTTTTGCAGTAATATTTTACGATTTTTTTTTTATAGAATAGGGTGACAAACGAGCACACAGTCCACCTGATGGTAAGTGGTTGCTGCGGCCCATAAACATCTACATCTATCTTCCATTACAAATCAAAATGCAGATGCGTTGTCACCCGCGAGGACTGAAATGGAATGCCTCATTTCCAGTAAAAAGGGTCTCCGGTTCTCTACACTCACCATACGAAATACAGCAGCATTAAGCTACTATTTCACGCCGGTATTCTGTGAGAGCGTGGTCCTTCCCCGGTCGAGCCGACCCATTCGTGCTACAACTATACTACTAATATAACTGCAGCATGGCTCTACCACGTTTAAAACAGTTAAATATTTTATTTCGTAGTGCTGAGCTCTCGCAACGCGGCGTACGTCCACCTAGCAACACGATGCGCCCCGCACTGAATTCGTGGACGAATGCGGGGGTGATATAGACGCAGTATTTAATCGGGACGCATTTTTAATTTATTATCATAAAAATAATACATATTTCTAAAAAGTGACCAAACCAAATTATTTTATTTTGTATTGCAAAGCAGTAGATATTTTTTTATATTCCTTTGATAAACAATGAAGGAGTAAAGTGGTTTCATCTCAACGATTTGGAGGTGATTTGGGTATTTTTTTTATTTATTATGTGACACCGATAGAAAAATTATGGCTAAACCAAATTACGTATCAGATCATGTAGATTACTAGCTATTTTTTTCATATGTATTTCTCTGTAAGTTTCGACGAAAAGTTGGTTCATCTGCACGCTTTTTTTCAAGCTTTTTGCGAGAGAGCAGCCTTAATAATAAATGCACTTTGTTCATTCATATTCAAAAATTCAAAACACTTTATACACAAACACCGTGTCGAAGACTGAGGAAAAGAAACGACGTTAGACCATCGTTAGACATGCAAAGGCCTTCAAGCCACACCTCCGTGCCCGTCGGAGAGCGTGAGGTTTTTTTCGTTACGAAATTTCTGGATTTTCCCGCACTCAAGGCCCGCGATAGAAGCTATGCAATAGCTTAATAATAACAAACAAAATCAACAATAATTACGAAGAAAACTCACAGAACGCGTCGTAGCATTGTCTTAGCTCACTAAAAAGCAAAAATGGACTGAATTTTTTGTAGTTTATGGCATTTTTGGGCTGAAGTCAAAGAACATACGAATTGCGAAAAAAGCATATCGCAACGTATTTTTTGCAGTCTTTACCGGCTGGTGTGAGTAAATATAGCGATAGCCTGCGAGCGAGAGGTGAATAGAGGCGACGCCATTTTCAATCCCATTCTTTAACCGCACTAGTAGTAAAGAATAGTATCACTGAACCATATATCCTCAAATTACAATTACTTATAAATATTTACTTAGTAATACCAGCCTCTTGCCTATCTCTGTCAGTCTAAAGTATAAATACAGCCACTATAAATACAGACTGTATTCCATCTTTAGTTAGTAAGTAAGTTTTACGATATAGCGTATTGAAGAGCCGCGATTTTAAGCGTTCGTAAAAGTCGTTTTTTTTATCAAATGTTTTTTTGATCATTTTTAATGGACTAAATAATATCACAATTATAGATAACTAGAATATCGTTTAAATAGTTACATTATTTCTTCATTTCCAGTTCGTGTATCACAAGTTTAAGTACACATGTTTTTTAAATATATTTATTTTTTAGTTCTTAGACAAAAGTTTTTACGATGTTTTCCTTCGACGCTAATGAGCGCTTAAATTAACAATTTCATTGGTGCTGGCGTGGATCTAACCCAGTTTGCTCTGGTAGAGAAATATTTAAAAACTAACAAGAGCTGTGGTTGCTCAAATTAAGAAAAACGCATTGAAATCGGTTCAGCAGTTTCAGAGAAATCGGTGAACACAAATAAAAACATAAAATACATACATAGGCTGCACTAAAAGTATCGGGAATGGAATATTTCCACTGTTCCTGTCATATTAAAATCTTTTTAATTGAAAACTCCTTGGTTTTAAAAATCGAATACCATTTATTTATTTAAAAAAAAGATTCTCGGTCTTGTCACAAGGTTTTGTCAAACTTGTTTAGTCGTTGAGAAAATGGAATTGACTCGAGAAAATTCAAGAGCGATCATTTATTATGACTTTCGAAGTGGTTTAACACAAAAACAGTGTGTTGACCGGATAATTTCTGCATTTGGTGATGAAGCCCCATCCAAAACCACAATTTATCGCTGGTTTGCTGAATTTTAAAGTGGACGTGTCAAGCTCAGTAATGATCCCCGTCAAGATCGGCCAAAAACTGCAGTCACCCAAGAAAACGTTGATGCTGTGCGTAAGCTGATTGAGGAAGATCGACATGTGACATACCGCGAAATTCAGGCAACTTTAGACATTGGCATGAGTCAAATACAAATAATCTTGCATGAACAATTATGTGTAAAAAAGTTGTTTTCCCAATGGATACCGCATTCGCTCTGTGAAGAGCAAAAAGCGGCTCACGTTACTTTGTGTGTCAGAACTCTCGAAAGATTCCACGCAGGATCCTTAAATACAACATCGTATGAGGTGACGAATCCTGGATATACGCGTACGAACCCGAAACAAAAACCAGTCACGAGTTTGGGTGTTCGAAAATGAGTTAAGCCAACAAAAATTGTTCGTTCACGGAGTGTTGCAAAAAAAATGGTGGCCACGTTTGTCTCCAAAACAGGCCATGTTACGACTATTCCTCTTGAGGGACAATGAACGGTTAATGTAGAATGGTATGCTAGCATTTGTTTCCCACAGGTCGTTTCTGAACTCCGTAAAGAGACTGCAACTGCCGCATCATCCTCCATCACGACAATGCGAGTTCTCACACCGCACACAGAACAAAAGAGTTTTTAGAGCAAGAAAACACAGAATTATTAGACCATCCGCCGTACAGCCCCGACCTAAGCCCTAATGATTTCTATACTTTCCCTAAAATAAAGAATAAATTGCGTGGACAGAGATTTTCATCACCTGAAGAAGCTGTGGACGCCTACAAAACGGCCATTTTGGAGACCCCAACTTCCGCATGGAATGGTTGTTTCAATTATTGGTTCCCACGTATGGAAAAATGTGTCAAATTTCGCGGAGAATACTTCGAAAAGCAATAAATACATTTTTAAATAGTAACGTTGTGTCACTTCCTTGATTCCCGAAATTTTCAGTGCCGCCTACATATATGCGTTGAATATAGGAACCTCTCCGATTTCGAACTAGCGAATCACAGAAAATTTGTTGTTCGAAATCAGTGTAATTGTTGTATGTAGCTCAGATTTACTAGCAGGAATTGAAGAGGTTCCAAAAATATCGGTAAGGTATTTAGCGGTTTTGATTATAGAACCAGAATCGTAACGGAAATCAAAATTACAAAAAATAAACCGTTATGCACTTTTAGTTACACGAAAGGAACGAGTAATAACTTTATTTCATTAAGTGACAGCCATTAATTAATAATCGGTGAAAAAGCCATCAGTGAGTGCAGTAATAAATTTATTTGTTAATTCTATACAAATAAATAAAATTGAAGAGTTTGTTTGTAATGTCAAAATAACAGCTTTTTACTAAACGCATATGAAAGTATACACGGTACTTATAACAATAATATAATTCTAAAAATGTTTTGTCTGTCAGTCTGTCTGTCTGATCCGCCTGATATCTGAAAGGGCTATACTGGTTTTGTCGGGACTTCCACTACAATATAGCTAATGATAATATAAGCAGTAACTTAGGCTATTTTTATTTTGAAAAAACGGAGTTCCGCGCAAAAAAAAATCAAAATTCATAAACTCCAGCCGTCATAAATTCCACACGGACGAAGTCGCGGGGAACAGCTAGTAAAGTATAAAGTTACAGCCTTTTTTACGTCCTAGATCTGGACACCGGCCTCGTCTCAATTTTTGAGAGGGATTAAGGGCAAAGACAAGTGCGCCATGCCGCCTTTTCTCTTTCTTTACATCACTGACTTTTTGTCTTCGAAATATATTTTTAATTTCTAGACATGCAGGTTTACTCAAGATGTTTTCATTTACCATTGAATACGTGGTAAATCGGTATTTAAATTTGCAATTAACAATTTAGTTTGTACCGGGGGGATCGAAACCAGGGAGCTGGAGTTTTACAGCAAGCGGTTAACCCCCTTGTTTTATTTTCTTATGTCTATACTTTGTTCTATGTAACGATCGAATTAATTATATAAAAATAAAGCTAAGCTACTTCCATTCAGCCTAGAACCTGAAAATTTTCGATATTTTGGAAACTGTATTTAAAAACCGATGCCATAACCGGAACCAAAACCAAAAGGTCTTTTTGAGCCTTACTGAAATTTGGAATTGGGTTTGAACGTAGATGTCGCTGCTTTATACGGGATTAAATTGTACGAAGCGCATAGCTTAATCTGAAAACTTGCATCCACTGAAAAGATTGAAATAAAACTTTTAAATGTTTTCGTGAGTCTAGGCTAGAACTAAACAATGAAGGTACTTTCCCCACAAAGGAACAGAAATTTTTCTGAAATGTTTTTAAGTAACTATCTACTCCATCTCAAACAAACAAAACAATTAGCAAAAAAAAATCTAAACTTGGTTTGCATTTACAAGACTTCTCTTATGATTTAGTTGTTGTCTAAGGTATTAGTTTTCTGAAATAATTGTATATCTATCCTATTAATTAGACTTAAGAAGTGAATGTTTTCTCTGAGAAATTATGAATGGACCTTTATTATTGTTCCGGGTGAAAGTATAGGAACGGCTGTGATTTTGCACCATAGATGCCCCAACAGTTCACGTGAAGTTATTACGTGTTCTACTCAGCACATTTGTTCACAAACTACTGTGTCTAAAACCGGAGGACTCTTTTAACTTGCCTACACTCTATTTATAAAAATAATACATAGTATGTCAATAAAACGTTCCTTTTTTGCTATTTTTTTACATCTAAGGTTCGCCATCACAGCTGTAGGTAAACATACGAGTACTTGTCAAAAACTTCAGACGTAATGTTTGAAAGGCTAATTAAATAAGAAAATAAAACGAGATAAATTCCGTAAAATTAGTTTCATTTTATATTTAGTATTCATATAAAATAAGATATAATTACCAGTTTGTAAAAAAAAAAATAAAAATATATTCAACATAAAATGGTAAACATGTCTCTTAAAAATTGTCAGTGGCTGGACTGACTTTGACGGGACTTTCCCTGGCAGATAGCTGATGACGGATTAACTTAGGCTACTTTTATTTTTCTTAAAGAATTAGTGTTACGCGCAAAAAGAAATAAAACCTATGAAATCCAATCGTAGTAAATTCCACGCGGAAGAAATCGCGAGGAACAGCCATACCAGTACAAGGTACATAATTATAAAATATTCTCACGTGACTCGGGTGAGCGGTTGCATATCGCTGTATATGGATCTTTATATCTCACACCATGCTCCATAATCATATAATTCGCGCATTAGTAAACCATGACGGTTTGTTGGACGAGGTTCACATAAGTGTGAAAAATGCCAAGTCTTGATAAAAAAGACCAAATATCAATATCAAAGACATATTTTTTTTTTATATTTTAACTTAATACAAGTGACATGAAAAGATTTGACTGTAATGGCTTCATCAAAAACCGAAACCTGCTTGTGTTTAACCTGCTACTTTGACTAATGGGCCACACAATCTAAGCATATTGTTACACCTACTTTGGTAGTAGTGAACAGCTGGAATGGATTTTTAATTGAAGTATCATAAGAAACTAACATTTATTACCTACGTCGCGTTTGTGCTCATGTTCATCTATGCCCACAGTCCTCGTAATATTAAAAGTTAGTTCAAAAAAAAAGTATTCGTAAGGAACATGTGGAGTAAAGAAACTGCTAGGTTACCAAATAAACAACTATTTTTACTTAGATCTTCTAGTAAAATATTGTATGTCCCATCTAAGCAATTTCAACACGCCTTCGTCTCCACATCTAAGGTTTAATAACTGCCTTTCAATTTAAAACATAAGATTGTGAGAGTGAAATCGATTAGAAAATAATAATCCACCATAGCATATATTATTATGCCCTCGTAAATAGCGCTTGCTGACAGTTATTTTCACTTTCTCTGTGTGTAATTATATAATAAATGGAGAATAGTAACGCGAAAAGGATCCAATCCACAAGAAGTTTTTTTCCAGTAAGTCTGATGTTATTCTGTGATGATGACTATTTGTAATTTTATTTCTATTGACTGCTTTTTTCTGACTGAAATTGTTTTCGCTTTATCAAAAAAAAAAAAATCATAAACACTCACGCCTGTCACCCAGAGGGGTAGGCAGAGACTACAGACTTCCATTTGGCACGATCCTGACACACCTCTCTCGCTTCCTTCACATCCATATACCTACGCATACATGCTCGTCGGTTAAGGGTACTCCTAATTTTGCCCGTTTTTAATAAATCGCCAATTTGGTCGATAAATTTTCGCCTAGGACGTCCCTTTCCGACTGTGTCATTCACTTCTGCAACATAAATTTCTTCTTCAATTTCAATTTCATCAAAATCTTCAAATTTAAAAACAAACGAAATTCGCTTTATCCTTTTAATAAAGTGTAGGACCATAGAGCTCTTTTGACGTACATAATTTATTTTGATCGGAATATCAGCTAGATCCTTTTTGCGTAATTACATATAGTAGAGCCACGCTGCAGCTATATTTTAGTTGTAGCACGAATGGGTTGGCTCGACCGGGGCAGGACCACGCTCCCACAGAATATCGTAATGCGTAATACTGATGTGTTTCGTATGGTGAGTGTAGAGAACCGGAGACCATTTTTACTGGAATCGAGGCATTCTATCTCAGGGGTGACAACGCATTTGCATTTTAATTCTTAATTGAGGATAAATGTGGATGTGTATGGGCCACAGCATCCACTTACCATCAGGTGGACTGTGTGCTCGTTTGTCATACAATAAAAAATATAACAAATTAAAATACGAGTGTTTTATTTTCTTTTTAGAGTTCCGCATAACTTCCTTTATAGTTTCATTTGTAGTTGAATGTCATAAATTCCAATAATGACACAAAACTAATGGACCTGATGGTATACCAGCTATAGTTCTAAAGATCTGTGCGCCCGAGTTGACTGCTGTGTTGACGCGCTAGTTCCATCTCGCATTCAGGACTGGAATAGTGCCCAAATATTGGAAGCTAGCCAATATGCAGCCTGTGCCTAAAAAGGGCATCGTACTGACCCTGCCAACTATAAGCTAATTTCAATTACCTCTATACTCTGTAAGAATTATGTCATTAAAATATATATTATCAGTCAACTGGGGATCTTCTGGCGTATGCTACTCACATATAGGGTGGAGCCGTTGAGAATAGTGGAGAAGTACTTGCTATTTCCTTTGATATCTCAAAAGCCCTTTGATAGGGTTTGGCACGTTAGTCTTTTGGGCAAGCTTCCAGTTTATCCCCTGGCGTGACTGACTGGGTGAAGGACTTTCTGAGTGAACGATCTCTCCAAGTAACCATCGATGGCTGCTCGTCTCGTCCTAACACGACAAACGCCGGAGTTCTTCAAGGGTCCGTTCTCTCCGCAACTCTCTTCCTGCTACATATTAGTGATCTGGTGATTCCCGATATCTATGGGTATGCAGTCGACAGCACAGTTATGGAGAGGTACCAGCCGAATGCTTGGGCCAGTCGAGATCAAGTCCAGTCCAGAAAGAGAAGCTATGGTTGAGCGTGCGAATCTCTCACTGCTGGCAGTCTCCAAATGGGGCGATATCAATCTTGTGAGATTCAACGCATCCAAAACACAAGCGTGTCTTTTTACCGCTAAAAGGAGCCGGCTCACCCTAACTCCTCCTTTCCTACTTTCCGAAATGTATCCTTGGAATACACTGACCGCCTTCATTTGCTAGGGGTAGAATTTTGTTCGAACCTCAAATATGGGCAGTTCATTGAATCCAGGGTCAAAACAGCCACAAGGAAACTAAGTGTTCTTGCAAGGGTGCGGCGGTACTTCACGCCGAGGCAGCTTCTTACCTTATATACACTACAAGGCCGGTCGTGCATGAAGTACTGCTGACACATATGGGCTGCTACTGCAAAATGCCACCTTGCAGCGTTGGACTCAGACTCAGAACTTGGTTAAAACCAATATTGTCAACCTCGAGCACAGGCGCAGAGGAACCATCCTCTCAATATTCTATTACTCAATATTCTATTCCTCTATTTTTCGCCATCGGACAATCAAGCGATCGGCGGATCTTCACTCCTTCGTTGTCGATATTTCACGCATTAGAACCAAACGGTTTGCTTCCTCTTTTGTAATGCGTACATCGAAGGAGTGAAATAATTTGCCATCGTTTATGTTTCCGTCCGAATACAATCTAGGTGTCTTCAAATCAAGAGCGAATACATGCTGTTTGATTACGCTTAGAACAGTGCGTTACTTAGGCCACCATTAGGGTTACATTCTGTCACCACTTACCACCAGGTGGAATTGTGGACAAGCACTGACTTGTAATAAATAAAAATATATATACTAAACAACACCTAGATTATATTCAATTTAATTTCATACCAACACTTACTTAATATAAAATCTCACATAATAAACTGAATTGAACTTAATCCATCAACAGGAGCCTGCTTATCAAATTGCAGTCCGCGCTCTATTTGACATGTGAAGGGCCTCGTTTTGTTATTTATTATTATATTTGATTCACAATCCGAATGCATTACATATTGCTTTCAATACCTACCTTTCTAACTATATCAAAATGGATTATCCTGAAATTAACTTTATAGATTATAGAAAAGGGCTCAAATTCATTAGTAATTATTGTAAGAGGGGAGGACATATTTTTCTTCTGATATCATCTCTCTAGCAGTTTCTCGTCATATCCCACTTATGCCTGTACTAATTTTTCTGTCTGGAGATTCATACATCCAAATACAGAGTACAGGACGAGTTTCAATGTTAGAACAGTGTAGTCCCACCTACTCACAACATTGTACAATGTTTTTGATACAACATGATTTTTTCTTCGTCACTTAAAATTGTGAAAATTAATTTTAGTTGAACTTTGTTAGTTTTATAGATTTTTATACATTTGTTATATTTTTTTAAGACCTAGCAAATCTCATTGGCCCAGGTACTGCGAAATTAGTACGAGCGTCCAGCTCGTACCACCGTGCAATATTTAGGAGTATTTGAAATTAAATTTAATACGAATATATTGTTGCGCGTCTAAGTTAACGTCAGGTACCTGGCACTAGCGCCATCTAGTGTCGGGGAAAAGAGCGAGGAGGGCTTCCTAGAAAATGTCAACCTTGACATTCGACCAACAGTGTCATCTAGTATCGAACAGAAGAATTAAGCTTTCTAGAAGCTCCACACGCGAACTTTCTGCGTCTGGTTGATCGGCGCCCGTATCTACTGGAATATTTTGGATGTTTCGGTGTAAAAGGTGTATTTAAGCCCGCTGCATGCCGCGATCGGGGCAGTATTGAATTTGGCGAGACAAGCGAAGCTTCGGAGCGAAATAAAGTGAATCAGTGTGATTAATTATTAGAGTCTTTTAAGTTTTAATTGGTGTTCGGTAATAAAAGTGTAAATTTTGGTAATTCAATCGGCAGTTTTTATTGAAACGAACCTCAAGCTCGTAACAATCGGTGTCAGAAGTGGGATAAAATCATGCCGATTTTATCTAAGGAGGAAACGGAGGGTGTCCGTACCCGAAGTCAACGCTAGCAGGAGACGGACCAGAGAAGATTTGGCGGTGCAACGCCGCAGACGTCGGAGGGCCAGCCACCGGCTGCAGACCCGTTAGTAGCTCCTACATCTGCAGCACCTGACTTAGGTGCTCTGATGGTGATGCTGCAGGAGCAGGCTCGTCGACAGGAGGAACAGGCTCACCGGCAGTAGGAACAGTCCCGCTGATTGGAAGAGCAGCAGCGGGGCGGACAAGTGGAACAGGCCCGTCAGTTGGAAGAGCAGATGCTTCTCATGAAGGACCTTCACGCTACCTTCGGGAAGGAGATAAAGGAGATGAAGGATAGGGTTGCTCAGCATGACAACCACCTGTCGGAAGCTGAAACCCAAATCGCGAAAGCTGAAACCCGAACCGAGAAAGCTGAAACCCGAATCGACCAAGTGAACAATCGGGTTGACAAAGTGATGGCTGACGTGAAGAAAACGCTGGACGACCTCAAACTGGGGGATGGAATTACAACTCCCGTAGTAGCTACAACACCTTCGCTACGTGGGTTCAAGGTGCCACCGTTCGACGGGACTTCTTCCTGGTCAGCCTAGAAAATTCAGTTCGAGGTTATTATGAAGGCGAACGGCTGGAATAAAAGTCAGGCCATGACTGCTCTCACACTAGGCCTGCGCGACCAGGCCTTAACAGTTCTGGAAGCTCTCGGTGAGCTCCTTGAGGCATTGGAGGCGAGATATGGCGATGCTCACCTGGAACATGTCTTTCGAGCGCAGCTTAAAGATCGCGTGCAGCGCATCAATGAAAACCTGCAGCAGTGGGCTCTAGAGGTGGAGAAGCTGGTGCGAAAAGCATACCGGTCTGTACCTGCGCTCATTGAAGGGACCTGGTGCAGACATTCATCGACGGCATCCGCGACCTTGAAGTCAGAGCTACTGTGAGGCTCGGCCACCACCAGACGCTTAAGGACGCCTTGGCCCATGCACTGGAGGTGGAAGCCGTGCGGCAAGATCATCGTTCCCATCGCGTCAAGGAAGTTGCAGCAGCTACATTTCGCGACCGCAATAAAGGATACAGCCCTAGGTGCTATGGCTGTGGGGATAGGGGCCATCTTCGAACCAGCTGCCCTAAGCGAACTGTAGAAAGGGAAGTTGATCGATCTCGAGAGGGTAGTGCAGCTAACGGCACCACCTGGCGGTGGCAGGATCATCGTTCCCCTCACGTTAGGGAGATTGCAGCAGTTGCGGTTCGAGACCACAATAAAAATTACAGCCCAAGGTGCTACGGCTGTGGGGAAAGGGGCCATATTCGATCCAGCTGCCCTAAGCGATCTGTAACAAGGGAAGGTGATCGATCTCGAGAGGGTTGTGCAGCTAACAGCACCACCCAGCAGCAGGAACACGACTTAATGATTGAACACCGCAGCAGGAAATCGCATGGCAACGCAGATGCCTTGTCAAGGAGACTTTATTCTGAAGATTGCAAACATTGTACTAGGCAAGAGAGTAAGGAAGTGGTATCCGTGAGGATGCTCAGGACAGACCATGCTTTTGCACCTCACGCTTTCAGTGCAGTGGAGCGACGTCTCAGCGATGAGTTCGATCACTAAAACCTATTGGGCCCAATGGGACACCTTGCTGCTTCAGGATGGAGTTCTGTGCCGTAAATGGGAAAATGTTCGGGGGACAGCTGTCATTTGCAAATGGTTGTCCTTAAGCTAAAGTACCGGATGTTCTACAACTGTACCATAATGATTGTTCAGGAGGCCATCTGGGAGTTAAACGAACTCTACTGAAGATCCGAGACCGGTTTTACTGGGTCCACTGTCGAAACGATGTCGAGGACTGGTGTCGCAAATGTACAAGTTGTGCGGCTGTAAAGGGACCTCAGACTCGTAGTAGAGGTGCATTGAAGTTGTACAATGTTGGTGCACCATGGGAAAGAATAGCCATTGACGTGGCGGGGCCGTTTCCGGAGAGTGAAAGCGGTAACAAGTATTTCATGGTCGTGATGGATTACTTCACTAAGTAGCCAGAAGTCTTCGCCATTTCAAATCAAGAAGCTTCAAAAGTTGCAGATAAACTAGTTCATGAAGTCTTCTGTCGTTTTGGAGTACCTTTAGAGATTCACAGCGATCAAGGAAGGAATTTTGAGTCTCAAATATTGCAGGAAACTTGCCGAGTTATGGGTACTCATAAAACAAGAACGACTTCTTATCACCCGCAATCTGATGGAATGGTAGAACGATTTAATCGGACATTGGAGAGGTACCTAGCAAAAGTTGTAGACAACCGGCAACGGGATTGGGACAAGCATATACAACCGTTCCGGTTCGAAACAAATGACTTGCGGAGTTAGCACCACAATCTTACACACAATCCAGTCCACAGTAAAGGGAAATCTCCTAAGCTTCAAGCTAAATGGGACGGCCCGTACCGGATTGTGACCAGGATCAACGATGTAACCTACCGGATGCAGAAAGGCGCAAGAGGGACTCCTAAGATCGTCCATGTGGATCGCCTGGCGCGTTATTATGGGGCCGGTAATGCTCGGGTAGAGCATGTCTTAGGAGGGGGCAGTGTTGCGCGCGTAAGTTGACGTCAGGTACCTGGCACTAGCGCCATCTAGTGTCGGGGAAAAGAGCGAGGAGGGCTTCCTAGAAAATGTCAACCTTGACTTTCGACCAACAGCGCCATCTAGTATCGAACAGAAGAATTAAGCTTTCTAGAAGCCCCACACTCGAACTTTCTGCGTCTGGTCGGTTGGCGCCCGTATCTACGGGAATATTCTGGATGTTTCGGTGTAAAAGGTGTATTTAAACCCGCTGCATGCTGCGATCGGGGCAGTATTGAATTTGGCGAGACAAGCAAAGCTTCGGAGCGAAATAAAGTGAATCAGTGTGATTAATTGTTAGTGTCTTTTAAGTTTTGATTGGTGTTCGGTAATAAAAGTGTAAATTTTGGTAATTCAATCGGCAGTTTTTATAGTCACGCACCTCAAGCTCGTAACAATATCACTGTTTCTTTAATATTTGATAAAGATTTAAAGCTCGGCTATACTATGCTTTGCTCAGAATACCAACAGTTCTACAAAATCACAATAAAACAGGGCTTTTATTTAAGTCCATACACGTTTCCCACGTGATTTCATAGAATATAACAGTAATGTAGTTAAGAAAATATGAAAAATAATATTTGACTGTACGAGTACAATATGGATATACAGAACGACGTCAACATCACTGTTACAGCCTGTCAAAAGTCCACTGCAAGATACGAGTATAGGGCGCTCCCGTAGATTGCCTCATAAGGGGATATTTGCCATAGACGTGGTATAGCCATGCTGCAGTTATATTAGTAGTATAGTTGTAGCATGAATTGGTCCGCTCGACCGGGGAAGGACCACGCTCTCACAGAATACCAGCGTAAAATAGTAGCTTAATGCTGCTGTATTTCGTATGGCGAGTGTAGAGAACCGGAGATCCTTTTTACTGGAAACGAGGCATTCCATCTCAGTCCTCACGGATGACAACGCATCTGCATTTTGATTTGTAATCGAGGATAGATGTAGATGTCTATGGCCGCAGCAACCACTTACCATCAGGTGGACTATGTGCTCGTTTGTCACCCTATTCTATAAAAAATAAAAAAAAATAAAAAGATGCCACGCTCAGCAGAGGTTTGGCATCCGCAGTTTTTTTTATATTTTAGTCGTTATTAGGAAGACGCTGTTGCCCATCAGCTGGTTTGTTTCCCGACTGTGCCTCTTACAATTATTTCTTTACATTTAAAAATTGAATGTACAAAATTTTTGTCTATTACGATCGCATTATTTTTATATGTTGTGTAACAACGAAGTTAAACTTACTCCTACGGACTTGTTAAATGTGTCTAAGCCCTAAAATATCACGATTTACTGGTTGACAAATTTGTTACCACCCACATTAAAAGATCTCAACTGTTTAAGGCGGACCAAATGTGTATCATTCGTGTAATCTCCTTTAAAATCCTTTATACACGTAAATAAAACACAAAGAACATGGAACAAACACAAGAAATAAAAACCATTTATTTGTGCTTAAAATTTTTCGTTTTATTATCTACATATTTTTGTATAACCGTTACAAACGATGTCAGGCACCCAATTTCATACATCTCCTATAAGAGATTCATAAACAGGTTTCAAACATAATTTTTGGGTTTGAAATTTTACACAAAAATATCAAGGAACACTTTACCTATTTTCTATCTCTTAAAGTTTTGATACCAAATCTATTTTTAATATTTTCTTTAACATTTAACACAAAAACTATGAGTTGTAACGATAAAAGGTGTTAAGACCTTTTTACGCAAAATAAATAGATCCATAATTTAAAAATTAAATATGTTTCTAAATCGTACATAGCTTTAGTTGCTACTAAAACTGGGTTTTAAGTGTTTCCTCGATAGTTATACCAATTCTACAAAGATCACTATTAGATCTGTATTTTTTTGTTTAAGCTCTACGCGCATGAAGTCGGAAGCAAATGCAAGCTTAATTATAAAACGGTACATCAGTTTCATTACTCTACTACTAGTTTTAGAAAAAAGTACACAGTCTACCTGATGGTATTATATTTTATTATATGCCAGCAGTTATGCAGGTCTAGGGAAAGAGACCAGTGTCACTGCGACCTAAAAGATCTATTGTGATCGCTGCTATAGCTATAGTTCACTGCTAAGCCCTATGTCTTAAATGAATAGAAGAAGTTGCTTAGAGCAATTTCACTTCTTCTGGGCGAAGTACATAGTTTCCCAGATGAGTGTTACGTTTGCGCATTAAGGGTCCGCAATCACTTAGGATGTGCAGAGGCGTTTCCTCCTTTATGGAACAGAAGCAGCACATCCTTAAGTTGCTTAGTTCCAGGATGGACATGTACTTTTTAAGACAACAGTGTCCAGTTAGGGCTCTTGCCAATTTATTATAATATCTATTTATTATAATATAATGCGCAATTTATTTTTACTTATTCCCAGGGCTTCTGAAGCGAATTTACGATCAAAAGCCCGGATTAAGGTTTTAGAATGTTTTAAGCTTAGTGTGTCAGTGTAACTCTTTATCACAATAAATCATCTTAAGTGATTTATTGTGATAAAGAGTTTCAAGGGTCAATCGGGCTAGGCTTCTTGAGATTCCACAAAATGGCTCAGGTCAAAATTGTGTGCACTTTGAAGCCCTCCCGTGAAAGTTTGTCGGCAAATACGTTGCCTACAATACCCGCGTGACCCGGAACCCATCATAAGACGACCCTGCTGTTACATCCCAGGGCGTTTAAACGGTTCACGCAGTCTCCAACTAGCTTCGAGTTCACTAAGTTTGACCTCAGCGCTAGCAGTGCTGCTTGACTATCAGAGTTTATATAAATTATATGGTTGCCGTGGTGATTTTGCAGGATTGATTTCCGCACACTGAAGTATGGCGAAAATTTCTGCCTGAAAGATAGAGGTAAATCTACCCAAATTCATACTAATTTTGAATTTGGGACGTTCCCCGTAAAATCCAAAGCCTACGTCGAGGTCCATTTCGACCCATCGGTATACCATATGAGGCTACCGACCTCACAGACCTACCTGGCCATTCAGCCAGTTTTCTCTGGAGGGTAATTCCACTATACACTTTTTATCAAAAGTGTGTAGTGGACGCGTGATATACCTGATATTAAGTGGAAGCTGTTACCCATAGACACTTACTAGAATTGATATCCTCGATTAAGAAGCAAAATGTAGGTGCACTCTTACCTCTGCAGATTAAGACTTGCCTGGTTACCAATAAAAAGTGTCCCCGGTTCTCCACACTCACCATACGAAACACAGCAACATTAAGCTGCTATATCCGACCGTGGTCCCGCCTCAGTGGAGTCGAACCATTCGTGCTGTAACGATAATATAACTGTACGTGCTCTGTGCGTGGCTCTACCATGTTATAAATCTTGATCTGAAAGATCTGCTCATATACCCTACGCCGGGCAAGCAGAATGGTGAAAGGGGAAACAATCTTGGGATATCAACTTACAAGTACGAGGTATATCCTTAATATATATGGTTCAGAATTTCTGAATGACTGCCATTAGTCTGTCGCCTAAGCTTTATGCATTATTCTAGTAAATGTGCACCGGTAAAACGAAAACCGTATACGATTAACGACGCTCTTCATGTCGTATTCCTCTTGAATATAGTAACCAATGTGTAAAATTTAGAGTGCTTAAAATACTTTCTCAGAACTTGGCATCAGCTCACGGGGTTACCTCAAGGGTACCTACATAAATAATATGATAAGTCTTCGTCGGCAATAGATAATAACTAAGTGCCGAAGTGAACGTCTACCATCATAGATGACATGAGCGCATTTTTAGTATATTTATTTGTACACAAAACTTGCAGAAGGAATCATCATCGCCATTATCATTACAGCCTTTCACTAGTCCAACGCTGAACTCAAGCACCTGCATCCATCGACTTCCTGCATGTCTTACCAGGTCGTCATTCCATCTAGTGGGGGGACGTCCTACAATTTGCCTCCCGGTACGAAGACTCGAGAACCTTTTTTCCCCATCGATTATCGGTTTATCGAGCTATATGGCCAACCTATTACCTCTTCAGCTTACTAATCCGTAGAGCTATGTTGGTCACTCTGGTTCTACTGTAGATATCCCAAACACTATGCTCAATGACCTCAATAGTGTCTCCCAACGGATAGATCTTAAGATGAACATGGACAAAACAAAAGGCATGTGTAATGCCCCTTTGCCGGTGATTTGACCTTGAAATAACTTACGCGCACTAGTTGTTGACGAGTGTGTTTACCTGGGATAAGTAGTCCAACTGGGTAAGACCAACTTCGACGGAAAGGTCAATCGACGGATTCAACCTGGCTAGGCGTTCGGTAGATTATGACACATCTTCTCGCCAGGCATATCTCAAAACCTCAAGACTAGATTGTACAACCAGTGTGTGTTGCCAGTGATGACCTATGGATCTGAAACGTGGTCCGTCACTGCTGGCCGTATAAGGAAGCTCAAGGTCGCTCAGCGAGCTATGGAGAGGGTTATGCTCGGAGATTTTCTGCGTGATAAACTTAGGAATGTAGAAGAAATAGTTTTATTTAATTTGATCTCTTTTTTACTTATCTATTATACAAAAAGAACATTTTATTCAGTTCGTAATCAATCAAGGGGACATCATAGGAATATTTTTTATTGTTTCACTTTTTAAACTTGAAAATCGAAAGTAGGTTGTTTGCAAAATATGAAACGTGAATGTGAACAATTTACCTCATTCTGTTACCTAGCTAAGTATTACTTTGACATTGCCACGGTCAAGGTAACAAAGCAAATTTTAAGTTGACTTTATTCAATTGTTTCATTAAATTAAATCTTCGAGTACAGGTATATGCGAGTATAGTATACATGTAAATATAAACTATGTGCCGGTGCGTTCTCTTTAATGGTATAATGTTTTGGATTAATTACCATAATATAAAAACTAAAATCTTAAACTATCGCACTGTCCTATTCCTCGCGGCATAGTGCTAATAACGCTGCATATCCTCGCTGAATAGCTGTATTGAGCCTATGAGTAAAAAAAGAACCAGCTCTATTATCACCAGCTGGGACTACCAGTCGAGGATGCAGTACCTTTAGAAACTTAACCGCACCTGGACCCAACGGACCGATAGCCTCTACAGCAAATGACACAAATGTGTATTTATCTCTCAGAGTTTTATATTTACTCCATCTGCTTAGTTCAGCTACCTGTTTAATCTTATATTATAATTATTCAACATCTAATTCTCTTCCATAAAATCATCTGCAATGATCTCAACCACATTTAACCTACAATTACCTATAAATGATATTACCGTAACGTATCAGTGTCGATTGAGTACTTAACGATAATGACTGGTGTCCTTGATACGTCTTATTATCCGAATTCGTGACTATTCACGCAATGAAGACTCGAGAGCTCGTGACATATTTTTCTGTTAAAGTCGAAGCTTCCCTTTGTAAAAAAAATAATGATTTATAGCTGTGGGTAAGTGTAAAGTTGTGGTTGAAATGAAATATCTGTAAGAGATCATTAAAAAAAACATTAATTAAATTTATACGCAGTAGAGCCATACTGGATGACCTTTTTTTACTGTCTGGAAAAAATAGGGTGTAACATCTGAACGAAGTTGATGCTTATGTCACAGATATTTTATAAATAACAAAAGTATTGATGATACTTATATAATATATATAGCTACATATATATTTTTTAAATTTTAATAATAAACCAAATAATATCGTAGTCCCATTACAACAGTACGTTAATAATGTAGATACTCGTAGTAGCTTATTCTTATTGCCTTGTTCTGAACAAGAAATTATTATGTAGTTAAAACTTTAAATAATTCCAAATCTGTAGGTATTGACTTACTGCCTACATTATTGACTTACTGCCTACCTTGTTGTTTAAGTCATGTATAGTTCAACTTGCACCTGTTTTGAGCTTCCTCATAAACATTTCTTTTGTTCGGAGAGTATTCCCGGAAGCTCTAAAGCGATCTATAGTAAAGCCTTTACATAAGAATAGTAGTAAAATAGTACTGAAGATATGGGCAATTACCGTTCAATAACTCTCATCCCTATACTTTCAAAATTTTTTGAAAAGGCGATGGTAAAAAGAATTCTAGATTTTTTTAATGTGTTAGCATAGTTGAAGAGCGAAAACGGTTTCCAAGCGAATAAATCGACAACTCTTGCAGCCTACTCTTTAATAAAAACAATAACAGAAAACATGGACAAGAAGTCTATATTTTATCGATATGAGCAAGGATTTTGATCCTGTAGATGATATGAGAGCGGTATAAGAGGCAATGCTCTGAACTGGATTAGGAGTTACCTTTCTAATCGTCTGCAATGCGTAGAAATTAGCAAGATAAATAAAAATCATGAAATAGTTTCATATAAATCAGCTCTTCTACATAATAAATACGGTGTCCCACAAGGGAGCGTCATGGCCCCATTGTTGTTTTTAATTTATATAAATGATTTGCCTAAATTAATTAACTATCCATCAGTTTTATATGCAGATGATTTATCAGTGATAATTCCAAACCGTGAGAAAGCCGTAAGCTACAACCAAACCATCAATGAACCACTTAAATATATAAATTAATAGCTACTCCAAAATAGACTGTGTGTCAATGTATTAAAATCAAAATTTATACAGTTTTCACACTATCTATTCTGATATCACTGAATCTCAAAATAGTTTGTCAAGAACAAGAAATTCAAGAAACAGAGGATACCAAATTTTTGGGTATTATTCTTGACCTGCATTGCAAATGGAAGTCACACATACAAAGCGTTTGCACAAAATTGACCAGATTCGTATATGTCCTTAGGCGTTTAAGATATACAGCTGGAAAAAAACGGCGTTAACCGCATATTACGGCTATGTTGCATCAGTGCTGAGATATGGCCTTATATTATGGGGAAATTCTCCATATATAAGTAAAGCATTTATCATACAAAATAAATGTGTAAGAGCATATTTCAAGAGCAGTACCAAGTGATACTTGCCGACCATTATTTAGAGAATTTAAATTATTGACGTTAACAGGACTCTACATCTTAGAAGTAGGACTTTTTGTAAGAAATCATCCATAATTGTTTCAGAAGAAATGGTCAATCCACAGACACTAACCGCCTTTTGGCTCCATCATGTAAAAGTTCAATATTTGAATAAAATTGCTACATGATGACTATTTAAATTTATAACAAAATTCCCTCTGATATCATGGAGTCATATTCCCCTCTCTTTAAAAAGGGGCTAAAATCATGGTTGATCGATAAATGTTTATATAGTGTAACAGAATATTTTGAGATAACACAATACGTATTTACATAATTAATTAGGTATGTATTTTGAGATAACATAATACGTATGTACATAATTCATTATAAATTCGTCAAATTTATTACATTAATACAAAATTTAGTTTAAGTAAATTAATGGATATAGACATTTTATCTCTAAAAACAATTAGTAACTCATATTGAATATTTATTTATTAAAATGTCAAATAATGTATTAAGTACAAATCAAATGTACAAATCTCAGGCTATTATGCAAATATTACCATTTAAATATTTGCATAATAGCCTGAGATTTGTAAATTATAATTTTATTGTAATTAAAATTATGAATTAATTTATAATGTAGTGTAATTATTAAAATTATAATAGCTTAACTAATCTCATATAATATTTATATTAATTATGTAACAATAATGTAATAATTCAATTAATAATTTGTGAACAATTTATTATATAAGAAACAGAATCTGTATAAGTATTTAATTATACATAATATTTGAATTCAAAAAGAATATTTGTACTTACATAATTTTTAAGCAATGAAATAATTTTAAAATGTAAGATTGGCTTAGATTTGTAATTAGCTGTAAGTATTTCATATAATTTTGCATGCTAATAATGGCAAAACATGTCAGTTCTACATCATTGACCATCTTATGTACTTACCATGTTTTTAAGCAAATAAATTTTCTATCTATCTATCTAACAAAAAGCTTTAATTGATTTAAATAAATAAACAAAATTAAAAATTGTTCTAAATCATTAAATTCTTAAGAAACTAATATTATTGGGATAGTTGCCAGGAAATGATAAAAATAAAATTTTATCTTAAAACTTATATATTACGTTTGGTATCCGGCCCATGGCATTTAAATTTCAACACAAAGATAATTTAAGTCGCTTAGTCGCCACTCTCCAAAATCTAGAGCAGATGCAGTGCGTCGATGCCTCACGCTATCGAGAACAAAATTTTGCAATTGATAACGATGGCGAAGACGAATGAACAACGGCTTGATGTCGATAATTACCTGCCGTTTAGTTTGCAGTCACGTTTTCAGGAGGCCGGTATGTTATTTACGAACTTTGCGTGAAGGTATTTGATTAACTAGTGTTACTACACTATCCCCTCCATCCATCTTGTACTCCAATATAATAAGTTCAAATAAACTCCAGTAGTGAACCCTCAAAGTTCACTACTATAGGGGCAAGGGGGATTTTGTCATAGTTTTAACTCGTGGCAGGCGAGTGGACAACCGGATTTTTTAAATTATTTAGAGGTGTTATCATTCTGCTGCCCATTTCCTATTTCAGTTTCCCTATATCGCTCCATACGACACCCACGGGAAGATATGGGATAGTTGAATATCTTACGACGCCACGGCAAGGCACATGCAGCCTCTCCTAATACTGTACAATAGTATATTTCATTACGAGTGCGGAAAGCCTGTCATTGCAAAGAGTTCCGTCAAATGTCTACCCGAGCCGAGGCGCAGCCGAAGGTGAGGGTTGACAGTCAGAACAAGTTGCAATGACGGTTCCGCACGTGTACTGAACAACTATTTTAATACAGATGCGAAAAAATGAAGCAATTTAATAAAATAATAAAAACAATAAACTCAACTAACTAATCATTTATTTCTTATAAAAGTTATAATTCAAATATACATTGAAATTGGTACCGTTTTTTATACTAACTGGCGAAGTTTTAGGTTGCATATTTACTGTTTGAGACAAACTATTATTAATTTCGTATAATTGTTCTCGTATATTTGTCAAAGGTTATATAATGGCGTTTGCTAGTTGATGGAATTGGATATTATCATTATCAACGAAGGTAGATGGACGAACGTTCTCTTCAGTATTGTCATGTGAAGGAGACGAACTGGACTTTAAATTAATGGATTGTGTGATTTTTTCCCAGTTTCTAGTTTGTTGTTTAATGAATCAGCAATATAGCCTTCAGCAACTTTGTCTGACTTCCAACCTCCTAGTCGCTTGAAGGACGTCAAACTGGCTACTGAATCTGCCAATAATGTAGCTGAGGTCTTCCTGAAGCTATGCCCAGTATAATACTGTTACGAGCTTGAGGTTCATGACAATAAAAATTGCCGATAGAATTACCAAAATTAACTCTTTAATTCACTTTACACTAATTAAACTTAAAACACTAATAATTAATCACACTGATTCACTTTATTCCGCTCCGAAGCTTCGCTTGTCTCGCCAAATTCAATACTTCCCCGATCGCATCTTGCAGCGCCTATAAATACACATTAGCACCGAAACATCCAGAATATTCAAGTAAATACGCGCACCAATCGATAATGCGCCGAAAGCTCGAGTGTCGGCTTCTAGAAGCTTAGTTCTTCGTTTCGATACTAGATGGCGTCGTCGGTTGAAAGATTAGTGATGTCATTTTCTGGAAAGCTCCCCTCGCTCTCCGCACGTCGACTTAGGCGCGCAACAATACTCAGCATCCGGCAGACCAAGAAACGTAGCTATTTCTTTTGGCAGATTACCAAATTTGTTTATCCCGATTGCTTGAGCTGTACATTTCCCTTTTTGATAATTTTGGAAAAAAAACGGTCAATTTTTGCTTTTTGAGACCGGTGATTCATATATTTTTGCACTATTCTAAGAAAATCTCCTTCAACAACAAAGCTTCTCGATATCTTATTTTTTGTATTCGAAATCTTGATTAGTAGCATTTTTCCATGGGCTTCAATATATTTTAAAGTAATATTGGCTAACTCCTCTCTGAGGCAAGCTCCAAAAACGCCAAAAATCAGCGCAACCTACAAAAAAAGGGACTTGATTAATATTTTTTTAAATAATATATTGACTTTATTTTGAAATTTCGTAAACTGAATACTAAAGAAAAATAAAAGTATTTATTAATAAATTGCCTTTGAGGCTAAATAACGATCATCGGGAGCTTCGTTCAAAAACCTTTCCACTTCATTCGATGTTAATATTGTTGACTTTTTAGTTGTAAAACCGTCTGATTGTCGTTTTAAGAAAGAACTTAGTTTTGGATATTCACTTATATCCACGTTGTTCCTTATTTTCAGCATACTTTTTATCATCGATAACCTCGACCATAACGTAGAAGGTTTTAATTTTGCTGAGAGTTCGGAGAAGTATGCCAACATAACATTTTCTGAAAAACTATTTGCTTTTTTGTCTTCTCTGCAAGAAATAAATTCGTCGTATATTAAGTAGCGATCTTTTTGACATTTCCAGTAATTTTCTCCGAAGCATTTTGTGCAATTATACTGAGTTCCGGTGGTGTTAATTCAAATAAACTATCGTCGAAATTACTCATTTTGTGCAACAAACAACTAAACTCGCCAAGAACATTTTTAGAAAATGGCGCTAACTGTAAAAGAACATAAGGAGAGATTTTTTTGTTTTCTTCACCCATTCTGGGTAGGTAAAGGGAATTATGCCCATACAGCCTAGTCTTCAGTAGAATTTTTTATTGATATGATATAAAAATGAAATTTAATGAGATGAAATGAAATGAAACCGAACATAACTCATTGAATGAAATCATAAAAACTGATAATGAAACAAATTAGTAGCTTCTTTTTAGAAATATTTGCATGAATCATAAAAACTTCCATGATTTTTTTTTAGTAAAAACTTCGTGGTTGGTTTTTTCTTTTTAATAGACATTATTTTGACAGTTAGAAAAGAGAACGCACGAGTTCGGAAAAGGTAAAGAAAAAGATCGAGTATGTCGTAGTCAGAGAAACCTATAGACAAATTGACGCCTTCTTTCGCATTCGCACACGAAAAAGATAGATTTATGCATACGTCTTGCATAGAAGTGAGACAGATCGGTGTGATTGTTTGTCCCTTTCTCCGTGCCGGTTTTTTTTATTTAGCAAACTACACTTTGCTACACAACTTTGACAGTTCGTAGCGATCTAAGGAGTTTACAAGTTGGTTTAAGTGGGAAAAAAGTGTTTTGTGAGCTTAAGACTGGTGAATCTTGTTCAGTTCAGTTCTTAGAACAATTAAAATTTTATCTGAATATGTTTAAAAGACATAAAAATTATTGTATAACCTAAAACTACGTTATCGCCCTTTCTCACTCGAGGCCACGCTAATCATTAGTCTATAGGTTTCTTTGTCTACATACTCCGTGCCACGAACTGTCAAAGTTGTTTAGCAAAGTGTAGTTTGCTAAATAAAAAAACCGGCACGGAGCAAGGGACAAACAATCACACCGCTTTGTCTCGTTTCTATGCAAGACGTATGCATAAATCTACCTTTTTCGTGTGCGAATGCGAAAGAAGGCGTCAATTTGTCTATAGGTTTCTCTGTCTACGGTATTAGCCCACATCCCGAACGCTATACGTCCCTGCAATACGCCACTTTTTGAGCAACTGTATTAAAAACTAATTTAAACTACCAAATTACTTACACACGTCATTTTAATGATTTTTTATTTTATTTAGAATTCCCTGATGATCACATTTTTAACACGTATCGATGGTGGCTGTAATAATAAACCCATACATACGTACCCAAAATCCCAAAACCATCCTGTGGAAATCGTAAAACTATACTGAAAATATAGCAAACGTATTCTAATAAGTGTTTGCGGCTTATACATCTAGAATATCCTAAAATACAGTCCGCATTACGCCCATACTAATAACATAATCCAATAAAAAATATTTGAAAAATCCAAAATCGAACGCCTCACACGCTTATTATGTTAAAAATTAAAATTAATAGTGACAATATTATTTTAAAGAATAAAAAACAGAGAATCTGATTGAATTTCATTAATAACTTTTACGATATTGAGTTCAATAACAAAAATCAATAGAGTACCTCCCTGGAATATATTCATTCATTCATTCATTCATTACAGCCCTTCACAAGTCCACTGCTGAACATAGGCCTCCCCCAAGTAATGCCACAAAGCACGGTCCTGAGCCACCTGCATCCATCGACTTCCTGCATGTCTTACCAGGTCGTCACTCCATCTAGTGGGGGGTCGCCCTACACTACGCCTACCGGTACGAGGCTGCCACTCGAGAACCTTTCTTCCCCATCGGTTATCGGTTCTTCGAGCTATATGGCCGGCCCATTGCCACTTCAGCTTACTAATCCGTTGGGCTATGTCGGTCACTCTGGTTTTACTGCGGATATCCTCATTTCTGAATCTATCACGCAGAGAAACTCCGAGCATAGCCCTCTCCATAGCTCGCTGAGCGACCTTAAGCGTCCTCATACGGCCAGCAGTGAAGGACCACGTCTCAGATCCGTAAGTCATCACTGGCAACACGCACTGGTTGTACAATCTAGTTTTTAGAGATTGAGGTATACCTGACGAAAAGATATGCCGTAATTTCCCGAACGCTGCCCAGCCGAGTTGAATCCGTCGATTGACCTCTCGGTCGAAGTTGGACTTACCTAGTCGGACTATTTGTCCCAGGTAAACGTATTCGTCAACAACTTCGAGCATAGTGCTCCCAACAACTACCGGCATAGGTGTGACATGGACATTGAACATGATCTTTGTTTTGTCCATGTTCATCTTAAGACCTATCCGTTGGGAGGCACTATTGAGGTCATTGAGCATAGTGCTTAAGTCCTCCAGCGATTCTGCCATAAGGACTATATCGTCGGCAAATCGAAGGTGAGTGATGTACTCGCCATTGATGTCAATACCGTATCCTTTCCAGTCCAGTAGCTTGAAAACGTCTTCCAATGCAGCGGTGAAGAGTTTCGGGGATATAACGTCACCCTGTCTTACACCTCTCTGCAGTTGAATAGGTTTCGAGCTCTGGTTCTGTACTCGGATAGCCATCGTAGCCCTACTGTACAAACACTTCAGCACTTCGATATACCGACAGTCAACTTGGCACCGCTGAAGGGACTGTAGCACCGCCCAAATTTCGACGGAATCAAAGGCTTTCTCATAGTCCACATACGCCAGGCAAAGTGGCAGATTGTACTCTTCAGTCTTCTGTACAATCTGCCGCAGGGTATGTATGTGGTCTATGGTACTGAAGCCTTTTCGGAAACCGGCTTGTTCGGGAGGCTGGAAGTCGTCAAGTCTGCGTGCGAGACGATTCGTAATGACTCTCGAAAACAGCACGTAGACGCGGCTCAGAAGGGAAATCGGTCTGTAGTTCTTTAAGAGAGCGTTGTCGCCTTTCTTAAAGAACAAGACCACCGCACTTCTGCTCCACGCCTCTGGAGTAGTGCCACCATGGAGGACGGAATTGAAGAGCTTCTGAAGGACTTCAAGTACCGGTGTTCCACCCGCTTTCAGAAGCTCCGCTGTAATTCCATCCTCGCCTGGGGCCCTGCCGTTTTTAAGGTGCTGGAGAGCCATTCTAATCTCGCTTAGACTGACGTCCGGGATATCATCGGAATAGTGTCGGATAAGACTTACTCTTGGATCGTTACTCACACTTGCGTGTGGCTCCAACGATGATGTGTACAGCTGCCCATAGAACCTCTCAATCTCACTCAAAATCTCAGGTGTCCCGGAAACGATGTTGCCACACTCAGTCTTCAGCCTTGACAGTTGGCTCTTTCTGGCAGACAGATCTCTGGCAAAGACTTTGGAGCCCTGGTTCCGCTCGATCGCTTCTTTAATACGAGAAGTATTAAAGTTGCGTAAGTCTCGCCGTATGCATTTGGAGATCTGTCTGTTCAGTTGCCTGTATGCTGTCAAATCTGTTGACGATTGCAGCCTCATCTCCCGTCTAACAGCCATGAGATTAAGAGTGTGATCGGAGAGTTTTTGTGTTCTTCTGCGGCGGGTCTTGCAGAACTTAGCTCCGACCGCATGGACAGTTTCCACGAGCTTGTCGTTCATATCGTCCACTGCATTGCAATCTTCTAGGCACTGGAAGCGGTTACGTAACTCGAGCTTAAAGGTTTCGGGATTCTGGATTAGAGCACGAGGGGGACGGAGCGTTGACTTCATTAGACGAGTAGTAGAGTAGTAGTGGAATATATTATAGAATCTTATTTAATACTACTATGTAATATCTCAATGTATTGCTTACATTTCTATTAAGTGAGAAGACCCACCGACGCGACGCACAGAACAACGGACGGCAGTCCATATATTTTTTCAATTACATTTTATGTTATGTAATCGAAAGTGAATGTCTGTTAGCTAGTTATTGTAATGTTAATAACAATATGGATTCGATGTCTAGCTAAAAGTATACGAACGATTTTATGTAGTGAAATTGGGGTATGGCCACAGATCAATCACTCGCTCACTCACAAATGTGCCCGTGTGCAGTAAAATCAGATAACGCATTTCGAATTTAAAATATAAAAAGGACAGTATATTTGAGATTTTTCTTAATTAATTTTTCTTCACCATTTGCCTACATTACTTATTCTGAACCTTCTCTACAAATTTGGCCGGTTATTATAAAATAACCCTGTATAAAGAGACCACATTTACATAAATCTTTCCACCAAGGATGATATTATAATGAAATTTAAAAAAAAACATCCTAATTTCAATAGAAAAGGAAGTTGGGTACACAACCATCTGCTTGGGATCTTATAATTAATTAAATTAAAACTAAACCCAAGCATACCAATGCCCGACTTTAATATACAGTAAGCTCATTCTGCGTCAATCAAAATGAATAGTATAAGGGTTGAAGGTACTCTAGGTTATCTTAGACTTCAGGACGTCAAAGGGGACTGAGGTCCTCATGAATATGGATGCGGCAAAGTACTTGAAACGCAGGGAATTAAAAATAAGTAAAGTTAAACCATTAGGTTAGTCCCATACTCGTTTGCCCACTCTTATGAAAAAATTTGTCTGCACCGGGAATAATTTTGGGCGATGATTTTTACGATTTAAAATGTCGTCTATCGAACAAATCGTTTGATAAACTTCAAATATCGTGGGAAAACTCAGCTAAAAGGTATACAGTTTTCAGGGGCGAAAGATTCGCTAGCAACGTTCGAGCAGGCCGTTGAGAGGTGCCTGAGGTGGACTGAGAAAAGTGTTTCGAAAGTTGATTTAGGCGCCCATTTATTATTCTATACAAAGTTTTAGAATTCCGTTTTGTCGTATATGTAATGGCTTCCGACAGATGGCGAACCAAGATGGAGTACCTCGTTACTAGTAAAAAAAGGCCTCCGGTTCTCGTCACTCATCAAAGGAATAAATAATATTTCTATATGCGATTTTTAAGCCGATGGCGGTAAGATATCCCGAAAAGGTTTCTAGAAAATATTCTTTTCCCGAAAATCCTCCACAGACCCTTTGTTACTGGAAACGGGGCCTTCTATCTTAGTCCTTACGGTGGCAACATTTCCAACCAACACATCCATAACTTACCCTCAGTCACAAAGTGCCAGTCCCATATTTCGAAGGATATAATGGATTTAAAAAAATACTCCTATTTGAGTTGTAAATAAATTATAGCTTAACATTTAAAGTATTTATCACTAGCTTTTACTCAAAACTTAATCCGCGTAGAACTTAGACAACAAACCTGCTGATCTATAATAATTCTTCGCTTTACAGTTTCGGTAATGTACGAGTATAGTCAAAGTATGATTCGAGTGCCCTAAAATTGAAGCTAATTTTCGCTAACACTACACTTTAATCAATGGTAAACAAACGAAATTTTAATTTCTTACGTTTAAATTTAAAGAGTTTACATTTAATTTCTTTTCATACGTTTTTGACAACAAGAACTCATATTTGCCTCATAAGCAAACGGATGTCGGCTGACAGACACAGTTTCAATGAATGAGGATACGTTACAGAACTTTTAAAAGAGAGTAACTGACAACAATTGGAAGAGTGGTTTTACTTTGGGCTATTATAGTAGTTCGTTTGTCGAAAATCCACTTAAAGCGCAGATTTTTTAGGATTATTTCGAAGTGCTATTTGTGAAAATAGGTTTAAAATAAATATTGACGATTTTACCTCAAAAGGGCGTTCAATTTAACATTAAAAGTTATGTAGTAAAAAGATTTTGAAGTAAAAAAAAATGTTAAATATTCATTTTGCATAACTTTCAGAGATAAAAGGAAAAGTTTAAGCATATTTATGGATTAAAACTACTTTTACGGATATTATCGTGTTTAATTTATTTGATGGCGTTTAATTACAAATAAATTAAATGCGATAAAACCCGTTAAAGCAATTTTTATTCAATGTGTAATGTTTGCGTAAATATAAAAAAAGTCATTATGTAAGGATATTTTTATGTTAAATTCCAAACCATAAATGTTTGTAATAATACTTTTTTATAGTATATAAGGCATGGCAATCATTAAAAACCTAATCATTAAATATGTATTATCATTTATTACACACACCTTTACATTTATTTGTTAAAAGTTATTTGTGAAATAAAGCATCTACTTTATTTCAGAGCGTTACACATTGTGATGGAGGCTGTCTTACCTTGATGTAACGTTCATCTCATATATTACCATTAAGCTTTTGATTATTAAGACTTCTATTTGTTAACCTAGGAAGGTCATGGTTGTGCATTTCGTGACTCGTGTCGGTGTTGCGCCAAACGTAAAGGTAAATGCGTTTAGGTGACTGCCTCGTTGTTTTAGTCGTGAGCGCAAACTGCTGATCATATGATCCCGGTTTCAAATCTCAGGTCGAGCCATATTTAGAAATTGGGTTTTATTTTTCAAGAAATTCTCGATAGCAACCGAAAGTGCCTGGAAAAACACGTAAATCTGTTGATCCTGCGTCTGATCCATTTTCCGGTAGTCTTCCATCGAGGCATTCCGTCTTAGTCCTTAGGGGTGTCAACGCATCCACATTTTAATTCTTCGATTAAGAATAGATATACTTCGTGATAGATGATGCTCATTTAGCTCTACAGCCCGACAACCAAAGAAAAGACAGTCTTTTGATAACAGTTTTGATAATTTTGATATCATCATCATCATCATCATCATTACAGCCCTTCACAAGTCCACTGCTGAACATAGGCCTCCCCCAAGTAATGCCACAAAGCACGGTCCTGAGCCACCTGCATCCATCGACTTCCTGCATGTCTTACCAGCTCGTCACTCCATCTAGTGGGGGGTCGCCCTACACTACGCCTACCGGTACGAGGCTGCCACTCGAGAACCTTTCTTCCCCATCGGTTACTAACTACTTACTAATCCATTGGGCTATGTCGGTCACTCTGGTTTTACTGCGGATATCCTCATTACTGAGTCTATCACGCAGAGAAACTCCGAGCATAGCCCTCTCCATAGCTCGCTGAGCGACCTTGAGCGTCCTCATACGGCCAGCAGTTAAGGACCACGTCTCAGATCCGTAAGTCATCACTGGTAACACGCACTGGTTATACACTTTAGTTTTCAGAGATTGAGGTATACCTGACGAGAAGATGTGTCGTAATTTCCCGAACGCTGCCCAGCCGAGTTGAATCCGTCGATTGACCTCTCGGTCGAAGTTGGACTTACCTAGTCGGACTATTTGTCCCAGGTAAACGTACTCGTCAACAACTTCGAGCATAGTGCTCCCAACAACTACCGGCATAGGTGTGACATGTACCTATCCGTTGGGAGACACCATTGAGGTCATTGAGCATAGTGCTAAGGTCCTCCAGCGATTCTGCCATAAGGACTATATCGTCGGCAAATCGAAGGTGAGTGATGTACTCGCCATTGATGTTAATACCGTATCCTTTCCAGTCCAGTAGCTTGAAAACGTCTTCCAACGCAGCGGTGAAGAGTTTCGGGGATATAACATCACCCTGTCTAACACCTCTCTGGAGTTGGATAAGTTTCGAACTCCGGTTCTGTACTCGGATAGTCATCGTAGCCCTACTGTACAAACACTTTAGCACTTCGATATACCGACAGTCAACTTGGCACCGCCGAAGGGACTGTAGCACCGCCCAAATTTCGACGGAATCAAAGGCTTTCTCATAGTCCACATATGCCAGGCAAAGTGGCAGATTGTACTCTTCGGTCTTCTGTACAATCTGCCGCAGGGTATGTATGTGGTCTATGGTACTGAAGCCTTTTCGGAAACGGGCTTGTTCGGAAGGCTGGAAGTCGTCGAGTCTGCGTGCGAGACGATTCGTAATGACTCTCG
Organism: Parnassius apollo; assembly: GCA_907164705.1. Lineage (NCBI taxonomy): Eukaryota > Metazoa > Arthropoda > Insecta > Lepidoptera > Papilionidae > Parnassius > Parnassius apollo. The sequence continues at coordinate 6,171,954 of CAJQZP010001593.1, read as the reverse complement.
AAAACAGCACGTAAACGCGGCCCAGAAGGGAAATCGGTCTGTATTTCTACAAGAGAGCGTTGTCGCCTTTCTTAAAGAACAAGACCACCGCGCTTCTGCTCCACGCCTCCGGAGTAGTACCACCATGGAGGACGGAATTGAAGAGCTTCTGAAGGACTTCAAGTACCGGTGTTCCACCCGCTTTCAGAAGCTCCGCTGTAATTCCATCCTCACCCGGGGCCTTGCCATTTTTAAGGTGGTGGAGAGCCATTCTAATCTCGCTCAGACTGACGTCCGGGATATCATCGGAATAGTGTCGGATAAGACTTGCTCTTGGATCGTTACTCACACTTGCGTGTGGCTCCAACGATGATGTGTACAGCTGCCCATAGAACCTCTCAATCTTACTCAGAATCTCAGGTGTCCCGGAAACGATGTTGCCACACTCAGTCTTCAGCTTTGACAGTTGGCTCTTTCTGGCAGACAGATTTCTGGCAAAGACTTTGGAGCCCTGGTTCCGCTCGATCGCTTCTTTAATACGAGCAGTATTAAAGTTGCGTAAGTCTCGCCGCATGCATTTAGAGATCTGTCTGTTCAGTTGCCTGTATGCTGTCAAATTTGTTGACGATTGCGGCCTCATCTCCCTTCTAATAGCCATGAGTTTAAGAGTGTGATCGGAGAGTTTTTGTGTTCTTCTGCGGCGGGTCTTGCAGAACTTAGCTCCGACCGCATGGACAGTTTCCACGAGCTTGTCATTCATATCGTCCACTGCATTGCAATCCTCTAGGCACTGAAAGCGGTTTTGTAACTCGAGCTGAAAGTTTTCGGGATTCTAGATTAGAGCATGAGGGGGACGGAGCGTTAGCTTCATTAGACGAGACCTCTCCAACTTAACGTTTAGGTTCAGTGTGCCTCTAACCATTCGGTGATCGCTGCCAGTTTTCACCCTTGCGATCACTGAGACATCACTGAACAGTTGGCGTCTGGTCGTCATAATGAAGTCAATCTCATTTTTTGTCGAACCGTCGGGGCTCGACCAGGTCCACTTCCTGTGGGGCCGTTTCTGGAAGAAAGAGTTCATCATAAAGAGTCCCTCTTTCTCCATAAAGTCGGCCAGCTGCTGGCCCCTTCGGTTCCGTTGCCCTACTTCAAATTTCCCTACCTTCAGCTCACCGCTTTCTCTTGTGCCTAGTTTTGCGTTGAAGTCTCCCATCAACACCATGTAGTGGGTTTTGGAGGAATGCATGGCTCTGGAAATATCCTCATACATTTCCTCCACCTCCTCATCGGGATGTGCCGAGGTTGGTGCTTAAACCTGTATGACCTTCAGCGAATACCGTTTGGTGATTCTGAGTATCAGGATATCAGGTACGCGACCCTCGTCGACACACTCCCAATCTTTACAACGTTGTTGATGAAAGACTTGTGGACGATAAATCCGACACCTCCTTGGGACAGATGGTCGTCCTCCCGGTGGTAGAACAAGTTGCCTGACTCGAGGATTGCCGTGTCCTCCTCCTCTCATCGGATCTCAGATAATACAAAAATATGCCAGCGCATCTTGTCTACCTCTTCTTCCAGCTCCAGTATCTCCTCAGGGTGTAGTTATATGTTGCCAGGTCGAGTCGTCGTAGGTGGCAACCGAACCTCCACCGGAGATTCTTAGCACCCCCTGCCCCACCGTTAGCATGGTCGCCACCGTAGCCAGCCAATTTTGATAATACTCTAGGTATTTTAATATGGGGGACTAACCATGAATTTGATAGCACCCGAGTTCAATCACCGCCAGAACAATTGAAATTTCAACTTAAGATATTTTTTAAATTTTTCATATAGTATTAATACATTTTCGATTTTCGTTTTGGCATTGCTCAGGATACCTGAGGTTAGTTTATATAAGAAATATTTTTTTTTAATTTTATTATTAAGGTTCATTAGGAAATTTTCTATCATTTTGATTTTCAAATTGAGGTTTTCTTGTTGCCGATAGCTGTCTATTTCGAGTTAATGATTTTTTTTAATTCGTTAACTATTCAATAATACAGGCAAATAAAAGAAAACCTCCGTCATTACCGCACCATTTCGAGCTAGAAACGAAAATGTCAACTAAGTGAAAAAAATAAATTTACGATTCTCGTTATTTGCACTTATTTATGTCATTTATGGATACTTTTTTTTGCTTAAATAAAATACTTTTTTTAACAAGTAAGCACATAATATCATAGGTATTAAATATTTGAAAAAATATTTTCGCATAATATTTTTTTGTGAGGATCATTTAACCTTAACTTTATTTTCTTTTAATCATTTAACCTTTCTTTCTTTTAATCATATAACCAGTTGTGATAATTATGATTCTTCTTCTAATTTCAAAATTAAGGTTTTGTAATTTTTTACTAAATAAATGAAGTTTTTAAAGTAGCGGTGTTTTAATAAATGTTCAGGAATACGTACACCAAAAATTCCATTCCAAAATGTAGAAAAGTTATAGATTTTTGAGATGGAACGCACCGTTTGGTCCTATAATGCGGCGGTACATTGCGTACATTTTTGAACTAACTCTGAACCCATGTTCTTAATGTTGTCCTGAGAAATGCTTTTAACTCTATAGATAAGGAAATCTATCATTACGTTTGGCAATGTTATAGTCAAAATACTAAATTGTTTTGCAAGAATCACATTAAAGATTCTGCTCTCGGTGTTCAGCAGGTTCAGAGGTCTTACCTTGACTTCACCCGCGTGTAAATTATTAAGACTGGATTTCATTGATTTTTTTTGCGCAGAAAAAAGTTATTCCTTATTACATCAACTATCTGCCAATTAAAGTCCCGTTAAAATCGATCTAGCCATTTTGGAGATCAACCGAAACAAACAGATAGACAGACAAGAATTTAAAAACTGTGTTTATGTTACGAGGACTGAATATACTTTCATATGCACAAGGGGAGATCTCCCGCCGGGCAAGGTGTTCTGCCCGGGGAGCGGCCGACACTCCGTGTGATAGTTCGGAGATGTTCTATATATGCTGTTTATGATTCGGAATGTTGATAGCGTGATTTAGGCTTCGGTGTATTTCGCTTGTGGCGCGACGACAGCGCCGCCACATCACCCCCTGCTCAGACCGGAGGTCGATAGTGCAGTCGAGTTGTCGACGAATGTGCAAGTGCCAGGAGATTGCCTTGTAGTCTGCGGTGAATCGAGAAGAAGGCAAGTAATCTGCGAGAGTGACTTGAAGCAGAGGCGAGCAGTAAGGCTCAGAGCCGTGCCGAACACTGTATAGCGCAGAGAGTAGCTTGAAGGAACAGAAAGCATTATTATTCCAGTGTTGCGATGAACCTTGTGAAGCTAGATGGCTTGCAGGATATGAAGACTGCGGACGATATCTGCTCGGGAGCGAATAGGTGGGGTATTTTATGACGATGATGAAGCTTGAAGTTTCCGAAGATTGTTGGTTTAGTGTTCAGATCACGTCGGGGTCACCACTGTGGCCGTGAAGGAAAAGGGGAGATCTCCCGCCGGGCAAGGTGTTCTGCCCGGGGAGCGGCCGACACTCCGTGTGATAGTTCAGAGATGTTCTATATATGCTGTTTATGATTCGGAATGTTGATAACGTGATTTAGGCTTCGGTGTATTTCGCTTGTGGCGCGACGACAGCGTCGCCACACTGTTATTGTGACATATTTTGATATTACAAATGACTTTTTATTTGTTAACAATTTTATATGTGTTATATTTTATAATATTTAGAAATCTCTCCAGCGGCTTTCCTTGCTTCCGTGCATATACTAGTGACAGTAACATAATTTTAAATAATCAATAAACCTGTGCATTGCCGTGGAGGTAAGGCCGAAATGGCAAACGCTCTATCCCAGCGAAATTATTTATCTAACAAAAACAGGGGGATATTCCATTGGTACGGAATCTGAAGAAAGATTTATTTCATAATTTCCATAATGAACAAGATCACGCCCACTCTCTAGCTATTTCGATTAAGGAATCATAAAAATAGTCACGGGTTATACGCTTTACCATCAAGTAATCTCGGCATATTACTTGATGGGAATGGGGAGAGCTTGCGCATAGCCGTAGGAATCCGACAGGGTCGACAGTTGCTATAAAGACTATTGGTCCGTGTGGTTCACGTAACGATGATAACGCCAAAGAAGCGGTAGCCGCGACTGATCGTCGCTGGTGATGACACAAGTAGAGAAGATGATAACAGGCCAAGTTCTTTTCTCGCTCAAAGACTTAGATATTCAGCGAGGAAACGCAGCCAGCCTTCTTGGCACTACACTCCAGTATAGTCTATGACAATATAAGTTTTTACTTATAATATATATTTAAATTTTAAGTAAATAAATGATATTCAATATAGACTATTTGTTTTTTTTATGGCATAAGGGTGACCAACGAGCACACAGTCCACCTGAAAATAATTAGATGATGTGGCCAATTTATCCTCGATTAAGAATCAAAATACAGATGCGTTGTCACCCCTAAGGAATAGGATGTAAAGCCTCGTTTAAAGTAAAAAGAGACTCCAGTTCTCTACACTGACCACACAAAACACAACATTAAGGTTAATTTGTTGAATCATTCACTACAATTGTTTTAATGAACGATGAAACCGATTACAGACGTTGATGTTATTAAATGACCAAGTTTAACAATTAATTAATCAACCAAAAACCAGTTAAACAACATTTTTTTACATACTTTACATCAAGTTCTGCTAATACAAAAATACACGATACAGTTCCACTGTTTTTTTTTAAATTATATTAATTGGTTAGTTTGCAGGAAGTCAGGCCAGGCTCAGGACCGTGCTTTGTGATATTCCTTGGGGGAGGCCTATGTTCAGCCGTGGACTTGTGAAGGGCTGTAATGATGATGATGATGATGATTAATTGGTTAGGCTCCAGCCCCAGAAACTCCTAATTTACTCCAGCTCCGGAATTTTTACAGTGTAAATATGAAATTTATTAATTACTTGACCACAGCGCCACCTATTGGGTCCAAGATTTTATGTTTTTTTCCCTTTCACTAACTCAACATATATTATGAATATAAATCAGTTTGCTCCATAAATATAAAATCTGAATGAATCTGAAGGTATATCTACGAGTATGAACCATAGTATTGACGAAACAAATAATATACTGTGTGAATATGACCTTAATAGATCAACTCGTTCAAAAGTTACACTATAGCTTACAGACGCACCAATGATTAAGATTAAGTGATTAAGATTAAGAGAACTTCGTTGGCAGCATCAAAGTGATAGTCACTTTATAGTACATTGCGTCGTATTCTATATAGCTATTCTTTATGAGCTACTCAAGAAACATACAACGCAATGTACTACTACTACTAATGAACTACAAGACAACTAACGTTTTGATGTTAACTATGTGAGCAAAAAGGCCGCAGATAAAACAGTAAAGTAACATATTACAACCTATAATGTTAGAGGGGGTCACAACCCACAGTTGGGCACACACCTACTCTAATTTCTGAAAAGGTTCCGCAGCAAGTAGGCCGCAGCGCTGCTCTGGTGTTTGGTGGCGGAATCCACATGTTTTCGAAATATTAGAGGGTATTAACTCGCCGTTCAGACAACGTACGTTCGAATCCTATTGACTTCAGAAATATTTGTAACATTCTTTTTTTGCTTTTAATAGACTTTCTGGAGTGGCAATTTATATTAAAAAATACATTAAATAATAAATAATGGCTAACAAAAACTCGAGTCATTGGGGCTGCTGCGAGACGGAAAGTGATGATATTAGCTTTATAGACTGCACGTAATGTATGAATGCCTTCCATTATGCTTGATGAAAAATTAATCACCCCGGAAATTGTTTCTTCATGGCTTTGCCCAATTTATGAAAATAATGTCCCGAATGAGAACAAAAATGACTATAATACGCCAGCACGAAACGTATTGTTAAAAAGAGGAAATAAAAGAATTGCACCCAACTCCCCTCCTAAAATTGAGTTGGATACAAATGTTACGCGCGGCGATGTACGTGGCATAATACAGGAGGCTATGGAAACCAACTTCGACAGCTTGGTGACTAAATTCAATAGCATGTTGGTGTCTGCATTGAACTTCAAACTGTCACCGATTGAAAAAGAAATAGCGGAGATTAAAACATCAATGTCATTCAATTTTATGAAAAATGTTAAGGGAGCAGGAGAAAACAAAAAACAAATTAATGAAATTCAAAAGGAAAATTAAGGCCTCAAAACCACGGTCATGGATCTTACCACACGAGTTGCTTACCTAGAACAGAACGCTCGTTCAAAAAATGTGGAGATACAGTGCGTTCCGGAAAAAAAGCACGAAAACCTCATGAAAATTGTAACAACACTTGGTAAAACTATAGGGCTGTGATGTTACGGATGCTGATATTCAACATTGCACCCGCGTAAAAAAAATATCCAAATGGCACACTCCTAGGGCAATTGTTGCACAGTTCACTGCACCGAGGCTACGTGATAATTTTTTGGCAAAGGTCACAGCCTTTAACAAATCCAACTCCAAAATTAAATTGAATTTGGACTAAAAGATGATATCGCAATTTACGTCACAGAACACTTAACACCGGCCCTTAAAGATCTTCACTTCGCAGCTAGGACGAAGGCAAAGAAAATGGGCTATGCCTTCGTCTGGGTAAGAAATGGACGCATTTTTATGCGTAAATCACCTGATTCCGACTTCATATGGATTAAGGATCGTCGTAAGGAAGTCTTTAGGTAAAATTATTTAAGCTTAAGCCTGTTTCTTTTTTTATTAATTGAGCATGTTATTAATTTTTAAATATACTCGAAAATACGATAATTTAAAATTGTATTATCAAAATGCTCGTGGCTTAAAAACAAACTCATAATTTTTATAGGCAAGTTTGTTGCAATAATTACGATTTAATAGTTATAGTGGAATCATGGTTAAACTCAAATATATTCTCAGAAGAACTTTTTGATAATAGATGTACGGTTTACAGAAGGGATAGGGAGAATTCTGGATTTCATAACAACAAAAAGGAGGGTGGAGGCATCATAGTCGCCGTAAATAATAAATTAAAAGCAAAAAGAATGTTGTCTTGGCAGACTAAATGTGAGGACTTGTGGCTAAATTTGGAACTAGAATCTTCTGGTTCAGTGCATCATATAGCACTGTGCGCCGTTTATTTGCCTTCTCCGGTTAGTCGCATCGTGCTTGAACATTTTCTAGACAACTGTAATTCAGTTTCCGAGAATAACCTCTCGATGTTTATTGTAGGCGACTTTAATCTAAGAAACATTAAATGGCAAATAGTTAACGATAAACGTAGTAGTTATGTGGCACCTGGTTTGGCTAAGAACCTGGTTGACTTTGTAAGTTTACATAACTTTTCCCAATTAAACAACATCACCAATAATAAAAATGTTATTTTGGATTTAGTTCCGACCGATATTAAGATGTGCACAGTTTCTAAATAAACCATTGTCCTCAGCAAAATTTATAAACAGCATCCCCCTCTGGATATAGTACTTTCCCTAAATATAGATAAAAAGCTTTCATATAATACCAACACAAAAAAATTTTACTTCTACAAAGCTGACTACGACTCAATCAAATATTGCTTATCAAAACTGCACTGGGCTGAAATGTTTAGACATCTAACAGACGTAAATGAAATGGTTAGGGTCTTTTACGATGTTTATGGGAAACTATACGTAAATTTGAGCCTTATAAATGTTTTGGGAAAAAAGGGCGTTAATCACCATGGTTTGACCACGATTTAGTTCGTAGACTAAATGAAAAGAATAATCTTCGATGGCGTTACAAGATATACGGAAACCCGCGTGATAAATTAAAACTTAAAATTGTAAGTAATCGTTGTGAAGCTTTGGATATTGACAGGTATAACTTTTACATTAAAAAATTGGAAAAGGATCTTATTTCTAACCCAAAACTCTTCTGGACATTCGTTAAAAGTAAGCGTGGCGGAAAAGGGTCCTATCCTGCTACTATGAGTAATAAGATTGTTACAACATCTGCCCTACTATATGTGGTATCTTTGCCACAAATTTTTCTTTAGCATATAATGGTAATAACGGTCGCAGTAACAACGTGTTTGATTGTTATCATCACCCTTCATTAAATGTTATTAATAATTACAGTCAGACTGTTACCGCACCGGTAATTACAGAGGAAACGCTCTTGAGAAAATTACAAAAGTTGGATCGATCTAAAGGGGCTGGACCAGACAGCATTCCACCGTTTTTCATAGCATTATGTGCTTTCATGTTAGTCGCCCCGCTGTGTTACATATATAATACATCATTGTGCACTGGTATATTTCCCAAACAATGGAAAGAAGCTAAAGTGGTACCAATATACAAGACTGATGACGAATGTTTGGTTAGAAATTATAGACCTATCGCAATTTTGTCTAATTTTGCAAAGATCTTTGAGGCTGTAGTACGTCCCTTAATTCAAAACCACCTTAAGCTTTACATTAAAGATAATCAGCATGGATTTGTTGAATGCAGGTCTACAAGCACAAATTTAAGTGTTAACAAGCTTCGTCGAGAATCTGACCCAAGCAATCGACCGTAAACAGCAGATCGTTGTCTTGTATACTGATTTTAGTAAAGCTTTCGACAAAGTTCCTCATGATATCCTGCTCAATAAACTAGCATGTTATGGGTTTGCTGGCTCTTTTTTAACGTGGTTGTCGTCATACCTAGAGGATCGGACTTTTTACGTTGCGGTCAACGGCTTTCGGTCTGATAATTTTAGTATAATCTCAGGTGTACCACAAGAATCACATCTTGGCCCTATCCTTTTTAACTTTTTCATCAACGATATCCCAGACTATTATAGACCTATCTCAATTTTGTCTACTTTTGCAAAGATCTTTGAGGCTATAGTATGTTCCTCAATTCAAAACCACCTTAAGCTTTACATTAAAGATAATCAGCATGGATTTGTTTAATCCAGGTCTACAAGCACAAATTTAACAAGCTTCGTCGAGAATCTGACACAAACAATCGACCGTAAACAGCAGATCGTTGTCTTGTATACTGATTTTAGTAAAGCTTTCGACAAAGTTCCTCATGATATCCTGCTCAATAAACTAGCGTGTTATAGGTTTGCTGGCTCTTTTTAACATGGTTGTCATCGTACCTAAAGGATCGGACTTTTTACGTTGCGGTCAACGGCTTTCGGTCTGATAATTTTAGTATAACCTCAGGTGTACCACAAGGATCACATCTTGCGTCATCCGGTAGCTCCACTGAAGCCTACAACCCGCAGAACTGTTTTTGGCTCCAACTCTCCATTACCCAGACTGTGTAAGCTGCTAAATAGTTATAAAGACATAGTTGATGTAAACTTTGATTCCGCTTACGGTTTCCGTAAAAAGATTGTCGACAGTATGGCTAGTCCTAGTACTTAACATCGTGCAACCAGCTTGTGTTTTTTATTACCATACGGATGAACTACGTTCTGTTCTTTTAAAAGTATTAACTTAATTTATAAATCAAAACCTACTTAAGTGATTTCTGAAACATGTAGATTTCCTCACGATGCTTTAACGATCATGATCTTCACCGCCAAAGAAGTGAAAGAGTAGCACTTAAAATTACAGTCAACAATTTCATTAGCGTATAATAGGTATTATTGATAGCCACTCGGGGTTATTTACTTCTGGCCGTACATTGCATCAACGAAATAAACACATCTGCACGGTATAGGAATATTTTTTAATAAAATTGACAACTAAAAAAGTACTGGCCACTTTAGAATGTTTTTAATATCACATTGTTCTTCTTTTATTCCAGATTGAATAAAATTAAAAAAATGTGTTGGTGGTTAAAATTGAGTGGAACAAGAGAGAGTGAATTTTTTACATAGAGTAATTATTTTTTTTGAAGTGAAAACTTCTTTAGCGGCGTTATACACTTTTTTGTAATGGGTAAAAAATGTTAAACTCTCGTCAGGACACGTGACCTGATCGAAAATTCGTAAGACGAAAACTTCTTTAGCGGCGGTGTACACTTTTTTATAATGGGTAAAAAATTTTTTAACTCGCGTCAGGACACGTGACCTGATCGAAAATTTGTAAGACGCATGGAGAGTAAACAGCCGGCGCGGCGTAGGAGAAGATAAACTTTTTAATGTAATATAAATTGTCATGTTTGTGTACGATAGCGCAATAAATAAATATTGTATTCTACCACATAAATGATAGTACTTATATTGATAATTAAAGCAATTAATGCAAAATTATTCCCCAAACATTCCAAAATATCAAAAATGCATAACGTTAATATTCAAGTTTTCACTTCTACCGGCACTCCGGGAGTGCAACCCGTCGTTTTTTTTTTTGTTGAAAATCGTAATTTAAACTTTTTTTTATTCAACTTGGGTTGATTGTGAAAATTTGACATTTCATTGCAATACAATGTCAGCATTTTCATTTTTCTACATTTCAGCAGTTACGCAAATGTTACGGCGATTTAATTGGTCCAAAGCTACAGTCTCAACACCAGGTGCTTGTGAATGACCAAACTGTGAGAAGGAGATTGCACGAAGCCAACCTTCATACTTGTAGATCACTGCGGGTTCCAGCTAGAGGAGAAGAGGAAATCGTGGAGGAAGAGTACAATGAACATACGAACTGGGAACTTCATCAATGATCGTTGGTGCTTTTCAACGATGAATTCCGATTTAATTTTCATTCTGATTTGAGAAGAGTACGTGTTTAAAGAGTTTCTGGTCATACAAGCCGGCTTCAACAACCTCAAGAACTTCATCCATTCCAAGGTGGTGTAATTATGGTGCCCACACCATCAGGAAATCATTTTGGTGGAAGAAGTGAGTACCTCGTTAGGATACAGGGCACTATATCGGCTAAAAAATACCGTAGTGAGGTTCTTGAACCAATATTATTGCTACATCGAATACAAATAAGTCAAAATTTTCTGTTTTAGCACGACAATGTCCGTTCACTTTCAGCCAGTGTTGCATGAACATGATATCACGGCCCTAGAATGACCAGCACAATCCCCCGATTTATATTCCCATTAGCAAGCTTGGGATATGCGGCAAAGAAGAGCTCTGAGGCATTTTCCTGCAAATCTGGTTAAAGAGCCGTGGTAGCTCAGATGGTTAACGCTCGCTATAAATATAACAGAACGCGAGTAACCCGGGTTCGATCCCCGCCGGCACCAAAAAAATTGTTAATTGCAATTTTAAGTGCTGATTTACCACGTGCCCGGCGGTGAAGAAAAACATCGTGAGAAAACCTGCATGTTTGAGGAATAAGAAAAAAATATTTCGATGACATGTGAAGTTCGCCAACACGCATTGGGGCAGCGCGGCGGACACTTGCTTGCCCTAAAACCTTCTCAGAAATGAGGGGAGACCTGTGTCCAGTAATGGGACATATATAGGCTGTAACTTTACTTTACTTTAGTTTTACTGGTTAAAGAAGAACAACTTTTTATGTATCTCAGTAGGACCTGGGACAATATTCCTCAACAGGATATTCACAATATTATTCTAAATATGCCCAACCGATGTAGTTGCGTTATGAATACCATTAATTATCTCTTAATTAATAGCCGCCCTTGAAAATTAAACTTTCATTATATAAATTTTTCAGACTTGCGTTTTTTCTCCGCCGAAAACAAATCTGAAATCTCATTTAAAGTCAACTTTTATATAAAAAAACGAGCGAGCCTTACAGTATTCGCATATGATATATTATAACAACTGACATCTCACCTTCGTAATAAGCAACATAACATTATATCCTAAGAAAAGCTATTTGTTTTCTTTTTCAATAAAAATTAAAAATATTAATTGAGCAGCAATAGAAAATAACCTCAAAACTTTAAAAAAAGCTAAAATATTTATTCGAATAATTATTACTCACTTGCATTTTTATCAATGATCTGCACGTTATACAGATACTAAAAAAACCTACTTGCTTATTATCAACAGTAGTTACATTTATTAATATAGTTTACACATATACATTAGTTTATATAACATCACACTTAGCTACCACCGCGCGCGCTCACTGGTCAAATCAAATAACTTCCTCGTCTTTCTGTTATGTACATCCGTCTCTTTTCACGAAATCACTCCCACAGATGCGAGAGAGAAAATGAGAGAAATATGTTACAATAAAGAAATTGATTAATTTGCAACCTTCCGAAAATTTTCAAATAAAAAAAGGTTGCAAATTAATCAATATCTTTATTATAATGGATTTCCGCAAAGTAACGCCTGATTCTATCAATGATGTTACACATTAAATATTTGCGTAGTTTACACATGGTAGAAGTAGTAGAAGTGAAACAGTCAGAAACTAACTTTGAGTATTCTATCTCATTCTCTCGCAAGCTAAATCCTATAGATGCATATGTTCGTCTCAATGTTCTTCGTATGCAATATAATAATGTATTCAGGGTGTTGTTGGAGCTTCAACGATTCTGTAGTGCATCAGGCATATTTGTTGAAGCGGTAACGGACAGCTTTCAAGCTATTCTCTGAAAAAAGCAGCATCCCTGATACGTAGGCTAAGGGGAAGCACCCAACAGCATCCTGGAAGTTATTGTGGAGAAACCAGACTGCCCGTTCCTGCAACACTGGACACGTATACACTGCTGCAGGTCTTGTGCAGTGGGAAGTGGGCAGAGGTATATGGATTAATTTGGTTATAATTAGTTAATGTTGTCAAACTAACATATTTCGGTTTATAAATTACTTACTAAACCTATTGGATCATGATCCGAAATAAATTATTATTATTATTATTTTTACTTTAAGAAAATATTGACATAATCTTTGGAATTCAAGTGTTGGTAAATAAAATATCCTTATACAGAGTTGATGTGTTTATTTATTACAATTATAAGTTTATAAGGCTGACGTGAAAAGCTAGACGACGAAAGATAATATCGTGATAAAACCTCTTTATCCGCATGTCTAACCAATAAAATTATTTCCAATAAACTCAGAAATAAGCAGGGAAGTTGTAACTCCCGATCGTGTATGACCTTTAACTTTTATTTCACTAAATATTCTCTCTAAGTCAGAGTACGTATAAAGAAAGAAATTCCTATAATAATAAAAAACAAAAAAAAACAACGAAAAATAATAACAGACGTTCGTAAGAAAGCTTTTTGTAACTTTTGAGCTATTAAAATATGTTATAATGACACCATAATATCCTTGCATATTAAATTATTTATTTATTTTAAAATATATTTTCCACTTTTACAGAACTAGAACTTTACTGTATACTAACCAAAACTATTCATCATTATGTTGCAACATGACTCGTGAGAGTATGCGATGACGGATCTAAATGGACCGAGTAATCTAGCTTTGTTACGTCTCACAATTTTCGTGAAACAAATCTGGACATAATGGCTTTTATCAATGCAACCGATCTATGCAAAATACGCACAAAACCTGATTTAAACTGAAATGAAAAGTTATTACATCTATTGTATTGTTTTTATAGACACGTAAAACTAGATTTTTGCGGAAGCAGTGCCAAATAACAGAATATATTATAGCACGAAGACGACTTTTAGCTTTAATTAACACGAAATTGAAAGATCTTAACAAGGAAATATAACGTTTTAATAGAGGCTAGGTGTAGTGTGAGAAATACAACGCACAAAATAAACGTGAATAAATTACGCTCTATTGTATACAAAATCCCCGTACAGTGGCAGCGTTAAAATCCCACTACCCCTTATCAAGTCGTGGGTGGGCGCCAGAGTTAAATAAAACAGAAAGTGGGCAGCAACATCTTCCAGATAACAGCTAAAATTAATAAAAAACTAAGTCTGCTAACCAGGGTACCAAGCGAGACACCTACGTAAAATATGCCTATGAGGCAAGTAGATTGTGGTTCAAAGTTCACCTGCATCCATTAACTACTTGCATGTTTCATTACGTCTTCACTCCATCTTGTGAGTGGTCATCGAACTCAGCTCTTACCAGTACGAGGCTATCACTCGAAAACATTTCTTTCCCACCGTTTATCCATTATTTATCTAAATGGCCAATCCATAGCCACTTCAGACTACTAATCCGGTGGGCTAGGTCAGTTGCTCTGCGGATATCCTCTTTACGGATTATATCACACAGAAAAATTCCGAGCATATCACTTTTTTACGTGGTAGAGCCACGCTGTAGCTATATTATGGTTGTGATGTAAAATAGCAGCTTAATGTTGCTGTGTTCCATATGGTGAGTGTACCGCGGACTCTTTTTACTAGAAACGAAGCATTCTATCTTAGTCGTCAGGGGTGACAAAAAAATTATAAACGCATCTGCATTTTGATTCTTAATTGAAGATACATGTAGATGTATACAGGCTGCAGCATTCACCACTTACCATCATGTGGACTGTGTCACTATTTGTGTTGTCACTATGTGTGTATGTGTAATATGTATGTCTGTTGTCACTATTTTTCTGTAAAAAAAAACTTTCTATCACTCCCTTAGTAACCTTGATTTTTCTCGTACGGCCAGCGGTGAAGGACTACGCTTCGGTTTCGTTATTCATAATTGCCAATAAATACACGGTTCTGAGGTATATCCGACAAAAAGGTTTGTCGTAATTTGCAGAGCACACCTTAGCCGTGTTTGATTCATCGACCTTGACTTCTTGGTTGAAGTTGGACTTGAAAGCTAGTCAAATATTTGTAGCAGGTACCCAAACTCTAATAACTTCAAACGGAGTAGTTCCAGCAACGGTTAGTATAGGTGTACCGTGAACATTAGACATGATTTTTGTCTTGATTATATTTATCGTAAGACCTACCCTGCACTACTGAAGTCATTGAGCAAAGTTTTAAGGTCCTCCAGCGATTCTGCCATAATGACTATTGATATCGGTTAATTAAAGATGTATTTATCATTGATGTTTGACAAACTGGTATAAAAAATCCAATTCCTATAATTCCACTGTTTAGGTCCGCTTTTACTACGTAGAGTCTCCTCCAGTTGGGCCTACCACGGACCACAGAGCCCTGCTCCCCAGCCCTTAACATTACTGTGTCAAGGCCCTCCCATGAAACGTTCTTTTCCTTTCTGGAAGCAGGTTGTCGTTATATTATTTGCAATTACGTCTCTATAGAATATACGTATATTATGTATATAATAGGTTACCGAGTATACACATAAAGTACGGTAATAAATACCTTATTTAGAATCTGATTTATTGGAATTTGTAAAACCTCTCAGCCTGAAAAGGAACCAGACAAACGTTAACTAAGAAACAGAAGGGAGGAATCGAGGCTTCTCTCGATCCGGCCTCCTATAACGCCTACGTTAGGTTCGGGAACAACGTATGTGATCTCCGCAACGGAGTAACACACAAGGGCGGTAACCTCTTCCTTTTCAGAAAATAGGTTCAGGCGGGGATTACGGGTCTTCCGAAGTCGTCCCGGTCCCAACGCCTTAATTCTTCGATATGGACTGTATCACTTTAAGGGGATAATTCCTTGAGAATAAAACAGCAATTATCTTCAAACCGTTCCGTGAGAGAGTAATTACTTTTCCCTATCACTTCCCTATACTTCTTCTTATTGACTGCTGGTCTTGCACTTTTCCCGAACTTCCGAACGATTTGCAAGAAAAATCAATTTACTGAACTACCTCGAAGCTAAACGCGAAAGTGAGCCGCGCCATTTGTGCGCTTGCGCAACTCAATTACATCAATTTGTACTATCACTCTCTCACGGTTTGCTCAATGACTTTATTTGTATAAGACATACATTTATACAATTTACTTATAAAGATAGCACAAAAAAATATCTATACTACGATATACATTACATTTTCATATCACAAAAAACCCTTTATTTATTTAACAAAATATGCTTATTTTACTCACATGTTCAAAGTTGGAATTTCTTAAATATTTAACATAGAAAGTTAAAACAATGTTTTCCACTTGAAATTATACATATCTTAACTAATACAATAGTTTAATTTACATTTTCTCTATACATTTCACTATTAAAACACTTTTAAATTTCTTATACAAAACTATCATTATTTCACTTATTTACAGGAATTTTCACATAAAATAACACAGAATTCACCTCTTTTACACGTACAATCAATCTGAAATGTTTTACAAGTCATTTTACATAAATTGCTGAAATTTGCAAATATTTAAATTTCTACATATTTGGCCTCCTAAGTACGTGGCTAGCGTGCGTCTATGAACTCACACTATTTGAACAACTAACTTTTGCACGGCTATCGACTATCAGTAAAAATGGAAAGTTTAGTATACACTAATATCAACAATACTAGGTGAATAAATGATTCTACACAATTCTCAAACGTTGAAAACTACTTCTAATCAGATTCTTATCAGTTATCATGTTTCTTATCAAACAATATAAGTGAATGTTTTCATAAATCAATCATAGAAAATAGGCATTTGTTTTCATACAAAACATATCAAACTCATATAAGACAATACTTATGCAATTAATTTCCATTAATTCTACTTATGCACAGCGATCATCTCGACCGGGGAACAAATCCTGGTCTCTAACTTTATTTTAATATTTCTTTAAATTAACATTATTGGAAAGATGATTTCAACCGGGGAACAAATCCGATAACATAATTTATATCTTAAAAATTCCCTATATGAATTTATTAAGAGATATTACTAAGAAAACGATAAACTATTCCGGCCTGGGAGTCGAACCCAAGACCTTCATATCATTAATTCGATATTTCTTTAAGATTCAACTAAGCATTTTCTTATCGGAATATTGTTGCTTGATAATTTGCTTTTTTAGAAGCTATTCGTAATCGGTTAACTAATAAATTGAAATATTCTTATAGGCGCGTCGCCAACAATCTCCCCCCCCCCGTGCATCAGCACCATCATTTGGGAGGCGTCGCGGGTACCAGGACTATTATTCTGGATGTAGGTCTCCTCAAGATACCTGTGCTAGTAATGACGTCAACCACTCTAGTGTGACCGTCTGGTCCCGGTAGCGTCCTACTAATCTTGCCTTTCGGCCACGTATTTCGTGGCAATGAATGATCTATTATCAAGACAATGTCACCTTCTTTAGGATAAACTTTCCGTTATTACCTGTTCGAGGTATTAAAGTAGGCATGTATTCTTTTAGCCATCTTGTCCAAAAATGGTCGGCTAACCTCTGTGCAGATTTCCAATTGAGTTGACCCGTCAGATGTTGCTCTAAAAATAATCCAGGTGGTCGATCACCACATGAGCGTCCCAGAAGAAAATGATTGGGTGTCAAACCCTCTTCAGGACTATCCATACTGAATGTTACCAGAGGTCTGGAATTTACAGTATGCTCTGCTTCCAAAAGCAACGTATGCAGAACCTCCTCTCGCGGGCTCCTTTCTTTGAGCGTAGCGGTCAACGCAATTTTAATTGATCTTACTAACCTCTCCCAGGCGCCACCCATGTGCGG
The DNA here is from genome assembly GCA_907164705.1 of Parnassius apollo. NCBI lineage: Eukaryota > Metazoa > Arthropoda > Insecta > Lepidoptera > Papilionidae > Parnassius > Parnassius apollo. Next base: position 6,154,476 of record CAJQZP010001593.1, on the reverse strand, counting down.
TGCTCCCGGAGGTATAAATTTCCATTTAATATATTTTTTAAATGACTCATTTTTCATGCCCTCATAGCACTCTTCGCATGCTTGCAATAATTCTTTATTTGCAGCTTTGAAATTTATCCCGTTATCGCTGTATATAACGGCTGGTTTTCCTCTTCTGGCGATAAATCGCCTCAATGCCATTATCATTGACGCTGGTGTCAATGAGGCTGCTAATTCTAGGTGTACTGCTCTGATGGTCAGACACGTAAATAAAACACCCCAACGTTTTTCGTGTCGCCTTCCTATAGTCACACTCATAGGTCCGAAATAATTTACGGCTGAACATGTAAAAGGTGGTTCATTGTGAGCTATTCTCTCCAGAGGAATATTTCCTTGTGGCACGTTCTGCGGTTTTGATCTGTATGTCCTGCACCACCGACAATGATGTGACACACTTCGTACTACATTACGCAGGTTCAAGACATAAAATTTTTGGTTCACCTCATTCATCACCGTCTGGTGATTGGCATGTCCAAAATGATGATGAACTTCTCTAATCATCATTTTAACGATTTCGTGTTTACCGTCTAATACGACAGGTTTTCTACTTTCCTCGGTCAAATTAGACTTAAAAGGTAAACGCCCATTTAAAGGTAGTTATCTTCTCCTATTTCCATAGATAATTTACTTAAGCGTGAACTTCTTTCAACGCTTTTGCCTGCTTTCAAGCATTTTATTTCCAAATGAAAACACTCGTCTTAAACGAACTTCCAAATTTATAATTCAGCTTTTTTCAAGAGCGCTATGTCCAACGAGCTATCGGGTCCTTTGACCGACTTTGCTAAAACTTCGTTGGAACACATAACTGACTTTTCGGCTGCGTTGTCGGGTACTTTAACCGACTTTCTTAAACTCTTGAATTTTTCTACCGCTTGTAAGGTGCGTGTAGTTGCCCCAAGGAATTTCTTAAAGCTGCTAAATCGTCCGTAGTCGGGTAGACTTAACGGTTCTTGCTTTCTCAGCGCATTTACGCCTTTTGGCGATTTTTCTTCACCTGTTTCTAAGCTATTTATGGCGTCCACTTGTTTGGGCCCTAAATCAGGACTTTTCCTGAGGAATTCAGGTCCTTGAAACCAGCGATGATTTACATCGAAGATGGAAGGAAAATTTCTAGTGGCGTCGTCTGCCACGTTTTGTGACGTTGGAACCCATCGCCATTCACATGGTTTACTGTGATCTTCGATCTCAGCCAATCGATGAGCAACGAATGGTTTAAAAGCGCGAGGATCTGACTTAATCCACGCTAACACTGTACGTGAGTCCGTCTAAAATACTCTCTCGGATATCTCGTACTTGCTCTCTTCAATAACTGATGCAGCTAATCTGCTGCCCATAAGAGCTGCTTGCAATTCAAGCCTTGGAATAGAAATTGGTTTCAGCGGCGCTACTCTTGCCTTTGCGGCGATCAGCGTAATCCGCCTTTCTCCTAGCTCGTCCGTGGTGACGTAATACACCGCGGCAGCGTATGCTTTTTCACTAGCATCCGTGAAGGTGTGTAATTCTCCCTTGCCGACGCCTTCAGCAACGGGTCTAGGTACTTCTAAATGACCTAATTTCTTCACTTCCGATATCCATTTACAAAATAACACGTGTAATTCGTGTGTAACTTCTTCATCCCAAGAGATGCCTGTCCTCCATACTTGCTGGTTCAGCGACTTCCCTTGAATCGTTATGGGTGATGCGAGTCCCAAAGGATCGAAGACCGACATCACAGTACTAGTTATCTCCCTCTTCGTAGGCGGTCGTAAACCTTCCATCACCTTTTCCGGTGTGTTACGAAGACTTGTGGAGAAACTTATTATATCCCGTTTGATATTCCAGATCAAACCTAAAGTGCGTTCTGTGTGCTCCTTATCTCCCAGTGAAGCACTGTCGCTCTTATATTTATTTTCCATTTTACGTAAAACTTTGGGTCGGTTGCTAGCCCATCCCCTCAGTTGGAAAGAAGCACGTTTATGTAATTCATACATATCGTTTACTATCCTTTCGGCCGTCGTCACGTCGGGAAATGCCTGTAGATAGTCATCCATATAAAAATTGCTTTCCGTAGCGGAAGCTGCTTCTGGATAGATATGTGCGTTATCCTGCGCATTCCTATTCTTCACATACATAGCGATGCATGGTGATGATGCCGCTCCAAATATGAGTGACGTCATTCTATACTCTTCCGGTGGCGCGTCACGCTTGTGCCGCCATAAGAATCGAAGGCTATCCCTGTCTTCTTCCCGGATTTTCACTTGCAGGAACATTTCTTTAATGTCTGCCATCACTGTCACGCTTCCTTCTCTGAATCGTAGCAGAACGCCAAATAACGACTTCAATAAGTCCGGTCCGGTTAACAATGCATCATTAAGACAACGTCCGCCCGTCCTAGCGGCGGCGTCGAAAACTATTCTTATTTTCCTTTTTTGTGGATGAGTCACTGCGAAGTGAGGAAGATACCACGTGCGTGGGGAAATGGAAATATGGTTCGCTTTCTCTGCGTAACCGTTAACGATGAGATTTTCAATTTGCTTCTCATATTCTTTTTTCAACTCGCTATTTTTGTCGAGCTTCTTTTCGATATTAAACAGGCGACTTTCAACCTGCGTTCTATTCAACGGCATGCACTCATTATCTGTGCGCCATAACAAAGCAGTCTCGTACCTATTATTAGGTATACGACGTACCGTTTTGCTCAAGATATTTAAAGCTCGTTCTTCTGGGTCGTTCATGGGCTTTCGCGCAGATACTCCCAGAGATTCCAAACTAAAATAATCTTTGATCAACTTATCCATGTCTTCCTCCTTCTTCGTGGAAATATGGTTAACAATCTTGACTGGTTTAATGCCACCCGATATGTGACCATGTAAAACCCATCCAAGTTTAGTGAGCGATGCTACAGGTAGGTTCTTACCTCCTGAAATTAATTCACGAGTAACTATGAGATGCCAATTGTCCTGGCCAATTAATATGGTAGGTCTGGACCTCTCATAAATCAACTCGTCCTTAATCGGGGTCAAATGAGAACACCGTTGCAATAATCTCCACTCACTGACTGCGGAGAAAGGTTAAGTGACTTAATTGTTTGTACACTTAGTTGTGTATCTTAACGTTTAAGCGATACGAACTGTCGTCGTTAATTCGCTTACCTCCCACGGCTTCAATATGTAATTCTTCTTTACGTCCGCGAAGCGCTAACTTCTGAGCCATCCACTCCTCTATGAGTGTCATGGTTGATCCTTCATCCAGAAGAGCTGGGGTCTTGACCTTTCCTTTAGGTCCATACAACTCGACCGGTATAATCTTTAAGTATGCACATGCCAGTGCATTCACTGTACTAACAGTTGTAATTTGAGCCTCTTTACCCCCCCTCGTCCCCTTACGGCGAGGTATTTTCATTGGGGTATCGGTGTAGCATTCGATGATGTGACATTCTACATCCCTTTACACCACATTTTTTCTCTTTGCACTCTAACCTCATATGGTTAGGTGACAAACATTGAAAACATACTTTCGCTTTTTTAACCGCTTCCCATTTCTCGCGATTATTCATGTCCTTAAACTTTTAACAACTCACTATAGAGTGCTCCTTGTTACATATAACACACTTATGTGTTACCTGACTTACAGGCTTATCCTGGGTTATCATAACCACTTGTCGGTTGTGCCCTTTATTATTTCGGCGTTCTAGACGCTCGCTCGTATTACTTCGGCGCTCATAGCGCTCGCTCTTGAAACGGTTGCGTACAGACCCCTTTGCGGTGTGTACAGTTTGCTTCCTAAATTCAGGACGCTTCTGTTTTTCAGGCACATTTTCATTGCTTAAGGACGTTCCAAATTGTTCACTCAATAAATTTAAAAACTTGGCCATCTTCTGTAACTCTGGCTCCAAAGGATGCTGAGCTCGATATTCAAACCATTTAAATTTAATCATAGTTCCAAGTTTCTCGACAATGCGGTTTACTAACTCCGGTGAGTATAAATACCGTGGTTGATTCAATGCTTGTATTGTGGCAACCACGTTCGTAATACGACTTGCAAAAGATCCTATATTCCGGCAATCTTCTGCCAATCTTGGCATACGTCTTACATTCTCGATTTCGGCTAAAATGAGCATCTCAACCCTACCGAATCTTCTTTCGAGAGCGTTCATTATTTCTTCAGGTTCACACAAAGTAAACAACAACGACTTAACCGCTTCCTTAGCGGTGCCCTTTAATGCCCTCCTAAGGCGTGCGACATTCTGCACCCCTGAAAATTGGCTTCTCGTGTCTTCAAACACCGTTTTGAAAACTATCCATTCACCCGGGTCTCCATCGAACACCGGTAATTCCAGGAGGAAATGAAGCTGGAAGACTTATCTTTACCCGCTATGTTTACTGCACTCACAATCGCTTCGGTCAATTCTGACACCTCACTCGCGTGTGTTTTCTGTGCATTTCCTTGGTTGCGCTCGATCTCTGCCCCTTTGCGGCGTGATCCTTTACACGCTTCCTTATCAGTAATATCGGGTTGCGTTACACTAACCGGCGCGCTCATTATGGTCTGTTGAACCCAACTCCTTACGAAAGGTTCCACCTGAGTATTCCGCTCTTCATCATCCTCACTCGAGTCGATCTCCTCTTCTCGCTTGAGACGTGCCAACTCCAAATCAGACTTGGCTAAGGCAGCAGCTGCCTGTGCTCGTTCGAGCTCTGAGCGTTCGAATTTAATCCGCGCCTCTAATTCGGCTTTCAGCCTCGCCGATCGCGACGACCTACTACCTCTCTGTGACCCTTTGTCACTAGTGTGCCCGATTAATGTCCTTGACGATGCCGCTTCTTCGGTCCTTTGACCTACTTTTTCGACTACCGTTTCACTCCTGGATATAACGGATTGTTGTGCGGTGCTGCCCTGCGTACCACTGGAGTCCGTCCTGTTGCTTGTCGTTGCCATGGACGCCTCTGAGTCCCACGTGCATGTGGACGTATCGGTGGTGGCTCCACTTGAAAGAGTTGTTCCACTCGAAGCAGTAGCTATGGTTGCTCCAGATGGTTCCGCCTCTTTAGCTTTTCTTGAGGGCCCTGTCCTTGTCTTGGTTCCTTCGCTTCTCCCTGTCTGGTCTTGTGCCTTCTTCATCTTGAAGGAAGGTGATTGTTGGCCTACGGTCCCTACAACCCCTTCTACACCCCAACCTAACCCCACTACCCCTCCCCCCTTTATCTCCCAACCCTACAACCTTACTACCACCCTAACAGCCCTATCAGCCCTATCAATCCTGAACGGGGCGTACCGAGGTGAGCCGTCCAGGGATGGAGTCATACAGGAATGGAATGGAGGACAGAATTAGGAACTGTCCCGCCAAGGAATATGACGAAACAGTCGAGCGGTAGTGCAAGCGCAGTCTCGCTCGAGAGAACTGCTCCACCCGAAGGTGTTGTGCCAGAGCCCGACCGTTTGGCACCGTTAGGTGGTCAGGATGTATGCTGCGCTTCGTCGCCCAGTCGCCGGTGACGCCTCGTCCAGGCGCCCTCTCCCGGCCGCGATGCAGTCAGGTGCCCACGAGCACTCTCGCCTAGCAGCAGCAGCGGTGGATGCTTCTTCTTCTTGCACCCTCTGATGACCCGACAGGAAATGCCGGACACGGTCGTCCGACAGGAAATGCCGAGCATGCTTGCCCGACAGGAAAAATGCCAAGCCTTGCTTGGCCACGATGAGCGCTTTCACAAGGCACCTGCGCCTGGCTGCGATACGTGCCCCATGCGAGCACACGCCCCAAGCCGCAATCCCGATTTTCTTTCTTCTGGTAGTTCCAGGTCCGGTCCTACTGCGCTGACCTGGTCTTCTGGCCTTTGGTCCTGTTGCTTCAGCTCAAACCTCCGGCTTCCTTCGGTTGCTGATCTTCACTCGGCTCCGAAGGTCTTCTTTTTCCATAACCAGCAGTCCACAGCTGGTTCCTTGATCCTGCTCCGAAGGACCACTTGAAAAGGAACCAGACAAACGTTAACTAAGAAACAGAAGGGAGGAATCGAGGCTTCTCTCGATCCGGCCTCCTATAACGCCTACGTTGGGTTCGGGAACAACGTATGTGATCTCCGCAACGGAGTAACACAAGGGCGGTAACCTCTTCCTTTTCAGAAAATAGGTTCAGGCGGGGATTACGGGTCTTCCGAAGTCGTCCCGGTCCCAACGCCTTAATTCTTCGATATGGACTGTATCACTTTAAGGGGAGAACTCCTTGAGAATAAAACAGCAATTATCTTCAAACCGTTCCGTGAGAGAGTAATTACTTTTCCCTATCACTTCCCTATACATTTACTTTCTACTTCTTATTGACTGCTGGTCTTGCACTTTTCCCGAACTTTCCCGAACGATTTGCAAGCCAGTTTGTCGTCTGATTGCACCGAGATGCAATACAGGTATCGGGCCTCGGGGTGTACCCCATTGCCCGGGTTTCCTCATACCCCATTACTATGGGGCAGTCATTTTCTTCACCTACTATGTTGTAGTGAACGATTTGCAAGAAAAATCAATTTACTGAACTACCTCGAAGCTAAACGCGAAAGTGAGCCGCGCCATTTGTGCGCTTGCGCAACTCAATTACATCAATTTGTACTATCACTCTCTCACGGTTTGCTCAATAACTTTATTTGTATAAGACATACATTTATACAATTTACTTATAAAGATAGCACAAAAAAATATCTATACTACGATATACATTACATTTTCATATCACAAAAAACCCTTTATTTATTTAACAAAATATGCTTATTTTACTCACATGTTCAAAGTTGGAATTTCTTAAATATTTAACATAGAAAGTTAAAACAATGTTTTCATATGAAATTATACATATCTTAACTAATACAATAGTTTAATTTACATTTTCTCTATACATTTCACTATTAAAACACTTTTAAATTTCTTATACAAAACTATCATTATTTCACTTATTCACAGGAATTTTCACATAAAATAACACAGAATTCACCTCTTTTACACGTACAATCAATCTGAAATGTTTTACAAGTCATTTTACATAAATTGCTGAAATTTGTAAATATTTAAATTTCTACATATTTGGCCTCCTAAGTACGTGGCTAGCGTGCGTCTATGAACTCACACTATTTGAACAACTAACTTTTGCACGGCTATCGACTATCAGTAAAAATGGAAAGTTTAGTATACACTAATATCAACAATACTAAGTGAATAAATGATTCTACTCAATTCTCAAACGTTGAAAACTACCTCTAATCAGATTCTTATCAGTTATCATTTTTCTTATCAAACAATATAAGTGAATGTTTTCATAAATCAATCATAGAAAATAGGCATTTGTTTTCATACAAAACATATCAAACTCATATAAGACAATACTTATGCAATTAATTTCCATTAATTCTACTTATGCACAGCGAACATCTCGACCGGGGAACAAATCCTGGTCTCTAACTTTATTTTAATATTTCTTTAAATTAACATTATTGGAAAGATGATTTCAACCGGGGAACAAATCCGATAACATAATTTATATCTTAAAAATTCCCTATATGAATTTATTAAGAGATATTACTAAGAAAACGATAAACTATTCCGGCCTGGGAGTCGAACCCAAGACCTTCATATCATTAATTCGATATTTCTTTAAGATTCAACTAAGCATTTTCTTATCGGAATATTGTTGCTTGATAATTTGCTTTTTAGAAGCTATTCGTAATCGGTTAACTAATAAATTGAAATATTCTTATAGGCGCGTCGCCAACACAGCCTTACTTCAAATATTAGACATCAGATATAATACTTTTGCTCAACAGTAATATAAATTTTTTATATAAAGTATTAGCAATACGCCCCGGCTTCACACGGAAGATTTCTGGATCTCGACAACAGCGCCACCTACCGGGTAAAGTAAAACCATACAGGGATCCATTCAAATTCTCACAAAAATTTCATCAAAATCGTTCAAGTTGTTTTCGAGTTTTAACAAGACTAATATGAAAGGCATATATAATTCCATAGAATTAGATTCTTAAACAGTTACATTTGTATATACATTCTTTATTTACTAATAATAAGCTAAACCGTTCCAAATAAAGTAACCTTTTGTCCACCAAATGTCACGGGTTTACTTCGTGCTGGACATATTATATGCAGGCAGCGAAGAAAGGAGCACTGAGTCTTTTAGCGTACGAAAGCTTCGCTTTAATAAAGAGTTAAAAATGGTTATAAATTTATTACAATATAACTCTTGAATGTGATAGAGTCGTTCTGCAACTATATTATGATTGTGACATAAAAGGGACAGTTCGACCGGGGTAGGACCCCGTTCTCACAGAATACCAGCGTAAAATAGCAACTTAATGCTGCCGTGCTTCGTATGGTGAGAGTAGAGAAGCGGAGACAATTTTTATTAGAAACGAGGCATTCCATGTCAATCCTCAGGGGTGACAACGCATCTGCACTATGATTCTTAATCGAGGATAAATGTAAAAGACAATAAGCCACAACATTTACTTACCTGACTGGACTGTGTGCTCGTTCAACCTATAAAAAAGTCTGCAAAAAATTTCATTAGCTAAATATCACTAACTCACTTATTCATCACGAGATCTCCAAAACTATACGCACGGTTGATTTGAAATTTGGCATATATACACTTTTCTTAACATAACACCCACTTAGGATTTTGGAAAATTCAACCCCTAAGGTGGTGAAATAGGGTGTTATATCTTATTAAAAAAATATTTGCGTACGATGAACTGTCAATGGTTTGTATTGCTTACTTAATTCAATTACTTCGACTTTAACTCTCCGCGTTATTTCACTTTTTATAATACCGTAAAAGTAGTAACATAAGAGATTAAAAAAAGTCAAATGCAATGATGACTTAAACGAATTGATAATGAGTGAGCTCTGATTATCTCGATAATTATTTTATATTATCTTAGTGATCCTGATTAGGATACTAATCACAAAAAGATAATAAAACAAGTATTAAGTTGCATAAACTATTAAGAAGTTGTATGTGTACTCTTTCCTTCCTTTAAAATATATACACATTAAGTAATTTTTTTTTATAATTTGAATAATGTAACTTATAAGAATGTGAATAATGAAATGTGTATTTACTTTTGAAAATAAATATCTTTAACCATAAAATTATAATATTATTGTTTTGTTATTGGTACGAATACTTTATAGGTACTTGATACGAGTGTGAATTTTCATGTCAATCGGACGTCTACAAGATGGTGAAAATTGCATTAAAATTCAAGAAATTCCGTTACATAGATAGATAGATACACACGAAGGTAATAAAAACGTGTAAAAAAGTACCTACTCGTAAATTTCATAATATGTCCACCAGCTGGGTTCAGGCCTCCTTCTCTATTGGTTAGACCAAACCTAAATTCCATAAATATTTAGAGGTTTACTAATTATTTATCAATATTGCAGGATGATGAAAAGATATTCGTGTCATTACACGCAAGAGAATCCACTACCTCTTCCGATGAGTGTCGTAAAAGGCGACAGTGAGAAACTGAAACAAGATATTGGTAACAACATCTTCCTGATAACAACATAAACTAATATAAAGAACTGCGTTTGCCAACCCGCCTGGCAAGCGCGGCAACTGGCACTACTAGGCAATCTATGGGGGAGGCCTATTTTCAGCAGTGAATCGTCGTCATCCATTTAAAGGCTATCAAACCTTGAATAATTTGATGATTATGACGAGACAAACAGAATTTTTAAAAGTCGCACAAATACACCAAACAAATTATTCAATATCATGTCGTAAAATAAATAGGTAACGTTACTAATAAAAGGGATATTAAAAAGAAAAATATCCGAATGAATTAACGGCTCGGTACTCAGAAGCTTTCGGAAGGGTTCGGCCGCATCACTGCAGTCTGCGAGTTCGAATTCCATACAGACTAACTTTTTGTATAGCCTACAAATAATCCCCGCCGGTTCTAGATGTTTAAAGCATCTCTGACGTAGAAGAAATATACCTAATGTGGAAATTACCTGTATTTTAAATTAAATTAATTAAATTTATTTATTAAATTACAAATACTTGCGAATAATTTTTGAAATAATAGAGGATATCCTGGTGGTGGTTTGTCCATGCTAACCAATTTACCAGTTTTATTTCCGCCAAATGATGTGATAAATTATTTGCGGATTGAGCAAACAGACCTGCATTCCAGACTACAGCGCTTGTTTCTAGTAGGCCACATAAAAGATGAGTAAATGCAATTGTATTTTCTTTAGATATATAGGTAACAAACAAGCACATAGTCCTTCTGATGGTAAGTGGATACCTACTCTGGCCCATAGGTATACGTACATATGTCCTTGATAGAAAAATTTAAATGCGTTATCACCACTGTGGAATAAGATGGAATACCTGTGAAAAGGTTCTCTGATTCTCTACGCTTTTTTATAGGATAAGGCGACAAACGAGCACACAGTCCACCTGATGGCAAGTGGTTGCTGTGGCCCATAGACATCTACATCTACCCTCGATTAAGAATCAAAATGCAGATGCGTTGTCACCCGTGAAGACGAAGATGGAATGCAACGTTTCCAGTAAAAAGGGTCTCCGGTTCTCTACACTCACCACACGAAACACAGCAGCATTAAGCTACTATTTTACACTGGTATTCTGTGAGAGCGTGGTCCTTCCTCGGTCGAGCCGAACCATTCGTGCTACAACTATACTTCTGTTATAACTGCAGTATGACTCTACCACGTATAAAATTACTTACTTACTTACTTACGAAACTAAAATTGCTTACTATACGATATACTGCAACGTTACGCTAATATTCCTAGAATGTACATAGGTAGGTACCACGTTCCTCCCCGTGTCTAATAATAATAGCGCTAACGTGACTTTACCACGAATATAACCTATAAGTCTTGTAAAATAAATCATTAATAAAACGTTTCCGTGGAATTTATTACACACCTATCTCTGAGTATTTATCATCATCATCCTCAGCCCATGTCCCATGCTGGACATGTCCCTCTCCCGCTGGTGAAAGGATTTTCCAAAGGGTATGTTCCGAAATACAACCCATTACACTGGCCAATGCAAATGACGTCATAAATCAACGCCATTCTGGTGATTTTTTATATCGAATATGGTAGAATATGTCTATTATATATTTGCATTCGCCAGTATACTGGAAACATTTCGGAACTTACCCTATATCATCACGCTTGGCAGGTGGATCGCCGATCGTGCTTTGGCGCTTCTGTCCGTCGCCGGTCTGAGTATTTTACGTCTGGAGTAAACGGTATAATTATGGGTTGTTACGAGGATCTCCTCTTCCATCCTTCTATCGCCTCTTACGACACCCGTGGGATGATATAGGGTAGTAGATTCTCTTGCGCCGCAGTGTAAAGGCATAAGAAGTAAGTAAAACTGCGGATGCTAATCAGTCTGGCAAATACGGCAAGTATCCATCTTATGAAGCAAAATATGGGCCTATGGGATATCGATGCCGGACATAGGTTCAGCATTGATAGGCAGATAGTTATGAATGATAAATTTATGTAAGCGATGACGACGAAGCAAGCTGGTTACAGCGCCATCTATCGAAAACATGAGGTATTTCTTACATCTCTATTAGAATTAAACTATATTAAATAGAACATAAGCAAACCTAAGATGGTGTTTTTTCATATTTTACAGAAACCAACAAGCAAATCGTTCAAGAGTATCTTCGGCTTGTTTGTATATTTAGTACAAATGGCACGGAGCAGCACGACGGGCACGCAGTTCGCTTCTCACATCAGTGTAAATACGCCTTCAAGAAGCTTCAGTCACGGAGTTGGAGACCCATTGCGGATATTAACGCAACCAATGAAACAACAAAACAGATCTCCTCAAAGAAATTTCAGAAGTATGAAAACTTTCTAGTTTTTCCCCGCCCTCCCTTGCTGCTTAGCTACTTAAAGCCACACCCTGCTTATCACAAGTAGGTACTTTAGAATAAGGGAAGCATAGTCTACACCCGAGGAACCGTGGTAGCTCAGTGGTTAACGCTCGCTGTAAATATAACAGAACGCGAGTAACTAGGGTTCGATCCCCGCCGGCACCAATGAAATTGTTAATTGTAATTTTAAGTGCTGATTTACCACGCGCTCGGCGGTGAAGGAAAATATCGTGAGGAAACCTGCATGTCTGAGGAATAAGAAAAAAAAATATTTCGAAGACATGTGAAGTTCGTCAACACGCGTTTGGGCAGCGCGGCGGACACTTCCTTGCCCTAAACCCTCTCAGAAATGAGGGGAGGCCTGAGCCCAGCAGTGGGACGTATATAGGCTGTAACTTTACTTACTTTACTTTAGTCTACACCCGTAAACCCTTTCAAAAACGAATATAGGTAAATAAATTCTACGTAAATCGCAGACTCACCTTGTTTCCAAAAATATATTTGTCTCTAACAGAGTTGGATATTTATTTACATTTAATTTTTATCATTTTCATTAAAACCTTTCAAAGTCCAGTGAACATAAGCCTCTACATAGATTCTCCATCCATGAAGGGTGTATTGGCAATAGATGTCACGCTTAGCAGGCGGATAGCCAACCGCAATTTTTGAAATCATGCGGGTTTTTTTTGTCTCCGTCGCCTGTTTAGACAACCATGAGGTTATAGTGGGTAGTGAATACTATTACACCGGCGCGGAATGGTATACATTTATTTGCATTATAAACTATAAATAAGCGTCGATATGCCAATCTTAATAACTTTAAACAATACTTCAGTTCAATAAATCTGATTAGTTTCTTAAACAACTTTTGTATTGTTGTCGTTCATCATCATCATTACAGCCCTTCACAAGACCACTGATGAACATAGGCCTCCCCTAAGGAACGACACAAAACATAGTCCCGAGACACTGAATCCATCGACGCCCTGCATGCCTAACTAGGTCATCACCACTTTGCTTGCCACTCGAGAACCTTTCTCCCCATCAATTGTCGGTTCTTCGAGCTCAGCTAGCCCATTGTCACTTCTGCTTGCTGATCGTTTACTCTGGTTCTACTGGAGAGATCCTCGTTACGAATTCTATCACGCGAAGAAACCAGTCTTGTGGTCGAACTCTCTCTATAGCTAGCCTAGCGACCTTAAACTTTCGCATACGGCCAGCAATAACAACATATGTCAAGGATCATGTCTCAAATCCATATGTCGTTGTATACTTAATTGATTTTTTTTTATATTTGCTCGTTAGCGCAGGGGCAAAGCATTTGACTGCAAGGTTGCGGTTTCGAATCCCGTATATAACGCATTAAGAAAAAAAAATACTTACACACAATAATTAAATAAATCTGGACTTTTATTAGAATTATTTGTAATGATTTTAGGGCGTTAAGTGTTTTGGATTCGCGCTTTAGCAATATTATCACAAAGCACCAGCGTGAAATAGCAGCTTAATTCTGCTGTTTCGTATGATGAATGTACACTTTTTACTGGAAACGAGGCAATCCATCTTAATCCTCAGTCATTTTGAATTTTAGTCGAGGATAGATATAGATGTCTATGAGCCACAGCATCCACTTACAATCAGGTTAACTGTGTCCTCATTTGTCACCCTTATTCTATATTAAAAAAAAAACTTTTTAAGTACCCCATATTCCTAGTGCCACTCCTTGCAACACTCAGCAGTCGGAAGACCTATAGTTTAATATCGAAATATTTTTTAAACCTACCAAAATGAACTTGTAGACAGAAAAAGCGCCCTACCACCTAGTAAGTATAATAATACTATCATATTACTTCATATAGTACCATAGTATAATAATAGTATCAGCAACTTGTAATTGGAGATAAATATAAAAATTTAGGAATACATGAATCAGGAAAAATAGAACACAGCATCATAAGAGATCAAATAACTAAAGAATATTTTAAAATAATCAAGAAATTTCTGAACACCCACCTTTTATCAAATGTCGCGATTAACTCACGACATTTGATAAAAGGTATTAATACATACGCAGTTCCGGTTTTACTTTACTCATTTGGTGTAATAAATTATAAAAATAATGATTTTAAGAAAATAGATATAAAAACAAGAAAATTACTAGCAATTAAAAACCGTTTCCAGTATCTTTCTCTTACCCATAATCGGTTTCTTCAAACCTCCGTCAATCTTTCTCTCTCTACACCTTTGCACTCTTCTTCCTTTTTCAAGAAATACTTCACCGTAACTGCTGTGCGATTGTGAAACTCCTTACCTCTCCATATTCGTCGTGCTAAATCTCTTCACTCTTTCAAAAGTCTTAATCGTATTATTTAGAACGCTATTAGATAAATTACTTTACCTTTCTAGTACTCTTTTCATTTAATACATAATTTTCTAATAATAATAGATATTTTATACATAATTTTCACTTATCTTTATTTGTATGTATTATATATATTTTTATTATTTTGTATGCCCCCCTCCATTTTAACTTTTGTTTGCATCATTCCTCTACGCATAGGTTGTCTGGAAGAAATCTCTTTCAGAGTGATAAGACCGCCTATTGTACATACTTTAATTTAGTTTTAACTGTACTTGATGTTTCTGTATTGTGGTGTACAAAAAAGAATAAATAAATAAATAAAAAGGTACATAGCAAAAAGCAGAAATAGAAAAGCTATACTTACCTGTAACACAAGGAACAAGAGGTCTGATAAATATAGAGTACATGTATAAAGCACAGATAGTAAAATATAAACAATATTTGAACACAGAAAGCGATTATCTCATTAAAATAATAATGCAATACGACACACATAGAGATAAATATTCAATAATAAAAGAAGCACAAGAGATAGAAAGAGATTTACACTTATCACTAGAAAATACATATACGGATAAAGAGATTAAGATAGCAATAGTTAAAAGACACAATGAACTATGGCGACAAAAGCCTTTACATAGACAATTTCCTAAAAAATTATTAAATCAGGCCAATATAGAAATATAACTTTCATATCAATGGCTTCAAGGCTACAGGTATCTCCAAGTACAGAGTCATCAATATTTGCAATACAAGACCAGGCCATTAATACGCGGCAACATCAACGTGACATATCAAATGAGCCAGTAGATGGAAAATGTCGTCTGTAAAGATGAAACCACACAACACATAATATCGGATGTGACAAACTAGTAGGGACATATTACGTAAAGCGACATGATAACCTTGTCCAGTACGTCTATTGGTGTCTGGCTAAAAAGAACAAAATAGAAGTTTCTAACCTCTGGTGGCAGGAAACTCTCATCCGGCCACAAATTAAAGAAATGATAATACATGTGATAAAACATTCTTAATAGATATAACTGTACCATCAGACTACAATATAGGACCTAAGGAAATTAAAAAAATTAAGCAAATGCCACCTTCTAAAAACTGAAGTCAGTCTTTCTGGAATACACAAGCAACTGTCATTCCCATAGTAATAGAAGTAAAGGGAGTGGTAGCTAAGAGTATTAAGAAATACATAGATAAATTAGATAGCCATATTAACATTAGTATCCTTCAAAAACAAGCAGCTATTCACACATCAACTATACTCACTAAAGTGCCAGGGGATACCGTATTTGTACATAATCAACCAGACCATCTACATATACGGATCACCCAACAGTCATCAAACACGCAGCAGTCACCAAGCACAACGGATACAAAAAACACCACGAACACATATACAAATCATACAACAATCATTAGGTATAACAGACATACAACAATCATTAAACGCACCCATAGAAATATTAAAAACGGGAGAAGTGGCAAGGGGGTGTGTCTGTGTCCGCGCGCTATGATCAAAATACTCAGCTTCTATACAAATGCCCGTCTCTGCGAATTAGTGCGCTTGCGACCGTCATCGTGAAATATTACCAGAATGCCATGTTGTTCAGTGGTTTCTTGTAAAAACCGAAGCCAAAACAAAAACTTTGTTAGTCATAAAATCACATACCATACCTAAGTACAAGTATTTCATTACATTTATTAAACGTATTAAACAACAAATCGTAAAATATTTCTTTCTCTTACTACGTTATTTTTGTTTCCAAATATCACAGCCACTGTAATATTTTTGCAGCAAATACATTGCTCCATAACCACTACCTAAATATGACGCCAAGTTACTCAACAAGCAATGTAAATATTACAAAACAATACTTTATTTTTGGGGATATATTGCGTAGTACGGCCGCTGTATCTTGTGACGAGCTAGTAATGTGCGTGTGCAGATCCACTACTATCGACAATAATGTGGATTGGCGAATTGCTATTATAGTTTATTCTCCAATTTGTGAACCGTTTCAACGCGATAGGAAGACCGAAGTGACATAATGTTTTTTTTTGCTACTACTACGCTGAATGCGTAACCAAAGGTCGTAAAGTAAGTTGATTAAATTTTAGGTTAATAATCGGTCGAGTGTTCTTATGTTTGAATCATCGTATATTATTCCCTATCTTCGAAAATTTTATATAATTTTTATGGTTTTGGGGTTCAATATAATTTACAGTTTTCAAAAGCTTCGAATGTATCATAAATACCTAACCGGCATGGTTATATAGTGACCTTGGCTTAAAATTATTCATAGTATTTATTTGTTAGACATGAGTGTGTATTTGTTTTCATATATTTAACAATATTATCACTAACCAGGAGTTTTTTATAACAAAAGATCGCCAAGCAAAACCTGCTTAGTATATGGTGAGGTTAAAAAGTAGTTTAGGATATATGAAAATAATAAATAGGTTATTAATAGTACCTTTCGGCTTGCTAAATGATGCTAATTTAAAAAAGGAATGGATTGATGCCACTGAAAGGCCACCTGACTTCGTTCCCTACAAAAACTAGTACTGGTCGTCGTAATTTGTATGCGAATTAAAATTATCATAAAAACAACTTGTCTCGCTAATGATAAGCAATTAAAACTAAAAATGTCAAACAGGAACTCATGGCAAAGGCTTTGTCAAATTTAATTTTTTTAATGTTAAGTTTCACCAATTTGAGCAGTCCCCGATGAATAATCACATTATATTTCTTATAAAAGCAGTCATGGAAAAATACACTAATTTAAGATTACACTATTTGACAAAAAAGCCACCCCAGAAATATAAAAACGTCGTGCTGCCCAAATAGCTAACTTTACAGGTCAGTGAGTAAGCACCGTAGCATGGTTTCAAAATACTCGACCTATTACTTCAATCCGCTATGATAGCCTAAACCAACATGACGGGATTTTTTACTGTTTTTATTTATTTCATATTTAGGGCCCAAAAAATTTTAGTACAATTTTGGTTTAAATGAAACAATCGATAACTTTCCAATTTAGTCAATCACTAACGTATATGTAAAATAAATGGCTTTTTTTACAGCACAACGATAGTGCCCGATATTTTTGTGTGAGTAAGTAGTACGGTGAATGGTAAATGGACGTTGTGGTTTTAGAGATATGGTTTACAATTAATTGTGTAGTACGTTATGATTTATTAAATGCGAGTGTATGCGTGATTACGTATATATTGCTTTTACTGATCTGTTTGTGTAGTAGTTGGCGCGTGGTAGGGGCCAACTGGAGACACCGGATTCTGATACATTTTCAACTACTGGGCATATCTCCTTCATAATTATATCTATGAACGCACAGGACTCATCAAATACAAATTATAATCCGAATGTACAACAGTCACTAAATTCTCGACAAAAACGAGGATGAGGGAAGAAAGGAATGAGAACTCTTTTAATTTGCGTAATAATTTTCATTAAATTACATCTTAATATTGAAAAAAAGTACTATACAAAACTACAACATTATATTAGTTTAAAACACATTAATGGGAATATATAAATACCTTTTTTTCTGTGGGTTGCAGGACGGGGTATTTATTAAAACCGACGTAAGTCGCGAAGGTGTCATATTAGTATCATAGTTTTTCATATATGTAGTATAATATATCTTTTACCTTTAAACGAGCAATTCTTTTATATATAATCGGAATCTCGGAAATGGCTCCAACGATTTTCATGAAATTTAGTGTCCTGGGGATCTCGGGGGCAATAAATTGATCTAGCTAGGATGCATTTTTAGAAAATACCGTTTTATCCGTGAAAATGCTACAATATCATTTCCACAGAATGTGTATTTCTGTTGCCGCTATAACAAATAATAATAAAAATAAATTAAAAATTAAAGGGGCTTACCCTACTAGAAATGTGTGTTGGTACGAACCCTTCATGTGCGAGTCTGACTTACAATTGACCGATTTTTTAATAGTCTCATGAATCATGCTCAGAAGTTAGAAGGAATAAGCGGTTTTTTGCAACGATCTGTCAGCCCATTTGGGCGACTTTGAGCAGGATCATTTCATAATGCACACTTTCTAGAACGTGTTTTTACGTCGTAAAAGATCCACATCTTACTGACAATAAATTACATGACAGAGTACACACACATACATAGAATATGAGCCTCGGTGTTACGGCTCCAACTAATTTAAAGACGTTGTAGAACTTGCTTCCACGGCCCCATGTTTTTAATATGCTGTCATCTTTGTGAAATTTATTATCCATAGTTTTTGCAACGATGGTAAATTGTTTTCATCTAATTACTTACTTCAAATGGTTCAAAACAAATTTGCGGCATCCTCGGTTTACGCAATATCACCGACGTATTACAGGAAAACCGGTTGTAATGGTTTGGCCACATTAAAAGGAAACGACCGATTTATATTGGCAATACAACATGCAATCTAAATACTTTCTGCCAGAGACGCTGAATAAGGCCAAAATCGAGGCGATTGCGTTGTGATAAATTATAAAAAGAGTTATTAATTTAATCGAAAACGACGTTTAAGGTGATGTGGGTGCCAAAAGCAGATTTTTCACGCTTTATAGGATTTTGTCATTAAAAACTACGAATCCACATTTTTTTAAATACATTAGGAAAGTTAAGGATTTTTCTTAGTGAATTATGGCACTAAAGCATTAAAACACGATTGACACATTTTGGCTCGATAGAAAAAGATTGCAAAGTTTCCTCAAAATCTACAATTTTAGGTCACTGAAAAAGCTGTTCCATTCAAATGTAATGAAATCAATTTCAATTAAATTCAGGCTATATGTTCACCAGTAAATACGTGAGTGAATTATGGGTTTATTTTTCAATAAAAGAGTATATATAATTTTAAAAAGAAATATGATATAAATATTGTGTGATAAAATAGCGCACGGGCCGACCAAACAGTCCATATAAAGTCTGTTTTTGGCGCCCACTTCACCTTAAGTCAAGGACGGTATGGAGGAAATAAAGCAGAAAAGTAAGCCCCGTAACAAGATGAGTAAAGCGTTAATAAAACGAAGACGAAAACATGGATACTTGCAATTATCAGAAAAAAAAATGTATAAGCCACACTTTAGCATTTAATGAATAAAACATAACGCAAAAAGTTTTTTACACAATTTCATTAAAATTTAGTAAATTCCATGTCGAAATTCTTAGGCTAGGTTAAAAAGTTCGAAATAAAGTTACATATGTCAGACAGACAATTAAAAGGAACATAAATGATAAATAAGCTTTTATTACAAAATAACAACATCGAGAAGTTCACTGACGGGACGTGAACGAAACACTAGATTTTCGACACAGTTACGAAAGAAACATTTTAAGCTAGTTTTGTTAATGTTAAAAATATTTGGAACTTAAATCTGAGATTTTTACCACAGTAAGCAACTACATGATTCCACGCCATGCCGTGCCATGATAATGGGTTTTATTACACAGTTAAGTTACTTGTAAACAAAACAATGGCTCTTGAACTTTAAACCTTTTCACAGAATCTAATGTAGCGGAATTTTGTTCCAAATAAAGAAACACTTAACTTTATGAATTTGTTAAGACTTCAGAAAATTTTTGCGACACAACTCATGATATGGTCTTTATTACAAGTAGCGTAAACCATAAACACATACTCACACAGGCTATCTAATAAAATGCATAAGCTACAAAATTTCCATAAAACGCAAACATCCCGTGTTCCCCATCAAGCCTTGACTTTTTTAAAGCAATTTCATTCACCGTAAATATTATTAGCCTAGTGGCACATGGTTACAAAATGACGCGCGCGGAAATTTTTAAACAAAAAATTAAGTAATTCTTGCATAAAATTAAAATAAAATATACTTTCTATAGAGATGTAGAGCTGCACCTCTTACGCTTACCTCATTACATTTTAGATTCACGCCCACAATTTGCTTTAAACTATATTATAAATTTTAATAAAGTTTATTTAGAAAATCCATACCATAATATTGTAAATGCGAAAGTGTGTTTGTTTGTTTGTCCTTCTTTCACGTCGCAACAGAGCATCGGCATGGCATAATTTTTTGTATGGGGATAGTTCGGTGGCTGTAGAGTGACATAGGCTACTTTTTTCAGCGGAAAAACATATCATTCCCGTGGGAAAACGAATATGTTGCAAAATTACATTCAGCTAGGTGGCGCCACCGTGATTCTACAAGACGGACGACGGTACGATGGACGAACACAGGAGGTCAGAATATCTGGATTATTATGTCATTTTACTAAAATTAAGGGGGTGCTAAGAATCTCCGGTGGAGGTTCGGTTGCCACCTACGACGACTCGACCTGGCAACATATAACGCACGCACCCTGAGGACTGACGAGAAGATACTGGAGCTGGAAGAAGAGGTAGACTATTGCGCTGGCATATTATTGGATTATCCGAGGTCCGAAGAGTGGGGGAGGACACGGCAATCCTCGAGTCCGGCAACTTGTTCTATCACCGGGAGGGCGACCATCTGTTCCAAGGAGGTGTCGGATTTATCGTCCACAAGTCTCTCGTCAATAACGTTGTAAAAATTGGGAGTGTGTCGACGAGGGTCGCGTAATATCTGATACTCAGAATCACCAAACGGTATTCGCTGAAGGTCATACAGGTTTAAGCACCAACCTCGGTACATCCCGATGAGGAGGTGGAGGAAATGTATGAGGATATTTCCAGAGCCATGCATTCCTCCAAAACCCACCACACGGTGTTGATGGGAGACTTCAACGCAAAACTAGGCACAGGAGAAAGCGGTGAGCTGAAGGTAGGGAAATTTGGAGTAGGGCAACGGAACCGAAGGGGCCAGCAGTTGGCCGACTTTATGGAGAAAGAGGGACTCTTTATGATGAACTCTTTCTTCCAGAAGCGGCCCTACAGGAAGTGGACCTGGTCGAGCCCCGACGGTTCGACAAAAAATGAGATTGACTTCATTATGACGACCAGACGCCAACTGTTCAGTGATGTCTCAGTGATCGCAAGGGTGAAAACTGGCAGCGATCACCGAGTGGTTAGAGGTACACTGAACCTAAACGTTAAGTTGGAGAGGTCTCGTCTAAGGAAGTCAACGCTCCGTCCCCCTCGTGCTCTAATCCAAAATCCCGAAACCTTTCAGCTCGAGTTACGTAACCGTTTTCAGTGCCTAGAAGATTGCAATGCAGTGGACTATACGAATGACAAGCTCTTGGAAACTGTCCATGCGGTCGGAGCTAAGTTCTGCAAGACCCGCCGCAGAAGAACACAAAAACTGTCCGATCACACTCTTAATCTCATGGCTGTTAGACGGAAGATGAGGCTGCAATCGTCAACAGATTAGACAGCATACAAGGCAACTGAACAGACAGATTTCCAAATGCATGCGGCGAGACTAACGGAACTTTAATACTGCTCGTATTAAAGAAGCGATCGAGCGGAACCAGGGCTCCAAAGTCTTTGCCAGAGATCTGTCTGCCAGAAAGAGCCAACTGTCAAAGCTGAAGACTGAGTGTGGCAACATCGTTTTCGGGACACCTGAGATTCTGAGTGAGATTGAGAGGTTCTATGGGCAGCTGTACACATCATCGTTGGAGCCACACGCAAGTGTGAGTCACGATCCAAGAGTAAGTCTTATCCGACACTATTCCGATGATATCCCGGACGTCAGTCTGAGCGAGATTAGAATGGCTTTCCACTACCTTAAAAACGGCAAGGCCCCGGTCGAGGATGGAATTACAGCGGAGCTTCTGAAAGCGGGGGGAACACCGGTACTTGAAGTCCTTCGGAAGCTCTTCAATTCCGTCCTTCACGGTGGCACTACTCCGGAGACGTGGAGCAGAAGTGCGGTGGTCTTGTTCTTTAAGAAAGGCGAAAACGCTCAAGAGAGCTCAAGTTCTTCAAGAGAAGAACTACAGACCGATTCCCTTCTGAGCCGCGTCTACGTGCTGTTTTCGAGAGTCATTACGAATCGTCTCGCACACAGACTCGACGACTTCCAGCCTCCCGAACAAGCCGGTTTCCGAAAAGGCTTCAGTACCATAGACCACATACATACCCTGTGGCAGATTGTACAGAAGACCGAAGAGTACAATCTGCCACTTTGAGGCTATGAGAAAGCCTTTGATTCCGGCGAAATTTAGGCGGTGCTACAGTCCCTTCAGCGGTGCCAAGTTGACTGTCGGTATATCGAAGTGCTGAAGTGTTTGTACAGTAAGGCTACGATAGCTATCCGAGTACAGAACCAGAGTTCGAAACCTATCCAACTGAAGAGAGGTGTAAGACAGTTTGATGTTATATCCCCGAAACTCTTCACCGCTGCGTTGGAAGACGTTTTCAAGCTACTGGACTGGAAAGGATACGGTATTAACATCAATGGCGAGTACATCACTCACCTTCGAATTGCCGACGATATAGTCCTTATGGCAGAATCGCTGGAGGACCTAAGCACTATGCTTAATGACCTCAATGGTGTCTCCCAACGGACAGGTCTTAAGATGAACATGGACAAAACAAAGATCATGTTTAATGTCCATGTCACACCTATGCCGGTAGTTGTTGAGAGCACTATGCTCGAAGTTGTTGACGAGTACGTTTACCAGGGACAAATAGTCCGACTAGGTAAGTCCAACTTCGATCGAGAGGTCAATCGACGGATTCAACTCGGCTGGGCAGCGTTCGGGAAATTACGACACATCTTCTCGTCAGGTATACCTCAATCTCTGAAAACTAAAGTGTATAACCAGTGCGTGTTGCCAGTGATGACTTACGGATCTGAGACGTGGTCTTTCACTGCTGGCCGTATGAGGCTAATGGTCGCTCAGCGATCTATGGAGAGGGCTATGCTCGGAGTTTCTCTGTGTGATAGACTCAGAAATGAGGATATCCGCAGTAAAACCAGAGTGACCGACATAGCCCAACGGATTAGTAAGCTGAAGTGGCAATGGGCCGGCCATATAGCTCGAAGAACCGATAACCGATGGGGAAGAAAGGTTCTCGAGTGGCAGCCTCGTACCGGTAGGTGTAGTGTAGGGTGGACCCCCCACTAGATGGAGTGACGGCCTGGTAAGACATGCAGGAAGTCGATGGATGCAGGTGGCTCAGGACCGTGCTTTGTGGCATTACTTGGGGGAGGCCTATGTTCAGCAGTGGACTTGTGAAGGGCTGTAATGATGATGATGATGATGATAACAAAATTAAGATAAAATATGTATGGATCTGTATTTTTCCACGCAGAACCGGGAAGAGAGCGATAAAAAACTAAAATTCACCAGCTGATTTTCTTCAAACGTTTGATATTGTAATTCACAGAATAGGCGATAACCTCGCAGACGATATTGAGTAATCCGTTGATGCTCTGCCTACCCCGCAAGGGTTACAGGCGTGATTATAAGTATGGATCAGAAATACTATCACCACCTGTCACGCTTTCACCCTTAACTATTACTTAACTGTGGTAGAAACAGTTCTTAGTAAGCCTTATTAATAAGCCTTAGTAATATTTATTGAACGGAAATGAATATGTTCTTATATGTTACGGTTATGAATGAATCGGTATTACAATAAGAAAAATTGTGCAAAATTATAAGTAAATATTTTTTGAGAGTTCTTATTAACTAACGTATACATAGTTTAAATTGATTCCGCTAGATGCTGTTACTAGGTTTTTAAAACGCGGTAACGAAATATTTCCTGACATGTACTTAACTCCCGCCGTTGAGCCGCGCGTCAACTCATAGTGCATACCTATACGCTTAAATTGTTTCTATTTCGTAGCTTATTCGACTACCTGCTTTCGATTTCGGTTGTTTGTTATTTGCTTTGTGATTTGGTTAAGGTCGAATGGATTTATATTAACTTTCATTTTCGGATTTGCGTATTTTCTTGGATCGGTTTTGTTAATTTGGTTGGTACTCGTTTACACATATTTAGACTCTGGCTTTGATTTTGGATTTTGTTTATTTAGAATCGTTAATTGGTTTTCGTTGTTTTAGGTTGTTTAACAATACTTCAAAGGAATATTAATAGTATAGATAGTGTATACGGTACCTATACACTTACTTCTTTTTTCGTTGGTTATATTTATATTCACTACTGCTTTCGATTTCGGTTTTCTGCGATTTGTTTTGTGATTCGATTTATTTTTTGGCTATCGTTTTCGGATTCGTGTTGTGTCTTGAATTGCTTTTGTTGTTTTGTTTTTAAAGAATATTTAAAAGGAATATTTATTCTTTTTAGATTTACTTTTAAAAAAAATATTTAAAAAGAAATTTAAATCCTTTTAGGTATTTTAACGTTTTTTTATAAATAGGTTTTTTGTTACTTCATAATGCCTCGCAAACGTAAGTCCAGCCTTTCAAGAGTATCTTCTCAAAGACAAGCGAAAAGATTAGCTCGATCGCTAGAATCTTTAAAAGATGCTGAACTGAGAAGGCAAGAACAAGCAGAGCGTAAGGCTGCTTTTAGAGCATCTGAGACACATTCTCAACGTCAGCAAAGGCGTCTTGAACAGGCAGAGCGTCAGGCTGCTTTAAGAGCTTCCGAAACACCTTCTCAAAGTCAGGAAAGGCGTCTTGAACAGGCAGAGCGTCAAGCTACTTTAAGAGCTTCTGAAACACCTTCTCAGTAGCGAAGGGTGGGAGAGGTCAAGTACTTTAAGAGCTACTGAAACACCTGATCAAAGTCAGCAAAGGCGTCTTGAACAGGCAGAGCGTCAATATATTTTAAGAGCTACTGAAACACCTGCTCAAAGTCAGCAAAGGCTATTCGAACAAGCGGAACGTCAGGACGCCTTAAGAGCCGCGGAAACACCTGATGAAACTCAACACAGACTCATTGAGCAAGCTGAATGTTAATCTACAATAAGGGCATCTGGAACACTAGAACAGACACAGACGCGAAGAGATGCAAATGCACAGCTCCAAGTTGAATGTCGACAAAATTTTCAAAGAAACAATTGGTCGGTTTTTAATGACGCAGCATTCAATTATGATCCGTTGATTGATTATAAAAATCACAGGTTAGTTGTTATCAGACTGATGGACAAGGCGTGTCGATTTTGCAGCGCTTTAAAATGGAAAGATGAGAACGCAGGCATGTGCTGTTCCAATGGCAAAGTGTCTCTTCCGTTACTTGGGGAACCAGAAGAACCTTTGAAAACTCTCTTTTTATATGATACTAATGAGTCACGGCGCATTTTAAACGGGATCCGGAAGTATAACTCATGCTTTCAAATGACGTCCTTCGGAGTTGACCGGGAAATAATAATGCCGGGATTTTCGCCTACATTTACGGTGCAAGGGCAAATTTATCATAGAATGGTTCACTTTTTCCAGCTGAAAACGAACAGCATAAATTTGTATTTTATGGGTGACGAAGAAATTGAGGTAGATCGTCGCTGCCAATTTATCCAGGGAGTTGATAGAGACACAGTGTTTAAAATTCAAAGATTCTTGCATGAACGTAACATTTTAGTCAAAACATTTAAAACTGTTTTAGAAAACCTACCTGAAGAGGATTATAAAGTCGTCATTCACGCAGATATGACCCCTCGAGGAGAGCATGAAAGGCGCTACAATGCACCGTTGATAAACGAAATGGCAGCCGTAATTAGTGGTGATCAATTTTCTTCACGAGACATTGTCATGCGAGCACGTGATGATACGTACGTACGTACGCAACGGGTAGCCGATACACACAAGTTTTATGACGCTCTGCAATACTCATTGATTTATTGCAAAGGATAACAGGGTTGTCATTTTCAAATTCCACTCATTAACCCGGTCACAAAGGAGCCTACTCCGAACAAAAAAGTATCATGTATGGATTTTTGTGCGTATCATGTGATGTTGCGAAAAAATTATTTTAACCTCTTAGCCCGGTGTAGACAATTATTTCATCAATTTTTGGTAGACATGTATGTGAAGGTAGTAAGTGAACGCCTCCGTTATATATCTTTAAATCAAAAAAAAGCTGCGCGTTAAGAATTATACACATTTACATGATGCAGTTTCTAGCGACGCCAAAGTAAACCCCAAAGATTTAGGTAAAATGGTAATTCTGCCCTCATCATTCGTTAACAGTCCCCGCTACCTACATGAGTACACACAAGACGCATTCGCCTATGTACGAATTTACGGAAGACCTGATCTTTTTGTTACTTTTACTTGCACTCCCACATGGAAAGAAATAACCGAGGAGCTAATGCCGGGCCAAAAAAGTACTGACAGACACGATTTAGTTGCTAGAGTATTTAGATTAAAAGTACAAAAATTAATGTATGTAATTAACAAAGGGAAAATTTTCGGAGAGGTGCAGTGCTTCATGTATTCAATTGAATGGCAAAAAAGAGGATTACCGCATGCCCACATTCTAATATGGCTTAAAGAGAAGTTACGGCCCAGCCAAATAGACGACATAATAAGCGCCGAGATTCCGGATCCTGAGCAATATAAAGAATTGTATGATACCATCGACCGAAATATGATTCACGGTCCATGTGGAGCACGAAATTTAATATCGCCATGTATGAAAGAAGGAAATGTAAAAAGAAATTCCCTAAACAGCTATTAAAAGAAGTAGTGCACAATGACAATGGCTACCCTTTATACAGACGCAGAGCTCCGGAAGATGGTGGCAGGAAAGTTACAATCAAATCTCGCTCTGGAGCGTTCGAAACCTTAGATAACAGCTGGATGGTCCCGTGTTCGCCCATTCTATGTAAAATGTTTAATGACCACATTAATGTAGAAGCATGTAACTCTGTCCGCGCAATCAAGTATATCTGTAAGTACATAAATAAAGGAAGCGACCAAGCAATATTTAATCTCAGGAGTGAAGGTGAGGCAAATCCCATTAATGAAGTACAGACCTTTCAAACAGGGCGTTATGTCAGCAGTAACGAGGCAGCGTGGCGTCTCCTTGGCTTCCCTTTACACGAAAGGCACCCAACAGTTACTCACCTTGCTGTACACTTAGAAAATGGAGAGAATGGAGAGTGTGTATATTTCACCGAAAGAAATTTCCAAGAAAGAATTGCATCACCGCCAAAAACTACACTAACAGCCTTCTTTCAACTTTGTCAAACCGACCCCTTTGCAAAAACGTTGTTATATTCTGAATTCCCCCGCTATTATACTTGGAACACATCTAGGACGGAGTGGAAACGCCGTATTCAAGGCGCGCCTGTTGAAAATCGGCCCAGTGTAAAGTCATCAGATGCCCTTGGTCGTGTGTATACCGTCCATGTAACTAATTTTGAATGTTTCTGTTTACGATTGCTGCTGCACCATGTTCTTGGTCCTACAGGATATAAAGACCTTAAAACTGTCAATGGTCAGGAATGCGCGACTTATAGAGAAGCATGTGAAGCTCTGCATCTTTTAGAAAACGATAATCACTGGGATGAAACCATGGAGGAAGCTGTGCAGTGCCAGTCACCAGCTAAAATTAGGGATCTTTATGCAACTCTCATATCATCTTCCGGGCTATCTAATGCACATGAATTGTGGGACAAATATAAAGAGTACATGGCGGAAGATATTTTGCGAAGGTTACAGCAGACACACGCGAACATGACATACAATGAACACATTTATAATGAAGCACTTGGAAAAATTGAAGATAAAGTAATGGAATGAAAACTTTGGAATGATAAGCCCTCGATGAACAACCGAAAATAAAATAAGTGATTATTATATACGTGAAACAAACTACGATATACCAGCTTTGCAGCAGCAAGTAGCCGAATTTGTACCCCGCTTGCTTCCTGCAGATGAAATTAAAGCATGCCTCAAGTCGTCTATTTTATGGAACAAGGTGACAAAATTCTGTTTAACTACGAATATGAGAGTGCATTTGTATAATAATATCAATGCTGGAAACTATGCTGACACACTATTAAAAATTGGCGATGGGCGGTTGGAAACGGATGCTGAGGCCTGCGTTAAATTGACGAGAGATTTTTTTAATTTAGTACAGAGTCATTCCGAATTAATTAAGACCGTTTATTCAGATTTAACGTACAACATGCATGAAGACAAATGGTTATGTGAAAGGGCGATTCTTGCACCAAAAATGAGAGCATTAACAAAATAAATTCAGATATATTAAGCGAAGTATCAGGAGAAATAACAGATTATTTGTCAGTAGACACAGTTATGGACACAGAACAGAGCACTTTCATATCCCGTAGTTTCTAAATTCTCTAGAGTTGTCAGGTGTGCCCTCACATAAGCTTCAATTAAAATTAGGCGTCCCAGTCATGCTAATGCGAAATTTAGATGCTCCTCGGTTATGTAACGGGACAAGGCTGCGTGTGACACATCTTGGACGGAACATAATCGGTGCTACAATTTTGACAGGCGTAGGAAAAGGTGAAAATGTTATTATACCACGGATCCCTATAATTCCCACAGATCTTCCTTTTCAATTCAAAAGGTTGCAGTTCCCTATTAAGCTCAGTTTTGCAATGACAATTAATAAAGCGGAAGGGCAAACATTACAGGTTTCAGGCTTCAGGCTTCTCTCATGGTCAGCTGTATGTAGCATGTTCGCATGTGTCAAATGCCCAGAATCTCCACATTCTTTCCCCGAATGGAAAAACATATAACATTGTGTACAGTGTTCAGTTAATTATTTTTTCCAAAATTCCCACAATCAATTAATCAGAATACCCACAGATCTTCCCTTTCAATTCAAAATTTTCTATTTAGCTCAGTTTCTTTTCAATTCCAAATGCTGCACCTCTGACGGACCTATTAAGCTCAGTTTCCTTTCAACTCAAAAGGCTGCATCTCTGACGGATCTTTTATTTGGCTCAGTTTCCTTTCAATTCAGAAAACTGCATCTCTGACGAATCAATTTAGCTCAGTTTCTTTTCAAAAGTCTGCATCCCTGACGATTAATTATGTGACAATCAGTTTCCTTTAATTAAAAAAATATCCCATTTCCATTTGGAATAAACAGGCTATTTTCATGCTTTCCTATAAGCTGCGTTTTAAAACATTTAAATAGGCTGACGAATCAATTTTGCTCAGTTTCCTTTTAATGGCTGCATCTCTGACAAATCTATAAAACTCAGTTTTCTTTCAATTCAAAAAGCAATGGATAGTTCATTTCCCAGTGACCATGCGGGCGAAGCCGCGGGTAACAGCTAGTAAGAAGATATAATTCATAATGTATTGTCGCCAGGCGCGAACAAGGGACTAGCCTAGGGCGCTGTTGACTTCACATCACCACTGATCTTCCCGATAACAACTTTCAATAATAATAAATTGTGGCCTTCTGCAACCCACCTGACAAACTTGGCAACTATGACATATATAATAATATATACCATAAGAGCTTCCCCAGGGGCAATCTATGGGGGCGGCCTATGTTCAGCAACAGTCTTTGATAGGCTGTAATGATGATGATGATGAATTTTAGTTGCTAATTTAACACGAGTTCAACGAAAGAAAAAACCATAGTACATTTATTAACCACATACTCGTACATCAGTCACTTTAACGTAGATCCCCAAAAATATTGAAGTAGCGCGGCGGATTTTTCCCTGCTCTAAATCTCGTTTAGAA
Organism: Parnassius apollo; assembly: GCA_907164705.1. NCBI lineage: Eukaryota > Metazoa > Arthropoda > Insecta > Lepidoptera > Papilionidae > Parnassius > Parnassius apollo. Next base: position 6,124,546 of record CAJQZP010001593.1, on the reverse strand, counting down.
ATAAGAAGAAGCCTAAGCCCAGCTATGGGACGTATGTCGGCTGTTACTTGATGTGATTTTGTATTGTGATATTGTGAAGAGATTAAAATCGTTAATGAATAATGTGACTTTATTTAGATTTAATCAAAGACCATTTCTTTTATAAATATCGTTTTCTTTTTTCAAAAATATCTCCTAGTTTTTCGGATATGATAGCCTAGAACACTCCTTACAATGCTCTCATTTTCAACCACTCCGGATTCAAGGAATAATGCAAAGTATAGTCCTGAGCCATCTGCATTCATCGACTTCCTACATCTCTCAGCGGTTAAAAGCGCGGGGCCTGTAGCAAATTCTATCTAGGGGCCCTTGATCGGCTATGGGCTCTTAAGTATAAAGTGGTAAAAAACAAATACTTAATACGTTTATTTACCATCTATATAGGTTACAATTTAGTTCGTGTTTAGTAATACAGTACTTAACTATAGGCCCCGTCAGAAGTGAGATTGTCCTTTCAATTTAGAATGATATTGATAAGAAACTAATACATTTTTTAAATGTAAATCTGTTTTAGTAAGCACCTACATATTTCGAAGTTCCTACATATTACAAAGTATATTACATTTTTAGGAAAAGCTAATGATATATTTTGTCAATGGTGTACCTGTACTGAAATCGAGGAGATACGACCAAGGATTCCAACGATGTAAACGCGAAGGTCTTTTGGGGGTTAGACTGGACTACATTTACTCGCTCTCAATCCGAGACTTTGTTCAGCAAAGACTTGACTTCAGACACAAATTGGTTCCGGCACTCGACGATGTTCCCGAGAAATGTTAGCACGGCCGGCGTCGGAGTATGTCGTTTGTATAACAATGAATATTACTCGTATGCAACGTGTCATTGATGTGCAGAAGGAAGAGGATAGGCAACAGCATGCAGCCTTTTGGACCACCAACATTAACAGACTTGGAGTCGAAGCATGCACCGTCGACTGAAACCTTAATACACCGATTTGTAAGCAAATTGGTGACGCCATTGGATAATTTTCGGAAAACCCATAAGAGGGAAGCTTTGAAAGAAGCCAAACCCGATGAAGTACTTCACTATGTCCAATCTAATTGCCAGGGCCTACCAGTTGGTCTCAACTGCCTCCGCCCATCGGTGAGTCAGGTAGACAAGAAGATCACCAGCTGAGCGACCTCGACGGAAATCGTAGTGACGGTCATATATCAGCTGATGCTCTTCAAGGTACCGCATTAGCCGGCAGTTAGTGATGGATGCCATTATTTTGGAGAACAAGGTGATGGTCGTAGGCGTGTAGTTGGACGCGTCAGAGGGGTCACCTTTTCTAAGGATCGGGTGCACTAAAGTTGCCTTCTATGAGCCTGGAGTGACGCCTAAAGTGTAAGAGAACCGGAAAAGATGCGTAAGAACTGGTGCCAGCTCTGGAGCACATTCTTCAGCCCAATTGGAAGGATTTCATCAGGCCCACTCGGCTTGTTGACGTCGAGGGACAGGAACACTTTGCATACAATGAATGCACTGTGTAAACAGGGGATTAAGCACTCACACCGTAGGATGTTCGAGGGTATCGAGTTGGAAGTAAAAAGAGAACCTAAAAGATCGGCTTTCCCTTTTACGGCGTGGGCCAGCAAGTAACATTCCCTGCACAAAGATGGTAATAATGCCTTACAGAAATTCCCTTGGGCAGCCTTGGCGAGGGATCAGAACGCATGAGTTCCCGAAAGAAAGCGAACTATTTTCTCGCCAATGCTCCCAATGCGCTCCGACTTTGCCGTAGCAATAACTCTTTTGAAGACCTGAAAGCAGAGTTGTACTTCTTTTTGAGTGCGCTAGTGTTTGCATCTCGGGACACCGATGCGGCAACTCAGGCCTTGTAATTATTGACTCGACGCAATTTTGCAGTGACACGCTAATCAAAATAATATATAAAAAATAAATGTCTATAATATATTATACTAAACTTATATCATTTTAATTTCAGGACCAGTTAACAGGCAATCGGAACATTACGGATATCCAAGGGTGAAGCCATCCATACCGTTTCCACACGAAGATATTGTTCGAGATAATGCATTTAATGTTGCACCATTGCTGCATCACAACTACTTTGGTAAAGATTAAAATATGCGATATACATAGAAATTTAGTATATAAGAGGACCGGAGCGTTCAAGATATCATTCCTTTATTTCAAAAGGTCTGAAAAAGAGGAGGTAGAGTGTAAGACAAACGTAGGAAGTAACAGACCAATACAATAGACAATAATACGGTAATTTGACAACATAAGTTTTGAGATTGCATAAAAAACGTTTAAAAATTTGGTTTATTATATTTGCAATGAACAAACCCGAAAATCTTGTTAATAAATTTAAATAGATCTAAATACCTAATAAACTTAATGACACTGTCATTAAAGTTTATTCTCGATTCCCTTCTATATGTACCTACTGTTACATCATTTATTTTGCTTGTATAATAATAGTGTATGATCGATTACTGCGTTCATCATCTTTAATAGATTTTTTTTTAAACTCAAACTGTTTAAAGACAATGTCGTAATCACTTTCAAGTAGAAGCCACTTAATGCTCTAAAATAATTTGCGTCAGTAAAAACTACTACACTATATTTAGGTAGCTACCGCCATATCAGCCGTATCCACAGACCACACAGTCTAGAGTGGTCTGTGGCCGTATCAATGATAAGGGGTCCCCGGACTACAGGAGCCCCGAACGTGAGTAAGCAAAACTTCGTAAAATGTTATCCAAAATGTCACCTAAACTCTTAGGCCGTACTTCTAGAGAAAAAATCATATCATCAAATAGTTCCCAACGTGTCTAAAGAAGACCTGTCAAAAACTGACCAATTTTCTATGGTTTTTCGATACGTCTCGATAACACATAAATACAACGATATAGTTATTATAATGTATCTAAAGAAATGAAAATCTGCGAGTTCTGTTTGGGGGTTGTAGCAGAATAAATAATAGACAATAAATAATAATAATAACCTTTATACTATGTCACATGTTTATCAATATTACATGCACAAAATTTACAGTGGCCATTAGCCCCTAAACTAGTATTCGTATATTATATTAGTATATTATAATACTAACCTGTATTTCAGGGGCAAAATAAATATTTGCCTAGAAATAATAGTTCCCTAGGCTAGGGGTCGATCGAATCGAAATTCATATATATTATTTTTCTTCCGAATCGGAAAACTGAAACTTCCGAAACTGGCCCAAGATACTTAGTAGATAAAGATTACCTATAAAAATGTATACATATTTCTTGTTTGAAAGGTCAACGCTGAAATAAAAGTACTATACCTCACAGAATTACAGATTAATTAGGATCTTGGCATTAAATGATTTAAAATGAAGACAAATATTTATTAGTAACGTTTTTTGGAATACTTGCAAAAACGCCTAATTTTTCGCTTAAAAATCCCTTGTAGCAAAGAAATTTAGAATACGATTGCAAATCTACATTAAAAGTGACGAATTAATCCAGGATATTAAATTAAGTCCACTCAATAATGAAATTAGTGTTGGCACTTGGCAAATATCGTAATATTATCATAATACCGAACACCGAGTACCTCGCAAACTGTTAGTATTTTCTTCAGCTAAGGATATTTGACTTTGTACTTCCTCTTCTCGCGTATTCCAAGAACTAATATCTGCAATCAGTGTGCTTCAGTTAAATTAAATACGAATTAATTCGAGTCTTTAATGAGGTTCCTAAGGAAAAAAAGGAAAATTCATTATTTAAAAAGATTCAAACTTTTTTGAGCAATGTTCAAACCTTTTAGAAATTATTTATCTGTTTAATTACATCACAATACTCTATATATACAATAATCTTTTAATAGTGAAATAAATCACCATGATTTTTGGAGCATTTGTCTTTTTTGATTTATTTAAAATCATCAACAAGGATACTACCACATACATGTATGTATATAACGGATTTATATACAAAACTCACTTATAGTTACAGTCACAACATTAACAGTTATAAAAAAAATTACAACAGTGAGACAATTTAAATTAAAACAAAAAATTATAAAATATTAATTAAAAGTAAGACAACACTTTAGGGGCCGATTTTTCAATAATCATATAAAAGTTATCCATCGTATAAATTGTAATTTTATCATATTTAAATTTTTTGGATTTTATTATACAAATAAATTTTATCTGCGGATTGAAAAATCGGGATTTTTAGTCTATATTATTTATAATATTACAACGAAAAAGAAAATCGATAAATTATTATTCCTGCATGTTTTTACACTTCGTTGATTGATAATATGATTTTTCAACGTCTAATCATGTCATGTGTTGTTGGCGTAATAAAATACACTACCCCATAAGATTTAGTGGCTTTTGTATGAGAACACGAAGGGAAATGGAACGAGATAGGCAGCAGCCTAGCTGCTAAAAAAAAGCCTGGACAAATTGCAGAATTTATAAATTACGCAATAATATTATATAAAACAAGGAAGTATACTTTGATTAAATTTTGTTTTAATTTTGTAACATGGACTTTAATAGGCTGTAACGGTAAACAGTTTTTTTGATGATGATTAAAGTGTAAGTATTAAACTGTACTTGGGGTAAAAAGTCGGAAGAAAAAAACAAAAAAAGTACCCCGTCTGGGATAGATAGTAGTAGTTTTCTAGGTTTGATAAACGGAATAACCCAAAAAATAGACTTTTTTAGCAATAGTATAAAGCGCTTATCCAATGCTGAGTAGCGATTCGTCTAAATATATAAAATTACCCTTAAAAAGATATCCTACTATATGGTCTTCAAGAAACGCTTTATCAGCTATAAAGAAAAATTATTTTGATAATGAATTACATTAATAATGAAAACTAAATTTAATTTCCATCAAAAAGGCGATCGTGACGAATGTGAAAATATAATTACGATTTTAAAGAGCTACGATTATATAGTGCGTGTCGCCTTATTCATGCACTATTTGAAATCATTTATCCTGTATCTAAAGCTGGTTTGCTGAGCGAGTCCAGAGGTTAGCAAAAAAACTGCTTTCAAAAATAAAGAAAAGAAAATAACGAAGCGGTTTTTTATGAATAAGTTATCAGAAAGTGAGAGAATTTTATACCCGGAATCGTATTTCAAAGTCAATGTGTACTATTGCTGTTTAGATATATTATTGTCTCAAACTAAACAAAGATTTCAGAGCCTCTGAGACCTAAGTAATGTATTCAAATTATTACAACCGGAGAAACTCTTATCTGTTTCCGGCGTGAAGTGGAAGCTCTGCTTCCGCGTTTCGTGTGATGACTGCAGGTGGCCAGAGGCCCTAATCCCCCCCCCCATCAACATGGTAGCGGAATTAAATGATGATAGACTACTCCAGGAGGGTACCAGCACCCCTGGAGATTCCCTCGCTGAGCATCCACGACCATGTTTCTCCACTCCCTGAGCGTGGGTGCTCAGGCTGCGCCGCGTATTCCGGGGGGGGGGGGGGAGCAAAATTCCGCTCAAGACTACAACTACTCACGGCAAACGGAGCAACAAGACCAAGGCGACCCCTGCCACGCTATCCGTGAATTTCTGCAATATCAGGGCTTCACTCTAACCTAGACGCCGTCCACTACCATCTCGAGACGGCGAGGCCGGCTCTGCTCTTTCTGACCGAGACGCAGGTCTCCTCTCCGGCTGATGTCTCGTATCTCTCCTACCCGGCGTACAAACTGGAACACTCCTTTGTGCCTCGGGCTGGAGTTTGCGTTTACGTCAGAGAGGACATCTGTTCTCGACGCCTCGGCAGTCTTGAAGGTTCGGACCTGTCCATCCTATGGCTACGCGTAGACAGCGACGACCATCCGAGCTTCTACGCGTGCTTCTATAGGTCCCATAGCGGTAATGCCGAAACAGACCGACTCTTCGGCCACGTCCAAATGGCTACAGATTCGTTGCTACTGCAGTTCCCCTCCGCAGAGATCGTGATCCTTGGTAACTTTAACGCCCATCACGCCGCATGGCTTGGTTCACGTTTAACCGATCATGCGGGGAGATCTGTTCATGATTTTGGCTTGGCATATGGTCTGACACAACTGGTTACTTCGCCTACGCGGATTCCAGATGTGGAGGATCATGCACCTTGCCTGTTGGACCTTCTGCTGACCTCTCACCCGGACGGACATCAGATTTCCGTCGACGCCCCTTTAGACTCCTCGAACCATTGTCTTGTCCGGACTGTGGTGCCACTCACGCTGAAATGGCAGTTGCATTCTGCAGGCTGCCGCCGTGTTTGGTATTAGCCGATTGGGATGGGATGCGGTCTTTCTTTTCATCCTACCCTTGGGGACGGGTCTGCTTCTCGCCGGACGATCCCAACGTTGTTGCGGATTCTGTCGCTCATGTGGTACTTTAGGGTACGGAACTTTTTATTCCTTCCTCTGTGGTGCCCATTGGAGGCAAATCTTAGCCATGGTTTGGTCGCTCCTTTAAAATAGCATCATGCTATAAGCAGGCGTGCTATCAAGCCTGGGCTGACGCATCAACGTCCCGGGATGTAAACACCAGCGCTCTAAAAAAGAAGTATAATTCCGCCTCTAGGTCCTTCAAAAGAGTCATTGCCAAGGTAAAGTCAGAGCACATAGGCAGAATTGGCGAGAAACTAGTTCGCCTTCCTTCTGGAACCCGTGCATTCTGGTCTCTCGCCAAGGCTGTCCAGGGGAATTTCTGTCATCCATCTCTTCCATCTCTGCACAGGGAGGACGACTCATTGGCCCATACCGCAAAAAAAGAAAGCCGATCTGCTAGGCTCTTTCTTTGCGTCCAACTCAACTCTCGATGACGAGTACGCCGCCATCCCGCGGTGCGAGTGCTCCATGCCGGAAGTGCAGTTCACACAGCGCTCGGTTCGCAAAGCACTGCTCTCCCTGGACATCCACAAGTCGAGTGGGCCTGACGGAATCCCCCAATTGTGCTGAGGACTTGTGCTCCAGAGTTGGCACCAATTTTAACGCATCTTTTCCGGTACTCCTACTCCCTAAGCATAGTCCCAAAATCATGGAAGATGGCTTTCGTCCACCCGATCCCTAAAAAAGGCGCCCGCTCAGACCCGTCCAACTGCCAAATTGGCCTCTAAAAAGCTTGGCGTGCTCAGCGGAGGGGGACAGTATTTCATGCCGGCACACCGCCTGCAACTTTACAAGGCGCAGGTTCGGCCGCACATGGAATACTGTTCCCATCTCTGGGCTGGGGCTCCCCAGTACCAGCTCCTTCCACTTGACCGCATCCAGCGCAGAGCGGCTCGAATCGTCGACGACCGAGTGCTTTCCGATCGGCTCGATTCACTGGCGCTGCGAAGAGATGTTGCATCTCTTTGCATTTTCTTTCGCATATACCATGGGGAGTGCTCTGAGGAATTGTTCGGATTAATCCCAGCCACCAAATTTCGTGAACACACTACGCGGCAAACGTTCCGATACCATCCACACCATCTGGATGCTTGGCGGACCACCACTGTATGTTTCAAAAGGAGTTTTCTTCCGCGTACAACCTCTCTGTGGAATAGTTTACCACTAACGATTTTTCCGGACCGATACGACCTGGGGACCTTCAAGAAAAGAGTTTACTCCTTTCTAAAGGGCCGGCAACGCACCTGCAATTCCCTTGGTGTTGCGGTTGATCATGGGCGGCAGTAGTCACTTAATATCAGTTGAGCCGCATGCTCGTTTGCCTCCTCTTTTAAAAAAAAAATTCTTTTATGTGGTAGAGCCATGCTGCAGCTATATTAATTGTATAGTTGTAGCACGCATGGGTCGACTCGACCGGGGAAGGATCACGCTCTCACAGAATACCAGCGTGAAAAAGCAGCTTAATGCTGCTGTGTTTCGTGTGGTGAGATCTAGAGAACTGGAGACCCTTTTTACTGGAAAAGAGGCATTCCATCTTAGTCCTCAAGGCTGACAACGCATTTGCATTTTGATTCGCAAACGAGGATAGATGTAGATGTCTATGGGTCACAGCAACCACTTACCATCAGGTGGACTTTATGCTCGCTTTTCACCATTTTCCTATAAAAAAAAACAGTAAAGACGTTTCAGTTGATCTTTATGAACAATTAAATACTCCACTAAGGAGCTCATAAAATTATATATTACTGATAAATTGCGTAGCCTAGCATTCAGTTTTCCGGAGGTAATAACAACAGCACATTCTTTACCCTTCCTGTTACAACTGCAACAGCTGAAAGAAGTTTTTTTAAAATAAAAACTGATAAAAATTACCTAAGTACCTCTATGGTACAGGAACGTCTATCAGACTTGTCACTATTGTCTATCTAGACACGCAGTCATGACCGATTGCGAGACGTTCGCCATTAGAAAAAGAATTTAATAATAATATATAATTAAATTTAATAATTTAATTCATTCACGAAAGAAGTTTCTTCTTATTTTGTTTGTATTTTTTCGTAGGAGAGGGAGCAAACGAGCATACGGCTCACTCATGGTAAATGATTACCACCGCCCATTACCAACTGCAACACTAGGGGAATTGCAGATGCGTGGCCGGCCTTTTAAAACATAGTAGGCTCTTTTCTTAAAGGTCCCTAAATCGTATCGGTCCGGAAAAATCTCTGGTATAAAATTGAAGAAAAATCTTCTTGATTGTATTGTTTGTATCTGGCTGGTTTTAATATCAATACATGTAGGACATTAAGGAAAAGAAAAAATAAAAAACACTTTTCCCGCCTATTTTCAATTGTTTTTCGTCTGCCAAAATGAGTGAATCTAACGAAGAAATTCGATACGTTCCGAAGTTTTATTACAAAAAAGCAGTGATAGTGTAGCCCTCCTTTATAATATACACTAATCGTATTATTGCAAAAAAAGTGTAAAATGCGACTCAAGCCAAAAAAAAGAATTTATGACGTTTATGAACATAATGCAGTATCAGTAAGAGTAGAATAAAGTTGGTTCAAGCGTTTTCAGTCCGGAAATTTCGAAGTCAAAGATGCAGCTCGCTCTGGTCACCTTCATACGAATAAAGTCGATACCATTTTTGAAAGGGTGGGCATATTATATAGTACTTCTTTACGAAATAGCCGAAGAATTGAAATTGACCTCAAAAGTTTTGAGCCGTTTGAAAAAGTCTGGTTAACAAAAAAACTCGATATTTAGGTACCACACGAACTCACTGACAGAAACCTAGGAATCGTGTAGGTACTCATTTGCGATTCCCTATTGGAACGTAATAAGACTGAACTATTTATGCAAATATTGAAGTGACAGTAGCCTAATGCCAGGGCGCGGACCGCGAACTCATAAAGGTCGTGGGTTCGAATCCGCTATTCGACTACTGGCGTGAACCACTCGTAACACAAGCAATTTAAGCTTACCACAATTAATAATGTTTATAGCATTGTTAATATTCTTTCTAAAAAATAAAAAAAGAAGTAAAAAAAAGATTAGAGTGGATCACCTACAACAAGATCGTGCAAAAAAGATTATGGTCAAAGGGTAGTCAAGTCCAAGGACTGTAGCGAAACCTGGATTAACACGCAATAAGGTGATGCTGTGAGTATGGTGGAATTAGAAGGGCATCGTTTATTATGAGCTTTTACAGCTGGGCAAAAACACCGACTCGGATCCCTACTGCCAACAACTATTAAGACTCAAGCAAGAAATTGAGAAAAAACGGCCGGAGTGCTCATCAGAAAAGGAGTGGCCTTTCAGCAAGACCACACAGATGTTTACCCACTCGGCAAAAATTGAGAGAGCTTGGTTGGGAAGTGTTAATGCATCCACCATATAGTCCTAACCTTGCATCCTCAGATTTTTACTTTTTTCTGTGTCTTCAGAATTCTTTAAGTAGTGTTAGGTTAACATCAAGAGAGAACGGTCAAAATTACTTGTCGCATTTTTTTTATCAAAAATCCAAATATTTTTACAGGAACGGGATAATGTCATCTACCTACATGATGGCAACAAGTTATCGATCAAAATGGCATATATACATATATGTTATAATTAACTGTAATAAAACTTTAAAAAAATGTGTATATAAAATACGAAGATACTTTTTCCCCGACCTATTAAGTTCGCCGAACAATACAAGAAAAGTTTATATTTGATTTGAATTGTTCGGCTAGATTAGTTCCTGGGATTATTAATAGCTTAAATACCTAATTATTTTAATTCAATGAGACCGTTTTTGGGCCTTTCATTTGAGGCCCCCAACAAATTTTGATACAGAGCCCGTCTATGGCACGCTACGCCACTGATTTTCGGCAGCCTTGTCGTGGCCACATTTAAATTTATGACTGCAGCAAGGACGAAGCGGCTCAACCGAAGAAATATTACTTAATATATAAAATAGCAGCTGCTGTGTTCCATATGGTGAGAGACAAGAACCGGAGAACTATAAATTTGGAATCTCGTCTTGTTTTTTGGAATAACAGCTCTTTCCATTTTATATCTTAGACGCAGTTTTCTAAGGGCTACAGTCTAGCTAGTCTAGTCGGCTCTTTCGTCACCCTTATTTCTATAAAATTATTTTTAATACGCGAGCAAATAGAAGTCTATCCTCCTCAGCACTAATGAAAGGGTTAGTTACAACTTTAAGTGCTGATTTATTACCTACCCTTTATTATGGGAAACGTTTGGGAAATAAAAAATATTTCGAGGTCATGTGAAATCAATGCGACTGAAAACTGCTCCGTAACCCTCACAGAAACGAAACTTGGCCTCTGCCCAACAGTGGAACGTACACAAGGTGTAAATTTACTTGTAAAATGTGACAAACTTAAAGAAATTACTCTTTCATCAAAATGCAGATGCGTTGTCACCCCTAAGGACTAAGATAGAATGCATCGTTTCTCGAAAATGGGTCCCCGGTTCTCAACGCTCACCATACGAAACACAGCAGCATTAAGCTGCTTATTCACGCTGATAATCTGTGAGAGCGTGGTCCTACCACGGTCGAGTTACCCTTTCGTGCTACGAAAAATTAATATTACTGCAGCGTCGTTCTACTACGTATACAAAATGCGAAGAATTATATTATATTCGTATATCATTGCTTTAAAATAATAAAAGTAATTTTTAAACCAGATGTAGATATACCGCTGCTACCACCATCACCATACAAGGTTGATTCACCGGATCCAGAATCCCTGTGGCCCCAAGGTCTGTTCGTGCCGCCGTTTAACCCACCCAGCTTCGTATCGCGAAGGCTAGATAGTAAGGTTTAATTAATTATATCTCTATCGTCATAAATCATAGTCCTATATCTAAGGATAATCTAAAATCCTATTTCTGCCGGCAAACATAGTTCTGGAGGGTATCGCGAACCAGGTAGGTATAATAACAGCCTTACAGACGTTACATTTTGTACCTCAGAGGCACGGTAATATTATCTATACAGTAAATCCAACTTCATACAAACGGACGAAGCGAGAGCTATACCTACGCGCCTCGATCTCGGCATGCGCTCGGCATGCAGACAGTCGAGACTGTGCCGCAGTCATGATTTTGTGAAATATATAAAAAAAATGGAGGTAATAAATAATAGAATAGAAATAAAGAAATAATAAAACTGGACTTCATTTAAAAACAAACATATAAATTGTAAAGTAGCTGCAGGTATCTATAACCAAGTAAAAGATATTCCTTTTCTCCACGTTGTCCATTTTTCCCAAAATAATTTTTAATTTATATTATTTTTAGCTTTATATCAGAAAGCGGATTTTTTTTTATTTAAAAATCTAATAATAAAGCATTTCGTAAGTCTCAGCCGAGGTGCAAATATTTTTCCGTCGCAAATTTATTTAACCGATTTGTTATTCAAACATAAACATGGTTTTTTAATTAAATCTACCAATCAAAAAACGACACGCATTTTTATTGAACACTTCCTATTCAATTCACAAAGTACCTATTTTATTTGTTTATATAAAAAGTATATTTACAATTATAAAACTAAACGGAAACACAAAGTAGGCAAGTGTAAAAATGCTGGAGGCAGGTAGCCCTATCACATGTTTACGTGCCGCATTTAGCATTTAGGCTGTAGGCATTTATTTGAAAGATACGGCCGAGTTACAATACTGTATAGATAATATTACCGTGTCAGAGGTAACAACACATCTGTAGCTTTCTTTGTGTGAACTTGCCTGCAGCTGTCCGTGTGCTCCAGTAGCCACTCACCATCAGGTGGACAAAAGTCTTATGTCACTATAGTTTTTCGGAAATATAAATACTTAGTTCTCGAATTGGTCATTATAAGGTTGCTCAAAAAGTTGACCCTGTTTTGTAAATAATGACAACTCATATAAGAAGACTACGTCCAGCAGTGAACTAGTGGACTGTTATGATGATGATAATAACGATAATATCCTTAAAACAAATGTCTTATCTTTCTCTTTGCCATATGATAAAGAAAACTTGAAATATTTTCGATTAGATACGAAAATATATACGTAATTTGTCGGGAAATCCCGGGAACTGCCACAGAATAGGTACACAAAAACTTCAATATTAAGTGTAACATGCAAAACCAGCACAAATGATTAGAAAAGAATAACATGCACTGTGTAATTTCTGTAAATGCTGTAGTCAAATATCCTGGCTTAAACAGACCCTTTCCAGATTTTTGTAATAATTTTTTTGAAAATGGCTGTGCAAGCGTTGTAGTCACTTAAATTGCACGCAGACATACTCCTACAATCAGGCCGATAAAAGTTACAGCCTATATATGTCCCACTGCTGGGCACAGGCCTCCGCTCGTTTCTGAGAGGGTTTTAGGGCAAGGAATTGTCCGCCGTGCTGCCTAAATGCGTGTTGGCGAACTTCACGTGTCTTCGAAACATTTTTTTTCTTATTTCTCTGACATGCAGGTTTCCTCACGATGTTTTCCTTCACCGCCGAGCACGTGGTAAATCAGCACTTAAAATTGCAGTTAACAATTTCATTGGTGCCGGCGGGGATCGAACCCTGCTCGCGTACTGTGAAATTTACAGCGAGCGCTGACCATCTAAGCTACCACGGCTCGATACATCGACAGACCGATAGTAAGGGATTAAAACCCGTGGCCGTTCAGCGCCGCAAGCACTATGCAACCGAGCCGGCATTGCAGGCGTAATGCATGTCCATATATTGGGTACATATTTGGAAGCCTACAAATAATTGTTCCGAATCTGGAGATATATCCATGTACAGCTTATGTATAACGGCTTCACGATACAGAACGTAAGTTAAAAGATATGGCCATACTGACTATGCTATGCATGCGCCTTGGTAAGCGCAAAATTGATACCCTCGTACTGGAAATGTTGCACTCAACACCACTCCGTGAGATTTAGCTCCGGTTTTTCGAATGTTGCCCTAGTTTCATATTCATTAATTTATTCATATAACCTACATATCAAATTTTCAATGCTTGACACAAGCCTCCACCATAGAAGCTTCATAGGTCGGATATTTACCATACCGGCCACGCTTGACAAACGGGTTGGAAACCGTAGTACTTTTTATTTTGAGTTGTATCCGGAAGATGCTGCTACCAATATCCTGCCTATATTTGCCTCTACCGGCTCTTATGACACCCACGGATGATATATGGGTACCTAAATCCACTACACAGCGGCTCAGGTCAAAGAAAAAAATATTAATTTCATTTTTTTTTCAGATGATTTCTTTGACCCATACCTATTAGAAGGCTCCGAAGCTGTCGCTGCAGTACAGAGATCTAATCGTCACGGCTTGCTCTATTTCCACGACATCCCCCACATCGAATCATTGTTGGCAAACCAATATCTAAGAATCAAGAACAACCTCAAGCCAAATCGTATTGGAAGTATTCGTCATACCTGGCCGAATAATCGCCCGTAGATTATATCTTAAACAAAAAATAAAACTAAATAATTTAGAACTTTAAATTGTCTTTATATTATAATATAAAAATGTAAAATACTCATCATAAGTCATAATATGCATTTGAAATAATAAAAGATTACCTCAAATTATGGTTTTTCTTTAATATTAATTGTAACATTGGATATGTTCCTTCATCGTTCATGACACCAGGCGTTTTGTAAATAAGCATTATTGATGAAAAACAGGTGTTTCCCGTTATAATTATTTTCATGCTATAAAAAACTATGAAATAATATTTTAAAGGTACATTCATACAGAGAATTCACTTACGTTTCTAATTGTAATACTCTAGTTTATTGTCAGCAGATACATTAGTTTGAGATTTTTTACTAATTTAATTACAACATTACTAAATACTTAAATAGAAGACAACAAATTTTAATAAAAATTTTTGATTTATAAAAATATTATGCATATATTTTGATATATCGTCTGACACACATAAACCCTGCAATGACGTTTTGAACACTATTTGGTGAAAAATATAATCTTCTCATGCAAAAATAAATTAGTATACACATACAGAAAATTTTTTTAAATTACTATTCTGATTCAACAACTTTTCGTGGCTTTATCAACGCATGTTATTTATTTGACCGATTATTTTACGAGATTATATAGATCTCTTTGTCATTACAACACCGTAAAATAAAATCATGAATAAATGTCAACTTTAATGATATCAAGTTTTTACGCATTAACAACAGTGAGAGAACGATATTTCATATAATATTTTCAATAAAACTGTAGGAAAATCTTTTCTCCCTTTTCATTTATAAAAAGGGAGAAAAGATTTTCCTAGAAAGGTATTTTAAGAGATTGGTAAACCACGAGAGTCATTTAATTGGCTCAACGTAAAATACTAATTATAATTACATTACGATATGTAAAATATTCCACAAATTGCCTAAATTAATGAACAATTAAATTTTCTAAAAACCACAAAAATAAATTATAGTAGTTAACACATACCATTTTATGGCGCGTTTTTTAACGCAATATTATAATGCGTTTCCACAAAATAACGGCTTATTGCTGGTTTTCATAAAATAATTATAGTTGTCAGTTAAAAGTAATTTGGCTGAATTCACCTTACGATTGCCGGTTATGACGGTAAGGGCCTGCGCTCACAGATGGCACGGTATGGCACGGCGTGACAAAGCATACTTCGGCCTGCCGGAGGATCCTGTGGCATCCCGCGACATGCTGAAGGATCCTGTGGCATCCCGCGGCACACCACATAAAGGCGCCTGCGCAAGTCGCTGTGTTCACCGCCGCAACGTGCTTAATTCAACCTTGTTTCAATTATATAGCACTCACATTCTTTTAACAACATAAAGTAACCTATGCAAGTGATGCAACGGCGAAACGCGGCATTCCATAAAATGCCGTGACGTGCCGCGGCATCACGTGGAATGCCGCATGCCGCGGTGTCACGCGACACGTTTCGGTCGATTCGTGTTGAAATAAAGAAATGTCAGTGCTAAGATCATTAAAATAACGTCGAAAATCTATTTTCCACGAAAAATTCTTTTGACACGCCGTGCCATGGCGTGCTGTCTGTGAGCGCAGGCTCTTAATCTACATTGACTGTCAGCCAACTACAAAAGAACCAGCCCTCTACGCCTCAGATTATTCTATTCCGCCATAGAATTTTACATATTGCATCACTATCTTTTTTACAATGATATTTTGTTTTCAATTATTACAAATATATAATTCGGCTGAGTTCATCCAGCGATTGGCGGTAAACGAACTTCACATCAAGGTAGTGTGATTAAATTGACCAACATAATATGTGAACCGACAATTTACACATTAAACTATTTTATTTCGATGAATAATTAACATCCACCATCTCTACTTTCACTTTGTTTATATTTTTGAAATGTATGCTGTTAGTTTGTATTTTTTTTAAACTTGCGTTGTCAATACGAAAAGTTTTCAATTCGGGCGAACTTTTAAAATTATAAAGTTAGACAATTGTGGTGGTGGCACAAGCTACTTACTTTATAGCTTTATACCTATATGGAAAGTGGAATGTTTTAAGTCAGTTTTGATAACGAAAGCTTTACGTGAGTTTTTTTTTTAATTTATAAATATCACATAACATAGGACGGATTTACAGAAAAGTAATTAAAATACAAGCAATTCTCATACAACATCAAATAATATTTGGACACCATTTCTCAATTCTATGGAATCTTTGTTTCGAAATGGACTATGATATAAGGCGAATTAATCTTCTTTTTTTAAGCAAATCGTTAAAATAAGTAGCGCCATTAAAGAAGCGTATTTCAAATGCCAGCCGCAGCATGCTATCGCTCTCACACAATATCGGTTAACATTCTCGCACACGTATACAAGGTGTATGTATATGTAGATTGCATAGAATACTATAATTACATACATAATAGAACGGGGGAGTGGGCGGAGCCCGTGTAGCCACTAAAATAACACAACACGTCAATTCACACGCATAAATGTCAACACGAGATGCGTTTTGACGTTACAATCGTTTCCTAATTTCGCATGTAATTTATTTAGAAAATTCCAAATTGCATGCCACAGCGAATCGTTGGTAGTAGTCATAATACATACATAATTACTTGTATGCGTGCTTCCGGCTACGCCTATCCTCGTACAAAATAAGGTTGACAGCCATTCTGTTGTGTCATAATATTATTCTATAGTAGATTGTAACTTTCTGAACCTAACTTTCTATTGAAATATAATTAACAATGCTAAGCAGGTTGAACACAAATAACTTCAATCGCAATTTATGTTGGACCGCAATAAAGGCATTACCTATCAAATAAAATAAGAATTGTTAAAATCGTTTTACAATCCACGAACATATTGCAGACAAACTGTATTTTTGTACTTAATATGCTACATATAAAATATAATAGTATATATAAGAGAATGAGAGCCTTCTAATTTAGTGAATTTGGTTAAAATTAAAATAAACTTTTGAAATAAAAAAATATCAATTAGTTTGTTTCTGACAGTACGTCAAAAAACGGCCACCATTTATATATCGCTTCTTTAATGGCGCGGCTATGATTAATCATATTATATCTTGTTTTTGTCAAACGTTTTAATAACGAATGAATGTGATGTGTAAAATGTAAATATATAAAAAAATGAGATTCAGTTTCATTACAATAACAAAATCAGATATAAAATATCACAATAAAATTATCCTTAAAAACATTATTTAGGAATGATAAAAGGTGTAAAGAACAACTAGAATGGTTATTAATATAGTTGAAGGGAATGTTGAAAATTTAAAAGCTGAATTACAAAGATCGCCATTGCAAAAGCACATATAAACTTTTCTGTGGCCCCACATGGTGTAGGCACACCTTTCTTCATAGTCACTAGGCGGTCGCTGGAGACACATTCTTTCCGTTGCTGCGCCATAATCTGAAGACAAATATTTAGTTACACTTTAGTCAAAGTATCCTCCCATCTAGTCCAAATATATTTAAAAACTAGCAGTTCCCAAGCCAAGCCTATCTCTAATAACATACCATCATTTTTAAAGGCTCCAATGTTGCCCTCAAACGACTTGCCACACCAACCTGATGGGCATGCTACCACATGTATACCCATCTCAACTTCAGGTTCTGTGACATTGAAAGGGAATGGATCCCCGCAGGAACCCAGCTCTCCTCTTGATCTGCATCTAATGCATCTTTTATTCAAACCTGAAAAGTTCACAAAGTATAATTACAAACATACCAAAAACATAGCAAAATAAGCAAAAGCCGCCATATTTGTTATAAAACTCTAACAAATGTGAAGGTGAAAATGAAAATTAGCTGACACTTCACTTAGTTTCAAATTATAATCGTTATGACTAGCAGAATGAAATTGCTGAGGTGTAATAAATAGGCTCTCCAGAATAAATTAGCTTTTAAACAAAAAAGTGGATGGAATTGTTTATAACATAAAAGTGCTTGAACATATTAGTGGTTTTTGTGTATTTTAAATATTTTGACACCATATTTAAGAAAGTTTGTTAGAATACCCTCAATTTTTTATTTTATTTTACTTTCGACCCAGTGTTGTCAGGAATACAATTGAAATAACTACCAAAAATGAGTTCAAATAAAAAAAATACCAATTCACCATCTTGAATTTTTTCTAAGTGCAGTAACTATATGGAATAACCCGTTATCCCTAAACAGCAACATCGTTTTTGTTCACATCGTTCCATAATTTCTAATTTGTTACTATGCCTATCATCATTGATCAAACACTTCAACGCGAGAAAGCCTATTGACGTAATTTATCTCGACTACAAAAAGGCTTTCGATAAAGTCCCTACGACAATTCCAGAAACTGGAATACGTGGAAAGCTAGTGGCTCATCTTTTTTGCGAGGGAGAAAGTCCCTACAAGTAAGAATTGGTAAAACGAAGTCTGATCACATAGAAATACATAGTGGAGTGCCCAGGGTTCCGTTCCAGGCCCTGTTTTGTACATTATTCACACTTTTGACCTTCCCCATTGCCTACAGTGTAATGTGAGCATCTTCGCAGATGATACTGCAAATCCACTAATTGACTACGACCGCCTTCAGAATGACCTGAATAAAATAGGATTGGCTCATAAATTTCAATGCTGCAAAATGTTATACTACACATAGGAAACTGTAACCCTCGTTTTACCTACGAACTGGGCGATGCGTCACTTACAGCTGTTAAAGCACAAACAGATTTGCGACTTAAAATTGCAGAAGCCCGAAGATAGTCTTATCGAAACCTTTAAGAACTTAAGTGAACATTAAGACGTTGAGGAGTTTGATAAATTGTTTCCCCCTTTTTTCCTTTAAAAAAATAAAAAAAAAGTGCGGGTTTGTGTGTGTGTGTGTGTGTGAGCGTATTGTGTATTTTTATTGTGTGTGTGATCTTCATGAACAATTCTTCAATTGCATCATAATTCAAGCCGTTAAGAGTTTGTATTAATATTTTCTTAAATTTATGATTATTAAGGTTAAGGCCCCGTGCGCGAAATCAACTCATTTCGGACAAAACTGATCACTGTTTGTGTGAACAGGAAAACGAAAAAACGAATTTTAACTTTTTTTTATTATAATAGTCTAGTTCTTAATCTAATATCTGGCTCGAAGAGATGTATCATAGTATCTATATAATAATGGCAAATCACCAATATTCACAACCCTTTTTCCGAAAAGTAACGATCAAGTGATTTTTGTCTTCGTTTTATAACGAGACTACAAAATATTTCAAACATTAAAAAATATAAATAACATAAGTATACGGTCTACTTGTTTGTAGCCAGATCAGTTTTATAATGATTTCTTATATTTACGCGAACACTACACATTGATTAAAACGACTTTTACGGATTTTATTATCCGTCAGTCATCTCAGTCCCCCGTGACCATGGGTGCTGGAAAGCGCCCGAAACGTCGGGAATTAGAAATAAAAGTAATTAAAAGTAAAATAAACGCGATAAAATCCGTAGAAGTAGTTTTAATCAATGTGTAGTGTTCGCGTAAATACGCAACAATATTATCGACCGCGCAAAATCGATCCGATCAGTGACGGCCGGGCCTTCCCAGAGCGTTTTACGTAAACATTTCCAGAAATTGTTCGCCGAATACCAAATTTTGATCAGGGTAAGTATTTTTTTTTTTGGATAGTTTGTTTATTAAGAATAATAATATGTTGCACGCCTAGTCTTTATATAAAAAGTTCAGGTGTGCGTGTTCGTAATTCTTGTTATCCTAAACGGCTATACCAATTATGATGATTTTTTCTTCGATGGGATCACCTGGGTGGTAGTTGTTATATAATATACCCCTTTCAGTACATGCTATGTTATTGATATTTTATTTTTAATAGTTTTTTTTTATTTTAGATACCATTCATAAAATACGATTTTGTCTACTGTTGCATTGCATTATGTCCGCATGAAATAATGCAAAAATACCACCCGCGGCTGCATCGAATCGGGTCAAAATTAAGATACCTAAATTGTGATCTATGGCAGGGTGACGAACCTATGAAGATCAACGTGCCATTCTTTGTAAATAAATGTTTAAAGCGGCCATAGATGTGCCACCTAATAATTGAGACCTAGTAATTATTGGGAAAATAATAAAAACAATAATAGCAACTCCACGCACCGCGCCTACTCACTCCGTAACGTGAGTGAGATGAAAAAAAGGCTCGTAGATTTCTACAATACATGCCTTTTACCAGAAATATTCGATCCAAGAAAAACTCGCTCAATGCCACTGAGAGGCACAACATTTTAATTATTTTTTATTTTAACCGATATTGGACATAGATTTAAACTAAATAGGCCGAATGTTTTATCGAAAATACAAGTATCCTTTAGAATGTTCGGCTTATTTTTGCCAAAATGTGTACTTTGTATCCCTCATGGACAAAAATAAATTCAAAACATTGAGTAAATATTATAAAAGAAACGAGTATTATCAATTTTAAAAAGTATTTTTTCAAAGTATTTACTTGACGTGTACGTCACGCACTCGTGCTCTGTATTTTATTTATCCCTTTAAATTCCGTTTCTCATATACGGCCTAATATTTAAGTTTAAATGTTTTGCATTTACAAAAACTTTGTTTTAATGAAAAAACGATGCTTGATTTTCGGGCAAATACCAATAAGACATGTTAAATTTGTCTGTACTCTCTAGCAGACATTAATGACATTGCAGAACGAAAACATTGAATTACTTAAATATATATGCATACATAGTGTATTTGTCTAACACATTTCTTTTTTATTTTCACTTTATGTTGATTGTAATAAATATACTAAACTATTATACAAAAACATCCCAGACTTTTATTTCTAAACCGTAGGTACTTACTATGTATCCTAAGATAATTATCAACTAAAGGATCAAAATTGTTTAAGCGAGCACTGCGCTTGGTCTTTAGCCGTGTGTGCGTAAATGATGCACACAAAGATAGCAATGCCGCAATGAATTTGCCTAAACTCTATCGATAAATTTTCTGCACGGCCTCTTGATAACAGTTTTAATATTTCTGTTATTAACAGTTTTAACTTTGTTGAATAATTTGTTATAAAGAATTGGTATAATTTGTTATAAAAGTTGTAGCTTCTTCTAGCAAACACGGTCCGGACTCTAGGTATAGGTAATCTTGTTACTCGTTTATTACTTTTAGTAGAACAAGGCACAGAATGACGGTGATATCTACGAAGACACTGGTATACAAATAATTTACGTACTGATAACATATCGCACTGCCTGTACAGATCGTATGTGGAGTATTATATATAGGCAACCGCATCATAACTTTTAGGAAGGAGCGTTGCGCACGCTCTAGTAATATGAGGTGTGTCTATGCTGTGCACCCCCAGACGCAAATACAATATGAAATAATGCTCTCACACAGGGACCTGTAAGTTAGCAAAGAAACATCATAACTAGCCACATCATGTAAATTTTTAAACATATAAATTTTTTATTGTTTAAAATTTAATAAATTGTTTTACTCGCCAGAGCAGTTACTTGTGAGACCCACCTAAGACCTTCATCAAGAATAACTCCCTAATACTTTATGCTTGTCACACGTGGCAAATATTCACAATTACCCGTTACATGGGTAAGAACGGATTTGAATTTGGAAATTACTGCCTGGTCGAGAATAGGTTAATATACCAAAACAAACATACTTTGTTTTTGCAGTATTCAGAGTGAGGAGGCTGTCTTCTAGCCAAGACGTTACAGTTTTATCCCTTTTTCAGCGAGACTCCTAACATTACTTCACAATGTGCCGTGAAACAAAAGTACTGTGTCATCTACAAACATCACAATGTCAGCGCCTTTTAACTGCTAATAAAATTATTCTTTGGCCTCCACTCAAAAACAACATAAATACCGATGAAAATACTGCAACATAAAAACTAAATGAATAAATAATAGTAACTTTGAGATAAAATTGGATGAGTCATTCTACTGCTATTGTTACCGTTACAGTCTATTAAAGTCCACTGCTGCTACAGTCATCTCCCTTCACTTGCTACGTTTCAGAGACCTCTTTAGGGAAACTAAGGGTTTTGTCTGTGCAGTACAGTATCAGGTTATTGAGATCAACAATTATCAGAGATATATCCTAAAGGATGGCACTGACAATATGTCTATCTTGTCGCCATCCCCAGGAATAAGGCATGTCTTCTCCAGTTGCTCGTAATTGAGCGCACCAGACTCTACTGGGACCGGGCTATCATTACAGACAGGACTATTCCTTCTAAACTTGATATTGTAGTGACGATCTAAGGGTTTTTTGGTCGACAATACAATCCCATAGCACAACAACAACATGAACATGGTCATAAGCCAGGCCTTTATCAATAGACTGATAAGGTGCTCTGACTGACACTATCTTTCGTTTTCCTGAACCCATGGCTTCAGCACACGCCCAGATAAAGTTAGAAGGCGCGCCTTGTGTTCTGGTGAGTCCTCTCCCGAGAAGGCGCTGTCGTGGCCGACGCTGGTGAGACCGTGGATATGTATGCAAGCGTTACTGTTGCGCTGCCAATATGCAGTGAAGGTGGAACATCGTGGGGTTTTAGTTGGTGCAAGTCCAACATAACCCACTCTTGCCCATTCATAACAGGAATATGTTGGCATTTCCTCCATGTAGAGAAAAAGGCTGTGGTCAGAGCCTCTAAAACCACAATAAAGGACAGGATGTAATTTGCGGTGAGAAACTATGCAAAGATTACACTCATGGATCTCATTATCATAACACCTAATGAGCCCCACACTACACCGAGGACTAAATAAACAGCATCACTACTAGCTTAAGGCGTTTATGGTCCATCATGACATGATCGCCTGAGAGTTCCAAGCTCTTGACCAAAAATTGGTCCCAAGTCTTGAGTCCAAACTGGTTTTACCTCTCTCTGTACCCTCTAGTATTGTTGACTTCAAGGAGAGGATTTGAGCTTCGGAAAAAAGAGTCAAAAGTGACCTACTTTTCTATATGAATAATCTAAAGTTGCTTGCCCCCTAAAATCACTTGCATTTGAAGAAATTCTTGAATTACTTGTGATTTTATTAGAGTGCGATTCTCAATAGTCAAAGATGTAAGGACACAAACTCCGAAGGCACAGTCTTGTCTATGCCTGTCAACATGATAAAGCTGTACGAGGCTGAAATATTGATACCTGGGTATGTCACAAAACTTAGGTATAGATGATGCACATATATACAGACCTGCTTAACAGCCTTTTGTTGAGTGTGAGTAAGCCACACGTCTATAATGATTAGGTCATGCCTATCCTCATGTATACCTTAGGCATATGCAAACACAAGTGAACAAAACCAAATTAATGCATTGGTTTAAAAAAGGCATCCATGCATCATCTGAACTTGGTACTATATACACATAATACATGCCACAGAGGTAAGGTGGGCATGGCTATTAAAGCGCCCTTAACATGCTCAATTTCAAAGGGTACAGCCTCCCAAATTAATTCCTGTCAAGATTAGATGACCTATTTCACATTAACGTAATTTCATGTGATAAAAGGCTTACCACTCTATGCCAATGAGCAATGGCTGAACTTGGCACTAAACTAAAAGGAGCTTAATGGTCACTTTTATACACTGGCTATGGTTCATCAACCACTTCAGGGAAATTGAGGGTTTTGTATGTGAGGATACACCCTAAATGATGGTACTATCAACACATGAAAAACTTGTCACCATGCTGGCACTTTCCATCTAAAATAAGTACTTATAAATCAGAAACTACCTTTTTATAATAACTCCTAGACAGAGGAAGGCATGGGGGGGTGGTATGACAATAAAATGTGTTCCTGTAGTTATTTCCAAAAATGGGTTTCTTTCCCTTCTTTTGCAGAGGGAGAGGGTTTCTTTTTAATTAGGTTTTATTTTTATATTCTATATGAATGTTATTATTGAATATAATAAATATTTTTTATAACTTCTAATCACATAAGTGATTGTACCTTTGATTTCTACATATATACACAAAAACTAAATAATGTGTTTAAAAAGCGACAGTAGCCTAATGGCAGGGTGCGGACCATGAACTCAAAAAGGTTGTGGGTTCGAATCTACCATTCGATTACTGGTGTCAACCACTCATAACACAAGCTATTTAAGCTTACCATGAGTGGTTAAGGGGAATATTAGTAATGTTTGTAGCATTGTTAATATTCTTTTTTTTTTTAAATGAGTTAGTTAAGAAAATACCTACTCAACCAATAGATGTCATACCACAAAGTGTGGTACTAAAACATTGGGTGTGTTTGGCAGAAAAATGCGCTAACATGCGCTTGTAAGCAAAATGGCGATCGTAAGCGGTAAGCGCTGTCAAATCTTAAGCAGCTAATTTCCTCTAGGACACGAAGTTAGTTTTAACCGGGGAACCCAACCTAATTTACATATATGTTTGTAAAGTATTCATAACAAAAACTTAGCAATCATGAATTTTTAATAACATATATATGTTTAATCATGTCATATTACCTAAAACTAATATTGCACAAAACAACTTATAAACTCAACTTCAAAACAAACAAATTAAATAAGCAAAATGGTGGATTGTGTCAGTGCTACTGAAGTTAGCAAATGTGTCCTGGCCGAAAACTGTTAAGTTTCACCATTTTGCTTACAAGTGCTTGCTAGCGCTTTTTTGTGCCAAACGCATCCATTGTGTGCTTGTTTCTTACATTAACATCAATGTTTGTATAGGTAGTACGATTGCAAAAGAAAGTAAATTAGTTATTGTGTATCAGTTATCACTAACTTGAATGACAAAAAAATTACAGTATTAGCTAGTTTCTCTCTATAATTTTTTGTCTTCCATATTTTCTATAAAAGAAAATTCGGTGAAATTATTTCTTAGGATCAGTACTACCTGCAAAAAAAAATAAAAGCTCTCATTTCAATGGAGAAAATTCTCCAAAACTACACAATATAGCTTTCTATTATACAGAATCTTAAAATAAAATTTTGTATTACAGTTTATGTATCATAAGCCAAAACACCTTACAACAGAATTATTACGGGTTAATAGTTAAACTGAGACTGAGGCGTTCACCATTCACTATTTTAGAAGCCTAGCATGTAATAACTTTGTTCTAAATTTCATTTTTATAGTATTTTATTGATTCTAGACGAAATAAAGTAAGATTCATCAATTTATTTCAATATTCTACAATACTAAAATATTTTACAACTCAAACTCTCACTTTACCTTGAAAAGTACATCCGTGTTAACAAAATAACAGAGAAAACTTACAATTTGCTTCCTTTGTCAAAAGGACTCCCATCAACGAACACAGAAAAATAGTTTTGTAGTTCATTCTTATTTATTATTATCATATATATCTCTAAAACACTGACATCAACTTAAAAAACTATTCATTTTGCGTTTTCACTCACTTATAGTTATGGTATCAACGTATCAACTTTCAGTTGCAAAATATTTTGACAACACCAAACTTTGACACATTTGACACAACACTACTTTCCCTTTCCACAACCACAACTACGCACAGAACAGAATAAAAATATAACTGTCAGTGGAGAAAGAACCACAAATTAATAAGAGGCTAGCGCAAGAAAGAACATATCATTTAATGTTTTTTTTCCGTTAATACCGTTATAGTCATAATGATTGTTAATTACAACTAATTAGCAGTAACCACAAATCATACTTTGATGTCTGTCAACTGTGAAGTGTGAAATGTGAATTTCGGGAATACATTAAATACTCTGCGCGTGTGAATCACACAGACATCAATTAGGTATTTTGACTTCATATCGCTAATACTTAGTTTCCATTTCAAGTTGTTTCTTATAACCGGTTTCAATTAAAATCCTGAGGAATAATTATGAATAGAGTCAGTCAGAGTTTACATACTAAAGCTTGTATTTAATATATCGGACTATATTAGATTATACTATATCATCGGACAACTAACCCGCACAGCTTCGCCTGGAATGGTGTAAAGTTATAATGCCTTTTGAAATGTTATTCCCGTTCCCTTACATATTATTGTAGTCTCGTTACCGGATTATCTAATTTATAAAATGTTCTCTAAGCAAGTTTTTCTTAACAAAATTATTTTTAAAGTTAGGCTTCTAAATCTTTAATACAAAGCACATCAATACGTATCCGAGACCTCCTACAAGAAGTGTCAAAAACTACGGTCCTGTTCCTCATGCATCCAACGATATCCTGCTTGCCCTTAGACCATTTAACCAATTATGCCTAAACAAATTGAGTTAAATGGTCTAAGTGCGTGCCGTACGTTTATCTGGTCCTACTCTACGTAGCAGGGATGTCGGGACCGCCATACATATCGCTTACCAGTGTGAAGCTACCATTCGAGGACTTTTCGTCTCCATCTGTTGTCGGTTATATGGCCAAACTATATTATAACCCATTGCCATTCCAGCTTACTAATGTAACGTTATTCCGCCTTTTGCGTCGCATTTCTCTGCAGTTTGATAGGTTTCATACTATTTATATCTGTGTATTTTTTGTTTATTACATGTAATCAATATTGAATACAAATGATTCTATTCTATGACGTGACGTGCAGTTCCGTGGTTACTTGGAAGAGAAGGCCAAATTGGCCTCTAAAAAGCTTGGCGTGCTTAGCAGAGCGGGACAGTATTTCATGCCGGCACACCGCCTGCAACTTTACAAGGCGCAGGTTCAGCCGCACATGGAATACTGCTCCCATCTCTGGGCTGGGGCTCCCCAGTACCAGCTCCTTCCACTTGACCGCAGCGCAGAGCGGCTCGAATCATCGACGACTGAGTGCTTTCCGATCGGTTCGATTCACTGGAGCTGCGAAGAGATATTGCATCTCTTGCATTTTCTTTCGCATATACCATGGGGAGTGCTCTGAGGAATTGTTCGGATTAATCCACTATGCGGCAAACGTTCCGATACCATCCACACCATCTGGATGCTTGGCGGTCCACCACTATACATTTCAAAAGGAGTTTTCTTCCGCGTACAACCTCTCTGTGGAATAGTTTACCACCGGCGATTTTTCCGGACCGATACGACCTGGGGACCTTCAAGAAAAGAGCTTACTCCTTTCTAAAAGTCCAGCTACGTACCTGCAATTCCTCTGTTGTTGCGGTTGATCATGGGCGGCGGCAGTCACTTAACATCAGGTGAGCCGTTTGCCCCCTCTTCTATAAAAAAAATCTATAAAAAGTGCTATAAAAAGTTTGTTGACCAATTTTAGACTAACTCTATGCTATAGTCACGTTAAATCTGACCCTCTCTAAGATTTTAATTGCATTGAAGTTGATAGAGATGATTCTCCGAACTTGAGTGAAACGTCCAGAAGTATTGATTTTTCATGCCCATATCGACATTCGCGTCGTAATTTGGGCTATCGTTTAAATTGGAGCGGTTCTACAGTCCCTTCAGCGGTGCTAGGTTGACTTTGGATATATCGAAGTGCTAAAGTTTTTGTACAGTAAAGTTACGATGGCTATCCGTAAACAAACACATAGATATAAATATACATTATGCTATGGAAATAACTAAAATAATCTAGCAGTTTCAATACACGTAAGACCTCTAAGCTTTTTTATAGCATGTGCTGCAGAACTAAGTTTGCTAGCAAGTTTAGACATATAAAGGCCCCATTGAAACTTCGCGTCAACTGTAATTACGAGAAAAACAGTGGATTCAACAAGGCTCAGCTCCACCCAATTTAAAAGCACACTGGTATTCACCTGGTTAACATTAGGTGTGGTGAGTTGAATACATTTCGTTTATTGCCGTTTAATAGCAAATATTGAAGCACTTCGCCATATTTTAATAATTGCCTTTTAAGTCAGAAGATTGACGAAGTATCATCAGCAAATAAAACGATATCATGGCTATTTCCTATCAAGTACGGTAAGTCATTAATATAAACTAAGAACAGGAAGGGGCCTAGAATTGAGCCCTGAGGAACATATATAGATACTATCGATTCTAACGAACTGCTCTCATTAATAACTACCTGCTTGCGTTCTATTATTTACATTTGATGTAATAAGTTTGAGTGCTATATCTTTTACACCATAATTATGTAGCTTCCTGATTAATGTCTCATGGTGAACCCAATCGAAAGGCTTGGAAAGATCACAAAATATACCCAAAGCATCATCTGAATTCTCAGATGCACAGAAAATATGTTTATTCAGCTCAAGCTCAAGCGTCAGTTGTCGAGCGACCTTTTATAAAACCAAATCGATATTTATGGAGTAATACATTAAAAAAAACACTTAACATTTGATCTAGAATAATTTTTTCAAAAATTTTACTGAGAATTGGCAGTACAGAAATAGGTCTAAAATTTGTGGGGTCCAATTTACTGTTAGCTTCATATACAAGTCTAATTTTCCTATGTTTCGCTAAATCAGGAAACACACCAGATTCGATACTAGTATTGAAAATAATAGCAAGTTGGGATGCATCTATTATAGATACAATAACTTTAACAAAAATTCCCCGTAGATCTGCTGTCTTCTTAACATCAATAGTTTTGTAATATTTTACAATATCTCCTGATAATATTTTAGAAAATGCAAATTCTTTTTTACAGGTGTCGTTAAGTTTTGTTCAAAAGCCGTTGCAACATCTTGATCTGATCTTATTAAATTATTGTTAAAATTTAATTCAAAATTTAAAACACTATGATTTTATGATCGTTTATTGTAAAGGTCTTATAAGTTTTATCTACTCCTATGTATTCCTACTGTAGCTCACTCATTAAACGATTTGCGACTGTTTAAAGAGAGTGTTTTAGAAGAAAGTATTTTATTAATTTCAAGACTTACAAGTTTAAGCAATGATAGAATGAAGAAATGAAGTAATGATTATAAGTTTAATAATGATATAATATTATAGTTAGTATTATTTTTATATGGAAAAAATAGCAGCTTTTCACCATATTACTTCTAAATCTCTCTAAGCGATGTTCATTTATTGGAAGAAGCATAACTATCGTAACTTTCTGTTTTTTGTACATGTAAGGGTAGCGAAACCCAACTGTCCATAATTATCAGAACTTAAATTTTAAATAATTAATTTATCCAAGGGCTCAACATGAGTAAAATTATTATCTATACAAGCTGTATATTTCAGTTATATTATCCATACAAGTTGTATATTTCAGTTATCACTTATCAAGTACGGCAAAACAAGGCAAGCTTTGATACATACGAACATGTAAACGTAGTTATTTTATTTTCTTTGAGTACATGATGTGTGTAGTTCATGCGTGTCATTTGAACATCAAGTGAAATGTATATATCTACCACAATAAAGTTATAAACTTTAAACTACGCCAATTATGAGTGTAAGTACACTTTTGTTATGCATATGTAGTCTTATTATGTATGACGTTGATTTACAACGCATAACGTATTTAAAATGAACTCTTTATTGATACAGTCACAGAACTTTTTTACTCCTAGTGTTAAACATCTCAAAATCGTCGTAAAAATGGAAATAAATTAAGTAGCATTAAATTATTCCAGTGATCAAGTGTGTGTTTTTATAATAATAATAATATATTTTATTTACTCTCACAATTTAAATTAACAAGTTAGAATATAAACAATGTACACTGTGGGCAAAATCAAGTGATAATCATATTATTATCAATCCGAATTCAAAATAGAGATGCCTGTTACATAGTAGATTAAACATTGTAACCAACCTTTAAAAACTATTATTTCGAAGTTTTAGAAGGTACTGTGTGAAAGTTAAGTCCGGCATTTTATTTCATACTGGAGCAGCTCTTGGCGCATATTTCTAATAAGGGCAAAACTGTTTACAGACAACTTGTAAAATATTGCATATCCATTTTCTCACTCTGCTTAAAACGTGATAAAAAGGTAATAAACTCACGTCCCTTAAATTTACTTTACTTTAACAACATTGTCACACTCTTTATTTTTTATCTTTTGTTCAAATTTAAATACAACGGATCAGCAAACGAGTTTCTTTGGTGCCAAGCAACGCATATTCCAGCACAATAACAGGTTATCGTGAGAGATAATACAAATCCCAGATAAATAGAATATTTAAGAAACTCTGTAATTAATAAAAATACATAAGGCATTATAAAAATAGGCAACAAGATGTGAATAAAGTAAGACTAAGTAACAAATTATACTTAATAATAATAATTATTATTATATGCTTAATTTCTCCTCACATAATACAGAGCGTATGTTCCAATTTTTTAACATAATAATGGATAAGTACATTTTTAGTTCGGTATATGTGAGGAGGTGGTGTCTGAGATGGGCTAAGAAATGCCTAATAACAACAGATCATCACGATTACGTAAAGATAAATATGCACTTAATGTAGGTACGTACCCTGATTTAGCAACTTAGATTTTGATACAACTTTCACAAAGTATGTTTGTACTTGTCTACCATTAATAAAGCACATGTAAATACCTTCGTCCTCTTTAGTTGCTTGTAGTATATATAAACTATTATATGCATCAATAGTAATGTGAGGTTCGTTTTCGGCCTCAGCTATATTATGTCTTAAAAAAACATTTTTTTAGAATTAAGAAGCAAATAAATCATTAATATTTTTTATAATTAAGTACCTTAATGACGAATTAAGTAGTTCATTATTTTTAAACCACTGTACTTTCGATACCAGTGCTATTTCGGAACAATTGAGTACTAAATGGCCATTTTCAGCTATGATTTTTTCGATTTTGTTATAAAAAATAATGCGATATGGTTGTTCCTTTTTTGGTCCTGGAATGGGAATAAGCGATTTATTATTATCACTGCAGGCTACAAACAATTATGTGCCATTATTTGGTAGTGCGGTATAATGAAATCTATCACCCCATATCCGCAAAGGGGGGAGTTTAAAGTTCGAGATATCGGATACCGCAAACGACAACTCTCCCATCGAGCGTTTATTTAAAAAAATAAGACTGACATGGAAGAATACAGTCCAGTATATAGATACTGTGGCCCTTATACATCTATCTCCAATTAAAAGAAAAATACAAATGTGTTGTCACCCTGAGTGCCGTTGTCGTGTTACCAGTAAAAGGGTCGATTACAACAAATTATATCGATTTTGTGTTCACTTCTCACACTGAACCCACATAAACAGATCAAAGCACGGAACTGTGATGTGACAAAAGCAAGATTGCCAGACGTCGTGTGCAAATAGGTTATCGCAATAGTTTTATAAAATTATTTAGTTTTATTAAATTAAATTATTGTAAGTATAGAATGAAAACTTGCCATACACATTTTAAAGCAGTATTAGCGAAGCCTACCCTATAGGTAGGTTTCTTTTTACTTTTCTCTCCTGAACCTGGAGATATAACGAAAGAGCAAAGGTTTTCTTTAAGTTAAAAATTTAGTATTAGGTATAAGTATTGACAGATACCGTAGGAATCGTATAAATATCTCAAGTATATTCGAAAGAATAAGAGAACAAACGGAACTAATTTCAATAAGTGTGTGTTATCACACTTTACCTGATCGTACTTTCTTCTACGCAATATATTTACATGCGTAGATAAACAAAGATAGAAGTACTTATATCGTATTACGTACGTATTTATTTATGATGTTCCTAATAAAATATCCTTGATACACATCGATACAAAGTTTTCAATGTCCACGTTTTACATTCTAAGCCACTGATTGGCTACCATCCCACATGATGGTTACTGGAGATGCAACTGAAGATGGTAAAGCACATTAAATTAGCTTAACAATTGCCTCTTCGCTCTTGCCTTCAAAACACCCACATTGTAATCGGATGGACAGACAGACGCAGGCTAAATATTTCTATAGATGCTGGATAATTACCTTTCTCCAATCCTATCCTTCGTCTACTTTGCTGTACGCATGACAAACGACGTAATAAACCGTTTTGGTTCAAATGCGTGGTAAATCGACAACAAATTAATGGAGACTAGCCGATCGTTTGGTTATCCGATGGTGTAAAGGAAACTAAAATCTACATCCAGCTGAAGATGGCCATACGAATCATGCGGGGGTACCGCACAATATGCTTTGAGGCGGCGACAATCCTGGCTCGTTTTCCTTCTCTAGACAAACTGTCAGACGTGGATGTGAGGATGTACGACTATGAATACAACGCGTCATAGGAGCAATCGTGCCGGTCTTTGTCGCAGCGGTGAGTAGTAAAACTCACTAAACACAAACACACACAGACTTATATAGATAATTACCGGGCACGAGTGCATCGGTGATCATCTGTGTATGATCGGATATGAGATGACGGTGATCTGCTTCCACTGTGATGGGCGGCACCAGGACTCCGCGTCTCGTACACTTGCGGTATATTCAGCGTGGGAACAGGAGAGGACAAATCTGATGAACTGGATTGGACGGAACCTCTCACTGCCAGCAGTCGTGTGGGCTATGCTGACTGGAATTTCTGCATGCAGTGCCGTAGCCACATTCTGTGAATCCGTTATGATCCAGAAAGAGAAAGTATTAATAGTATAGAAAAGCGATGGAA
This sequence comes from Parnassius apollo, assembly GCA_907164705.1. Classification (NCBI taxonomy): domain Eukaryota; kingdom Metazoa; phylum Arthropoda; class Insecta; order Lepidoptera; family Papilionidae; genus Parnassius; species Parnassius apollo. The sequence continues at coordinate 6,092,038 of CAJQZP010001593.1, read as the reverse complement.
GGCCCGGTTGCGTTACAAATGGAGATCGCGGAACCTCTCGTTTATGTAGATGGTGACACCATGAGGTTTAAACCAGTAGAAGTTTGGTATAATCTTTTCTTGCCCTGAGCGAAAGTTATCCATTTCCCCATAAAAAATTGTCGAAGGGAGAAGGAGGGATAACAAGCAATTTACGCACACTCTCCGTAATGTATCCTAAACCCAACCAACCATTGACACAATGTTTGATTTTCTTTTTGTTATAAGTATTCGATTCCGTCATTAAAATATCTTGATTAACATAATCGTCTTTATAGGAAACAAGTAGCTTAGAGATGTGGCTTTATACATTATTTTTTGTCTTAGGTACTTACCATACTGTTGCAATGTTTCTCTTGCTTTAGTCGTACAACACAGTATATCGCTATTATTCATTAAATAGACGAAACTTAGATTTGCATTATCATCTATGTTGCCAACATTTCTCTGAAAAATAAAAGTTAAGTCAAATCTGGTGGTGGTAAAATAATTCATAACCAAGTACTCAGACGATCGAGTTTTGTTCAACCTTAGAAACAAATATAACTTTCTCAGGGATAACACCTAACAAGGTAAACTTCATCAAATTTCATCACAATCGTTAGAGCCGTTCACAAGAAACAGATAACACATTATGTAAATATAGCAATACACAGGGTTATTTTGCAATAACTGGCCAAATTTGCAGTGACGCTTCAGAATAAGTCATCATCATCATTACAGCCCTTCACAAGTCCACTGCTGAACATAGGCCTCCCCCAAGGAATGCCACAAAGCACGGTCCTGAGCCACCTGCATCCATCGATTCATCCTGCATGTCTTACCAGGTCGTCACTCCATCTAGTGAGCGGACGCCCTACACTTCGCCTGCCGGTACGAGGCTGCAATTCGAGAATCTTTATTCCCCATCGGTCATCGGTTCTTCGAGCTATATGGCTCGCCAATTGCCACTTCAGCTTACTAATCCGTTGGGCTATGTCGGTTATAAAGTTGTTCAAAACAGTCGTTTTGAACAACTTTATAACCGACATAGTCATAAGTCAATAGCACGCTACATACTATAAACTAGAAATTTCTAGCGCGCTATTAAATACGCTATGTTATAGCGCGCCATTTATAAAAAAGTGTGTAGGAGGCTAGGAGGCCGGCAAGCGCGTTAAGTTTAGCAGCACGGTATATCTCGGAACACGCTACATTACATGTCGCCCATTGGATAGCGTGCTATATAAGAACATTGTTTCGTAAGAAGTCGCATTTTAGATTAAAATAAAATAAAGTGGTAAAGAAAAATTAAAGAACGCTCTTTCATACTTTTCAGGCTTACGACTTAAAGCCTAAAAATTGCCTGTACTTTTTAAAACAAAATAAAATTAATCATTTTTATATAATTGATGTAAACGTTATTTTAACCTTAACATAAATAATAAATCAAAGGTGTCTTTAAAAGTTTATTGTTTGTATATACAAAAATCAACTATTTACAAACACTATTATGTACACTTTTGTATCTATATTTTACTTACATTTAAAAACATTAGTTAGGCTTCTTTTGTAGCAGATAACTGTGTCCTTCGATCACTTATAAACACATATAATACATGTATACTATACACACTAACTAAATAACGTCTAACACTAAATTAGTTCGCGCGCAATGAATAGCGTGCTGTTAGATTAAATTTGCATCACACGTCTCCTCCCAACAGCGCTGCTGCTAAAACTAATTGCCGCTTGTTATGAATAGCGCCAAAGCGTCATAGCATCATAGCGCCATGGCGACTACTTACATAGCACGCGCTATGCGTTATGAAGAGATAGCGCGCTATAATATGGCACTATGTGCTATATTAACCACCATTAGTCGATTACTCTGGTTCTACTGCGGATAACCTCATTCCTAAGTTTATCACGCAAAGAAACTTTCAGCATAGCCCACTCCATAGCTCGCTGAGCGAGTTTGAGCTTCCTCATACGGCCAGCAGTGAAGGACCATGTCTCAGATCCATAAGTCATCACTAGCAACACGCACTGGTTGTAGAAACGAGTTTTGATATTTTGGGGTATGCCTGACGAGATGTGTCGCAATATCCCGAACGCTGCCCAACCGAGTTGAATCCGTCGATTGACCTTTCGGTCGAAGTCTCGTCCCAGGTAAACATATACGTCAACAACTTCGAGCTTAGTGCCCCCAACAACCACCGGCATAGGTGTGACATGGACATTACACATGAATTTCGTTTTGTCCATGCTCATCTTAAGACCTATCTGCTGAGAGACACTATTGAGGTCATTGAGCATAGTTCTTAGGTCCTCTAGCGCTTCTGCCATGAGGACTATATCGTCGGCAAATCGAAGGTGAGTGATGTATTCGCCATTGACGTTAATACAGTATCCTTTCCAGTCCAATAGCTAGAAAACGTCTTCCAATGCAGCGGTGAAGAGTTTCGGGGATATTACGTCACCTTGTCTTACACCTCTCTGCAGTTAGATAAGTTTCGTACTCTGGTTCTGTACTCGTATAGCCATCGTATCACTACTGTATAAACACTTCAGCATTTCGATATACAAACAGTCAACTTGGCACCGCTGAAGAGACTACACCGTCTACACGTACACCGTCCAAATTTCGACGGAATCAAAGGCTTTCTCATAGTCCACATACGCAAGAAAAGAGGGAGATTGTACTCTTCGGAATTCTGTACAATCTGCCGCAGGGTATATATGTGGTCTGTGGTACTGAAGCCTTTTCGGAAACCGGCTTGTTCGGGAGGCTGGAAGTCGTCAAGTCCGCGTGCGAGACGATTCGTAATGACTCTCGAAAACAGCACGTAGACGCGGCTCAGAAGGTAAATCAGTCTGTAGTTCTTCAAGAGGGCGTTGTCACCTTTTTTGAAGAACAAGACGACCGCACTTCTGCTCCACGTCGAGTCATCTTAGGTGGCAGCCGAACCGTCACCAGAGATTCGTAGAACTCCCTGCCCCGCCGTTATCATGGTCGCCACCGTAGCCAGGAATAGTAGGGCCGCCGGGGACTGGGAACCTTTTTTTGTATCGTTTCTCATGGGGGGTACATTGCCATAGTTGCCACGCTTGGCGAGCGCGTTGGCAACCGCAGTTTTTTATTGATTTTTGCTGTTATCAGAAAGATGCTGCTGCCCATCTTCTGTCTTAGTTTCCCTCTGTCGCCTCTTACGACACCCACGGGAAGATATGGGGTAGTGGGTATTCTTACCCGCCGCTACACGGGAAGTTCAGAATAAGTAATATAAGCAAATGGCGAAGAAAAATTAATTTAAAAAATCTGAATCATTCCGTCCTTTTCCGTTCTTTTAAATTCAAAATGCGTGGTAATTCATTACTTTAACTAATTTTACTGCGCACACACACATTCGTAAGGGTCGATCTGCAGACAAAAACGTTGTTGCCTATAAATCACATTTAATTCGGGATTATTTCAAATAAAAACAGAAGCTATATATAAATGATAAAGGTATATTATTATTCATATATTTGAACTTAAGTTTAAAATGTCTCTTTCTCTCTTTGAAAAATAACCATGTACGTAAACTTAAATAACATAATATTATAATTATGTATAGGTACAATGCGATTCAAATAAGAATAGGGATGTCAATGACCTCGAATCAACGCGATCTGTCAACTGTCACTTGAAATGTACGGTTTGCAAATAAAATGCGTATTAATAATGTTTTTTCCTCCTTTATTTAACTGAGTTAGTATTACTACATCTATGGAACTCATAATTATTATTTCTATAAATTGATTTAAAACATTGATATGAGGTGTGATAAATTAAATATGTACATACATAAATGAAAGTTCTATTTTTAAAAAATGGAAATATAATGTAATAACTATAATGTTGACAATTATGACTACTCAGGCAGTGATGCAGAGATAAGCAAAATTGAAATGCTCGATTAAGATTAATACTTTTTCGTTCATGGTTCTTTTGTAAATAAATCTCATTTCAAAAATATCTTTTTAGCCTACTCTACATAACTGGTTTTAATTGACAGCTATGACGTCACAATATATAAAATACATGGCTCCAAGGCAGTCCTATTCTAATTTGAATCGCATAGTACTAATAATCATTCTCTGAAAACTAAAACAGAAAATGGGCAACACCAGCTTGCTTCACGATCATTATTTGCCGAAGGCACCTCAAATGGGAAATCGGTATTATTGCACAAATTAACATCTCTGAATGTTTCTTTTGACCCGTATGCGCTCCAACTGCATTCCTATGCCATTTATCCGATTACAATAAAACTTTGTAAAAGTTGTGGTGTATGCCGTCGCGAAAGACTCTGACAAAAAACATTGTTTGTCAATCGTTTACTATATATTATTACGATTATGAACAGATTAACTGATAAAACGTCGGGGAGATGTGCGCGGATCCGCTAATGTTTCCGACAAAAAAGGCATTGCAAAGCATGTCTGGCACAGCTAAGATGGAGAATATGAATTACCTTTTCTACATTATGCAATAAGGGTCCCAGTCGACATTTTCTGAGTTTCCTTTGATGGCCAATGGAATAAGAACTATTAAACTCTAAAACTGTTACTGCTCTGAACCACGATTTAATTTTATTTGTCTGCGTATTATGCTTGTAGTCATTCAAATAAGCTATTGCTTCGTTGTCGTTTTCATTACTAAAAATACCTATTAATAGAATAAAATACGTGTTAAAATCATTGCAAGCAGATTTGAAAACCACCCAGAGTAAAATCAGTATGGAACTGAAATCTGATTTTATTGCTTTTATACAAACGTTAGTACAAATTCACTAAGCTATTAATTCTCGTTGTGCTTAATCTTATCGTTGTATTGGCATAATTAATACGTTCTTCATGTAAAAGGAAGCGTGATTTACATGTAACTTTTGACCAATTTGCTAGGTGGCGCTCTAATCAAGTGATAATTTTTTTTTATATTTATGGACTTGATTGTCTTATGTTCACAATATACTTATTCATTTATTTATAAAAACTTGATAATGTATCATATCATGTACATACGTGCAGATTTAATGCATGATTCATCCCCTACGAAGCAACCTTCAGAATGTGCAGAGATAAAAAAATAAAAATAAATTAACATAATACACTTTACTTTACACCATTAAAATAAAGCACAACCTTTCTACAGATTCATTATTTTATGTATAGGTAGATAGAGATGTAATAACAAATAGAAGATATTTTAAGCGTTCAAACTTGTACTATAAATTACTAATAATAAATTGAAATACGAAGATATATTTTCTTACCTTCTAAAACAGAAACAACTATATCTCTTCCAATTAAAACTTTGCAATTGTAAACTTGAATATTATTAAACAGATAATTTCGGATTTCCAGAAAATTTGTTAGAGAGAAAAATTGTTGTTGAAGTAAATTTAAAATTTTATTAGTGTTAGTTTCACTCCCTTTACATAACCAAATTTTTGCTTTATATTCTTTCAGAATACTAAAATTATTAAAGTCATTAATAATATAGTAATTATAAAGCTAGTAAAGTAACATTTTATACCAAATAAAACAATAAATTTAACGAAACTAAGCTAGTACCTAACTCTTGTATAGATAATGGATGAACAACATTTTTTTCGTCCGAAAAGGAGTTACTCAGTCTCTCCTTAAGATTGCATTACTACTTATACTAGAGCCGCGTTTCCAGCTGCAACAAAACTTGCGAGAATTGTCCGACAGTCAGACAGACAGTAGCTTGTAGATGTAAAGTACGTATAGCAAGCGCACTCGCGACGGATTGTCAAGTTTTTCCTGCGAGTAGTTGTGAGTGCAATTAATTGCAAGTCTAAACATGTTGACATCGACTCGCGATAGATTTCGCTGCTTATCGGTCTAGTTTCGTACATCTCGCAAGAAGTAAACTCAATTTAAAGCAATACAGAGTAATTCATTATTGATGAGCATCTGTGTCTTTATGAATGTATTAGATATTACAAACCGATTTTTTCGCGATGCATATCGATGTTCATGTTTGGAATGAGAGGAATGTAGGTTTTGGCAATATTATTATGGTTTATAAAATAGATCAAAAATTAAATTTTTACAACTCTCTTCAATCCTTTAACTATGGGGTAATAATTTACGCGATATGTAAACAGTATTGCAATAAACTTATGCAAGACTTCCGCGAGTTCTTGCAGGTGGAAACGCAACAACGTGGTAGAGCCTTTATATTATAAAGAGCCAAAAAGAGACGAGACTAGGACTGCCATCTCTAAAACCTGTCCCACTGGACCGGAAGCGAAAGTTCCGGATTCGGATTTGGAACTTTCATCCCGGACATTTTAATACTTTTTTCTTTCACTTACATCTTGGTTAAAATATATTTTACTCCGTACTTGATAGAAGAAAACTTTAATTTTAAGCGTCTTTTGTTGCATGAAATAGTGTGTTTAATCGTCCTTGTGACGACAAGTGAGTGATTTTGCTTTATTTTTTAACCTTCTCATGTATTAAATAAAAGATAAACAAACCCAATATTAGTTACTCACTTAATAAAATTAAATGGGACCTGATCGAAAACCCGGACTTTTATTGTAGTCCGGGTGCAACCCGCAATTTATATCCCGCCCGGACGCTCCCCGGACGTCTTCCAAACTAGGACAAATCCGGGGAAACCCGGACGGACGGCAGCCCTAGACGAGACTAATGCTTGATACGATGAGGAAGCACCGGGCTTAGGCCGTGACTCAACTGGGATGTGGACCCCTTTTTAACCATACTTTTTTCATATTATATTTATTTCTCACAGCTCCACCTCGATTGACAGAGACGAAAGACAAGGGACACCTCCCACTGAAATCTACCAACGTGAAGTACTTCTAAGAGTAGTTTATCTTATTCAAACATCTATATACATTGACTACGTCAAAGTTCTTGAGATAATAGCATAATAGTATGTCATTACCTACATTCAGTTTTTTTAACAATATTAATCATTTGAAAATAGATATAATAAATAGTCCGCGATATTGGAGCGGAAATGTATATGCACAACCCGAAGACGTCTTCAGTGGAGTGTTTCTTTACTAATGACATGAAATACTTCTATTGCTCCCTGGTTCAAGAGACCACAAATATTGGTCATAAGACATAACCCTGCTAAGTGCACCGTTTTCCATCTAGTTCGAAACAATTCCAGAGAAGTGCATATCGTTGGAAATTCAAAAGTAGAGTCAGTTAACTCACAAAAGTATTCAGGCGTCTTAATATCTTCCGACCTCAAGTGAGCTGATCATATCCATAGATAGTATTGTCAAGAAGACAAACAGCGTTCGTTTTGTATGCAATCAAAGGATCGTTTAGGTCATTCCGTTTATCCATCCTAGGGTGAGTATACGGTAACGTGTGTTCATCTATTCACCCCAGACGGGGTGGATAATCAGAATTCGTATAGATTATTTTTTCTTCGGATTTTCTCCCTAAGCTGTGTACTGTATTTATAGAAATATGATAAAAACTAGCCCAAGATACTTAGTATACTTATAAAAATATATACATACTTCTTGTTTGAAAGGTCAACGTTGAAATAAAAGGAGTGCTTTACAGGATTACCGATTCATTAGAATCTTGGTATAAAATTATTTTAAATGAAGTTGAAGACAAACATCCAATAGTAACGTTTTTAGGATGCTTTCAAAAAAACACCAAATTCTTCGCTAACACATCTATTGTAGTAAATAAATATAGAAAACGATTGTAAATACATTAAAAGATACGAATTTATCCAGGATATCAAATTATGCTAACTCAATAATGAATATAGTTTTGGTAATTGCTTGAACATCTTGCAGAAATTATAAATTACGTAAAATGTAATTTAAAACTAAAATTTAAAAGTTGAATTTGATTTAAATGCAATACGTAATGTATGGAATTTAATAGGCTGTAAGGGTAACGGTACTCCGTAATATGTTTTTTTGTTAAATTTGTGGTTATTAAAAATTAATTAATAATTAAAGTATATGTATTCAATTGTACTTGGCGTAAAAAGCCGGAAGAACAAATAAAAATAAATTCCGTCTGTGGTGGATACATGAACACGCGTTTCCGGCTATCCAACCTAGGGTGGATTTTCTAGGAAGGATAAATGGAATAGCCCGATCCTTTTTGCAACTGTTTCCAGATACATTGCTTAAGGTCTATAAAATATACATCTGACTGCTGATAAAGTACGGATTTCAAATTTGGAACCTCTACTTTGTTTAAGATGTAGATTTGCTAGACAGTGTACAAAGAAATATCACAAAAATTATGTTATTTCTTCGCATAAATACATAGAGAGATAAAAATGTTGAATCGAGACCTTATTGAGACCTACATAATATTGACCCACAAATATAATTGCAAAAAGCTGTCACATACATACATATTTTTAAATCAGCAGTATCTATAAAGCTAGACATCCTAACCATATGAGATCGCTCATGCACGCTCTTACACTAATTTGGGACAACACACACTAAACAACTGAATCATAAGTAAATGGAACAAGTTGCCTCAAGACATGTTTGATACTCCCTCTGTGATTAGTTTTAAAAAAAACTGGACAAATGGTGCACTGACAATCCAATTAAGTGTATTCATGGTGTGGACTCCGACTATGATAAAACACCAACACGGATATAGGCATATCACCTACAAACTGCTTGCCTATTACTACATAATAATAATAATATGCAAACGCTTCCGCTGAGGAAACCACAGTAGGAGAAAGTTTTAAACTTTAGATAATAGTGCCCACGGATGACAGGTACCTATAATAGTTTTGACGTAAAATATTTATGTTTTCAGAGCAGCCACAGAGAGGAACGAAAATATTTCCATTTTCCTAGCGTACAAATAATCTGTAGCGAGTATATGAGACGTCAGCGTATCAGATACATATGGCTTAAAAAGTCAACACAGGCCGATATCAATCACGACGTGTATTACAATAGGTGTTAGAAGAAGGGTTTTGAAATGCTACGTCGATGTCATGGATGGAATTAGTTGTTCAAGATCGTAATTTATGCTTGTTTTATCTGTGGTCCGGGGCCAGAAACACAACCGTTATAAAAATGTCCAGCACGGTCCAGCATAAGTTCATCCTGACTAGCGTAGCGATTATGTCAAAACGCTTCCTTATACAGGGAGGGTTAAATACAGCTTCTTTTATGAGCTGGTTCCATGGAGAGTAGATAGATAAACTTATGAACTTGTGATGGACGGATGAAATAATGATGTATTAATGGAAAATAAGACCCATTTCTGTATGTTACCAATACTGAGAATAGACGCGATTAGTAGCTTCAATTTCCAAGTTTACTATTCTAAAACTGTTTTGCATATTTATGATACAATTTCGACATCCGCTTGGGTTAAACATACAGTTACCAGAAGCTTTTAAGGTTTGTACAAAAACTATTGTAGATATCAAAAATGCAATCATTTTGACATCTAAAAGCACATAATTGGAGATTAGAATAACTATGTCTGTACAAACCGTGGAGGTTAGAGTGAATGAAAACGATCGCTGCGTGTTAAAACATAGCCCGCCTGTCCCTGAACTGCCATCGGTAAGTAGTATCTGTGAAGTTAGCTGTTTATGAGTACAAGTAGATAAAGTTAGTTGAATAATGTACAAATTTTCTTCGCGGCATTGGTGAGAAAATAATCGTGCTCCGTAATTTGTTAATTTTTGACAAAAAGAAACATTAAAAAATGGTTAAATATTGTATTGTGCGTGGATGTGCAAGTGGTTTAGCATCTGATCGGGCAAATAGACTGAAAATGACTACTATTGAGACAACTTAGCGATCGCAGTGCCTAACTTATTTTGTCCATATTTCTGAGACTATTTTCTACAGCGATCGTTCCCCTTCTCTCTAACCTCCATGTTTCCAAACATTGGCGGATAATAGAGAAAACCGGCATAGAGAAAACCGAAAGAATCTACAATTTTAGAGTGATTACATATATACGTATGAATAGTCATCATCATTATCATCATCATTACAGCCCTTCACAAGTCCACTGCTGAACATAGGCCTCCCCCAAGTAACGCCACAAAGCACGGTCCTGAGCCACCTGCATCCATCGACTTCCTGCATGTCTTACCAGGTCGACACTCCATCTAGTGGGGGTACGAGGCTGCCACTCGAGAACCTTTCTTCCCCATCGGTTATCGGTTCTTCGAGCTATATGGCCGGCCCATTGCCACTTTAGCTTACTAATCCATTGGGCTATGTCGGTCACTCTGGTTTTACTGCGGATATCCTCATTTTTGAGCCTATCACGCAGAGAAACTCCGATCATAGCCCTCTCCATAGCTCGCTGAGCGATCTTGAGCGTCCTCATACGGCCAGCAGTGAAGGACCACGTCTCAGATCCGTAAGTCATCACTGGCAACACGCACTGGTTATACACTTTAGTTTTCAGAGATTGAGGTATGCCTGACGAGAAGATGTCTCGTAATTTCCCGAACGCTGCCCAGCCGAGTTGAATCCGTCGATTGACCTCTCGGTCGAAGTTGGACTTACCTAGTCGGACTATTTGTCCCAGGTAAATGTACTCGTCAACAACTTCAAGCATAGTGCTCCCAACAACTACCGGCATAGGTATGACATGGACATTAAACATGATCTTTGTTTTGTCCATGTTCATCTTAAGACCTATGCGTTGGGAGACACCATTGAGGTCATTGAGCATAGTGCCAAGGTCCTCCAGCGATTCTGCCATAAGGACTATATCGTCGGCAAATCGAAGGTGAGTGATGTACTCGCCATTGATGTTAATACCGTATCCTTTCCAGTCCAGTAGCTTGAAAACGTCTTCCAAAGCAGCGGTAATTAGTTTCGGGGATATAACATCACCCTGTCTTACACCTCTCTGCAGTTGGATAGGTTTCGAACTCTGGTTCTGTACTCGGATAGCCATCGTAGCCCTACTGTACAAACACTTCAGCACCTCGATATACCGACAGTCAACTTGGCACCGCTGAAGGGACTGAAGCACCGCCCAAATTTCGACGGAATCAAAGGCTTTCTCATAGTACACATATGCCAGGCAAAGTGGCAGATTGTACTCTTCGGTCTTCTGTACAATCTGCCGCAGGTACATTGTGGCTGTACAACTATGTATGTGGTCTATGGTACTGAAGCCTTTTCGGAAACGGGCTTGTTCGGGAGGCTGGAAGTCGTCGAGTCTGCGTGCGAGACGATTCGTAATGACTCTCGAAAATAGCATGTAGACGCGGCTCAGAAGGGAAATCGGCCTGTAGTTCTTTAAGAGATCGTTGTCGCCTTTCTTAAAGGACAAAACCACCGCGCTTCTGCTCCACGCCTCCGGAGTAGTGCCGCCATGGAGGACGGAATTGAAGAGCTTCTGAAGGACTTCAAGTACCTGTGTTCCACCCGCTTTCAGAAGCTCCGCTGTAATTCCATCCTCGCCCGGGGCCTTGCCGTTTTTAAGGTGTTGGAGAGCCATTCTAATCTCGCTCAGACTGACGTTCGGGATATCATCGGAATAGTGTCGGATAAGACTTGCTCTTGGATCGTTACTCACACTTGAGTGTGTCTCCAACGATGATGTGTACATCTGCCCATAGAACCTCTCAATCTCACTCAGAATCTCAGGTGTCCCGGAAACGATGTTGCCACACTCAGTCTTCAGCTTTGACAGTTGGCTCTTTCCGGCAGACAGATCTCTGGCAAAGACTTTGGAGCCCTGGTTCCGCTCGAACGCTTCTTTAATACGAGAAGTATTAAAGTTGCGTAAGTCTCGCCGCATGCATTTGGAGATCTGTCTGTTCAGTTGCCTGTATGCTGTCAAATCTGTTGACGATTGCAGCCTCATCTCCCGTCTAACAGCCATGAGATTAAGAGTGTGTCGGAGAGTTTTTGTGTTCTTCTGCGGCGGGTCTTGCAGAACTTAGCTCCGACCGAATGGACAGTTTCCACGAGCTTGTCATTCATATC